>JAQPPZ010000903.1:0-2400000 GCA_028583015.1 Wollemia nobilis
CCAAGGATTATCGCAATCACTTGGTCATCCCAAAAAGCTCCAAGGATTATCGCAATCTCTTGGTCACTCCAAAAGCTCCAAGGATTATCGCAATCACTTGGTCATCCAAAAAGCTCCAAGGATTATCGCAATCACTTGGTCATCCCAAAAGCTCCAAGGATTATCGCAATCTCTTGGTCACTCCAAAAGCTCCAAGGATTATCGCAATCTCTTGGTCACCCCAAAAAGCTCCAAGGATTATCGCAATCACTTGGTCAAAAACCAAAAAGCTCCAAGGATTATCGCAATCACTTGGTCAAAACCCAAAAGCTCCAAGGATTATCGCAATCACTTGGTCAAACGAAAAGCTCCAAGGATTATCGCAATCACTTGGTCAAAATAAAAAATAATCAAAAACAACCAAAATTTGCATATCATATCTAGGCATACTCAAATTCATCAAAAGAGAGCTCTTCTCGCCCTTCATCTTCATATTCACAAAAATCAATCCATCAAAAATACAAAAATATGTAGCTGCATTAAGCATTGCATCCATACATTGCATATTTGTGGTCGAACAGGTCAAAGGCACCATAGGCTGTAATTGCTCTGCTAGTCCGTCTTATTCCACACTGTTCCATTGTACAAAAACAACAAAAACACCACGCATTGCTTTTACCACACTAGAGTCAGTGGTCTGTTAATGTATCAAGAGTTTTCGTGATTCAGTCATCATTTTTCTCTTTAGCCATGTAATGTATCAATTCAGACATATTTTACCAAGGTAGAGTCATACTTGAAATAAACCTTGTTACGTAACATCCCAACACATATCAAGACACATAAAACAATTCCCAAGTTGTGTGAACGAAAGATGAAACCTGCAAAGTAATCCAGGTCACCACAAGCGAAACGGTTATCTTGCTCATCCCCCTGTGCGAATGACCCCAAGAATGCTGAGAGTTGGTAAAAGGACAAGCATCCTTCCTACCCAATTCCCTAAGAATCCCTAAAGTTCTCAATAATTGCAAAACATCAAAAAATTTGCAAAACGTCAAAACTCCAAAATTTGACATCCTACAGTGCACACATCAAAGGGCACAAACGATAGTGATTTTCATCACTACATATCCCCAATCCCTTGCTCAAAAGAAAAACAAATCAAAATAAACAGTGATCTTATCACTACAAACGAGCAAGTATCCCAATACAATTGAAGAAAAGAAGAGAGTGAACTTGAATCCTTGGAACTCTCAGCATTCTAACAGGTCATGAGGCAAGCCTCAGTATCGGTTTGGTTGATATCCTATCGATAACTGGTGGTGAACTTCTCGCATGACGATATATCTGTCACATTAACTTGTGTACAGATCAATGTTTGCATGTGGATGAGCTAGCTTATGGCATCCTGGATAACACCGCAGATTAATCTAACTAAATACAACAAAGGAGTTAGTGGAGCTAATTCGGTGATCCTCAGTACAGGTTCGGTTGAAAGCCCATCTAGCACTGGCGGTATCCCGACAAATACCACATAAATGAACTCAATTGCACACACAGGGATGTGAAATAGCTCGATCAAAAACAAGTCTGATTCATACCTTGTTCAAAAGTCTTGTAAGATAAAGTATAGTCATGGCTAGTGAGTTAAAACCGTCTGAGTCTCAAAAAACCTTAGCTACATTTCTAAACCAACTGCGCTACTTTTCATCCATACAATACCATCAAAAAAATACAAAAAAGAAAAACCACATGTATACATACAAAGTCATGCATCACAGCAATCGCCTAAAAACAAAATAACAGAGTTCTAAATAGTCCTTGGTGCCATAGCCAAACATCACAAACCCCATTCATTCATTTCATATCTGCATATCACATATAAATCAAAACCATTTGCATTCATCATAGCATATGCATCCATCAAAATAAATCAACATGCATACATCCATATTCATCAACCATCATGCACAAGATCAAAGAAAATAAAAACAACAAAAACAACAAATAAATGCAACACAAAAACAAAAAGCAATAAACATTGCCAGACACAAGTGCTCTTGCACTTAACCTCTTGGCATAGAAAAATTGATGTCGGGGTCTACATTGTCGCTATCCTACTCCCTAAGAAGGCTACCATAGCCGGATCGCTCCACGGGAAGATGGATTTTCGACAATTTCATCCCCAAACGACGTCACAAAAGGGTCAAATCCCACTCAAAAACAACAAGAAAATCAAAACAACACAAAAAGCAATAAACATTGCCAGACACAAGTGCTCTTGCACTTAACCTCTTGGCATAGAAAAATTGATGTCGGGGTCTACATTGTCACTATCCTACTCCCTAAGAAGGCTACCATAGCCGGACCGCTCCACGGGAAGACGGATTTTTGACAATTTCATCCCCAAATGACGTCACAAAAGGGTCAAAGCCCACTCAAAAACAACAAGAAAATCAAAACAACACAAAAAGCAATAAACATTGCCAGACACAAGTGCTCTTGCACTTAAACTCTTGGCATGGAAAATCGACATCAGGGTCACAAATTATCACTATCCTACTCCCTAAGAAGGCTACCATAGCCGGACCGCTCCACGGGAGATGGATTTTCAAAAATTTAATCCCCAAATGGTGTCACAAAAAAAAACAACAAAAACAACAAAACATGCAACATAAAAACAAAGCAATAAGAATTGTTGGACACAAGTGCTCTCACACTTAACCTCTTGGCATAGAAAATCGATGTCGTGGTTCAAATTGTCACTCTACTACTTCCCCAAGAAGGCTATCATAGCCGGACCGCTCCACGGGAAGATGGGTTGTCGATGATTTCACCCCATTATGGCATCACAAAAAGGGTTAACACCCACCAAAAACAGGTCCAGATGTTGGAAAAATTGCACATGCTTAACGATAAACCATCTAAAGGCACCCTTGCACAAGTCATCTTGGGTCAAGCGACTCGTCGCTTTTCTCATGAAGGTCATTCCCTCATCGATTCGTCACTTGAGGGGGTAGTCACACTTAGTCACCAATCAACAATCACACACCCAATTAAGGAAAATGACATGCATTCAAAGAATCATTGACAAAGACAATCACACTCCTTCTTGGGGCAGTAAACAAGCAACAATCAAATCAATCAAACACTTGGCATTTCATGAATCATGAACACAAGGTTCCCCTATGGATAAAACGCCCTTCGCCTATTCATGATTGATCAATGTCTAAGTTCAAGTCACACCTCACCAAAATAGGTTAACACTTGAAATCAAAATCCTTAGCTCGTCAGAAGCAAGGATTCAAGAATGCATGCCCTTTCCATGCTTGGGGCATCAAAAGTTGGTTAGGTTACCAAGAAACCCTAATCATTAGTGCTTTGGTTATCTATTTTTGCTCGACACTGTGCCATGCATAGCGCATCCCAAAAAGGGGCATCTGTAGACACCAAAACAGCACCAATCCGATTATGTGACTGCAAACACTGATCACTTTGACAAACACAGCCCCCAGGGTAGCCCTCAGAGGTCAAACAGTGGTCCTAACCACTTTCATAGCAATTTTGTAAGGTCAGGAAGCAATTTGGCACATTTAGACACTTTGCTCAGTATTCGTCTCACCCAGGGACGAATACTAACTAGAATTCATCTCACCCAGGGACGAATTCTGAAATCGTCTCACCCAGGGATGAATTCCAAGTTTAACGGGCAAAAAGAAGAATGGTGCCAAGTGGCAGCCCAGGACAGTCAGTTGATGACTCCTGCCTCGCACACGTGTGTGGGTGGATAGATAGGCCGTTAGAAGACTGTCACAAGGGCAGTTATGAGAGTCCAAGTCAATGGAGGACTCCCCTCCCTCATGGGAAGACATGACTGCCACATGGCACCTATGAAAAACACATGGCATTTGTGCTTCCCTCTCAAAAGAGACCCCATGGGTCTATAAAAGGTGGGACTTTTCTCACCCAAAGGGAGACAGATTGAAGGAGATTTCAAGCAACGAAGTGCTGCTGAGTTGAACACCCACTTGCATCCCCTTTGATTCACCTTCTCACATCCACCAATCTCTTTTGCAAGGGAGGTTGTTGGGTGGCTTTTGGAAGCTTGAATCTGACCCAAATCCAACATATGGACACCTGAATCAACCAATTTGCCGACCCCCAATCCTAAGAGGTTTTGGGCCCATCCCTAGTGGATTGGCGCCAAGATCAAGTGCCACCGGTGGGAGGCCCACTTGGGCACCCCCGCACTTTCCAAGTTTTGTTTTAAAAGCATTCTAGGTTATTGTTTCAGGTTGCATCTCATGTTATTATATTTGGTTAACTCATAGCTTCAATTTGATAACATTTTGATCAGATTTTGTCATGCCTTTTGTCGCTTTGTTGTTTCACTAACTTGCAGGTGGTGATATTGAATTCCCGAGGATAGAAGCCAAATTGGGAGAATCCGACCATCTGGGTCATCCCAAAATGGCCCCAATTACATAACCCCCCTGTTTACAGGCGTTTTGCAGGTCTCGGGATTCGACATTGGAGTAGCATTAGGTCAGCTTTTCCAACACAGAAGAATTCGTCTTGCCCAGGGACGAATTCCAGTTGAAGGCAGATTGGCCGACTGTCTCAGTGGCAATGGCCTTCTGGTGATGTTTTCTGTTTTTTGTCAGTTTTTCAGGTCATTTAGAGTCATTTTGCTCACTATTTCAGAAAAATGTTTGCATGCATCTTTTGGCGATTTTAGAGAACAAACACTTCCTATTTGCAAAAGGTGCTACTGACATCTTTGTTGTTTCTTTGTTCGTAGGAGGAGCAACAAAGGTTAAGGACTCATCAACATCAGTGACGACATCATCTTGGCCCGCCCATTTCAAGTGTGGGCACATGAAAAGAGGAACCTTAAGTCTCGATTGTAGTCAAATTATTTTAATGCTCCTAGCCCCTAAAAAGGGAGGAGGCATATTTGTAACAGAGATCAAGAAAGTTTAATGAAAGGGCTATGTTTTCTCCATTTGCTTGTGTCTCTTCCAATGCATTTCTTTCCTTTCATGCAATTTACATTTCTAGGACTTAAGCGTATTTGATTTTGAATGCATCGTAATTAGTGTTTCCTTCGCCTAGAATCTCGTGCTTTCACTTAGCAATGATATTAAGGCTATAAGACTTTGATTGATCATAGCCCTCACTTGTAGAACAAGTGTACTAGGGAAGGATTTATCTCTATACTAAAATATTACCATTGGGATTCATCATTTGGTTGAGCTCCCACTTTATCTCAAATCATAGGCAACACTTTAGAGTTGCAGGGTGATGGTTCTAGGTCTGATTTAGTTCCCACAAACCCTGATACTCCCATAAAATGGAGAAATCCATGGATAAGGACCCCTTACTAGTGCTAATATTATACCAACTTGTGTACTAGAGGGTTTTATACCCTTTATTTTTTGTTGATATGTTAACTATTTTATAGTTGTCCTAGACCTTTTTTTGGCCATAGTTTGATGTTCTACATAGGCTTTTAGGATGTGCTTCCATATCACCTATTTTTGTGAATGATGTACTATTATTATATTTTTAAATATGATCAACTCAATTTCAACAAAAAAACAAAAACAATATCCACTAAATATTAAATATGATTAAGTATTGAATCAAAAGCAAGCATGCCAACTAATACAACTTATTAATTCTTTTATTGTTTTATATATAACTATTAATTAATAATATTCTTATAATATATTCATTATGAAAAATATTATTTCTTACTGAATTTAATGAATTGTAAGATATATATAATATTTCCTACTTATTTTGAAATTTGCAATTGATTAAATAATGTGTAAGCATTAAATTAAAAGTTAGTATATTGTTTTAATATAAAATTAGTGCAGTGAAACTAATTCAAAAGCTAGGAAGGAGTTTTTAACAACCATAAATATTTTATCCATAAAATATGTTATTAAAACATAGATGCCTCGATCATTTCTATAAGGTCATAGGATACCATTCCTCTCCCCCCTACTCCTCAACTTGATTTAGTCAATTTAGGATCTTTGATGATTAGTGTTAGTCAAAATCCATTTATTTATGGCTTGGAGGATGTTCCCAACATTTTTGGATAGGGTAGAAACTCAATACCAAAGTCTCTTGATGCTACTATTGGGTGGGAATCGGTCCTAGGGGTGGCTAAACCCATATAATAGAGCCTCATCATTATGTAATTAGTTAATTCTATTGTCCATAAATTCTGTAAGGTAGTGTTGATTAGCTATAAATGGTTTTCTTGGGTTCCCACTCTATTTTCATGGGTATGGTTTTTTTAGCTAATGGTGTTAGCCATGTGGCATGTTTATCTACCATTTTTTTTGTGTTTGCAAAAATATATTCTTTTATTTTTTTAATATAATATATTTTTTACATAAAAAGAAAACATAGATGCCTATTACCCATTATAAATCTATATGCCCTTTAAAGTTACTTGCTCAAAGTTTATTTTAAAAAAATATTATTATTCTAATTATTTAACATTTATTTTTGTTGGATATTTAGAAGTGATATGGACTTTGGATTGAAAGGCACTTTACTCTTATGACAATATAACATAGGCTACTCATCTATTTCAACAAATTTTACTGCAGTATTATAATAACTTATCATGTCATCAACACAATTATTGACCTATTTCAACAAATCATATTTTGACATCATAATTATTGTTGGTTAATAATTATTTGTATATAGCCTCACAAGATTTAAACCTAGATTTAAATTTGATTTATAGCCATAAATTAAATATATATGTGATTCCAACATGGGATTAGAATTTAAAATCACTTGCTCCTCATCACATGCCCCAAAACCATTGGCAAGAATTTAAAATTATTTGGGTATAATTTACTAAAAATATTGGTAAGGTTGTTAACCATAAAAAACATACATTTATAGAATTCTATATTTGATATAGTTGCATTATATTTAAAAGGATAATATTTTAAAAAAATGGGGATGTACCTTTAGGTTATGTCTCTTAGCCATCATAGCAAAATTTTATGATGAAACTTTTAAAAGGAAAGCTTTGGAAAAAAATAGGCTGAAGTAAATGTGATGAGACAAATTTGTAAATCGCATATCAAAGAAGTCTCAATATCTCATAATACATAATCATTTTTTAAGTTGGAGGAAGTTATTCAAATATTAATCTTCGGTGTAGTAATAAGAAAGGAATTTAATGGTCTATGGATATTCTTGGTGTATAGTGTGTGTAGACACAAAAATGATACCTTCACAAATGAAATGACAGGAAAATAAAATATAATGAAAATAATGTTTTTTAGTGATTATATTGGATCCTTACTCTCCTTTTACAATAATGTGTCCTACTAGATAGGGTTTTTATTAAAAATAATGTACTTGATTACTTTTAAAATAAAATGGAGAGGGGGGAAGCTCCTTTTGCTAGTTAATGAATTTGGATGCTAACATATTCGTGCTACAATAAAAATGTGGGTGTGCTTGAGTATCCTTGAAGAATACCCTTGCTTCAATAGCCATTGAAGAACTTTTCACCTATACATATATCCTTGCAAACAAAAAGGGTTAATAGCTTATGAGGATCCTTCACCATGTAAGGCCTGTATCAATGTAAAGATAATAATAAAAATTACAAATGAAATGATTACAAAAAGTGAAAATACATGCAAGAGATAAAATAATAAAATAGTACTTTGTTGTGTCATCTATACTAATTAGATATTATTTCTAGTTGGCCGATCCTATGAAAATGCAACAAGCTACATTTGGGATCCATAGGTTGTGTTTGATAAATGCAGGCTGCATTTAGATATTTAATCCTTCAAATATTATAAAAAATGGTGGAGATATTCGATTGGGTTTTAGAAACCTACCATTAAAATTGCAACTCAATCAAATTCCGAACGAGTGAGATATGGCCAAAATAAGTTGGGTAGTCTTGCACAAACATGGGCCACTTTTGGGACCAATAGGTTATGCTTCGTAAACACAAGCTACATTTGGGACTATGTAAAAATAGTACCCTATGTTTGGAATTGTATGGAATAAGTGCTTGAGTGGTGGGATATAATTTTAACAGCATGACAATGCATATTTTATCCTCTTTTGGTTAATGGAATGGTAGGGTATTTGTAGTATCATTGGTGGTGGGGGTATAAGGATAGGTGGCAACCCAATACAACTATGTTGTAGGGACAGAGCAACCAAGTGGCTTGGGAAGCAAAAGTTAGTCACTTGGAGTGTCCCACTTAGTGGGAGATGTAGAAAATGGGGTATTGATGAGGGTGAGAGATGTTGCAAGGGGAGGGTTAGTGGTAGTTAGGATATGTGACAAAGGGGAGAGCATCCTAGAATATATTTTCTAGATTTTATTAAATATAGAAAATGGAATAATTTGCTCACCAAATTACCCTAAGTTCAAGCCTTAATATTATTATTGATCCTATGAATAGTTAGGATTTGGTGTTTATAGATGTTGCTTTTTGTACCTCATTGCATAGAACACAATGTGGTGCAAAAATAAGAGACCCTAATTTATTGAGCGGAGGGGTTGATTTTGTTGTCTCAGCACAAGGATTGAATGACCAATATTTTTTTTATTTTAGATTACCCCCTCATATAGTGAATGGATGGAAGATTAAATAAATGAGACCCATGAGTCGATTGACCAATGAAGATGGTAGATAAGAGTGGTTTATTGGATGCAAATATCATAAATAAAAATAATTTTTAATTACCCCAAGTTTGGAGTAATGATGAGCACTTATGATGTGGCATATGGATCAACCATAAAGATAATGCATATGATGTTGAAATCATTCTGAGCTTGAGGTCCAGTTTTACCTTTTTAATTGTATTCATCACATGTAATCCCGTATGGGAATTAGAATGATGTATACCAATTATAAATGGGTGGGATTTTCTACTTTTGTGATCCAATACAAGGGGTTTTATGATATCCTTTGGCAAAGTTTATTGGATACATGTTATTACCAAATTGGGTGATTGAATATTGGATTTTGATTCAAGATATAATTGAAAACTTTCATGGAATGGATCATGATAAGTTGGAGGTGAGATGATCAGACGTAGAAATTGTGGCATTTTTTTTTTGGTATTTTATTTTATTTTCAACAAGTATCCTTATGGTGATCTATCCATCCTATTAGATTGCATGGATAACCAATCACTATAATCACCAAGTGATAAGGGTAAACCACTAAATACAAGGTTTGTTTGAGAATTTAGGCTAGCTACCACATGAAAGAAAAAATTGTTCTAGGTCTTGACTAGAGGGGTTTGGTACCTCTAGAGCCTTTTGAATTGGATTGACAAAAAGGGTGTCTCTTTGGAGACTTTTATATTGAAAGTGATCAAAGGATTTTGGTTCCTTTGGAGCCTTTTTAATTGAATTGACCAAAGGGGTGTCTCATTTCGAACATTTTGGACTAAAAATTACCAAAGGAGTTTGGTTCCTTTGGAGCCTTTTGAATTTTGATAGAGTGAGGTAAAGAGCATGACCTTAAAATATCATAATGGATTATGGATGATAATAAGGCAAAGGATGCAACCTTAAAACCTCATGGTTGAACATGTGATGGAATGAGTAGAATGTAGATGAAATGCATATTAGATGATAATGATTGACATAGATTAGCATATGTTGGGTGAATGAATGTTGATGCTTAATTGATTGTCATTCAAGAAAGTTGTGGAATATTCATTAGTAAACTTAGCCTAAATTGCTTAATTAGGGGTACCAACACAATAATACTAGTTTGACTAAATGATGGACAATAAATTTTTTATATGACACGTGTAAAGCAATGTAATGGTAGTATGAAATTTGAGCTCTCTTATTAGTTTGTTGGTCTTAGAGATAAAAAATCTTGACATGTTTTACAAATACTCAAACATCCTAGTGACCTCAAACAAAATCCATATACTAATCTCATGAATCCATAAGATATTGAGAGCATCCTAGTGGAGTCAAGTCTCTCAAGGACCAACTATATGTATAGTGAATGTTTATTTCCAATCATGAGCAAGGGTAGACTAATCAATTGTAACATATACCAATAAGCTAGCTCATCCACAAGTGTACATAGGTTTGTACAAAAGAATATCGCTAATATGACAAACATATCACCATGCAAGGTGTACACCACTACTAGTCATGTGTCTATAGTCCAAATGGAGGTTAGAACCATGGTTATAAAAACTGAGAATTCTATGAATTCAAGCTATTTTACTTTCTTTTTATTTTTGTATTTGAGGATTTTAGGGATTTTATTTTTAGGATTTTGCTTTTTTTATAGAGGAGCAAGGGATTTTTTTCATTTTTTTAGGGGAGGGGATTTTTTTCATTTATGATAGAGAATGGGATTTTTTTGAGGATATCTTGTCCTTTTTTCCAATTATTAACTTTTAGACCATGTGCATGATATGATAATAGCCATGCATGATTTTGTCATTTTGATACAACATAATGTAATTAATGTGTGATAGTGTGTATGGTCTAAGAGAAAAGCTGATTTAACTAGTAATAACCTATAGCACCTAAGGATTGCTTGAAATTCAATGGAGGTTGACTAAAAAATGAGTGGCTGAGTGACTAGAACTTAGAGATTCCATAAATCAAATACTACCAAAGAAATAAGATGCCATGGAATTTATTACAATTTATTTATTTATTTCATTTTTAGCATGGTTGTGTATGGTGTAATGAAACCAATATTAGGATTAAGGTACCCCTAGTTAAGGCAAAAACATTCAGTGGACCAATAATTATCCAAACTAATCGAATGACAATGAATACGATAAATTAAATGAGGTGAAAGTGGAATGTATAAATACAAATGATATAAATCCATAATATGGGGATTGTTGGTAAGTAGACTAATGTTGTTTGGGAATTATTGATGTGTGATGTATTCTTGGTATTGATTATAGAATAATGGTTATCAATAAGATGGGAATTGCTGGTGAGGAGATGGAGGGATAGTGGTATGTTTTGTTGATGCAGTAGCATACATATTGTGAAGATATGGTGTAGGTATAGTTATGGTGGGTGGATACGATTCCCATGATGGATCTTGCACAAAAAAGGTATTTTGGATTAATGTTTGGATATGGTTGAAATCTACCACTTGTGATTGATGTTGCAATATAAGGTTAACATATTATTTAATATAACCAACAAGCATTTGTTGCAAATATTGTAAGGCTTATTGTATGGTGATTATAGATGTAAGCAGGATTGTGGCACAAGATGCATAATATTGGGCATTATGCATGGCAACAACATTGATGGATGTGGATGCGAGGTATATGGTGAAGGATATCATGATCAATTGAGGGATTAGATGATGCATGGGTTCGATAGGGGTAATTATGTGGATTGAATCGATGTTGTAATTTGAGAAGCAACATTGACATACACTTCATAAAGTAAATTAGAAAAAAATGATAGTATGGATTTAAAACATAGAGGGATGTTGATTGGATAATGATGGATGGTTTTTTTCTATGGCCATGGATGTGCATTTGAATAAGGGTTTGATGATGGTGGTGTTGGTATGTTGTAAATATGAATATGTAGGTTCTTGATGAATGATGGGAATGGAGCAGGGTTGAATTATGAGCAGGGGTAAGGATGAAAAAAATATGCTCAAGTATGTTTTGATAGCATTAGTATACAAACACATGATAAGCAGATCAGATGGAGTTGATGGCTCAGTGTAGGAGCTTTTAAAAATTATGGCATGGGTAGCCCACAACATAAGGTTTGGATCGACGTATTGTTCTCCTAATGAATAAGGAATGCAATGGGAGGGGTGAGCAGATAGGTTAACATAGATGTTTTGTGACACACATGATTGCTTGGTTACAATGGTAGTCAAGGTGTGGGAGTCTTGGGTGTAGAAATTCATCTATGAAGGGGTTAGGGTTTGAAGGTTGGCTTGGGTGTTGGCTAGTGCTCTTGTTTGAGTTTGTGTAAATACCATAAGATAAAATTTTGTGGTGGTGTGAAGGTTACAATTGTTAGGCACATAGTGAAATATAAAAATACTTGTTTGCATGTGTGGTGGTGTGAAGGTTACAAGCAGGAAAATAATCACACACGCAAACAAGTATTGTTATCTTTTTTATTTTTGAATTTTTTGAAGATTTTTTTTTTGTGTGTGTTTGATGTCACATAGACCTAAGAACTATGAATGGTAGGTGGCAGAGTGGAATCTAAAAAAAGGTGTGTCCATACATACCCCTATATTGAAGGATGAGTCATGAATGATTGATTAGGCTTCCTAGACAAATGATTAACAATGGGTATATCCTGAGGAAACTAAAATTACATTTCAAGAGAGACCACACTATCTAAATACTGCTACTTACCCAACTAAACTTTTTTTTCACACTCAATTATGCTAAAAAAATAACAATATTTGTGTTCCTTTGATTATTTAGTCCTATGGTTAATGGGCATCCAACCTGATAATCAATTTGAGCTAACCCCAAGAGTGATCAGTCTCTTGGTGATGATATCCAAACGACTATCATGCTAACCCCAATAGTTGTGTTGTCTATAGTCTTTTTTCTAAAGTTTTTTTTTTATCTACCATCTATAGTATTTTATCTATTTTTAAGTATATTTCATTTGTAATATGTTCTTTGTAATCCAATGGCTTCTCTGTTGCCATGGTGTCATTCGTATGTAGTCTTTTCTTTGCTTATCTATTTTCACTCATTTTTTGGCTACTCTACTTTTACTCTTTCTTCAACTTTTCTATTATTAGTTGAGAAGAACCAATTTTTAACATGTATGTTTAGGTATATAGTGGGCCTATAGTAGAAAATGTTTTCTAGTTTAGTAAAATTATATATAATTTTAAGGTGAATCCATCCAAAATATAGGTGGGAAGGATGGAAATTTTAAATTTAAATAATAAAAGAATTATAATTTTTGGGTGGAGTAACCCCAAAAACCTTTAAACCCCAATTTTTTTTTGGGTTAAATCCAAGGTCGCACTATTAGCCAATTTTAAAATTTTAAAAACATAATATTCGTTAATTTATAATAATTTAATGTTGTGCATAACCCTGACAAGAAAATTATTTTAAAACTAAATAGTGCATTGGCTAAGTATCTATGTATTATGATTGATAATTTTTGTACATATAAGAAATTATTGAATGTGGAGATTAATTTATGATAATAAATTTAAATCAAATGGTCAATTAATTAAGCTTGACCTATAGATAACTTGTATTTAGGTATAAATATTACATAATTCCAACCATTTCATTATCAGTGGGGATTTGTTTTGTTTTGCTATACAGATATTATTTTGTATCCATGAACATCCACTTATATTACCTACTTTTTTGTGTGTTTATTTCTCTTTAAGAAATGCTAGGTAATGTGTTAATTTCATTTGTTCCTAAAAACCACTATAGAATCCAATATTTTTGGTTTAGATTAATATGCATCACATTGAAAATGAAATTTTATCTATGTCAAATTGAACTAGTAATTTAGAGCATATGAATTACGTTTAAGAAGAACAAAGTTATGGGAACATGGAAATACACTCCTAAAATTAAATGAAAATAATTTCTAAAAATAACAAAATTATTAGATTTGTGATTAATTTATAAAAAAGAATGAACCAGTTTAGTTTTTTATGTATAGAACAAGAAAATTCTTGTAAAAGTAAATTGTACATGGGCTAACTATCCAATATCTTATGATTGATAATTTTTGTACATCTAGAATTTTTTTGAATCAAATGGTTACTTAATTAACCTTGACCTAAAGATAACTTGTGTTTAGGTATAAAGACCTCATCATTCCATCCGTTTCATTATGAGTGGGAAATTATTTTATTTTGCTATAATGATATTATTTCATATCCATGATAATCTGCTCATATTGTCTACATTTTATTGTGTGTATATCTCTTTAAGCAATGCTAGGTCATGTATTAATTTGATTTATTTCTAAAAACCACTATGCAATCCAAACATTTTGGCTTAGATTAATATGCATCACATTCACTATGAAATTTTATAAATGTCAAGTTCAACTAGTTATTTAGAGCATATGAATTACACTTAAGAAGAATAAATTTATAGGAACATTGAAATACACTTTCCTAAAATAAAATGAAAACAATTTCCGAAAACAACAAAATGATTATTTGTGATTAATTTATAAAATGGGAAAATGATGAATTTAGTTTTGCATGTATAGAAGAAAAAAATTATTGTAAAATAAAATTGTACATGGGCTAAGTATCCAATGTATTATTATTTTTAATTGTTGTACATCTAAGAAATAATTAAATGTGGATATTAATTGATGATAAAAATTTTGAATCTTATGGCAAGTTACTCAAACTTGATAGAAAGGTAACTTGTATTTAAGTATAAATACCCATCATTCCAACCATTTCATTATGGGTGAAAATTTATTTTATTTTGCTATAGTAATATTAGTTTATGCAGTTACCATTTTGTTTTGGTTAGTACTAGTACAGTTTTTTTACTCTTCTATTTAATTCTGAAGTGCACTATTTTGGTTTGATGTCTTCTTTCGGTTGTATAAGGTTTTGGGGCACTTTCAAAACCCTCTTCCCATAATTTTACCAAAAACAAATATTATTTTACATCCATGAACACCCGCTTATAGTATCTACATTCCATTACGTGTATTTATTTTTTAGCAATGTTGGCTAATGTGCTGATTCTATTTGCTTCTCAAAACCACTATGGAATCCAATATTTTTGTTTAGACTAGTATGCATCTCATTCACTATGAAATTTTACCAATGCCAAATCTAGCTAGTACTTTAGATCGTATGAATTAAGTTTATTAAGAAGAAATTTACAGGAACATCGAAATACACTTTTATAAAACTAAATGAAAATAATTTATAAAAACAACAAAAGGATTATATTTGTGATTAGTTTATAAAAAAAGAAAAATAAACCAATTTAGTTATGTATGTATAGAAGAAGATTTTTTTTGTAAAAGTAAATTGTACATGGGTTAAGTATCCAATATTGTATGATTGATAATTTTTGTACATCTAAGAAAATATTGAATGTGGAGTTTAATTGATGATAACAATTTTGAATCTAACTAGTAGTTACTTAACCTTGACCCAAAGGTAACTTGTATTTATGTATGAAGACCCCATCATTCCATGAATATATGCTTATATTGTCTGCATTCCATTATGTGTATTTCTCTTTATGAAATTCTAGGTAATGTGTTGATTCTATTTGTTTCTAAAAACTACTATGCAATTCAATTTTTTTGGTTTAGATTAATATGCATCACATTCACTATGAAATTTTATCAATTTCAAATTAAACTAGTTATTTAGAGCATGCGAATTAAATTTAAGAATAAATTTATAGGAACATTGAAACACACTTTCCTAAAATTAAATGAAAATAATTTTAAAAAACAATCAAATGATTAGATTTGTGATTCATTTGTAAAAAATAAAAGTGAACGAGTTTAGTTTTGCATGTATAGAACAAGAAAATTGTTATAAAATTAAATTATGCTTTGGCTAAGTATATGATGTCTTATGATTGCCAATTTTTGTACATCTAAGAAATTATTGAATGTGGAGATTAATTGATGATAAAAATATTGAATCTTATGGTTAGTGACTTAACCTTGACCAAAAGGTAACTTTTAGTTAGGTGTAAAGACCCCATCATTCCAATCATCTCATTATTAGTGGGAATGTGTTTTTTTTTTCTATAGTGATATTATTTTCTATCCAAGAACACATGCTTATATTGTTTGCATTCCATTATGTATATTTATCTTTGAGAAATTCTATGTAATGTGCTAATTTCATTTGTTTCTAAAAACCACTATGAAATCAACATTTTTGGTTTAGATTAATATGCATCAAATTCACTATGAAACTTTTTCAATGTCAAATTAAACTAGTAATTTAGAGCATAGGAATTAAATCTAAGAAAAATAAATTTATAGGAACATGGAAATACACTCCACTAAAATTAAAAGAAAAAAAATTCAAAACGCAACAAAAGTATTAGATTTGTGATTAATTCATAAAAAATAAAAATGAACTAGTTTAGTTTTTCATTTATAAAATAAGAAAATTGTTGTAAAAGTAATTTGTACATCGACTAAGTATACGATGTCTTATAATGATTGAATGTGAAGATAAATTGATGATAATAATTTTGGATCTAATGGTCAATTACACTACCTTGAATTAAAGGTAAATTGTATTTAGGTATAAAGACCTCATCATCCTAATCATTTTATTATCAGTGGGAATTTGTTTTATTTTGCTATAGTGATATTATTTTGTATCTATGAACATTTGCTTATATTATTTATCATGAAACTCCCTTGGAAGATTCTTTTATGGTTGGATTAATGATTGTCTATGCTATCTGGATGATGAAATGACTGTCTTTTTCTTGATTAGTTTTGTAGGGCTTATACTTGATAGAAAATGTGAATATATATATATATATATATATATATATATATATATATATATATATATATATATATATATATATATATATATAAGTTTCTTGGATAAAGGTTTATTTGATCTAAATAGATGTGTTGTAAGAAAGGATAAGTAATGGTTTTATTCTTTTTTATATCTAATCTTTTTCTTGATATAATTTCATTTGATATAATAATTTTAGAAAATATATTTTTTTGGTTTAAAAGAATTTTATTGGAGAAGAAATATATATATATATATATTTGGTAAATAAAAGTCTTCATTAATTACCAGGTTTTGCAGGTTAACCCAAAACCTATTACAATATCCAGCCTTCTACTCAGATTGTAGATCCTAGTCATACTTGAAACTTTCTTACCAGAAATTGTGTCGAATACCCTAAACCACCTTACTAACAAAGCACACCCATACCTAAACATAACTATAAACATTACTTACATTGACAGGAATTGAAGTTTGGAACTTTGCACTTGTAAAACCTGTTGCTTTCCCATTTCCTATTCTCTGTCGAAATCTTCCAAGGCTTGCACCCTGTTACCTTCATTTCCAATTTGGTATGATTTAGAGGGAAACCCCATAGTTATTACTAGCTCCATGGGGAAAGAACACCCATTCATATTTCTCCTTAACGGGTAGGTTTCTTTTCATGACTAATGATGTTTTCCACTTCACGTGGCACACCTTGTGTCCATGTCATCAAACTACCAACATCAACACCTATTTTGGCTAATTTGTTAGCTGACCTATTGGCCTCATGGTACACGTGACGATCCCTCCTATTTTTTCTTGCTGCAAAAAGGATCCTCACTTCATGGATGACTCCCTCGATTCTCCATGGAGGTTTTTTGCCATTGGTTAACAGGTTTATGATGTTCATAGAATCACCTTCAATCATCAAGTTACCTTGAGTTGCTTGGGCTACTTGCAACCCTCTCCAAAGGGCTCTAGCTTATGCTTCATTATTAGGTCTAATTCCTAATGGTTTAGCGAATGCCTTGACCATATTTCCTTGATGATCCCTGATTATTCCTCCATCTCTAGCTCTTCCTGGGTTCTCCTTGGCTACACCATCAAATTTTAGTTTAAACCAACCCTGGGGGGTGGCTCCCAAGAAATCCCATTTCTATGATTGGGCAAAGGAATGGAAGGTTTGTCCTCAATACCTAAGGCTCAAGCTAATTATTTTTCTTGGGGAAGAATTGAGTGGTTCTCATCCACTAAGGTGCTAAGGTTTTCTTTCGCAAAGATAATAATCCTATTGAGGATGGTTTTTGGGTTGTGAATGGTATCCTTAAAGGCTCTATGGTTCCTTTCTAGCCAAATCTACCAGATAAAATTATGCCAACAGATTTTCCATAGGTACTTAAGTTTTATGCTAACAAAGGGTTGAGGCCATTGATGGAACACTTCGGATACAAGAGCAGGCTTAACCCATGAGATCCTAAAGGCTTGGAAAAGTTCATCCAGGATGGACTCCGCTATCGGACACTCCAGAAACAAGTGTTTGGTAGTCTCCCATCCTACCTTGCTCATGTAGCAACAGTTAGCAATAACCATACCTTTGGATAACATATTGTCCATAGTGAGAATTTTTCCTTGAATCACCAATGATGAAAAAAAGGATATTTAGGAATTAATCATTTGATCCAAACCAAATTCGATTGAAATTGTTGACCTTCCACATTGAGAAGCAAATTATAGGCAGACTTAACTGTGAAGTCACCACTTTCAGTCTTAGCCCAAACAATGTGATCTTCATCCTCTCCAGAGGGAATAATTTGCTAAGTTAAAATGGTATAAAGCTCTTCAAACTCTACTTCAAAACCCTGTACTCTGATGTGTTTCCACTTGTTGATATTTATATCCTACCACATATAATTTGCAACCTTCTTCCCAATATACTGCTCCATATGCTCTTGAATCTTAGCCAAACGAGGATTCTAGGATAACTCCTCAACTCTCACCCACCAATACTTCCAAAATTCTATTGTTCACCCATTTCATAGAATCCATCTAAGACCTTTCTTAACAAGATCCCTTCTCGTGAGTATTGCCTTCCAAAAATTAGACCCCCTGCTTGCTAAGTTGTCATTAAGGAAGTTCACACCTTGGAGGTATTTCCTCCTAACTATGGGAGTCCATTAATTGTCGACCTTAGTCAATAACCACCATGCTTGTTTGGCTAACAGAGTTGTATTGAGATGAGAAACTCTCCTCAATCCTAACCCCCCATCAAATTTAGGTTTGCAAACATTGTTCCAACTTACTAAATGGATCCTTTTCTTATCCTCAGTCCCTGACTAGAGAAATTTTTTTTGAAGCTGCTCAATTTTGTGATACACCTTACTGGGAGCTCTGAATACTGATAGGAAGTAAACGAGTATACTTTGAAGTGAAGCCATAGTTAAAACTGCTTTGCCTGCTTGAGATAACAAATGTCCTTTCCAACCTGCTAGCTTTTTTTGGATCCTCTCCAGAACTATGTTCCACATTGATCCTTCAGGTTTCCCTGTAAACAGGGGAAGACCTAAATAGGTGGTGGGAAGGGATGAAATCTAACATTCCATGATCCTTGCTATGTTGTTTTGCCTAGGAATGGGGGTATTGATGAAATAAAGTTTGCTCTTATCAAAATTCACTTTCTGTCCAGCCACTTCTTCATACATTCTGAGAATATTTTTAATCCTTGCCTCAACCATAGAAGCCAAAGTCAGTAGCAATGTATCATCAAAAAAAAATTGATTTTTCACCGGGGTAGTTAGCGATGTGGCCTTGATACCTGATATGAGTCCAGCTACCACTGCTTCCTTAATGGTTCTTCCTAAGGCCTCAGCTACAATGATGAACAACATAGGACTTATGGGATCTCCTTGTCTTATACCATATTTGCTTTAAAAAAAATTGCAGTAGACCCATTAACCAAAACTGAAAAACAAGGCTTAGAAATACACTCTCTTATTAACTTGACCCATTTCATGTTGAATCCAAATTTTATTAAAATTGCCTCTAGGAATTCCCAATTTATCTTGTCATAATCTTTGCTCATGTCTAACATTAAATCCATGACTGCTTTTTTGGTCCGCGTGGTTGTATGAAGAGCCTCATGAATATTAATAACTTCATCTAATATTGATCTTCCTTGTACAAAACTTCCTTGAATTGGATCAAAGATAACTGGTAGAACTTTCTTCAAACAGTTGGCTAAAACTTTGGACAAAATTTTAGAGGATATATTACACAGGCTAACCGGCCTAAAGTCAGCCATAGTCTTGGGGTTGGGGCCTTTAGGGATCAAATAAATGAAAGTTGAATTGAAACCCCTTGGAATATGATTTGAACTTTGGAACTCCTTGATTGCAGTAATAACTTTTGCTCCAACAATATCCCAACAAACTTAGAAAAACTGTGATGAAAACCCATCTCGCCCAGGAGCTTTTTCAGGATCCATGTTAAACAACGCCTCCTTGATCTCTTCGTCTAAAAAAGTTGTTGTAAGAGATTCATTAATTATTTCATCAATGAGTTGTGCAATGAATTGAAGGAGAGGGTCCTTTCTTGGGCATTACAGGCCCGTTCTTCACCCAATAATGAACTAAAAAATTAACAGCCTCATCCATGATCTCCTAAATCTTTTGAGTTGAGGATCCATCCACCTTAGTTAAATTTCTAATATTATTGTTGCTTCTATTGCTCAATGTGGTAACATGGAAAAATTTTGAATTAGAGTCCCCTTCCTTTAGCTATAATTCCCTTGATTTTTACCTCCAATACATCTCTTCACAGTCTAAAATATTATAAAACTCACAAAGGGTTTCCTTCTCTTCAATCCTTGTCGCCTCATAATAGGTTCCATTTTGGATTTTGCTTTCTATTATTCTCAGTTTTTCCCCCACTGCTCTATTATTCTCAAAAACATTTCCAAAGACTTCTTTATTACATATTCTAAGTGATATTCACACAATGACACTGAGAGGGGGGGGTGAATCAGTGTAGCTATTAATTTTAATATCTACAACATTTAATATTGAAGTAAAGAGAACTTGAAAACTAGAAAAGAAAATTAAACAAGAGAGCACACCACAAAACTCAATATACCGAGGTTCACCAATTTGGCTACTCCTCAAAAATGACTGCTTGGACTCCAATCCAAATCCTGTATTTGCAAAATACCAATTTTACAAATACTTTACCAGCATCTACTGGAAGGAGCACCAACCTCTTAATTTTTTGCTGCAACAAATAGGAGCACCAACCCCTAGTACCAAGCACCAACATGGACAACAATTCTGAGCAATTTAAAATGACATAAAATGTCTTCACTGTTTATACAACCCTAACTGGTCTACAATTAAACACACTCTGCACACACTCAAAGCTCTGTTTAATTCTCTCTTGGCTTTCTTCGAACCCTCTTTTCTCTGTAATTTCTCTCTAACAGTAGCAACATTATTCTCTGTATGACTATTCTTTTATAACCCCCCTTTTTATCATCGAGGCTCTTCGTCTTCTATCACTTTTCAAACTTGCATGCAGTCGAATGACATACTCTGACTGTTCGAATTCTTTTCTCCTCTCCATAAGCGGTTGTTCGAATCCTTGCAATACGGCTGTTCGAATGCTTTTTTGATCCTGCCTATACGACACTTTGAATGTTGCAAATACGTCTATTTTAATGCTTTTTCAATCCTGCATATTCGGCTGTTCGAATCCTTGCAATACGGCTGTTCGAATCCTTGCAATATGGTTGTTCGAATGCTTTTTTGATCTTGCCTATATGACACTTTGAATGCTGCAAATACGTCTATTTTAATGCTTTTTAAATCCTACATATTCGACTATTCGAATGCTTTCAATACGGCTGTTGCAGTGCATGTCCAACACCTGTCAATGCGTAACTACCTATCTGACTTCAGTTACTTCTTACGTAACTGGCTGCATGATGCTTTTTCGACACGTGTCACCTTGCATGTTCCTTCGGCATTTTCCATCCAACCTGTTACTTGTAGTGAAATACTAACATGTTGCGATATCGTGACACTTTTTGTAGCCGTACGCCTTCATGCCCTTCTTTGTCATGAAATCGTGACCATTTTGGCTTTTGAAATCTTTCCCACCGCTCATGTCATGAAATCATGACACTTCGAACTTTTGCTGACGTCATCCTTAATGTTGTCGCGAAATCACGATGCTTTCGACTTCCTGAGGCTTCTCTTGCACCTTGTCGCGAAATCGTGACACTTTCAGCTTTTGCTGATTTCAACCTCATCTTTGTTGCGAAATCGCGACGCTTCCGGCTTCTAGTGGCTTTTCTTTCACCCTATCGCAAAATCATGACATTTTCAATTTTGCTGACGTCATCCTCAGCTTTGTTGTAAAATCGTGACACTTTCGGCCTCCGTACAAATCTTGCTTCATGCGGTAGCGAAATCGCTACACCTTTGTGCCTTGTGCTTTCAATTTGCTTCAACTTTGAGTTCTGATCTTTTGACTGGTAGCGAAATCGCTACACCTTCACGTTGTGCATTTTGGACTTGTAGTGAAATCGCTACACCTTTGTTGCCATGCATTTTAACTTGTAGCGAAATCGCTACACCTTTGTTGCCATTCATTTTAACATGTAGCGAAATCGCTACACCTTTATTTTCTGCACTTCCAATTTGTAGCGAAATCGCTACACCTTTGTTGCCAAGCATTCTCTCTCCTCTTCGGGTCGTGAAAACCCAACGTGTCGCGATATCGCGACACTTTTCGTTGCAAGCTCCTTTCCTCCATTTATGTCACGAAATCGTGACATATTTTCACCTTGCTTCCTTCTTTGCCAACATGTCATGAAATCGCGACAGTTTGCCTTGCGCCTTCTCTCTCCTCGGCCATGTCGCGAAATCGCAACAATTTTTCTTGCAATTTCTCTCTCCTCGGTTATGTCGCGAACTCGTGACAATTTTTCTTGCATTTTCTCTCTCCTCGGTTATGTCGCGAAATCGCAACAATTTTTCTTGCATTTTCTCTCTCCTCGGTTATGTCGTAAAATCGCAACAATTTTTCTTGCATTTTCTCTCTCCTCGGTTATGTCACAAAATCGTGACAATTTTTCTTGCATTTTCTCTCTCCTTGGTTATGTCGCGAAATCGTGACATTTTTTCTTGCATTTTCTCTCTCCTCGGTTATGTCACGAAATTACGACACATTTTCTCTCTCCTCAGTGAAAACTCGACATGTCGCGAAATCGTGACATTTTTGGCTACACCTTCTCTCTCCTCGGCCATGTCGCGATATCGCGACAGTTTTCTTACTTGTCTTTTTCTGCAAATTTTTGAATCTAGGTCACTTTTGTTTTCCTGCAAATTCACTGTACTTGATCTGACTGACTTCAGAATTCTTTTCCATTGCTTCAACTGCATCAATTTCTATCTGTGTTGACAACAATGACAATTTTGCTGCACCTTGCTCAACAATCTCCCCCTTTGGAATTGTTGGCAACACTCATACTTTCTCTTGTAATTCTTCTCCCCATTTGACAATAATACCAAAGGGCTGCTACAGACTCCCCCTGAGTCTATGCACACCATTCTCAGACAAATATTGTTATAGTTAGCAAAAATCATAAATATAAGCAAAACTATAAGTATAGGCATAAATGCACCCCCTGAGAATGTGATCCCAAATGATAGTCAGTTCTTGGGAATTGTGACCACTCCCAACTTATTCCGAAGGTACTCAAAAACTTCCTTGGGCAATGGTTTTGTGAATATATCAGCTACCTACTCTGTAGTTGGAACAAAGTCCAATTTGACCTCTCCTTCAGCAACTTTATCCTTCAAGAAATGATATCGGATTGCAATATGTTTGGTTCTAGAATGCATAATCGGATTCTTGGATATGTTGATAGCACTAGTGTTATCACATTTAATTGAAATTGGCTCTTTGAAATGAATACCAAGATCTTTCAACATTTGTCTCATCCATAATATCTGTGTACAACATGTTGTTGCTGCAATGTATTCTGCCTCTGCAGTGGATAGAGAGACTGATTCTTGTTTCTTGTTGTGCCAAGATACCAGCCTGTCTCCAAGATAAAATGCTCCTCCACTGGTACTCTTTCTGTCATCAATACTTCCTGCCCAATCTGCATCAGAATATGCAATCAAAGTGAAGTATTTACCTTTTGGGTACCACAACCCATAATCCATAGTACCCTTGAGGTACTCGAAGATCCTCTTTACGACTATGACATGAGTTTCTTTGGGACTAGCCTGAAATCTTGCAACCATGCATACTGCTTGTAATATATCTGGTCTAGTGGTCGTTAAATACAGGTAGGCTTCTAATCATAGACCAGTACATTGTTTGATCTACATCCGGGGATTTATCATCCTTGCTCAACTTGCGACCTATTGTCATGGGAGTGCTTGACGGGTTTACTATCTTCCATTGTGAACTTTTTCAAGCATTTCTTTTACATATTTAACTTGAGAAATAAAAATGCCCTTTTCATTTTGATTTACCTGCAGTCCTAGGAAATAAGAAAGTTCACCAATCATAGACATCTCAAATTCTTTCTTCATTTTAGTTGATATGTCTTTGCAGTATTCATCTATGCTGCTGCCAAATATTATATCATCTACATAAACAACAAGAACAATAAGATGGCCCTTCTCTGTTTTGACATATAAATTGCTATCCACAAAACCTTTCTTGAACCCTTGTTTAATTAGATAGTAATCCAGCCTTGCATACCATGCTCTGGGTGCCTGTTTCAAACCATATAATGCTTTCTTTAACCTACAAACAAAATCTGGATTGTCACCAAGTTGGAAGCCATCTGGCTGTTCAATGTAAACCTCTTCTTCCAGTTTTCCATTCAAAAATGCTGATTTTACATCCATTTGATATACTTTGAAATTTTTATGGACTGCTAAAGCCAGAAACATTCTGATTGCCTCTAATCGGCTACCGGTGCAAAGGTTTCCTCAAAATCAATGCCTTCAACCTGAGCATAGCCTTTACAGACCAATCTTGCCTTATTTCTGACAACCTGTCCATCTTCATTTAACTTATTTCGAAAAATCCATTTAGTGCCAATTATGTTTTTATTTGTTGGCCGTGGTACTAATTCCCAGGTATTTTTTTTCTCAATCTGATCTAATTCTTCATTAATTGCCTTCATCCAACTTTCATCTGTGCTTGCTTCAGCAACATTTTTAGGTTCAATGCTAGATAACAGAGAATAGTTCCGCACTGCTGCTCTTCTTGTATGAATACCATCTATGGGATCCCCAATAATCTGTTCACTGGGATGATTTTTTTGCCAGTTGCCTGTTTTAAATTTCCTATTTTCTTCTTCTTCTGAGTCAGTTTTTACAACATCTGGATCAATTTTCTGATTCTCATCTGTTTTATTTTTATCATCACCTTCAATGACTTCTTCATAAATAGGGTAGTTTTCTTGATAAGTAATTTCTTATTCTCTACCTTCATCAACTTTCACATCAGCACTCTCAACAATTTTCTTTAGCCTCTTCTTGTAACATGTGTAGGATTTTCTTTTTGTTGAGTAACCAAGAAAGATACCTTCATCAGCTCTATCTTCAAATTTATCGAGATTATCTTCAGTCCGTTTGATGTAGCACTTGCTGCCAAATACTTTGAAATGTCTTGTTGTTGCCTTTCTGCTGAACCACAGCTCATAAGGTGTTTTGCTTTCATGTGGTCTTAGCATGCACCTGTTTTGAATGTAAACTGTAGTATGTACTGCCTCTTTCCAAAATCGTCAGCAATTTTGTTCTCATCCAAGCATTGTCCATGCCATTTCCTGCACTGTCCTATTCTTCTTTTCTACAACACCATTTTGCTGAGGTGTCCTAGCTGCTGAAAACTATCTTCTTATTCCATATTTTTGACAGTATTCTACAAATTCTTCTGAAATAAACTCTCCTCCTCTGTCTGATCTTAAGCATTTAATCCTTTTTCCAGTTTGATTTTCAACCTATTTTTTAAAAATCTTAAACATCTCAAAGGCATCTGATTTAAGCTTTAAAAAGAATATCCATGTCATCCTGGAGTAATCATCTATTAATAGCATAAAGTATTTGTCACCATTTATGCTTTGTGTTCTCATGGGTCCACACAAATCAGTATGAATTATCTCCAAAGGTTTCTTTGGTGAAGTATTCCTTTGATTTAAAGGTGAATCTGGTTTGCTTCCCTTTTTGACATGAAGCACAGATGCTATTTACTAGTTTGTCAATGGTTGGTATATCTCTTACTACCCTTTTTGAACTTATTTTTGCCAGATTGTCAAAGCTAATATGACCGAGTCTCTTGTGCCACAGCCAATTTTCATCTTCCTGTCCAATCAAGCATATTCCTTCTACATTTTCTGAGAGAGTATATAGATTACCAGAAGTCCTAGATCCAGTAGCTATTAGCTTCTCACTGTGTGCTTTTCTCACTTCACAGCCCTGCTTCTTAAAAATAACTTCATGACCTCTGTCACATATTTGACTTACACTCAGCAAGTTATGCTTCAGACCAATCACAAACAAGACTTCTTTTGATTTTATCTTTCCATCACTGATCTTGACTGATCCCTTTCCAACAATCTTTGCTCCATCATTATTTCCAAATTTCACGGAACCACCTTCATAATTCTGTAAATTCTCAAATTTTTGCTTGTCACCTGTCATGCGACTGGAACATCCACTATCAAGTATCCATGGTGCAGATTTGTCTTGTGCTTTAAAAGCGATCTGAACAATCAAAGATTCCTTTTCTTTCCATTCTGGTTTGATGACAGATTTGGCTACTTGTTTTGCCTTTGTCCTCTCATTAGCATGTGCCTGTTTTTCAGGAAATTTCTTGTTTTGTTTCAACCCACTTGGTTGAGATTTTCTACCCTGATAATTATTTGCTGCAAAAGTGCTTCTACAGTTTCTAGCAATATGTCCAAAATTATGACAATTATAACATTCAACTGCATAATTCATTAAAGGAGAAAAAATATTTCTACTGGTGAAATTCCTTTGAGATACATTATGCCTGCAATCTGAAATCTTATGGCCATAAGCATTGCATTTAAAACAATAACCAGAAAAGGAATGATTAAACCTGGGTGCAGGTCTTTTCCAGATTGAAGTAGGAGCCATGAATCTTCTCCTTCTTGGATTTATGACTTTTGTGAATCCATATTTTTCAGTACTCTTCTTGAGTCTGGCATTATTGCTTTCTTTGGCATGATTTGTTTTTTATAGGTCAACCCTGATATTTTCTTCTTTCTTTATGGGTTCTACATTCAAGGCCTTTGAACCCTTTGATGATTCTCCTTCATCGAAGCCTAAACCAAATTTGATGCTGGAAGGCCTTTGGTTATTTAACATTTTATCCAGATTTATAGTACTTTCTTCAAACTTATGAAAATAGTTCAATTTTCTATTCATCCCCTCTAGCTGCATTCTTAACTTAACAATGTCTTCTTCTAGCTTGCTGCATTCAACTGTCTTTACAGTTAATTGTTCATCAAGAAATTTAGACATTTTCTTGAATTCCTCTGTCTGTATTTTTAAACTATTTATTATGTCAGTGGCATCCTCTAGTTTTCTTGAAAATTTTTTGTTCTTTTTCCTTTCTACACTCAACTCTTCAAGTGCAGCAACCAATTCTCCTTCCAGATAAACTTCAGCCTCATCTTTAAAGCTTTCATTATCTTCCTGATTTTCTTCTGTTCTTTCCTCTTCAAGTGCCATGAATAGAGCTTCACCTGTTTCTTCTTCAGAATCCTCACCTGAGCTTTCTTCAGAAGAGCTGACATTCTTGGATATGAAGCTTTTCTTCTTGAAGTTGTTCTTTCTAAAATTTTGTTTCTTCTTCCAGTCACCTTTTTCTTGGAGTGACCCTTCACCATTTTTGGTTTTCTCATGCATTGGGCATTTGGCTACAAAATGACCGACTCCTCCACAATTGAAGCACTTGAATGGTAGCTTTCCTCTATATTTTCTTTTTCCCTTTGTGAGTTTTCGAACAAAATTTTCTTCTATTTCATCCAGTGTCTCTTCATCCTCAGATTCATGTTTAGTTTTTATATTCTTATGTGCTTTAAAAGCAGCTTCTCTGTCTATAGGCTTAGTTTGTCCTATTCTCATTTCATATGCAGTCAAGGAACCATGCAGCTCATCCATGCTAAAATTGTTTAGATATTTTGCCTCTTCTATTGCAGAAACTTTGGAGTTAAATCATTTGTGAAGGGTTCTGAGAACCTTTTTCACAACAACTGCATCATCCATTTCTTCATCGAGTCCTCTGATTGCATTGATGATTCCATTGACCCTCAGCATATAGGCCTCTATGTTCTCATCTTCCTTCATTTGTAATGCTTCGAACTGAGCTCGATGATTTTACAGCTTGGCTTCCTTGATCTTGCTGTCTCCTTCATGGATGCTCTTCAGTTTATCCCACATATCTTTTGCCGATTTGCATCTCATGACTCTTATCAATTCACAGTCTACCAGTCCACACATTATGACATTCTTAGCTTTGGAGTTGTTCTCAAATTTTTTCTTCTCAGCAGTATCTATTGGAGGAGTAGTGGGTGCTGTGTAACCACTATCTACAGAATCCCAAATGTCATATCCCAATGCACTCAGATATGTTTGTATCCTGAGTTTCTAGAAAGTGTGATTAGTTCCATCAAACAAGGGAGCTTTGTTGGATGAGAATCCTTCACCGCCTGCCATTGTTTCTTCCAAGATCACCTTAGCTTATTAAGCTTGTTCAAGGAACCTTGCTCTGATACCAATTAATATTCACACAATGACACTGAGAGGGGGGGTGAATCAGTGTAGCTATTAATTTTAATATCTACAGCATTTAATATTGAAGTAAAGAGAACTTGAAAACTAGAAAAGCAAATTAAACAAGAGAGCACACCACAACACTCAATATACCGAGGTTCACCAATTTGGCTACTCCTCAAAAATGACTGCTTGGACTCCAATCCAAATCCTGTCTTTGCAAAATACCAATTTTACAAATACTTTACCAGCATCTACTGGAAGGAGCACCAACCCCTTAATTTTTTGCTGCAATAGATAGGAGCACCAACCCCTAATACCAAGCACCAACTTGGACAGCAATTCTGAGCAATTTAAAATGACATAAAATGTCTTCATTTTTTATACAACCCTAACTGGTCTGCAATTAAACACACTCTGCACACACTCAAAGCTCTGTTTAATTCTCTCTTGGCTTTCTTCGAACCCTCTTTTCTTTGTAATTTCTCTCTAACAGCAGCAACATCTTCTCTGTATGACTATTCTTTTATAACCCCCCTTTTTCTCATTGAGGCTCTTCATCTTCTATCACTTTTCAAACCTACATGCAGTCGAATGACATACTCTGACTATTCGAATTCTTTTCTCCTCTCCATAAGAGGCTATTCGAATCCTTGCAATACGACTGTTTGAATGCTTTTTTGATCCTGCCCATACGACACTTTGAATGTTGCAAATACGTCTATTTTAATGCTTTTTCAATCCTGCATGTTCGGCTATTCGAATGCTTTCAATATGGCTATTTGAATCCTTGCAATACGGCTGTTTGAATGCTTTTTCGATCCTGCCTATACGACACTTTGAATGCTACAAATACGTCTGTTTTAATGTTTTTTCAATCCTGCATATTCGGCTGTTCGAATGCTTTCAATACAGCTGTTGCAGTGCATGTCCAACACCTGTCAATGCGTAACTGCCTATCTGACTTCAGTTACTTCTTACATAACTGGCTACATGATGCTTTTTTGACACGTGTCACCTTTCATGTTCCTTCGGCATTTTCCAGCCAACCTGTTACCTATAGCGAAATACTAACATGTCACGATATCGTGACACTTTTTGTAGTCGTACGCCTTCATGCCCTTGCTGTCGTGAAATCGTGACCATTTTGGCCTTTGAAAGCTTTCCCACCGCTCATGTCGTGAAATCGTGACACTTCGAACTTTTGCTGACGTCATCCTTAATGTTGTCATGAAATTGCGATGCTTCCGGCTTCCTAAGGCTTCTCTTGCAACTTGTCACGAAATCGTGACACTTTCAGCTTTTGCTGATGTCATCCTCATCTTTGTTGCGAAATCGCGATGCTTTCGGCTTCCAGCGGCTTTTCTTTCACCCTGTCACGAAATCATGACATTTTCAATTTTTCTGACGTCATCCTCAACTTTGTCATGAAATCACGACGCTTTTGGCCTCCGTACAAATCTTTCTTCATGCGGTAGCGAAATTGCTACACCTTTGTGCCTTGTGCTTTCGATTTGCTTCAACTTTGAGTTCTGATCTTTTGACTGGTAGCGAAATCGCTACACCTTCATGTTGTGCATTTTGGACTTGTAGCGAAATTGCTACACCTTTGTTGCCATGCATTTTAACTTGTAGCAAAATCGCTACACCTTTGTTGCCATTCATTTTAACATGCAGCGAAATTGCTACACCTTTGTTTTTTGCACTTTCGATTTGTAGCGAAATCGCTACACCTTTGTTGCCGAGCATTCTCTCTCCTCTTCGGGTCGTGAAAACTTGACGTGTCGTAATATCACGACACTTTTCGTTGCAAGCTCCTTTCCTCCATTTATGTCATGAAATCGCAACATCTTTTCACCTTGCTTCCTTCTCTGCCAACATGTCATGAAATCGTGACAGTTTGTCTTGCGCCTTCTCTCTCCTCGACCATGTCGCGAACTCGCGACAATTTTTCTTGCATTTTCTCTCTCCTCGGTTATGTCGCGAAATCGTGACAATTTTTCTTGCATTTTCTCTCTCCTCGGTTATGCCGTGAAATAGCGACAATTTTTCTTGCATTTTCTCTCTCCTCGATTATGCCATGAAATCGCGACAATTTTTCTTGCATTTTCTCTCTCCTCGGTTATGTCGCGAAATCGTGACATTTTTTCTTGCATTTTCTCTCTCCTCGGTTATGTCGCAAAATCGCGACATATTTTCTCTCTCCTCAGCAAAAACTCGACATGTCACGAAATCGTGACATTTTTGGCTGCACCTTCTCTCTCCTCGGCCATGTCGCGAAATTGTGACAGAAAACATGTCACGATATCGCGACAGTTTTCTTACTTGTCTTTTTCTGCAAATTTCTGAATCTAGGTCACTTCTGTTTTCTTGCAAATTCACTGTACTTGATCTGACTGACTTCAAAATTCTTGTCCATTGCTTCAACTGCATCAATTTCTGTCTGTGTTGACAACAATGACAATTTTGTTGCACCTTGCTCAACACTAAGGTTGTTTTTTACCATCTTAAGTTTTTGATATAGTTTGAAGGAAGCACTTCCCTGGATAGGCTGCTGCCACTATTCCTCTATTCGTTTATTGAATTCCAGATGTTTAACCCACATTGACAAAAATTTGAATGGCTTTCTAAAGGAGTTAGCCTGAAATACCTCCCATAGAATAAGATTATGGTCTGAAGCGCATTTAGGAAGGGCTTGTAATGTTGAATCACCAAACATTGTTGTAGATTCCTTGGATAAAAAAAACCTGTCCAACCTTTCTTGAATCAGCTAACTTCCTATCCTCTTGTTACTCCATGTAAATTTGGCTCCTTTTAGTCTTACATCCATCAATTCATTTGTGTTAATGAATTCATTGAAGTCCTCCATGCTCCTTGAGGGTAACCCAGATCCTCCCTTCTTATCATATGGGTAAATGGGGGTTATTGAAATCTCCCCCAATCACCCAAGGAATGTCTTTAAAAGCTTAGCTCAAATGCCCCAAAAACTCCCACAGTTCAGACTGCCCTTGGACAGAGGTGGGGGCGTAAACATTTGACATAATCCAATTCTTATTAGTATCAAAATCATGAAATAATATGCTTAAGACTCTTTTATTTGCCTAAATAATACTTCCTTCTATTTTAATAGGATCCCATAATATAACGAGGCCCCCAGATGCTCCTCTCGCCTGTTGAAAGGCCACTTCCCCTTGCTTCCAAATCCTTCTAGCTATAAGTGCTGATTGTGCTGCATCTGTTTTGGTTTCTTGAAGAAAAATGATAGTGGGATTCCAATCCTTCCTTATAGACTTCACCATCCTTTGTTTTGGTGGGTCGTTTAGGCCTCTCACATTCCATAAGAGAACCTTAATTTAGACTGTTTGATATTTTTTCCTTGCCCCCTTCCCTGATCCAAAGGGGGTTTGTCAATTTTGCTATTATCCTAGCTAGGAATAGCTTGCTGTAACAATATTCTTTGCTTTTCGTTTGCAATTTCTTCATTGATTCTCATTCTATAGTGCTCTGCTGTAGATATTCTCCCTTTCTTTCTTTCACTTCCATAATCTATCGGAGGCTTGGTAGTGTTTCTAGTCTGTTTTGGACTGAAATGAGGGGGCATATCTTTGTGATAGTCTAGGGCTTGAACCTTCTTCCTCATTTTGGGGGTTTTCAATTCCCTAACCATCCTCAACCTTGTTTTGCTTCACCTCTCCTATCTGGTTCCTAAACTGGGGGCTTTCCTTCAAGGAACCTTTTACCGTTGGGCTCGTCTGATAAGAGATAATTTGCTCAACTATCAGATTAGGAGCTACATTCTTGGCTCTTGTTTCCACAACTTTGACTCTTGACTCTATTAAAATATAAATATAAATATAAATATAAATATGTGATGTTTTGTTTTAAAAAAAAAAAAAACATTTTCTATTCAGATTTATGGTGTTAACATGAATAGAGAAGGCCAATACTTTGGTTGTTTGAGAATCAATATAATGAAGACTTTTCTTCAAGATGTTATGTTTCCATCTACCATGTATATATATATATATATATATATATATATATATATATATATATATATATATATATATATATATATATTTATTTATTTATTTATTTATTGGAAACCTAACAAAAGTCTTCATTATATTGTTGTATTAGAGTTAACTAATTGATATCTTCACTTGAGGATAGCAGAAATTATATTTATATTTATAGTTATTTATTTATTTATTTATTTATTTTGTTATGTATCCAACTACCATATTTTATATATATATATATATATATTTATTTATTTATTTATTTATTTATTTATTGATTGATTGGAAACCTAACAAAAGTCTTCATTATATTGTTGTATTAGAGTTAACTAATTGATATCTTCACTTGAGTATAGAAGAAATTACTTTTGTAGTTAGAGTTTGTTAGTAAATCATAATTAGAGTGGATGAAAACACTTGGATATGTTGTGTTGGCACAGTAAATTATTGGAAACTTTGTTTTGCAGGTTGATGCAACTGTACTTCACTGTTAAGTCGATGTTATCCTGGTTCTTAAAAGAATCTATGGCAGTGAATGTAATTGTGAGTGAATCGCTTGCTTGGAAACTTTATTGTTTGTTAACGAAGACCTTCTATAACTTTAGAAAGCAAGGATTGTTTAGGAAGTCGTTAATAGGTTAGCAAGGCTGGTGTATGGTTATTATATTTAAAATAGATCTGTGATACATGGTAAATGAAAAAAACCCAGATATGGAAGATCTTATGTTCTATTATTCTTCTTTCGATGTGGGGTATGGGTCGTTGATTGGCTGGGTTATGAAATATTTCATTGATATTAATTTAAAATATAGGAACCTTTTTAAAGTTAGATAAAAGATGCCGGGTCAGAGGGAGGGACCTCCGGCATTAGAACCATCAACCATCTCTAAATAGCATTACTATTTTATTAAAATATACGATCTGGGGATGGTTTTTTGGATACCATGGATGGATGATAGTTTCCTCTCGCATTCCTATTTTTAGTATTTAGATTTGGTAGGGAAAAAATTTAGTTAGATTATGATGTCCAGTGATATTAACTGTTTGAACGTGCGATAGTCCAGAGCCTTGAAAAAACCTGTGGTTGAGGGTGGAATCCTTGGATAGTAGTGTTTAGTTAATGATGTCTTTGGTGTCGTATGCATTAAACTTATAGAAGGTTGTACTAGTGAGATAAATGAAGTAAGCATTAAAGGAGATACGGCCTTGTAGAGGTTCATCCATATTATTTTGGAAATGACTTGTTTTAGATTTACATTGAAATACTTCGTGATTTCATTATGAAGGTTGTGTAAATTATTAATTTTTTAGGGTTCGTGTATTAAGTAGAAAACTACTTACACAAAGGAAATAAGAGCTTCTTTTGTATTGTAATGATAGTTGCCGAATAAATGATCCTCTTTGTTTGACACACGAAGTCTCCTTCCTGGAAAGAGTAAGGCATGGTGTTCTTTCACGATGTTGCTAATTCTCTCAAAGAAGTGAGATAGTTCTGAAATGATATTCTATTGTGTTGTTGCTAGTTTCATAAAAGAAAGGAGTTAGTTACAACTTTCACTTTACAAGAACATCAAGACATATTTTTAAGAATCATTTTTTTTTTTTTAAAGAAAAGAACCTCATGCAATAGGAATGTACGAAACCCGTAGAAGTTGAGATTGGAGGTGAATAGAGGAATAACTAGTAATTCCATAGCCATTGATGATGCCATACGAATACATTACAGATAGGTTACTCGTTGTAATTCCATACGAATACATTACAGAAAATATCTTCGACTATGCCATACGAATACATTACAGATGGGTTACTTGTTGTAATTCCATAGCCATTGATGATGATGTTTCTCAGTAAAAAAAAGGTGGAGACTTGTGTTCGTGTAGTTGTGGAGATCTATGATTTCCATTAGAAGTAAGAGTAGTCTTAGGTTGTTTGCTTTGATATAATTGAACTTTCACTTAATAACATTGTAGTTTCTATGAATTGAATGATAAGAAGATTTTTTTGATGATAAATAAGATGGACTAGGGCGCAGGAAAATCAAAAATTACAAAAATACCTGTTAGAATAAGTGAATATTCTATTAAGTTCCACTAGGATCGACACACTTGAGTTTTCATTCCTCCATGTGTCAGGAGAACTCTCAGTGGTGTCTTCATTAGGTTTGATGAATTGTTGAAATCCAATGGCTCTTAATGATCAACTTTGCTATTTATACAAAGTTGATCCTTGGAATAAAGCAATCAGTTCCACTCTTCTCTTCATATTTTGTGTAATGCTTTGAGGAGATAGAAGAGAATGACTTATCTGAAGCAGTCATGTGATGAGTAGCTCTAGAATCTAAGACCTGGTAACTAGAGGAAGAATTGGAGGTCTTTTCTTGAACATTAAGGGCTTTTCCTATTTTATTTTTATTGTCTATATTTTGGTCCTTCATAGTTGCCTCTAGTTGTTGTAATCTGTAGACACCAAAATAGCACCAATCTGATCATGTGGATACAAGCATTGATTGAACTGGCATACATGGCCCCTGGGGCAGCCCCCAGAGGTTAAACAATGGTCCTAACCACTCCCAAAGTAGTTTTGGAATGTCAAAGGTCAATTTGGTACCTATCAAGCACCCTGCTCCTTACTCATCCCACTAACCACTCCCAAAGCATTTTTGGAATGTCAAAGGTCAATTTGGCACCTATCAAGCACCTTGCTCCTTACTCGTTCCACCCTAGGGCGATTAGAATGCTATTCTCCCCACCTTGGGATGATTAGAAAAAATTTCTCTAGGGTGGTGCGAATAGCAGGTTTAACGGGCAAAAAGTCAAACCTAGACAAATGGTAGCCCAGATCCGCCACTCAACTCCACCTTCAATGCATGGGAATGCGAGTGATCATTTTTGAGCTCAAAGAGGTAGTAATAGAGGTAGTCATGGAGTCCTTAATCGGTGAGGAATATTCTCTCCCATGGGAAGGCATGATGGCCAAGTGGCACCCCTACATGCACATTCAAAGTAGACCTTCAGGTCTATAAAATGATGAGTCTTCACACCCCAAAAAATTAGGATAGAGCAGGAGCATTTGGAGCAACAGAGCACTATCAAATTACATCCTCATCCCTCACATGTGCTTCTTACATCCTTGATCTCTCTTTTGGAAGGGAGATTATTGGGTGAACATTGGAAGCGCAATCCAAACACAAAATCCAAAAATTTGGCCATAACACCCCACCCAATTTTCCAACACAACCCCTAGGAGATTTTGGACCCATCCCAAGTGGATCGGTGTCTAAACCAAGACCCAAATGCTAGGTATCCTACCCTCGGGTGCCCCTCGTACTACTGTAGTCCTAATCACCCCACCCCAAAGTGATTAGAAATATGTAGTATATTTCTTCACTATTTATTTTGCATATTATTTTATGTCATTCATATATGTTGCCATTCAAATTTCATGCCATTATGATGAGTTTTGACTATGTTTTCATTGTTTTTCGCTTTCACTAACATACAGAGAGCATCTTCGGATACAGGCTGATCGGAGCCGAATATACAAAATCCAACATTTTGGGTCATCTCAAAATTCCCCATTTTGCCTAACCCCAACTTTTTAGGTGTTTTAGAGGCCTCTAGATGGGAAATTTAGGAGGTTACTTTCTGACATTTTATGACAGTCCTAATCGTCCCACCCCAAAGTGATTAGAAATCTATAGCAGATTTCTCAATTGTTCCTTTTGCAGTGTGTTCATGATGGTGTTTGCATGCTTTTATCAAAATTTCATATTATTTTGACATGTTTTGATTACCATTTTAATTATTTCATGCATGCATTAACTAGAGGCCTTGGGGATTGCATGTTTCCCTCCATCCGCAGGTGCTATTAATCGTTTGATATTTCTTTGAATGTAGGATCTCAACATTGAAGGGGTAGAAAGGAACTACATATGCATTCACACAAGTGGCAATGATGTTTGGCCCACCCATTTCAAATGTGGGCACGCGGAAGATCTCGAAGGGAAGCGTACCATCCGTGGTGTAACAAAACTATATCTAATGCTCCTAGCCCCTAAAAAGGAAGGAGATGTATTGTAACCTGATATCAAAGCAAAATTAATAAAAAAATGGGTTGCACTTTACATTTTCTTTATATCTCATTTCAGTTCGTTTGTTTTCCCTTTTCATGCACTTTAGTCCTTTCTTCATTCGTAGGAGCTAGCATTACATTTGCTTTTGTTTGCATCACACCCGGTATGCCATTTCTTTCGTATCCTAGTTCTTTCAGTGGCGATCATGGTGGGACTCTGTCCCCTAATTTTGGGATTAAATTTTTGATCAAAATTTTGTATTTTTGTTTGCAGGTGTTAATCCTTCAAGCAGTGGACTGCTGCTCGTGCCACCATGTGACGAATACAGACTGGAATTCATGCCACCCTGGGATGAATAAGACATTCGTCCCACCCTATGACAAATATAGATCTACTATTCATCCCACCTTGGAACTATTAGCTCTATGTGCATTTTATAAGCAGAAACTCAGAGGCATCTAGTTTGGGCAGAGAAGAGGTAGGTTTTCTGAACATCCTCTGTAATTTTCTCTCTATTTATGTGATTTTTCTATTTCTTTGCTTGCATAGAAAAGTTTTACTACATGTTTTCTTTCTTTGCGCAAGTAAAAAAGAACCCCACACACCACATGATAATCTAAACATCAAGGAGTTGGTCTTAAAACCCCAACACTTGATCAAGACCAACGATGGATTTCATCACCACTAGTGAGAAGGAATTCACGTCCTGAAAAACATTCATTTCTCTTCCATAAATTATCAATTCGGTAAGTCCGTAAACTTATGAGTGTCATGCATAGTATATGCCTACAGTTTTGGGGAACAAATCTGGTTATACCTTATTTAGTTTGGTGGGGAGGTTTGTGTAATTGGATTCCAGCCAAACCAAATAAACTTAGTGCGGGAAATGAATTAAATAAATTATAAACAAAAAGTAAAGTGCTGGAAATAAAATGTGAGGAAATAAACACACACAACTAAAATTAAATAAAGCAGTAAATTAATCTATAGAAAGCAAATGCACAAATTAAACAGGGGAGGACTACTACAAGGAGTGGGCCCAAGCTCCCGTAGATATTCTGCCTGACTAGCTATGTAGAGCTTGCTCGAATAAGAGGATTTGCACTCTTAATTAATTAAACAATAAAATAAAATAAGTTGTGTAAAATTAATCATTCATCTCCCCTCTGTTCATCTGGCCCGCGTCTTTATATAAAGCATAGCCAAATCTCATTACAATAACAAATTAGTATATTTTAATCACGTGACGTGATTTAGTTATAATTGATTCTACACATATTTTATTCTTCTATTTTAAAGTATGTTCGTTCACCAGAAGGATAAATATAAACATCCTTAGGTGTACGTAACAACAAATCCTAAACTAATGCATCCTAAAAATAATAATATTCTTTAAGATCTTTACAAGGTCAACCGGCAAATCGGTTGATAATAATAACAAATACTTTATTATATTTAATAAATGCATGATTAAAATAGATCTCCTTTGTCTTCACGTGCAACCTCCTCCATAGTCCTTGGTCAACCAGTCAAATTTGACTTGGTAAATTTTGCAAAGTATGAAGGCATGGAGGTGCCTTCTTCATGAGTAAGGTGCCTACTTTTGGGTGCCTTACTTATAAGGAAGACACCTAATTTTGTTGGGCACCTTCCTTGAGGAGGAAGGCACTTATTTTTGATGGGCACCTTCCTTGAAGAGGAATGCACCTATTTCTGTTGGGTGCCTTCCTTGAAGAGGAAGGCGCCTACTTCTGTTGGGCACCTTCCTTGAAGAGGAAGGCACTTGCTCTCTTTCCTTAGTCTCTGTAAGTAGAAGTATGCCAATTCCAAGTGTATGTAGACTAGAAAATACCATATTAGTAATAAAACCTGTATTTATACACAATTCCCACTAAAAACACCAATCAAGCATAATACCAGATTTTCTATCAATTATATGCATAAGTTATATAAAAATGCATCTCACATGCTAATTAAACCAGTAATGATGCCCCTTAAAAGTGTATATAAAATGAGCATTTTTGGTGCTCATCAACCACCTTGGCTTGAAATTTTTCATACATAACCCTGATCACTACTGTTGCTAGACGTAAATCCTGATGAAAGCTGACCAAGTGTAGCTAGGGTGATTCCCAGCACATGAGGATAAGTCTTCTATGGTAGGTGTCAAAAACTAGGTGATTCCCCTTCCATACCATCTATGTTCCAAGCACTATTTTGCTTTTGCATACCAATAGTTTCCCTCATGTAAGGGCGGGTATATTGAGAGGTTCGGTATAACGTCTTGGCAGTGGTATATTAAAGGGGCAACCATTTTGGGAGATATAAGAGCCCTCATATTGCATATACAAAAAAAAATTCTTTACAAGCTTTTCACCACAAAATCAAAACACACTAAACTAGATCTAGGGCACATCTTTAATCTATAAACGAGATAATAATTGCTTTGATTGTGTGGTCCCCTTTTGTTTGGTGTACCATAAAAAAAAAATTGTAAAGAAGATAAAAACCTACATATCTTGTAGAGAGATACCACCATGGTGTACACCCGTATCCAAGCCCAATCATGGGAAGAAGCTATAAAAAGTGTACAAGGGGGCACATGTCGCCTCTGCTATAGCCCCAAGGACTTGGTCATACCACCTTGGTGGCTTGACCCACAAAATAGTCCACATCATACCATGACAGAATGGGAATATAGAGGCACCCCTTCGAGGGGCACGCCCATGCAACACAGAGCCTTTCAAGAGGATTCCATACATGTGGCACTCAACATAGAAGGGAAGGTTCCCTTAGACACTCATTATGAGTGGCCATCACATGATGGAGCACTAGAACAACATAGGTTCCATAAGGAGGAGCCACATGATTACATCATCCCTCCTCTACCCCTTATTACTGTCAAAAACAATAGGCCAAATCCAGAGTGCAAGGCTCTTCAGATAGGGTGAGCCAACTTTGCCTACCCCTTTCACATATATGAAAGGGAGCATGAGGAATACCACTACATTCCTCAAGAGCAATACATAATGCAGGAACAATGTGCTTTTGCACCTGCTATTTATCAGGATCACCTACTAAGGCTAGAACATCGGGTGAATGCTGCTAAACTCGATAGAGGGAAGTGACCTATAGAGATCTCGGATCACCATGATCAAGATAGATGTGGAGGGGAGGCATCTAGGCCTCCAAGACTCAAGACGGTGGAACAAATTAACTTGGCATTTTCCAAACATGCTGCATGCCAAGCACAAATCACGTAGCTTGAGCAAGACCAACAATAGTTAGAGCACATGTATCGCCTTACAAAAGAGCACATTCAATGTCATACATATGAGTTGCTCCAGAACACTATTCCTAAGAGGTTCCCAACCCCTTGCATGCATAGGACAAAACTGTATGAGAGGCACAACCCCTTGGTGTGAGATAGGTCTCCATGACCTTATCAAGTGTTGCCTCCAAGCCCTCCTAGACCTGAGTGGGAGACCACCCCTAGAGCAAATTATGGGCACCCTCTGTGGGCACCCACCCATGTTTATAGGTCACACATAGGAACTCCTAAATAATCCTATGAGGAATTTGAGCAAGAAGAAGAGCAGGCTGAAATGTCCTACCAAGGCAGGGGGTCGTTACCCGGTTGCCCCTCCATAGACCTCAAGTTCCCCGTAATTCACAACAAGAACAAACCAAGGAGGAATATATCAAATATTTTGATGCATACAAAGTGCTACTAGAGCGCTTAGATTCTGTGGAGACCAAGAATTTTGGGCCCCAAAATCCCACTTTACGCTAGCTTCGTAATCACCTGGTGCATCCTTCAGTACCGGCACCCCCATACCCTAAACACTTCAAAATGCTTCAATTGGTAATATTTAGAGGGGATGAGGATGCCCAAGAGCACATGACAAGATTCCTAAGCCAATGCTTTGGCATTCAGTACAACGATGCTTTACTTCTAAGAACATTTATAACCATGTTCGTAGGCCCTACCTCGTATTGGTTTACCCAATTGCCGAAGCATAGCATCAGCAACCTAGACCAGCTAGTGGACGCATTCCTTGAACATTTTTCCTTCAACACCAAGAATAAGGAATCATTAAGCATCCTAGCTAGCCTTAAACAGTATGAGGAGGAGACCATGGTGGCCTATGGAAATTAGTGGAGAACATTGCTTTCAAAGTTTCCTTACATCCCTCTAATGGTCGATCTGACCCAAATGGTCTCAAAAAGTTTCCTAAGATCGATCTCCATGCTATTGCAGCTGCAGCAATATGCCACTCTCGAGGAAGCTCTAGCGCAAGCCAAAATCATAGAGGAAATCAAGATACAGGATGGCGAGATTACCAAGCCATGCAAGAAAGAGTGGCCCAAAAATGCCAAAACTAGGTCCACGCAACCAAAACCCGTTGTGGTCAATCAGGTTCCCATAAACATACCAAAGCCTGCATAGACGACATAGCCCCCAAAGGCTAATTATCAAGCAGTTCCTCTTGACATCTATGAGAAGTAAAATCATATGCAAGAGCAAAATCAGCAGTGTCGCCTTAGGCAACAATTTACACCCTTCACAAAATCTAAATACTCATTGTTTGACCGTTGTCTACAGCAAACTTGATAAACCTGCCATAAAGTTGACCTATAGACCCCAACGTGCCAAAACCCAAGGGCTATAGAGAAGACTTGTAGTATAGATTTCACCGGTAGAAAGGACATGACCTTTATGTGTGTTGGAATTTCAAAAGCTTAGTGCAAGACCTAATAGACAACAAAACACTAGCAGTGGATAATCCCGTAGCACCAAACAACCAATATATGGAGGTATTAAAAGACCCCCTTCCCACCCATGATGCATAGGCAAATACTCTTCAAGTCAATGAGGTGACACAAAATTGTCCCATGCAGGGGTATGTAGGGATGATAAGCATTGTGACATGAAACAAGAGGTATCCAAGCACAGCTGCCCCCACTACAGCTACATGAGAGGTTCCATCAATGTCACAACCTCAACAGCACCCTATGCAACCTCCTCCACCTAGATCAGTGGCCACGATTCATACTAAAATTAACCAAAGTTTAAGGACCACGTCGGCTAGGCTCTCCATCTATGAGCTCATCCAACAATATTCGTCCCATCGGGAGGCTCTAATGGAGATACTCAAATTCATCAAGCTACATCCCCATAAAGCAGACTCTTTCAAAAACTTTGTGGGACATGTAAAACGATGTACAAAATCAGTCATCACCTTTAGATAAGATGAACTAAAATTTGTGATTGGTGATATGGTAGATCCACCCCTGCACGTCATTGTGCAGGTCAACAGGATTCGATTTAAGATGGTTTTTGTGGACACTGGCTCATCCAACAATATAATCACAACAACATTGAAACACCTCAAGTTGCCAGCATCTCATATTGTGGCATCCACCTATACTCTTTGAGCATTCAACGACGTGATATGCTTGACGGTTGGCACAATTTTCCTGCCCATCCAAGTGGGAAAAAAGACTATTCCTACGTTGTGCCACATCCTGGAAGGTGAGATGGCCTACAATATTTTATTGGGCCAGCCTTGGATCATGGACATGAAGTGTGTCCCTTCGATATCCCATCAATGCCTAAAGTACACATACAAAGGGCAAGTGCATGTAGTCTCAGTAGACTTAGAGCCCTTCAAGTATTGCAATGTGGTGCAACTGATGCCAAAATTGATCCTTCCATAGACATATTTGGACTTTCAGTTAAATCCATCCAAACAAGGTCTGATTCCACATACATACCTACTACTAAGTCTCTCAAATCACCAACTAGACCCATCTTCATCGTCTGGTCCTTCACTAATGATACCACCTACGATGGCCACACCGAAGGACAATGGGAAGAAGCCCCTGGAAGAGATACCACCATTGGTCTCAACCATATCTATCGAAGAGGTGCCCAACCGAATGGAAGTCGAGATGCCTGGTTCACCCAACATGGAGTGGACCTAGGAAGAACTCCCATTCCCTCCCCCTCAATATCCAACGATCATCATTGAGATGGCCAATACGGTACTAGGGGAGTATCTAGTGCAAAACATTGTAGAAACGCCCATGCTTGAGTCTATGCAGGACATGGGGAGACCTCCCCTCCCCATCAACACTATTGTCCCTTTGGGCTACACACCAAATCAGACAAATTTTGTATATGGGGGCCTTGACAACGGCATTGAACCTTACCTGCAATAGGAAGAGGATGAAGAGCCCTTTGCTGAGAATGTCAAGTATCTGTCCAACCCAAAATTTGCTTTGAAATACCTTGGCCAATGTAATTGGCATGGATATGGGTTAGGCAGATATGAACAAGGGGTGTGCATTCTTTGTCAACCAAGATATCAGATGTCGTACGACAAATCATGAGTAGGGTTCAACCACCCTTTACCCCTTGAAATATTGATAGATAACATGCAAGGCCTAGGGCTAGGCAACAAGGATGGGTTGGCACAAGATCCATATGCCAATCCTAACACAACATACACATTGGGGGATTATCTCCCATTATTAACAACCAACCTTGTGGGCCTCAACAATTCCTCCCCTTTGATTGAGAAAGGGGAAATTTCAAGAACTTGCCTCCAAAAGGGATATAGACAAGACCAAGAAGGATATTTAGAAGATGATTCAGAGTATGAGGTAGCACCTTGGGACCCTTTCGAGTGCGATAGAAATCACTTGCAAGTGATGTCCATAGATGACTATCAAGAGAACTTCATGATAGTGTTTCCATTCAATGCTCCAATTGAGCAAATTCCACCTCAAGAGAATTAGGTCCTCCCATAGAGAGTGAAACAACCCCGATGGGACCAAATCAACTTGCTCAAGCAGAACAACCGTCACATGCTGCAAACAGTTGTCAGATCCAATGAAGGCCTATGGATCTCTTATAGCGATTATGAATATGAGACTGATATGGCATATCTCAACCACATGTGGCAAAAACAATGAGAATACCCCATGGACATTGATGATATGTTTGAATAGATAAACATGGGGCCAAGGCATAGGTGGCACCTAAACCAAGCATAGTTAGACCAAGTGTTGCACCCGCCACTTCAGGCATACATAGAGCACCTTCCACCTAGAGATCCTATAGAGCCATCAGTGCCAAGGGTAGACCCTGTCCTGTTATCCACACATAGGGCCGATCCATTTGTGCCAATACCCATAGAGCACAAAGATCACCAAGGATGTCCGAGTCACCACCCGTGTAGTAATGGAGACCAAATTCACATCATCAACATGATCTCCATTGACTTAACCACCCCTATCCACAATCCGACTAATCTAGCATGACCATTGTATCTAAACCTAGATGCTATATACTGGTATCGCGCTAACTCACCACCATCCCCATAAAAGTACTGTCCTTGCAATGAGATGCTTCATTTCACCCCAAGACCACCTCATGATATCTTCCACGCTGAAGAGGAACCCGATGTTCCAAACATAGATCTAAATTCGGCAAATGATATCCACTTGATCCCAACTCCACACCAGTTGGAGGATGGGTTCAACATGTCAGTCGAAGAGATGACTGACATAGACATTGGCTCTGATCCAATGAATCCACAAATTATCAAGCTAGGGGTAATTCTATCCCCTGAAGAGCAAGCCGATTACATTGCCCTTCTCAAAGAGAAGAAGGAGGTTTTTGCATGGTCCTACAAAGACATGTTGGGGCTAGACCCGTAGCTAGTCACGCATAATCTAATGCTTGACCCGACAGTGAAGCTACTCAAGAAAAAACTACGTAAGATGCACCCAACAGTAGCCTTAATGGTAAAGGACAAGATACAAAAGTTGTTGGATGCACATTTTATCATCTACGTGGATTACCCACCATGGCTGTCCAACATGGTACCCATCAAGAAGCCTGACGGGAGGATTCGTATATGCACCAATTTTTGAGATCTAAACAAAGCGAGTCCCAAGGATGATTTCCCCTTGCCTAGCATTGATGCATTGGTAGACGCTATAGTAGGCCACAAAATGCTTTCCCTCATGGATGGTTTCTTGGGATACAATTAGATTTGTATCAATATCGATGATCAACTCAAAACGGCATTCACAATGCCTTGGGGGACACTTTTTATAAGGTCATGCCCTTTGGCCTTAAAAATGCTAGTGCCACCTACCAACATGCTATGAAATACATCTTCCATGATCACATGCATAAAAAATTGGAAGACTATATGGATGATTTATTGGCCAAATCTCTTTTACGCCTAGATCATCTGGATGACTTAAGCAAGATACTCGATCACCTCATCGAACACAAAGTCAGACTAAACCCCAAGAAGTGTGTATTTGGCATCACATCTGGAAAACTCTTGGGTTTCATAGTCTCAAAATGAGGCATCAAGGTAGATCCAAATAAAGTCAAGGCAATACTTGAAATGCTTCCCCCAAACACCATAAAGCAGGTCAAAAGCTTGCAGGGAAAGGTTGCGTCAATCAAGCACTTCATAGCGCAATTATCTAACAATTTTTGACCCATGAATACATTATTACACAAGGGGGTAGCATTTCACTAGGATGACGAGTGCCAGTCAGCATTCAATGACATTAAACAATAATTGGATTCACTGCTAGTATTGGATTCACTGGGTACGATGCTAGCCTAGAAAAATGAACTACATAAAGAACAGGCTACATACTATCTTAACCACACCCTGGTAAGTTATGAACTTAACTATGCATACATCGAGAAGCTATGCTTAGCAGTGGTATTTGCCACCAAAAATCTATGCCACTACATGTTGAGCAATACGACGTATGTTGTGTCTAATGAGAATCCATTGCGGTACATGATGAGTCATACTTATCATAATAGCCGCATGGTGAAATGGATCATGTTGTTGATAGATTTTGACATCGAATTCATTGGATAGAAGTCCATCAAAGGTTAAGTCATCATTGATCAACTAGAAGATGCTCCTCTCGAAGATGATTAGCCTCTGAAAATAGAGCTGACCGATGATGGGGCTTCCATGTCTCAAAATCACCATATTCTGATGAGCCTGAGTCACAGGCTAACATAACCTTATTCTTCAATGGTTCTAAATGTGAGCAATGGGGTCACACAGGAATCGTATTCTTCATACTACAAGGGGATCCAATGCCTCTATCATTTAAAATTGATTTCCCGTGCACCAACAACAATGCCAAATACGAAGCCTTGCTCATAGGTCTTCAAACAACAATCACCATGAACATCAAATGCTTGAACATATTTGGTGATTTGTTGTTAATCGTCAACCAAGTGAAAGGGGTATTCTAATGTAAATTTCTAGTTCTATAGGCATACAAAGCCCTTGTGGATAAATTCCTAGTAAATCTTGAATGGTACGACATCGAGGCACTCCCTAGATCATCAAATCATTTTGTAGACACTATGGCCTCCTTGGGTTCACTAATCCCGCAAGACCATTCTGGTGAGATGACAACCATTCAAGTCAAAACATTATCGCAATTCGTGATGGAGCATGCAAGCTCTAACATCATGCCAGGAATCCACCTGATCTAGAATGAACCATCTCAGTATAGGTTCGCTTGAATCCATGATAGCCTGAATCATGCCAACTGGGGGTCCTTGTTCTCCCCTATTCCTCTTGATAGCAACACAATGCTATTTTTACAAGTTTGTTCCCACTCAGATTTTGCTAGGGACGAACTTAAAGATGGATTTGCAGTTCATACCATCAAGGTTTCTGATCAGTAGGATTGGTACACACCCATAAGATACTACCTCAAGCTAGGTAACCTCCCACTTAGATTGACACACGATGTGAAAAGATCATTCAAACAGAAAGTGGCAAAACATGTCTAGCTAGGAGATATTTTGTACCATCAGAGCTACGAAGGGATCCTCCTCTGTACTTGGACTAGTAGGAGTCTTCTTGGGAGATCACCTAAGCACATGATGTTACATGCGATGGCCACTTCAACGGTACGGCCACCGCAAAGCACATCCTTCGCATGGGCTATTATTGGCCATCTTTAGAGTGAGATTGTTGCGCATATATAAGGAAGTGCATGAAATGTCAACACCATGTTAATTTGACACATGTACCTTCTCAAGCCTTGTATCTGATCCAATTTTCTTGGCCATTTTCATAGTGGGACTTATATCTAATCGAAAATATTTCCCATACATCGTTAGGTCATCACACGTTTATCATAATGGCGATAGAGTACTTCACCAAGTGGGTGGAAGCAATTTTGCTTACCTCTACGACTGGGACCCGCATTGCGGAGTTTATTTTACATAACATCATATGTCATTTTGGTATTCCATCCAAGATCATCTCGGATAATGGGACATCATTTAAGAACAAATACATGCATGCTTTAACAATAAAGTACAAAATTTAGCATAGTTTTTTGACACCTTATTATCCATAGGCAAATGGGCAAGCAGAGGCATCAAACAAAATGCTAGTTGCCATTCTTAAAAATATGGTCATAGATAGTCATAAGGATTGGCATATTCAAATCTTGCTTGGTCTGTGGGCTTATTGCACTAGCATTCAGATACCCATTGGGGTAACTCCATTTTTTCTGATGTATGGCTCCGAGGCAGTCATGCCTCTCGAGTTGGAAATACCTTCCCTACGCATATCAATGCAAGAGTTCATCGATGATGACACTGCATGGTAGGCCTGGTTAGACAAGCTTATGTTGCTCGATGAATGACGCATCAATGCCCTCGAGCATTTACATATCTATCAAGAGCGACTTAAGAAAGAATACAACATGAAAGTTCACTTAAGGGACTTTCAGGTTGGTGACCTGGTCTTAAAAGAGAACCAACAAAATTCTAACTTACCACCCCATTTAAGGGATAAGTTTATGGCAAATTTTTTAAGTCCTTATGTCATCGACAGTAAAATAGGACCAATAACATACCGACTCGCCTCTCTTGAAGGAATCAAGAAACTAAAACCCTTAAACATCAGTCATTTAAGGCCATTCCACATTTAAAAGAGCCATGGACCACCCAAGAAACTCCAAGGATTATCACAATCACTTGGTCAACCCCAAAACACCCCAAAGGTGCCCATAATCCCTTTGGTCAAACCAAAAGCTCCAAGGATTCCCATAATTGCTTGGTCAACCCCAAAATGCCCCAAAGGTGCCCATAATCCCTTTGGTCAAACCAAACGCTCCAAGGATTCCCACAATTGCTTGGTCAACCCCAAAACACCCCAAAGGTATCTATAAACCCTTTGGTCAAACCAAAAGCCCCAAGGGTTCCCACAACCGCTTGGTCACCCAAAATGCCCCAAAGGTATCTATAATCCCTTTGGTCAAACCAAAAGCCCCAAGGGTTCCCACAACCGCTTGGTCACCCAAAATGCCCCAAAGGTATCTATAATCCCTTTTTTCAAAACCTCCAAGGATCTAAAAGAATCACTCAATCCGCACCCACTCGGGATAAACCAACCATAAAGAATTTTCAAAAAGAATAAATAATCAAAAATAACAAAAAAATTGCATCTCACTTCCATGCATACTCTTAAAAATTAAAACACAAAAAAATAAGTTGCATTAGGCATCGCAAACATAAATTGCATATTTGTTGGTCATACCGGTCAAATGCACCATAGACTGTAATTACTCGGTAATTCCATCATTTTTCACATTTGTCCACTTTGTAAATAGTCCAGCAAAAGTAAACGCCATCCACATTTTTCACCATATCATAGTCAATTATCATCTAAATGTATTCATGGTTTTCATCATTCAGTTGTCATTATATTTCTAGCCAAAAACCATACAAATTTAGATAGATTTTTACAAAGGTAGAATTTTCCTTGGATCACACCTTGTTATGTAACATCCCAACACAATTTAAAACACATTAAAAATTCCCAAGTTGTGTGAACGAAATATGAAACCTGCATAGCAGGCTAGGTTACCATACACGAAATGGTTATCTTGCTCATCCCCCTTTGTGAATGACCCCAAGAATGCTGAGAGATGGCAAAAGGACAAGCATCTTCCCTACCCAATTCCACCAAAATAAACAGTGGTTTTCACCACTATCAGAAATCCCAAAATTCTCAAAGGGTTGCAAACATCAAAAATTGCAAAAAGCGAGCAAGTATCCCAATAAAAGTAAAGAAAAGAAGGGAGTCAAAATTGAATCCCTGGAACTCTCAGCATTCAAAAGGTCATGAAGTGATCCTCAGTACTGGTTTGGTGGATATCTTGCTGGTCACTGGCGGTAATCCTCCCGCATGATGATATATCTGTCACATTAAACTATGTACAGACAATGTTTGCATGTGGATGAGCTAGCTTATGGTATCCTAGATTGCACCGCAAATTAATCTTACTAAATACAACAAAGGAGTTAGTGGAGCTAGTTAGGTGATCCTCAGTATAGGTTTGGTTGACAACATATCTGGCACTGGTGGTATCCTGACAACTACCACATAAACAAATTCAATCGCACACACAGGGATGTGAAATAACTTGGTCAAACTAAATTATGATTCGTATCCTGTTCAAAAGTCTTGTAAGATAAATATATAGTCCTGGCTAGTTAGTTAAAACATCTGAGTCTCAAAAAAACCTTAACTACATTCTAGAACACCTGTGGTACATTCCATTCTTACATCACCATCAGAAAATACAAACAAAAAAATATACACATGCAAAGTCATCACATAGTACAGAAAGCCAATAAATCTTGTACAGTCTATGGTGCCACCACCAAGTTATCAAAAAATAATTTCATCCATTTCATATGCATACATCATACAGTTAGAAACATCTCATTCATAATAACACATGCATACATCAACGTAAATAAATATGCATAAAAGTAACAATAAATCACGACAAGTGTATAATAAAAAATAAATTCAATATATATATATATATATATATATATATATATATATATATATATATATATATATATATATATATATATATATATATATATATATATATATATATATCGCCAAAAATGCTCGTAGGCTATAATAAGTTAGTCCTCTGACCTCACAAAAAAATCAAAAAATCAAAAACCCCAAGCCTAGGGAGTTGACCACCATGATCACATAGGATCGATGTGACTAGAACTACCCCCAATGGTGTGGGTCCTATGGGACCTCTCAAGTCGGTTGCTACCAGCCCCTGCATCATGCCCACTAGTGCTACCCTCACCCACCCGAATGCAATGAGAGGAAGCAGACTGCTTAGTACCACCAAGGTGGATAATCTCAGCCTCCAACTCCACTGGGAACTGACCCCACTCCACATCACGTCAATGGTATGTAGCCAATGCCTCATATCGCTGCACCAACTAAGCCTGTAGGTGATCCCTCTCAACACTGTGCCCCTCATCTCATCTCTGTAGTAGCTCCTCCAATCATGCTATCTTAGCATGATACCTAGCCTCCATATCCCTCGATACTGCTTGAGGCATGGGCATCTTCGAGATGGCATGCTGCTCTGACATCCATTGCTTTGGGACGTCCTATGTATATGGATACTTTAGAATCCCTAAGTCATCCCCAGTCAAGTCATCTACCTTCACCATATCTGCATCATTGATCAGAGTCCCCCAACCCCCCCTCAATGCCTTCGTAACTCCACCACCTACCACTATTGCATACAGACCTCCTACAGGCCCCTCAACCTGCCATCGCAACATCGTCCACCACTGGTCGTACTCTATAGTCACCCTGACATTGTCCAAGTTGGGGATATCAATCATTGCATCTGACTCCTCACTCAGCAGCTCAATGATCGGCCAGGCTAGAGTCCTCTCGTCACTCCGATGTCGATAGATCAAGTGCTCACTAGGAAATCCCTAGCACACCCTAAACTATCGAGTCACCCAAATGTATGGGAAGTACTCTTGCTCAGTCCCATGTTGCTCGATCAGCCACCTCCCCATGTGTGCCTACTGAAGCCACTCCCCAGCCTTTGAACAAGCTGGATAGTCTCGGTATAGCTACCAGAACACCTCCCCCGAAGCAAGATGCGAGAAGGCATCAACATAGAACCATACGACACCTGCCCACCATTGAATCTACCCTTGCTCCTCTGACCTCCACCATAGAACGACATAGCCAATCTCTCTATCCACCATCTCCCCTTGAGTGGTTCAAGACAACCCCTATGGCTGCTCCATAGCTATGTGATGCCACCCCCAGCACTGCAATAGATAGCTTCACCCAATCCCCTTCTGCCTCTGATAGAGAACCTTGTACAACTTGTCATAAAGTTGTTCCAGTAGCATTTGACTTGACCTCATAATCAGTGGTGCTACTATCAGATACTCCACCAGTATGAACACTGTCTCAAGTAGGTTCCAAGGGAACATCACACTTGAGGAGTCAGGAAGCAGCATGTTGGAGATGAGGTTCATAAGAAATGTATGCCTCATCCCCAACATGCCCTTCTCAAACCACCATCACACTAGAATCCCACCAATAAAGAAGTCCCCCTTTGCCCTCTCCACCGCCCCATCCACCCTAATATACACTGCATGCCCAAAGCATCGTGTTAGCACTACCATCTGCTAATCCCAAGGAGTCATCTGAATGGGTATCTTGTCTATCAAAATCTGTAGAATCTGATAAATATCCTCGAGTCACTGTCATCTCCCATGTTGGGAGATGAAAGGTGTTGGTGCGGGGATCCCATAAATTGATCAGGGCAGTCAGATATGCCCGAACCCCCACCACAGGCTCTAACCAAGTCACTTGGTTGAGCCCAAGGGCATCAAGCCAATCCCAGTCTGCCATAGTCAGCACATCCCGTGCATCAAAAAATACCGTCGGCTAATGGTACCAACTCTTCCCCACCTGCAAAACAAAACAACACAAAAACATTAAAATATGACCAAAAAAAAAATGTACAGCACTAAAACAAATATATAACAATGTATACAAACTGTACAAAAAAAACATTTAATAAACTGTACAGCAACATTAACAAAATGTATAGTACAAACATTCAAAAAAATCAATAAACAACGCAAAATAAAACAAATTTTTAACCGAGGGTTTTTAACCTTAGTTTAAACTAAAAAATATATAAATAAATAAATAAAAATTTTAACCTAAGGTTTTTAACTTTAGTTTAAACTAAAAAACAAAAAAATAGAATAAAAACAAAATTTTTAACCTAGGGTTTTTAACCTTGGTTTACACTAAGAACCAGAAAACAAAATAAAAACAAAATTTTTAACCTAGGGTTTTTAACCTTAGTTTAAACTAAAAAACAAAAAACAAAATTTTTAACCTAGGGTTTTTAACCTTAGTTTAAACTAAAAAAAAAAAAAAAACAAAATAAAACCAATTTTTTAAACCTAGGGTTTAATCGTAGTTTAAACTTAATACAAAAAACAAAATAATTAAAAAAAAAAAAAAAACTAGGGTTTTGATCTTAGTTTAAACAATGCCACACAAAATACAAATACAAAAAAACTAGGGTTTTGATCTTAGTTTAAATGGAAAAATGAAAGAAAAAACAAATAAAACAAATAAAGCGAAAGAGCACCTATCGGTATTGCCTCGGCTCTGCCACTCGAAGATCTGGTCCGTGCACTCATGGTATCCACAAAATCTCTATAGCGCTCCGCTACACAGACTCGAACTCCTCCTCCTCACAGCTCCAAATCGCCAAAAAAAATAATTGCAAATGAGCCCAAAACCTAGTTTTGATCCTTATATAGGCTCTTAGGCCTATAATCGTTCCACCCTGGGATGAGCACTCTAGATAGCACTCATCCCACCTTGGGATGATTACAAAACTGGTATTCATACCACCCTGGGATGATTATAGAGCAAGAAAATAAAAAACAACCAAAACTACATCCAAAATGCACCAAAAACAACAATAAAACTGTTGAACAAAGGCACCTTTGTGCCTGTGATTCAAGGCATCCAAAATTGATGTTAGGGTCACAAATCCTCACTATCCTACTCCCTAATAAGGCTACCATATCCGGACAACTCCATGGGAGGAAGGATTTTTGAAAATTTCATCCCCAAAAGGAGTCACAAAAGGGGTCCAAACCCACCCAAAAATAGCAATAACATTGTCGAACAAAGGCACCTTTGTGCCTGACATTATTGGAATACAAAATCGATGTTAGGGACACAAATTATCAATATCCTACTCCCTAAGAAGGCTACCATATCCGGAACGCTCCACGGGAGGATGGATTTTTTATAATTTCAGCTCCAAAATGCATCATAATAAGGGTTAAAACCCACAAAAAACAAGTTAGATTGTTGGGAAACTGCATAAGCGATCAATGAAAAACAACTAAAGGCACCCTTACAAAAGTCATCTTGGGTCAAGAGACTCGTCTCTTTTCTCATTTCAGTCATTCCCTCATCGATTCGTCGCTTGAGGGGGTAGTCACACTTAGTCACCAATCAACAAATACACACCCAATCAAGTAAATGGCATGAATTCAAAGAATCATTGACAAAGACAATCACGCTCCTGCTTGGGGAAACAAACAAGAAATAATCACAAGCTGATCAAATACTTGGCATTTTAGAATCATGAACTCAAGGTTACCATAGATAAAAGGTTGTGCCCTTTGCCTATTCATGACTGAACAATGTCCAAGATCAAGTAACACCTCATCAAAAATGTTAACACTTGAATTAAGATCCTTAGCTCGTCAGAAGCAATGATTCAAGAATGCATGCCATTTCCATACTTGGGGCATCAAAATTTGGTTAGGTTACTAAGAAACCCTACTAATTAAGTGCTTTGGTTATCTATTTTTTCTCAGCACTACGCCATGCACATCGCATCCCAAAAAGGGGCATCTGTAGACACCAAAACAAACCAATATGATCATGTGGATACAAGCACTGACCGAATTGGTATACATAGCCCCTAGGGCAGCCCCAGAGGTTAAATAGTGGTCCTAACCAATCCCAAAGTAGTTTTGGAAGGTCAGAGGTCAAATTGGCACCTTTCAAGCACCCTGCTCCTTACTCATTCCACCCTAGGGTGATTAGAATGCTATTCACCCCACCCCGGGATGATTAGCAGCAATCACTCTAGGGTGGGGCGAATAGCAGGTTTGACAAGCAAAAAGTCAAACCTTGACAAATGGCAGCCCAGATCTGCCACTCAACTCCACCTTCAATGCATGGGAGTGCGAGTGAGTGTTTTTGAGCTCAAAGAGGTAGTCATAGAGGTAGTCATGGAGCCCTTAATCAGGGAGGAATCTTCTCTCCCCTAGGAAGGCATGATGGCCAAGTGGTGCCCCTGCATGCACATTCAAAGTAGACATTTAGGTTTATAAAATGGTAAGTCTTCTCACCCCAAAAAAATAGGATAAAGTAGGAGAATTTGGAGCAATGGAGTGCTGCCGAATTACATCCTCACCCCTCATTTGTGCTTCTTACATCCTTGATCTCTATTTTGGAAGGGAGGTTATTGGGTGAACATTGGAAGCATAATCCGGACCCAAAACCTGAATATTTGGCCACAATACCCCACCCAATTTTCTAAAAAAAACCCCTAGGAGGTTTTGGACCCATCCCAAGTGGATTGGTGTCGAAACCAAGCCCCAAACGATGGGCATCCTGCCCCGGTCGCCCCCGCACTAATGTAGTCCCAATCGCCTCACTCCAAAGAGATTAGAAATATATAGTATATTTCTTCACTATTTATTTTGCATCTTATTTTATGTCATTCATATATGCTACCATTCAAATTTCATGCCATTCTGATGAGTTTTGACTGTGTTTTCATTGTTTTTCACTTTCACTAACATACAGGGAGCATCTTCGGATACAGGGTGATTAGGGCCAAATATGCAAAATCCAACCTTTTAGGTCATCTCAAAATGTCCTATTTTGCGTAACCCCAACTTTTCAGGTGTTTTTGAGGCCTCTGGATGGGACATTTAGGAGGTTGCTTTCTAACATTTTATGACAGTCCTAATCATCCCACCCCGGAGCGATTAGAAATCTATAGCAAATTTTTTTATTTTTACATTTGCAATATATTCATGATGGTGTTTGCATGCTTCTGTCCAAATTTCATCTTATTCTGACATGTTTTGTTTACCATTTTAATTATTTCATGCATGAATTAATTGGAGGCCTTGGGGATTGCATGTTTCCCTCCATCCACAAGTGCTATTAATTGTTTTTTGTTTCTCTGAATGTAGGATATCAACACCAGAGGGGTAGAAAGTAATTACATACACATTCATGCAAGTGGCGGTGACATTTGGCCCGCCCATTTCAAATGTGGGCACACGGAAGATCCCGAAGGGAAGCGTACCATCCGTGGTGTAACAAAACTATATCTAATGCTCCTAGACCCTAAAAAGGAAGGAGACATATTGTAACCTGATATCAAAGAAAAATTAATAAAAAAAGGGGCTGCACTTTACATTTCCTTTATATCTCGTTTTAGTTCGTTTGTTTTCTCCTTTCATGCACTTTAGTCCTTTCTTCATTTGTAGGAACTAGCATTACATTTGCTTTTGTTTGCATCACACCCGGTACGCCATTGCTTCTGTATCCTAGTGCTTTCATATTATTTTCTAGATTTTTTTTGTAGAGTGACCATTCTTTTTGCAGTGACCACAAGTTATGGGGTTTTTTTCTTTCTTTTTGAACTTTTCTTTAGAAGAGGTGGAGGCTACTAAGCCTTTTGAGGAGGAAGAAGAAGAAAGTTCATATCTAGCAAGCTTTTTTTCTTCCCTAGTTAATCTATCACAAAAATATTCTAAAGAGGATATTTTAAAGGTTGTACCAAGAGCATCTTTGGTAGATATAAAGGTGGTAGCAAAGATTTGAAAAACACCATTTAGCTTAGAAAGTATTAGATAAATATATTCTTCTTCAGTATTAGTCTTCCCACTACCTTTGTATTGAGTTAGGACTTCTTTGAACTTGGTGAGGAAGTCAAAAATACTGCTAAAATCTTTAGGAGACAAAGATGTTAGTTTTGCTTCTAGTTGCATTGATATTTTTTGGTCTACTTTCCCAAACAAGGTCTTTAGTTTCTCCCAACTTTCATGAGGAGTTTTACAATCTATAATGTGAAACCACAAAATTTCATGAACATTAGAGCTAATAATACCCATTTTTTCATGCATCTTTCCTTTATGAACAAAAATTTCATATTCTTTCTCAAATTTTGGTTGCTTTTATTCTAGTAAATGAGTAAGACCTTTTTGAGATATAAGATTTAAAATTTTAGGTTTCCAAGTGTGAAATTTATGAGGGGTGAGAGGTTTAATTGAATTCATCATTTTGACACAAAATATCAGTTGAAGTTTTAACCAATATATCCCCCCTTAGAACTTCAATTTTTGGATTAATGCAATTGATTTTAAAGAAGATATGAAGCTTTTCAAAATATCAAATCTCAAAATACCCGCCCTAACAAGAGGGAAACTATAAGTAATTGAGTTTGATATATATTTTCTTTGAATTGCCAAATCCCTTTTATGTTCTTCTCAATACCCGCCCTAACTTGAGGGAAACTATAAGTAAGGAGAAGAATTTTTAAAGGAATGTAGGCTTGAAATGCAGAGCTATCAACCAGATATAAATATGGATAACTCAATACTCGCCCTTACTAGAGATAAACTATAAGTAAGAGAGATATCCAATATTGTAGTAAGGTTGATGAAGAAAAATATATGCCAGGACTTTATACCAATTGCCTCCAAAACCTGCCCTTACTTGAGGGAAACTATAAGTGTTTAGAGACAATGATACATGGAACGTAGGCAAATATATTTTGAGGGAAAACTTATAAGATTTGGAAAATTATAGAGTTTTCTTTTAAGTGAAGATATTTATATTTAGAAAAGATAAATAAAAAAACACCTTTCTAAATAATTTAAACAATTTGAACATTAAAAAAGCTATAGGAAAATCTATGGAGAGTAAAATATTACCCTAGCTAGCGGGAAAACGAGCTCTGGCGATTTTCTCCTCTAAACCAGAGTTTCTACATCCTCAATTTTTCTCTGGTTTTTATGGTCTTGATGATGTGCATTTTGGCTACGGGGGATCTGAAGATCCGTTCGATGCCCCTGGTGGGTCCAATGGGGACTTCTTCGGCTCTTGATTCAGCAAACACCAGCTCTTACGCTGATCTGTTTAAAGGTGATTCTTCCCTGAAGACTGCTGAAGCGCAAAAGATGGCTTACAAGAAGATCTTCACGGCTGTTGGGAATTGGCCGTCAGCACATCGGGTGAATGGTTGTCTGCCACAGGCCGACTCCAGGCCAAAAATCGTCATTGAACCCAGCATGGTTGAAGAATCAGTTCTCTACAGAGCGAACCATGACCTAATCTACAAGTTCATGGGCATTCGCCCCTCCCTGAACTTCCTGCATTCATGCATCCATCAAAACTAGGAACCCCGTGATGAGTACTCATTATGGTTCATCAGTAATGGTTATTTTATTATTAGCTTCTCGGCTCTGGCCGATAGAAATAAGGCTTTTGAGTCAGAAAAGAAGAACCATGGCCCGGTAGGCCTTTTTGTTCAACCATGGCGGGTGGGCTTCGACCCTCATGTTGAACCCACTGCTATACCAGTGTGGATTAGATTATACGCCCTTCCTATGGAATTCTGGGGGGAGCAAGTATTGGCTATGATTGGCAATACGATTGGTAGACATATTGGTGTTGCCAGAGACACTATTGAAGGGAGTATGGCAGTTTACACGTGAATCTGTGTTGATATGGATCTCAGCCAGCCTCTACCGGCTGAGTTGGATATTGAACTGGCAGGTCATACCTAGATCCAACAGCTTGACTACGAGGCCCTACCCTTCAGATGTCGGGTTTGCCATAAGCATGGGCATCTAGCCCATTTTTGTCCTATTAATATGAATGCCAAAATGGAGGCCCCTTCAGATATGCCACACCTACCTAAGGAGGATAAGGCTGCTCCTAATACAGATCCTAATAGCTCTGGTCAGAGCCAGAACACTCTGAGAGAGGGTTTTGAACAACCCAAAAGAAGAATACGGACTAAGAAAAAGGAGGGAAAGGAGCAATCTAATCTCAGGCCTGCCAATAGGTATGAGATTTTTAAATATTTGGTTGATGAAGAGGACCAATCTATGGAGGGCTTGGAGGGCTTCAAAGAAACCTCTAATATTCTTGGGCAGCCCCCCCTCTCACCTTATCCTGTCATACAGCAGATAGTTGATCCCTGTGAAGTATCATAGCCAGTGTCTTCTGGTGCCTTAGTAGTCCATAATCCTGAGCAGTCAGTATCTTAGGATTTCCACATGGGGATAGCATAGAAGAGCAGGGAAAGGCCATCTTTGAGGATAGCCTAGCTGGAAAAAAGACCAAAAAATAGCAATTCTCAGGGAGCAGGTCGGAGATCTAATAAGGAGCTGCTAGCAGCTCAAGGAGACAAATTGATCTTGGGTGGATCAATGAGGACAATTGATTCTTATTGCTCTCAAGGTAACCCATGATTATACAATCTTGGAATGTGAGGGGTTTAAACAGTAGAACCCATCAATCTGCTATTCAAAGGTTATTATAAAATAGTAATACTAATTTCTTTCTTTTACAAGAGACTAAGATGTCTTTGGATCTTATGTCTAAAACAGTCAACAAAATCTGGAAGTGCGCTGGTCACATGGATGTGGCTGCCCAAGGTGCCTCAGGGGGGATTTTTACTCTGTGGAACCCTCAGGAATGGTCTGCAATAGATCACCTTTCCTGGAGGGGTGTTCTCACTTCTCTCTTTCAAAATAATGTCTCGGCGAAAGTCGTTTTAATTACTAACTTTTATGGATCTCAAACCCTGGAGGGCCAGAGGCGACAGTGGAAGGTTGTGCATGACATGAGAGCGTCTAGGGAAGATCTAGACTGGATTGTAGCGGGGGACTTTAATGCTAAATTATCTTCTAGAGAACAGGAATGGGGAACACCCTTTTTGGATCCAGGGGACCGTTTCATGATCGCTCAAGTCCAAGATTTACACCTTGTGGACATCAAATGACCTGGAAATAACTTCACTTGGACTAATAAAAGGAGGGAGACACATAGTAGGAAGGTGAAACTAGATCGCTTTCTGCTTTAAGAAGAGACGTTTGTAAAATGGAACTTTAATTTTTAGATTTTAGCAGGCCCTGTTTCTGATCACTGCCCTATTCTATTGGAAGGTGGGGCTGGGAGGGGACACTATCACAAACCTTTCAGATTTGAGAATTTCTGGCTGCAAAAAGAAGAACTTCAGGAGAAAATCTTGCAATGGTGGAAAGAAGGCCGTCCAGCTTATGGAAGAGCAATGTTCAGAATTCACAAAAAACTTCAATATGTCAAATCTCAGTTGAAATATTCGACATGTTCTAATAAATCTGACTTCCAGGACCAAAGAGCTTTGTTGGTGGCCCGCTGGGATGAGGTACAGAAACAGTTCAGAGAAGGATTTATTATAGATCAGCTCAAGGATGAGGATGATGCCTTGCGTAGAGCGATGGAGGACATTGACAACCAGGAGGAGACTTATTGGAGGCAGAGAGCAAGAACTACCTGGTTAGTGGAAGGGGACCGAAATACAAAATTCTTTCATCAAACTGCTTGTGCCCGAAGACAGATGAACAATATGGAGGTCCTTCAAGATGAGAATGGTCATTCCTTTGACACTCTTCCAGATATACACTCCCATGCTATGGATTATTTCTCAAAGATTTTTAAGGAGAGTCCGGTTCAAGATGCTTCGGCTCAAAATGAAGTTATTTCTGTCATTCCTGCTCTCATTTCTAAGGATGAAAACTAGGCCCTCCTCAAACCCATTGATAGAGATGAACTGACAGCTGTGGTCTTTGGAATGAGTACTAGTAAAACTCCAGGTCCTGACGGTTTCCCCATTGAGTTTTTCTAGGCTTTCTGGGATTGCTTAGAGGAAGATGTTAGAGCTGTGGTTGAAGAATCCAAAGAAAACAAGAGAATGCTTAAAGCTCTAAACCACACTTTCATTACCTTGATTCCAAAAGGGGAGGAGGGGAGCCATATTTCAGATTATAGGCCTATTGCCTTATGTAATGTGCTGTATAAAATAATCACCAAGGTAATGGTTGAGCATTTAAAACCCCTTCTTCACAACATTATCTCCTCTGAGCAAGGGGGTTTTGTTGAGGGTCGACAGATTCTGGATGGGATGGTTCTAGCTCAGGAAGCTATTCATTCAATGCACACTTCTGGGAATAAGGGTATGTTCATAAAACTGGACATGTCTAAGGCTTATGATAGGGTTGAATGGAGTTTTATAGCCAAAATGATGGCTGCTTTTGGTTTCTCTCAGGATTGGATTGAGTGGCTCATGAACTGTGCCTCTTCCCTGACCTACTCTATTCTTATCAAGGGCCTTCCTTCGTAGCCTTTTGGAGCCTCTCAAGGACTCCGCCAGGGGGATCCTTGCTCTCCTTATCTGTTTTTTATTATGGCTGAAGGTCTTGGTAGACTTTTCTTGAGGAGAAGACAGCAAGGCAGATTATTGGGTGTTAGGGTGGGGGACGAAGTTTTATCGCACCTGTAGTTTGTGGATGATACTGGTCTGATGGGAGTTGCCAGCCTTAGGGAAGCAAGATCGATTAGGGATACTCTTAATTTTTATCTCAGGGCTACTCAACAGGTCATTAATGACAAGAAATCCAAAGTGGTCTTTTTCAATCTAGAGCACAGGCTTCAGAACAGAATTCTAGAAATTTTGGGATTTACTAGGACTGCTCTTCCTGTGGTTTACTTGGGGATTCCCTTGCACTTCAAAAAGCTAAAACTTGACACTTGGAGGCACTTGCTTGAGGGCATCCAGGAAATAATTAATCACTGGTCTCACAAGTGGTTAAGCTATGGTGGCAGAGTAACTTTCTTACAGTCAGTCATTCAAGCCATGCCTATCTACAAATTCTCTATCTTGGCTGCCTCGCTTACAATCTGGAAAGATTTGGATAGGATGGCTAGAAATTTTTTGTGGGAAGGACCAAAGGGAGAGAGAAAGTGGGCCTTAGTGAGCTGGGATAAAGTTACCCAGCCCAAGGTAAAAGGTGGGCTGGGACTGAGAGGATCCAGGTTAAATAATAAAGCCTTGGCTGGAAAGTTGTACTGGAGGTGGATTTCCCAACCAACTTCCTTATTTAGTAGAGTTCTTACTAGCAAGTACTTGGGTCATGTCAACCCCAGTGAGGTGGGCCGCTTCTCTTTGGAGGGTGCTGGATCCTTAGTTTGGCAGGCTCTCAAGCTTGGATCTTAGGTTATTAAAGACCAGCTATTTTGGAAAGTGGGGAGGGGGGATAAGGCCCGTTTTTGGTCTAATTCTTGGGATCAGTTTCCTCCCATCATGGTTGAATTCCCAGAGTTACTCCAAATCAAATATGCCATATAATCCAAGGGTTGGGTCCAAATTGAGAGTTATTTCAATACTACTCAGCTGGGGGGTATAAGTTTAAGAAGTTTAAGAAGTTGGAGGAGTGGCCAATTTCAATCCCTCCGGAGCTAGCACCCATCTTGTCCAAAATCTTGAAAGAAAGATTTCTCACTGGGAGGGACAAGGAGGATGAATTAGCTTGGGGCTTTGGGAGCCTTGGTGTTTACACTGTTAAATATGGATATGATAACATCCTCCCTGAGCCTCCCCCCCCTGCTTGCCTAGTTGAGGACTGGAGACAGATTTGGCAATCCAAGGGCTGGCCGAAAGTGAAATTTTTTGCTTGGCAGGTTATGCACAATGGAATTCTTACTTTCAACAACCTCAGGTGCAGAGGTATCATCGGTCATTCTCAATGTGTTCTATGCCATAAGAACGAGGAAACAACTGATCATATGATGTTTGAATGCCCCTTCACGTGCCAGATTTGGAAGCGCTGGTTCTCTCACTTTAAAATCCAGCTTAATGGTGATTTGAATCGGATTAACATTTTGGAAATATGGAAGAGGGGTAGATTTAAATCTAAAGCTCTTTGTATCGGTTGGGAGCTTGACTTAAATTTCATTTGGTGGCAAGTGTGGTTGGAGAGAAATGCAAGAATATTTTGAGAAACGTTTTCCACGCTTGATGGTGTTTGGCAGGTCATCTGGAGCAAAGTCTCTGAAACAGTTGTCGTCCATGCAAATGAGGAATCTCAGGTTGATTCGGAGCCAATGGACGAGGGAGTGGAAAAGCAAGAGGAACAGGTCAGAGCCAGCTGGATACCTCCTCCCGACGGTTGGATCAAAATCAATACTAACAGAGCTGCTAAGGGCAACCCGGGAAATGCTGGTATTAGTGTGGTCTGCCAGAATCACGAGGGCACCATCCTCTACTGGGAACTTTAGGGTTTGGGCAGAACCACAAATAATGAAGCTGAAGCCATTGCTATCAGATCTGCTTCTATTTGGGTAATTAATCATGGCCATAGGAGGGTAATTCTAGAATCTGACTCTTAAATATTGGTTGGAGCTCTTGACTGCATGAGGAACTTTGCTTTGAAAGCTTGGAGGTTGAGAATTTTGGTCTCTCAAATCAAGGAACTATGGAGAGAACTAGATGGCGTGATCCCTGTTTATGCGAGTAGAAATCTAAATAAAGCGATCAATTTCCTTACGAAGATGGGTGCTGAGAAAGAGGTAGGGGTGCAGCTGCACAGTGACATGCCTTTGGAGGATGAAGTGATTCGGCAGGGCCTGGAACGATCCTTAAGATAATGAACAAAGAAAATGCTAAGGGTGGTTTTTGTCATGATATCGCGACCTATTGCGCCGTCGCGGACTTTGGTGGCAAACCATCATGATTTCATGACATGTTTCGTTGTCACGACCGTTGGAGAGAAGTTGTAGCGATTTCGTGGCCTGTAGTGCCATCACTACCTTTGGTGAGAAGCTGTAGTGATTTTGTGACCTGTTGCGCCATTGCGGCCTTTGGTGGGAGACTGTCATGATTTCTTGACCTGTTGCACCGTCGGGGCCTATGGCTAGAAGCTGTAGCAATTTCACGACACTTTTGGAGAATTGGCGCTAAGGGGAAAAATCATTGCAATTTCATGACTCTTTTGGAGTATAGGTGCCAAGGGGAAAATTCGTCGCGATTTCGTGACATCTTTGCTGAATGGTTGCCCAAGGGAAAAATCGTCGCGATATCGTGACAGTTTTGGAGAGCTGGTACCAAGGGGAAAAATCGTCGCGATATCACGACACTTTTGAAGGTTGTCCGCCATGGAGAAAAAATGTCGTGATATCATGACACTTTTGTTGAAAGGGTGCCCTGGAGAAAAATCGTTGCGATATCACGATATTTTTGGAAAGCTGGCACCAAGTGGAAAAACTGTCGCGTTATCGTGACACTTCTAAAGGTTGGGCGCCGAGGCAAAAAGCCGTCACGATTTTGTGACACTTTTGCTGATTTGATGCCAAGGGGAAAAATCGTCATGATTTCACGGCATTTTTGGCAAGCTGGCACCAAGGGGAAAAACCGTCGCGATATCGTGAAACTTTTGAAGGTTGGGCGCCACGGTGATAACTCGTCGCAATATCATGACAATTTTGAAGGATGGGCGCCAATGGGAAAACTCGTAGCGATTTCGCGATAGTTTTGGGGATTTGGCGCCATGGGGAAAAATCGTCACGATTTCGCGACACCTTTAATGAAGGAGCGCCAAGGGGAGAACTCGTCGCGATTTCGTGACACTTCTACAGTTTGGATGCCAAGGGAAAATATTGTCATGATTTCGTGACTTTTTTGGAGAGTTGGAGCCATGGGGAGAACTCGTCGCAATTTCGTGACTCTTTTGCAGCACTGGTGTCAAGGGGAGAACTCGTCGTGATACCGTGACACTTCTGGTGATCAGGCACCTTTTGGAAATATCGTCGCGATTTCATGACACTTTTGGTGATTGAGTGCCTTGCGGTTGTGCCATCGCAATTTCGTGATGTTTGTGGTGTTTAGGTGCCTCGGGGCTTGGCTGTCGTGATTTCGTGACATGTCGCGATTTCGTGACATGTCACGATTTCGCGACATGTCACGTTTTCGTGGCTTGTTTCTTTGGTGCGGCCTCGGTTGGGTTTATGTCGTGATATCGTGACATGTCGCGTTTTTGTGCCTTGTTGTAATCTTGCTTCTTGCTCTCGGCTGGGATGTGTTTTCTCCCTTTTGTATTTGTTCTCTGTTTTAATACAATTTTTTTCAATTTTTTTCAAAAATAATTTAAACAATTTTTTTTACCATATATAAGAAAGAATAATATATGAAAAAGTGTAATAAATTTTTGAAGAGGTTTGAAATTTTAGAGATTATCTTCTTTATGAAATATGTAAGGAATATTTCAGCAATAACACCTTTTAAAAAAATCTACTTAAAAGGAACTAAATGAATATATAATAAGATACAACCCCCCTTAAATAATTTATTAAATTTTAAAAACTTTTGCCTTGAAGTGGTTTTGATTAAATTTGAGTATCTTCTTTATGAAATAAATAAGGGAATATTTCAACAATAAACACCTTATAAATCTGTTTTACTTAAAAGTAAGTAAATGAACATAGAAGAAGATAGACAAAAATATACAACCCTCCTAATGATAAGAAACACAAATGTGCAAAAAATTGCATGCAATCCCCCCCTCAATTTTTTTTATTATAAAGGTTACAAGATTGACTAACGATCGAAGAGAGCATTTAGAGAAAAAATAAAAGGCTCTAAGAAAAGGATTCAAAGGATATGACTTTCAAAAATCGAAGGATCGATTTAAATCAAATAACTAATATAAAAATATATAGCAAAGAGGAAAATTAGAACTTATTAAAATATTTCAATATCTGAGAAAGAAAGGCACTCAAAATAAATGGAGACACCTTCTTAAATAGCTTACAACCAAAAATATTAAGTTTCAAAAAAAAATTGGAGTCTTCCTCCTTAAAGATGTAACACTCTCGACCTTTGCGAGTATCAACATAGCAAAGAAGAGGCTCCCAAGATGTAGAGGTTCTCGAGATGTTCTTCCTTTATAGCTTGGAATATGCTATCTACGCATACAGGAATGAATGAACCAAATAAGAAGCATAAAATAAATAAATAAAAATTGTATACCTTAAGTGTTGAATTTTGATGACACAACTATCCCAGAATGGGATTCTTTGAGACCAGAGGTCGGTAGAGGTCACTGTGGAGAGCACCTTAAGAGCCATGATTGTTGGTGATCCAGTTATCCCTACAGTACATGTTATAAACAAATTGCTATATTTTATTATGAATCAAGCTATGATTTTGAACCAGAACCTTGATAAAAACACAACTTTATATACAATCCTGTGCAGGGTATGGATATTTTATGGACTCCTGTTGAGAGAGCACCGAGCTATTTTGACGTAAATTAGATCTTTGATTTTTAAAATAGAGATATTCGAGACAAGGACAACAATTTTTGAAAATGGATATATGTTGAGGAACGGTGCCAAGGACCAAGTGGATAATCCACGTATTATCCATAGAGGACACGACAAGGTGAGTTATCCATGTAGCATCCAGAGAGGTACGTTGTGCATGCCAATATTTAACGAGAGTGAGGAGTCCCTTTGGAGATGAAGATCACCATACACATAGCTGATTCCTAAAAGAGATTTGGTTAAAAATAAATAATCATGATAATCTCACAAATTTTAAAGCCAAAAAAATAAACTTTTTTCCCAATCAAAGTTGGCCAAACATAAACTATGGAGCCTTGAAATTCAAACTAGATCGTAGCGCTTATTATGAAAAAGTGACGGCTCTTAAATTGAATCAAAGAGAGAGTATATTTTTGAAAAATAGGCTTTTTCCTTCTAAAATATGGGCTAAAAAATAGTGCCAAGTTTACCCCAAGTCTCTTCTATTGATGGAGTTTGTCCTGTATGTGCTCTTGGTAAGTAACATCAAGATCCTTTTCATTCAAGTAGTTCTCTAAAAGCCTCATACCCTCTATAATTAATCTATAGTGACTTAATTTCTTTTCTAGAACCTTATTTCAAAGGAGAAAAGTATGCTCTAACCTTTATTGATGACTTTTCTAGAAGATCCTAGGTCTACTTCCTAAAAAATAGAAGTGATGTTCTATCCCACTTTAAAGTTTTCAAAGCCTTAGTTGAAAATCAGGCCTCTTGTAAGATCAAGAAAATTCACACAAATAATGGGGGAGAATACTGCAGTAACGAGTTCTCCATATTTCTATCAAGTCATTGCATCATTCATCAACATTTTGTCTCTCATAATCCTAAAAAAAATGGCATTGCAGAAAGGAAAAATTGGATATTAAAATAAATGGTAAATTTTATCCTCCATTCAAGAGATATTCCAAAAGTATTTTGGGTAGAAGCTATTAACTGTGCCAATTATATTCAAAATCACACACCTCATAAAGCTCTTGACCATTAAAGTCCTGAAGAAGCATGGTCTGGCTCAAAACTAGATGTTTCCTACTTCAATATTTTTGGGTGTACTTCTTGGGCTCACATCCCCAAGTAGAAAAGGAAGGCTCTAGATAACAAAATCAAAAAGCTCATATTTTTTGGTTATTGTGAAGAATTGAAAGTTTAGAAGCTTCTTGATCCCTCAACTCATGAGGTATTGTTTCATAGGAATGTCCAATTTGATGAAACATTCCCTCAAAAAGATCCTCAAACACCCTCTTCCTCCATTGAGCCTTATCCTATAGTAGAACCTCAATATTATGAAGAGCCAACTCTTGAAGTTAACTTGGTAATTGATAATCAAGATGAGGAACCTGTAACTCCAACTCAATGTCTTTCAACTTCTTCCACTCCTTCCACTATACCAAAATGAGCCCACACCATTGTCAAATAAGCTACTCCTTACATCCAAAATCTTCCATCAACCATATCATCTAACCCCATAGGCACTGGTCTTTTTTGTCAGTCTATTTCCTCTAATCCTCAATTATTCAAAGAAGCCTTAGGTATTAAAGAATGGGATGATGCCATGGAGAATGAATTCTATTCTTTAATAAAAAATAAAACTTAGGATTTAGTTCCCTTGTGTAAAGGAAGGAAGTTAGTTTGTTGTAAATGGATCTTCAAAATAAAATATGGGCCTAATGGAGAAATAGATAAACACAAATATCATCTAGTAGCCAAAGGTTTTTCTTAAATTGAAGGTATTTGTTATGCAAAAACCTTTGCTCCAGTTGCTAAAATGGATTTTGTTACTCTGGTTCTTGCTCTGGATGCTTTCCATAAGTGGTATGTCTATCAAATAGATGTAAAAAGCACTTTCTTACATGGGGATTTAAAAGAAGAAATATTCATGGAACAACCAGTTGGTTTCTTTCAATACTCCTCTCTTGTTTGTAGGCCAAAAAGTCTTTCTATGGCCTCAAACAAACCCCTAGATCTTGGTATGAAAATATGGGCTCCTTCCTTATTTCTGCAGGTTTTTCTCATTGTGAGTCTAATGACACATTATAATTTTGGAGAAATAAAGGCAAAATCACCATTCTTGTTCTATATGTTGATGATCTTCTTCTCACTGGTAGTAACTTGACCCACATTTAGACTATAAAATACCCCCTCTCTAAAAAAATTGAAATGGCTAATCTAGGTAAAGCTCATTACTTCCTTCGAATCCAAATAAGTTAAACAAATGCAAGAATTTCATTGTCACAACAAAAGTACACTCTAGATCTTCAAAGTTTTAAAATCATAGATTGCAAACCTTCTCCTACCCCCTTCCAATATGGCATTAATATTAGTACTTCTTTCTTATCCCCTCTATGTGATGTAAATCTATACCGTCATCTTGCAGGAAGTCTATTATACCTTACTCATACTCACCCATATATCTCATATGCTATTGGCCTCATATCTAGATCATCTCATTAACCTCATTTTAGTAATTGGCAAGCAACAAAAAGAATCCTCCATTACTTGCAAGGCATAGATTCCATGGAAATTCCATGGATATCATTGGTTACATAGATTCATATTGGGCAGGTTAAATATAAGATAAATGTTCAACCTCAAGTTATGTTTTTTGCCTTGGTTCTTCACCAATAGCCTGGTTATACAAGAAACAACAAACAATAGCCTTATCTTCTATAGAGGAAAAATACAAGGCAACAATTTTAGCTAGTCAGGAAGCTCTTTGGCTTTGTCAAATTTTGAGAAAAAAAAATTTCTCCCATGAAAATCCTATAACTCTTTGGTGTGATAGTTAGAGTACAATACATATTGCACACAATCTAGTTGAACATCAGCGCACAAATCATATTGAGATACACATGCACTTCATATGGTGGCATATTTAGAATGGGGATATGTACTTGGACTATATACCAACTGAGATTCAAATTGCATATATCTTAACCAAGTCATTTCATTCTCCGTGTTACCTTCTATTGCAAGATAATCTTGGAGTAAAATAACTGCATTGATTGGAGGATGATTTTTTCCTTGTAGATTTTTTTATCATCTCTCCAAACAACATGTATTTTATGAGGACTATCATCACTATATTAAGACAAGCCTCTCTTATTCTCATAGTTCATTTTTCCCCATAGGGGTTTTTCACCAACTATATATTGTAAATGAGTACCTCATCAGGCCATGCTACCAGGACTCATATTTCTTTTTGTAAAAAGAGGACAATATTTTCCATATGAAGACAAGCCTCTCTTCTTCTCATAGTTGGTTTTTTCCCACAGGGGTTTTTTCGCCAACTATATATTGTAAATGAGTACCTCATTAGGCCATGCTGCTAAGACTCATATTTATTATTGTATTAAGAGGACAATCTTCGTCATATGAATACAAGCCTCTTACTTTCTTTTTGATATATAGTTTTTCCCATTGGTTTTTTACCATATCTTCAAAAAGAAGTCATTTTACATGAGTACCTCATCATGACTTATTTTTGAGACTCATTTGAACAAATATCACCTAGTATCACTTAAGATGGGGTGTTCAACACTATTGAGTTTTCACTTCTCCATGTGTTTGGAGAACTCTTAGTGGTTTCTTCATCAAGTTTGATGAGTTTTTGAAATCCAACGACTCTTAATGATCAACTTTGCTATTTATACAAAGTTGATCCTTGGAATAAAGCAATCAGTTACACTCTCTATTCTTATTTTGTGTAATGCTTTGCATGTCTATTATTGGGAAATTATAACTATACCATGCGGTAGTACTTGCTCGAGTTGAAGCAATCGATCAAAACATTATGTTTGAATAAAATTCATATGATTTGATATACACAAAATAAGAAGCTATCAGAGAAAAGTTCGAAGACCATGAGGAAAAATCATAATTGCTCTGTGTTGTTGATCATTAAGCGGTTCTAAAGGATTTTTGAGACATGACAAAAACTAGACCCTAGGCGCAAAGCTCATGAATGCAAATGGAATGGTCCAAATCTATATTCTGAGTTTTACTTTATGATTCTACCTATTTGGGATTGGGTTTCATAAAACCGTTGGTGTGAGGGTCTTAATTGAACAAATTTAAGGTTTATTTGCTTAGATGAAAGTAGAAATTAGGGTTTGTTTGCATGAAAATAGGGTTTATTTGATTCCAAATGAAGGGTTTCAACAAAGATGCATGCATTGAGCCAAAAATAAATTCTAAAGAAGCAATTTATCGAGGACCACCTTTAACAAGATGGGAACACAATCAATGATTGCTAAGGAAACCATTGAGGATGTCAAAGGTCGATTCAATAAAAATAAATATGGGTTACATGAAAGCAACTAATGGATCCCCAATAGTGAAGTTGGAAATAATGGATGTCCAGAAAGAAATAGATGCAATTGAGAGGAAAAGCCTAATTTTTTTATTCATGATATTTTGATCGACTCTTGCTACCTTCAAGCAATGGGTTTCCAAAAACTAAAGCACTACAGGTAAGTTCTAAATTTTTACTTACCCTAATGGCTACTTTATTATTATTTTTATAATGAAGAGTATAGGGAAAACAATTTTCCAGGGGGGCATGGTTTTATAGTAGGGTAGGGCTATTCATGAAGCCATGGCATACCAAGTTCAAAGCTAAGAAAGAGATTCCATCAACTACCCATGTTTGGGTCTGTTTATTTGATCTTTCGATAGAATATTGGGATCCAAAGATATTCACAACAATTAGAAAATCTTTAGGAGTTTACGTGATGAATTTTTATTGCACCCAACACTTAGAGAGTATGATTTATGCAAGGATTTATGTTTTTATTAGTTGTGACAAACCACTTCCAGAGAATATTACTTTACAATATGGGGAAGAAATATTGGAGCAAGTAGTAGATTATCAAAAAATATTCCATTTAGATACAGAATTTGTTATGAATATGGTCATCTAGCCAATTATTATCCACATAAGGTCCCTCACAAAGATAAAAAGGATGGGGACTTGGTAGGGTTTCAAATCCCAAAATAAAAAAACACAAAAAAATAGCAATAAAAGATAAAATAGTAATTTCTTTTAACACCTTTGATATTATCTCCACAGATGAGCAAGTAGATGATGAGGATATTCCAATGGAAATATTTATTATGGAGATACAATTTGATGAAAAGAGGGAACAAGAAATATTACATGATGAGAAATCAATAAAAGGGACTGCATTGATGCTAGGAAATAATAGTAAAGGAATAAAAGAAAAATGTATAAAACCAACCCAAGTGCAAAACAAAAGGGCAGATTCAAACTATAAATAAAACGGATCCTCAAAAAGACCATACAAATTCCAATAGTAGTGTCTTGGTACCATGTACCTAGCCTATAGTCCCAACTGAAATGAAGCAAGATATGAATAAAATGATAAAGATGCCAAAATGAAGCAATATACGAATAAAAGGATAAGGATGCCATTGTCCTAATATTTATAGTCAGTATTTTTTTAAGGTAATGTTGGAAGCTCTAGCTTTTTTCCTAAGCAATTTTTGATAGTTTTGGTAATTTTTTAAGCTTTGTATTTTTTAGTGTTATCATATTTTGTTGAATTTCTCAATATCTCCTTTGACTTATTTTTTATTGTATTTATTTTTATGGATTTTATTTGTGGTGTACTTGATTCATTTTATTGTTTCTATTTTGGTTTTATTTTGTTTTGTTTTATTATTCTTTTGGGGTTTTTTCTATGTGTTTTGTGTTCTGTGGTTTTTGTTTCTTTTTGTTGTTATGTTATGGTAGTGTTTTTTATGTTGTGATGGTATATTTATCCATGTGTTTCATGTTTTGGGGTTGTTTATTTTTTTCATTTATTTATTGTGTGTGTTTTTTATTTTATTGTGCTTTTCTATGTTGTTTGTGTGGTTCATATTCTTTTTTTGTGTATGTGTTTGATTGTGCTTTTTATTGTCAACACACTCAAGGAGCATATTTTTTTTATATTTTTGTGTGTTTTTGTTTGTGTGTTCTTATTTTTTGTTATTTTAGGTATGCTTCTTGCGTGTATCAAAGGTGGTAGTCCAAGTGTGAGCCCTAGGTGTTTTTGGTGAAAGAGATACCCCTACCTCCTTGGGTCTTATCCAAAAGTGACATCCCTTCTAGGATGTTTTCCACAAACAAAAAAATAGCATTGTAGTTTTTAATAAAAAATAAAGAATATGTCCTATGGGTTAAATATCATAAGATGTGTATTTCTAGGTTTAGTCAAGAGATGATTATATATTTAATCAGTGATATGGGAGTTTCAAATAAATATCTTATAGTAGATTTATGATAGTATGTATGTTTGATTACACTACAAGGAATTTATATGTTTAGTTGTTCTTTTAAAAATAAAAAAAAATTATTAGTTAATTTGAAAACCAAAATAATGTGGATAATCTTACAGATGTAAAATTTTTTAATTATTTTTATGGAAATAAAATAATTGTTATAGAGATACATTCCTTGCCAATAGTGTTTACCTTTTGAAAGGGGTCACTTTGAAATAAGCAGAAATTCAAATGTTAAACAATAACTTTGTTTAATTGAGAAATAATAGTAAAATCTCTAAGATCACTCATATAGAGATGACAAAGAGTGGCCACACATCAATTCCATGGGCTAAGTTGGAATAAACGTTTAATAGTAGAAATACTAGCTCATTATTGAAATGAGAATGATAGTCTGATCCCTAGAAATATATATCATCTACATAGAAATACATATGTAGAATGAAGATTTGGTGTGCTCCTTTCAATGAAATGAGAGGGGGCATCAAAGCTAGATATTTCAAAGGAATTAAGAAAGATGACTTGGTAAAAATCACCTAATACTTTTACATAATTGGACTTGTGTAATATGTAGGGATGGGTGAAACTCAAAATAAAATCTAAGTGTCAAACTTATTATTGTAAAGAGCATCGACTTAGAGCATAGTAGAAAAAAGGGGGGTTGAAATTTTGGGTTATGACATTATCTGCATTTAATTGTGTGTATTTCTCTTTAAAAAATGCTAGATAATGTGTTAATTCCATTTGTTTCTAAAAATAACTATGCAATCCAAAAATTTTGGTTTAGATTAATATGAATCATATTTACTATGAAACTTTATCAATGTCAAATTGAACTAGTTATTTAGATCATATGAACTAAAATTAAGAAGAACAAATTTATAGGAACATGGAAATACACTTTCCTAAAATTAAATGAAAGCAATTTCTAAAAACAACAAAATGGTTATATTTGTGATTAATTTATAAGAATAAAAAATGAACCAGTTTAGTTTTGCATTTATAGAAGAATAAAATTATTGTAAAATAAAATTGTATATGGGCTAAGTATACAATATCTTATGATTGATAATTTTTGTACATATAATAAATTATTGAATGTGGACATTAATTTATGATAAATGTTTTGAATCATATGGTTAGTTACTTAACCTTTATGAGAAGGTAACTTGTATTTAGGTATAAATACTACATCATTCCAATTATTTCATTATCAATGGGTATTAGTTTTATTTTGTTATAGTGACAATATTTTGTATCTATGAGGACCTACTTATACTATTTGAATTCCATTGTGTGAATTTCTTATTAACCAATATTGGATAATGTGTTAATTATATTTTTATCTAAAAACCACTATGGAATCCAATATTTTTGGTTTATACTAATATGCATCAAATTCACTATGAAATTTTATCAATGTCCAATTGAACTAGTAATTTAGAGCTTATAAATTAAGTTTAAGAAGAATATATTTATAGGAACATGGAAATACACTTTTCTAAAACTATATGAAAATAATTTCCAAAAAAAAAAAAAAAGATTAGATTTGTGATTAATTTATAGAAAAGAAAAAAGAACCTTTTTTTTTGCATGTATAGAACATGAAAATTATTGTAAAAGCAAACTGAACATTTTCTAAGTATCCAATGTCTTATAATTGATAATTTTTATACATATAAGAAATGATTGAGTGTGGGGATTAATTGATAATAACAATTTTGGATCTAATGGTTAGTTACTTAACCTTGACCTAAAGGTAACTTGTGTTTAGGTATAAAAACCCATCATTCAAACCATTGTATTATCAATGAGAATTTATTTTATTTTTCTATAGTGATATTATTTAGTATACATGAGCTTCCGCTTATATTTTCTGCATTCCATTGTGTGCATGTCTCTCTAAGAAATTCTAGGTAATGTGTTAATCCCATTTGTTTCTAAAAACCGCTATGCAATCCAAATTTTTTGGTTTAGATTAATATGCATCACATTCACTATAAAATTGTATGAATGTCAAATTGAACTAGTTATTTAGAGCATATGAATTAAATTTAATAAGAATAAATTTATAGGAACATCGAAATACACTTTCACAAAATAAAATGATACAATTTCTAAAACAACAAAATGATTAGATTTGTGATTAATTTATATAATAAAATGAACCATTTTAGTTTTACATGTATCGAAGAAGAATATTGTTGTAAAAGCAAATTTTACATGCCCTAAGTATGCAGAAATTATTGAATGTGGAGATTAAATGATGATAACAATTTTGAATCTTATGGTCATTTTTTTAACCTTGACCGAAATATAACTTGTATTTACATATAAAGACCCCATAATTCTAACCATTTCATTTTCTATGGTAATTTATTTTACTTTGCTATAGTGAGGTTATTTTGTATCCATGAACATCAACTTATATATATATTTTTTTTTTTTGGTGGTGGCCACAAGGGGTAAACAGACTGTGACCACGAGGGAACCATTACATAACATATCCGCAACATGTGAGGCGAGATATTTGAACCTGGGCCTCTCAGCAACTAGAGAGGTTTAACCACCCACATGCTCTCCAACTCCTCTACATCAACTTATATTATCTACATTCCATTGTATGTATTTATTTTTTAGCAATGTTAGATAATGTGCTAGTTCTATTTATTTCTAGAAACCACTATGGAATCTAAAATTTTGGTTTAGACTAGTATGCATCTCATTCAATATGTAATTTTACCAATATCAAATTGATTGAGTAATTTAGATAATATGAATTAATTTTAAGAAGAAGAAATTTATAGGAACATGGAAATGCACTTTCCTAAAACTAAATGAAAATAATTTCCAAAAACATCAAAAGGATTAGACTTTTGATTAATTTATAAAAAATAAAAATAAACCAATCTAATTTTGCATGTATAGAAAAAAAAATTGTACATGGGCTAAGTATTCAATGTCTTATGATTGCTGATTTTTGTACATCTGAGAAATTATTTGGTGTAAACTCAACTATAAGAGACCAACAAAAATGGACTCCAATCACATAACATAGATGCAATATAATGGAAGAAACCTGAAAATCGATATTCTTCTCATTCCTAAATTCACACCCCTTCTCCAAAAGAATACAATTCGTCATATAGCAACCGAAAACCAAAGAAACCCTAAAAAATGTTTTTTTTCTAAAAACTGCTAAAAATAGAAATGAGTCGGATTGCACCCAAATTCGGTACACACATCCCTCTTACAATAATTAACCTTACTTTAAAATATCAATTCTAAACTTAAGGTATAACAAAATATAATAAAATTCTAACATTCAAAAAAATCCAAAACACCCGGGAACATAAATCAAAAGCTAATTTTGGGACACTAGATGGAGGAATTTGGTCTTGAAAGTATATTTTTTTGGAAGATCAAGTGCATCAGAGATGATTTTTATGTAGAACACACATGTAGAACCACCTGCTAAATTTCAAGGCAAACGGGTGTATGGTTCACAAGTTATGGCTATGACAAGGTGCATCATTATTGAATGTGAAGTTTAATTGATGATAATAATTTTGAATCTAACGATCAGTTACTTATTTTACATCCACTTTTATTGTCTGCATTTGATTATGTGTATTTATATTTATGAAATGCTAGGTAATGTGTTAATTCCATTTGTTTCTAAAAACCACTATGCAATTCAAAATATTTAGTTTAGATTAATATGGATCACATTCACTCTAACATTTTACCAATGTCAAATTGAACTATTTACATAGATCATGTGAATTAAATTTAACAAGAAATTTATAGGAACATGGAAATAAACTTTCCTAAAATTAAATGGAAATAATTTCAAAAAACAACCAAATGATTAGATTTGTGATTAATATTTTTTTTTTAAATATGAACCAATTTAGTTTTAGTTTTGCATGTATATAAAAAGAAAAATGTAGTAAAAGTAAATTGTACATCGACTAAGTATCCGAGGTCTTATGACTGATAAATTTTTGTACATCTAAGAAATTATTGAATGTGGAGATTAATTGATGATAAAAATTTTAAATCTTATGGTTAGCTACTTCACATCAATCCAAAAGGTAACTTGTATTTAGATATAAAGACCCTATCATTCCAACCATTTAATTATCAGTGGGAATTTATTTTATTTTGCTATAGTGATATTATTATGTATCCATGAACACCATATTATATTATCTACATTCCAAAGTGTGTATTTTTATGTGAGCAATACTAGATAATGTGCTAATTTCATTTGTTTCTAAAAACCATTATGAAAATACAATTTCCTTAAATTAAATGAAAACAATTCTCAAAAACAACAAAAGGATTATATTTGTGATTAATTTATTAAAAAAAATAAAAAATTAACCAATTTTTCATTTCTAGAAGTAGAAAATTGTTGTAAAGGTAAATTGTACATGGGCTAAGTATCAAACATCTTATTATTGATATTTTTTGTACATCTAATAAATTATTTAATGTGGAGATCTATTGATGATAAAAATTTACATATTACACTAATTAAAGAGTTCAAGGCCTAAAGGTGAAGTAATTTTGAAGCATATTTATCTATGAATATGCTTAAGAATTATAATATAAATTATTTCATGCAATTTTTAGTTGTATATTATTTATTATTTTTCTTTTAGAAAAAAATTCAATAATTTTAGATATTAAATTCTATAGCTAATTATGTAATGTATTTTCCTCATGCATAAATTATTATGTAATATATTATTTTAAAATTATTTTTGAGAAATTATAAAAGTATTTATTTCTTTTTGAGTTGCCTTTGTACCATATGATATTTTTGCATCTAAATTGGGTATCATATTTGTTGAAAATGTACTAGTTATAGCATTATTTTATTTTTATAACTCATTTGAGAGAAGTAGAATCTTAAAATTAAATAAAACTATTTTATATTAATATTAATTTTTTAATATTGGTTACATGTGTGCGTGTTGTTCTCACACACTCCCTTTGTTATATGAGAATGATTAGAAAGTATTTTGATAGTTAGAATAACACTTATCATAGATATAAACCATAAATAATATATAATTATCTTGAATATCTACATATTACTATAAATACTTCTATTGTATGCTTTAAAAATATATTAACCAAATTCTTAATAAGAGTACTTAAAAATTGATTAAATAAGTATTAAAGTATTATAAAAGAACATCATAAATAAAAAAAATTGAATAATGTGGAAATTTTGAAGGTTTTTTCCATTGGATGATGAAAATGTTGAGTTATAATAGGGATATGCTAGAGAATGTATATAAAGTTATCAAAAAAAATTATTCTTTGTTTAAACAATGTTTTTTTTAGCTTAACATGAATGGTATTGGAAAACATAGTACTTCTCATAAGCTAATATTATATATTAAACCAGATTATATATGAAAATGGACAACGTGGTGTGAGACTGCTCTTTTGATAGTGTGGCCTCATAGATGTTCATATACATATAAGAGTTAATATGATATCATTGGTCTAGTTAATTTAAGAGATAAAAATATTACTATATTAATAAAAAATAAGTACAAATGGAAAGGAATGATACAAGAAATATAATCTACACAAATAAAAATATAGTACAATTATTTTTAGTAAAAGACATAAATGGTATACAAATATATCTTTTGGAAAAATATGTATGGAGTTCTTTTAACTATCAAACTAAGAAATATGTATTAGATATAAAGATATACACAAACATATACATGCATCGATACAATACAGACACACACACATACACATATACATATGTATGCATGTATATTGTTGGAACTCAATGCTTTAATGATTGCATTATGGAAGCGATGTGTATTCGAATATATAATATGCCTAGTTTACACATAGCAAAATTTCAACCAAACTTGAAACCACATTTGTCCTGTACTACATGAATAATCCTTGTGAGTAATGGTTATGTCACTGGTCCTGTCACATGGTATATGATGTAATAATTCCTAATATATCCTCCTATTAAATTATATTTAATGTTTTATTTTTTGTTTATGAAAAAATAATAATATCTAGGGTTATGCTAGAGTTTATGAATTTGAGAGATAAATTCCTTCCTATTACTACCATGATACTTAGGATTAGTGGGTTACATTAATAATGCAATCCATTTATTACGAATACTTCAATCAACACTTAAATGATGTGTCTCTTCCAATGTATTCAAATAAAGCATGTGCTACCACAAATCCAATGTCACTCATTTAATTGATTGGTCACTAATGTTTGTTTTTCATGTGATAGTAAGGTTATATAATGTCTCCTCTATTACTTTAATTTATTTTACTTTTCATTTATTTCATTGTGATAAAATCCTAGATTTCTTGCAAGTTCTTTTATCATGATTTTTTTATATGATAAATGGGATATGTATTTTGAATATATTATTTAGCAATTTTGTATACTTATTTTAGTCCTTTGAATGATCCCATAGTTGCCACAATTTTTTTTTTGAAAAAAATATAACAACACATCAAAGTGCTCTATAGCATGCAGAGTTGAACCATTGAGGCCCAATAGCTTTCACACTATATAACAAGTCTTCATTTACCTCATACTATGTATTCAATCTTGATGAAATATATAGTAAAAATAAACACACCACATAAACAAAATACTAAAACAAGTGAATTACAATGAATAGTGTAATATTTGTATTGAAATTGGGATCTTTGATCTCCTCTTTTTACAATATTTACCCTAAGTTTTACAGGGGTTACAAAATAATGTGCATGTTTCTAATTACAATGGACAAAAAGGAAATATTATTTTTTGTAAATTATATGAACTATGGGTGTCTTTTATCTTCTCTACTATAGTTAGATTGGAGAGTGGGCTTGTATATCCATTAGTAGGCCACTCTTTCCACCAAAAACCCTTAATGACCTATCACATGCACACATGAGCTTTCAAACAAAAATAGTCAGTAGCACCTACTGATATGGATAAAATATGCTATAAAAACCCTAATCTAAAGGCTCATAAAATGTATTAAACATGTAAAAGAATAGAAATAATTTAAAACTTGATACCTTATTATTTACCTAACTGATTTGTTTCCTTCAATGATTGAGATTATCTTTGATAAAACATAGGGCTACATTTGAGGATGGTTAAACATAGGATAATGTTTTTTCAAATGCTGAGCAACATTTTCTTCTATGTAAATGCACCTCTATATTTGTGGTTGAGCTATAGAAGTTCTAGGGTTCAATTTGAGACCTCAAGGAATCAATCTCCAAGGATGTTGATGACATATTGTAGCAATTTTGGTAGTGTGATGGTATTTTTTCAACGTCTCTACTTGACCAAATGGGGGTGCATTTATAGGCTTTTGGGAGATGATGGAGGAGAGTATAGGTGGATACTAGGGTTCATTGTTTAAAACAAGGTATTGAAGTAGGACTAAATAAGGTCAAGGCCATTATAAAAATACCACCCCTAAGAAAACTTAAGGAGTTGTGTTGTTTACAATGAAAAATTCAAGTGATTCATCACTTTATCGTGTAAATAACAAATGCAAGCCATTAAATCACCTACTACAAATGGGGGTACCTTTTCATGTAATAAATAGTGTTAAGAGGCTTTTGATGACATAAAGCACTATATAGCTTTGCCACAAATTCTAATTCTACCATACCCTAAAGTTCCTTTTCACCTTTACATCTCATCCATGAATTTTGTGCTTGGAATGATGCTTGCACAAAAGAACAAAAATCAAAGAGAGCAAGCATTTTATTATATTACTCGAACATTGGTGAGATATGAAAATCGATACACATATGTAGAAACCTTGTGTCAAGTAGTGGTTTTCACCAATAAGAAACTCAAATATTACATGCTAAGTCACACTACTTATGTCATAGCTCATGAAAACCTTCTATGATACATGATGACTCACACATACAACAACACCCATACTATAAAATGGATAATTTTCTTAATCGAATTTGATATTTAATTCATTATTAAATAATCCATCAAAGATCATGTGATAGTTGATCAGATCATGGAATCTCTAGTTCCTAACTATCAACCTTTGTTTATTGAGTTTGCAGATGATTTAGTATTTATCATTACTAAACAGGTAGAACCCATCAATCCTAGAGATGACGTTGACATCACCTTCGTATTTTATAGATCAAAGTGTGATAAATGAAAAGGTGTAGGAGTCAAGTTTTATACACCACAAGGGATGCCCATATCTTCATATTTCAAAATCGAATTCCAATACACAAATAAAACATAGAGTATGATGCCTTAATCTTAGGGCTTTAGGCAACTGTTGTTATGGGAATAAAGTGTATAAGAATATTTGATGAATCTAAACTTGTAGTTAATCAAGTTAAATAAATTTACAAATGCAGAGATCCAGTCTTCAAACTTTACAACAAAATAGCAATGAAATTACCAACAAAATTTGACTAGTATGAAATTTACAACCTGTCGCATTCAACAAATAGATTTGCATATGAAATGGCATATCTAGGATCATTGATTTAAAATAAACCTATAGGATAGGTCCAATAGCTCATTATCATGTCATTATAAAGATCTATAATTTCACGAGTTGAGTCTAAAGATGAAAAAGATGCTTTCTTGATTCACACATAACCATATGAGCCTTGGTTTAATCATGTAAAGAACATTATCAAGTTTGGTACTCTCCCAATCGATTTTCATAAATTCCTAAATGTATGTTCAAAAAAAAATCAACTTGTTACACTCTCTTGGGGGATGTGTTGTATAGATGTGGCTATGATGGAATTCTACTCTATTATCTCAAGCCTACAGAGGCACAATGGGCCATACCTAAGGCTCATGATGGTACTTGTGATGGACATTTCAGTTGGATTTCCATTATGAAGTAAATATTGCACATGGGTTACTATTGCCCCACAATGGAAAGCACCTATTGCAATCATATAAATAAATATAAAAAAAATATTAACAATATGCAAATTTGCCACATGTACCATTATAGGTATTACAACCAATTCAAATACTTTGGATCTTTTCACAATGGAGCCTCAATTTTATTGGAAAAATATCACCTCCATCATTGAGATAACACAAATTTATAATCACTACCACAAAATACTTCAAAAAGTTGGTCGAGACAATTCCTATGACCACTCTTATAAGACCTCAAATCATGGATTTTATACTCTAGCATATGATCTATCACTTTGGCATTCCATAAAATATAATTTTAGATAGTAGTACTTCATTAAAGAATAAGGATGTTTGAAATATTTGTGAGAAATATCATATACAACATAGTTTTATAACTCCTTATTACCCATAAGCAAATGGAAAAGTTGAGGCAACCAATAAGACCTTGATAGCTATTCTAAAAAAAATAGTCAAAAAAATTAATAAATATTAGAATATCCAAATACCTCTAACATTGTGGGCTTATGGACCTAGCATTAAAATACCTAAAAGGGGAACACTATTTTTGTTTGTTTATAGTTCCAAAGAGGTTATACCTATTGACCTTGAGATCCCCTCATTTAACATATTCATGGATGACAATACTTCTAGAAAAGCACATATTAACCAACTCATGCTCCTTTATGAAAGGTGAATCAATGCCTTATAGCATATATGGGTATATCAATATTGTATCAAGTGTGCTTATAATGCCAAAGTTCATCACTATGAATTCCAAGTAGGATATCTTATCCTCAAGTAAAATTAACAAAATACTAATGGCTTACCGCACCTTCGTGATAAATTTATGGATAATTGGATAGGTCCATTTATAATAAAATATAATTTGGGATCTATGATGTAAAATCTTACCAGTAATCCATTGTATTTTTGTATATGTCATCCATATCATTTTCACATTGTATTTTTGCATTCATATCATTTCATTGTGTCACATCATTTGTTGTATTGGTTGTCATTGATCATTTTCAATCATTGTTCATCCACTCAATATTGTTTCCTTAATCAAGATCACTTGTGATATAGCATTAGTATCATTACACAATCCAATAACATGTTAAAAAAACATAAAATTGCAATAAAACCACATAGCACATCATTTCTTTGGCATTCTCTGGTTTCAGGAATTTTTGGGTGTTTTGAGTCACTCAACCACTCCTAATGTTTCAAGCAACCTAAAATGAAAATAAAATAATACCTAGGTGCTATAGAGTGTTCATGTTTAATCAAGTCTCATCTTGGACCACACACATTATAACACATTAAAAACATTATGAAGTCTAGGAAAGAAAAATTCATGAGTAGCTATTATCATAAAGCAATACTTCCCTTGATATTTCAATTATGTGTATGGCCTAGAAAGATAAGAATTGAAGAAATTAAAATCTCCCCCTACTTCTGCCCCCCCACCAAAAAAAAAAAATCCCTTGCTCCTCCACAAAACAAGTAAGTATCCCCCCAAAAAAGTCCCATTGCTCTACTCCAAAACAAGCAAGTCGCAAAAGAAATAAAAACCCCATTTGCTCCACTACAAAATGAGAAAAAATACAAATAAAATCTAAATAAATAAATAAAAATGGAAAGGAGCTTAAAAAAATAGAATTATTAGTCTTTTGAACACCATGGGGTGATCTCCATCACCAACAATGGGCTACAAACATTAGCTTGGCAATGGAGTAGTCTTATGTGTGGTGATATAGTTGTCACACTAGTGACCTTATTTTGTATAGAACTATGCACACTTTTTGATGGGTTAACTTGTTTGCATAAGTTAAAACTAATAAGTATACCGTTAATCATAATGGAAAATAAACATCAATTGCACACAAAGTTGGTCCTTGAGAGATTCAAATCCACTAGAACATTCTTAATATCAATTGGAATTGTAAGATTAATAGATGATTTTTTTTATGTGACTAGGATGTCTAAGTCTGTAGAAAATAGCTCTAGATTATTTATCCCTAATGCAAATAAATTCAAAATTATTTAATTCTATATTACCATTACATTGTTACATTATAGCCCATATCATTGTTATATGTTGGTACCCTTGATTAATCAATAAAGAAAAATTCAACAAGCAAAAGTATGAAATGTCTTAAATTGTTAATGCATTCATACATTAGCTCATTAAAATATATCACTACAATAAAAACAAGTGTGTCATTCATAAAACATTCATCCCATTCTATACACAAGCATTCATCCATACAAACCTAATAAATCAAAAGAATGAACAAAATAATACTAAAATAAAATCTATATATATGTGTGTGTGTGTGTGTGTGTGTGTGTGTGTGTGCATGTGTGTGTATGTATGTATGTATGTATGTATGTATGTATGTATGCATACATGTAAAAAAGGTACATAGTAAATCCAAAGGATATCTACAAAAGAGCACTAAGGTTCATATACAAAAAAAATAAAAACTACAAAAAAAGTAATAAAGTGCTACTAGCTCGCACTACCATGGTCCTTATGCTCTTTAATAGAGGACCTATGGCTTGTGATATTGATGGATATATAAAATGAGGGACTCTAGAATGGGAACTATTTTTTCTAGACACTCTACCAGTTGGATACAGATCTTGATATAGAAGGTTAAATAGGTAGAGTGATCCCCCACTACATAGGTATATCCTCTAATGATTAAATGTACCCTTGTGATCGAATGTAATACTCTTGATATCAAATATGAGATAGATCATATTTCATTTAGTAATCCTTCTCTATAATATTAACATGAAGAGAAGCAATAAAATCTCCATCATCATATCCACCTATGGAACTCTGTAACACCTCCACCTCACTTTGTAATTGGACCACCTTGACATCCTAAGACTCTGCCTCTCTCTATAACCTCTCTACCTTAGAATCTCGGGTTGCCATAACTTGTAAGAGGTGATACTACTCCTTAGCTATGTTGTCTTGATTATTTTTTAGTATACCCTAATAATTGTCACTCTATGTAGGATGTCCCGTAGGAGCACTACCACTAGCCCCTCATATCTCCACCACCAAATGCACCCTCGATTAATTGATCCACATAGATCCTCGACTGCCTCCCACCATTGTTGTCTTAATGACATATTTTTCATCTAGGAGTCTCCTCTATAGTAGCTACTTCATCCTCATAATTGGCACCAACATCATGAATAACCTAACTAGATACCCAAGTAGGTTGTAGAGCAAACCAAACAACATAGTTGATCATAGTCCTAGCATCACCCACATCTAGGATATCCATCACCTCATATCCCTCCTAAATAGGCAAATCCATAGAATAAGCTAGGCTAATATCATCACCATGGTGCTTGTAGATAATTGGAGCATCAAGAAACCCCTATGGTATCCCAAAATATTGTAGAACATGATAGAATTAAAACAATTATCTCTCACTACCATGGTGAAAGACAACCCACCTAGCCTACCTAGTCCATTATAGTTGCTTGGCATCCTAATCCCATGTGACCCCTAGCCATGGTTTTGAAATAACAAGTATAGTTATCAATACTATCCAAATATCCTGATACTCTTACTTATTATAGCTAGGATGGCTCAATCAAAACTCCTCACTAGTCTACCAATATAGGGCACATGAGTGTGAGCAATCCCACTCATAAGGCAACACTAAAGTGTGAGCTACTCTAAAGTGCTCTAGCCCTAAATTTGAAAGAGTAAGTTGTATTCTAGCCCCTTATGCTCTCATCTCTTTACCTTGTACAACTTAATATAGACATGGTAAAGTAAAGTTAGTGTCCAGGAATATTCCCGAGGCTCATCAATCATATGCAACACCAATATAATTTGGTTCCATTGGATCCTAGCTCCTATGTTGTTTGACAATAACATATTAGACAAGATATACATAATAAATGCTAATAGTACCTCTAGATCACCCTTTTGGTACATCTCTAAGTATTGGATACTACCCTTTCTAATATCAACATCCTCCCATCCATCACCAAAAAGAGACCTCATCTTGTGATCCTTATTGTACCTAACTCAAATAGGAAGCCCCTCAATAAAAACAAGAAATAAGCAATAAATATCCTCTAAGGTAACCATAAACTCCATTATCAGGATCCCACCTCTCAACCAAAACTTAAAGGTACCCCTCATCTACCCATACCACCTCCATCCTACCTATGTTGGCCAACCATATAGTCTCAAACCACTTCTAGTGGGCAAGAGTTAGTGCCTTCCTCACACGAGTGAGAATAAGAAAAAAGTGGTGGTGTGCCTCAAGTATTTCACCTACAATAAAAAAAACATTAAAAGCACACAATTATATTATAAAAAAAAATGCCCATCCCATTACCCATACCAAAAAATAAAAATTAAAACTTTCCATCTAGCCTTTTTCATTATAAAAAAAAAACTATTAAAAACAAAAATAAAACAAACTAAAAATAACCTAAGCTACTGGAGGGTATTAAGAACCTATCTAATCCACTTGTACTCTATCTCCAAACATACCTCTAGATCTAGCAATCCTTCTCACCATATAAATCACACACAAAATCTCTCTTGCTCTCTCACACGTAAATTCAGAATTATCAAACACAACAATGAAGAAAATATGACCCAAGACTATATTTATAGGAAAAATTACATATTCAAATGTAAATATGCATTTAGAAAGTGCATTCAAATGTTGCATTGCATTTGTATAATAAAAAATATAGATATGCATTTGGTAAAGCTCAAATACAATCCTACATTTTAAAGCGTAGCTTTGTGTTTGGTGTCAGCAAGTCAAAAATCACCCCAAAAGCTCTAATACATCACAAATTCATTAAATAAACTCATTCAAGCTTTCAAAACATCATACCATTTCATATTAGCCCAAATTAGATCAATTTGGTAACTTAAATTTGGAATATGACTAAATTCAAGAAAATTTGCCCAAGGTACTCATCATAACCTATCTGTGAAAAGCAAAAGCAAAAATATCTTACAAATTACATATTGGCATGCACCATGCCACTAAATGGGTCTAAAATACATTGAATTATTCTAGTAACATACACATACCCATGTTGGTTAGTCCATCTACTACAACTGAATCACACCAATTCATCAAAATCTAATTTTCAACAAAGTATCCCATTCCAACTTGGGGCAATCAACTCGATCTTCATCCATAAAAATATAATTACACCATCCGTAATTTGGTCAAGCATCTCATGGGTCTCATGTATATCATATTTCACCCATTCACCACTTGAGAGAGTAAGAAAGAAGTAAAATTTTCAAAGATCATTCAATCCTCGTGTTTGGGCAACAAAATTTGTTTTTCCATTCAATAAAGCTAGGTGTCTCTTATTTTTGCACCACATTGTGATTTGCACAAGGTGATACACAAAGAGATATATGTATACATCTAAATCTAGCCAATCCATAAAACCAATCCAAACCATCAAACCCACATAATAAAATAATATGCTTAAGTTCTAACTTAGGCATAATTTCTTGCACATTATCCTATTTTATAGATTTTATAAAATATAGAAAATATCCCATAGGATACATTGTTTATACATTTGACATGTGTCTTTTCCACCACTAACCATCCCCTTACCACATGTCACATACCTCACTCAACTCCCACCTACCCACTTGCCACATCCCCCTAGTTAAGTGAGACATCTTGGGTGACTCACTCTAACATCCCAAGAAATGTGGTTGTCCAATCCCTACCACTTGGTAGCCCTGGATTTCCACCTACACTCTCCCCCATCATATCCCAAAATCATATAAAGGAACATTAATTTGGTCAATTATAGAGGCTGAAAATATATCATCACGCTGTCATAATTGCTATAGGAGGTCATCAGCATCCTTGGAGATCGATTCCTCAAGGTCTCAAATTGAACCCTAGCACTTTTGTAACTCAACCACAAATGCAGAGGTGTATTTACATAGAAGAAAATGCAGCTTTACATTTGCACAAATACCATCCCCATATGCAGCCCTACATTTTCTTAGGGATGGTCTCAACCATCAACAAACACATATTGGTCAAGTAAATAATAAGGTATCAAGTTTTTATTGCTTTCTATTTTTAGGCATGTTTAATACATTTTGTGAGTATTAGGGTTTTTGTAGTTATGTATCTATATCAAAGAGAGTGTCACATAATTTAGGCCCTTCAAGTTCAATTTATCCCTTATGTGGTTTTATTTTATACAGGTTGTAAGATACTAGTTTTTGAGGATTTGTTGATGCAAGAGTGACCCGCCAATGGATATACAATCCCACTCACCAATCTGATTGTAGTAGAGGAGATACAAGACGCCCAAAGTTTACTTGATTTTCAAAAGGGTCCATTCCTCTTTTATGCATTGTAATCTAAAACAAGCACATTATTTTGTAACCCCTATAAAATTCAGGGTAAATATTATAAAAAGAGGATATTAGAGCTCCCAACTATAATATAAATGTTACACTATTCATTGCAATTCACTTGTTTTAACATTGTATTTATTGTATCTGACTCTTTTTCTATAAATGAAGTGAGGTGGGGGTTCAATATGTTTATATTTCCTAGATACAAAGTGAGATGGAGGGTTTATAGAGTGCCTCAAGTGGATATGGTGATGGAGCTCCGATTGCTTCTCTTTGTGCTGAGATTTTGTATAAGGATGGCCAAATGAGATAGATTATATCTTATATTTGATCTCAAGAGGATTACATTCAGTTGTAGGAGGAATGCATTCAATCCTTAGAGGATATAATTTTGTATTATGGCATCACACTATTTATTTGACCTTCTATCTTAAGATCTAGATGAAGCTAGTGGAGCAATTCCAAGCATAGCAATTCTAGTTCTATAGAAAAAAATAAACATACCTAAAAAAAAAAATTCTAAAACAAGTGAAATGCAATGAATAGTGTAATGTTTGTATTGAATTTGAGAGCTTTTATCTCCTATTTTTACAATATTTACCTCGATTTTTATGGGGTTATAAAATAATGTGCTTGTTTTATATTAAAATAGACAAAAAGAGAATGGTCCCTTTTGTAAATCAAGTGAAATTTTGGTGTCTTGTATCTCCTTCGCTATAGCCAAATTGGTGAGTGGGCTTGTATATCCATTGGTGGGCCAGTCTTTCCTAAATAGCTCCTCAAAAATCTATCTCCTATAACCTGCATAAAAGTAAACCGCAAAAAGGATTAGTATCACTTGAAGGACCTCCACTATGTGAGGCTATATTTGATATAGATGAAGATCTACGCAAAACCTAATATGAATGCTTATAAAATGTATTAAATATTAAAAAAAAACAAGAAGTAATAAAAACTTTATACCTTGCTATTTATTTGACTGATTTGTGTCCATCAATGCTAGAGACTATTCTTGAGAAAATATGGGGCCACATTTGGGGATGGTTAAACATGGGATGGTATTTGTACAAATTCAGAGCTGTATTTGCCTCTATGTAAATGCACCTTCTTGTTTGTTTTTGAGTTTCAAAAGTTCTAGGGTTCAATCTGAGACCTCAAGTAATTGATCTCCAAGGATTTTGATGACCTCCTATAGCAATTTTGATAGCATGACAATATGTATTTTAGCCTCTCTACTTGACCAAATTAGGGTACCTTTGTAGTATTTTAGGAGATTATGAGGGAGAGAATAGGTGGTAAGCTAGGGCTTCTAAGTAGCAGGGATTGGGAAACCACCTCTCCTGATTAGTTAGAGTGATTCACCCAGGGTGTCTCACTTAACTAGGAGGATGTAACAAGTGGGTAAGTGGGTGTAGAGTGAGGTGTATCAAATTTGGCAAGGGGAAGGGTAGTGGTGACTAGAACAAATGTCAAAGGAATAGATAAGGTATCCTAGAGGATGTTTTATAGATTTTATAAAATTTATAAAATAGGATAAGGTGCAATAAATTATACCTAAGTTAGAACTTAAGAATATTATTTTATAATGTAGGTTTGGTGGTGTTTGTGTGTTTTATGGAGTGGTTTTATTTGGGTGTCTACAGTATAACAATACATATTATAATTTAGTGATGGTAGATTTCTCAATAAGAGTTTTATGAGATCTTAGGATTTAATAATTTTTTCTGAATCTCTTCTTTAAGTTGCAAAAATAAATAATATTATTTTAAAAGCTATACAAATATTCTTCAAATATTTCTTCATAATGGGTCATTCTTCCTCCAAATGTTTTTCTTTATACATTGGAAATTGACTAGAAAATAAACTTTCTTTGAATGTAGTATCTTTGTTCCATAATATAATAAAGTTCTCAACTTTAGTAGCATCCTATGGATTGCACTTGTAGTGTTCTTTTAATATGTGGATAGTGTTCCCTCTTATTGATTCCTAGACTTAACATGGTTAGTTAATGTAATTTTAATTATATAATGATTTGGATGATTTAAATTGACCTAAATTATTTGACCTATCATATTTTTGGTTGCTCTGGAATCATGCCAAACATTATTGCATTATGCTTGTGCAATAAACACATATTCTTATTTTCCTTTCTCTTTTTCTTTTTTCTTATCCTTCTTTAGCTTGATTGTTTTACTATATTATTTTAGTGTGCCTTTATCCAGTTTTAATTTTTCTTTTATGATGGTGACATGTCTTATTCTTAGTTCATTTATTGTGATAAATGTTTAATATATAATTCCAAAATTCATTAATGGAGTGTCTATTTTTTCTATAATGTGCATACATATTTTGTGCATGGAAAGTATTTCATTGGGAATCATTATTTTGATTCTAAAAAATTTGAAAATTATTTCTCTTTTAGAAGTGTTTTAGAGGTATTATGCCTTTTTTGAATAGATACTTCCTAATTTTATTTTTAACAAGTAATTTTTCATCTTTATTTATTGCATGTGAGGCATCCACCTTATAAAGTAGGTTCACCAACTTTTTAAAGTTTGGTTATTGTTTAATAATATTTAATATTATCATAAAATCATTGTACTTTGATAGAAGAGATCACAAAACTACTACTTTATTAAATACCCTTTCTTCTAATTTGTTCAGTGATGCTTGTAACTCTACTATTCTCCTTTTGAAAGATTCTAATTTCTTTTCAATATTCATCTTCAGAAAATGGAGTTGGTTTTGGAGGAATATAATTTGATTTTTATTCTTTTATTCAAAGAATATTTTTAGCTTATTACACATGTTATTACCTATGGTTGAGTCCAAAATGTATGCTTAGACCTCATATTCTACTATCATAATGATGGTTAATATTTCCTTTTTGTCTACCTTGTTGAAAATTATTTGATATTTATTTTCTTCTTCAAGATGTGTAATGGTCTCATCTACTACTTTCCATACATCCTCAAATTCAAGCTATGTTTTTAGTTTCATTTAATATGCATCATAATTCCCCGGCTTAATTGTTAGAAATTGAACAACAAGAACATTAGTGCTCCACTAGCCATAGTAAATTTTTACAAAATTTCAATATTTCTCTTTAATTAATAATATCCCTCTCTTTTTTATGAGTATATATAGATAAAATATTGATTTCATAGGAAAAAATATTAAATTTTGTCTTTTGTAGAGAATATTCTTTGAAATATTCTTACTTAAAAGTATATGCATTTTTTTATTTTCAAATAATGAAAGTAAAGAGGTGGAATTTATGAAAATATTTTTCTAAACCACTTATCAATTTGGGATTACATTCTTTGGATTCTTGACCTTTCAATATTAATTTATCGAATTTTTTTTCTTGTACATTCTTGATCCATGCATTCATGCTTTGGAGGGAATTTTATCTTCATTGATTTGTTTCAAACAATATTCTATTATAGCATGAAATTTACCTTACCTTTGACTATATTTGATTTCCTTTGTTTGAGAACTTTTCTTCTAAACCAATGCACTTTCTTCCTAGGGTTCTTATTTGTTGAACCAAGCTTGTCCTTTCAAAATTTTGCTCTTTATATTTGAGTAAATATTTCTAGGAATCAATAAATTGGATGTCTAGATTAGATTACTTCAACTACTTTTTAATATTTTATAATCTATTATGTAACTTATAATTTTTATTTATCTAAAAAGCCTTTCTCATTTATTTTATTTTTTCTAGAATCAACTTTCACTCTAATAATATCATATTTCATGATGAAAAGGCCATTTTTCCGTATGTTGGTTCTCCTAGAAAGAGATCATGAAGTCTATTGTACTCTAAAATCGTCCTCACATGTCCAATGTGCTTTGCAAAACAATATCAAGCAATGTATGATTGAATGTATTCTACTTGCACTACATTAGGCTTTTTTATGATGTATCTCTTTAGTCAATTTTGTGTAGTGTAATATCATAGTTGCTTATATGAGGAGGGTGATAAAATTGGTGCTATTCTTATTTAGACCATTCTATTATATAGGATCAATTTATTTATTTCCCACGCAAGTTTTACCAAGATTTGATATTTTTTAAACTCGTGCAAAACTTACATGATTGTTCTATTTTGGAATACACTTTAGAACACATTCTCCTTGATTTGATAATGGTGCCTTCTATCTTCTTCTATTTTTTCAAATATAGGCTTCTTGCCTTGATCTTTTCTAGGTATTTATTCCAGAAAAAATATATTCTAGATGTTGAACAACTTATGTGCCATTTGTCTTCCAAAACTTGTGTAGTTTTAGTATCTTTTAGATTGGCTTTATAAATATACATCTCCACATTGATATTTTTCAATGACATATCCTTGAGATCTACTTGTAATTTTACTCCTATAATAAAGATGATTATAATTGCTATTTTTTAGTGATAGTTTCAATGGTGGATCTCTTTCTCTTTTTGAAAGTATATTTATTTAAAATTCTAAGGAACTTTAATGGATTTATTGTTCCTAGTTATCTTCCTACAATATTTTAAGAATATTAAATAGTTTATTTATCTTATTTTAAGGAGCTTCTATATATTTACTTCTTTCCTTTTCAAATGGAAATTATTTAAGAGAAATTTAAGACCCCTTTTTATTCTTACTTAAATTTTCCATGTTGTAATTTGAAGTTTTATGAGCTTAGTGGTTTTTGAAGTGATTGAGACCTTTAAAATTCCTGAAGGACTTTTCCTTTATAGTTTTTGGTAAGGGTTTTCCACCCCAAGATATTTAAATTTATTGTGTTATTTTTCTTCATACAGATTATTACCTCTCTTTTGAGGTATTATTTAAACAATCTTATATAGGGTACTTTTATCCTTGAAACTTAATTTCTCAAATAGATTACTCATTTTTAGGATTCTCTATGTCAAATATAACGGAAATATTTTATTCCTTCTACTACCATGATACCACATACTAGAACTCAATTATTCAATGATTGTATTATGAAAGTGAAGGTTATTTAAATACATAGGATGTTTATTTTAGGCTTAACAAACCTTTAATTAACCTTACAACTACCTATGTCCTATATTGCATGCATAAACCTTATGAGGGGTGATTATACCACTTGCCTTCTAACATGGGATATGATGTAATACAACCTAACATATTTATGTGTATGCATGTGTGTGTGCACATGTGCATGTGTGCATATCTGTGTGAAGATTACAAAGATGTATTGGAAAAGACATTTTTTTTCGTATTTCAGATTGTGTAATAAGAGGTGCGATACACATCAATATATTTTGTTCTATGTGGATTTAAATTGTTGGAACTTATTTTTTTCTCATATTTAAGGAGGTAAAGGTCATATGGAGTAGCTCCTAGTCATTGAAATGATACTAATTTTATCATTTATTTGGGATAAAGATACCAATGTTTGCACATGATCATAATCACATAAAAAAATTGGATCTGGGCTTGCTTATTAATGTTGGCTTAAATTTTAAAGACCAATAAGAGGATTCTCCAACTTGTGGTAGGTGCTTCTAAATTCTTAGAAAATCCAAGCACATTAATGAGATGGTTTTTATGTAATGTGCATCTATGATTAAGGACATCATTACTATGAATATTGTGTATATATTTCTCTTATTAATTATGATAAGAATATTTTATGATAAATAATATGGATTCTATTATGGGAGGCTATTGAGATTGTTGATTTTTTGTTATATAGACCTCTATTTATTGGGTTTTTACACCCATTACCAACTAACTAAGACTATTGATTCATATTTTGAATTCTATTACACTAGTGAGTACAATATCCTCATCATATCTCTATGATAAATATTTTTTAATATCTCATATATTTCTTAATGGTATTCAACTCCTTAATATGTTTAAAGTTGGAAATTTTGAGTCCCTAAGCTAAAATGTTGTCATTGATGTCAAAAGGTTATTTTATATCAAAAGGATCTATGAAGGATTTTTGTGAAAACAAAGGTAGAAAAAATAAAAGGATTTGTTTAAAACCATGGACAGTATATTTGAACTGGGTTTTTCTTAAAACCCAAGTTGGAATTTTTCTTTCATCAAAAAAGTTACCTTGGTGATGGAGATATTTAATTTTAAATATTTAGTTTAAGTTTTAATTATTTAAAATTTAAATTTAAAATTTAAAATTAAATTTAATTATTCCATCGATGTCATCGAATATGAGGGAGAAGACTATATAAAGGGGTGCCTAAGGTTTATTAATATTTATCCTTGCTCGTGTTAATTTCGTTGGCTAATGCATGTGAATCGAGCTCGTGCAAAAAATAATTTAAAGGTAGAGGTAGTGAATAATTCGAAGTTTGGTCGAATCCAAAGACATCATGGGTGGAGTGATGCATTGGAAATTGTTTTTTGGCTAAGGCAAGTGGTAGAATGAACGTCGAGGTTTCGAATCCCCTTGGTTGCGTTAGAAGGCATTGGAAGGAAAGAGATCTCGAAGCACTTTTGGTTTGCGTAAGAGGGAGGAAAGTTTTGAGGCACATTGTGTCTTTCCCTTCCGAACAAGTAGCTAGCTCATGTGGAATCCTTAGCCATGGCTAAGGCGCTTGCGTTAAGGGCAAGTTGTGGGTTCTAATCCCTTTGAGAAGGTAATACATTTTTTATTTGATTAATTTTTGGTTTATGCCCTAAGTTGGAGTTATAAGGTTATTAAAGGTTATTAAATTTTTAATTAACCTTGTTTTATAAGGGCTGTGATTATTATTTTAAAGGTTGGATGAGTTGATGATTTAATTGATGTTTATGAAAATTATTGTATTGAGAATTAAAATTTAGGAGAAATAAGGAGTTGATATAAAGTAATTTTTGAGATTTACTTTGAGGCTTATTGATTATTATTTTTGATAAGGGTTTTCATTAAAAGGACTTTGGTGGATGTGATTTTTGAGTTGGAGTAAAAATGTGTAAATTGAGTTATTCTTTATCTTATGATTATTATTTGAAGTCCACTAACCCTTATTAATATTGGAAAGGAAATTTGTGTTGAGTGTGGTAGATTTTGTGGACAACTTCTTGGCATCAAAAAGGTATGGGCACATTGTCCTATTGATTGTTTATGGTGGTTGATTTCTGAAATATCGTTGAATATAAAAGGATTGATTGTGGTTTCATTTTCAAACATGGTTGGTTGAATGCTTCAAGGATTTTTGGATTGTGTGTTATGATTAAACCTTGTTTTATAAGAATTGTTATTGAAGCCCATTAGTTGTGCAAAGAACTTGAACTTAAGTTAGAGAAGAACATAAGTATCATTGTTATGTAAGATTTGTGATTGAGCATTGTTGGAAACATTTTGAGTTGGTTAATACATGCTTGTACTAGGGTTTGTAGGAAAGGATTGATCCTTGAGGTGATTGGTTGAGTTGATTTGATTAATCCTAGTCAAGTGGATGCATGTGGTTGTTCAAGTTCTTAGAAATAAACTATTCTAATATTTTGATTTGAGTTGATATTGGTATTTGAGTATAGAACATATAGAGTCTCTAAAAATTCACTTTATGGTTCTATGAGATTGATTTGAGACAAGTTCTTGATAAGGCTTGTAGACTGATGTTAAGTAAGATTTTCTAAAATCTTGTTGTGCAGATTTGAACAAGTTATGTGTGAGCTTGTTGAGTATGTTTGAACAAGTTTTGTATGAGCTTGTTGAGCAAATTTGGACAAGTTATGTGTGGACCTGTTGATCAAATTTGGACAGGTTCTATGTGGACTTGTTGAGTAGATTTGGATAGGTTTTGTGTGGACCTGTTGAGCAAAGTTGTGATAGATCAACTAAATTGTGTTTGGTATAGCATTTAGACAAAGCTTTGGAGGTGATAGAGTATAGAAGATAGAGTCTCTGTGGATAGAGATCTAGCAGCCAATATAATTGAAGATAGATCTGAGTGAGGAGTCTTCAAGTGGAGAGATATCCACCAATTAGTGCATCATACAAAGAGAGTCTTCTAGAAGATAACTAGCTAGATTAGAAGGACAAAGAGTTCTCCTGTGGAAGAGATCCAAAAATTTGAGATTAGGCGATCAACATATCCTTTGGATAGAAGTTCATAAACATTGTAATTTGGGAAGGATTCCCAAGAGATTATTTGAGAAATATTTAAAAAAAATATTTTCTCTGTGGAGGTAGCCCACATTGGGTGAACCGTGTTAAATGATGTCTCTCATGTGTGTGATGCTTCGTGTGATGTTTACTACTTTATTAATATTGATGTTACTATTTGGAAAAAAAAATTATGTTAAACTGTTCACCCCCCTGTTAGTATAAGCAGATGTTTTTCAATTGGTATCAGAGTCAGTCTCTCCATGAAGAGCCTAACATCTTGGAAGAGGATATTTTAGTAGCACACACAACTTAAGATAATGAATTAAATACTATGTTTGATATGAAAGAAGTGTTATTATCTACTATAAGAAAATTGGAAAGACTTAGAGAGAAAAATTCAAGCTTGGAAGAACAAATTTAGGAATATGAAGAAGCAAGAGTGGAGTTCTTCCAAAATCTCACAGAACTCAAGATCAAGGTGGAAGAAGGAAGAAATATTGAGCAAGATATGATAGATCTATTGAAATCCAAAGAAACAAAATGTGGAGGATTGGAAGTAGAAATTGTTCTCCTAAGGAGTAAAATTGAAAAAACTAAGTTACTACAGGAAATAGAATATGAAAAGCAAAAAGAGGAATCAAGCTTCCAAAATGCAGAAACATCAAACAAATAAAAGCAAGAAAAGGACATTAGAAAAGAAGAAAGCAAAGAAGAACCCTGGATAAGGGTTAATCACAAAAGGAAGATGACTTCATCACAATATCCAAGGTCTTCAAATAGGTTACATAACTTCTTCCATGGTCATTGTTTTTCTTGTAATAAATATGGACATAGAGCTACACACTATATTCATCATGTCGGTTACAATAGAAATTTCAATTCCTTTGCACCTCTCATGGATGATGATGTTATATGTTACAAATGCAATAACTTTGGACACAAGGCTAGGTGGTGTAAAATGATAGTTTCAGAGTCTAGAAAAGTTATTCCAACAACTAGGAAGAATGTTAGGGCAAATTCTATGTTAGTTCAAACAACCCAGCATGCTCAAGATAAAAATGAACAATGGTATCTCAACAGTGGTTGCTCTAGTCACATGATAGGAGACAAAGACAAGTTCATAATTCTAAAGGAAACACATAGAGGATCAATAAGTTTTGGTGATAATGGATCAACAAAAATTGTTGGGAGAGGTATTCTAAGTCTATACAATGGAAAAACAAAAATAGAGAATGTTTTGTATGTCAAAGGGTTAAAACACAATATTCTGAGTATATGTCAACTTTGTGATCAAGGATACATGGTCACCTTCCATCCAGACATATGTGAGATAAGAAAAATAGAAACAGGAATAATTATTGCAACTGTAAAAAGGAACCCAAACAACTTATATATGCTAAATGAAATCAAAGCGGAAAGGTGCTTTCTATCACAAGATGATGAGATTTGGCTATGGCACATAAGGTTGGGTCATTTGAATTTTGACAACATAGTCAGCATAAGAAATGAATAAGCAGTCAGAGATTTACCCAAAATAAGAAGACCGTAAAATACAATTTGTGGACCTTGTAAACATGGACAGCAAATTAGGACAACTTACAAACCAAAAGGCTATATGACTTCTAAACCTTTGAGTCTTATACATACTGATTTATGTGGTCCTACCAGAATACAAAGTCTTCAGGGTGAGAGCTACTTCATGTTGTTTATAGATGATTATTCCAGAATGGTTTGGGTAACTTTTTTGAAAGAGAAGTCAGAGGCTTTTGAGAAATTTAAGGCATTTAAAAATTTGGTTGAAAATAAAATAGGTAAAATTATTAAATGTCTTAGATATGATGGAGGAGAATTAACGTCAAATGAATTCATAGAATTTTGTGAACAAAACAAAATTAATAGGGAATACTCAGCAGCAAGAACTCCCCAACAAAATGGAGTAGTTGAATGAAAGAACAAGACTATTAAAAATATGGATAGAGCTATGTTAAATGAATCTAATTTGTCATATAGGTTTTGGAAAGAAGAGGTATATACAACGGTATACATAATAACTAGGGCTCAATTAAGGGTAAATCATCACAAAAATACTTATGAGCTTTGGAAAGGAAGACCTGCTACTGTAAAAGATTTCAATATTTTTGGAAGCAAATGCTACATAAGACGGGAAGATCAGAATTTGGGAAAATTTCATCCTAGATGTGATGAGGGAATTTTTCTTGGTTATTCTACAAAAATCAAGGCTTATGAATGCTACAACAAAATAACTCGCACTATGGTGGAAAGTATAAATATAACAATTGACGAAAAAATAGATTTTAGAGAATCAATCCAGCAAACTATATACCAAGAAGATGTATGTTGTCTAGAAGAATTTTTTGAGGAATCAAATAATTAAGAAGAAGAAACACAAAGGCTTCTTCCTAAAAATCCTTCCTAGTTTGTATAGAAACATCATCCAAAATATTGGATCATCGAAGATCTATATGAAAGACAAACAAGAAGAATAATAATAAAACCATCTCAACAAGCAAATATTTCTTTGTTATCTAAAATTGAGCCAAAAAATTTCACTCAAGCTAGTGAAGATGAATTTTGGATTAAATAAATGAATGAGGAATTGGATCAGATAGAAAAAAGCAAGACTTGGGAACTTGTTCCATGACCAAAGGACAAAAATGTGATTGGTACAAAATGGGTTTTTAGAAATAAGTTAAATGAAGATGGAAAAGTGGTCAGAAAAAATCAAGGTTAGTATGCAAATGTTATGCACAAGTAGAGGGAATTGATTTTGATGAAACATTTGCTCCAGTTGCATAACTTGAGGCTATAAGGATTTTTTTAGCTTTCGCAAGTTTCAAGAACTTCAAGGTATATCATATGGATGTCAAGTCTATTGCAAGTGTGAACATGTCTACATTCTAAGTGGCTTAGAAAAACCTTGCAGGTGTGAATGAATTTGTAAAATACCGACAACAAATTTTTTTTCGACAAGATTTTTTATTTCTCCCCCTTGAATATTTCTTGTCCCCTTATATCTCCCCTTATTCTTCCTACTCTTCCTCCACTTATTCCTCCTATTTTCCTGTGTATTATTCTTCCCTTATCCCTCTATTTCCCTTATCCTCACTGACTTCCTCCTATATATATGTTGTAAGGTTTTTGAAAATGTATAAGAATTAATTTTTAAATTTTTTTTTTTTGGTTGCTCTTCTAAGATTTCTTCTGTAACTCCATACTCTGTCTCATACTGGTATAAGATCCAGTATGTGCAGGGTTTAAGGAGTGCCAGGACAACATAAAATTTGATGTGGGGACATGAGCATAGATTTGAATATGGCGAGCAGCGTCATCGAGCTAGGAGCGGTCTTCAAAGCAAATATAAGGGCACAAATCCCTAAGACCTACTGACACATGGTGAGCATAGAGTTAGAGCTGACGGTATGAATTTTGAGGTTTCAGTTTGATGTGGCGACATGCACTTCGAAGAGCTAAGGTGGTAGTGCAAACGTGGCACATGGCAGAGTGGCATCGAGTTGGCATCTGATGTGGCGCTCAGTGGTTGAATTGTAATGTGGCAATTTCATATTCGACAGGTGGTAAAAGGTGAACAACATGATTTCCCAAGGGCAATCAATAACAAAGGTGCTCGCTCACATATTAAAATATTGCTTGCACCTTTATCCCTGTGCATGTGGGATAAAAGGACTTTGTTTTAAAAAAAATTTGTGAATGTATTGATAGTAAACCGGTTTGTGCTCCCTTTGCTACCCGTCGGATGACGTAGTGTGGTCGACAAAAGTTCTTCATCGCAAACAAGAGGTCCCGGGTTCGAAACTCGTCAGGGACACGATGGAAAACTTTTGTATTTTTTTAATATCTCCAGTCGTGCAGATTAAAGAAAGCATTGGGCGTTGTTTGTTTCGAAAGGTACTGTGTGGTGTAGCGGCAGTTAGTCCCACTTGGAAGCAAGGGATCATGAGTTCGATCCTCTCTACGCCAAAAATTATAAAGGTTCTTATTAAATTATTTATTTTAAAGTTTTATTAAAAATTTTTAAAGATTTTTAAATATTAATTTAATAATTTAATAAGTGCTTTTAATTATTTAAAAAATATATATTTTTTATTTTTAAAAGCATATTTTATTATTAAATTAAAACCATTTTAAAAGGCTTTATAAATATTTACTTGTAAACTTTAGAGAAATTGTGACAAATTGTAAATCGCCCCAGGGGCTTGAAAAGCTTGATTTTTTAAAAACTTTAAAATGGTAATATTTGTAAAAGGGGGAGCATAAAAGTGACGGGAAGCTTTTCGAAAAGCCCGTTTAGCGCTGCCCCTTGGAACCGCGTTCAAGGAAAAAATATTTTTTAATAGCCTCAGCGGTTGGAAAAGGGTGAAAATTTTAACCTTAGAAGCTCTAATGAAGTTTTATTTGCATTTATGAGTAGATGATTAGGTCTACCAGGTGCTACCATGCTTTATGCTCTCTACTATAGAGAGAGATTGCCGAATCATTTTATGAATGATTTTGATGAAATGGATTGCACATTATGTTCAGTCAGTTACAAAATGCTATTATAGCCCACCAAAGGAATCTGGATTCTGGTTATGAGGCTGATTGAGAAGACAATATTTTTGGATAGCAAGTGGAGGAGTCCAATACAATTGAAGGCGCACCTATAGATCAAGCCAATGATAGCTAGTCTCCAACTGAGCTAGAGAAACAATCCAATGAAAGTTATACCCCATGATCTCCAGAGCTTGAGCCAGTAGAGGTTGAGCCAGCACAGGCCAAGCCAATAGTAGCTCCTAAAATAGTTATCATCAGTGATGACGAGGATTCCATTGTAGATAATTTTGGACCTCCAGTACTAGATAATCCACAAGAATAAGAGGAAAGAAATGAGAGAGTTAAGAAATATAGATTTGATTTGAACTTGTAATTGCTTTGTACTTCCTATTTTTAGTCAAATCAAAATTTTACTTTCAAGTAGTAGAAATGGATTCAAATTCAGATCTTCCAATTCCAGAATTCAATGGTAGCGATTATGAATATTGGTCAATAAATATGAAAACCTTGTTGATAGGTAAAGTTTTGTGGGATGTAGTTGAAGAGGGTTACATAGAACCCTCTCCTACTAACTGGACTGCTTTAAGTGCTACTGATATAAAATCTAGGAAATAATCACAAAAAAATAATTCCTCTGCCCTGTATCATTTGCAAGAATCCTTAGATAAAAGCATATTTCCTAGACTAGAATCTTGTGTAACAACTCAAGATGCTTGGAATGCTTTAAAGGAATTTTTTCAAGGGAGTGATCAAGTGAAGCAGGTCAGGCTTCAAACTCTGAAAAGAGATTTTGAAAATCTTAGAATGCAAGAGAATGAGAAAGTAGGAGACTACTGCATGTGATTCAAAGCCATAGTAGATAAAATGGTCACTCTAGGTGAAGATATTAAACTAGAAGTTGTGGTGAAGAAAGCATTGCGAACACTTCTTCTTAAGTGGAATCATGTAGCAATCATTATTGAAGAGTTAAAATATTTGACTGCACTTTCCTTTGATGCACTAATTGGTTCTCTTCTTTCACATGAAGAGAGATTGTAAGAATATTCTTCCACTAGCCACAGATATGATGACAAATCCTTCAGTTCACAAGAAGGAAGAGGTAGAGGTCATGGCAGAGGTCAGCAAAGAGGAAGAGGTAAGAACATTCCACGAGGTGGAACCCCAAGTAGAGGAGGATCTTCAAACATAGGTTGAGGTTAGAATAGAAGTGGATAGCAGAACAGAGGAAAGCATCCAAGCTGAGGAAAAGGAAGTAACAAGTCCAAACAAGCTTGCTACAATTGTGGCAAACTTGGCCAATTTGCTCATGATTGCTGGTCAAAATATTTTCAAGGGAGCAGTAGTCAAAGTAGTCAGTATGGCAATTTCGGAGAAGAGGAAGGGACCTCAAATATCTTTCTCTCATATTTCCAGTTAGATCAGAACCTGAATGACACCTAGATTATGTACACTAGGTGTTCAAATCATATGAGTGGCAAAGAAGAACTTTTTGCTAGCCTGGATTCCTCCTACAAATCTAGCATCAATTTTGGGGAAAAAAATTCATTGGCGGTTGAAGGCATTAGAGCCATGGAGGTTCCAAAAAAATAGGACGTTAAATAGGTGAATGATATTTATTATACCCCTCATATCCAATTTTTATTGTTGGTCAAATGTTGGAGAAAAATTATAAGTTGCTATTTGATGAGGGTAAATGTATCATTTTTTATAAGAGTAATAGTGATAGAGTCATTACTCAAGTCCCAATGACAAGAAATAGGTTATTTCCTCTAAATTTTGGCCAACCAGGAGGAGATCGGTTAGCAAATGTTGCTATTGCAAACCCAAGTGTGTTGTGGCCCTTGAGATACGGTCATTTGAACTCAGCCAGTTTGAAGTTGTTAACTTCTCAAGTGATGGTGATCGGACTTCCTAAATTTTAGGACAATAAGGAAGTCTGTGAAGGTTGTACAGTGGGCAAGCATGCTAGAACCAAATTTCCTTATGGATAAGCATGGCGGGCTAGTTATCCACTCCAAAAATATTGTCTTCTCAGTCAGTTACAAAATGCTATTATAGCCCACCAAAGGAATCTGGATTCTGGTTATGAGGCTGACTGAGAAGACAATATTTTTGAATAGCGAGTGGAGGAGTCCAATACAATTGAAGGCACACCTATAGATCAAGCCAGTGATATCTAGTCTCCAACTGAGCTGGAGCAACAATCTAGTTAAAGTTATACCCCATGCTCTCCAGAGTCTGAGCCAGTAGAGGCTGAGCCAGCACAGGCCAAGCCAATAGTAGCTCCTAAAATAGTTTTCATCAATGACGACAAGGATTCCATTGCAGACAATTTTAGACATCCAATAATGGATAATCCATAAGAAGAAGAGGAAATCAATGAGAGAGTTAAGAAATATAGATTTTATTTGAACTTGTAATTGCTTTGTACTTCCTATTTTTAGTCAAATCAAAATTTTACTTTCAAGTAATAGAAATGTCTTCAAATTCAAATTTTCCAATTCTATAATTCAATGGTAGTGATTATGAATACTAGTCAATAAATATGAAAACCTTGTTGATAGGTAAATGTTTGTGGGATGTAGTTGAAGAGGGTTACATAGAACCCTCTCCTACTTACTATAATGCTTTAAGTGCTGCTGATAGAAAAGCTAGGAAAGAAGCACAAAAAAATAATTCCTCTACCCTATATCATTTGCAAGCATTCCTAGATAAAAGCATATTTCCTAGAATAGCATCTTTTGTAACAACTCAAGATGCTTGGACTGCTTTAAAGGAAAGTTTTCAAGGGAGTGATCAAGTGAAGTAGGTTAGGATTCAAACTCTAAAAAGAGATTTTGAAAATATTAGAATGCAAGAGAATGAGAATGTAGGAGACTACCATGTGCAAGTCAAAGCCATAGTAGATAAAATGGTCACTCTAGGTGAAGATATTAAACAAGAATTTGTGGTGAAGAAAGCATTGTGAACACTTCTTCTTAAGTGGAATCATGTAGCAATCATTATTGAAGAGTCAAAATATTTGACTGCACTTTCCTTTGATGCACTAATTGGTTCTCTTCTTTCACATGAAGAGATATTACAAGAATCTTCTTCCACTAGCCACAGATATGATGACAAAGACTTCAGTTCACAATAAGGAAGATGCAGAGGTCATGACAGAGGTTAGCATAGAGGAAGATGCAAGAACATTCCACGAGGTGGAACCCCAAGTAGAGGAGGATCTTCAAACATAGGTGGAGGTTAGAATAGAAGTGGATAGTAGAACAGAGGAAAGCATCCAAGCTGAGGAAAAGGAAGTGACAAGTCCAAACAAGCTTGCTACAATTGTGGCAAACTTGGCAACTTTGCTCATGATTGATGGTCAAAATATTCTCAAGGGAGCAACAATCAAAGTAGTCAGTATGGCAATTTTGGAGAAGAGGAAGGGACCTCAAATCTCTTTCTCTCATATGGCTAGTCAGATCAAAACCTGAATGACACCTAGATTTTGTACACTAGGTGTTCAAATCATATGAGTGGCAAATAAGAACTCTTTGCTAGCCTGGATTCTTCCTACAAATCCAGCATCAAGTTGGGGGGCAACAAGTCATTGGTGGTTGAAGGCATTGGAGCCATGGAGGTTCCAACAAAAGAGGGTGTTAAATAGGTGAATGATATTTATTATACCCCTCATATCCAACATAATATTTTGAGTGTTGGTCAAATGTTGGAGAAAAATTATAAGTTGCTATTTGACAAGGGTAAATGTATCATTTTTTATAATATTAATAGTGATAGATTGATTACTCAAGTGCAAATGAAAAGAAACAGGTTATTTCCTCTAAAGTTTGTCCAACCAGGAGGAGATAAATTAGTAAATGTTGCTATTGCAAACCCAAGTGTGTTGTGGCACTTGAGATATGGTCATTTGAATTCAGCCAGTTTGAATTTGTTAAATTCTCAAGTGATGGTGACCGAACTTCCTAAAGTTCAGGAAAATAAGAAAGTCTATGAAGTTTGTACCTTGGGCAAGCATGCTAGAACCAAATTTCCTTATGGACAAGCATGGCGGGCAGTTATCCACTCCAACTAGTGCATTCAGACATCTGTGGTCCGATGCATACCAAGAGCATTGGTAATAACTCTTACTTTCTTCTTTTCATTGATGATTTTTCAAGAATGTCCTGGATATATTTATTGAAGCATAAATATGAAGAATTTTATTGCTTCATGGATTTTAAAGCAAGAGTGGAAAATGAGAGTGGATATTTTGTTAAGTGTCTTAGATCAGATAAAGGAGGAGAATACTCCTCTAATGAATTTTTGAATTTTTGTAAAAAACATGGAATAAAGAGGTAGTTCATTGCTACCTATACTCCACAATAGAATGGTGTGTCTAAGAGAAAGAACCACACCATTGTAGAGATGGCAATATATATTCTTAAAACAAAGCATTTAATCAATATGTATTGGGCAGATGCAGCCAAGACTAGTGTGTATATTTTGAATAGGAGTCCTACTTCAAGTTTGAAAGGGAAAACTCCTTACCAAGCATGGTATGGTAAGAAACCAAATGTCAAGCATTTCAGAGTGTTTGGTTCACTTGCTTACTCACACATTCTTGATGAATAGAGGAAGAAGCTCGATCCTAAGATTCAAGCATGCATTTTTGTAGGGTATTGTGAGAACACAAAAGCTTACAGACTCTACAATCCTAGGACTCAAAAGATAATACTTTCCAGGGATGTGATTTTTGAAGGAGGGAGAGAATGGGGAAATCCAAAAATTTATAGTGATGTTGAATCTCATGATGCAGGTTCTTCACAAATTCAACAGACACCACAGAAAAGCAAGAAGTCTCCTCCTCCTCCAATCCCATGTAGACATTCGATTTCTAGTTCATTATCATCATCACCAAGTCCTTATCCACAAAGGCCAGTTAGTTCCTCACCAATGGATATTTATTCTCCATATAGAGGTAAGATAACTCTCTAGTATCATCCATATTATCAGATGTTGGATACAAATTTTCAAATATGATATACTAGAATTCAAGCAAGTGAAATGGGTTCAATTTTGCAAAGACTTGAAAATATGCATTTGTATGGATATGATGACTCCCAAGAACCTCGGGGAGATGTAGTTAACTATGCCTTGTTAACTAGTGTATAGATTGAACCTTCTAGTTATGATAAGGCTTGTACTCAGAAGATATGTCAAGATGCCATGAAAGAGGAGATAACCTCTATAAAAAATAATTATACTTGGGAGCTAGTAGATCTTCCTAAAGGAAATAAGTGTGTTGGATGTAAATGGGTCTTCAAGACCAAATACAATGCTGATGGAAGCCTTGAAAGGCATAAAGCAAGATTAGTTGCAAAAGGATTTACACAAAAGTATGGTATTGATTATGAGGAGACATTTTCTCCTGTAGCTATCTCCTGTAGCTAGACAGGAGACCATCAAAACAGTTCTTGCTTTAGCTACACACAAGGGATGGAAATTCCAACACATGGATGTGAAGAGTGCCTTTATCAATGGGTACTTAATAAAGGAAGTGTATGTTGAGCAACCGTAAGGATTTCAAGATTAAGGTAAGGAACACCTTGTTTACAGACTGAAAAAGACACTCTATAGCCTCAAGCAAGCGTCGCGAGCTTGGTACTCATGCATTTATGGGTACTTCAAAGATTTTGGGTTCACCATAAATAGAAATGAACCCACAATTTGCTACCTGAAGCAAGGTAGCGACATCCTCAAGTTTTCTTGTATGTGGATGATCTCATTTTCTTGGGTAGTAATGAAAAAGTGAATATGGAGTTCAAACGCTCCATGATGAAGTAGTTTGAGATGAAGGATCTTGGATTGATGCATTACTTCCTTGGAATGGAAGTCCATCAAACAGATTCAGGGATCTTCATATGTCAACATAAGTATGTTAGGGACACAATCAATAAGTTTTCTATGGAGCATTGTAAACTAGTTGCAACTTCAATTGGACATGGGATCCAATTAAGCAAAGATGATGGAGCATCTAAAGTTGACGTGACCACTTTCAAGAGCATGGTTGGGAGTTTGATGTTTCTCACCAACACCAAACCAGATATTCAGTATGTTATTTCTCTTGTCTCTCGATTTATGGCTAGCCCATACGAGTTGCATTTGCAGGCAGCTAAGATAATTCTTAGATATGTGAAGGGTACATTGGATTTTAGAATCTAGTACCATAAATGTAATATTGTTAAGCTTGTAGGCTTTAGTGATTGGGGTAGTAATGTTGATGATAGTAAATCAACTTCAGGGAAATTTTTTAGTCTGGGATCAGTACTAATAACATGGAGCTCCAAAAAACAAACAGTGGTAGCCTTGTCTTCTATAGAAGCTGAGTATATAGCAGTCACCTATGCTAGTACTCAAGCCCTATGGCTAAGAAAAGTTTTAGAAGAGATTGGAGAGTAGAAAAGTGGTCCAAATAGAATCTACTATGATAACATCAGTGCCATTCAGTTGGCATATAATCCAATCCACCATAGAAGAACAAAATATTTTGATATGAAGTATCACTTCATCTGAGATATGATGGAGCAAGATATTGTTGAGCTTAAATTTGGTCGCACTTTGGATAACGTTGCATATATCTTCAAAAAAGTAATGGCTAAAGCTCAATTTATAAAGCTGAGAGACTGTATAGTCAATCCTCTCAACTTTAAGGGGTAGAGTGTTGCAAGTGTGAACATGTCTACATTGTAAGCAGCTTAGAAAAACCTTGCACGTGTGAATAAATTTATAAAATGTCAATAATAATTTTTTTGTCGGTAAGATTTTTTATTTCTCCCCCTCGAATATTTCTTGTTCCCTTCTATATCCTCTTATTCATCCTACTCTTCCTCCACTTATTCCTCCTATTTTCCCACCTATTATTCTTCCCTTATCCCTCCATTTCCCTTATCCTCACTGAATTCCTCCTATATATATGTTGTAAGGTTTTTGAAAGTGTATAAGAATTAATTTTTAATATATTTTTTTTTGGTTGCTCGTCTAAGATTTCTTTTGCAAGTCCATACTCCATCTCAAAGTCAGCCTTTCTAAATGGAGTTCTAGAATAATAGGTCTACATTGAACAACTAGAGGGATTCATACTAACAAATACATCAGATCATGTATGCATATTAAAAAAGTTATTATATGGTTTAAAGTAGGCTCCCAGAGAATGCTACTCAATATTGGATAAGTATCTACAAGAAAAAGGATTCAGGAAAGGAATAGAAGAAAAAAAAAATTATATCATAAATGAAGGACATGACCTTCTGATAGTGGTTGTTTATGTTGATGAAATAATTTTTGGAGGAAAAAATGACAAAATGTGCATAGAATTTGATAAGAACACACAAAGTGAATTTAATATGTCCATGCTCGGTCAATTATCCTTCTTTCTTGGTCTTAAAATTTCACAATCAAGAGAGGTAGTGTTTTTTTATCAAGCCAAGTACATCAAGGAGATGTTGAAAAAATTTAGGTTAGAAGATTGCAAAATAGGAATTACTCCTATTATTAGAAGGTGCAAGTTGAGTAAGGATGATGAATCTCCAGAGGCATATCAGAGACTACAGATCTGTGATTGGCATCTTACTATATGTCACAGCTACAAGACCAAACATAGTGTACTCAGTGGGATTAGTGGCAAGATTTCAAGCAGTACCCAAGGAAAAACATGTAGGAAAAGTAAAAATAATTTTCAGGTATCTAAAAGGAACTATGGATTTTTATATTTGGTATCCCAAAAGTGATAGGTTCTCACTCACAGCATATACATATGCAGAGTGGGTTGGCAGTATTGATGACAAAAAAAGCACAAGTGGAGGAGATTTCTTTCTTGGAGAAATTATAGTCTCCTAGTTAAGTAAGATGTAGGTTTCAGTATCACTATCTACAGCAGAGGCAAAATATATTGCAATATTAGCCAGTTGCACACAAGTGTTATGGATGAAGAGAACTTTAGAAGAATTCGGGATAAAGTATGATCATCCCATTCCTATACTTTGTGACAATACCAGTTCCAAATGTATCTCAATAAATCTAGTAATGCAATCTAGAACAAAGCATATTCCGATTAAGTATCATTTTATGAGAGAACAAGTGTTAGATAAAAAGGTCATATTGGAGTATGTCACTACCAAGGAACAAATAGCAGATATTTTCACTAAACCACTCTCAAAGGAGACATTTTATTACCTTCGAGGGAAATTGGGAGTGAGACTCCCACCCCAAAATTAACCACCTCATGTGGAGGTGGGGGAGGGGATAAGATAAGAGGCTCATTCTTAGCCCCGAGCCCCAAAGGTGACCCTTTGCAATTTATGTCAAATGGGGAGAGATTTGTGTATATTGGGGAGAGTTTTTAATATGGGGAGAGATTTGATATTTGAGAGAGAATTAAGCGAAGGGGAGCAAAGCACCAGGGGGAGCAGAAAGGAAGGTCAGATTTCAATAAAAGGATTTGGGTTGCCACCAATGACAAAGGGGGAGATTTTTGGATATTTTGAGTCCCTAAGCTAAAATGTTGTCATTGATGTCAAATTGATCTATGAAGGGTTTTTGTGAAAACCAAGGTAGGCAAAATAAAAGTTTTTGTTTAAAACCATGGAATGTGAGAGGCCTTAATGGCCCAATAAAACAAAGGTTGGCTAATTAATTAAGTAAAATAATAAATCCGACTATTTTTTTATTCCAAGAAACAAAAATGGATGAAGGCTAGGCTAAGTCTACAGCCTGCAAAATTTGGAAGCATGGCAAAGTGGATTTCAATCAAGCGAGAGGTGCTTTTGGGGGTCTATTGATGATATGGGATCCTCAGAAAGTGGAATGAAATGTTATTCAGGTAGAGGAGAGGGTCCTAAGAGTTCTTTTCATGATCTAGATAGTAATAGATCATGGATTACCTCAAATGTATATACCCCTAATATTTTACAAGAAAGGGTGTTATTGTGCGAATATCTAACTCATTTGTGTGATGCATTTTAGGATGTTATGTGGGTGTTAGGGGAAGACTTCAATATACCATTATACTCGTCTAACAAAAAATGAGGATTCAGATTGCCTTCGAGAAGCATGGAGGATTTCAATTCATTCATCAACTCAAATGAATTAATGGATGTAAAGTTAAAGGGAACCAAGTTTACTTAGAGCAATTACCAAGTAGGATGTAATCTAATTTAGGAGAGGCTAGATAGGTTTTTCCTATCTAAAGAGGCTCTTATCCCTTTTGGGGACTCATCCCTGCACTCTCTACCCAAGATAGCTTATGATCATAGTCCTATCCGTCTTGAGGTTCCCCAAAGCTCATTCCTAAAGAAGCCTTTTTAGTTTGAGGTGATGTGGACTAAGCATAAGGACCTTAAATAAAAAATCAAACAATGGTGGAGGTGTAGACACCAAAACAACACCAATCCGATTATGTGACTGCAAACACTGATCGCTTTGACAAACACAGCCCCCAGGGCAGCCCTCAGAGGTTAAACAGTGGTCTTAACCACTTTCATAGCAATTTTTTAAGGTCAAGAAGTAATTTGGCACACTTGGACACTTTGCCCAGTATTCATCTCACCCAGGGATGAATTCAAAATAGAATTCGTCCCACCCCAGGACGAATTCTGAATCCGTCCCTGGGTGGGACGAATTCTAATCTTAACGGGAAAAAAGACAAATGGTGCCAAGTGGCAGCCCAGAACAGTCAGTTAATGACTCTTGCCTTGCACGCGTGTGTAGGTGGACAGAGGGGCCGTTAGAATACTATCACAAAAGGCATTTATCAAAGCTCAAGTCAATGGAGGACTCCCCTCCCTCATGGGAAGACAAGACTGCCACATGGCACCTATGACCAACACATGGCATTTGTGCTTCCCTCCCAAAAGAGACCCCATGGGTCTATAAAAGGTGGGACTTTTCTCACCCAAAATAGACAAGTTGAAGGAGTTTTCAAGCAACGAAGTGCTACCGAGTTGAAGACCCACTTGCATCCCTTTTGGTTCACCTTCCCACATCCACCAATCTCTTTTGCAAGGGAGGTTGTTGGGTGGCCTTTGGAAGCTCGAACCTGACCCAAATCCAACACATGGACACCTAAACCAACCAATTTGCCGACCCCCCAATCCTAAGAGGTTTTGGGCCCATCCCTGGTGGATTGGCTCCAAAATCAAGTGCCAACGGTGGGAGGCCCACTTGGGCACCCCCGCACCTCCCAAGTCCTATTTTTAGTTTTTGAGCATTTTAGATTACTTTTCATATTGTATTTTGTGTTATTAGGTTTGATTAATCCATAACTACAATTTTGTAACTTTTGGTCAGATTCTAGTATGTTTTGTGTTGCTTTGTCGTTTCGCTGACTTACAGGTGTCGAGGTCAAATTCCCGAGGGTGGAGGCCAAATTGGGAGAATCCGACCATCTGGGTCATCCCAAAATGGCCCCAATTACATAACCCCCCTATTTGCAGGCATTTTGTAGGTCTCGGGATCCGACATTGGAGCAGCAGTAGGTCGGTTTCCCCAACACAGAAGAATTCATCCCACCTAGGGACGAATTACAGTCAAAATTCGTCCTGCCCAGGGATGAATTACAGTTGAAGGTTGATTGGCCAGTTGTATCAGTGGTAGTGGCCTTCTGGTAACTTTTCTTATGTTCTATCAAGTTTTGAAGCCATTTGGACTCACTGTAATTACTGTTTCAGGCAAATATTTACATGCATATTTCGTTAGTTTTAGAGAGCAAACGCTTTTCATTTGCGGTAGATGCTACTGACATCTTGGTTATTTCTTTGTTCGTAGGAGAAGCAGCGGAGGTTAGGAACTCATCGACATCAGCGATGGCATCATCTTGGCCCGCCCATTGCAATCGTGGGCACGCGGAAGGAGGAAGACTTTATACTAATTTAAGTCTTGGCCCCCCCAACACCAATCCGATTATGTGACTGCAAACACTGATCGCTTTGACAAACACAGCCCCCAGGGCAGCCCTCAGAGGTTAAACAGTGGTCTTAACCACTTTCATAGCAATTTTGTGAGGTCAAGAAGTAATTTGGCACACTTGGACACTTTGCCCAGTATTCGTCTCACCCAGGGACGAATTCAAAATAGAATCTGTCCCACCCCAGGACAGATTCTGAATCCGTCCCTAGGTGGGACGAATTCTAATCTTAACGGGCAAAAAGACAAATGGTGCCAAGTGGCAGCCCAGAATAGTCAGTTAATGACTCCTTCCTTGCACGCGTGTGTAGGTGGACAGAGGGGCCGTTAGAAGACTGTCACAAAAGGCATTTATCAAAGCTCAAGTCAATGGAGGACTCCCCTCCCTCATGGGAAGACAAGACTGCCACATGGCACCTATGACCAACACATGGCATTTGTGCTTCCCTCCCAAAAGAGACCCCATGGGTCTATAAAAGGTGGGACTTTTCTCACCCAAAATAGACAGGTTGAAGGAGTTTTCAAGCAACGAAGTGTCGTCGAGTTGAAGACCCACTTGCATCCCTTTTGGTTCACCTTCCCACATCCACCAATCTCTTTTGCAAGGGAGGTTGTTGGGTGGCCTTTGGAAGCTCGAACCTGACCCAAATCCAACACATGGACACCTAAACCAACCAATTCGCCGACCCCCAATCCTAAGAGGTTTTGGGCCCATCCCTAGTGGATTGGCTCCAAAATCAAGTGCCAACGGTGGGAGGCCCACTTGGGCACCCCCGCACCTCCCAAGTCCTATTTTTAGTTTTTGAGCATTTTAGATTACTTTTTAGATTGTATTTTGTGTTATTAGGTTTGATTAATCCATAGCTACAATTTTGTAACTTTTGGTCAGATTCTAGTATGTTTTGTGTTGCTTTGTCGTTTCGCTGACTTGCAGGTGTCGAGGTCAAATTCCCGAGGGTGGAGGCCAAATTGGGAGAATCCGACCATCTGGGTCGTCCCAAAATGGCCCCAATTACATAACCCCCCTATTTGCAGGCATTTTGCAGGTCTCGGGATCCGACATTGGAGCAGCAGCAGGTCGGTTTCTCCAACATAGAAGAATTCGTCCCACCCAGGGATGAATTGCAGTCAGAATTCATCCTGCCCAGGGACGAATTCCAGTTGAAGGTTGATTGGCCAGCTGTCTCAGTGGTAGTGGCCTTCTGGTAACTTTTCTTATCTTCTGTCAAGTTTTGAAGCCATTTGGACTCACTGTAATTACTGTTTCAGGCAAATATTTACATGCATATTTTGTTAGTTTTAGAGAGCAAACACTTTTCATTTGCGATAGATGCTACTGACATCTTGGTTGTTTCTTTGTTCACAGGAGAAGCAACGGAGGTTAGGAACTCATCGACATCAGCGACGACATCATCTTGGCCCGCCCATTGCAATCGTGGGCACGCGGAAGGAGGAAGACTAAATCGCACATTGTAACAATGACAAATTTAACGCTCCTAGCCCCTAAAAAGGGAGGAGACGTCCATGTAACCGAGGATAAGATATTTGAATAAAGAGGGCTGTGATTTCTTTACATATTTTCTCTCCTTTCCAAATTGTCTCTTTCCTTCGTTTTGGTGCATAAGGTTAAAGCGTTATATTTCGTCTTACATTACATAAATTAGTGTTTCCTTTGCCCGAAATCTCGTGCTTTCAGTGGCGATCATGGTGGGACCCTGTTCCCTAGTTTTTAAAATCACAGAAACTGATTAAATTTTTGTGTTTTGTGCTTGATAGGTACATTTTTTTGTTGCAGACTGCTATTCGTCTCTGGCAGGGACGAATTCTGTTCTGCAATTCGTCTGACCCTGGGATGAATTCAAATTCGTCTCTGGGAGGGACGAATTTTGTTCTGCAATTCGTCTCCCAGAGGGACAAATTCCTACCTGCAGATTTTCAGAGTAGAAATTCAGAGACAACAGGAGCAGGCAGAGAAGAGGTAGGGATTTTCATGATCTCTGTTATATTTTTTTGATTCTATTTCTATTCCTTTGATTGTCTTCATCTTGTCCTGCGTTGCATAAGTAAATTCATGTATGCTTGTTTCATTTTGTTGAATAAAACGAATCCCACACACATCACAAAACAATTTTAAACTAAGGAGCTGGTCGTAAGACCCCAGCCCTTGATCAAGACCATTGGTGGATTTCATCACCACCTTGGCTTGATTTGCATCCATTTCCTGATTTTCAACTGTTGTTAGGCATAAATCCTGATGAAGACAGACCGAGTGTCGCTGGGGTGATTCCCATGTGCGCGAGGATAAGTTTTCTATGGTAGGTGCCATTAACAGGACAATCCCCCTTTCGTACCGCCTACATACCACGTACATTCTGCTCTCACGTACCTATAGTCTCCCTCTCATAAGGGCGGGTATATAGAGAGGTTGGTATATCAGCCTGGTTGGTATATTGAAGGGGCTACTATTTTGGGAGTTATATGAGCCGTCATAATGCATTTAAATGATCTTCAAAACCTACAAAAACAAAACAAAACATCAAAATGCACTAAACTAGTTTAGGGCACACCAATAATACTTAAAAGAGATAATCACTGTTTTATGAATGTGTGTGCTTAATTCTGCTTAGTGTAAAAAAAAAAAAAAAAAATCATAAACGAGATAAAAACTTATTTAGATAGCATAGAAGCACCGCAATGGTGTACACCCGCAGTGAAGCCCAATCAAGGGCAGAAGCTCCGAAAGGTACACAAAAAGTAGGCATAAGTCGCCTTCACTTTAGTCCTGAGGATTTTGTCATACCGCCTTATAGGTCTAACCTACAAAAGAATCCAATTCAGAATCCTCGGTGGGGTATGCCTATTCAAAGCAGCCCCTTTTGGGAAGATGCCTTACATGTAGACCTTGACATAAATAGAGAACAACCTCTTGAAGTTAGGCATGAGTGGCCACCGCACGATGAAGCGCTAGATAGGTGCACCGTCCATTTGGAGGGGCAACGTGGATATGGCGTCCCTTCTTTACCTATCATCAGAACAGAGAGACCAAATCCGGAGCGCACGACTCCTTACATAGGGCGACCTAACTCCGCCCACCCCCTTTACACTCATGAAATGGAGTATGAGGAAATCCATCGCATTCCTCGAGGGCAAAAAACAATGCGGGAACCTTGCATTTTCGCACTAGCAGGATATCATGATCACCCCTTGAGGCCAGAACCTCGAGCACATACCGCCTACCTCGACAGAGGGAAGTGACCCCTTGAGATTTTAGAGCATCAAAATCGAGGTAAACCCATAGGAGGAACATTTGAACCTTCTGAACAAAATAGGGTAGATCAAATTGACCCGGCTGTCACCAGATATACCACCCGTCAAGCCCAAATCATGCGGCTTAAACAAAGTCGACAAGAGATAGAGTATCAATACCGCTTGGATAAAGAACGCATGCAACGCGAGCGGATGAGTTACGATATGAAATACCTGAGAGGGGGCCAACCCCTCACATCCAAAGAGCTGAACAATATGAGAGGCATAATTCGTTGGTGCAGGACAGGTCTCCACGACCTCGTCAAGCTCTGCCCCCAAGACCTCATAGATTCGAGAGGGAGGCAACTCCCCGAAACAATGATGGGTACCTTCAGCAAGAGCTTGATCAGGGTCATAGGTTCCGCCCAGAGACTCCTCAAGAATTTTACGAGGAGTATGAACTAGAAGAGGAATATGTTGAAACTCCCCATCAAGGCAAGAAGGATGCCATTCGGCCACCCCTCCATAGGCCTCCAATTTACCGTAACTTGCAACAAGAGCGAACAATAGAGGAAGAAATAAAATATTTCGATGCATACCAAGCGCTATTAGAGAATTTGGAGTCTGTGGAGACAAAAGCTATTGGGCATCAAAAACCTACATTACGTCTACTCCGCAGTAATTCGGTGCATCCCTCAGTGCCTACACCTCTTTACCTCGAACACTTCAAGTTGCCTCAATTGGCAGTTTTTAAAGGTGAAGAGGATGCACAGGAACACGTTACACAATTTCTAAGCCAATGCTTCGGCATCCAATATAATGACGAATTGTTTCTTAGAACATTCATAACCACATTCGCAGTCCCTGCCTCGGATTGGTTCACACAACTGCCCAAACACAGCATAAGCAATTTAGATCAATTAGTAGACATGTTTCTTGAACGCTTTGCCTTCAACACAAGGAAGAAGGCATCACTAAGTGATTTAGCGAGCCTCAAGAAATTTGAAGAAGAAAAAATGGCAGCGTATGGGAATCGATGGAGAGCTTTGCTTTCTAGGTTACCCTACCGTCCTCCTATGTCTGATCTCATGCAGATGTTCGCAAAAAGTTGCTTAAAATCAATCTCTGGTCTATTGTTACTGCGATAATACGATAGCTTAGAAGAAGCTTTGGCGCAAGCCAGAGTCATAGAAGAGATTAAGATAGGTGAAGGCGCAATTGCAAAGCCTAAGAAGAAAGAGTGGAATAAAACCACTAAAACTGGGACAACACAACCACAACATGCTGCAGTCAACCAAGTTGCGATAAATGTTCCCGCGCCTGTGCAAGAAACGCAGCCTCAAAAGGCTAACTACCAGGCAAGTGCCTCCTGCTTACGAAAGAGATAACGGAAGACAAGAGCAGTATCAGCAGCGTCGCCCTAGGCGATAATTCACCCCGTATGCGGAGTCTAGGGACTCCTTATTTGACCGCTTGTCAGCGGAAAATTTAGTTACTCTACCAGAAATCCAAATTTTTGACCCTAACATTCCCAAGCCTAGGGGGTATAGGGAGGAATTATATTATAGATTCCATAGGTGCAGAGGACATGACCTAAATGGGTGCTAGAAATTCAAAGAACTAGTCCAGGATTTGATCGATAACAGAACATTGGTCGTGGACAACCCCATCGCACCAAACAACCAACAAATGGGGGTATTCAAGGACCCCTTGCCTACCCACGAGGCACAGACAAAACCGCTCCAGATTAACGAGGTGCGACAAGATCTTCCCACGCAAGGATTTGTGGGAATGATTAGCATTGTAACAAGGAACAGAAGATACCCAGTAGTTGCCCCCGAGGTAGCTGTGAGGAAAGTTCCGTCGACATCGCAGCCTCAACAACGCCCAATGCAGTTACCTCCACCTAGACCTAAGGTCATGATACGAACCAAACTCACGTAGAGTTTGTGGACCACGTCGGCTAGGCTGTCCATCTACGAGCTTATTCAACAATCAGCTCCCCATAGAGAAGCTCTTATGTACATTTTAAAAGCCATTGAAGTACAACCCCATGAAGCAAATTCTTTCAACGCCTTCGTGGGACATGTGAAACAATGTACGGAGCCTGTCACCACATTCAGAGAATACGAGGTCAAAACGATATCAAATGACATGCCGGATCCACCCCTGCACGTTATCGCGCGGGTCAACGGGATCCCGTACAAGAGAGTGCTGATAGATACCGGCTCGTCCTAGTAACATTATAACCACTGCAGGTGTTAAAACATTTAAAAGCGCCACCGTCTCACATCACCGCTTCCACGTACACACCTGCGAGCTTTTAACGATGCAATTTGCTCGACAGTCGGCACAGTTGTTCTGCCTATTCAGGTAGGACAAAAGTCAATACCCACACTGTGCCATGTGCTGGAAGGTGAAATGGCTTATAATATACTGCTAGGGCGGCCTTGGATTAGGGACATGAAGTGTGTCCCCTCGATCGCACATACATGTAGTCCTAATGGACTTAGAGCCCTTCAAGTATTGCAATGCGATACAATTCATACCTCAATCGACCCTCCCATCAACGCATTTGGATTTTCAATTAAATCCATCTAAACAGGGTCCAATACCGCAGGCACCACTGGTGGCCAATAAGGCAAAATCCCAGCCAGGTGAGACTTCATCATCGGCTCCTTCATCATCAACGCCACCTATCACGGCACAAAAGAAGGACAAGGGAAAACAAATCATGGAAGAGGTTAAGCCCTTAGAAGAAAGGTTGCCCACAATTTCAACAATAACAACAGAGGAAGCGTCCAACGCAATAGAAACCAAGATTCCTGAACCACCAAACATGGAATGGACTCAGGAAGGACTACCATTTCCTCCCACCCAATCATCAACAATCACTCGTTGAAATGGCCAGCACAGGCCTGGGGGAATACTTAGTGCAAAATGTTGTGGCAACCCCCACACCGGAGTCAGTACAAGACATGGGAAGACCTCGCCTTCCCATTGGAACAATCGTCCCTCTAGGCTACCCACCGAACCAGACAAATTTTGTGTATGGGGGCTTTGATCATGGTCTTGAACCATGCCAACAAAAGGAAACAGACGAAGAGCCTTTTGTTGAAAACATCAATTATCTATCAAACCCAGAATTTGCCCTAAAATATCTCGGCCAATGCAATTGGCATGGATACGGGCTCAGCAGATATGAGCAAGGGATGCGGATCCTTTGCCAACCAAGATATCAGATGCCATATGACAAGTCAGGGGTAGGGTTCAACCATCCCCTGCCATTAGACATCTTGGTTGAAAATATGCAAGGCCTAGAAATAGGCAACAAGGGGGGATTGGCACAAGACCTGTATGCCAATCCAAATACAGAATACACATTGGGAGACTACCTCCCATGGTCAACAAACACCCCTAGAAACAATAATAATCCCTCTCCTTTGCTAGAGAGAGGCGAAAGTTCAGAGATAAATACTCAAAGAGAACATCAATGGCTGCCAGACATTTTTTTGAAACTGTTCCCCTTAGAGGTTCCAGACGAAATAACACAGTCTCAAAAGAATTAGGTCCCTCCACTAAGAGTGGAACAACCGCAATGGGACCAGATTAATTCACTGGAACAGGAAGAGTCCTCAACATCGCAAGCAACAGATGCTGAAGAGGATGAACAATTTTGGATCTATGAAAGCGATTCAGAAGACGAAACTGAAATGGACTATCTCAGACATGCGCGACGACATCACCGCACTCTAACTCATGAAGATATAATGGGACAAATGGGTATACGGTTAGGAAATGAATGGCACGTAGACCCAGCGAGGTGGGACCAAGTGTTAGACCTATGGCTCCAAATTCAAGATGAGCATCGTCCACCTCGAGATCCCATCATGACAGCAGTGCCAAGGGAAGACCTCGCCTTCCTTTTCACACATAGAGATGAGTTTACACCTAGAGAGGATCCATTCGTGCTCGTTATTGTAGAGCCAGATCCAGAGTATAGGGAACATCTAAAAGAATCAAGTCATCACACCCGCGGTTCTGGAGACCAAATTCATTCCATCCACATGATCTCCATTGATTTGACCGCACCCATCCGCAATCCGACCGATCCATCACGGTCATTGCATCTAGACATGGATGCCATCGACTGGGATCGTGTCAATTCACCATTGTCACCATCAGAGTACTGGACTTTCGATGAAATGCTTCATTTTACCCCAAGGACAACTCAAGATATTTTTCAAGCTGAAGAGGAACCCGAGGTTCCAAACATAGATCTTAACTCAGATGATGATATCCATTTAATCCCAACTCCACATCAGTTGGAGGAAGGATCTCACATGTCAGTCGAGGAGACGATTGACGTAGACATCGGCACAGATCCAATGAATCCACGGATTCTCAAGCTGGGGGTAAGCCTTTCCCCCGAAGAGCAAGCCGATTACATTACCCTTCTTAAAGAAAAGAAGGAGGTTTTTGCATGGTCGTACAAGGATATGCCAGGACTAGACCCACAGCTAGTCATGCACAATTTAATGCTTGATCCGAAAATCAAGCCTGTAAAGCAAAAACTAAGAAAGATGCACCCAACAATGGCCTTGATGGTCAAAGATGAATTGCAAAAGCTGTTGGATGCACAATTTTTCATCTGCGTGGATTATCCGCCATGGTTGTCCAACATGGTTCCCGTAAAGAAGCCCGATGGGAGGATTCGCATATGCACCGACTTTCAAGACCTAAACAAAGCGAGTCCTAAAGATGATTTCCCCTTGCCAAGCATCGACGCATTGGTAGACGCTACAGCAGGTCACAAAATGCTCTCCCTAATGGACGGTTTCTTAGGATACAATCAAATTTGTATCAATCCTGAAGACCAACTCAAAACGGCATTCACAACGCCTTGGGGGACATTTTGTTATAAGGTCATGCCTTTTGGCCTTAAAAACGCTGGCGCTACATACCAACGTGCTATGACGTATATCTTCCATGATTACATGCACAAAACTTTGGAAGATTACATGGATGATTTGTTAGCCAAGTCTCTCTTGCGATCAGATCATCTCGGTGACTTAAGCAAGATTCTCGATCGCCTCATAGAGCATAAGGTCAGAATGAATCCCAAGAAGTGCGTGTTCAGCGTCACATCTGGAAAACTCTTGGGTTTTATAGTCTCCAAGAGAGGCATCGAAGTGGACCCAAAAAAATTCAAGGCAATCCTTGAAATGGCTCCCCCAACCACTATCAAGTAGCTCAGAAGTCTACAAGGAAAGGTCGTGTCGATTAAACACTTCATAGCGCAATTATCTGACAAATGCCGACCAATGAACAAATTATTGCACAAGGGGGTCACATTTCATTGGGATGACGAGTTCCAGTCAGCCTTTGATTAAATCAAACAGTACTTGACTTCGTCGCTAGTATTGGCACCACCTAGACCAGGTGTGTCGTTCTACTTATACATCTCAGCTACTGAGGTGGCACTGGGCGCAATGCTAGCCCAGAAGAATGAACTTCACAAATAACAGGCTACTTACTATCTTAGCCGCACCCTGGTCAATTACGAACTTAACTATGCATACGTTGAAAAACTCTGCTTGGCAGTGGTGTTTGCTACCAAAATGCTATGCCACTACATGCTGAGCAACACTACGTATGTTGTGTCTAAGGAGAATCCATTGCGATACATGATGAGTTGTACTTATCATAGTAGTCGCACGACGAAATGGATCATGTTTTTGACGGAATTTGACATTGATTTTATTGGGCAAAAATCTATAAAAGGAGAAGTCATAGCCGATCAACTAGCAGAGGCTCCTCTTGAAGACAATCAGCCTCTAGTCATAGAACTACCCAATGATGGGGTCTTCCATGTCTCAGAATCGCAAGATTCTGAAGAGCCTAAGTCTCAGGCCGACATAACCTTATTTTTTGATGGTTCTAAATGCGAGCAAGGTGGTGGTGCAAGAATTGTATTCTTCACACCGCAAGGCGCTCCAATTCCCCTGTCATTTAAATTAAACTTCCAATGCACCAAAAACAATGCAGAATATGAAGCCTTGCTCCTAGGTCTTCAACCAGCAATCGCCATGAATATCAAAATACTGAACATCTTTGGTGATTCGCTGTTGATCGTCAATCAAGTCAAAGGGGTATATCAATGCAAATGCCCAGTTCCGAAGGCCTATAAAGCCCTCATGGATAAATTCCTGGAAAAACTTGAGTGGTATGACATCGAGGCACTCCCTCGATCATCGAATCATTTTGCGGACACAATGGCCTCCTTGGGGTCACTAATCCCGCAAGACCTTTTCGGTGATATAACAACCATTCAGGTCAAAACCTTATTGCAACCCGCGATGGAGCGTGCAAGCTCAGACTTGACGCTAGGAGTCCACATGATCCAGATCGAACCATATTCGGATAAGTTCTTTCGAATCCGAGACTATTTGAAACATGCCAACTGGGGGTCTTTGTTCTCTCCCACTCCCATTAATAGCAACACAATGCTATTCTTACAAGTTCTATCCCAATCAGCATTTGTTAGGGAAGAACTCCAAAAGGGATTGGCTGTTCAAACTGTCAAGGTATCCGATCAACAGGACTGGTATTTACCCATAAGAGACTACCTCAAGTTAGGTAATCTACCCTTTGGATTGACGCACGCCGCAAAATGAATATTCAAGCAAAAAGCGGCTAATTATGTCTTGATAGGAGACATTTTGTATCGTCGCAGATACGACAAAATTCTTCTTCGTTGCTTGGACCAACAAGAGTCCACTTGGGCAGTCACCCAAGCGCATGACGGTACATGTGGCGGCCACTTTAGTGGTATGGCCATTACAAAGCGCATTCTTCGCATGGGCTATTATTGGCCATCTTTAGAGAGAGATTGCTATGCGTATGTCAAGAGGTGCATGAAATGTCAACATCATGCCAATTTAATGCATGCACCTTCCCAGGCCCTACAGACAGTTCAGTATGCTTGGCCATTTTCGCAGTGGGGCCTTGATCTAATTGGAAAGATCTCCCCTGCATCGTCAGGCCATCACACATTTATCATAACGGCCACAGAATATTTTACCAAATGGGTGGAAGCAATTCCGTTAACCTCTACGACAGGACCTCGCATTGTGGAGTTCATTTTGCATTACATAATATGTCGTTTTGGTATTCCATCCAAAATAATCTCGAATAATGGGCCATCATTCAAGAACAAAGACGTGCATGCTTTAACCACAAAGTACAAAATTCAGCACAGCTTTTCAACACCCTATTATCCGCAAGCAAATGGGCAAGCAGAGGCGTCAAACAAAATGCTAGTCACCATCCTTAAAAAGACCATCGCAGACAGTCATAAGGATTGGCACATACAAATCCCACTTGCCCTTTGGGCTTATCGCACTAGCATTTGGACGCCCACTGGGGCAACTCTATTTTCACTAGTGTATGGCTCAGAGGCAGTAATGCCTCTCGAGTTGGAAATTCCTTCCCTGCGCATATCAATGCAAGAGTTCATCGATGATAACACTGCGTGGCAGGCCCGATTAGACCAACTTACGTTGCTTCACAAATGACGCGTTAATGCTCTTGAGCACTTACATATCTATCAAGAGCGGCTTAAGAGATCTTACAACATGAAAGTTCACCTAAGAGACTTTCGGGTTGGTGATTTGGTTCTGAAGGAAAACCAACAAAACTCTAATTTGTCGTCCCATATGAGAGACAAATTCACGGAAAATTGGTTAGGTCCTTATGTCATTGATAGCAAAATAGGACCGGGAACGTACAGGCTAGCTTCTCTTGACGGTATCAAGGAAACAGAACCCTTGAATATTAGTCATTTGCGACCATTTCATATCTAAGAAAGCCATATACCAAAAAAAAAAAAAAAAAAAAAAAAAAAACTCCAAGGATTATCGCAATCTCTTGGTCAACCCAAAAAGCTCCAAGGATTATCGCAATCTCTTGGTCAACCCAAAAAGCTCCAAGGATTATCGAAATCTCTTGGTCACCCAAAAAGCTCCAAGAATTATCACAATCTCTTGGTCAACCCAAAAAGCTCCAAGGATTATCGCAATCTCTTGGTCAATCCAAAAGCTCCAAGGATTATCGCAATCTCTTGGTCAATCCAAAAAGCTCCAAGGATTATCGCAATCTCTTGGTCAACCCAAAAAGCTCCAAGGATTATCGCAATCTCTTGGTCAACCCAAAAAGCACCAAGGATTATCGCAATCTCTTGGTCAACCCAAAAAGCTCCAAGGATTATCGCAATCTCTTGGTCAATACAAAAATCTCCAAGGATTATCGCAATCTCTTGGTCAAAAAAATCAAGAAATTCAAAAAAAACAAAACAACAAAAATCATCAAAAACAACAAAGATTTGCATCTCAATTCTAGGCATACTCGAATTCATCAAAAAAAACAAAAACACCAAGCATAACTTTTACCACACTACAGTCAGTGGTCTGGGAATGTACCAAGAGTTTCAGTGATTCAGTCATCATGTTCCTCTTTAGCCATGTAGTGTATCAAGTCGAACAGATTTTACGAAGGTAGAGTCATACTTGAAATACACCTTGTTACGTAACATCCCAACACAAATCAAAACACTAAAATTCCCAAATTGTGTGAACGAAAGACGAAACTTGCAAAATAATCTAGGTCACCAAAAGCGAAACGGTTATCTTGCTCATCCCCCTGTGCGAATAACCCCTAGAATGCTGAGAGTTGGCAAAAGGACAAGCATCCTCCCTACCCAATTCCCTAAGAATCCCTAAAGTTCTCAAAAGTTGCAAAACACAAAAGCAAAATGTCAAAACTCCAAATTTGACAAACTATAGTGCACACATCAAAAGGCACAAACAACAGTGATTTTCGTCACTCCATATCCCCAATCCCTTGCTCGAAAGAAAAACAAATCAAAATAAATAGTGATCTCATCACTACAATGAGCAAGTATCCCAATACAATTGAAAAAAAGAAGGGAGTTGACCTTGAATCCCTGGAACTCTCAGCATTCTATAGGTCATAAGGCAAGCTTCAGTACCAATTTGGTTGATAGCCTATCGGTAATGAAGTAAACCTCCCGCATGACGATATATCTGTCACATTAACTTGCGTACAGATCAATGTTTGCATGTGGATGAGCTAGCTTATGGCATCCTGGATTACATCGCAGATTAATCTTAGTACATACAACAAAGGAATTCGTGGAGCTAATTAGGTGATCCTCGATACAGGTTCAGTTGAAAGCCCACTGCACTGGTGGTATCCTAACAAATACCACTAAATGAACTCAATTGCACACACAGGGATGTTAAATAACTTGGTCAAAAATAGGTCCGATTCATACCTTGTTCAAAAGTCTTGTAAGATAAAGTACAGTCATGGATAATGAGTTAAAACTGTCTGAATCTCAAAAAATCTTACATTCATTCCAAAACCATCTGAGCTACTTATCATCCTTATGATACCAAAAAAAAAAAAAAAACCATGTAAATAAAGAGCTTCTTAAACAGCCTACAGTGCAATCATCACAAATGTCTTTCATCCATTTCACCTCGCATATCGCATAGACACCAAAAACATACACATTTATCATAACATCTGCATCCATCAAAAAAAAAAAAAATCACATCATCACATGTACAAAACCAAAAATAAAACCGGTATATATATATATCGTCAAAAAGATGCCCGCAGGCTACAAAACCGGTCCTCAGACCCCGCAATCATATCCAAAAACCCAACCTAAGGCGTCGACCACCATGATCATGCAGGATCGGTGCGACGGGAACTACCCCCCATGGTGTGGGTCCTATGGGACCCTACAGGGCGGCTACTACTAGCCCCCGCATCATGCCTGCTACCACCCCCCTCATCTAACCGCCTACGATGAGATGATGTTGACTGCTCAGTCAAACTATCCCTCGTCCGTCGAGAAGATCTATTGATCGAAGGCTTAGGTAGCCACCCGCCAAGGTGGATGACCTCCCTCTCCAAGTCTATCCGGTATAGACACCACTCTGCCTCTCGCCGATGATAGATAGACAATGCATCATCGCGCTGCGCCAAAACTCTATCCCGCTCTGCCAACTGAGCCCGTAGAAGATCCCTCTCCTACCGCGCATCCCCAAACTCCAGATCTCACATCTATAGCAGTTATGTCAATCGAGCAATCTCAACACCTACATCTGACCCCACCTCCTCTGTATCTGTCGGACGCATAGGAATCACGGGGACAGTAGCTCGCTCGAGCTCCAACTGCTCCTCCACATCCTGCATGTCCGACTGCTCCGGAACACCCAAGTCCACATCCTCATATCCCACATCCACCATGTCTGCATCATCCAGCGGCCCCCCCCAATCACCCCTTGCTACCTCAGCATCCTCCACTGCCGCCGTCGTGCCTCCCAATGGCCCCTCTCCTCTCTAGTGCCATAATACCCACCACGAGTCATACTCAGTGGTAGTACCGACGTCATCCACATCCGGGACCTCAATCACCGCATCCGACTCCTTGCCTAATGGCGCAGTGATCAGTGGCTCCAGATCCCTCTCGTCTCCCCGATGTCGATATCCTACGGGCTCACCAGGCAACCCCTGGCGCACCCCAAACTATCATGTAACCTGGCGGTATGGAAAGAACTCATGCTCCGTCCCGTGCCACCCAGTAAACCATCGCTCCCTCCGTACCCATCGGAGCCACTCTCCAGCCTCAGGCTAGGCTGGACAGTCCCGATAGGGACGCCAAAACACCTCCCCTAGAGTGAGCCGAGAAAAGGCATCAATGTAGTGCTCAACGACACCTGCCCATCGCCGACTCTACCCCTGCTCCGTAGACCGTCACCACAAAGCTGCATAACCAATCTCCTCATCCTCCATCACCACCCGAGTCATCCACGGTAACCCGGTAGGCCTCTCAACAGCTATGTGCTGCCAACCCCAGCACTGCAACAAAAAAACTACAACTGACACCCTTCTGCTGTCGACAGCAGACCCCGTACAGCTCCCCGTAAAGCTATGCCAACAAAGTTTGTCCCCATATCAGAATCAATGGTGCCTCTATCGGGCACTCTGCAAACTGCCACACCAAATCCAGCAGGTTCCACGGGAACCTCGCGCCTGATGAATCAAGGAGAAGAATGTTAGAAATGAGGCCCATCAAGAATGCGTGCCTCACTCCTAACACCCCCCTATCCTTCCACCAGCTAACCAAAATCTCGCCAGCCTGGCAATCCACCTCGGCTGTCTCCACTAGGTTTGCTACACCCAGTTGCCCCCCATGCCCAAAACATCTCGTAAGTATAGCAATCCGCTGATCAAACGACGATGTCCTAATAGGCAGACCATCTATCGAAATCCGAAGCAATCGATAGACGTCCTCAAGAGTCACAGTCATCTCCCCTGTCGGGAGATGGAAAGTATTGGTCCGTGGATCCCAAAGCTTGATCAGGGCTGTCAGATAGGCCTGATCCGAAACCACAGGCTCCAGTCGAGCCACCGGCTTGAGCCCAAGGGCATCAAGCCATTCCCAGTCATCATCGGTCAATGCCAACCGCGCCTCAGTAAATGCAGCGGGTACACGGTACCGGCTCCTAACAACCTGCAAGCACAAAATATATATATATATATATATATATATATATATATATATATATATATATATAACAGATCAAATTTTTAGTTCTAGGGTTTCTAACCTTAACTGTTAAACAAAAACATCACAAAAAATCTTAAAGTTTTGAAAAGCGTCAACACAAAAACAATGCATTAAATAAAAGCAAAATAAACTCTAGGGACACTTACAGGTTTCGCCTCGGCTCTGCCGCTCAAACCATTTTGTGCACTCATGATGGCAGAGAGAATTCTAGCAGCGCTTCGCTTTGCAGAATTACCTCCTCCTCCCAGAGCTCCAAAATCGCAAGGAAAAAAATGACACAAATGAGCCCAAAATCAAGTTTTGGCCATTAAATAGGCCTTTTGCACTGGAATTCATCCTTGAGTGGGATGAGTGCTCTAATTAGTGCTCGTCCCACCCAAGGATGAATTCTCCAGCTAGAATTCATCCCACCCAGGGACGAATTCAGGCCAGCACAAAAAAAAATAAAAAAAAAATGACTAAAAATGCACTAAAAACAGATAATAAAATTGCCCGACAGGATTGCTACTGCACCTGACAACAAGGACATACAAAATTAACATTGGAGTCACAAATTGTCACTATCATACTACCTAATAAGGCTACCATAGCCGGACCGCTCCACGGGAAGACGGATTTTAGACAATTTCATCCCCAAACGACATCACAAAAGGGTCAAAGCCCACTCAAAAACAGTACAAAATTCAAAAAAAACACAGCAAAAACATTGCCGGACATAAGTGCTCTTGCACTTAACCTCTAGGCAAATAAAATTGATGTCGAGGTCCAAATTATTGCTCTCATACTCCCTAAGAAGGCTACAATAGCCGGACCGCTCCACGGGAAGTTAGATTTTCGATGATTTCACCTCATTACGGCATCACCAAAAGGGTCAAAGCCCACTCAAAAATAGTACAAAATTCAACAAAAACACAGCAAAAACATCGCCGGACATAAGTGCTCTTGCACTTAACTTCTAGACAAATAAAATCGATGTCGAGGTCCAAATTATCGCTCTCCTACTTCCCCAAGAAGGCTACAATAGCCGGACCGCTCCACGAGATGTCTATAAAAGGTGGGACTTTTCTCACCCAAAATATACAGGTTGAAGGAGTTTTCAAGCAACGAAGTGCTGCCGAGTTGAAGACCCACTTGCATCCCTTTTGGTTCACCTTCCCACATCCACCAATCTCTTTTGCAAGGGAGGTTGTTGGGTGGCCTTTGGAAGCTTGAACCTAACCCAAATCCAACACATGGACACCTGAACCAACCAATTCGCCGACCCCCCCAATCCTAAGAGGTTTTGGGCCCATCCCTAGTGGATTGGCTCCAAAATCAAGTGCCAACGGTGGGAGGCCCACTTGGGCACCCCCGCACTTCCCAAGTCCTATTTTAAGTTTTAGAGCATTTTAGATTACTTTTTCAAGTTGCATTTTGTGTTATTAGGTTTGATTAACCCATAGCTGCAATTTTGTAACTTTTGGTCAGATTCTAGTATGTTTTGTGTTGCTTTGTTGTTTCGCTGACTTGCAGGTGTCAAGGTCAAATTCCTGAGGGTAGAGGCCAAATTGGGAGAATCCGACCATCTGGGTCATCCCAAAATGGCCCCAATTACATAACCCCCCTATTTGCGGGCGTTTTGCGAGTCTCGGGATTCGACATTGGAGCAGCGACGAGTCGGTTTCTTCAACACGAAGAATTCGTCCCACCCGGGGATGAATTGCGGTCGAATTCGTCTCGCCTAGGGACGAATTCCGATCGAAGGTAGATTGGCCAGTTGTCTCGGTGGCGATGGCCTTCGGTAACTTTTCCTATCTTCGTCAAGTTTTGAAGCCATTTGGACTCATTGTATTTCTTGTTTCAGGCAAATGTTTACATGCATATTTCGTTAGTTTTAGAGAACAAACACTTTTCATTTGCGGCAAATGCTACTGACATCTTGGTTGTTTCTTTGTTCGTAGGAGAAGAAGCAGAGGTTAGGAACTCATCGACATCAGCGGCGGCATCATCTTGGCCCACCCATTGCAATCGTGGGCACGCGAAAGGAGGAAGACTAAATCGCACATTGTAACAATGACAAATTTAACGCTCCTAGCCCCTAAAAAGGGAGGAGACGTCTATGTAACCGAGGATAAGATATTTGAATAAAGAGGGCTGTGATTTCTTTACATCTTTTCTTTCCTTTCCAAATTGTCTCTTTCCTTTGTTTTGGTGTATAAGGTTAAAGCGTTACATTTCGTCTTACATTGCATAATTAGTGTTTCCTTTGCCCGGAATCTCGTGATTTCAGTGCAACAAACACACTATGATCGCCACTGAAAGCATGAGATTCCGGGCAAAGGAAACACTAATTATGCAATGTAAGACGAAATGTAACGCTTTAACCTTATGCACCAAAACAAAGGAAAGAGACAATTTGGAAAGGAAAGAAAATATGTAAAGAAATCACAGCCCTCTTTATTCAAATATCTTATCCTCGGTTACATAGACGTCTCCTCCCTTTTTAGGGGCTAGGAGCATTAAATTTGTCATTGTTACAATGTGCGATTTAGTCTTCCTCCTTTCGCGTGCCCACGATTGCAATGGGTGGGCCAAGATGATGCCATCGCTGATGTCGATGAGTTCCTAACCTCCACTGCTTCTCCTATGAACAAAGAAACAACCAAGATGTCAGTAGCATCTGCCGCAAATGAAAAGTGTTTGTTCTCTAAAACTAACGAAATATGCATGTAAACATTTGCCTAAAACAGTAAATACAGTGAGTCCAAATGGCTTCAAAACTTGACAGAAGATAGGAAAAGTTACTGAAGGCCATCGCCACCGAGACAACTGGCCAATCTACCTTCAAGCTGGAATTCGTCCTTGGGCAGGACTAATTCTGACTGCAATTCATCCCTGGGTGGGACGAATTCTTTTGTGTTGAAGAAATCGACCTGCTGCTACTCCAATGTCAAATCTCGAGACCTGCAAAATGCCTACAAATAGGGGGGTTATGTAATTGGGGCCATTTTGGGACGACCCAGATGGTCGGATTCTCCCAATTTGGCCTCTACCCTCGGGAATTTGACCTCGACACCTGCAAGTCAGCGAAACAACAAAGTGACACAAAACATACTAGAATCTGACCAAAAGTTACAAAATTGCAGCTATGGGTTAATCAAACCTAATAACACAAAATGCAACCTGAAAAGTAATCTAAAATGCTCTAAAAGTTAAAATAGGACTTGGGAAGTGCGGGGGTGCCCAAGTGGGCCTCCCACCGTTGGCACTTGATTTTGGAGCCAATCCACTAGGGATGGGCCCAAAACCTCTTAGGATTGGGGGGTCGGTGAATTGGTTGGTTCAGGTGACCCATTCCCAACTCCCAACTACACTTTCTAGAGAAAAGCAAGGGACAATTTAAAAGAGGAGTTGAAGGACTGGCATGAGGAGTAGTTAATAGAATGGTGGGTTATGAATGTCCATCGCCGAAATATGAATTCTTTCGGGCTTCTAACAATGGATAGGGAATTTGCAATTGTGTATCAAACCAATATTGGGTCTTGAAAACCCTTGTACTTTGTCGATTTCGTTCCATCGGCCACCCCAAGTTCGGACGAAGGTCCCAGGAAAACTGATAATGCTCCTAAAGAGCTTTTGGCCAGGGCTACGCCTAAAGCTTTACCATAGAGTCCATCAAAATATCTCGAGACAATGATAAAATAATCAGAGCAACCCCTTGAGAGGAGGAAAAGAAAGGAGCGAGAACCTACCCAGGCACCCATAAACTTCCCAAAACAACCACATACAGGCATGCTTAGCACCCCTGCCGAAATATCGGTATCGAGTTTGGCCGAAGTAAACAATGAAGGAACTCCACCAAGTGTCGAAGCAATCCCAAATGTAGATGTCATTGACATGGAGGAACTCATGGAGGTCATGGAAGCCAAGAGTACCGAGGCCTAGAAGGAACAAATACCAATCACCCAGGAGATCGCCATGACCGCTCTGCCAGGAGGGCACGCAGGTATGTTTTCTTCATCCTATGCTCTGGTTGCTTGTAAGTCCACCCTAGCCCTGGCCGAAAGCTCTCACCCATCCGCCCTGCCTCAGCTAGGTCCAATGGTAGTCATCTGATGCGTAGTCGTTATACCATCATTAATTCTCAATGAATTTGTCAATCCAGGGCTGTGTACAAGGCTATCTGTGGAAGAAGAAGTGAAACAGCTATAACTTAGGTCAATCTAGAGCAACAGGTCTTATTGGTGGAACCGATTGTGTGGGGGGTTTTAGGACATTCCTATCTCTAAATTGCATGAATTAAACCTTAATCTAAGTTGCAAAATTGGAAACTAATCATTAACTACAGAAATGAAGTCCTAATTACAATTGCAGAATGAGACCTAATTATATTGCAGAAATAACAGTTGCAGAATTGAAAGTCTGATTCTAATTGCAGAAGGGAAATCTAATTACTTTTGCAGTAATGAAAATCTAATTCTAATGTGGAAATGAAAACTATCAAGGCTCTGTAATAGAAGGTTGTCAATCTTCTGTGCAGGAATTGACAACAAAACATAAAATGCAGGAAATTGCAAAAAATAGTAAATTCTAGAAATAACAGTCTGAAATAAAATGGAAGCTTTTCTGAAAGTAAAGATTATAGCTAAAAAATTAAGCACAAGATTAATATAAGCATAAATAAACTAAGACTACAGATATTGTCAGTTGTTTACAAGCAATTGAAATAACAAGTTCTACAACTCATTCTGCTGTAGCAAAATCAGAATAAAAACTTGTTGTTAGTCCTCCTCCTAGGTCTAGAAGTGGCCAGCCTCCTTGTCCAGAAGAAGGTATGAGTCTCTCTCTCTCTAGATCTTAATCACACTCATTTACAAGCAATATGAAATAGAACTGGTGCACTTTATTGATTAAAGAACATGATTACAATAATTCTGCTGAAAAACTATTATAGGACTGTAACAGTCAAATTCTACCTATTTTCTACTTTTTCCTAGCTTCCTTACTCTCTCTACATATATTAAATTCTACCTACTAGGCTCAACCTGAATAGGAGCAATATTTATAGATGTCCTATGATCTAATTACAAACAAAGAATATCTCAAAAGATCTAATCCTACAATGCTGCAACAAATTCTGGTTTTATCCTAGAAGAAGATTAAAACTTGATCTTTCCATTAATGATGGCTTTGGTCAAAAATGACGGCAAAGACAGATGGAAGATCTTTTCCTTTACCTTTTCCAACCTTTATTTCCCTTTTTCCAGCTTCAAAAATCGGTCAACAAGTCAAAAAGCACACTCTGTTTTCATTCCGAAGATAAGTGGCTTCATTCCGAAGACAATGCAATTCTCATTTCGAAGATCGCTCATTCCAAAGATACTGCAATTCTCATTCCGAAGATACTGCAATTCTCATTTTGAAGATCCGCTCATTTCAAAGATAATGCATTCTTCATTTCGAAGATCCGCTCATTTCGAAGATGCTGTGTTCTCTCATTTCGAAGATATCTGTTCATTTCAAAGATACTTCGGAATGAACAAATGTGTGCTTTTCCAGTGATTTCTTCTGCATCTCTCAGGTGGGTTATCTCCTAAGATCAAATTCCAATGGTCTTCATCTCTTTCCTCATGTGAATTCCATGCCTTGCTATTTATGGACGAGTGGCTGGAATTTACATGGGAAAGACCAATTTTGCTACACAGACAATAGTTTGCTTGCCATTGTTGCCGATTTAGGTGAAATAAATGCTTGAGACAAATCAAAACATGATTAGTGAAATGCTGCTATTATTCTAAGCATATCCCATTTTAGCAAGTCATAGCAAAAAGAACACAAAACTATGCAAAAAGCTGTAAAAATCAGCATATAATATTCCAAATACATTGATCATGCAAAATGGTTAATATACGACATATTGAATCAACTTAACTAACATATCAGATAAAACATAAGAGTTTATAGGCAATTTTAGTGTTCAAAACATGTTATGATTGAGGCATTTCCAGGCCTCATCATTTTCCCCCAACTTATATTAATGCATGCCCTCATGCATTTTGTTGGGCTATGGAATCACATATGTCCATGTTTAGATTCCATGACCTATAGAATAATTTCTTGCCTATATAATACCCCCTATTTTCTTGAATGTTTTTGAGCCAGTCTTCAAATTGTTCATCAGGTTGGGCATCTTCCTCAAAGTAGAATGGAACTGGAGTAATGATGGTTGGAGGCCTAAACCTAAGACCTATCCAATTATGTTGCATGATTTCAATCAGCTGGATTACACCTTCTACTCTTCTTTTGGACCATTCTAAGTTGATGGGGGAGATGGGTTCTCTTTTTCTCAAAGACATGGAAAGTTCAGCCCATCTATCTCTGCACACTGACAATGCTGGGAAAAAATTGTGATCACAAAAATTATTGAATCTGGCCACATAGTCCCTTAAGTTGTTCAAGTACATCCTCTTTACATCATCCCTGTTCATCATTGAGAAGTGTTGTCTGGTGATAACTAGGTGGTTTGGCTGGATTGCTCTGACTAACAACTCAGCCCTTGTTTCAATCTCTTTATTCTGCTTTTTCTCTTGATCCCAGTAAAGTTGATTCTACAAAGTAGACATAAATGCTCTCAACTGAACATCTCCAATGTAGATTTGAGGATGAAACTCAACTTCCTCTGGAATGAAGAAACTATGTAAAAATAGTTCACACAGGAGATTTTTCTGCTCAAAAGGGCTGTCAAAATATGCCTCCAAGAAATCTGCAGTGGTGTCCAATTTATATGGGAGGTTTGAACTAATCCTCATGACCTGCCATTTGAGGTATTTTTCCTTCAAAATAAGGCTGTAAAATCTGGCTGGTCATCTAAATTGAACTAAAAATTTAGCAATTTGGCATAAGTCAGACACCTTTTCTTTCAATGCCTGAATTTTTGTTTCCTTGGCTTCTAGCTATTTTGCTTCCAATTTGAACTTTTTAGTTTTAGTGGCAAGCTGCTCATATCTAATCATCCAGCTAGCTATGTCTGCATTATATTGCTCTAGAGACACAGTATTAGGTGGTCTGACTACAGGGGGGATCCTAGGCAGTAGATCAACCTGAACTCCTTTTTCTGCCACTTCCATTGGTTGATCATCTATCAATAATTCTACCTGTACCCCCTTATTTGCTATTTCTATTGGGTTGTCATCAGATAGTAATTCTACTTGTACCCCCTTATCTATTGAAAGTATAACAATTTGAAATACAAGGACCTCAATAGGAGTACTTACTTGAACATTTTCTTGCTATTGGGACTGTTCCTGTGTTGGTGGCTCATCTTCAACATCCTTTGCTATGCTCTTTACCATTTTTGAAGCATCTTCGAACAAGAAGGCAATGCTTGGATGAGATGGTGCTACTTTAGAATGAACAGGCACTTCTTCAGAATGAAGGGGTGCTACTTCAGAATGAACACCCATGTTTGTCTCAACAGAGTCATCTGCCCTTGATAGACCCAGAAGCAATTGAGCCAAATTGTCTTCATCAATGGATACAGTTGGCTATTTTTCAGATTGTGACAACATTTTTCTTAATGCTGCCACTTCCTGCTGTAACTCTGCAATTTTTCTTTCCTGTATCTCAATGATGCTTTCTTTCTCCTCAATCCACTTGGTTTGTGTTCTGACAACACTTCTTGCTACCCTCAACTGCTTTGTGATGTCTTCCACTTCTATTTTTGCCTCAGAATCTGATGCAGATAGATCAGTTGCAGCTGGCTGTTCAACCATTATCTCTTCTTCTGCAATAATTTGATCTTGTTCAGTAGGCTCTATGAAGCTATATATAATTGCATCTACTATTTGTGTGGCTTGTTGAACTACAGCCACCTCCATATTATCCTACCCATTCTTCCAATTATTACTATGTATTCCAATGTAATTTTCGATCTAGAAATTAAATCTTCATTAAATTTTTTACCTCAATAGTCATGTCGTTAACATGTGCTCGGTTGTTTCGAATGTATGGGTGAACATGCCACCAAATCTTCAGAAGATCCATTAAACTTATCCAAAAATGGCATAAACCCTCCATCTTCAAAAATTTGCAGGACTGTCAGATTTTCTCGGAGGTAGGTGGTATCTATAGGTTCTGTTTTGATATTTCGCCCCATCTTTTCTATTTAAAAATCATTCACTACTACTGCTATTCCTCTACTAGATCTCTGGTTTTTTATGTTGCAGATTTGCAGAGTTTTAGTTCGAAATCTTTGTTTGCCCTATTTCTCGTCTTCTTCGGAATGAACCGTAACTTGAGCACTGTACTTTGCAAACATGTCTTCGAAAAGAAAGGTGGCACACATTTCTACTATTGCACCGAACACCTATCCATCAATGATTGCATGGATGTCCTTGCCGTCAGATCCACCTCATTTGGTTTTAATTTTTCTATTCAGTCCATAGATTCTCACGTGCAAAATAAACCATATCCTTGTTGACACGTGTTCCTTTTTATCGTATGCAGCTAAAAGAATTTGATTTTATCATACCTTGTCTTTCTTGGATGCCACGTGGAAATGCTCTTTTCGAAGATTATAATTTAATTGCAAAAAAAACTTCATTTCGAAGATTATGACTTCATTTCGAAGATGAGTCTTCATTTCGAAGACAAATCCTCATTCCAAAGATTATAACTTCATTCCGAAGACAGGTCTTCATTTCGAAGACAAATCTTCTTTGCAAATTTAAATCTTCATTCCAAAGATTAATCCTCATTCCAAAGATCAATCCTCATTCCGAAGATCAGGCTGTATTGCGAAGGTAAATCGTCATTCCAAAGACAGAACTTCATTCCGAAGACAGATCTTCATTCCGAAGACAGATCCTCATTTCGAAGATGATGCAGCAAGTCGTCATTCCAAAGACCAAGTTTCATTCCGAAGACAAATTGTCATTCCGAAGACAAAGTGCAACATTCATTCTGCTGTCATTTCGAAGACAATTTCAATCCGAAGATAATACAACAGGCACTGTTTTTGGCATTCTTGTTTCGAAGATTAGGCAGAAATCAATATTTTCATTTTCAAAACATGTTTTAAGTATGCCAACTCTTATGAATACCTTTTATGCTAATGGTTAATTGTCATATACTATACACCAATCATTTTACAATGAAGAAATGTAAGAAATATATACCTGATAAAAATAGTTAATGCAAGTTTTGAAGAATGACTGCCTTTGTTGATATTCTACTGAGATTTTCTGCAACATTTCAAAACAAGTGCACTTGGTGAATTTGTACAATGATGGTTCAGAAATTTCTCAAGGTTATGCATGCAGAAAACTGGTTTTCATGCATACCAACCCAATAGTGCCTTAAGAAAAGGTTTTCACTGGTTGAGTTATTCATTTTTCTCTCTTTTTTTTTTCTTGATTTTCCCCTTCTTATTTTTTTCATTTTTACCTCTCCTTTTCTCTCTCTTTTTTTTCTTTTTTTCTTGATCCTGACTATGCCCATGAAGGAATTTCATGATTTCCCATGAAACCATGCCCATGAAGGAATTCATACTCAGAATTTATTCATCTTTTTGTTTTCTATTTTTTTCTAATTTTTTTGTATTTTCTGCTTTTTCTTGAAATCCATGATCATGTTGATTGTTTTGAAGTGGAAGAGGGAATCTCTTCCACCTGTTGTGTATCCAAACTATCAAGTTGTTGCAAGAATTCTTCTTTAGTCAGAGGTGTATGGTACACCCTGAGGCGATGTCCATTCACTACCAACTTCCTTTGTGACCCATCAATAGGAGATAGACGAGCTGCTCCATTGTCAAATACCTCCTCAATCCAGTAAGGTCCCAACCATCTAGTTCTCAGTTTTCCAGGGAAGTCTTCATAGCGAGAATCAAACAGTAAAGCCCAATCTCCTTGTTGAAGTTTCCTCTGCTGAATGTGACTGTCATGCCATAGCTTCCTCTACTCTTGAATTACCTTAGTTTGGTGCAGAGCATCCAATCTAAGTTCATCCAATGCATTCAGCTATAGAATCCTGTCTATGCCTGCGACAATTCAATTCCAATTTCCAGTGTTGTGCGCAATGTTAGTAGCTCAAATTCAATAGGTAAGAGAGGATTTTTACCAAAGACTAGTTCATAAGGTATGAATTCTTTGTAGTCCCAAGCAAAAGCATAAACATGCTTCTGCAAGACAACTATCAATTTTTCTTCCTCTTCCCTAGTAAGCTGGTTGTAAATGTTCAAAAATTTGCCTGGCTGGACTTCTATTTGTTTTGTATTTAGAAGGACTGAATTCACTCCTTCATACCTGGTGATTAGGGGATTAAGAGGACATTGTTGAGATGGGAGAAAAGAAGCAGTTTCTATTTTATTGTTGCTTGAGGGAAGCATATCTTGTATGGAACAGTGAGAAGGAAAAATCAGATGATGGTGCCATCCATGTGGTAGTGAAACAGAGTTTCCTTGTGATAGTACAGATGGTTCATCTTCAGATTTTTGATTCTCCTCATTACTTAACAACTGTTGGATATTTGTTGCTTCCCCTTCTAAACCTTGTTCATGCAGAACATTCATCAAGATTGTTTCATTTTCTAAATTTTCTGTGTCACTGAGGTCTTCTGTGTGTTCTCTTACTACTAAGGTAGCTAGTGTAGAAATGACCTCTTCTGGTTCTTCCTCTGAGTCAGAAAACCATAACTGACCTAAAAATTTGCTAGATGGTTTTGCAGGAGGATATAAAGAAATCTGTTTCAGATCAATACCATTTGAAATAGTCATATTTCCAGATCTGCATTCTATGAAGGCTGTTGCAGTTGTAAGCCAAGGTCTTCCCAAAATAATGGGATATCCATGTGCTGAATTTCTTGGCTGTAAAACCAAAAAATCTGCAGGGAATTCCCAAGAAGAAACTTCTATAGGGACATCTTCAATGATACCTTCAGGTTTTGCAACTGACCTATCAACCATTTCTAAAACTGTAAATGTGGGGCTGAGATGTTTGAGTTGTAATTGTTTCATTGTATCCTTGGTCATGACATTTATTGCAGCTCCTAGATCTACTAAAACATTTGATATTGGTATTGAACCTATGGTAACTGTGATAACTGGACTTCCTGGGTCACTATACTTTGGAGGTACTAGTTTTCCAGATAAGAGATCAGCTATCTTTCCTTCAACCTGCACAGTCTTGGGAAATGCCTTCTTCTTTCTTCCTGCTCTTTTAATGCACAAATTTTGGATAGTACTATTAATCTCTGGTATTTCCTTAATGGCTTGCAATAAGGGCAATGATATAGTCAACTTTTTGAGTTCTTTGACCAATTTTGACTCAGAATTTTTTGGTATTGCATTGAATCTTTCAGGATATGGAATTATCCTTGGTAATTGTTCTACCTGTGGTTCTATTTTTGTCTCTTTCTCTATTGTTGGTTGGATTTTCTCTGGTTCCAATTTTTCTTCTGTCTCTATTGTTGGTTGGATTCTCTCTGGTTCTGATGATTCTTGCTCTTCATTTTCTTTGATTTCATTTGAAACTGGTTTAGGTACAACTTTTCCTGAACGAAGTTGGATGTTACTACAATCAAGAACATTAATTTCAACATTTTCTTTAGCTTCAGCCACATAGACAGGAGGTGTCTGTCTCATGTTATTTGGATTAGTGACTGGTTGAGCTGGCAATTGAGGTTGTTTCACTTGCTATGTTTGTTGCTATTTTTCTTGAAAATTTTGATTAGGTGCAGGCAACAAATGCTGAGTTTGACCTTGATTCCTTTGCTGCCTTGGATAGGACTGGTATTGCTGACTCCACTATGGTTGGTTTTGCATCCAATGTGGATTAGTCTAATTTTGATTCCAGGCTGGATTGTTTTGATTCCAATATGGGTTGTTTTGATTCCATGAGGGGTTGTTTTGATTCTGATTCTAGGCTGGGTTACTCCAATTTGCTTATGGCCATTCTTGGGAATTTGTCCATTGAGGATAATTCCAAGGACGTTGGGGTGGTTCTGATTGTCCCCAAGGCATAGTACCAGGATTATGCCCCCAATTTGTAGGAAAATGAGGGGGATTTTGGTATTGAGAGAAATTTCCCCCTTGTTTTGGTCCAATATAGTTGAGTTCCTCAGTCTGATTTTCTAACACAGTTTTGAGTTGTGGTAGCAGGTGGCATTGATCAGTTGAATGCCTTTTTGAACAGATACTACAAATGGCTGAGATAGATGTTTTATTCAAAGGACATTCCTACAAAGCATGTTTATTTCTACATCTTGGGCAATAAATTGCCAAAGGTTCTATGTTTTTTGCTTTTGCAGACATTTCCCCCAAAGTAGTGTTTAGGTGCACTAGAATATCAGTTTTGAAATTTGCAAGTTCCTCTATCAGGTCCTTCACATCAGTGCCATTTGTGTGGCTTTTTCTTCTTCTCTGCTTAGTGCGAGAGTAATTCCTGCAGAGATCCATAATTTCATCATTACTGAGAGTGGTTACATCCCCTTTTCCCATCAAATCCAGAACTTCTCTGGATTCATCTTGCAATCCTCTCAAAAAGATGGTTTTACATAATTCTGGTTCTACAAGTCCACATCTCCTTTGAACAAAGGAGAACCTATCAAGATAATCTTCCAATGTCTCATCATCTTCCTGCTTGATTCTGAATAACTCATCTTTTCTATTCCTTACACGGCAATATTCTTGATATTTGTCTAAAAAGACAGTCTCCATTTGATCCCGAGGTTCTTATGGAATTTGGCTCTAAGCTCATGAACCAACGTAATGCTGAATCCTTGAGTGTTGAGGGAAAAACCTTAAGTTTTTGATTGTCATTTATATAATCATAGGTCTGACACACTACCTTGAATTCAAACAAAAACTGATCAGGATCTTCAGATACAACACCTCAAAAGGTTGGAAGTACTGAAGGTGAAATGGTCTTCATGGGAGAGTTTTGTGTTGGATTCAGACGAATAGGATATTCAAATGTTCTGGAAGGTTGGAGCATATCCTGATCATCTCCTTCATTATGGACATAGCCATGTTGGCCATCTATATTGCCTCCTTCTGCCATAGTTTCCTGTTTGTTGGGAGAAGTTAAAGCTTCCCAAATTGTTCTCTCAAGAGGTCCAAGCCTCTCTGTTGATGATGAGTCTGATGAATTTTCTTTCTTAGGATATTCTGATGATGATAAAATTGGTGATTTTCCTTTCTCAAAATGTTCTAATGATGGTGAGACTGGTGATTTTTCTATCAATCTTTTTGGTAGTTCAAACATAGGTGATTCACCCCTTAGGCGTGAAGATCTCCTTAATGGAACAAGCCAGGGATCCTTTGGGGTAGTTCTACCTTTTTCATCCCTAGACTTACTCATTCATGTTTACTCCTAAATGACATAAATTAAGTCAATAGTTGTTATCTTCCTCAGCTGTTGTATTCAGATTTTAACCTAAATTTTCATAGCTTAGTTTGATTACAGCTATTGGACTATTTGTTTTCTTCTAGCAACACTATTCCTCAGCAACAATGCCAAAATGATGCGTAGTCATTATACCATCATTAATTCTCAATGAATTTGTCAATCCAGGGTGTGTACAAGGCTATCTACGAAAGAAGAGGGGAAACAACTATAACTTAGGTCAATCTAGAGCAACAGGTCTTATTGGTGGAACCGGTTGTGTGGGGGGTTTTAGGACATTCCTATCTCTAAATTGCATGAATTAAACCTTAATCTAAGTTGCAGAATTGGAAACTAATCATTAACTACAGAAATGAAGTCCTAATTACAATTGCAGAATGAGACCTAATTATATTGCAGAAATAACAGTTGTAGAATTGAAAGTCTGATCCTAATTGCAGAAAGAAAATCTAATTACTTTTGCAGTAATGAAAGTCTAATTCTAACATGGAAATGAAAACTGTCAAGGCTCTGTAACAGAAGGTTGTCAATCTTCTGTGCAGGAGTTGACAGCAAAACATAAAATGCAGGAAATTATAAAAAATAGCAAATTCTGGAAATAACAGTCTGAAATAAAATGGAAGCTTTGTTGAAAGTAAATATTACAGCTAAAACATTAAGCACAAGATTAATCTAAGCATAAATAAACTAAGACTACAGATATTGTCAATTGTTTACAAGCAATTGAAATAACAAGTTCTACAACTCATTCTGTTGCAGCAAAATCAGAATAAAAACTCGTTGTTAGTCCTCCTCCTAGGTCTGGAAGTGGCCAGCCTCCTTGTCCAGAAGAAGGTATGAGTCTCTCTCTCTCTAGATCTTAATCACACTCATTTACAAGCAATATGAAATAGAACTGGTGCACTTTATTGATTAAAGAACATGATTACAATAATTCTGCTGAAAACCTGTTACAGGACTGTAACAGTCAAATTCTACCTATTTTCTGCTTTTTCCTAGCTTCCTTACTCTCTCTACATATATTACTTTCTACCTACTACTAGGCTCAACCTGAACGGGAGCAATATTTATAGATGTCCTATGGTCTAATTACAAACAAAGAATATCTCAAAAGATCTAATCCTACAATGTTGCAACAAATTCTGGTTTTATCCTAGAAGAAGATTAAAACTTGATCTTTCCCTTAATGATGGCTTTGGTCGGCAATGACGGCAAATACAGATGGAAGATCTTTTCCTTTACCTTTTCCAACCTTTATTTCCCTTTTTTCGGCTTCAAAAATCGGTCAACAAGTCAAAAAGCACACTTTGTTTTCATTTCGAAGATAAGTGGCTTCATTTCGAAGACAATGCAATTCTCATTCCGAAGATCGCTCATTCTGAAGATACTGCAATTCTCATTCCGAAGATACTGCAATTCTTCATTCCGAAGATCCGCTCATTTCGAAGATAATGCATTCTTCATTCTGAAGATCCGCTCATTTCGAAGACTGTGTTCTCTCATTTCGAAGATATCTGTTCATTTCGAAGATACTTCGGAATGAACAAATGTGTGCTTTTCCAGTGATTTCTTCTACATCTCTCAGGTGGGTTATCTCCTAAGATCAAATTCCAATGGTCTTCATCTCTTTCCTCATGTGAATTCCATGCCTTGCTATTTATGGACAGTTGGCTAGAATTTACATGGGAAAGACCAATTTTTGTTGCACAACAACAATTTGCTTGCACTGTTGCCAGATTTAGGTGAAATAAATGCTTGAGACAAATCAAAACATGATTAGTGAAATGCTTCTATTATTCTAAGCATATCCCATTTTAGCAAGTCATAGCAAAAAGAACACAAAACTATGCAAAAAGCTGTAAAAATCAGCATATAATATTCCAAATACATTGATCATGCAAAATGGTTAATATACAACATATTGAATCAACTTAACTAACATATCAGATAAAACATAAGAGTTTATAGGCAATTTTAGTGTTCAAAACATGTTATGATTGAGGCATTTCCAGGCCTCATCATCCTCTAGGTCGATCTAGATGGATGTTCTCCCATTCCCAAATCTATAGTAGTAGGTTGCATCCAAAACCTGCTCATCCCCTATGTAATATGATACAACTCATCATAGAGCTATGCCAAAAGTATGCTCCCCCATGCCATGATCATGGATAACTATAGGTTGCACTCCAAAAAGTCATACACCATGTCTAGGAGGTTCTAAGGGAACCACACACTTGAAGAGTCAGGTAGTAGCACATTCAAGATGATATGCATGAGTACCACCTGGTGCTAATAGAATATATTCTACCTATACCACTACTCCACAAGAACCCTATCATGCTCTATATTCCCTGTACCTTAGTAGCTCTACCTCAAAAAACTTGAGCAAATACTTTCTGCTTCACCACAATTGAAGAAGAAATGATAGCCCATCCATCTATGGAAATCTTAAATATATGGTAGACATCCTCTAATGCCATTGCCATATCTCTAGTGGGGATATAGAAAGTATTAGTCTTTCTATCTCATTGATGAGCCAATTCTATGAGGTATGATTGATCTGACATCACCATCAATAATAGAATGATATATTTGAGGCCAATCACCCCAAAATACTTCTAGTCATCCTCATCCAATAAGGGTTATAACTCCAGGAGAATATTGGGCTCTTGAAACCGAGCTATTAGAGTCTAACATGCAGTAAAGCATAATTAAATGCATAAAATCACTCACTCATATCACAAAAATTAAAAAAAAAAACAAAAACAAAAAAGTAAAAAAATTAAACCAAAGGTTCTCAACCACTAACGACGTTGGTGGCTACCATGGCTGCCATCGATACTGTTGATGACAACCACCAACGGTAAAATTTTTGACCATTGGGATTTTAACCTTACAACCCACAGTGATGATGGCCCTCATTTAGAAAATTGGGCACCGGCCTTGTCGAGGACAACCACAAAGTGGCCCCCACGTGGGGTTCTCTCTCTCCCATTAAAAAAAAAAATTAAAATTCTAAGCTGCCCTTAAGCTAACCTAAGCTAAATCATATGCTAAGAATTGAAGTCCATTACCTATAGTTTAATGTGGTTCCTTAACCCATTAATTAGTTAGGTTCATTTTAATACACAAATCACGAGAGTGAGAGATGAAGAATCTACCTTAGGAGCTCTAGCTCTACCATTCATGGAAGCCTTCAGTTGATCCATCATCATGGTTTAGGATGATTGCAATAACATTCCATGCATATTGTCTCTCTCCTCCCTCATACCTCACTATTATCCAATGATAGTTGGAAATAATGATAATTATAAATGTAAAATTCCCTTTTATATTTTGCACATTTGGCCACCACCCATCTTGAGGATGGTTGCATTCACCCAACCACCGACATTGATAGCAGCCATGGGATTTGTAGATTGCCATAATTTTCTTTGAGGAAGACCGAGAAATAGTCATAAATACATCCATTTGGTCACCAAAAGGAGTTTCATAGTGGTTATTAAAGCATATCTACTGGTCCATAATCATCATAAATCACAAAATTCATAAAAAATCAAATAAAAAAAAATCTCAAGTGTACCTCGTATCAAGTTATTTAACCTATACACTTGGTGGTTGCAGTGACTTGTGCTCCATGCAATCCGACAAGATGAGTAAATTACCATAAGGCCATTTGAACCAAATTTTTCATTGACAAATTGAAATATCTTCACTCCAATCCCCAAGAAGGCCATTGTGACCAAACTACTCCACCAAAACAAGGTGTTCATTTCATTCTTCTATGAAATTTCATCAAATCATTGAACATAGTGATTTATCACATGCTTAAATTGAATTATTATCATCTTGATTCCATAATAAGGCCATTGTAGTCAGATTGATCCATGGGATAGAGATGTACAATTACTATTCATTTTTGAAATCACAATTGTAATAGGACCTTTCCTAAAACAAAATAAATCATCTTGCACTATCCAAATCAATCATCTTGGTCAAACAACTTGTTGCTTTCATCACTTTCCATTTTCCTCATCATCTCATCGCTTGAGAGGGTAGCCATAATCATAACATTTATAATAAAACTTAATAATTAAACACTTAATCATGCAAGTTGTGTTCATCCATGAATCATTGCTAATAGCTATCACAAGCTTGCCATTTTGTTGGATAAAAAGGAATAATACTAAACTAAACCTTTACTGGTCTTAACTAACGATCATCTAACCACTCAATCAGGGCAAGCTAGTCCTATTTAGGTCGCTAATGAAATTAGTGGTAGCCACCACCACTACTGACATTGAGAGAGGCCACAGGATGACTATACCTATTAATCGCAGTCATGGTCCCAACCATACCTGTCAATAGTGGTCAAGTTTGTAACAAAATCAAGTTACTAGAGCCAAGCAAAATCCATTACATGCAAATTTTTCTTGAGTGGTTGTTCCCTGGAATATTCTAGTAGCATTGCTCTAACTACTCCAACCTAACAGATTCTTGATCTTGGTTTCATGGAGAATCTAGGATGAATATTTGGAAAGTATATTTAAGGCATCCTAAAATAAGAGAAAGGAGAGCGAATTCATGAGTAAGTAGTATAACAAAGTGCTATTATTTTGTAATCAAAGAGTGAAATATATCACAAGCAACATGGTTATGTTGAAATTGCATTTTCAAGTCATCCTTTGCATCCATGGAGCCTTGGAGAGTTTTAAGCCATCATACATCGCTATTATTCATCAAATTCACCATAAATTATGATTCAATTCTCATGAAATCCTTGTGAATCAAATAGAAAGATCCTTGAATGTCAATTCAACATTAGAATTGATAATCACCAGGACAAAATACTGAGAATAGAACCTCTGTCCTACAGTCACTATTTTCAATAGAAACCCGTAGGTACTGTCACCAACATCGATAATGGCTAACAAAGCCCACTGACATGGTCAAAAATGGCCTTAGAATGACATATCATTTCCCTTATTTTAGTCGATAGATTAGTCATTAGCTACTTTAATTTGATTTATGACCTAGATTAGGTGTATTTACATTTAGTCTTTTTGATTTCATTTTAGTATTTCATGCATTTCTACACTTCTTTATGCATTTGCTTTCTTTATTGCACCTATCAAGAAACTAGTCTCATATTGAGAGGCTTTCAATTCTATTGATATTTATTTAGTTTATTTATGTGCAAGTGACAAGTATTTTGCAGGAGCTAAACATCATCAAGACCACCTTTCTTGACATCATAATGTGTAGGTTACGAAGGAAACCCACCTATTATCAAATTAGAGGAATTTCATAAGAGTCTACTTGGGACACATCTATTCTTGAGATTTATTGTAATTTTGTATCAATTTGGTATCCCTAAGAGGGATGTATTGTAACTCGATGTACAATGTCTTTTGAATATTAATGAGAATGACCCATTTATTTATTCAAATTCTTGTTCTCATGGTTACATAGATTTATTTTATCAAATTGATTTCATTATTGCAATTCTATAGATGTTTAGAATATTTTGGAAATTCACAACATCAATCGTTATATCATAATCATTATTGAATCACAAATCATTCAAGCTAAGCTAGAAAATTTAATTTATTTACAATTTTTTATTGTATTCCATAGAATATCCATGCATAAATCAAACATACATCAAAACATATATATCAAAAGATACTCTACTTAGTAGTCCCAATACTATACATGCATATACACATATGTATCTTCAAACCATATAAAATATCTTAAAATAGTTATATCTAGTTGAACATATAAGGGAATTGCTATTGCATATCTACCACGTTCTTCCATGTGCTATTGTTATCTGATTAGTGGTCCCATTGGACCCGACATTGCTCAATGCTCCTCTTTCTCAAGTGATTTGTCCTAAATCCAAGTACATGAACTTGATGAACTTCAATTTTTAGCATGTTGGACATCTACAAATTGGTAATATCCAAAACATGAGTGGGTTTAGAAATGTACTTCCTAATGAGGTACATATGGAATACATTATGGATTTTTGATAAGCTTGACGGTAGATCAAGTTTTTATGCAACAGGGCTTATCTTGCCCATAATTTCAAATGGACCCACATATATTGGATAAAGTTTCAAAGATTTTATAGAAATTTTAGTTCGTTTCACCCTTAAGAATACTTTGTCTCCCATAGAATATTCCCTCAGTGTTATTTTGAGGTTTACGTAGCTATTTTGGCAATTTAAGGACTCCTTCAGCTTCTACTGAATTTTTCTCAATTGATATTCAATCTCTCTTATAGTATTTGATCCGATCACTACTCGATATTTTAGATTATCCCAAGTCAAGGGAGTCCTACATCTTCTTCCATATAGGGATTCAAAAGGTGCCATACATAGTGATGCATGATAGTTGTTATTATAGGTAAACTCAACTAGGTATAATTAATCTTCCCACTTTGTATGTTGATCCATACAATACATTCTCAACATATCCTCTAAAACCTAATTCACCCTCTTAGTTTGATCATCTATCTTAGGGTGATAGGGTGAACTGATATTCATTTTAGTACCCAATGCTTCATGTAAAGTCTACTAGAATTCTAAAGTTAAGTTAGAATCTTTATGAAAGATTATAAATTCTATAAAACCATGCAATCTCACCACTTCTCTAGCAAACTTGCTCTCTATAGTAGTTACATCATCCTATACATTCCTAGGTATAAAATGTGCAACCTTGTTTAACTTATCAAAAACCACCAGAATTGCATCATGCTTAAACCTAGTTTTAGGCAAACCCACTATAAAGTCCATTGAAACCACTTGCCATTTTTGCATTGGTATACTATGTGGGTACAACCATCGTGTCAGATGCAAATTCTCTACTTTCACTTTTTGGTACTCTAAGCACCTGGCCACATAATCATTGATATCTTTTTTAATACCTAGCCAATAGTAGTCCTTTCTCAAATATTCCCGCATCTTTACCCCTCCAAGATGCATCGAATAATGAATATTATGTGCCTCCTTAAGGATTTTTTTCCCTCAATCCACCCATATTAGGAATAAATAATCTATTTTTATAATATAATAAGTCATCCTTATATACAAATTCTACCTCTTTTCCAGGTTCTTGTTCATCCTGAGTATTACTTGACTGACAAAAATCATCTTTCTACTACCAATTTTTAATCTAATCTACCAAATCATAATGATATTTAGTTATTGCAGCAATGTGCTCTCTCCTAATCAAGGCATCAACAAATTTATTCTCCTTATCCTTAATGTACTCAATGCCAAAATCATACTCAACTAGAAACTCCATCCAACATCATTGTTTGGCATTAAATAAGGGTTGAGTAAATATATATTTTAAAATATGGTGATCTTTCTTAAGTTCGAATGGATTCCCTAGCAAAAAATACCTCCAAATATTAATAGCATGTACAAAAGCTACCAACACCAAGTCATGAGTGACATAATTCACCTCATACCTCTTAATTTTTCTCAATTCAAATGCAATAACTGCATAATATTGGGTCAAAACCCCTCCTAATCCTTCAATTGATGCATCGATACAAACTATAAAATTTTTGTTTGGATCAAGTAATTACAGAATTTGTGTGGTTGTCAACCTTTCTTTTAGAATTTGAAAGACCTCTTCACACTGCACTATCCATTTAAAATCTTTACCTTTCCTTTGAAAATTTGTAATAGATTGGGTAATTCTTGAGAAACCTCTAATAAATTGCCTATAATAGCTTGCAATAACCATAAAAATTCACACCTCAGTCACGTTTGTAGGTGTAGACCAGTAAAAAATTTATTCTATCTTCTTAGGATCAACCAAAATACTCTATAGTCAAGATAATATCCCAAGTATTGCACTTGTGAAGTGTAAAAATCACACTTTTATAGCTTTCCAAATAGCTGATTCCTTATAAGAATATGAAGAATAATTCTCATATGTTGATCATGTTCTTCCTTGTTCTTGGAATAGATCAATATATCATCAAGGAACACAAGTACAAATCAATCTAGTTGATCTCTAAAAATGTTATTCATGAGATTCATGAATGCAGTTGGGGCATTGGTTAACCTAAAAGGTAGAAGTATAAACTCAAAATTTCCATACCTTGTTCTAAAAGTAGTCTTAGAAGTATCTTCTTCTCAAATTCTTAATTTATGATAACTAGATCTTAGGTCAATCTTCGAGAATATGGTTGCTCCTTTTAATTGATCAAAGATATCATCTATTCTGAGTAACGAGTACCTATTATTGATTGTAAATTTATTCATCACCCAGTAGTCTATGCACATCTCAAGGTACCATATTTATTTTTAATAAATAAGATAGGATCTCCCCATGGTGACACACTGGGCTTGATCAAGCATTTCTCCAATAAATATTTAAGTTGTATCTTGAGATCTTTTAGCCCGATAGGAGTCATTCGATATGGTACCCTTGCAATAGGTGCACCTCTACACAATAAATCTATAGAGAAATCAAACACTCTTTGAGGAGGTAGCCTTGGAAGCTCCTCTGGAAACACATCCTTGAATTCTTCCAAGATAGAATGATTTTGGAAGAGGTTAGATTCCATTTTAGTATCTTCTTTCTTATTCATTTTAACTACAAAAATCATTCCTCTCTTCCTAATGGATTTCATTATTTGCATTGCGAATAATAGATGTGGCTTAATTGCACCATGATCACAATGAATTCTAATCCTTTTATTAGATTTATCTGTAAATTTTCAACCATCTATTCTAAAATCTCAAAAGAGCCTTATGGGATTTTAGCCAATCAACACCAAGAATAATATCAAAGGTATGCAAAGGTGCCACATACAAATATCAGTTAGTTCTACCTTGGGGTAAAATGAACAGGGATCAAATAAGCATTGAATAACTTGGTAGTTCTACCTTGACCTATACTCCACTTTCCAAAAATTAATCAAAAACCTAGGTCTTTCAAGTATACCCCTCACCAAACTAGTGGAAATAAAACTATCATTTGATACACTATCCACTAAAATATGTACATACTTATTATAAATTTTACCATTAAATAGAAATGGAGTAACTTGACCATCCAGAATGGGACTACCTGTCGTTGCAAATATCCTATGGGTATTTTCTTCTAGGGATTTCTATTAGAGATCAACTCTATGGGGGAACTTATTGGTAAAGTGAGGCCCTCTACATACATAGCAACCTCTTGTAGGTGCTCTTGGTAAAGTGAGGCAACTTCCCTATTCTTCTCCTAATTTATCAGTCTCTGATCATTCCTCCTAGAGTATCCTTTACCATATTTCCCGAATTTGTTACTTTGGAAAGTATTTATGGTTTTGGCTCCTTGCCTATTTTGATCTTCTAATTTATGATTATTGCTCTATTCTTTGTCCAATTTCTCAAACCTAGCACTCTTCCTTTTCTTAAGCTCATATTTTTCTTTTTCAAACAACTTTTGATAGTTAAATTATGTCTTTCTAGTCTCTTGGTTTGCTTATTTTTTTCATGCTAAATCAAATGTAGTGGAAAGATCTACAAGGTTGTGCATATTCACCACTATCTTCATCTTGGGATGTAGTCCCAAAATGAATTTCTAAACTTTCATCTCTTAATTACTCTCGTACCGGGTTGCATATTTTACCAGTTGGATATACTATTGACGATAATATCAAATTGACATAGCTTCTTACTTCAGATTAGTAAAATTCTCAAAATTTTCAATATAATATTGCTGAATTTCTTAACAAAATATTCGTATTTAAAATCTGTAGCATTAATACTCAACCCTCTCTTTAATTTCTTCCACTAGTCTAGGGCTACTTCAACCATGTTCATAATAGCCAAGGTGGTTTTAGATTTTGATGAAAAAAGCACCAAGGAAAGGTATAACTCTAGTTCATTCATCTAATTATCTACTACATCACTGTATTCTTTTCCATTAAATTTAGATATCACAACCTTCTTTAGGTCTTTTGCCAAATCTGCACTCACTCTGGCCCTACTAGTACTGGATCCTATAGGTTCACTAGGTTCTTCCCCAAATCTACCTACATTTTATCTTCCTCTAGTCAAATCCTCTATGATTTGTTTTTGTTGGATTACTAATTCCTGTTGTTGGACCATGTGAGTTGTTTTTTGGGCTATTTCTTCTCTTTGATAATCCATATTAGTTTGTAATAGTTGTATAGCTTTTTTCAAGTTCCCTTCCTTCCTAATGGTCTCATTTATAAGAGGCTCATTTATCTGTTATATTCTTCTTTCCCTTTGAGTAATTTCTCTTCTATTCCTTATTCATGGTCCTCTTGGAGTTCATATTATCATGGCTTTCTCTTGCCCATCTCCTATGGTATTATTGGAAGTTCCACTTCATAATATATGTGTCATAAGACCTATAGGGAAAAGAAGTAAGTTGATTTCTCAACTTTAAATTTATCCAACAAATTATTTAATCAAAGTCCTACATTGCTCTGATACCACATGTAACAACCCAAGTCTACTCACCTAGTCGTACCATGAAATGAAGCCAATCAATTTCGTAATGTATGTTTTTTGTCTAATTTTATTGTTTAACCTAAAAAGTGCTTTCATATTCATAGTATTTATGTTTCACCCAATTAATATTTAACATAAATTTTAAATAAATATAGGTGTATCAAACCACTTTTGGATTTCAATACAATTGCATACAACCACCCAATTGGATCAGATTGACCAAATCCTGTGGATTCGACTAGTCTCTTTTAATGTTCCCTTGTTCTAGCATGAGATTTGAACCATGATAGGGGTTATCCTATAGGGCCCACAACACCTAGATGGTGTATGCATGCTTTCCCCATCCCTTAACATAAAAACTTTAACTATTTTATCAACTTTTTCTAATATTTGTATGTAAGAGGTTCAGCATACATGTGCCTAGTGACTAGATGATTATCCTACTAAGAGTTAGCTAGATCCATGTCATTCTCTGATATTGGTTTTAGTCACTCATACCCATGATGACTCTTGATATTTTATCCCATACTAAATATCATGGCTGAACTATCTAAGTTAAATGAAACATAGGACTTATCACCACCCAAGCAACAACCTGGAGGTGACGTCCCATATTGCCCTTGGTTATTATTTTTTATGAGGTCACTTTTTCTAACCGTTATTGTCAAAAAAATGGTTGCTATTGAGAGTTGTTGTGTGTATACCTACACCTCAAAAACAATGGGTGTTCATGTTTTGTATCCTTCACAAGGAATACATTGTCATTTCTCATCATGGTTTTGGAAGAATCAAAGGTTTTGGATTTAATAATGACCACGATGGAAATCATTTAGTTATCCCTCTCCATGTTTTCAAGCATAGGATTAAGGTTCACTAGAAGGCTCTTCATTTTCTACTCTAACTACCTCCAATCCAAAATACATACTAGTTTTCTCATCATTTATCACTGAATTTACTTCTCTAAACACTCAAGGGAGTGCATTCATTTCTATACCTTATTTTATTATTTTATAGGTTATACATATAATTAAATGCATATGCCTTCCCTTAATGAATCTATTTCATTATTCCTTACTTATTAACTATAATCCATGTCACAAGGGAGTTCTTCAAGTAGACACATGAGTTTCTAATCAATACCATCCCTTGTTCTCATGAAATTCTATCTAATTTATCATTTTCGTAGTATGGTTATGGTAGCTAGTAATTCGTTACTAACTAGCTAAAGTTCACATGTAAAGGTCAACACTAACGGTGATCGAGTTCACATTTGACTAGCATAAATTTATCCCTATATAGATAATCTACAATTCATTTTAAATAAATTTTAGTACTAAATTAATTTCTATGTCATATCTTTCTATCTTCAAATTGTTGACTTACCCATAAACTACTTTTTAACTCAACATATATGTATAATTTCTAGGTTTTATTTTGGTTATAAATTCACATTTGTAAGTCTATTAAATTATAGGAGGCCTCATAAACAACCCTACGATCGAACCCAAGGGTTTGAGAAACCTGATACAATCTATTTAACTTACATAGTATTTGTTCTTACATTTTGCAAGCTAACGCTTCCTCAGGTTATGTATAATAACAAGGCAAAAGGATTTACTTTACCCATCCTGATTTTGAGTTGAAAATAGATGTTGGAATTCTCCTATATTCTACCATTTAAATGATTCACACAACAAATAATACTTTTATGGAAATCATCAATTCTAAATTTATTTTCTATTTCTAAAATATATATATCTATGCACACACTCGTAACATATTACAATATAAATATTTTGATTATCCAATGGTTACAAAAATGGTACATACTTTATTTATAGTTCCAATCTCAGAATATTAAATTACAATTTCCATCTTCATGCATATTTGATATATTTATCAACAATATAAGAGTGTTGCTTTTCATTTCTGATATTGCTACCATAAGATTCAAAATTCATGTAACAATCCATTCTTTCTTTAGCAATAGTCCTTGAAACTTTTCTTTTTTCCACTCAGGTTTCTGATTTTATTATAGTACAACTTCTTGTTCTAGGAATGTTCATTCAAGACAATAGAGTCTCTTTCACCAACACTGTAGCTGGTGTCCAGGAATAAGATGTTAATATGTATATAAGGATCATTTCAGCCCTTAAGATTCTATGTATGTATGCAACTACACGTGTATGCACTTAAATCATATAATATACCACCAAAACATAACAAACACACACTCATGCACAATAATGACAATCTTTCATATCATTCATTAATTCCATCAAAGCTACATACCCATGCTATACCAACAATTCTCCTGGGAATCAACAACTTAATGCAGAGGAACGTTGGTCAAACATTAAGAGTTATCTGGTATACAATTTTCAATTCCATAACAGAGAATATTACGCATTTTCAAGACTACTTCTATAAACTGGTATTCTCTATTTTCTCATAGATGAAGCTTAGTATTACATGCAATCAATATTTAGCTATCACACACATAAGCAATTCCATTATAGGTTTTCTATTTAAGTTTTCCCAACTATCACGCATAGTTCTCAATAATTGTTGCACTATTGCTCATTAAAATTTAATAGTACATATTTTCTTCATACACAGTTGGTAATTTCAAGAAGCACACTCAACCATGCTAATGAAAAATATAGATATACCATACAACAAGCATAGGTTATTTGATTGTAGATTCTTCAAAATATGATAAAAACACAATCAGACATTATGAATAGCCAACTTGGTAAATTTGTATTTTCACTAGGTTTGACAAGTTTTTTTTCTCTCAGTCCTTTTTCCAAACATGCACAACAATACAATTATTTTTCTTTCTTCTTCATTTTTCCCGACACTCGGCCTTCTCAACTGGCATAGACTCCTCTTTTCACTATACCCCAGAGTGCTCGATATAATAAAATTGTAATGATGTTTTTACCTCATCCTTACCTGTTTCCCTCTTACCAAAAACATGGAGAGGTTTTAATATAATCATTACAATGCACATTCCTTTCAACATGATCACAACACTCCAATTAAAACCATTAAATACAATATACCTATTTACAATTTTATCATTTTTTATTATAAACTAATTTTTATGACATTTAATAAATCACGTGATCATTCATACATAAACTTAATAAATAAACATAAATAAATCATGCATAGATTTTATATTCTTTAATTTATCTCAAGATAGTCATCCAATTATTTCCAAATCATTCAAAATGGCACCCATACACCTAGGCATCTTCATTGCCAACAAATATTATATGCATTCAATATTTTTTTCTCAACGAACAAACACATCATCAAATCAAGGCACACCAAAGCCTAAATAATTTAAACATGATATTCCTATATGAATGCAATAAAATGTGAGTTTCCATGTACTCATGGGCTCAATCATCACTTTCCTCTTACCTTTTCCATTGATCAACTTTATTCGTCGAAAACATATACCTAGTCCTGTAGACACAGTGTCTATTATCAATACCACATTATATAGGAAAAGGTAATTTTAAATATTATATTTCATTGTTAATCAAATATCATGCGAGGAGGGTCATTACATCATCGATCATAATGGGACAAATGCAAGAGAAAATACATGCTCCTTAAAAATACCTTGAGAAACATAACAAGCAAGAAAAAGGCCACAACTCACAAATATTCAGTTATAGTAGGATGTGTTACACTAACTAATATGTATCAAGAAAGCAATTAACCATATAGACAACAAAAAGAATCATCAATACCAGTATTAAATGCCAATTGTCAATCAACTTCAAAAATTGACACAAGCTCAAAATTAAGCTAGTGGGAATATCCTATCAAACTAAAATGAAACATCTAGAGTGAATATCAGAGACAAAAGCACAAATTTTGCACTATCTAGTTAGGTTAATATAGACTTAGATGCAGAGGCTAAAGAACTAAGTATAGTTGGCATACATGGGTATACAATTTTATCTAAATAGGTTGATAAAAGAATAAAAGTTGTATATTATCTCAAGGAATAAGTTAATTGGTTTATAGGTATAACATAGAAATTTGAGAAGCATGTGAGGCATATCACATGCATCAAATAGATTCAAAAGGAGATGTTGTTGCTTAAAAATTGATGGGATTAGAATTAGCGATATAATTTGGAATGAAAGACACCTTCAAGAAATGAGAGCCTATAAAAAGAAATGCACTCCTTAGTTGTCACTTGCTCTTATTGAATAATTTTATCCTAAGGGTATATGCTAGATAGGTGCTTAGTAAAAGAAGGAATGAAAAATATGTCTTGGCAAAAGAAGTAGTTGATTTTAAAAAATATATGTCTAGAGGTAAAGCAAAACCAAAAGTAAACGATCATTATTAGCCTTCTTGGTGTTAACTAGACATGCTATGTTAATTTATGGTGACCCAATAACCATCCCAATGTTAGCTAAAATAATCTTGTAGTTACATAATATTATCTGGGTGTTTGATGGGCCTGCATATCTATTGACAAGACCAACTTTCTTCTTGTTTAATAAAGGGTTTTAGTAGCAGTACCTACAACCTCATGTTCTATGGTTTTCACCATTTCTCAAGAATATTTTCATGTTGTTAAGGGAATAATAAACATAGGAAGTTAAAGGGTTAACAAAATTATTTGATGCGATGAATAATGGAGAAGAGAGGAGTGATGGTGAGTGAACTTCATTTTTTTGAATCCTCGATGATCAAGAAGAAGAGAAGCTATAGTACCAGAGTAGGGAGTGTAGGGGGAGTGCGCACAAGTGGAAACAATAATGAAATAGTTGACCAGGAAGGTGGGATCAGGGCCAAAGCCAAGCTTGACACTATGGCATTGAACGATGGCAAAGACATCCATGGGAGGAAATAATTCCCTAAACAAAACCACAACAAGGTAGTGGAAAACTTCAAACAACATCATTTTCATAGATGCTCAAGGGTGTGATAAAACTCCCCATAACCTTATCACACACCTTTATCCTTGAGGGTTGTGACATATTTTTATCGTAAGAAGTCATGGTCGAATACATTTACATCAATTCTTTCTCCCTAGTTGGGAAATTTATGGGTGGAAGACCTAATATGGAGGTTATTTATCATTGGATGATGGCCAAATGGAAAACCAAGGGTTTCTTAGAATTGGTCACAATGTCTAGGGGTTTCTTCATGATTCGACTCAATTCTCAAGAAAATGTGGATCACATTTTAACGGGGTTCCAATGGTTCTTCCGGCATAGGAGTTTGTTCTTGTGCAAGTTAGGAGTGGAATTCGACCTGGAGACACTAAACATCAACTCCGCCCCCATCTAGCTTTTTCTCCTAAATTTACCCACCCATTTTTGGCATGAGGACATCCTATAGGGGATTGCCTGTGTGATTCGTGAGCTCATCTCTATTGACCCTACAATGCCTGCTAGATTGAGATTGACATAGGCCCGTATCCGTGCCAACATAAATTTGGAGATCCAACTCTTGATCCATGTGAATATGATCTAGGGACTTATCATCATTGCCAGGTAGTGGAGTATGAGAACAAACTATATTTCTACATCGAATGCCACACCCAAGGGCACCTTTGAAGCCAATACCTAAAACTTAAGCTTGTACAAAGCGATCACTAGGAGGTGCAATTCCAAATGAAAGGAGAGGTCCAAATACCAAATTCCAAAGAGGTTATGCGCTATGAGCCCAAAGGAAAGCAACATGCTCCCCCAATTTAAAATGATGATAAGACAAATGCAAGTTCCTTGTTTACTTCTTCTAATAGGTTTATTTTATTCAAAAATGCTATTTTTAGTGAACTCAATGCTAATAAGGATTAGATTTCCCAGTAAAAAATTCCTTGAGACAAAGCACTTAGACCAATAAACCTTGAAAATAATCCCTCCCCTGCATCCACCTCATTCATCCCCAAACCTATGCCCTAAATCCCCATCGATCACAACCCTTGAACCCCAAAACCTATCATCTGATCCCCCTATCACCTAACCCATCGCCCAACTTCCCCTATCCAATAGGTCTGGCCCATATCTTCCCCCACCCAATCCCCAGGGCGAGAATTTTTTAAGCCCTAAGTCATCTTAGGAATCTCTCAAAGCTTGGATCCCTAAATAGACTAGAAGCTTTAAAAAATCCCTAATTGATATCAGAGGTGATAAAAATAAGGGCATACCTTCTGGTGTAGAACAAATAAATAGAGATATAGCAAAAGACATTGCCAATGGCACCCAATGAACTCTCTTTTAGGAACTAGGAATTTCCAATAGAGAAGAATCAAAAAGATCAAAACCTCCTATGCAATAAGGCAAAGGGTGCTGAAAACTATCCAAAAGTTCTAAATGAGAGTCCTCTCCTAGAATGCTAGAGGGATAAATGGAATAGAAAAACAAAGACTTACTTATTCGATGCGAAAGGATTCAAATCCTATAATTTATCTAATCCAAGAAACCAAAGTAGCCACACAACACTCGCCTATAGTTACCAAAACTATTCGAAGAAAGTGTGATTTTTTATTTACTCCAACCACGGGTACTTCGAGTGGCCTCCTCTACCTCTAGGATCCATCCAAGGTGTAAGGTAGTGTAATTTCAAGTGAAGGACGTATATCCAACACCTTTTTTCATGATCCTATCACAAAGCACTCTTGGATATTGACAAATTTCTACATCCCAAATAGTCCTCAGGAAAGGTTGACTATGTGGAATACTCTCACCTAGATGCATGAGGCTTTCAATATTTTTCCTTGGATTCTTTTCAAGGATTTTAATGCACCTTTATATCCATCATAGAAAATATTAGGTAAATAAATCACTTCCAGGACAATGGGGGACTTCAAAAATTTAATGGATGCCAAAAAGCTAATGGACGTCCTGTTAAGGGGGTCCCAGTATACTTGGAGTAACAGACGAATAGGGGATGATATCATTTAGGTGAGGCTAGACCGCTTTCTTCTATCTTAGGATGCATTGCCTCTATTTTAAGATGCTAGCTTGTAGGTCTTACCAAATATTGGCTCTGACCATAGTCCACTTATTTTCAAAACGTCCAACATACCCCTATTAAAAACTTTGTTTTGCTTTGAGGCAATGTGGACATAGCACCCGAACCTCAAAGCTTGTATTGCTAAATTGTGGGAGGAGAGTTTACCTAGAACTATCACCAACCAAGTCACCTAGAAGTTATGGTCTATTAAAGCCAATTTGAAGTTTTGGAATAAAGAAATATTCAGAAACATCTTCGAAAACAAATAGAACATCAAGGACATGCTTTAAGGTATTGAAAACTAGTTTCAACAAGGATAGGGGGATGCTAGTTTGAGATCTGAATAAATATTTCTTCTTTTGGACTACCATAATATTTTTAAGCAAGAAGAGATATTTTGGCATCATAAATCAAGAAATTTGTGGCTAAAATAATGGGATTACACTTATAATTTCTTCTGCATCTCTACACTCAAGTGCAAGAGGCAAACAGGATCAAAGGGCTCATCAAAAACAGTGTTTCCTTCACTTCCAACATCCGTGAAATTTATGATGAATATGTTATGCATTTTGAGTCCCTCCTAGGATCTTGTCCTTCTCATTCTTCCCAAGCCATGGACTCCCTTCTAATGCACATCCCGAACATTATCAATGATAATATGAATACCTACTTGCTTAGCCCTTTAATTTTTTAGAAGATCCATCAGGATATTTTTTCCATAAATCCAAACAATGCCCCTAGTCCTGATGGTTTATCCCTAATATTTTTATAAATCTACGGGGACATCATTGAAACTAACCTGTGCCAGACCATCTTCAAAATGCAGAGATATAGAGGCATTCCTAGAGATGTGAATTCCATATTTCTCACCATCATCCCCAAAGGCCCCAATTATAAATCCCTATCTAATTATCATCCCATCAGCCTCTGCAACATTATCTACAAAATCTTCTCAAATGTGATGGCCATCATATTAAAAAGCATCCTCCCTTCCCTAATTGACCCCTTCCAAGGAAGCTCAGTTAAGGGTTAGAATATTGTGGATGGGATCATCACCATCCATGAACTCATTCATTTAGTACATATGTCTAAAAAGTTAGCTTTCTTCCTCAAGCTTGACATGAATAAGGCCTTTGATAGAGTAAATAAGAATTTTCTATCCAAGGTTCTTCAGAAGTTCGGGTTTCATTATAACTAGGTCCACCTGATTTTGTAGTGTAACTCAACCCCTTGGGTCTCTATGCTTTTGAATGGTTCCACTGTAGGATACTTCCCTACCACTAGAGTACTAAGACAAGAGGATCCCTTATCCCCCATCCTTTTCATCATTCTGGCTGAGAGTTATCCCCCATCCTTTTCATCATTCTAGCTGAGAGTCTCGAAAGAGCCATTAAATCTTCTTGCAACAAGGGTTTGATTTTTGGCATCAAAGATGAATCAAATATCTAGATCTAAACTCACCAAAAGTTTGTGGATGACACCCTAATGGCAACTACTGCTTCGGTCTCTGAGGCAAAAGTTATCAAAAATATCCTCAACCTCTACAAGGAAGCTGCAAGGTAAAATATTAATTTCATAAAAATCAAAATTTACTTCTTCAACACCCCTCTACCCTATCAAATTAAAATTACTAATATTATAGGTTGTACTACTACATAATTTCTATCTTCTTATCTTGGTTTCCCATTTCTCTAGGGGAAACCGGCCAAGTCAATGTGGAATAATATCATTGAGCTATTCCATAAGAATCTAGCTAGGTGGAAAGGTGCCCTCATTTATCATGTGGGTAAGGCTACCTTGGTCATGTCAGTTATCCAAAGCATTCTTGTGTATTTTTTATCAGTCTTAAAAATTCCTAAAGCGATTGGAACCATGATAAAACAAATCCAAAAGCTCTTCCCATGGACTAGAGCTGATAACCAAAAAAAGTTCCACCTAGTGGCTTGCAACAAATTTTGCTCCCTAAAATAGGAGGGGCTTGAATTTCATAGAATCAACAAAATGAACCAGATCCCTTTAGCCAAGAAGGCCTAGAAGGTGCTTATCAATGAGAAGATGGAATAGTTTTCTATCATAAAGAGAAATATCCTACAACACCACTCCTTCAGAGATGGAAAGATCCCCCAAATAGGGTCTCATTTTTGGTGATCTATCATCCAAACCCAACCCCTACTCCAAAAGGGAATCAGTTGGTAGCTCGAAGATGGAAAATATATCGATTTTTGGTATGGTCCATGGGGGATGACCCCCTTATCAATGACTTATGTATCACTACTATTAAGCATCTAATTAACCATATATTTGTATCAAAATTTGCATATTTCATCGTGCAAAAGTAGGGTTGTTGTGAGTGGAAGCAGCTGTACTTAAAAATAAACAACGCTATTATTAGCAATGCTATCACCTCTTTACAGTCTATGTACAGGGTAAATTTCATTCCTAGGGCTCAGAATAAATATAAACCTTTCTTTGAAGACACAGACAATGGCTCCTTCTTGATTAAATCAACTTATTCCTTACTGGAGGTCCCATAGAACATGTATAAGAACCTGATTACCCCTGCTACCTTTAAGAGAGTCTAGATTAAAAAATCATCCTAAACATTGCCCACTTCTCATGGTTAGCTCTTCAAAGTAGAATCCTCACCACAAATAACCTGATCAAGATGGGGGTCATTATCCCCAACATGTGCTACTTGTGCTTGCAAACTTGCGAATCTACTCAACATATGCTAATCGAGTGTCCCTTTACCTACGAGACCTTATCTACTCTAATAAACATGTTTTATGATAAATGGGTATGGTCCCAGTCCATAATTGATATTTTTACCTAGTGGCCCAAAGTATTTTGTAACCCCACAATCAAGTTCTTGTGGGAAGCTCTATTGCACCACACGCTATGGTAAATATGGCTGGAATGCAATAGTAGGGTCTTGAAAGACTATTCCAAGGATACATAAGTAGTAGCCAAAAGATCCCTAAGCTTTGCCATCAAAAATATAAACATTATCCCTTTTTTGGACCCTCCATAATCTGGATTAGAAGCATCCTTGTTCAGATCTCTTGGCATCATGAATGAGTGTACCATACCCCCTACCCATACCAGATGTAGGTCCACTTCCAAGTGGATCCCTCTCCCTCCAAGGTGGCTCAAGATGAACTTCAATGGATTGTCTAGAGCCAACCCGAGAGATGTTGGGGCCAATGGTGTCATCAAAAAACATGAAGGCAAAATATTTAGAGCCTTCACTAAAAATTTGGGAGTTCAATCCAACAACTTCATTGAATCTTGTGTCCTTTGGATAAGCCTGGAGCTCAGCAAAAGCCTACCTCATCCTATGATCTCCAAAGGGGAGTTCCTAAATGTAGTCGACCACATAAAGAATAAATCCAAATTTTGTTGGAAAATTTAAAGTATCATCCAATAAAGTCAATCCATACTCAGGCTGCACCCGCTTAGCATTATCTAGCATGTGTTCAGGGAGGAAAATGTGGTGGTAGACTTGCTGGAAAATAGAGCAGTAAATATGAATGGACTCACCATATGGAAATACTCATTTCCTCAAGAAATCATTGATGTTGCTAAAAATTATGTGGAGCACATTTCCAACTAAAAGTAGGCGGTATTCCAAAGGTGTTTTTTTCAACACCAAGGGTGTTCACTTTAACACCAAGGAAATATGTTCCCCTATCAACATTATCATTACCTTTTGAAGTGCCAGTCATACCACCCCCCATGCAAGATGATCTTGTTGTGGATTTTCTCATATTTTCTTATGGCACCCTCACTCATCCCTCCTTATTTTCCCCTATTTTTCAAATTTTTCCCCCCACCCTTCCATTTCCACTGTCTATCCTCTTTCTACGCCATCTATTTCACATTGTTAGCTATATTCATCCACCCTATCGCCCATACCATCCCTCTACCATTCCATGTTGTTTCTCTATCATGTTTGTGCGCTAAGGTGGCACTGTGCTGCTGGCCCATGGTTGAAGCCCCAACTTGCATAGGAAAGGACCCTCCGTATAGTTATCCTCTCCGCTACAAGATAAGGGTTTATTTATTATACCACCTTCTATTGGGGAGTAATCACTTGCTATTGAGCTTTCTCACTGCTATTATCCTATTATGGTACCTAAAATTTTATAGCACGATCATCATTATGGCCATTCTCAAATTGTTAGCGATGCAACTTGAACCGGTAGAGAAAGCTTTGTTGGAAGCCAAGGGTTTCATCCCCTTATTCAATATTTTTGGTGGCATTGATGAGAGTGTCACCAGTGAGTTTGTAAGTTCATGGAACAAAGGTGGATCCCAGATCTGAGAGCTCCACATTGAGGTAAATATCCATATGTTAGCATAAATTTTTGGTTTTTCTCCTAAGGGTAGGACGGTCCATGGAGATAGACACAATTTTAAATAATAAAATGAATAGTTCCCAGATAAATGCAAGGAGTTATTTTGGGTGAATGGGGGGATCATTCATTCCTCCCTACCATGCCCCTTGTACGTTGTCATTGTTACCATTATCCAGTATATCACAGTTGATAATATTTACATCCCCTCTGCTCTTTACATCTAGCCTTCATTAATTATATGCATGACATCAAACCAATAAATATCCCTGACTTCCTTTTTTGTTCCATCAACCTCACTAATGATAACTTCAGGGACAAGAAATTATCCAAGAACCTTGCTCACCAGGGCATTTTCCTCATCATATACAAGCATGCCCTCTTATTCCAACCTGCTGGTCTACCTTCTACACCTCTTCTGACCACTATGACCTCCTCCAATCCAACCCATAGCCTTGAGAATCATGATTGTAATATTTCATTAGAGACCCATAGCCCACCTACCTATGAGCCCATGAATTCCATCACCCCCTCTGATGGTCTCCTAAAATTTGCCAATCCTGTGCACACCAACAACAAATATGAGGAAAGTCCTTCGCCCAACCCAAAAGTCTTAGTCCCTATGGAGTTCTACCTGACCAAAACAAAGATTAAAACTTTGAGGAGTAAGAGGAAAGTTGTTCATCCCCCTCACAACAAAAGCTCATGATGCCTGAGAAGGAAGGGAGTGGATGGTCAGTAGTCGACACCTAAGATAATTCTAGATGATGAGTAAGAACCCAGAGGTAACATCGATGAAGTTCTATGCATCAACACTGTCAATCACATAACCAGAGTAGTGGAGTAGCTCAAGGCTATTGCTAACATGGTTAGAGAAGTAGGTGTTTTATTTTCAAACACCATCATTGACCTCCAGGAAATCCCAATAGCCCTCAGCATCCTCCTTGCAAAGGACCAGAAGGCTAACATAAACTAGGTGGATGTGGATGGTTTCCATTAGGACTAGGGAGGATGAAGGCTAGTTGACTGCCTATGGGATTTTGTTTATATTATCAATGTTATTATCCCTACTTAGGGTGTGTATTTTTGGTTTTGTTCATAGTTTCCAGTTTCAACTCTTGAATCTATTTTGTTTTAGTTTTTACAGACTATTGGTCATCACCACATCTTTCATTATGATGGTGGGATATTCCTAAATTTATTCTATAGGCATTTAAAATGCCCTATGTAATAAATATTGGGACCCTTCAAACTGGCAAGTAAATAAATATTTTACCAACCAAAAATGAATAAACATAGGAAGTGGAAGAAAGAAATAAAATATTATATTCAAATGATCTAAGTGGTTGGTGAACCTATGAATCCTCGTCATTCAATAGGTCTAACCAGCCATTAGAATCATTCCAGTTTGATCTTCGATCCATAGAGACTCGATGAATAAACTTGGGACAAGATAAGAAATTGTAGAATATCTCCCTTGAGAAGGAGAGATGCTTCACCTTTTTAGTATCTTAATGTTTGAAATCAGCATCAATAAACATCAAGATAGTCCAAAGTCAAAGCAAATAATTAGGTGGGAATTCTAGACAACAAAACTCAGTAACAAAGCTCTAGAACTTACGATATGTATGTTTGAATTTATTTATTTTTTTCCCCTTCCCATTGCCCTCATACACCACCCCACTCTTCATCATAATTCTAACTTTATCTCACTTTCAAATTCTGTAACCCAATGGAAATGTTGGCTCAAGTTATATTTTGCAAGAAATTATAAATTTTTCTCATGATTATAGCAATGTGTAAAATCAATACCTTGAGTATTCTCATGATAAAAGTATTAAATATCAGTAGAAGAACATTATGAAATTAATTGACATGTGTAAGTTAAATGCATATGACTCTTGGAATCAAGATTGAAAAGATAAACATAATGCTAAACTAAGACTAATGTGTTGCAATTGCAAGATGATCAAAGTAAAAACATGCTACATGATTGAAAAAGCTATTTATTAAAGCTCATATTGGTTGAGTAAGGCAACTAGGAAATACCATATGGATAGCAAAATCTGAGAAATTCATTCCAACACTAACAAATGCCGAATTCAATGAAATATATAGTTTTTTACCACTTCAAAGTGACTATAAAGTGATTCTTAAAGTTTTCTAATGCATGTGATTCTATGATTATTCTAAGCAACCATGCATCACATTAAAACAAGAAGTTAAGAAATGTGTGATGAATAAAATCCTATGAGAACTTCAAATACTCACCTAAAATGATATGCATGGGCAAGCATTTACCTAAGGAAACCATCATGGATCTGAAATATTACCAAGATATAGCAGAATATGCTCAAAAGATTTACAATATTGTTGGAGGTGCTTGAATATAAGTATTTCCACCTATTTTCTTCTCTCTTGTCTTATCAATATTCATCTCACCTTCTTATTTTTTCACCCTATCTAATTGAATATCTTTATACAAAATCCTAGCATCCCGATGTCTATCTCCCTCATACTAAGTGGGGTTTGTTTTAAAAATAGATTATATTAGATAATTTGGATCATGTAAATATGTCTTTATTGGTACATACTTAGGACATTTTATTACTTTAGGGGGAATTTATCTAGTTACTTTATGCAAAGTAATAAATGCACATGTGTCAATGTGCAAGTTGTATCTGTGAAATTTGTCCCTTGCATAACTAGGTAGAGTGTTGGCCAAGGGACCTATTTTACTATATAAAGGGCCATAGACATAGAACAATATATAGTAGTAGGAAGTAGTGTAGAACAATGTGGTGTGATGTAGCAGAGTGTTATGTAATGTTACGAAGTGTGATATGCTCAAAGCTCATTCTTGAGTAGTAGCTTTATTTATGGAGTGTTCATTTCCTCCATAGCTACTTTGTATACATTTCCATTATTTCTATTTATAGTATATTTTCAATCATCTCGTAGATTTACTTTATGTCATATTATTTTGTATCTTGTGATTGCTATCTCTCATTACATGATCCATAAAAAGATATTAGTGGTATCAGAGATATGGTAGATCAATAGGAAAACCACCATTATTATTGACCCTAATTTTTTATCAACCTGACGCACCATTGGACCAGTCACTATCAAAATTCTCATAAGATTCTAGGTGGTAGTGTAGAGTGGAAAAAATGATGCACATAGCAAAGGGAAATGAACTGAATCTATTGTTGTATTCAAGCATTCAAAATTGACAATAAATTAAGAAATAAGTGATAAGTATTTGAAAGAAATGAGGGGTTCTATTTATATTATTGCATTTTTCAAATACATGTTTACAAAACATCCCTTGAGGGCTCTTTAACAGATAAAATCCATTACAATTTCAAAGGATCCAATCCTTTCAGAGATTCAAGGTGTGCTTTTAGTGTCTTCGTCGCACTCACAATTCAAGGACAGGTTTTTGTTATTGTTGTAATGATCAATCCATCTTTGAATATTTAGCTCCTTCATCATGCGCTTGAATACCTGTAACTACACACAAGAAATTAAAATTCATTAATAGCATATGTAGATTAAGATAAAATGAATGAAATGCATGCAACATAGGATACAGAGAATGCAATAGAGAATGTAAAACTACTCCAAATGATACCAAAACTTAGCATGATGTATATTATCTACTTTTGGAATGATCTATGCAAAAATTGAACTAAAATTATGAGCAAAATCTATGGTCATCCCTAGGTGGACCAACTAGAACTATCATTATAAAAACCCTAATTGAAGGTCCAAAAATACTCCAAAGTTTACCAAATTTAATTATGATACATATAAACTACCCTAAAAATGATCTACACTAAAATTGATTCAAAATTGTATGCCAATTTATGGTCATCCCTGTGTGGGCCAATTAGGACTATTAACCATCCTATGTGGGGACAACCACCAAATAGGGTGGTTTTTGCCACCAATCCTTCTAATATCTGGTCTAGAATACTCCTAGGGGTGTTGTTGTGACTTTTGGTAACTTAAATCATAGGAATGTATGGGTTTTGGAAGGGATGTATGCATTTGGGGATGCCTTGAAAACTCTTATTGATGAAGATTCCAAGGGCAAATACGAGGGCAAAAGGTGTGAGTGAATCTCGATAGCACTTCATGGTGAATATTTGCAAACATATCTATTTGAAATTGAGTGGGATCACTCCAATTTATAGCCCAAGAGGTCCACAGGGCCAAAGGGGCAAGTTGGGGCATGCAAGGTAGGTGCTACCACTTGTCAAAACCCTTGCCATGCGTTGGGTGGAATAGGCCTCCAATTTGTAGATTATAATGGCCTTGAAAGTCTCCTAATCTATCATAATTTATTGGATGGGATAAATGGGATAATTTTATGGTCGTTTGTCCCACCCTTGACTTTTTGATGGGTCTATACCATGGTCCTCCCACCTAGGGATGGTTGCTTGTGGTCGTCCCTAGGTGGGACGACCATGAACTATGGTTGTCCTAGGGTGGGACGATCATGGATACATGGTCCAAAAATTCCCAAAAGTGGTCAAGAAACCTAATTAACCTATAAGGGTTTCCCAATAGGGCCATATGGTGTTGATAAGAGTGGCATCATAACAGTCTTATCTGACTGATGTGATTTTAGTATCTACAAATACCTCTTTTTGAGATGCATTACGTGAAGCAGAGCACAGAGAAAAAATAGATGACTAAAATATCAAATGATTAATTTTATTTAGTACCTAACCAACTTTAGATGCCTCTATTGTGTAAAGAGCATACATTCTTGGAATCCTTTCTTTTGAAATAATTGAAGGATTTATTTTGGTATACCTTTAAGCCACACTACAATGGCAGTCTTAGGGGCTTAGGGTATACTTGGTCTTGGTTCCTTCTTTTACCTATTTTGTGATATGTTTCTCAAGGCTTCAACTATACCAAGACTTATTTTTATTTTTGTATAGAATTATTTGCCCCAGTGTGGGCTTGAAATTTATCATTGACAATGATTCTTTTGAATGTATGCAAGTTGCACTTTTGAGTGTTTAAGTATTGATTTTGATTACGAATTCATTATTATGAATACCCCCTCAAATGATGAATCAATGAGGGTATGAAAAATTATGAAAGTGATGAGTCACTTGACTTATATGACTGGATTGGGATTACCTCCAGTTTCACCCATTGTAAGATTTATCAATTTTGTGAGGATTTTGATAGTTTTGTTGATATTTTATGGAAGAAAATGACTGAATACCTCATTCCCATGGAGTGGTCCAACAAAAATGGCCTTCTTGGGGACTCAAGTAGAAAATTTTCAATTCATACATAAAAAATTTGTGTTCAATGAATCAATCTTGATCCTTTATGAATTTTTATCAAATTTGACCTGTTTTTGGTGGTTTTTAGGCCATTTCTTTGCTTTTTCATCTATTTTTGTGGGATTTTTTTGTGGTTTTCCTAGGTCAGGATGGCTTCATATTTTATGTCCATACTAATATGGTACAGTTGGACAATTTTTTGGCCATCCCACCCTAGTATGGCCACTACTCATTCTAGGCATTTTTAAGCCCAAAATGGGCCAAAATAGCTTATTTACATACTTCTAACTTGGCAAACTGAGAGGTGAGGAGTATGATATTGATTTTTCAAAGTGAAGTGATATTTATATTATCTTAAAATAACCATGATACAGCCTTAGGACTCAACGAGCGATGGAGTTGGCGCGAGATGGGTAAGAGCTGAATTTGTTCCTATACTTTATTGAACTTGGAACTATAATTATTTGCATATTTTATAACAAAATACACTAAATATCAGTTAATGAACCTCAGTAGTAATAATATGTAGGAATTTATGCTTTATTTATATTTTTGTGCAATATTATTCCATTTTTCTGTTTTTTTATGTTGTTTTATGCCTATTTTTAGGGACTAGGAAGGCCCTTTTTTAGCATTTTTGGGGGCCATACCTAGATGGGACAGCCACTGGTGGACATACCTAGGTGGGATGGCTGCCAAATTGTGGGCCATCCTTGGGTGGGACAACCATGAATTTCGGAGAAAAAAGGTCATTTTTTGAGCCATTTTTGCTATTTTTAGGTAATTTTGATGCATTTTTGTTGTATTTTGGTTAAGATTGCTTGGCATTGTTAGGTGGTCAAGAGTCAGTATAAATTTCTGAATATTTTTTAGACTACAAAGGACTTATTTATGGAGTATGACTAGACATGTTTTAACTCCATTGGTCTCAATAAAGTGACATAATTACAACCAGTGTATGGAGATAGAGGCTACCTGATAGCTTTGATAGATCTATGGGACTCTCACACCAAAACCTTCAACTCATTGACTAGGGATATGAAAATTATGCTAGTGGATATCTACCAAATTTTATACATTCCAATAGAGGGGCATCCAATTTTATCTACTCATTGAGATCTTAGAGATACGATTTTATGGAGATACTTCAAAGTGGACAAGCACGAGGTAGTATGAGACTTGCCTAGCGGAGGTATCCTAGTGGAGATATGGTATGAGATAGAGGTTTTAACTATAAGATATGCCTTACTGATGATGCTTATATTCAACATGTTGCTACCAAAATTTTTAGGAGCTAGGTTCCCTTGGAACCTTTTGGAGTTGGTATTTTCACTTGTGGAGTGCACCATGGAGAGGTTATTAGTGATGCCTTGGGGTACGACGTTGTTTCCATAGCTGTATGATGAGTTGTACAAGATTAATTTCCACTAGTGGAAGGGATTACAATGTATATTTCTACTATAAGTGTGGGGATGGTAGCATATTATTGTGAATCAACCATGTGGACTACCTTGGTTGACACATGCACAACTTGCATATGTGGAGATAGGCTTGGGATCCTATGGTAGTGAGACCAAGAGAGGGGTCAGAGCCATACCTATGTAGGCATAATTGATCATTATACATAGTCATTTTTAAAACTCAGGATAGAGGAGGTGACTTGGGGACCATCCAGGGATTATCCAACATGGCCTGAGGCTGAGGTGCAACTTCACTGGGTGAGGCAGGGGTGATGGTTAGTTCATCAACATAGGATTGAGTGAGAGTATTTCCTATATGCTTGAGTGATGTAGTATTTTGGGATAAGCCAGGGGTTTCCTAGTGATCTAGTGGTATATAAACATTGTGTGGATGAGATGATACTTACTTGGCCTATAGTTGAGGTAGTGGGAGAGGAGGTAGATCCTAAGGAGGATGTATTTGTGGTATAAGATTTAGGGACAAAAAAAAGTATGAATCTTGGTAGGTGACACACCAGTGGTGAGGGGAGGAAACTCTACATGATGGTTAGCTGCAATGATAGGGGATGCTCATGGGGATGCTCCAGATGAAGGACATGATGAGGCTCCAAACAAGGAGGAGCCATACTTAGGTGAGTGACATGTGCATCACTGGGTAGATGATTATTGGATAGATATATTAGATATGGAGGATCTATAGGATGGCTATGTTGAGGATGACTTTGATGAGCAAGGAATGCATGTACAGTTGGTAGTACAGAATGCTACCATTATTGAGCTATAAGGCAATCTGATCAGAGGTAGACAAGATTGGAGGAATTATGCAGAGGAGATGGCTCTCCTACAGGCATGAGTGTAGACTACACAAGCATATATTGATAGGAAGGCAAGAGAGTTATCTACTCTTCAATAATAGGTTGGAGCAGGGAGTTCTAACCATGGTGGATCTAGTAGTGGTGAGATGGCTAGGCATAATATAGCACAACTCTATATCTTATTGAGTGAGTACTAGGCTCATAATTGAGATGACACCACCTACAAAAAGGATTTGGAGGATGTGATAGCACATCTTAGATGGAACTTACCAGCTCGCTCTTCTGCTACTGGGTCCCAAAAAAGTAGGAGTGGTATAGGGTAGTCATATACTAGGATGGGGAAACCTATATCTACGAGGAGAGTAGATAGGGCCTGGTAGAGCATATCTTGGAGCTCTTAATGAGAACTGACTAAGGATGGTGATGAGATTCATGGTGTTGATCTTGCGTGACCATGGTTGTTGAGACTCTATGGTTATCTTTAGTTTTTTGGCAGCATGAGGTCTGAGGACCCACTTGATTGTAGCCTATGAGAAGTTTTGAATTATGATGTATCTTTTTATACCATACATATACCTATATATATGAGTTGTTCTATTTTCATCATGTGTTTCCTTACTGCTTTATTAGATGTATGCAATTATTATGTTTGCTTTATTGATGCTTTTATGGATTCTTATCATGGATGTATGTATTACAATATGATGTGATTTGATGATATGTATATGAGTGTATGCATAATAAAATGGATGATTTTTTAATCTGTACTGATGAATTATGAATACTAGTTGACACACTAGATGCTAGCACCATAGACTGTACAAAATTCATCTATTCATTTTAATGTTATCATCAGACTATGTAATGGATTGTGCAAATGTAAACTAACAAACATGTGATAAAATATTATGGAATGATATGCATAGTAATATGTTATAGAATATTTTTGATATTTTCATGAGACTCAAACGCTCTAGTGATCTACTCAAAAGATGTATAGTAACTATACAAAACATTTTGGCAAGGTATAAATCTGCAAGGATGACCAAGATATTTAATATCCCTGTGTGTGAATGTGAGTTCATTTCTATGATATCACATAAAGTTACCCTAGTACCAAATAGGATTGATGTAGCCCATATTTACTGATGATCACCTTGTAAGGATCATTATCCTGAGTTTTGTACATATTTGTATTAGACCACTAGGCAATACATGCTACCAAAAGCTAGCTCATCCACATGCAAATATTGGTCTATATAAAAGCAGGTTGCTAATGTGACAGATATATCATCATGCATAAGGATAATTCCATTGCCAAGCAGGCTTGATGCCACCCAACCTATAGTGAGGATCATATTATGGTTGTCAAATGTTGAGAATTCCAAGGATTCAAGTTCAGTACTCTCTTATTTTCTTTTATCTTTGAATTTCTTTAGGTATTTTCTCATTTTTTTTTAGTGAGCACAATATTTTAGAAGTGGTGAGAACCATTTTTTATTTTACTTTTTGCTTTTGATAGTGGTAAAAAATACTTTTTCTTTTTAATATTTTTAAGTGGTAACAACCACTATTTATTTTTTTCTTTGGATACTTGCCCGAATTCGGCATGAAGCAAAGGGATTTTGATTATTTTGGATAAGGAGGAGCTTGTCCTTTTGTCAATAATCAGCATCTTTGAGCCATTCACACAAGGGTATGAGCAAGGTAAATGTTTAACTTAGGGTAAGATGGACCACATTGTAGGTTTCATCCTTTCTTGTGCAAAACTTGGATTTATTAGTGTGAAAATGTGTTTGGGATTATGACGTATACAAGGTACAATAAAAGCATGACTCTACCTTCAAAAATTAAGATAGCTTTCTAAAAAATATTAAAAATAAAACTAGAGATGACTGAGTGACCAAAAATCCTAATGACACCTTATAACAAAAGGCCTAGGTGAAGTAAAATAGACATGCATATGAAAGGTGGAGGGTGATTATTAAAATGTAGACGGTTGTAAATAATGATAAAGTTGATTTTGAAGGATGCCTAATGTACAGACCTGGTGCTAGACATGTATGATCAACTCTAAAATGGAAAATGCAATGATGGGTATGCTTAATGCAAGTAATTGTATAATGCAACGATATAAAAATGTAATGCAATGCAATATTTTTGTCTTTTTGATATTTTAATGATGTTTTTAAATTTTGATAAATATATTTACACATTTGACCAATGGGCTTAGTGGATGATTGGGGTATTTTGGGTGACCAAAGGGTTTATGGGTACCTTTGGGGATTTTTGGGTGACCAAAGGGTTTATAGATACCTTTGGAGCATTTTAGGGTGACCAAAGAGTTTATAGATACCTTTGGAGAATTTTAGGGTGACCAAAGGGTTTATAGATACCTTTGGAGCATTTTAGGGTGATCAAAGGGTTTATAGATACCTTTGGAGCATTTTAGGGTAACCAAAGGGGTTATAGATACCTTTAGGGCTTTTTAGGGTGACCAAAGGGTTTATAGATACCTTTGGAGCATTTTAGGGTGACCAAAGAGTTTATAGATACCTTTGGATATTTTTAGGGTTTAGTAGGTGCCTTTAGAGCATTTTAGGGTGACCAAAGGGTTTTGTAAGCACCTTTGGAGCTTTTTAGGGTGACCAAAGGGTTTATAGATATCTTTGAGGAGTTTTGGGTGACAAAAGGATTTTATAGATGTCTTTGGATATTTTTAGGGTGACGAAAAGGTTTATAGATACCTTTGGAGCATTTTAGGGTGACCAACGAGTTTATAGATACCTTTGGAGCATTTTGGGGTTACCAAAGGGTTTATAGATACCTTTGGGGATTTTTGAGTTACCAAAGGGTTTTATAGGCAACTTTGGAGCTTTTTAGGGTGACCAAAGGGTTTATAGATACCTTTAGATATTTTTGGGTGACCAAAGAATTTTTAGATACCTTTGGAGCATTTTAGGGTGACCAAAGGATTTGCAGGCACCTTTGGAGATTTTTGGGTAACCAAAGGGTTTTGTAGGTACCTTTGGAGATTTTTGGATGACCAAAGGGTTTTTTAGGTGCATTTGGAGATTTTTGGGTGACCAAAGGCTTTATGGGTATCTTTGGATGGACCCCCTATCTATGGTCAATACTCTGATGGAGATGGCAGATAATCTCCCTAATCAAATTCAATTACCTCAAGATCAAGGTGCAATGGCTTTAATGGGTTATTCGGATCATGCAATGGTGTAGTAATATCTATGGAAATCATATTAATGGATGGATGATCTCCATTGGATGGGTTATTGGATCTATTGCTAAGGGGTTGTCTTAAGACTTACAGGGGTGGTTGCAGTGGAGGTGGAATGATCGGTAGTGGATTATGCAAAAGACAACGAGATTGTTCTTCAAGTGGTAAAAGTTGTTGTCAAATAGGATATTGCACTAGTAACATACATAGATAGAATTCTTCTTCATCATCCAATGAGATGACCTGCTCATATTCCTCATATAAACTAGGTAAGTTTATGGGTGCTACACCATAATCCAATTCATCATCCATTGTTCATTCTTGAGGAGGACCTTGATCCTCTTTCTCGTTGTCAGATAGAAGAGTATGTGACCCTTCATATTTTTCATAAGATCAGGTGAAATCTTGAGATATCCCCTGATCTATCATGTTTATGGGAAAATAATCCCCCAAAGAGTGGACATGATTAGGATTATCATAGGGATTATGTGCAAGCTCATCCCTTTAGTTAAGACCTAGGCATTCTAAAATGTATATGATGACATCGAGAGGTATAGGCTTGTTGTGTCCTAAACAAGATTTATCATATGGTAATTGATATTACGGCAAGCAAGGAATACGGGTACCTTGTTCATATAACCTCAAACCATAGCCATGCCAATGATAGCAATGGAGATATCACAAGGCATAATCAGGATTAGATAGGTAATTGATGTCCTCAGAGAAATGTTCTCCATCATCTTCTTGCTGAGAAGATGGTTTTCTTTCATATTCAATACCCCCATATATAAAATTTATTTGATTGGGAGGTATACCTAGAGGTACGATGGTATCTATGGGAAGATGAGATCGTTCCATATTCTCCTAAACTTGTATTAACCAAATGGACTATGACATAGAATGGTGAAGATGGAGGAGGCAAAAGTGAGGCTTATGACTCAACACTTACCTCATGAGATGGTTCTTCATCTGCTAGACTAGGAATCTCTTCCAGGAAAATTGTGGATATTATAGGAGGTATGTCATCGATATGCCTATTCGACATGTTCCTCTACAGGGATTTGATGATGAAAAAGGTGTTTCTGAATGTTCCAATGATGATTATGATATGGAAGAATAAGGTAATGGATTAATGGAAGGTGATGGTGAGGGAAGTAGACGTTGAATGAACGTATTCAGTTGGAAGTCCATATGAGTCAATGGTAAGGTCTACTTGGGGATATGCTGCACCAAGTTGCAGTATTTGAAGGGATCAAGGTCTGCAGAGACAACGTCTACTTGTCCTTCAAAATTATACTTCAAACATTGGTGAACGATGGAGGGGATGCACTTCATGTCCCTAATACAAGGTCTACCTAACAATATATAGTAGGCCATTGCACCCTCCAAAATGTGACACAATGTTGGTATAGTTTTTCATCCCACATGAATAGGTAGGACTATAGTGCCAACTATTGAGCATATTGTATCATTGAATTCTCAAAGGGTGTAGGTGGAGGAAACAATATGAGATACTAGAAGAGCATTGGTGTTGATGATGTTACTTTATGAACTAGTGTCAATTAGAACTCTCTTATAGGGTGTTCCATTTACACATGCAATGATGTGTAGAGGAGGATCAACCACATCATTTTCTATCAATTTGAGTTTATGTTCATGAAATGTGATAACTGGTTCTTTACACTACTGAACGTGCCCCACAAAATTGATAAAGGAGTTAGACTCTTAGGACTGGAGATCAATCAACTTAATAATATCTTTAAGAGCTTCTTTATGAGGTGGATATTACTGAATAAGCTCATATATGGAAATTCAGTGTAATATTATTCGTAAGCTTTGAGTAAGCTTACTTTTTATTGTAACCACTAAATAAGGTGGAAGGCTTGGTACTGGATGTTGTGGTGGCAATGATGTTGAGCGAATATCTCTTGAAGCTACAAATTATTCATATTGATTTGGATAGTGTATGTTCCTTGTCATAATGCTAAGCATCCCGATGAACCCTTGTTGAGGGGGTGTCACATGGACCTCATTTAATTATTTGGAAATATTTTCCTATACCTCATGAGTGGGTAATGGGTCTTTAAAAACACCCATTTATTAATTGTTTGTCATGAGAGGGTTATCCACTTGAAGGTCATTCCTCTCGATCATATCTTGTGCTAGGTTTTTGAAACCATAACACATTGCCAAGTCATGTCCAATCTACCTATGGTATCTATAATATAGGTCTTCATGATGTCCCATAGGCTTTTTTTTGCTTGTAATCGATTCTATAGGCCGGATATCAGGTAGAGTAATCACCTTGGAAACACATAGATGCTTGAATAGGGAGTCCATCGACTCAGTGAAGGGCATAAATTATTTTCTAGGGTTGTGTTGCTAATTTTACCCATGATTCACTTGAGTGTTGTTGTTGTAACTTGTAGGAGGAGGTTGGGCCTGATAATTTACCTTCTGAGGCCACATTGGTTGCACAGGCCCTAGAAAATTGATGGAACCTTGGTTAACTACTACCAAATTTGATTGTGCTAGATTGCCCTTTGGGTTCTTGGTCCATTCTTTATGGGGTTTTACAATGTCCCCCTTTTGAATTTTAAAAATTTCTATTGTTATAACCTATTCTAGAGCATCTTCAAGAGTTTGATACTGTTGGAGTTGTAGCAATAGTGAAATTAGCTTTAAACAACTCTTTAGAAACATCTGAGTTAGGTCAGACACTGGAAATAGGTATGGTAGCTTATCAAGAAGAGTTCACCACTTATTACCATAGTCTGTGATTGAATCATCTTCATATTGCTTTAACCCTGTGAGGCCTATTAAGGCCACATTTCTATTAGTATTAAAGGTGAAATGTTTCAGGAATGTGTCTAAAAATTGCTCACAGGTATGGATGTTGTACCTTGGAAGTTGATTATACCACTCTAAAACTAGGCCAAAGAGGGTAATCAAAATTGTTCTCAGTAGTAAGGCATCATTTTCCTGGATATTAAAGCACTGGTTCATGAATCTTGTGATGTGCTCCTGGGCGTCTTACTCTCTTTAAAATTTTTCCAACTTGGAAATTTTTAAATTCTTCGAATATGGATGGGAAGGTATAGATGGATTAAACGATTGACTACATAGTTGGCATAATGTGGGCTTTTATTACCCAAAATCAGCTATCTTACTCTCTATGGTTTCCATGCACTTAAGAAATTCTCTATACACATTAGAGGATTTAATAGCCTCTTCTTTACTTTAACCTCATAGGAGGGTGAAGAATGTTAAGCATATGACATGGTGGTTCATTGTCATCAACCATGCCTCAATAATGTGCTTCTAGGTATTCCTCTTCTGGTTCCAAACCATCATAGGCCTCGTAAGGTGTTTCTTAAATGGGCCTACAATGACGAACAAACACTTGCTAAAGTTGATCTATGTTTGGACCAGGAGGTAAGTCCTGATTAGGCCTAGGAGGTCAAGGAGGCACCATCTGATTAGGCCTAGGAAGTTTATTTTGGTTAAAAATGGGTTGCCTCTAATGAACCCCTTGTCTATATGTACTTGGGGTAGAAAATCCATTACGCAACGCCTCTTGAATCTATTATTCAATCCTTGTTTTTATAATTTATGTTAGCGATCTAAGAGGTCCAATAATTATTTATCTAGATGAAGCTAATTAAATTGAGATTGGTGATCAGCATACATTTTTATAATTTGGTTTATTTGCTCAGTTGTGTGGGGCCTATGAACCCTAGCACTATTTCCATGATATATATCCTATTAATGAGGATATGATAAATCCACTATGAGCTTCCCTTGATTGAGAGAAGTCGCATTTACTTGAGGTTCACTCCTAAATAGATGTTATTTATACTCCACTAGCACAAAAGCACATCATGCTTGCATGGAGTAATTAAACTAAGGATAGTCAAGACTTTCCTCACATATTCCTTTATCAATGAGGAAGGGAAGGGTAGAATTGGCTCACCTAGTGTGATGAGTATCATACTAATATTGGTACTTGTACTTTTGAGATCTATCAGGGAAATTTGAGGGTGTATTGTGATCATTTAGCCCCGCCCATGGTGCGTAGTCTTGATCCTGCACATAGGTGTGCAAGGTAGACCAAGAAGATATGCAAATGTGTGGTATTGCTCTATGTGTTTGTGCCTAAATGCATGGTTGTAATTATTGAAAGAAGGTACGTGAAGTGTCTATAATTGGAAAATAATTTCTCTGATTAGGACCACAACTTGTAGGGGTGTCACGTGTGGGGGTCCATTGGAGGCTAGGTTCCTTATTTGACATTCTAGGACTTGGGCGAGTAGGATTTTACCAAGGAGGTATAATAAAATCCTTATGGTCAAATAGGATATGATCTATGTCTCCTTGCCTACTCTCCACAACGTCAACCCTTGAATGGGCTTAACTACAGGTGCATACCATAACTACTTTGTTCCAAACCCTACATGATTATCTCCTTTACAAATTTTAATGATTCAACACACAAAAATAGAAATGCACAATAATATAAGTGTTTATATATTTTAAAGAATTATATGTGTTCCTAAAATTGTTTGGTATGTTTTTGATTTATTGCTTTGCAAAGAGATTTCTTTTCACATGTTTGAATATTATTGATGTAATTCTGAATTTGTTTAAGGGATTTCACTTGTATACTCGTATCTCAATAACCGAAAATGAAATTATGGTCATGTGATCCAACCAAATTATGGATATGAAGCCCATACCCAATCAAGGAGCACAGGTCCTACCAATCCTCACCCATATTTACCATGGGCAGTGATACACCCTTTGAAGAGAAGTGCATACAAATTTTCACAGCTAAGATGGCTCTTGGAGCCAACTTTGGCCAAAAATAGGGTTTGTAGAATTTGAGCCAATGGGTGGAGATGAAACCCACCATCATTGGTATCTATTAGTGGTTGGGGATGAAATTCCAACTCACTAATGTTTAAATGTGACGTGGTGTGTGTGGTTCCTTTTATACTTAAAGAAAGTAAAATAAAGTAGCATTCAATGAACCTTCACTAAATGCATAAGAAACATTTCACTTTTCGAAATGTTTGCATGAATGAGGAACCTACAAAATACTTATCCTATATGAAAAACTAACCCTTAGGTAGATCGCAAGAATTCAAATCATTCAAATGCATAATTAAACAATTTTTTTTTCCTATTTTTCTTCTTTTTTTTATATTGAATTTTAGGAAAAGTGAAAATCAACCTTTCAATGAACAAGGAAAAGACATGAAAAGGTGAATTTAACTTTTTATGAACAACATTAATGCAAATTGAAGGTTTAGGCACTTACCTTGAAAGTCTAATAAGTTGTTGTTTCTGGAAATATAGGCTGAAAACCCCTTATTTTTTGGCCATCCTAGGGTAGGATGACTATAAATTTGGGGGTCGTACCTAGGTGGGACGGTTGTTGTGGCCATCCCTAGGTGTTCTGATTAGGAATTCAAGGGCCATTTCAATCCATAATTACCAGAACCTACAATAGTCAAAGGGAAAAAATAAGGTCAAAAGTTTCAAAAATTAAAAGGGACAAGGGTCCCACCATGATCGCCACTGTAGAGTGAAAAAATGGTGCACCTAGCAAAGGGAAATGAACTACATCTATTGTTCTATTCAAGCATTCAAAAGTGACAATAAAGTAAGCAATAAGTGATAAATATTTGAAATAAATGGGGGGTTCTCTTTATATTATTGTGTTTTTCAGTTGTTATTGCTGCCCACCCTCCACCCTCAAATTGAGGGTGGAGGGTGGGCAGCAATAATAACTGCGATTATTGCTGCCCACCTTCCACCCTCAATTTGAGGGTGGAGGGTGGGCAGCAATAACAACTGCTGTTGTTATTGCTGCCCACCCTCCACCCTCAATTTGAGGGTGGAGGGTGGCAGCAATAACAACTGCAGTTGTTATTGGGTGGAGGGTGGGCAGCAATAACAACTGCAAATAAATATTTACAAATTTTCCCCTTGAGGCCTCTTTAATTGATACAATCCATTACAATTTCAAAGGATCCAATCTTTTCAAAGATTCAAGGTAGGCTTTCAATGTCTTCCTCACACTCATGATTGAAGTGTGGGTTTTTGTTCCCACTGTGATGAGCTATCCATATTCGAATATTTATATCCTTCCTCCTATGCTGGAATACCTATACCTACACACAAGAAATTGAAATTGGTTAATAGCATGTGTAGATTAATATAAAATCAATGAAATTCATGCAACATAGGATACAAATAATGTAATAGAGAATTCAAAACTACTCCAAATGATACCAAAACATAGAATGATGTATATTATCTAATTTTAGAATGATTTATGCATAAATTGAACAAAAAATATGAGCATAATATGTGGTCATCCCTAGGTGGGCCAATTGGGACTATCATCACAAAAACCCTAATTGAAGGTCCAAAACTGCTCCAAACTTTAACAAATTTAAGTATGATGCATATAAACTAACCTAAAAATGATCTAAACTAAAATTGATTCAAAATTGTATGCCAATTCATGGTCATACCTGGGTGGGCCAATTGGGATTTTTAACCATCCCATGTGGGAATGACCACCAAATAGGGTGGTTTTTTCCACCAATCCTTCGGGGATCTACTCTAGAATACTCCTAGGGGAGTTTTCATCAAATTTTGTAACTTAAATAAAAGGACTAGATGGGCTTTGTAAGGGATGTGTGTATTTGGGGATGCCTGGAAAACTCCTTCGATTGATGAAGATTCCAAGGTCAAATACAAGGGAAAAATATGAGAGTAAATCTTGGTAGCACTTCGTGGTAAATACTTGCAAATATCTCTCTCTAAAATTGAGTGGAATCACTCCAATTTATAGCCCAAGAGGGCCTCAGGGCCAAAGGGGCAATTTGGGGCATGCAAGGCAGGTGCTGCCACTTGTCAAAATCCTTGACATGCGTTGGGTGGAAGAGGCCTCCAATTCATAGCTTGTGATGGCCTAGATAGTCTCCCAATCTGTCATAAGTCATTGGGCAGGATAAATGGTAGAATTTAATTGCCACTTATCCCACCATTGACTTTTTGAGGGGTTTATACCATGGTCATCCCACCTAGGGATGGTTGCTTGTGGCCATCCCTAGGTGGGACGACCATGAACTGTGGTTGTCATGGGGTGGGATGACCATGAATTATGGTCATCTTGGAGTGGTACGACCATGGCTACATGGCCCAAAACTTCCCAAAAGTGGAGTGAATCTTCCAAAAAATGGTTAGGACCCCTAATTAACCCCTGAGGGTTTCCCAATGGGACCATATGGTGTTGATAAGAGTGGCATCATCACAATATTATTTGATTAACATGATTTTAGTGTCTACAGGTAGAATTAAGGAACTAAAAGAAATGTTAATTTCTAAAATACTAAGATTGCATATTGCGAGAGTGTTTCCATAGAGTTATAAGATAAAGCTCATGAATAATGGGACAATATTTGATCCACCAGTTTGATAAATTAACTAGTGAAGGTCATCTAAGAGATCTGGAGAAATTTATTTGAAGTTTATTTTATTGCATAGAATTAATTGTTAGATGATTGAGACACCTCCTAAAATAGAAATCTAGTATATTTCAACTTCATTACCCGATGTTTGGAGTGCCTTCATAGTGTAGAGATTAGTTGTTGCAAGAGAAGAATACTACAAAAGAGACTTCTCAAAAATAATTGTGGTGAAGTTGAAGACAGGAGATCTACATTACTATATTGGAAAATTCATAAGGAAAAAGACTATAGTAGCCTTAATCTAAGAAAATTCCATAGTAGCCTTGATCTAAAAGAAAAGTCCATTGTAGCCTTTATCTAGAAGAAAAGACCACAGAAGCTTTGATATGGCGGAAAAGGCCACAAAAGCCTTGATACTGAAAAGGCCACAGAAGCCTTGATCCTGAAGAAGACTCTAGAAGAGATTATCTAATTTAGAAGTATATTTTAGTACTAATAATTTTTTTCAGAAATAGGGAGATATAGTGAGTTGGGAAAGATTCCTATAAAAAGGTTAGGAAGAGTATCTTCTTTAGATGCAATCTAGCTCCTAAAGCAAAAGATATCAGGAGAAGATCTCATTGAAGAAATTCTAGACTTGGTAGAAGAAGGACTAGGAGAGTCCTGCTCAAATCCAGAAGTAGTAGAATCAGATATCTAGGATAATATATCGCCACCAACACTTCCAAAAGTAGAAGGTTGAATATAAGGTCTCAAAGAAGACCATAAGAAGATGCAATATCAAAGACCTTGGAGAGGTCTCTACGAGCATCCAATAAAAGTATTAGAGAGCCTTACTGAAGATATAATCAAAGGAGTTCCAAGGAGAATGATTTGGATAAATTCACTATTGGATATAGTAAAAAATTTGGTACAATTATCGCCATCCAACAAAAAGCCCAAGAAGATAAATTTAACAAGTTATAAATATCATAAGACCTCAAGACATTTAGAATCTTGAGAAGAAAATCCTATTTGAAGTCAGAATTTGATAAGAAGCTTTAATAAATATTCAAACTTAAGAAGCCTACAAAATAAAGGATATTTGGAGATTGCCTCTCACAGCAAAAAGACACCACTTCAGAAACAAAGATCTCTTCAAATCTTCATTAAAGGAGGAGACTACAAGAGGATAACAAACCACCAAAATTCTAGGATTATGAAGGAGTTCGATACCATCATTTGGTGAAGATGAAGTTGTTTAGAGCAGCCTATAGAGAGCTACAATATCTTACTCAAGGCAGAAACTTGGTGATCTTAGACACCAATAGCTATATCCTCTACAACAACAGTGAAAAGGGCCTTTAGAAAAGGGTAAGCAACTATTGGTGCAAGTAGATTCATTAAGGTGGATTACTTATCAGGTTTCTCTAAGGTGCAAGTAGATTCATTAAAGAGAAAGGTTTCTCTAAGTTTCATTTGCACTTTAGGAGTTGATTAGATTTAAGAATTTCAAACTATCTACCAACTACCTATCATCTACTCAGGAAAGCAAACAAAAACTAGCTCCTACTACCTTGCTTATAAGATAAGTATAGAATAATTATTAAAGAATAATTTCATATTATTCTTGATTAATTTCAATGAATTGATTAAGTGCATTATTGTTTAGAGTTGATTGGATTGATAAGGTGAAATTGTTAGTGCATTAAAAGTGAAAATTGTTAGATTCATTTACACTATTATTACTCTCAAAATAAATTAATTTTGTGCTTTTGAGAAGGGTACAAAATCTAATTTGCATCAAGTATCTAAAGACACTCTTAAAGTATAGAAATATGCAACTCACAGTGGCTAATAGAAGCCACAAAAATTGGTTAGTACAAGTAAATAAAAACTAACCAAAAGAAGGTTCAAATATTGAGACTTGGTGAGTCTCAAATCCAAATAACTATAGGGTTAAATGCAGTATAAAAAATATTATATATACAACATATGTAAATCTTGGATCTATCATTAAATGTCCATGCAAAGAGGGAAAGGAGTCTATCAAAAGGTATGTCCTTAAAATCTTCATTTGTGCATTCAAAATCTACTAGAATATCATACTACAAGACCTGCAAGGAGTGCAAAAAAGGGTGCAATAAGAACATATCATTCTCATAAAAGTACACAAGGTGTTGAACAAAATTTTTTGCAGGAAAAGGGTATATTGAATGTGTCACTACATGCACAAACACTACAAGGAAATCCAACCAAGAAAGGTCGAACGTCAAGCAAAGTTGAACATCAAGCAAATCCGAATGTTAAGAACTCCTCATCCATAGGAAAAGGAGTCATTCAAATAGGTTCACCCTTCACATATTGGATGGATGAACCTGTAAAAGTAATTCACATATTAGTTGATCATATACCTACATTTACTTAGACAAAAAGGGAACATCAAGCACAAAGATGGCATATTCTACCTCAATCAATGTGGATGAACAATACATATTAAAGGGAATAAAGAACAAGGATAATAGGTGAAATACATAGAGATATTTATCTTGGTGAAGATTGTTCACCAAAAGAATCACCTACAACACCATTCAAAGCTCCAGAAGCACCTTAATGATCTACCAACAATATAAGAGGTTGATTGCACTCCAAGAAATGTAGAAATCAAAGAAGAGGTATACAAAAAGGATTTATACTATCCTTGGAGGTATTACAATGAAATAATTCCATGCAGAAAGGTTGAAAGCCACTTAACATGGATTATCTAAGGTACCATCCATTTTGTAATGCCCAAGAAAACTCATGAAAGAGTGACAAGCATCCACACAAGTGTTCATGCATTACAAGATGACCAAGAAGCTAGTAGTGTGTTACAATATGACCAAGAAGCTAGTAGAGCATTACTAAAATACTGGTACATTACAATGGAGAGAGCTCGTACGTAACACTCAATGATACTTGTTAAAACCTTCACCACCTTAAAAGGCATCTAAATACAAAGTGACAGAGTGTGAAGAAGAGTGAATTGCACAGTCAAAGGGATTTAGTTGATAATAGCACGATGAAACATGTTTGAAGCACATCATGGAAGAAAAGCAGGATGAGCATTAAAGGCTTATGGAAAATAAGGTCAATCCTTCTCAAATATGTAGCGCTCTTCACTCCAGCATTGAAGACAAGGCCGACCCAATCCACACTCATCATATCAAGTATTTAGCTGTTATATCTAGTTAAATTCAGAGTCGTTCAAGTGTGGTGATAAAGAATCTAAGGTAAGTAATTTATCTCATTTAATATTGCTTTCAAATAAAGGAGATATAAGGTTTAAAATCAAGGATAAATTTTTGATATTATGAAATAAAACGATATAGGAGATAACTTACCAAGATAAAATTATATTTTCAAATTAACCTAGAAGATATAAAGAATTCTAATTGTGTTAGATTTTTTAATATTTTACAAATATTATTGTGATCTGATTTTTCCAAAAAATTAGGGAGTCATAAGGGTTACTACATCAAATTAATTTATTGGAAATTAGATTCACTTAAATTATTTACCAAAGCTAATTGGATAAAGGTGGCTAATTACTATCGGTACCATACTGGTAATTCAAAGTTTGGTAGATATTGTATCCCTATTGAGGACTGGTAATAAAGATAAGAAGGATATTCACTATATTTGGCAAAATACCATAGCCAACTTAGTTGAATCAGTCCATAAACTCCTTAATCACCCCCAAAACTCCCACCAAAAATGGGATCAAGTGATACAAATATTGAATATTAAATCTTCTAAGGGAAAACAACTTAAAGGGAATGTGAGTATAAGTAATATGGATAGGACAAGGAATTGACAACCTCCTCCTAAGTATTTTAGAAAATTCAATACTGATGGAGCCTCTAGAGGGAACCCTAGAAAAGCCAGTGTGTGAGGAATTGGTAGAATTTCAAATGGCTCTCTGGTTTTTACTTTTGTTGAGAATTTGGGTATTATTTCCAATAACCTTGCTGAGGAGTATGGTATCCTCAGAGGCCTTCAGGAGGCTAATAAGGTTGGATGGGAAAAGGTGTTAGTTGAGTCCGACTCTCAACTTATGATTAATATTTTGAAGACTCCTTCCAAAAATCATAAGGTTGATTGGAGAATAAAAATAATTATTGAGAAGATTCAATTAATCCATATGGTATTTTTGAAAGTTGATTACAATCATGTGGTCAGAGATCAAAACAAGAGTGCTGATGCTTTAGCTAATTGGGATTTGGATAAAAGTGATCTTACTTGTTATGGCCACCCTCCTAGATGGTGGGATTCACAAATTAGGGAAGCTCTTCTTTCTATCATTTCTTTGGATGGCTCCATTTCTGAAGGTACCTAGTTTCTTCTTGCTTTTTTTTTGCTTCTCTTTGGTTCATTCAGGTTTTTTTAGTTCCCTAGCTCTCTCTTTTATTTCTTTTGTTTCCTTGGTTGTTTCTTGCCTTAATAGTCTTCTGTTCTAGATAGGTCATTGTTATGTTCAATTTTTTTTTTTTTTTTTTAGTTTTTTAAGGTGTGTGTGTTCTATTGTTTTGTTTTGTTTTTGTGTTCTTTGTGTTGTTTTTTTTTTTTTCTTGCATTTTTGTTGTTTTGTGTTTTTTAAGTTTTTTGTTATTGTTCTTGTGTTTTTGTCGTTCTTGTTCTTGTGTTTATCTTTGTTTGTGTTATTTCATGTTTTTTGTGTGAGTGTTTTCTATGTTTTTTCTTTTTTTTTATTGTCTATTGTTGGTTGTTTTTTATTTATTTTTTTTAATATTTTAGGTTTTGGTTGTGTTTATTTTTCATGTTTTTTTTGGGTTGTCTTTGTAGTGTTTTATTGTTTTTGTCTTGTTTGTGTTTTGTTATGTGGTTCTTGTGTTTTTATATGCGGTTCATGTTGTGGTTTCTTTTATCTTATTGTGTGTGTGTTTGGTTGTGATTTTGTTTTTGACACACTCAAGGAACATGTTTTTTATTTTATTTTATTTTATTTTGTTGTTATTTACTTATTTTAAAATTGATTTTGTGTGTTTGGTTGCTCCTTGAGTATGTCAAAGGTGGAAGGCCATGTTTGAGTCCTAGGCATTTTTTGTGGAATGGATACCCCTGCCTCCTTGGGTCTTACCCGAAAGTAGCATCCCTTTTGGGATGTTTTCCACAAATAAAAAAAAATATTTCCCAAAGGGTTATTTAAAAGAGAGGTTTATCATAGTATTTCAAAGGTTGAAAATTTATAAAATTATTATCTCAAAATTTTTAAAATGAGACAAAATATGCAACATTATAACCTCTTTAAAAATTTTGAAAAGTGTTTATTTCAATAGGAGCAATAACGGATAATAGAAGTTAATTTTTTACAAAACTGTACAAAATAAACTAAATATTGAATTATATTTTACAAAAGAATTATATCTTATCCAGATCATACTAGGGAGTCATAAATAATTCTACATAACTTGGTAATATCATCATTTATCAAATATTATCAAGTTACAAAATATAAGTTTTCTTCAAAACCCATAAATCCTTAAGAGTAAAGACTCGCATTACTTGGGAGTCATAAGGAAGCCTACAAAACTAATTATTAATAAAGGTTTTATCAAATAAAGTTTATATACCTCAATTAGGGAGGCATAAGGATGTCTAGTTACAATAAATGTGCAAACATCAACAAGGATAATTGTTTCAATAAGGAAAAAGTTAGTTCTATAAAACTTGGGATCATGAATCTATAGAGAATATTGAAAAGCAATAATCAAGCCTAAGAAAATAGATATGAAAATCACCACAAGAAATTAAAGATAAGCTCAAGAACTTATTATTCCATGAGAGGGACCTTGCATTAAATAGCAAAGGTGTACAATATGATCCATTGGATCATAACAAACTCAATATATCTTAGCCACACACAAAACTAGGAGTTTACTAACCTCATGCAAAAGAGATAACTCCAAAAAAGTAATAAGATAATATCTAGAAAATAAATATCCTAAATATAATATCTAGAAAATAAATATCCTAAATATACCTAGTAACAACTTAAGATATACTCTAACACCCCCCTTAAGTGGTACTAGGAGGTAGTGAATCAACAAAACCAAACAAGTGGCATATCCATAGATATGAGTCCTGGTAATAAGGCTTGATAAGGTACTCATGTACAATATATCCATAAAAAAACCTCTATTGGAAAGATGATGAAAAAACACATAGGAAAAAACATCTACCAGAAGAGAAAGAAGAAATATGAAGAAATATGTGGAAGGAGGATGAAGAGGAATCAACACCATCTAGGACAACATCCATAAAGAAAGTCTTGCAAAGGATCTATGTTATGGCCCCAAAATGTATAGATGCATCGTCGTAGAACTAAATATCTCCCACGAGAAAGAAAGAAGTCAGGATGCATACATCGAAAATCTTCCCACTCCAAGAAGGTATGAGGAGGGGACAACTTGAAATCTAGTGCTTGTGACGATGAACAAGGCTGTGAACTATATCAAAGTGAAGAAGTCATCAACAAACCAATGTGTATATTCTGGAGACTCAATGTTTAGTTGCATAATGAAAATATCAATGGAAGCAGTAAGAGAAGAGATAAAGAAGCCCTAAAATGGAATTCGAGATCTCCTAAAGAGAGTCCAACCAAAGATAACTATGTGAGAGTATTACAAGACTCCTGATGCAAGACAAAAGAAGCAAAAGAAGGCTCCAAGACAACAAGAGTAGGAGGACAAGGTGGCTCATCAAAACAAGGAAGGCACACCACAATAAAGTACTCAAAATGCTCTGTATGAACAACATATAGAGGAACATAAAACAAGGATATAATCTCCTCATGAAGATCAACAACATCCAAAATGTGTGACTCAATGAAAAGAGAAAAAAATCCATCCAAAATTTCCTCTTCAAGTGTGGATACATGAGGACAATCCATAGAAGAATTGAGGGACTCTAAAGTCTTTGAAGCTGTATCAGTATCCTGCAAAATATCTTCAACTGGCATATAAACATTGAACTCATCCAAAGCATCTTTATGTATCAAGGATTATTCATCACAAGATAATATATTCTCAAAATGTGCACAAAGTATGGAAAAATCTATATGGGAAGATGCTTGTAAATCCTAGTTTACAGGTGGTAAAATATCATAAGAAACAATATTTGTGGTGTATCTGATAATACTACACACATGATTTAATCTATCTTGCCAAAATTAACACAGAGGTATGTGATGCCGAGGCTCTAGAATAAGACCACGAAGATATGGCAAAATCTCAATTGAGCACAACTTATCAACAATACTATCTTGCCAAGCAAGATATGAATCACGATCAGTGCATAGAGTGATGGGAAGTGCTAAAAGATCGAATGAAAGATCCAACATGGTAACTTGCAAAGACACCAATGTAGCTATCAAACTATGAAAAAGTCACCAAATAAAACCCCCTTAAACCAAAGTGTCTCACAAAAGGTGAGTGAGAAGATAGTATGGAGTAAGAAGCACCACAATCGCAAAGGTAGTTCAAAATGACTCCACAAGCACAAATATGTGGTTACTACCTATATGAACACAATGACCTCATAACAAGGTCCAAACTGTGTGGAAAAACAACCAAACAAGGGTAAAAAGGTACTTTATAAATTTAGTCCATAGGATCAACAAAACCTCCCAAAAAATACCTTTATAATTCAGGCTTACAACGAGAATATAAAGCCCCTAACTAAAAAAGCTGATTTTTTTTAAATACACGACATAAAACAATAATTTTCTTAAAAATTATACCCTCTAGATCTAAATTTTGAATGCATCAATGCGAAGCCCTCAAAAAATCATTCAATATAAAAAGAAAAAATTGAACGAAAACTGATTTTGGAAGAGGTAGAAATGAACTCCACAAGTTGCTTCTCTAGAAAATTGTGGGACCTCAGGTTTGCAGTTTTATAAAACTCCAGCATAAAAAAATGTAGATACTACTAAACCAATGTGAATACCTTGAAAAAAGTCAATATCAAAAAAACATTTTACCTAAAATGGATTTCGTAAGAGGGAGAAATGACCTCCAAAAGTTGCTTCTCTAGAAAACTGCGCGGCCATGGGTTTGCAATTAAAAAACTATGGTTTTATAAAAATCCCATCCACAAAAATATAGATCTGACTACACAAATATTTATTTATTTATTTTTATTTTTTATTTTTTTATAGATCCGACTACACAAATATTAATCTCTCAAAAAATCATTCAATATCAAAAAACATTTGTCCTAAAATGAATTCCGGAAGAGGGAGAAACGTCCTCCATAAGTTCCTTCTTCAAAAAACTATGGGACTGCGGGTTTACAGTGAAAAAACCATGGCTTGAGTTTGAAAAGAGGGACCTGCAACAAGGTTTGAAACCACTTTCTGATCACCAAGATCCCCAATAAAAGAGGCAAGGTGAGAGCATACGATGGCCAAACTCTAAAAGGCAAGATCCACACTTTCACAATGTTCCTTCAAATGTCTTCAAACCTGCAAAATAAAAATTGCAGAAATTTCTTGAATGCTTGCAAAAAAAATCTATCCAGCTCTGGTACCATGTAGAGAATATTGAAAAGCAATATTCAAGCCCAAGAAAATAGATATGCAAAGCACCACAAGAAATTAAAGAGAATTTGAAGAACTTATTATTCCATGAAATGGACCTTGCATTAAATAGAAAATGTGTACAATATGAGCCATTGAATCATAACAAACTAAATATATCTTATCCACACAAAAAAATAGGAGTTTACTAACCTCTTACAAAATAGATAACTCCAAAAAAGTAATAAGATAATATCTAGAAAATAAATATCCTAAATATAATATCTAGAAATAAATATCCTAAATATACCTAGTAACAACTTAAGATATACTCTAACAGAATCTGCTCATGAAATTTGAAAGTATGTTAAATATAACTTCAAAAGTAATTCATAGTGAAGCCTTAGACGATAATTTTGATATTATGGAATACTATCTTCAAGATCGTTTCAATGAAGCTATTGACAATGGAAAAAATGACATTACACTTTTCTTAGATCTTGTGAATATATTATACATGGGATTGCTCACATATAAACACTATAAGAATGAAAATTTAGAACAAAGAGGATTGATAGAACTACTCAAAAAGAAGACCAAACTTAATGAGTCATATCTCAAAAGATTTTTCAATCCTCATGCAATATTGATATTTTAGGTTCTACTAACTCAAGATATTATCATCATTCCCAAAGTGGTTGTTCAAAAACTTATGTACAGATTGAAGACAAGAAAGAAGAACCCTCTCTACAAGAATCAAGTAGCATCACAACCACTTATGAAAGCACAAATACTAAATCCAAAGGCAATAACATGAAGACTAAAGTAGTAGAAGAAGATGAATCTAAAAAAGAAGGAATTCAATACAAAGTCAATTGAAAGAAGAACCTATAAATTCAACCTATTTTTGTATCACCTAAATACTGAAGAAACTACATAAGAATCAAAGCTATCATATGGAAGAAGATCCACATTGAAGACTAAAGTCTTCAATATCCAAATAATGTAATACATGGGGTGTTAGAAATAAATTATATTACATCATTTGGATCATGTAAATGTACATTTCTTGGTACATACTTAGGACATTAGATTACTTTAGGAGGAAGTTATCTAGTTACTTCATGCAATGTAATAAATGCACAAGTGTCAATGTGCAAGTTGTCCCTTGCACAACTAGGTAGAGTGTTTGCCAAAGAACCTATTTTCCTATATAAAAGGCCATAGACATAGAGAAATATATAGAGGTAGGAAGTAGTGTAGATTAGTGTGGTGTGATGTAGTAGAGTGTGATGTAATGTGATGAAGTATGATATGCTTAAAGCTCATTCTTGAGTAGTAGATTTATTCATGGAGTGTTCATTTCCTCCATAGCTACTTTGTATACATTTCCATAATTTCTATTTATAGTATATTTTCAGTCATATCACAGATTTGATTTATGCCATATTATTATGCATCTTTTAATTGCTATATTTCATTACATGCTACATCAAAAGCTAATAGTTTGAACCTTGGACCTCTCAAAGAGAGATGAAATCCCTACCACTACAGTAAGCTTGCAATTGTATGAATGATAATTGGATTGTTGTTTGGACTCCTATTAATTTCTTATCCAAAAATATTTATGTACCTATTACTATGTGATATTTATTTTTAGTTAAATATATGATGAATATTTTATCACATTTATTCTATATTCTATATTTCTACAATGATTCTCATTATAGTTCTAGAATAATTTAGCATAGCTTAAGGAAGCTTAATGATAAATATTTTAAATACATAAAGGATGTAAGCTATTTTATTAGGTGTTCAATTTGATTTTGTATTGTGAGACTCTCTACATCATATCTGGAGAAGAGTAATTCTTCTCTATATTATTCACAATCAATTTCAATAGCTAATAATGCAAATCTCATATGCAGCAGAAACAATATTTTAGAGTGATAATAAATAAAGAAATAAATGAATAAAGTAAGTGTTTTTCCACTCAGGGAGGGCACATACCCGCCTTGAAGGCTAAGTGTGAATACCGCAAGTGAAAGGAATAAAACCAATATGATAATAGATGATTCAAAAAAAAAAATTCAACCAACTTATATACCAAATAAAATCACTTGGAAAACATAACCGACGTGGCTATGTTTGGTAGCATGACTCCCCTCCTCAGAAAGCTTTGTCCTCAAAGATCGAAATATCTAGAAAATACTTTCAGGTTCCCATGTAGCATCTTCTTCGGGTAAGCCCTGCCATTTGATGAGAAATTCTTGGATGTGACGAGATCTTAGTGTGCATTTTTTGGTTTGTAAAATCGCTTCTGGATGGAGATATATACACCCTTTTGTATCTAGTATTGGTAATTCTGACTGAAATTTTACTTTTTGATCAATAAGCTTCATGAGACATTGTCTGGCATGGTCATGGGATCGTTTGGGTAGTAGTCCTTTTGATTCATGAAAAACCTCATTTTTTGCCACAATGTTTAATAGATGTTATTCTTGGATTTTTGGCACCTCTTGTACTAATTTTTCCATGCAATTAATTTGGCCTATGAATCCGTAGCCACCTTTTATTGACATATTTTCCATTCTATGTGAGCTTAATATTTTTTATGGATGTGTTTGCATTCCTTGGAGTCAAATGTTTTTTCAATTTTCTTTCCATTCAACAAATCCTTGTTTGTAATTAAAACCAACCATGGTTTCCTTTTGTTACATCCATGCAACACCCAAAATAACTTCTGAATTCCCTAATTCCATGACAAAAAGAGGACCCTGCTAGGTATAACTTCCCATTCGTAATGAAATTGAAGATGTCATACCTAGGCATTGAAATGTTTTCCTTCCTGTAGTTCTAACTTGAAATATGTCTTGAATAGAAGAATAGATGGGTAAATTTAATGTCCTGGCAAGTTTTGCATCAATAAAGTTGTGAGTACTTCTTGAATCAATTAATATTGTTACCTTTCTCTGCTGAATGAATCTTTCTACCTTTATTGTATGGTGATATGATAACCTCATAGGAGCATGTACTAAAATAGTCATGGTATCTTCTCCATCGACAACCACCTTGTGTTCACTTTGGTCATCATCAGGTGAGTTGTTCTCCTCTATTTCATCATCTTCCTTGTCAGCATATTCAATTTGAAAGTTCTATCTTGGTACACATGCCTGATCTCTTGGATGGTGAGTGCAATATTTATAGCAAAAACATCCCGATGGTTGATCATTTATATGAAAAGAGTTGTGATATTGAGCTTGACCATATGAATCATTTCATGTGGATGCTTCTAGTTACACCTTCATCTCTACGAAATTGGCAATCCTTATACATTCATCTAAGTGAGATGGATTTTGTAGGTCCACATTGACTTTAATATTTTCTTTGAATCCATTTCTAAAAGTTACTACCACCACGTCTGGTTGTAGGTCTTGTGCATAGTGAAGCATACTGGTGAATTCCGAGATATAGTTCCCCACTGATCTTGTCTGCTTAAGTGACAAAAACCGTACTTTGTATGAACCTGTGGGACCTTTGTCAAATATGTGAAGAAAAGCTTCCTTGAAATTATCCCAAAAGAAATCTCGATGGTCATTCTCACGTTCGTACCATGTAAACCATTGATAAGCTTTAGTGGCTAATTTTGTTGTTGTAAAAGGGACTTTTTCCTCCTGCCTGAATTTGTAGAACTCTAAGATGAACTTCAAATGTAGGCATGTCAATGCATGGATAATTGATTGTAGTAGGACCTCTTAGTTGGTAGTGAACATTGTTCCTATCTTGTTCCTCGTTATTCCTCTATTGTTATTTGTGATTTTGGTAAGGTCTGTTAGAACCCGTTTGTTTCTCAAAAACTTATTCATTACCCATATCCTCATTATTTATTTGGCTATGGACATTTGGGGATCGACTATTATGACCTCTTTGGTGTGTATCATCCTCATACTAAATGTCATTACTCCAGTGGTGGGGACTAAGGGGATTTGTATTAAATACTTGTTGGAAGCTAGAAGTCATGGTAGTAATATTGTCTATCATTTTGGCTAACATTTCATCTGATACCTTGGGACGACTAGTTTCTACTTGAGTGATGTTTTCTTGGGCAAATTTTGAGGAGGTATTAGATCCATTTTGTTGATAAATGGATTACTTGGGTTATAGCTACCAATTATTAAAGGGGAAGAAGAATTTTGTGTACCTTAGCTTCTACAAAGTCTTCTAGGTGATTCAATATTCTTGTCAATTGGATCCTCGATACTTGATAAGCACCCATTTAGCCCTATTTTCCACTTTCTGCTCATGCACTAGTACAGTAATCGCCTTTGATTCTGCAAAATACTAATGAATTGTGGCAAAAAAATGGTTTAATTTTTTCTTTGCAATGTCGCTCCAATTGCGACGTGGATTTGATGGATCTCCTCACAATGAATTTTGGTTAGCAACTTTTTGACGGATTTTGAACAACATTTTGATGATTTTTAGCAACTTTTCGATAAATTTTAGGAACTTTTGTGATGAAAAAATTTAGCAACTTTTCAACTATTTGTATCAACTTTTGTGATGACAACCTTTATAAAATTTTCAACCACTTGACAACTTTTAACACTTTCAGACAACACTGGCACAAATGACAACTAGAACTGACAGATGGTCCAAGTAGGACACGTGGGCCACTTGGACAATTATTGGACACATAGGACGGTTATTGGTATGAAATGACTTGATATACCCAAGATCCTTGATGAATGGGGACCACTATAGACAATTATTTGACATGGAGGACATGATAATTATATGCACCAAACACCGATGGGACCATTAGACATGGGTGGGAACCTAAGACCACATTGGACTATAATTCCAATAGTACCGAATCAAACCAAAAAACCAGAGGATAATCTACTATACATGAAGAACTTGATAAGAGGGAAAAACCCATCAAAAATCGATGAATCACGAAGAAGAGCGGACCCGGTAGACACAAGAAACATAACTCTTGAGCAACATACAGAACCCACTTATACAAGATGACAACCTTTAGATAATGACATGTGGAACACACACTATGAATGGCTTGAGATGACAATGAGGTGACAACATACAACCTTTAGACGACACATGGGACACTTCGTATGACAAACAAGATGACACACAACTCGACTAATGGATAGCAAGGACTTACGTGCATGAGGAAGGTTTTTCTATGTGACTGAAGTCACATGTAAGTTATTGGGCCCTTGAGCTTATAAAAAATCATTTGTACCCTGCACACGATGTGTAGGATAATTTTCCCAGATGCAAAAAAAAAAATTGAGTACACAAACCTTAGGTTGAAGGTTTGATTAATTTTAATTCTTACATCGTGATTGGTCTGTGCAGCTTGCAATGATATTTGTGGGGTCATCGTGCACCAGAATGTCCGCTAACAGGTTTTTTTATCAGTGAGCCCTTGGCATATATTGTGTGTTGGTTGGAAATTCTCCTATAGTCCTAAGGATAGCGATCAAATTATTTAGCCACTATAGAATTTGTCCTATTTTTTATAGCATCTCCTATAACATTGCTTGTCAACGTATGTGTCACTTATCATCATTTGCTGATGTGTTATTATGCCTTTCCTAGACAAATACTAACAAGAACTAAAGGATTCCAAAGGGAGTTACTTTTATTGCTCCCCATGAGTATGATTGGTATGACACATATTGTAGCCTTATGGAGAACCCATTCCTGCACATTCGCCTAGTGTTGTGATACCACTTGGAGAAGAACAATTATTCTCTATATTATTCACAATCAATTTCAATGACTAATAATGCATATCTCATACACAGAGGAAAAAATATTTGAGAGTGATAATCAATAAAGCAATAAATGAATAAATTAATTATTTTTCCACTCAGATAGGACACGTCCCCACCTTGAAGGCTAAGTGCGAATACCGTAAGTGAAAGGAATAAAACCAAGATGATAATAGATGATTCATAAAAATAATTTCAACCAAGTTATATACCAATTACTTTGTATTCTTACAACTTTTGAGTTAAGAACAAAAGAGGAACCTAATCTCTGTAAAGAAGCAACATTTAAAGCTACTAAGAAGACAAATGGTAAGAAGTCAGATTCAAGAAATGAGTCATATAGTGATGAAGAAGCTAATTATGGTAGAAGGAATAAGGATTCAATAGGATTTAAAGATGCAAAATATGTTAGATGTTTCAATGGTGGAAATTATGGTCACTATGCAACTAATTGCCAAGAAGACAAAAATAGCAATGATGAAGAAAAACAGGATCACAAGAACAAGGAGTCAGAAAAATATAGGTACCAAAATAAAGGCAAGGATGGACAAGGCAAAAAAGGGAAGTTCTTTCAAATACAAAAGTGGAGCTACTATGAAGACAAGGCAAGTAAGTACTAAAGTGATAGTGATAATAGTTTCTCAGACAATGATAAAGATGAAGTCCTATTTCTGATAGAAAAAAAGAAGTTAAGAAAAGGTCACCAATATTTCTCAAGTGTTTTAGATGTGGTAATTTTGGACATCTTGAAGATAGTTGTACAAATAATAGTTTCAATTTCAATGATGACGAATATGAGGATACACTTGAAGGACCATAAGAAAATATCCTAATGGCACTATAAGAAGAAGGAGGTGATCCTATAGAAGACAAGTCAGAAAAGAATGAAGATATTCTCAAAGTCAAACAAATAGAGAAAGAATAAAAAAAAGGGAGAAGTTGATCTTGATGGAGAGCTTATTTATGCTCTTTAAACTTTAAAGAATGTAAGAAAGCAAAACTCCCAACTTGAGCTTTAGTTTCTAGAATGTGATGAAGAGAGAGGAAAGCTTATAGATGATATAAACAAGTCAATGGCTACGACAAATATGTTCAAAGATAATATAGAAGTGAAGGTCTTAGAATGTGAAAAGTTAGAACAAGAAGTATCTCTACTAAGGGAATAAGTAGAGAAGTCTAAGGATAAGCTACACAATTTTGGAATAAGTTCGAATAATTTGGATAAGATTATCAAGTCATAAAAGCCTACATCAATAAAAATAGGTCTTGGTTTTGAACAGGCTCAAAAGAAACAAGAAGAAGAGTCAACCTCAAGTTTTGAAGAAGAAGAAACTTCAGAAGAAGATAGTGTAAGAAAAAGTGATACTTCTGAGGATGAGTTGGACAACAAAAATTTCAACAAGGAAAGGAAAAATGCACAAAGAAGGAACAAATGGAAAAGGAACCAACATAGGGTAAAAGAGACTAAGAGACCAATGAGGTCAAGGCAAGAAAACTTCAATGGATGATGTTTCTCATGTCACATATTTGGGCACAAGGCTTCACAATGCAAGACACATGAAAGACAAGAATATGAGAAATTCAGAAGTAGGCAGGATTTTCATGGGTATTGATACTCATGTAATCAGTTTGGTCACAAGGCAATGAATTAAAGGGTCCATTATAGATATGGCTTCACTAGAATAAATCCCAAGATATTTGCACCTAAAAGGAATAACAATACTAAGTCTTACAAGTGCAACAATGATGGACATACATCAAAGTGGTGTAGAGCAGATATTCTAGAACCAAGCATGAATATGAACAGGAACAAAAATAGGAACAAGAAAATGGACATGAACATGAATAGTTAAAGAAATAAGAATAATCATATGAGAAATAAAGTGGACAAAGGTAAATATCAGTTCTTGATGGGAGTATAAATACTCCCACCCTAGAATTAACCACCTCAATATGAGGTGGGGGAGGGGCTAAGCTAAGAGACTCATTCTTAGCCACGAGCCCCAAAGGTGACCCTTTGCCATTGATGGCAAATGGGGAGAGATTTAAGTAAGGGAGAGAGCTTTAATTAAGGGGGAGAGATTTGATTTAAGAAGAAAGCATTGAGTCAAGGGGAGAACTTTACTAGGGGAAGCATGATAGAAATAGGTTAAGAAATTTTGAAAAGATAATTGGGTTGCCATAAATGACAAAGGGGGATATTGTTGGACATTTTGAGTAGATGAAGTTGTCATTGATGTCAAGGATGAATGATCATTAATGTCAAAATTCAGTTTCAGTGAGTAGTTCTAGGAGAAGTAGTTCTGCAATCAGTATAGAAAAAAGAATCTACTTCCAGTTGGTCAAAACCTTGTTCCAAGTAGTCAGATGAGGTCCAAAGTGTAGAGAAGAAGCCCAAGTGAATAATATTATAATATTACTTTATAATATATATATATATATATATATATATTAATTTACATGGTGGAATCGATAGCCGCCACGAATTCGGGCAGGTTGTCCGACTTTTTATGGCTGCCACAGTATTCTACGCTGTCCACCCCAAAATCTGCCACATAGATCTTCGTGCAGTCCGCCACTATAACCACCATGCCACAATCATTTTAAACCTTTTATGCCGACCAAAAATTTATTACCTCATGGCGGGGGGGGGTGTCGGAGGGAGTTGATCCCTCAACCTCTAGCTTGCTAGGGCTTGCCTACTAACCAGTCGAGTTGGCTCCTTGGCTAAAAATAATGTCCTTTATAATATTATATAGGGAATTTTAAATTAATTAATATAATATTATTATAAATTAATTTATTATATGTTATTTAAATTAATTATTAATTAATTTTAATATTAATTATATATTAATTTATGTTAATTTTAAATAACCCTAAGGTGGGTTATTAAGTCAAAATTCGAAATTCGAATTCGACCATCGAGCGCCGACGTGGGAGTAAATTAATCAAAACATGTATATAAAGGGGACTTCTCCAAATTAGCAAAAATCTCTTGTGCTTTCGAATTAATATCCAAATGATGCAAAAATGTGTGAATCGAGCTATGCAAAGAAGAGGTTTTCATTATTTTTAAAAGTTCCAAGTGGTTGGCAGAGGTTTATCACCCACTAAAGAAGGCTCCTTGGTCACCAAGCACTGGTAGCGCAGTTGGCAACCTCGATGAAGGAAAGGTGCTATGGTAGCGAGTGGTAGAGGTTCGAATCTACAGTAGAGTGTTTTGTTTTGTTGAAGTCGATGGTGGATGAAGGATTAAAAGGAAGGAAACTTCCCTTCCTTCTTGTGGGTGGCTATATCCCATGTAGTGGGCAAAAAAGCACTAAGGCTCTTTTTACTTGGGGAGACGGAGGTTCTAATATCGTAGAAATATTTTTGGCGTAAAGAACAAAGGTATGCAATTTGTTGAGTGCTAGAATTTTCGAAAGGACTAAAGTTGAGACATTAAATTCAATTTTTGCATAATTTATTTGGTTTGTAAATTTTTAAGGGGGGCTATAAGGTTTTTGCAAAAAAATTTTTGGTGATATTTGCTTTGGTGTTAAAAAGGGGAAATAAAGTTTTTATGGAAAGTTGTTTGAGTTTTTTGTGGTGTTGGATATTATTTTAAATTGGATATTATAAGGTGTATCTAAATAATTAATTTTTATGTATGATTTGATGGATGCTAATTTCAAGGAGGAGCAATAAGGTATATTTGAGGTTTGATTGTTTTTGTAACTAAGGAATATTTTGAGAAAGTGTTAGAGTGATGTTTAGGTCATCTAACCATTAAAAACTTGAAAGAAGGAAATTGTGATTGAGACAGATTTTCTAAGGGCACTTCTACATAAAATAAAAAGGTATGGGAACATATTCTTAGTGAGTGATTGTTGAATGTTGTGGATTACTAAGTTGGAGTGAAAAGGGTTTTTCTGGAATAAAGAGTCGTTGATAAAACCTTGTTTGATAAGCATTGTTTTTGAAGTGACTAGTTGAGTGAGGAACTTGAACTAGATTTTGTGCAAAGATCATGAGTATCATTGTTATGTGAAGTTGTCAAAGATCATGAGTATCATTGTTATGTGAAGTTGTCAAATATCATGAGTATCATTGTTATGTGATATTAGCATTATTGTTGAAGCAATTAGTTGAGTGAAGAACTTGAACTAGGGTTTGCAAAGATCATGAGTATCATTGTTATGTGAGATTGGTTGATAAGCATTGTTGGAAACATTTGAGTGAATGTTCATAAGTTTGGACTAGGGTTTTTGAGCAAGGATTATTTCATTGAGTGATTGGTTGAGTAGAGTTGGTTGAGCCTAGTCAAGTGGATGTATTAATGTGATAGTTCAAGTTCTATGAAACAAATTGTTCTATATTTTGAATTAATTTGAGAAAGAGGTTGAGTGTTGATGAATGTGAAATATATTGAGTCTCTAAAATTTATGTATATGTTTCTATTATAAAAGAGAGATTGAAAGTGATTGAGATTTTATGAGTGTGAATCTTATTGTATCTCTAACAATTCTCTATATGTTTCTATGGTAAAAAGAGAAATTGAAAGTAATTGAACATTGTGGTGAATGTGAAGCATATTGAGTCTCTAATAATTCTCTATATGTTTCTATGAAATTAGACAAGTTCTAGAGAGGACTTGTTAAGTAGATTTGAGACAAGTCTTTGAGTATACTTGTGAACAGATTTGTGTGAGATTTTTTGGAAGCTTACAATACAAAGTTTGAGGACAAAAATTGTTGAGTAGATTGGACAAGTTTTAGAGAGGACTTGTGGATAGATCAGTGTGAGCTTTTGTGGAAGCTTATGAGGCAGATTTGAGATAATTATTTGAAAAGACTTGTGAGTATAATTTATTGATTGATTTATTTAAACCTTGATTTAAGTTTTGGGGCAGATCTAGAAGTGTTGATTTGTGATTGGATCAAGCCTTGAATTAAGGCTTGAGGACAGATATTGAGTATAGATTTGTGCTAGACCGAAGGATTGTGTTTAGTGCAAATCAAAGTATAGATATTGAGGACATATTTGTGCTAGACTAAAGGACTGTGTTTGGTGTAGATTTGAGGATAGAGTTTGGTGAAAATTTAAGGACAAGTTTATGCCAGACTAGAGATAGATATTGAGCAAATTTGTACTATATCGAAGGACTGATTTTAGTGTAGATTTGAGATAGAGCACAGAGTAAGATTTGGAGGTGACAAAATATAGAGTATGACAGTATCTAGTGGATAGAGATCTATTATCTAGGGCAATGAGGATAGGATTATTTAGTGGATAGAGATCCATTATCCAGTGCAATGGAGGTAGCAGTTCTTCTAGAAGATCACTAGGCAGAGCTAAGGAGAAAGGAGTTCTCTTGTGGATAGATATCCATGAACTTTATTAAGGGATTGGTGTCTCCTTTGGACAGAGGTCCATAAAAATTGTAATAGGTAAAGGATTCCCAAGATATTTATTTAGAAAATTTTAGTGAAATATTTTCTTCGTGGAGTAGCCCAGATTGGGTGAACCACATTAAATTGGTGTCTCTATTTTGTGTGGTGATTTTTACATTAATTTTATTACTAATGTTGATATTTCTATATATACATTAAATACTATTGATTGAGAAAGAAAAGTAAAAAGTGGTCTTATATTGTTCACCCCCCTCGCAGTATAAGCTTGTGTTCTTCAACAAGAACTATTTTCAAAATTGTATGAGAAAGTGGACCACTATACAACACATCATAGCACACAAACCAATATTTTGGGAAACACAAATTTTTTTTGAAAGAGATAATCACTTTGTCTAATTTAAGAGAACAAAGAATCCTTGATCAAAATTAATATGAAGAATGATAAAATAGGTTAGCTCAAGAGGACTTACCTTAACCTAGTGCATATAGGCAACAACATAATGCAAGTTGTAATATGTCTCACCTTGAGCTACCTAGTAGGCAAATGAACACTCAAATTCATCGCACTTCATAATATGCTTCTCAACAAAAACAGTGCCAAGCACCAAATCCGCTAGAGTATGAACAGTATGAGGAGTCAAAACTGGGTGAACAGAGATAGTTGTATCCTAAACCATCCTTAGTGGACTTGGCTGATGACTAAAATAGGCCAACTTGATCACATAGAAACTTGCCATGGCTTTCTCCTCAAAGACATATTTGGGAGGATGAGATCATATTATATCAAGCATAGAAAGTGCTCATCGAGCAAATTCAATCCCTTGAAAAACAAGGTGTGGCTTAATAGAAGTCCACTTTGAGAAAAATTTATAACTAGCCCATTAGTCCATCGGTACCTAGTCTAGAGTATCTTTAACACTTTGAAATACCTAATCTGTATAAGTTTAGGGGTGATGGTGATTCACATGAATACATTACAAGTTTTATGAATTTTTATTTCTAATTGCAAAATAATAATATCTTATTGCTACAAACCTTTGTGATCACACTTTCGAGCACTCCCCTTGAGTGGTACAATTAGATCTCAAGTCACAACATAACTCGCTTTGAACAAATAGCAAATGCTTTCCTTGAATGCTTTTATTTTTGCATCAAGAAGAAAGCTATAAATATGAGATCATATATATATATATATATGTGTGTGTGTGTGTCAAAAGTACATCAAGGTACAAAAATGTCCATAGGCTACAACTATGTAGGTTCTCAGGCCTTACACTAAAAAATGATACAGACATCATGTCTATCAAACTAGGTCTACACCCCCTAAGTCACCTCCACCCTCAACTTTTTCTCTATGAGGCTATCTAGATATATTATCTGTCGATCTCTCAGATCGCATGCTTTACCTATGATTGGGCCACACTGATGAATACCCAAACTCACTTTGCATGCTACTCTAGGATCCCCCTACTATAGATCTAGCTGGTATAGTGCAATCACATAGCCTAATCTAAGTCTCTATAGCAATAATGTATGCTAAGTATGTTGTGTGTTGCACCTCCTCCTTCTCTATAATACCTTGTAGTCTCCTAACCTCTATATTACTACCTAAGTCTACTAATTCATAAGTGACTGGAGTGAATGGTGCAACCTAAACAATAGGAGAAACCCCTAGTTGTGCCCTAAGAGCATCTCTCTTAGTAGTCCTAGCATTTGTCTTGGTGACCTTGGTAGCCATTTGTGCCTACAAGAGATCCCTCTCTCATCGTGACCTAATCAATATGTACCATGGTTGTATCCACCTAAGCCTGGAGTGCAACTCTCTCCTCTATATATACCTACCATATCTATCAACCTAAACTCAAATGACTCTACACAGTAATGAGAGATGTATCTCACTCCATCACCTACCTCTGAGCTACCTATAGTTTTACATGTAAGCTCTGCACTTGGGCTTGTAGTTGTGATACTCCATCATCTACAACATTACCCTCACCCTCCTCCTCATCCTAGGGATCATCCATATATCCCACTACCTATCTCCACTCACCCTACATCCTAAGATGCACTTATTTCCCATCATCATCACCACCCTCACTGTCACCGCTACCCTTGGTCTTCCTAAGCTATTGCCACCTTGCCCTAGCCACAAGACCCACCAAGTATCATACTCTATAGTGGTCCTCAGGTACTTCATACCTGTGTCATCAATTGGAGGGCCTACCTCCTATGTTAAAGCTATCATCTATAGCACTATGATATCTATCTTCACATTTTAGTGATGATAGAGTACTGGGTCCTCTAGCACATCCTGGGCAATGCCAAACTTCCTAGTAACTTAAAATTAATGAAAATACTCCCTCTCCTTCCCATGGAACCTCATGAACCATCTACCATATGTCACCCTAGCCAAGTATCCACCTATCTCAAGCCAAATAGGATAACCTAGGTATGTCCTCCATATAATCTAACTCTCATGTAGTTCATCCAATCACCTAATATAATGTGCTAGATCCCCAACATGTGAGCAGCTACAACTAGTCTTTTCCTCTCATGGTCACCTCGATGCGTAACATTGATCCTCCTCTAAATTAGATAGGGCCAATGGTAGTCCTCTAGGTCGATATAGACAAATGTTCTCCCATTCCCATATCTATAATAGTAGGATACATCCAAACCTACTCATCCCCTATGTAATATGATACAACTCATCATAGAGCTATGCTAGAAGTATGCTCCCCCATGCCATGATCATGGCTAACTATAGGTTGCACTCCAAAAAGTCCTACACCATGTATAGGAGGTTCTAAGGGAACCACGCTCTTGAAGATTTAGGTAGTAGCACATTCAAGATGATATGCACCAGTACCACCTGGTGCTAATAGAATATATTCTACCTATACCACTACTCCACAAGAACCCTACCATGCTCTATATCCCCTGTATCTTATTAGCTCTACCTCAAAAAACTTGAGCAAAGACTTTTTGCTTCACCATAATTAAAGAAGAAATGATAGCCCATACATATATGGAAATCTTAAATATACGGTAGACATCCTCCAATGCCATTGTCATCTCTCCAGTGGGGATATGGAAAGTATTAGTCTTGCTATCTCATTGATGAGCTAGGACTATGAGGTATGATTGATCTGACATCACCATCAATAATAGAATGATATATTTGAGGCCAATCACCTCAAAATACTTCTAGTCATCCTCATCCAATAAGGGTTATAACTCTAGGAGAATATTGGGCTCTTGAACCTGAGCTATTATATTCTAACATGCAGTAAAGCACAATTAAATGCACACAATCACTCACTCATATCACAAAAAATATATATATCAAAAGATACTCTACTTAGTATTCCCAACACTCATTCACGCATATATACATATGCATCTTCAAACCATATAAAATATCTTAAAATAGTTATATCTAGTTGAATAGATAAAGAAATTGCTATTTGATATCTACCACGTTCTTCCATGTGGTATTTTAATCTGATTAGTGGTCCCATTGGACCTGACATTTCTCAATGCTCCTCTTTCTCAAGTGATTTGTCCTAAATCCAAGTATATGAACTTCATGAACTTCAATTTTAGCATTTTGGACATCTAAAAATTGGTAATATCCAAAACATGAGTGGGTTTAAAAATGTACTTCCTAATGAGGGACACATGGAATACATTATGGATTTTGGATAAGGTTGGTAGTAGATCAAGTTTGTATGCAACAGGGCTTATCTTGCCCACAATTTCAAATGGACCCACATATCTTGGATCAAATTTGGAAGATTTTATAGAAATTTTAGTTGGTTTCACCCTTAAGAATACTTTGTCTCCCATAGAATATTCCCTCGATGTTCTTTTGAGGTTTGCATAGCTATTTTGGTAATTTACGAACTCCTTCAGCTTCTATTGAATTCTTCTCAATTGATCTTCAATTTCTCTTATAGTATTTGATCCGATTATTACTCGATCTTTCAAATTATCCCAATTCAAGGGATTTCTGCATCTTATTCCATATAGGGCTTCAAAATATGCCATACCTAGTGATGCATGATAGTTGTTATTATAGGTAAAAACAACTAGGTATAATTAATCTTCCCACTTTGTATGTTGATCCATACAATACATTCTCAAAATATCTTCTAAAACCTAATTCACCCTCTTAGTTTGATCATCTATATTAGGGCAATAGGGTGAACTGATATTCATTTTAGTACCCAATGCTTCATGTAAATTCTACTAGAATTCTGAAGTTAAGTGAGATTCTTTATGAAAGATTATAAATTCTATAAAACCATGCAATATCACCACTTCTCTATAAAAATTGCTCTCTATAGTAGGTACATCATCCTGTACATTCCTAGGAATAAAATATGCAACCTTGTTTAACTTATCAACAACCACCAGAATTGCATCATGCTTAAACCTAGTTTTAGGCAAACCCACTATAAAGTCCATTGAAACCACTTGCCATTTTTGCATTGGTATACTATGTGGGTACAACCGTTGTGTCAGATGCAAATTCTCTACTTTTACTTTTTGGTACTCTAAGAACCTGGCCACATAATCACTGATATCTTTTTTAATACTTAGCCAATAGTAGTCCTTTCTCAAATGTTCACGCATCTTTACCCCTCCAAGATGCATCGAATAATGAATATTATGTGCCGCCTTAAGGATTTTTTCCCTCAATCTACCCATATTAGGAATAACTAATCTATTTTTATAATATAATAAGTCATCCCTATATACAAATTCTACCTCTTTTCCAGGTTCTTGTTCATCCCGAGTATTACTTGACTGACAAAAATCATCTTTCTACGACCAATTTTTAATCTAATCTAACAAATCATAATGATATTTAGTTATTGCAGCAATGTGCTCTCTCCTACTCAAAGCATCAACAACCTTATTCTCCTTACCCTTAATGTACTCAATTTCAAAATCATACTCAGCTAGAAACTCCATCCAATGTCATTGTTTGGTATTAAATAAGGGTTGAGTAAATATATATTTTAAAATCTGGTGATCTTTCTTAAGTTTGAATGGATTCCCTAGAAAATAATACCTCCACATCTTAAAAGCATGTACAAAAGCTACCAACTCCAAGTCATGAGTGACATAATTCACCTCACACCTCTTTATTTTTCTCAATTCGAATGCAATAACTGCATAATATTGGGTCAAAACCCCTCCTAATCCTTCAATTGATGCATCATTACACATTGTAAATTTTTTGTTTGGATCAAGTAATTGCAGAATTAGTGTGGTTGTCAACCTTTCTTTTAGAATTTGAAAGACCTATTCACACTACACTATCCATTTAAATTCTTTACCTTTCCTTTGAAAATTTGTAATAGATTGGGTAATTATTGAGAAACCTCTAATAAATTGCCTATAATAGCTTGCAATAACCATAAAACTTCACACCTCAGTCACGTTTGTAGGTGTAGACCAGTCAAAAATTTCTTCTATCTTCTTAGGATCAACCACAATCCTCTATAGTCAAGATAATGTCCCAAATATTGCACTTGTGAAGTGTAAAATTCACACTTTGATAGCTTTCCAAATAGTTGATTTCTTATAAGAATCTCAAGCATAATTCTCATATGTTGATCATGTTCTTCCTTATTCTTGGAATAGATCAATATATCATCAAGGAAAACAAGTACAAATCAATCTTGTTGATCTCTAAAAATGTTATTCATGAGATTCATGAATGCATTTGGGGCATTGGTTAACCTAAAAGGTAGAACTGTAAACTCAAAATGTCCATACCTTGTTCTAAAAGCAATCCTAGAAGTATCTTCTTCTCAAATTCTTAATTGATGATAACTAGATCCTAGGTCAATCTTCGAGAATATGGTTGCTCCTTTTAATTGATCAAAGAGATCATCTATTTTGAGTAACGAGTACCTATTATTGATAGTAAATTTATTCATCACCCAGTAGTCTATGCACATATCAAGGTACCATATTTATTTTTAATAAATAAGACAGGATCTCCCCATGGTGACACACTGGGCTTGATCAAACCTTTCTCCAATAAATATTTAAGTTGCATCTTGAGATCTTGTATCATGATAGGAGTCATTCGATATGGTACCCTTGTAATAGGTGCACCTCTACGCAATAACTCTATAGAGAAATCAAACACTCTTTGAGGAGGTAGCCTTGGAAGCTCCTTTGGAAAACACATCCTTGAATTCTCCCAAGATAGAATGTTTTTGGAAGAGGTTAGATTCCATTTTAGTCTCTTCTTTCTTATTCATTTTAACTACAAAAATCATTCCCCTCTTCTTAATGGATTTCTTTATCTGCATTGAAAATAATATATGTGGCTTAATTGCACCATGATCACAATGAATTCCAATCCTTTTATTAGATTTATCTATAAATTTTCAACCATATATTCTCAAATATCAAAAGAGCCTTATGGGATTTTAGCCAATCAACACCAAGAATAATATCAAAGGTATGCAAAGGTGGCACATTCAAATATCAGTTAGTTCTACCTTGGGGTAAAATAAACAGGGATCAAATAAGCATTGAATAACTTGGTAGGCCTACCCTGACCTATACTCCACTTTCCAACCATTAATAAAAAACCTAGGTCTTTCAAGTATACCCCTCACCAAACTAGTGGAAATAAAACTATCATTTGATTAACTATCCACTAAAATATGTACATACTTATTATAAAGTTTACCATTAAATAGAAATGGAGTAACTTGACCATCAAGAATGGGACTACCTATCATTGCAAAGATCCTATGGGTGTTTTCTTCTAGGGATTTCTATTAGAGATCAACTCTATGGGGACACCTATTGGTAAAGTGAGACCCTATACATACATAGCAACCTCTTCCAGGTGCTCTATTACCCCTATTATTGTCTTTATTTTTGCTTTTATGTGCCACTTCCCTATTCTTCTCCTAATTTATCAGTCTCTGATCATTCCTCCTAGAGTATCCTTTGCCATATTTCCTGAACTTGTTACTTTGGAAAGTATTTATGGTTTTGGCTCCTTGCCTATTATGATCTTCTCGTTTATGATTATTTCTCTATTCTTTGTCCAATTTCTCAAACCTAGCACTTTTCCTTTTCCTAAGCTCATCTTTTTCTTTATAAAACAACTTTTGATAGTTAAATTATGCCTTTCTAGTTGCTTGGTTTGCTTCTTTTTGTCATGCTAAATCAAAGGTAGTGGAAATATCTACAAGGTTGTGCATAGTCACCACTATCTTGATCTTGGGATGTAGTCCCAGAATGAATTTCTAAACTTTCATCTCTTCATTACTCTCGTACTGGGTTGCATTTTTTAGAAGTTGGATATCCTATTGACGATAATATCAAATTGGCATAGCTTCTTACTTTAGATTAGTAAACTTCTCAAATTTTTCCATATAATATTGCTGAATTTCTTAACAAAACCTTCCTATTTAAAATTTTTAGCATTAATACTCAACCTTCTCTTGAATTTCTTCCACTAGTCGAGGGATACTTCAACCATGTTCATAACAGCCAAGGCGGTTTTAGATTATGATGAAAAAGCACCAAGGAAAGGCATGACTCCAGTTCATTCATCCAATTATCTACTACATCATTGTATCCTTTTCCATTAAATTTAGAAATCACAACCTTCTTTAGGTCTTTGGCCAACTCTGCACTCACTCTGGCCCTACTAGTACTAGATCCTATAGGTTCACTAGGTGCTTCCCGTATCGCTCCAAATTTTTCGCATCCCTACCTTCAGGCTATAGGATCCGTGCCCGGAAGGAGGATGGGAAAAGGATGATGCGGTACCTCGGACGAGAGGACTTTGCGAAGGTCCCGCCTCTCAAGGGAGGTGTATTTTGGTGATTTTTCGACGGATGGTGGGTTCACCAGGAAACATTTAATGGCAATTTCCACGCCTAGGTTTTTGGAATGTGTTTAATGAGTTCGTTTTAACCTTAAACATTCATCCTAGGTTTGGCCGAATGAAACTAAATTAAACTATATGAAAATGCAATGTTCCATGAATACAAGAGCATAGATTTGAAAGCAGAAAACAGAGAATTTATAGGAGGAAAACGGGGAATACCTGATCCGGATGTCTGAAGAAGATTCTTGACTTTTGAAGCAGTCCCGATCGTCTGAGATTCGACAGAATCACTGCTAATCAGACGAGATCGTCTGAGATCTGACGAATTCGTCTGACGAATTCGTCAGAGACCCGCAAAACAGAAAATAGATGCAAAATACAAGAAATCCTACTATGCAAACAGAGGCAAATTACACCAAATGATAATATGAATACTGAACAATATTTAAGAACAGAAATTAATGCAAATTACTGTACTTAAATGGCAGATCATAAACTTAGCATGCAATCTAAGCTAAATGGGTGAACTCCAGATGCAAAATAGGATAAAAACTGAATATATTATCTAATTTGCAAAACAAAATAACAGAGACAAAGTTGAGAAAAGCAAACTCTGTGCACTCGATTGCCTCGATGTGGGCTGCAGTCGAGATCGTCTCGCATCGATGACGAAATCGTCTCGAATTCGACAGATCGCCTCCGATTCGGACAAAGTTCGATCGACGACGATGGGTGCCGGCTCCGTTGAAAATCAATGATATACCTGCATCAAAATTGCTATGGGACTAATGCAAAAATAAGATTATGATGTTTTAGCGCAGAAGGATTCAATTTGTAGATAAATTCAGCCAGGGGTTGGGGAGGGAAAATCCTAGAAGTTAAATAGGCTTAGGGGGAGTTGTTGGGAGGTTGGAGATCATCCCAATTTGGGAGATCTCCAACGGGGGAGGGTCCCAACAGCGCAGACACGCTTCTGCCCGGATTGGAGACCCGCTGGAACGGATTCCAACTATGCAAATTTAGTTTTGCGACAAGATCGTCTGGACGTCCTAGTCCAGACGAAATCGTCAAATCTGGGGCGATATCGTCTGATCGGCGACGATATCGTCAAACGGTCAAAACAACCTCTAAAAATGGCACGAAAAAGGGGGAAACGGATTTCCCGATGGTTAACGGGCGGTTTGGGAGGTTAAATTTGATTTTTAAATTATTTACTAAGGTGAATGTAAATTTTATAATTTTGACTATGCCAATTTTAGGGTGCTACATTTTGCCCCCTCTTTAGCGAATTTTCTGAAGAAAATGCGTTAAAGATGAGTTCTTCTCGATCTACGAGAAAGCAAAAAATTATACCCATTTTTAGGCGACGATTCTTGGTCGAATCGTACGACGACTTACTATGGTGCCCCCTCCGTGTTTTTACCCAAATCGAACGTTTGAGGTAAAAACGCGAAAAAGCAAAAAATTATTGTTGAATAAAATTAAGAAAAATAGGGTAAAACCCTAATTCATTGTTACTGTTCATTTTTACTTGTTTTAGAGCTCTGGAGCAAAAATGGTGGAGACGACGCACAGATCTGCAGAGGTCCGACGCGGTCTACGGGTAAGGGTCTAAACTTAGTTTAGAACTGATTTAATTTGAATTTACATGCTTTTTAGATAGTTTTTAGGTGAATTTTGAGCATCGCGGCCGTTTTTGGGCCGTCGACGTCGTCGGGACGAAATCGTCCCGATTTCGACGAAATCGTCTCAATTTCTGCAATTTCGCCCGAGGGCGAAATCGTCGAAAGGGGGACGATTTCGTCAAATTAGAGACGATTTCGAACTACGAAATCGGAGACGATTATGCTCAAATTTGGGACGATATCGTCCAATAGTGGGCGATATCATCAATTGCAAAAAATTGAATTTTTAACTTGCATTATTGATTATTTGAATTATTGATTAATGATTATTTGTTGTTTATTGTTTATGTTTGCAGAGAGGATTACTAAAGAGCAGGGAGTGGAAATATGGAGGATTGAGAGACGACTTGGCCGCGCTCACACAGGCAGAGCGGGATCTGCTGGCACAGGCCGGCTTGCAGCATGTGGCGGAGATGCCACAAATATCCACAGATATGGGGCTACTGACAGCCCTAGCAGAGAGATGGTATCCGGGTTCTTCCTATTTCTGGCTACCGACAGGGGAGATGACTCCCACACTAGAGGATGTATGGAGGATTCTGAGAATCCCCATACAAGGATGGATGATCACTCCTACGGCCAACCAGGGCCACGCTATGGGACGGCTGTGCGGTGACCCGAGCTTCGCCCTGGAGAAGGGCGGAGTGAACATCGAGGCACTACGCCAGATGCCTGGGGCATCTACACTCACACGGGTACTATCTGGGGTGGTTGGTGGACTTCTGCTGTGCCACCAGAGCGGGTGTAGGGTACCATGGATGCTCGTAGATGTGATCTGTGATATGCGGGACCATGGGTACAGGTTTTGCTAGGGCAGCTTTGTTCTATGCCGGTTGTACAGGATCCCGTATGGGGTCGTGTACAAGGGCGGCCGATGTCCGGTGATGACATCGCTACTACGAGTTTGGTGCTGGGAGCACATTGCGGTGCAGAGGCCGATAGGGCTTCCACTGATAGGGGTAGACGGGGAGAGGCCCCGAGTCTTCTACTGGTGGCTCCGAAGAGGGGCACAATGACGGATCGACCTGCCTATGTCCCGGAGACTACTAGATGAGTTGATCCCGGATCAGATCACCTGGAGGCCATGGAGAGGGCACCCAGGGTGGGCCGAGGATGGACAGGAGCTGGCTCGCATCAGGCGAGTCTGGCTGCTAGGATGGAGAGGGGAGAGGTGGAGCTCCACCGCTACGACCGAGTTTTGAGGCAGTTCGGTCTACAGCAGGGGATCCCATCTCTCAGGGATTATGAGTTTTCCCGGACTGTCCGGGATAACACCACGGTTAGCGGGGCTCCAGACATGCAGCGATTCTGGAGTCAGGATGCGGATGATGCCCCCATCCAGCCAGTGGATGGAGACGACGCAGGGGTAGCTGACGGCTACGATGCCTGGTACGTAGGCATCCGCCCTCCTCGGATGACGAGGGCTCAGGGTCCGATCCACGTGGTCGTGCATCGGATAGGGAGGCGATGCCAGGCAGTGATAGAGGCGGCCCAGGGTCACGACGGGAGAGAGCAAAGGAGGCCACGGGCATAGGAGAGGCCACGGCAGTGGGAGAGGAGGGAGGAGAGACCCCCATCTCCACAGAGGCCACCATCGCCCGATAAGGGCAAGGGTGTGGACATAGGAGAGAGTAGCGAGATGGCTACTCTCCGGGCGGAGAGAGATCGTCTGCAGGCTCAGGTGCAGACGCTACAGGATGCGGCTGCACGACACCATGCTGAGGTGTCACAGCTACGGGATGAGATTGCACGCCTCAGGGCACGGGGCGGAGGGGCGAGCTCTGGAGAGTTGACACGGGCTATCGCCCAGTTGACATTCTATCGTACACTGTATCACCAACTGGTGCCAGAGGTAGATAGACTACCCCTGCGCACTAACATCGCAGATCCGATCAGGATCGGGTCATCGAGGACCACGTCCCGATCGAGGACTAGGACTACACAGACTGCGATGGGGCCACCTCGTCCACCTCAGGGTGGGGGAGGAGATGAGGCAGAGAGCTCGAGGGGCTCTCGAGGCTAGAGGGCTGCACATTGATGTTGTATTATATATATTTTTTGTTTGATAGAGGATTGAGTATGCCGAGGTATAGATTGTGGCATACCAATCCAGCTTTGATGATGTACATATATTTGTGACATATATAGATGAGATATTTTTGATCATATGACTGTGTCTTATGTATTTTTATGATGCTTTTAATGTTTGATTGATTGATTGATGACTCATGTAATTATGTCATTTTGAAACATTATAATTTTGATGTCATGCTGTAATATTTTAAATGAAATAATCTGATGTAACAAATTGGTTGTTTGTAATGAAAATGTGATAAAAATAAAAAGAGACTTCTAACAATAATTTCAAAGGACATTGTCGCTATTATAGACCATTTCATGGAGTCGCTGCTCACTCGGTCGTCAAGCTAATCCCATTTATAGAAATATTGCAAAAAGTAAAAAGAGTGCTTAAGAGACTGTCTTAAGACTTTGGTGCAATGATGAAAAATGATGGTGATGATAATGATTTGTTTTCAGATTTCCATGAAAAATATTATGCATGAAATATTTTTAAAATGATTTTTGCTAGGCATAAATTCCTAAGTGTGATAAAATTTGTGAATAATTCCTTAGGAATTATACCATCATTGCAAAGTTAAAGGTTGACATAATGATATGAAATAATGAAAATGTGTTTGCTTTTGAAAAGCATAATTTGTGTAACATAATGAATTAAGTCATATGGTTTTCATGATTTTTGATAAATGGGGAATAAAAATTGTTACAATGGTTTGCGCTAGGCATAGAATATGTAGGTATAGACTTATACCATCATCGCGAAAATCCAAAAAAAGGTTATTTTTATTGCATGATTGATGTTTGATGAACAGGAAATATGAAAATGAGGACTTGCGCTAGGCATACAATTCCAATTTTGGTTGTGGAACTATACCATCGTCGCAAAAGTCAACCAGATATATATGATTTGATTTGTGTATTTTGAAAGAAATTTTTGATTTTTCTATGATATAGTTGTCTTTGTGTAAACAACTGTACTTGATTTATTCCCAAACAAGTTGCAAAAATAATATTTCAAAGTATTTTGAAGACAAAAGTTAGATTTATAAGGAATCCCATGTGCATATGTGAATTCATTTCCGATCTTGATTTATCATAATGATAGACAAAATCTCTCAAATACAAATGTGTGTGCAATTGCATTGTTCATTTACCAGATTTGAGCAAGATACTATGATACAAGTGATTTGAAGAAACCAAATAAGTGTTCATTAACCATGATGTAGATGCATATAACCATATTAGACCACTATGTAGATCGGATTATCAAGAGCTAGCTAATCCATAAGCAGACATAGGTCTGTACAAAAGAAGGTCGCTAATGTGATAGACATATCGCCACGCTAGGAGTTACCCAAGGCCAAGCAGATTGGGCACAAACCACCTGTTATGGGGCTTACCTCATAGTTTTCGAATAATTGAGAATTCCAGGGATTCAAGCTCATCAACCCTTCTTTTCTTTTCAAAGGGTAGGGAAAGGGATTTTATTGCTTTTGCTTTCTGCTTTCTTTTGAACTTTGCTTATTTTTCTTTTTGTATTTCTTTTGCTTGATAATGCTTGGAACATTGCTGTAATGATATAAAAGAACATTTCTCTTTTCTTTTCTCTTTTTCTTGAATTTTTTCTTTTTCTTTTTCTTTGCTAGGGATACTTGCTCGGATTAGCTGTAGAGCAAGGGATTTTTATTCTGGGTAGGGGTGAGCTTGTCCTTTTGCCAATTCTCAAAGATTCTAGACCATGTGCATGATAGGATAGCAGGGGAAACTTTTCGCTCAAGAAATCAGTTCTACTATGTAGCAAAACATGGAAATTACAAATATAATCATTTTATTGTGAAAAGATGTGCTTGGTTTAAGTAAATAACAAGATCAATTCTCTATGCTCAAACTTTATTTAATTGAATTTTGTGGACTTTGATATAAGAGAGATTAGTAATCATGCCAGATAAAATCAAGATATTTATTTGTTGTGAGTGTGCAAGTGAGGGATTCAAAATAAATGCTAATTTATCCAAAATAAGTTGAAACATATAACTGCAATAATTGTAAGAAAATATATATAAACATTTTTGAGAAGTTTTGAGAATGTTGACTCTCTCTTTCTTCTCCGTATATTGTTTTGGTTTCGAAAGAGTCAAGCATATGTTAGTCGTTTTTTTTTAGATTTTTATTTTATTTTTTTTGAGCAAAAAGAATTTAACAAGTGCTTTAAATAAATGCAATAGATAGTTTTTGAAGATTTTTGGAGATTTATGAATGTTTTTGGTGTTTTTGAAAGAAATACAAGATAGTAATTTTGAACAAATATATACATGGATGAAATGACCAAATTTATGCATAGTAACGTTTAAGATGCAAAATATTCATGGGTTCTTTAAGTTCTTTACCATCTAAGGTAGATAATTTATATGCTCCCTGATTCAAATTTTGCAATAATAATGTATGGTCCAAGCCACTTGGGCTCAAATTTACCTTTAAGTTCCTTAGTTGCATTTGTATTTTTTTGATTTTGAGGATTTTGAGGATTTTGATTTTTTTGTATTTTGATTTTAATTTATGAATTGAAATTGGTGGTATATACAAGATGATCTATATACACTATACAAGGTTATTTGAGTATAGCATGTCTAAGGTTGCTTCAAAATCAAAGGAGGTTTTGAAGGATAATCTGGTTGAGGTGAAGGTAAGAACAAAAGGTGATGAATAAAAGGTAGTGATAACAAAAGCTTTGTTATAATGTAGAATAATGTAGCAAAAGATTTGACTTTTATATGTGTAAAATTGATCATGTTACAAAATAAAATGTAAGAAGGATAAGAAAGTTCTTCATTCTTATCACTATATTCCAAGTCTTGATAAGATGGAGAAAGTATATGTGAAAGATATGCATGGGTGTTATTTGGTAAACAAGGATGATCATATATGGATGAAGAAAAGTGATGGATAGAAGATAATTGTGATAATAGAGAATGTATAGAACTTGATGTTTCAACCGTTAAATATTCTTCAAATGGTGTTGGGTCACCATGTATGGTAACAATTTTATTTGCAATTTCAAACTTCAAACATTGGTGAAGAGTGGAAGGGAAAACCCTCATCGTATGAATCCAAGGACTCGGAGAAGTAGGTTGTAAGGTGAAGGACAATATCCTACATAGAATAAAGTATCCAGGATCTTGGATCCAATATTAAGGGGAAGAATTATAGTACCTTGAGCTTCTTGAATTTCATTGTTAAAATATTTTATAATAACATTTGATTCATTAATATCTTCTTCCTTTGATTTGAGTTTTTGGAATAATTGATAAGTGCATAAATTAAGAGAGGAGTCATTATCTACCATGATAGTTCTAACAAGTGTTTCTTTACTAGATCCGATAATGTAAAGATAGGAGTCTTCTTGTGGAGTAGAGGAAGGAATATCCTCATCATAGAATGAAATATGGTTAACCTCAAGAGGGTTTACACCATTAATTATGTTCTTAGAGAAAATATGATGAGGAACAAATTGTTGGCTAGGTATTTTGAACAAAATTTCCTTGTGATAAATTTGTAATACTTCTAAAAGGGATATCTTTGCTTGAGGATTAATCACTTGTTGTTGGTTATCAAAGTGGATTTCAGATTGAGATTTTGATTCTAAAGATGAGCTTTCTATGCTTACATTCCATTTTGGATCATTCTCTAGAGCCAAAGATAGTTTTGAAGGTTGGTCAAATGAGGAATCCATATCTTGAATATCGGATTGAGTTGATTGAACTTGAGGTTGCTCATTTGTAGTTTTTGTTACAATATTAATAATATCATCATGATGGGACACATTAACATGCAATATTTGATTGGTTTCTTGTTGTTGATAATTGAATAGGGGTTCTTGGGAGATCCCCATGTCTTGATTGATTATTGGTATTTGTTGTGTAGGAGTTTGATTGTTTACTGGAGATTTATAATCAGTTGTAGATTGTAATTCCTTTATATTAAAAAGACCCTTATCAATCAAATCTTGAATTGCACATCTTAAATCTTTACAATTTTGTGTCATATGTCCATCTACTCTATGATATTCACAATGTAGCTCAGGTTTAAACCAATCTGATGTGGTATCAAGGTTGTCTTATGGAAGGGAGTTCAATCCTATTTGTGTCAAGTAAATACTTGAGAATTATATCCATTGGTTGATTGAGCTTAGTAAATTTACGTGATGAAGGTTTTTGAGAGGTTTTTGATAAATGCCTTAGGAATTTTGTCATAAAAGGACCTAATGGTTTCTCACCTCTACTTTCTTTATTATGGGTAGAATGATGACAGGAAGATTGCGAAGCATGAGGTGAGTGCATGGTAGAATTGGAAGAATAAGTATTTTCTTGTTGAAATGGATGTGTTGTATTGAAAGAAGAGTATTGAAAAGGTGGTGGAGGATTATATGTGGATTGATAGACATAATATGGATATATGGGAGAATAGATAATATCATTATGAAGAGGATTGGCAAAGGGATTGTCTTGTTGGGTTATGGATGAAAAATGAGAGAAGTGTGATGGAGGTGATGTTGAATAGGGATGAGGTTGGTCATAATCAACAAATGTATTTGGCTGAATTCTTCCAACATTACTGATGGGCTCATATTGATTTGAGTAAAAACTCATGGTTTCTTTAGTACTTCTAAAAGTAATATTTAGCATCTACTATTTAGAATTGAATCTAAAACATACAAACTTGAAATGATGATTTTGTTTTTGTTTTTCTTGTATACATATATATTTTTTTGTTTTTGTTTTCAAAAGGTTTATGATGCATTCACGTCGGGTTCACCAAAATGTATCGCTCCAAATTTTTCGCATCCCTACCTTCAAGCTATAGGATCCGCGCCCGGAAGGAGGATGGGAAAAGGATGATGCGGTACCTCGGACGAGAGGACTTTGCGAAGGTCCCGCCTCTCAAGGGAGGTGTATTTTGGTGATTTTTCGACGGATGGTGGGTTCACCAGGAAACATTTAATGGCGGTTTCCACGCCTAGGTTTTTGGAATGTGTTTAATGAGTTCGTTTTAACCTTAAACATTCATCCTAGGTTTGGCCGAATGAAACTAAATTAAACTATATGAAAATGCAATTTTCCATGAATACAAGCAGCATGATTTGAAAGCAGAAAACAGAGAATTTACAGGAGGAAAACGGGGAATACCTGATCCGGATGTCTGAAGAAGATTCTCGACTTTTGAAGCAGTCCCGATCGTCTGAGATTCGACAGAATCGTCTCACAATCAGACGAGATCGTCTGAGATCTGACGAATCTGCGTCCGACGAATTCGTCAGACGAATTCGTCAGAGACCTGCAAGACAGAAAATAGATGCAAAATACAAGAAATAATACTATGCTAACAGAGGCAAATTACACCAAATGATAGTATGAATATTGAACAATATTTAAGAATAGAAATTAATGCAAATTACTGTGCTTAAATGGCAGATCATAAACTTAGCATGCAATCTAAGCTAAATGGGTGAACTCCAGATGCAAAATAGGATAAAAACTGAATATATTATCTAATTTGCAAAACAAAATAACAGAGACAAAGTTGAGAAAAGCAAACTCCATGCACCGATTGCCTCGATGTGGGCTACGGTCGAGATCGTCTCGCATCGCATACGAAATCGTCTCGAATTCGACAGATCGCCTCCGATCTGGACAAAGTTCGTCGGCGACGATGGGTGCCTGGCTCCGGTTGAAAATCAATGATATACCCGCATCAAAATTGCTATGGGACTAATGCAAAAATAATATTATGATGTTTTAGCGCAGAAGGGTTCAATTTGCAGATAAATTCAGCCGGGGGTTGGGGAGGGAAAATCCTAGAAGTTAAATAGGCTTAGGGGGAGTTGTTGGGAGGTTGGAGATCATCCCAATTTGGGAGATCTCCAACGGGGAGGGTCCCAACGGCGCAGACACGCTTCTGCCCGGATTGGAGACCCGTTGGAACGGATTCCAACTATGCAAATTCAGTTTTGCGACAAGATCGTCTGGACGTCCTAGTCCAGACGAAATCGTCAAATCTGGGGCGATATCGTCTGATCGGCGACGATATCGTCAAACGGTCAAAACAACCTCTAAAAATGGTGCAAAAAAGGGGGAAACGGATTTCCCGATGGTTAACGAGCGGTTTGGGAGGTTAAATTTGATTTTTAAATTATTTACTAAGGTGAATGTAAATTTTATAATTTTGACTGCGCCAATTTTAGGGTGCTACACTTCCCCAAATCTACCTACATTTTATCTTCCTCTAGTCAAATCCTCTATGATTTTTTTTGTTGGATTACCGATTCCTGTTGTTGGACCATATGAGTTTTTGGTTGGTCTATTTCTTCTCTTTGATAATCCATATTAGTTTATAATAGGTGTATAGCTTTTTTTTTTTCCCTTCCTTCCTACTGGGCTCATTTAGAAGAGGATCATTTATCTGTTATATTCTTCTTTCCCTTTGAGTAATTTCTCTTCTATTCCTTATTCATGGTCCTCTTGGAGTTCATATTATCATGGGTTTCTCATGCCCACCTCATATGGGATTCTTGGAAGTTCCACTTCATAATATATGTGTCGTAAGACCTATAGGGAAAATAAGTAAGTTGATTTCTCAACTTTAAATTTATCCAACAAATTATTTAATCAGAGTCCTACACTACTAAGGATCTCTTCTACTCCGATACCACATGTAACAACCCAAGTCTACTCACCTAGTTGTACCATGAAATCAAGCCAAGCAATTTCTTAATGTATGTTTTTTGGCTAATGTTATTGTTTAACCTAAAAAGTGCTTTCATATTCATAGTATTTATGTTTCACCCAATGAATATTTAACATAAATTTTTAATAAATATAGGTGTATCAAACCACTTTTGGGTTTCAATACAATTGCATACAACCACCCAAGTGGATGAGATTGACCAAATCCTATGGATTTGACTTGTCTCTTTTAATGTTCCCTTGTTATAGCATGAGAGTTGAACCATGATAGGGGTTATCCTCTAGGGCCCATAACACCTAGATGGTGGATGCATGCTTTCCCCATCCCTTAACATAAAAAACTTTAACTATTTTATCAACTTGTTCTAATATTTAAATGTAAGAGGTTCAACATACATATGCCTAGTGACTAGATGATTATCCTACTATGAGTTAGATAGATCCATGTCATTTCTCTGATATTGGTTTTAGTCACTCATACCCATGATGACTCTTGATATTTTATCCCATACCAAATATCATGGCTGAACTATCTAAGTCAAATGAAACATAGGACTTATCACCACCCGAGAAACAACTTAGAGGTGACGTCCCATATTGCCCCTGGTTACTATTTTTGATGAGGTCACTTTTTCTAACCTTTATTGTCAAAAAAATGGTTTTTATCAGGAGGAGTTGTGTGCATACCTACACCTCAACAACAATGGGTGTTCATGTTTTGTATCCTTCACAAGGAATACATTGTCATTCCTCATCATGGTTTTGGTAGAATCAAGGGTTTTGGGTTTAATAATGACCATGAGGGAAATCATTCGTTTATCCCTCTCCATATTTTCAGGTATAGGATTAAGGTTCACTAGTAAGCTCTCTATTTTGTAGCTCTAACTTCCTCCAATCCAAAATACATACTAGTTTTCTCATCATTTATCACTTAATTTACTTCTCTAAACACTCAAGGGAGTGCATTCATTTTTGTACCTTATTTGATTATTTAATAGGTTATACATATAATTAAATGCATATGCCTTCCCTTAATGAATCTATTTCATTATTCCTTACTTATTAACTATAATCCATGTCACAAGGGAGTTCTTCAAGTAGACACATGAGTTTCTAATCAATACCATCCCTTATTCTCATGAACTTCTATCTAATTTATCATTTTCGTAGTATGGTTATGGTAGCTAGTAATTCGTTACTAACTAGCTAAAGTTCACATGTAAATGTCAACACTAACGGTGATTGAGTTCACATTTGACTAGAATGAATTTATCCCTATTTAGATAATCTACAATTAATTTTAAATAAATTTTAGTACTAAATTAATTTCTATGTCATATATTTCTATCTTCAAATTGCTGAATTACCCATAAACTACTTTTTAACTGAACATATATGTATAATTTCTAGGTTTTATTTTGGTTATAAAGTCACATTTGTAAGTCTATTAAATTCTAGGAGGCCTCATAAACAACCCTACGATCGAACCCAAGGGTTTGAGAAACCTAGCACAATCTATTTAACTTACATAGTATTTGTTCTTAGATTTTGCAAGCTAACGCTTCCTCAGGTTACGTATAATAACAAGGCAAAAGGTTTTACTTTACCCATCCTGATTTTGAGTTGAAAACAGATGTTGGAATTTCTCCTAAATTTTACCATTTAAATGATTCACACAAAAAATGATAATACTTTTATGGAAATCATCAATTCTAAATTTATTTTCTATTTCTAATATATATATATATCTATGCACATGCTCGTAACATATTACAATATAAATATTTTGATTCTCCAATGGTTACAAAAATGGTACATACTCTAATTATAGTTCCAAGCTCAGAATCTTAAATTTCAATTTCCATATTCATGCATATTTGATATATTTATCAACAATCTAAGAGTGTTGCTTTTCATTTCGGATATTGCTACCATAAGATTCAAAATTCATGCAACAATCCATTCTTTATTTAGCAATAGTCCTTGAAACTTTTCTTTTTTCCACTCAGGTTTCTAGTTTTATTACAGTGCAACTTCTTGTTCTAGGAATGTTCATTCAAGACAATAGAGTCTCTTTCACCAACACTGCAGCTGGTGTCCATGAATAATATGTTAATATGTATATAAGGATCATTTCAGCCCTTAATATGCTATGTATGTATGCAACTACACGTGTATGCACTTAAATCATCTAATATGCCACCAAAACATAACAAACACACACTCATGCATAGTAATTACAATATTTCATATCATTCATTAATTTCATCAAAATTACATACCCATGCTATACCAACAATTCTCTTGGGAATCAACAACTTAATGCAGAGGAAAATTGGTCAAATATTAAGAGTTATGTGGTATACATTTTTCAATTCCATAACAGATAATATTACACATTTTCCAGACTACTTCTATAAACTGGTATTATCTACTTTCTCATAGATGAAGCTTAGTATTACATGCAATCAAATATTTAGCTATCACACACATAAGCAATTCCATTGTAGGTTTTCTATTTAATTTTTCCCAACTATCATGCATAGTTCTCAATCATTGTTGCACTATTGCTCATTAAAATTTAATAGTACATATTTTCGTCATACACAGTTGGTAATTTCAAGAAGCACACTCAACCATGCTAATAAAAAATACAGATATACCATACAACAAGCATAGATTATTTTATTGTAGATTCTTCAAATTATGATAAAAAAACACAATCAAATAGTATGAATAGCCAACTTGGTAAATTTGAATTTTCACTAGGTTTGACAAGTTTTTTTTCTCTCAGTCCTTTTTCCAAACATGCACAACAATACAATTATTTTTCTTTCTTCTTCATTTTTTCCGACACTCGGCCCTCTCAACTGGCATAGACTCCTCTCTTATCTATACCCCAGAGTGCTCGATATAACAAAATTGTAATGATTTTTTTACCTCATCCTTACATGTTTCCCTCAATTTTTGTTACCAAAAACATGGAGAGGTTTTAATATAATCATTACAATGCACATTCCTTTCAACACGATCACAACACTCCAATTAAAACCATTAAATACAATATACCTATTTACAATTTTATCATTTTTTATTATAAACTAATCTTTATGACATTTAACAAATCACGCGATCATTCATACATAAAATTAATAAATAACCATAAATAAATCATGCATAGATCTTATATTATTTAATTTATCTCAAGATAGTCATCCAATTATTTCTAAATCATTCAAAATGGCACCCATACCACTGGGCATCTTCATTGCCAACAATGATTATATGCATTCAATATTTTTTTCTCAACCAAAAAACACATCATCAAATCAAGGCACACCAAAGCCTAAATAATTTAAACATGATATTACTATATGAATGATAAAATGTGAGTTTCCATGTACTCATCAGCTGAATCATCACTTTCCTCTTACATTTTCCATCGATCAACTTTATCCGTTGAAAGCATATACCTGGTCCTGTAGACACAGTGTCTATTATCAATACCACATTATATAGGAAAAGGTAATTTTAAATCTTCTATTTAATTGCTAATAAAATAGCATGCGAGGAGGATCATTACATCATCGATCATAATGGGAAAAATGCAAGAGAAAATACATGCTCCTTAAAAATACCTTGAGAAACATACCAAAGCAATAAAAAGGCCACAACTCACAAATATTCAGTTATAGTAGGATGTGTTACACTAACTAATATGTATCAAGAAAGCAATTAACCATCTAGACAACAAAAAAGAATCATCAACGCCAGTATTCAGTGCCAATTGTCAATAAACTTCAAAAATTGACACAAGCTCAAAATTAAGCTAGTGGGAAGATCCTATCAAACTAAAATGAAACATCTAGAGTGAATATCAGAGACAAAAGCACAAATTTTGCACTATCTAGTTAGGTCAATATAGAATTAGATGCAGAGGCTAAAGAACTAAGTATAGTTGGCATACATGGGTATACAATTTTATCTAAGTAGGTTTATAAATGAATAATAGTTGTATATTAGCTCAAGGAATAATTTAATTGGTTTATAGTTATAACAGAGAAATTTGAGAAGCATGTGAGGCATATCACATGCATCAAATAGATTCAAAAGGAGATGTTGTTTCTTAAAAATTGATGGGATTAGAATTAGCGATATAAGTTGGAATGAAAGATACCTTCAAGAAATGAGAGACTATAAAAGGAAATGCACTCCTTAGTTGTCACTTGCTCTTATAGAATAATTTTATCCTAAGGATTTATGCTAGATAGGTGCTTAGTAAAAGAAGGAATGAAAAAGATGTCTTGGCAAAAGAGGTAGTTGATTTTAAAAAATATATTTCTAGAGGTAAAACAAAACCAAAAGTAAATGATCATTATTAGCCTTCATGGTGTTAACTAAATGTGCTATGTTAATTTATGGTGACCCAATAACCATCCCAATGTTAGCTAAAATCATCTTGTAGTTAGATAATATTATTTGGGTGTTTTATGGGCCTGCATATCTATTGACAATACCCACTTTCTTCTTGTTTTATAAAGGGTTTTAGTAGCAGTACCTACAACCTCATGGTCTATGGTTTTCACCATTTCCCAAGAATATTTTCATGTTGTTAAGGGAATAATAAACATAGGAAGTGAAAGGGTTAACAAAATTATTTGATGCGATGAATAATGGAGAAGTGAGGAGTGATGGCGAGCGAAATTCATTTTTTTAATCCTCAATGATCAGGAAGCAGAGAAGCTACAGTACCAGAGTAGGAAGTGTAGGGGGAGTGCGCACAAGTGGAATCAATAATGAAATAGTTGACCAGGAAGGTGGGATTAGGGCCAAAGTCAAGCCTGACACTATGGCATTGAACGATGGCAAAGACATCCGTGGGAGGAAATAATTCCATGAAAAAATAGTAGAAAACTCCAAACAACATCATTTTTAGAGATGCTCAAGGGTGTGATCAAAACCCCCACAACCTTATCACACACCTTTATCCCTGAGGGTTGCAACATATTTTTACCGTAACAAGTCATGGTCGAATACATTTCCATCAATTATTTCTCCCTAGTTGGGAAATTTATGTGTGGAAGACCTAATATGGAGGCTATTTATCGTTGGACGATGGCCAAATGGAAAACCAAGGATTGCTTAGAATTGGTCACAATTTCTAGGGTTTTCTTCATGATTCGAATCAATACTCAAGAAGATGCGGATCACATTTTAATGAGGTGTTAATGGTTCTTAGGGAATAGGAGTTTGTTCTTGTACAAGTGGAGAGTGGACATCAACCTAGAGACACTAAACATCAACTCCACCCTAATCTAGATTTGTCTCCTAAATTTACCCACCCATTTTTGGCACGAGGACATCCTAAATGGGATTGCCCGTGTGATTCATGAGCTCGTCTCTATTGACCCTACAATGTATGCTCGATCGAGATTGGCATAGGCCCGTATCCGTGTCAACATAAATTTGGATATCCAACTCTTTATCCATGTGAATATGATCTATGGGACTTATCGTCATTTCTAGGTAGTGGAGTATGAGAACAAACCATATTTCTACACTGAATGCCACACCCAAGGGCACCTTCGAAGCTAATACCTAAAACTTAAGCTTTCATAAAGCGATCACTAGGAGGTGCAATACCAAATGAAAGGAGAGGTACAAATACCAAATTCCAAAGAGGGTATGTGCTATGAGCCCAAAGGCAAGCAACATGCTCCTCCAATTTCAAATGATGATAAGACAAATGCAAGTTCCCTGTTTACTTCTTCTAATAGGTTTATTTTATTCAAAAATGCTATTTTTATTGAACTTGATGCTAATAAGGATTTTCCCAATGAAAATTTCTTGGAGATAAAGCACCTAGACCAATCAACCTTGAAAAAAAACCCTCCCCTACATCCACCTCATTCATCCCTAGACTTGTGCCCTAAATCCCCATCGATAACAACCCTTGAACCCCAACATCCATCACCTGATCCCCCCTATCACCTAACCCATATCCTAGCTGCCCCTATCCCATAGGTCTAGCCCATATATTCCAACACCCAATACCCATGGCGAGGAGTTTTTAAGCCCTAAGTCATCTCAGGAATCTCTCAAAGCTTGGATCCCTAAACAAACTAGAATCTTTAAAAAAACCCTAATTGATATCGAAGGTGATAAAAATAAGGGCATACCTTCTGGTTTAGAACAAAGAAATAGAGATATAGCAGAAGACATTGCCAATGGCACCCAATGAACTCTCTTTCAAGAACTAGGAATTTCTAATAGAGAAGAATAAAAAATATCAAAACCTCTTGGGCAACAAGACAAAGGGTGCTGAAAACCATCAAAAAGTTCCAAATGAGAGTCCTCTCCTAGAATGCGAGAGGGCTAAATGGAGTATAAAAACAAAGACTTACTTATTCTATGTGAAAGGAGTCAAATCCTATAATTTTTCTAATCCAAGAAACCAAAGTAGGCACACAACACTCACCTCTAGTTGCCAAAACTATTTTGAGGAAGTGTGATTTTTTATTTACTCCAGCCACGAGTACTTCTAGTGGCCTCATATACCTCTAGGATCCATCCAATATGGAAGGTAGTGTGATTTCAAGTGAAGTATGTATATCTAACACCTTTTTTCATGATACTATCACAAACCACTATTGGATATTGATGAATTTATACACCCCAAATAGTCCTCAGGAAATGTTAATTGTGTGGAATACTCTCACCCAGATGCATGAGGCTTTCAATATTTTCCCTTGGATTCTTGTCAAGTATTTTAATGCACCTTTATATCCCTCATAGAAAAGAGTAGGTAAATAAATCACTTCCAAGACAATGGGGGACTTCAAAAATTTAATGGATGCCAATGAGCTAATGTACGTCCTGTTAAGGGGGTCCTAGTATACTTGGAGTTAAAGACGAATAGGGGGTGATGCCATTCAGGTGAGGCTAGACCACTTTCTTCTATCTTAGGATGCATTGCCTCTATTTGAAGATGTTAGCTTATAGGTCTTGCCAAATATTGGGTCTGACCATAGTCCACTTATTTTAAAAATGTCCAACATACCCCTATTCAAAACTTCATTTTGCTTTGAGGTAATGTGGACATAGCACTCGAACCTCAAAGCTTGTATTGCTAAATGGTGGGAGGAGAGTTTACCTAGAACTATCACCAACCAAGTCACCTAGAAGTTATGGTCTATTAAAGCCAATTTTAAGGTTTGGAATAAAGAAATATTCATAAACATATTCGAAAATAAATAGAACATCAATGACAGGCTTTAAGGTATCGAAATCTAGTTTCAAAAAGGATAGGGTGATGCCAATTTTAGATCTGAAGAAATATTTCTGCTTTTGGACTACCATAATATTTTAAAGCAAGAAGAGATGTTTTGGCATCATAAATCAAGAATTTTGTGGCTAAAATAAGGGGATTCCAATTCTAATTTCTTCCACATCTCTACACTCAAGTGCAAGGGGCAAACAGGATCAAAGGGATCATAAAAAATAGTGGTTCCTTCACTTCCAACATCCATGAAATTTGTGATGAATATATTATGCATTTTGAGTCCCTCCTAGGATCTAGTCCTTTCCAAGCCATGGAATACCTTCTCATGCACATCCTAAACATTATCAATGATAGTATGAATGCCTACTTGCTTAGCCATTTAAGTTTTGAGGAGATCCATTAGGATATTTTTTCCATACAACAAAACAAAGCCCCTGGCCCTGATGGTTTCTCCCCAAGATTTTTCCAAATCTACTAGGACATCATTGAAACTAACCTAGGCCAGACCATATTTGAAATGCAAAGATATAGAGCCATTCCTAGATATGTGAATTCCATATTTCTCACCATCATACCCAAAGGCCCCAATTATAAATCCCTATCTAAATATCATCCCATTATCCTCTGCAACATTATCTACAAAATATTCTCAAAGGTGATGGCCATAATTTTAAAAAGCATCCTCCCTTCCCTAATCAACCCATGCCAAGGAAGCTCAGTTAAGGGTCAGAATATTGTGGATGGGGTCATCACCATCCATGAACTCATTCATTCAGTCCATATGTCTAAAAAGTTAGCTTTCTTCCTCAAGCTTGACATGAATAAGGCCTTTGATAGAGTAAATAGGGATTTTCTATCCAAGGTTCTTCAGAAGTTCAGGTTTCATGATAACTAGGTCAACCTAATTTTGTAGTATAACTCAACCCCTTGGGTCTCCATGCTTTTGAATGGTTCCACTGCAGGGTACTTCCCTACCAACAGAGGAGTAAGACAAGAGGACCCCTTATCCCCCATCCTTTTCATCATTTTTGATGAGTCTCGAAAGAGCCATTAAAGATTTTTACAACAAGGTTTTTATTTTTAGCATCAAATATGCATCCAATATCTAGCTCTAAACTCACCAACAATTTGTGGATGACACCCTACTGGCAACTATTGCTTCGGTCTTTAAGGCAAAATTTATCAAAACTATCCTCAACCTCTATGAGGAAGCTGTAAGGTAAATTCTCAATTTCATAAAAAACAAACTTTACTTCTTCAACACCCCTCTTCCCTATCAAATTAAAACTACTAATATTCTGGGTTGTACTACTACATAATTTCTAGATTCTTATCTTGGTCTCCCATTGTTCTAGGGGAAACCGACCAAGTCAATGTGGAATAATATCATTGAGAGATTCCATAAGAATCTAGCTAGGTGGAAAGGTGCCCTCATTTATCATGTGGGTAAGGCTACCTTGGTCATATCAGTTCTCAAAAGTATTATTGTGTATTTTTTATCAATCTTAAAAATTCCTAAAGCAATTGGAACCATGATCAAAAAATCCAAAAGCACTTCCTATGGACTGGAGCTAATAACCAAAAAAAGTTCCACCTAGTGGCTTGGGAAAAAGTTTGCTCCCTAAAAGATAAGGTGGGGCTTGGATTTCGTAGAATCAACAAAATGAACTAGGTCATTTTAGCGAAGAAGGCCTAGAAGGTGCTTACCAATGAGAAGTTGGAATGGGTTTCTATCATAAAGAGAAATATCCTACAACACCACTCCTTTAGAGATGGAGAGATCCCCCAAATAGGGTCTCATTTTTGGTGATCTATCATCCAAACCCAACCCATAATCCAAAAGGGAATTAGGTGGTAGCTCAGAGATGGGAAATCTATCAATTTCTAGTATGGTCCATGGGGGATGACCCCCTTATCAATGAATTATGTATCACTACTATTAATCATCTAATTGACCATATATTTGTATCAAAAGTTGCATATTTCATCGTGCAAAAGCAGGGTTGTTGTGAGTGGAAGCAGATGCACTTAAAAATAAACAATGATGTTATTAGCAATGCCATCATATCTTTGTAGGATGTGTACATTCCTAGGGCTCAGAATAAATATAAAACTTTTTGTAAAGGCACAGACAATGGCTCCTTCTCGATTAAATCAACTTCTTCCTTACTAGAGGCCCTATAGAACCTATATAAAAACTTGATTACCCCTGCTACCTTTAAGATATTTTAGCTTAAAAAAATCATCATAAACATTACCCACTTCTCATGGTTAGCTCTTCAAAGTAGAATCCTCACCACAAATAACCTAATCAAGAGGGGGGGTCATTATCCCCAACATGTGCTACCTGTTCTTGAAAGCTTGGGAATCTACTCAGCATCTGTTGATCGAGTGCCCTTTACCTACGAGACCTTCTCTACTCTAATAAACATGTTTAAGGATAAATGGGTATGGTCCCAGTCCATAATTGATATTTTTACCTAGTGGTCCAAAGTGTTTTGTAACCCCACAATCAAGTTCTTGTGGGAAGCTAAAATTGTACCACACGCTATGGTAAATATGGATGGAACACAATAATAGAGTCTTGAAAGACCATTCCAAGGATCCATAAGTAGTAGCCAATAGAACCCTAAGCTTTGCCATCAAAAATATAAAAATTTTCCCTTTTTTGGACCCTCCATAATCTGGGTTAGAAGCATCCCTGTTTAGATCTCTTGGCATCTTGAATGAGTGTACCAGACCCCCTACTCATACCAGATGCAGGTCCACTACCAAGTGGATCCCTCTCCCTCTAAGGTGGCTCAAGGTGAACTTCAATGGATTGTCCAGAGCCAACCCTAGAGATGTTGGGGCCAATGGTGTCATCAAAAACCATGAAGGTAAAATCTTTAGAGCCTTCACCAAAAATTTGGGAGTTCAATAAATTTGAATTTCAACCCCAAACTGCCTGTTAAATCGCCTCTTACCTTCTTTCCCCGTTTTCCATGCCATTTTTAGGATTTGTTTTGACCGTTGGACGATATCGTCACAGATTAGACAAAATCGTCCCCGATCTGACAAATTCGTCTGGAACAAAACGTCTAGACGATTTTGTCCCAAAACAAATTTTTCATAATTAGCTTCTATTTTAACAGCCTCTCCAACTTGGGTAGAAACACGTTTGCACAGTTGGATATTTCCTTGTTGGAGATCTCCCAAATTGGGATGATCCCCAACCTCCTAAACCTCTTCCTAATCCTATATAAACTATAATTTTTCTAGTTTATCCCCCTGAACCCCCTAAACCCCTTAGCTGACAGATTTCCCTATAGATTTAGTTCCTTATTACCTCGCACTACTGTTTGTATTCTGTATTTTGTATTTTCTTTCAGGAACTCTACTGTTTTTCAATCGAAGCTAGTTCGGATCATCGCAGATGATCTCAGATGATTATGAACGATTTTGTCGAGGAGCACAGACGATCTCGTACGATTGGAGGCGATCCTGACTGTAGTCCAGATTGGGGGTAATCAGAACCCAGAGTTTGACTTTCCTTAGCTTTTTTGTAATTTTCTATTGTACTTTTGCATTCTCTTTAATTATTATACTTATGCATCTTGGAGTTCACCTCATCTAATATAAATGCATGATAAAATAAAAATAAATTATGAAGTTGATGCTTTTCCTCTTTAATTACTATTTGGATCTGTCATTTAGATAAGTTTATAGTTATTTTTGTCATTTCCCTTTGCTTTTGTAGTTGCATCTTGGGTATTTTGTATCTATTTCTGTGATTGCAGGTTTCTGACAAATTCTTCTGATGAATTCATTAGATTACAAACGATTCTATCTGATCTCAGATGACCTTCTATGATTTGGGATGATCCTATGAAATATCAGATGATTACGTACGAATTGAGGCGATTTGAACTGCTACAAGACTTAGAATATTTATCAGACATTCGAAATCAGGTATGATACATTTTAGCTAGCATATTCTCTGTGATTAGAATTCATTCCTATTTTCTGTATTCATTTAAATCTGCATTGGCATATAGAATAGTTTAGATTCATCTTGGCCAAACCTAGGAGTTGAATGATCGAGTATAAAAATGAACACATCAAACTCACTGTCAACCTAGGCGTGGAAACTGCCATTCAAAAGTTTCCTGGTGAACCCACCATCCGTCAAAAATTCACCCTTATACCCCTCCCCTAAGAGGCGGGACCTTCAAAGGGCCTCTCAGTCCGAGGTATTGTCCCATCCTTTTCACATCCCCATTTCGGGCGCGGATCCTATAGCCTAAAGGTAAGGATGCGAAAAATTTGGAGCGATACATTTTGGTGAACCCGACGTGAAACTAAAAAACTTTTGAAAATAAAATATATATATATATATATGTATGCATGTATGCAAAAAAAATTAATAACAAAATCATCATTTCAAGTTTGTATTTTTTAGATTCAATTCTAAATAGTATATACTAAATATTACTTTTAGAAGTACTAAAGAAACCATGAGTTTTTACTCAAGTCAATATGATCCTGTCAGTAATGTTGGAAGAATTCAACCAAATACATTAGTTGATTATGACCAATATCATCCCTATTCAACATCACCTCCATCACGCTTTTCTCATTTTTCATCCTTAACCCAACAGGACAATCCCTTTTCCAATCCTCTTCATAACGATACTATCTATTCTCCTATATATCCATATTATGTCTATCAATCCACATACAATCCTCCTCCACCCTTTCAATATTCTTCTTTCAATACAACACATCCATTTCAACAAGAAAATACTTATTCTTCCAATCCTACCATGCACTCACATCATACTTCACAATCTTCCTATCATCATTCTACCCATAACAAAGAAAAAAAAGGTAAAAAACCATTAGGTCCTTTTATGACTGAACTCCTAAGGCACATATCAAAAACCTCTCATAAACCTTCACCACGTACATTTACAAAGCTTAATCAACCAATGGATACAATTATCAAACATTTATTTGATACAAATAGGATTGAACTGCCTTCCACAAGACAACTTGATACCATAGCAGATTGGTTTAAACCTGAGCTACATTGTGAATATCATAGAGTAGATGGACATATGACACAAAATTGTAAAGATTTAAGATGTGCAATTCAAGATTTGATTGATGATGGTCTTTTTAATATAAAGGAATTACAATCTACAACTGATTATAAATCTCCAGTAAACTATCAAACTCCTACACAACAAATACCAATGATCAATCAAGACATGGGGATCTCCCAAGAACCCCTATTCAATTATCAACAACATAAAGCCAATCAAATATTACATGTTAATGTGTCCCATCATGATGATATTACTAATATTGTAATAAAAACTATAAATGAGCAACCTCAAGTTCAATCAACTCAATCTGATATTCAAGAGATGGATTCCTCATTTGACCAACCTTCAAAACTATCTTTGGCTCTAGAGAATGATCCAAAACGGAATGTAAGCATAGAAAGATCATCTTTAGAATCAAAATTTCAATCTGAAATCCACTTTGATAGCCAACAACAAGTGATTAATCCTCAAGCAAAGATATCCCTTTTAGAAGTATTACAAAGTTCTCATAAGGAAACTTTGTTCAAGATACCTAGCCAACAATTTGTTCTTCATCATATTTTCTCTAAGAACATAATTAATGGTGTAAACCCTCTTGAGGTTAACCATATTTCATTCTATGATGAGGATATTACTTCCTCTACTCCACAAGAAGACTCCTATCTTTACATTACAAGATCTAGTAAAGAAACACCTGTTAAAACTATCATGGAAGATAATGGCTCCTCTCTTAATTTATGCACTTATCAATTATTCTATAAACTCAAATTAAAGGAAGAACATATTAATGAATCAAATTTTATTATAAAATATTTTAACAATGAAATTCAAGAAGCTCGAGGTATTATAATTCTTCCCCTTAATATTGGATCCTAGATACTCTATTTTATGTAGCATATTGCCATTCATATTACAACATACTTCTCAGAAGTCCTTGGATTCAAACGATGAAGGTTGTCCCTTCCACTCTTCACCAATATTTGAAGTTTGAAATTGCAAATAAAATTGTTACCATACATGGTGACCCAAAACCATTTGAAGAATATTTAATGGTTGAAACATCAACTTCTATACATTTTATATTATCACAATTATCTTCTATCCATCACTTTTCTTCATCCATATATGATCATCCTTGTTTATCAAATAACATCCATGCATATCTTTCACATATGCTCCCTCCATATTATCAAGATTTGGAATATAGTGATAAAAATGAAGAACCTTCTTATCTTTCTGATATTTTATTGTGTAACATGATTGATTTTCCACATACAAAAGTCAAATCTTTTGCTACATTATTCTACATTATAACAAAGATTTTGTTACCACTACCTTTTATTCATCACCTTTTGTTCTTACCTCCACCACAACCGAATTATCCTTTAAAACCTCCTTTGATTTTGAAGCAACCTTAGACATGCTATACTAAAATAACCTTGTATAGTGTATATAGATCATCTTGTATATACCACCAATTTCACTTCATCAATTAAAATCAAAATACAAAAACATCAAAATATTCAAAAACATCTTTTATTTTCATACCTGTCAAATCATGTAGTATTGCAGTTATATTTTCAGTTATTTTGGACAACTTGGCATTTATTTGGAATCCCGCACTTTCACACTCACATGCATAAATGTCTTGATTTTATTTGGTATGATTATTAATATCTCTTATATCAAAGTCCACATTGGTATTAAATAAAGTTTTGAGCATAGAGAACTGATCTTGTTATTTACTTTAACCAAGTATATCTTTTCACATTAAAATGATTTTATTGCGAATTCGATATGATGCTACATAGTAGAAATGGTTTCTTGAGAAAAAAGTTTCCCCTGCTATCCTATCATGCACATGGTCTAGGATCTTTGAGAATTGACAAAAGGACAAGCTCACCCCTACCTATAATAAAAATCCCTTGATCTACAGCTAATCTGAGAAAGTATCCCTAACATAGGAAGAAAAGAAAATTTCAATAAAAATAGAAAAAGAAAAATGTTATTTTGTATCATCACAACAATATTTCAGCATTTTCTCAAATATCAAGCAAAAATACAAAAGTACAAAAAAGAAAAGAAAAAAAGAAGCAAAAAGAGAAACACAAAATCAAAATGCAATAAAATCCTTTCCCTACCCCTTGAAAAGAAAATAAGGGTGAATGAGCTTGAATCCCTGGAATTCTCAATTATTCAAAAACTGTGAGGTAAGCCCTATAACAGGTGGTTTGTGCCCAACCCACTTGGCCTTGGGTAATTCCTAGCATGGTGATATGTATGTCACAATAGCGACCTCATTTTGTACAGACCTATGTCATCTTATGGATTAGCTAGCTCTTGATAATCTAACTTACATAGTAGTCTAGTACGATTACATGCATATAAATCATGGTCAACGAACATTCATTTGGTTAAGGCAAATTACTTGTATCAAATTATCTTGCTCAAAATTGGTGAATGAACAATACAATCACACACACATTTGTATTTGAGAGATTTTGTATCATTATGATAAATCAAGATCGGTAATGAACTCACATTTGCACATGAGGATCCCTTATAAATCTACATTTGTCTTTGAGATAATTTAAAATGTTTCTGTAATTCTTTTTGGAATAATTTTACCCTTTTATTTCAGAATTTTTGTTTTGTATAAAAGCAATTATATACATTTTCTCACAAAATCACAAAAATGATTTCAAACAACATATTCATATTATTATTTTTATGTTTATCAAAAATCAAAAATTCATATTGCAATAAAACCAAAAATCTATTTTCTTCTTTGAATTTCACAATGATGGTATAAGTCTATTACATCAAATTATTTCATTTAAAATTTTACAGCATGACATCAAATTATAATATTTCCAATCAACATAATTACATGAATCATCAATCAAACAAGCAAACAATTCAAACATTAAAGCATCATAAAAACATATGAACAAGTCATATCCAAAAAGATCATATATACATCTCAAAAATATCTGTACATCATATCACAAATGAATTAGGGTTTTACCCTATTTTCTTAGTTTTATTTAAAAATCAACATTTTAATTTTTTTGCTTTTTTGCGTTTTTTCCTCAAACATTCAATTTGGGTAAAAAAACGGAGGGGGCACCATAGTCAGCATTCATACGATTCAACCAAGAATCGTCGTCTACAAATTGAGTATATTTTTGCTTTCTCATAAAACGGGAAAAACTCGTCTTTAACGTATTTTCTTCGAAAAATTCGCTAAAGAGGGGGAAAAATGTAGCACCCTAAAATTGGCACGGTTAAAACCTTAGTAAAAGATAAAAGATAAAAATTTGAATTTCAACCCCAAACTACCCGTTAAACCGCCTGTTACCCACTTTCCCCGTTTTCCATGCCATTTTTAGGATTTGTTTTGACCGTTGGACGATATCGTCGCAGATTAGACGAAATCGTTCCTTATCTGACGAATTCATCTGGAACAGAACGTCCAGAAGATTTCATCCCAAAATTGAATTTTCATAATTAGCTTCTGTTTCAACAACCTCTCCAACTTGGGTAGAAACACGTCTGCGCAGTTGGATATTTCCCTATTCGAGATCTCCTAGATTGGGATGATCCCCAACCTCCTAAACCTCTTCCTAATCCTATATAAACTAGGATTTTTCTAGTTTATCACCCTGAACCCCCTAAACCCCTTAGCTGACAGATTTCCTTGCAGATTTAGTTCCTTATTCCCTTGCACTACTGTCTGTATTATGTATTTTGCATTTTCTTACAGGAACTCTACTGTTTTTTAGTCAAAGCTAGCTTGGATCATCGCAGATGATCTCGAACGATTATGAATTATTTTGTTGAGGAGCGCAGATGATCTCGTACGATTGGAGGCAATCCTGAATGTAGTCCAGATTGGGGGTAATATGAACCTAGAGTTTGCCTTTCCTTAGATTTTCTACAATTTTCTATTCTACTTATGCATTCTCTTTAATTATTATACTTATGCATCTTGGAGTTCACCTCATATAATATAAATGCATGATAAAATCAAAATAAATTATGAAGTTGATGCTTTTTCTCTTTAATTACTATTTGGATCTGTCATTTAAATAAGTTTATAGTTATTTTTGTCATTTCCCTTCGCTTCTGTAGTTGCATCTTGGGTATTTTGTATCTATTTTTGTGATTGCAGGTTTCTGATGAATTCGTCAGATTGTAGACGATTCTGTCTGATATCAGATGACCTTCTATGATTTGGGATGATCCTGTGAAATATCAGATGATTACGTATGAATTGAGGTGATCTGAACTGCTAAAAGACTCAGAATATTCATCAGACATCCAAAATCAGGTATGATACATTTTAGCTAGCATATTCTCTATGATTAGCATTCATTCTTGTTTTCTGTATTCATTTAAATCCACATTGGCATATAGAATAGTTTAGATTCATCTTGGCCAAACCTAGGAGTTGAATTATCGAGTATAAAAATGAACACATCAAACTCAATGTCAACCTAGGAATGGAAAATGCCATTCAAAAGTTTCCTGGTGAACCCACCATCCGTTAAAAATTCACCCTTATACCCCTCCCTAGAGAGGTGGGACCTTCAAAGGGCCTCTCAGTCTGAGGTATTGTCCCATCCTTTTCACATCCCCCTTTCGGGCACATATCCTATAGCCTGAAGGTAAGGACGCAAAAAAATTGGAGTGATACACCCTCTCCCTCTAAGGTGGCTCAAGGTGAACTTCAATGGATTGTCCAGAGCCAACCCTAGAGATGTTGGGGCCAATGGTGTCATCAAAAACCATGAAGGTAAAATCTTTAGAGCCTTCACCAAAAATTTGGGAGTTTAGTCCAACAACTTTGCTGAAGCTCGTGTCCTCTGGAGAAGCCTGGAGCTCAGCAAAATCCTACCTCATCCTATGATCTCCAAAATGGATTTACTAAATGTGGTCAACAACATAAAGAATAAATCCAAATTTTGTTGGAAAAATTAAAGTATCATCCAAGAAAGTCAATTCATACTCAGGCTACACCCGCTTAGCACTATCTAACATGTGTTCAGGGAGGAAAATATGGTGGTAGACTTGTTGGAAAATAGAGTAGCCAATATGTATGGACTCACCATATGGAAATACTCATTTCATCAAGAAATCATTGATGCTACTAAAAATTATGTGGAGCACATTTCCAACTAAAAGCAGGCGGTATTCCAAAGGTGTTTTTTTCAACACCAAGGGTGTTCAATTTAACACCAAGGAAATATGTTCCCCTATCCACATTATCATTTCCTTTGGAAGTGTCAGCCGTACCACCCCCCATGCAAGACGACTTGGTTGTGGCTTTTCTCATGTTTTCTTATGGCACCCTCACTCATCCCTCCTTATTTTTCCCTATTTTTCAATGTCTGCCCCCCACCCTTCTATTTCCATCGCCTGTCCTATTTCTGCACCATATATTTCACCTTGTTATCTAGATTCATCCACCATGTCACCCATGTCACCCCTATACCATTCCATGTTGTTTATCTATCATGTGTGTATGCTAAGGTGGAACTGTGCTGTTGGTCCATGGTCGAAGCCCCAACTTGCATAGGAAAGGACCCTCTATATAGTTATCCTCTCCGCTAAAAGTTATGGTTTTCTTTATTAGACCACCTTATATTGGGGAGTAATCACTTGTGATTGAGCTTCCTTACTACTCTTATCCTATTATGGTGCCTAAAATTTTATAGCACGATCATCATTATGGCCATTCTCAAACTGTTAGCGATGCAGCTTGAACCGGTAGAGAAAGCTTTGCTGGAAGCCAAGGGTTTCATCCCCTTCTTCAATATTTTTTGTCACATCGATTAGAGTGTCACCAACGAGTTTGTAATTTCATGGAACAAATGTGGAGTCTAGATATGAGAGCTCCACATTGAGGTAAATATCCATATTTTAGCTTAAATTTTTGGTTTATCTCCTAAGAGTAGGACAGTCCATCGAGATAGACACAATTTTAAATAAGAAAATGAATAGTTCCCAGATAAAGGCAAGGAGTTAGTTTGGTCAAAGGGGGGATAATTTGGTCCTCCCTACCATGCCCCTGGGAATTTTTCATTGTTACCATCATCCAGTATATCATAGTTGATAATATTTGCATCCCCTCCGCTCTTTACATCTAGCCTTAGTTAATTATATGCATGACATCAAACCAATAAATATCCATGACTTCCTATTTTATTACATCATCAACCTCACTAATGAGAAATTTAGGGACAAGAAATTTTCCAAGCACCTTGCTCACCAGGGCCTTTTACTCATCATCTACAAGCATGCCCTCTTATCCCAACCTGTTGGTATACCTTCTACACCTCCTATGACCATTGTGACCTCCTCCAAGCCAGCCCATAGCCTTGAGAATCATGATTGTAATCTTTCATTGGAAACTCATAGCCCACCTACCGATGAGCCCCTAAACTCCACCACCCATTCGGATGGTCTCCCAAAAGTTGTAAACCCTGTGCACTCCAGCAACAAATATGAGGAAAGTCCTCTTCCCAACCCAAAAGTCTTAGTACCTATGGAGTTCTACCCCACCAAAACTAAAATTAAACCCTTTGGGAGTAAGAGGAAAGTTGTTCGTCCCCCTCACAACAAAATCTCATGATGTCTGAGAAGGAAGGAAGTGGATGGTCAATAGTCATCGCATGAGATCATTCTAGATGATGAGTAAGAACCCAGAGGTATCGTCGATGAAGTTCTATGCATCAACATTGTCAATCACATAACCAAAGTAGTGTAGTAGCTCAAGGATACTACTAACATGGTTAGAGAAGTAGGTGTTATATTTTAAAATACCATAATTGACCTCCAGGAAATCCCAATAGCCCCCAGCATCCTCCTTGCAAATGACCAGAAGGCCGAAACAAACTAGGTGGAGGTGGATGATTCTGATTAGGACTAGGGAGGATGAAGGTTGGTTGACTGCCTATGGTTTTTTTTTATATTATCAATGTTGTTATCCCTACTTAGGGTGTGTATTTTTGGTTTTGTTCATAGTTTTTGGTTTCAACTCTTGAATCTAATTTGTTCTAGTTTTTACAGACTATTGGTCATCACCACATCTTTCATTGTGATGGTGGGATGTTCCTAATTTTGTTTTGTAGGTATTTAAAATGCCCTATGTAATAAGGATTGGGACCCTTCAACCCGAAAAGTAAATAAAATATTTTACCTACCAAAAAATGAATAAACATAGGAAGTAGAAGAAAGAAATAAAATCTTATATTCAAATGATCTAAGTGTTTGGTGAACCTATGAATCCTTGTCATTAAATAGGTCTAACCATCCATTAGAATCATTCCAGTTTGATCTTTGATCCATAGAGACTCGATGAATAAACTTGGGACAAGATAAGAAATTTTAGAATATATCCCTTGAGAAGGAGAGATGCTTCACCTTTTTACTATCTTAGTGTTTGAAATCAGCATCAATAAACATCAAGATAGTCCAAAGTCAAACCAAACAATTAGGTGGGAATTCTAGACAACAAAACTCAGTAATAAAGCTCTAGAACTTGCGATATGTATGTTTGAATTTATTTTTGTTTATATTTCCCCTTCCCATTACCCTCATACACCACCCCAATATTCATCACAATTCTAATTTTATCTCACTTTCAAACTCTGTAACCCAATGGAAATGTTGGTTCAAGTCATATTTTGCAAGAAATTATAAATTTTTCTCATGATTATAGCAATTTGTAAAATCAATACCTTGAGTATTCTCATGATAAAAGTATAAAAGATCAGAAGAAGAACATTATGAAATTAATTGACATGTGTAAGTTAAATGCATATGACTCTTGGAAGCAAGATTTAAAAGATAAACATCATGCTAAACTAAGACTAATGTGTTGCAATGGAAAGATGATCAAAGTAAAAACGTGCTACATTATTGAAAAACTATGTATTAAAGCTCATATTGGTTGAGTAAGGCAACTGGGAAATACCACATGGGTAGCAAAATCTGAGAAATTCAGTCCAAAACTAACAAATGATCAATTCAATGAAATATATAGTTGTTTACCACTTGAAAGTGACTATAAAGGGATTCTTAAAGTTTTCTAATGCATGTGATTCAATGATTATTCTAAGCAACCATGCATCACATTAAAACAAGAAGTTGAGCAATGTGTGTTAAAAAAAAGCCTATGAGAACTTCAAATACTCACCTAAAATGATATGCATGGGCAAGCATTTACCTAAGGAAACCATCATGGATATGAAATATTACCAAGCTATAGCAGAATATGCTCAAAATATTTACAATATTGTTGGAGGTGCTTGAATATAAGTAACTTGTTTTCTTCTCTCTTGTCTTATCAATATTCATCTCACCTTCTTATTTTTTCACCCTATCTACTTGAATATATTTATACAAAATCCTAGCATCCCGATGTCTATCTCCCTCATACTAAGTGGGGTTTATTTTAGAAATAGATTATATTAGATAATTAGGATCATGTAAATGTGTCTTTATTGGTACATACTTAGGACATTAGATTACTTTAGGGGGAAGTTATCTAGTTACTTTATGCAATGTAATAAATTCACAAGTTTCAATGTGCAAGTTGTATCTGTGCAAGTTGTCCCTTGCATAGCTAGGTAGAGAGTTGGCCAAGGAACCTATTTTCCTATATAAAGGGCCATAGACATAGAGCAATATATAGCAGTAGGAAGTAGTGTAGAACAATGTGGTGTGATGTAGCAAAGTGTTATGTAATGTTATGGAGTGTGATATGCTCAAAGCTCATTATTGAGTAGTAGATTTATTCATGGAGTGTTCATTTCCTCCATAGCTACTTTGTATACATTTCCATTATTTCTATTTATAGTATATTTTCAATCATCTCGTAGATTTACTTTATGTCATATTATTCTACATCTTGTGATTGCTATCTGTCATTACATGATGCATAAAAAGCTAACAATGGTATCAGAGCTATGGTAGATCAATAGGAAAACCACCATTATTATTGACCCTAATTTTTTATCAACCTAATGCACCATTGGACCAGTCACTATCAAAATTCTCATAAGATTCTAGGTGGTAGTGTAGAGTGGAAAAAATGATGCACCTAGCAAAGAGAAATGAACTGAATCTATTGTTCTATTCAAGAATTCAAAATTGACAATAAATTAAGAAATAAGTGATAAATATTTGAAATAAATGAGGGGTTCTATTTATATTATTGCATTTTTCAAATACATGTTTACAAAACATCCCCTTGAGGGCTCTTTAATTGATACAATCCATTATAATTTCAAAGGATCCAATCCTTTCAGAGATTCAAGGTGCACTTTTAGATTCTTCCTCACACTCATGATTGAAGGACGGGTTTTTGTTATTGTTGTGATGAGCTATCCATCTTTGAATATTTATCTCCTTCCTAATGCGCTCGAATACCTGTACCTATACACAAGACATTAAAATTGGTTAATATCATATGTAGATTAAGATAAAATCAATGAAATGCATACAACATAGGATACAAAGAATGCAATAGAGAATTCAAAACTACTCCAAATGATACCAAAACTTAGAATGATGTATATTATCTACTTTTGGAATGATCCATGCAAAAATTGAACTAAAATTATGAGCAAAATCTATGGCTGTCCCTAGGTGGACCAACTGGAACTATCATTACAAAAACCCTAATTGAAGGTCCAAAAATGTTCCAAACTTTACCAAATTTAAGTATGATACATATAAACTACCCTAAAAATGCTCTACACTAAAATTGATTCAAAATTGTATGCCAATTTATGGTCATCCCTATGTGGGCCAATTAGGACTATTAACCATCCTAGGTGGGTACAACCACCAAAAAGGGTGGTTTTTGTCACCAATCCTTCTAATATATGGTATAGAATACTCCTAGGGGTGTTGTCATGAAATTTGGTAACTTAACTCATAGGAATGTATGGGTTTTGGAAGGGATGTATGCATTTGGGGATGCCTTGAAAACTCCTTCGATTGATGAAGATTCTAAGGGCAAATACAAAGGCAAAAGGTGTGAGTGAATATCCGTAGCACTTCATGGTGAATATTTGCAAAGATCTCTATTTAAAATTGAGTGGGATCACTCTAATTTATAGCCTAAGAGGGCCACAAGGCCAAAGGGGCAAGTTGCGGCATGTAAGGAAGGTGCTACCACTTGTCAAAACCCTTGCCATGCATTGGGTGGAAGAGGCCTCCAATTTGTAGATTATGATGGCCTCGACACTCTCCTAATCTATCATAAGTTATTGGATGGGATAAATGGTATAATTTTATGGTCATTTGTCCCACCCTTGAATTTTTTAGGGCTCTATACCATGGTCTTCCCACCCAAGGATGGTTGCTTGTGGTCGTCCCTAGGTGGGACGAACATGAACTATGGTCGTCCTAGGGTGGGACGATCATGGCTACGTGGTCCAAAACTTACCAAAAGTGGTCAAGACACGTAATTAACCCCTAAGGGTTTCCCAATAGGGCCATATGGTTTCGATAAGAGTGGCATCATCACAATCTTATCTGATTGATGTGATTTTAGTATCTACAAATACCTCTTTTTGAGATGCATTGTGTGAAGCAGAGCACGGAGAAAAAATAGATGCCTAAACTATCAAATGATTAATTCTATTTAGTAACCTAACCAAATTTAGATGCCTCTATTGTGTAAAGAGCATACATTCTTGGAATCCTTGCTTTTTATATAATTGAAGGATTTATTTTGGTATACCTTTAAGCCACACTACAATGGCAGTCTTAGGGGCTTAGGGTATACTTGGTCTTGGTTCCTTATTTTACCTATTTTGGGATACATTTCTCAAGGCTTCAAGTATACCAAGATTTTTTTTGTTTTTGTACTGAATTATTTTCCCCAGCATGGGCTTGAAATTTATCATTGACAATGATTCTTTTGAATGTATGCAAGTTGCACTTTTGAGTGTTTGAGTATTGATTTTGATTACAAATTCATTATTATGAATACCCCATAAAACGATGAATCAATGGGGGCATGACTAATTATGAAAGTGATGAGTCACTTGACCCATATGACTGGATTGGGATTACCTCCAGTTTCATCCATTGTAAGATTTATCAATTTTGTGAGGATTTTGATAGTTTTGTTGATATTTTATGGAAGAAAATGACTGAATACCTCATTCCCATGGAGTGGTCCAACCAAAATGGCCTTCTTGGGGAGTAAAGTAGAAAATTTTCAATTCATACATAAACAATTTGTGTTCAATGAATCAATCTTGATCCTTTATGAATTTTTATCAATTTTGACCTGTTTTTGGTGGTTTTTAGGCCATTTATTTGCTTTTTCATCTAATTTTGTGGGACTTTTTTGTGGTTGTCCTAGGGTAGAATGGATGCATATTTTATTGCCATACAAATATGGGATAGTTAGCCAATTTTCTGGCCATACCACCCTAGGATGGCCACTACTCATTTTAGGATTTTTTAAGCCTAAATTTGACCAAAAGAGCTCATTTGCATATTTCTAACTTGGCAAACTGAGAGGTGAGGAGTAGGATATTGATTTTTCAAAGTGAAGTGCTATTTATATTATCTCAAAATCACCATGATATAGCCTTAGGACTCAACGAGCGGTTGAGTTGGCACGAGATGGGTAAGAGTTGAATTTGCTCCTATACTTTATTGAACTTGGAACTCTAATTATTTGCATATTTTATAACAAAACACACCAAATATTAGTTAATGAAACTCAATAGTAATATTATGTAGGAATTTATGCTTTATTTATATTTTTTGTGCAATATTTTTCCATTTTTGGGTGTTTTTATGTTGTTTTATGCCTATTTTTAGGGACCAAGAAGGCCCTTTTTTAGCATTTTTGGGGGCCATACTTGGATGGGACAGCCACTGATAGACATACCTAGGTAGGATGGCTGCTAAATTGGGGGCCATCCCTGGGTGGGATGACCATGAATTTGGGAGAAAAAGGTCCTTTTTTTTAGCTATTTTTGCTATTTTTAGGTAATTTTGATGCATTTTTGCTGCATTTTGGTTAAGATAGCTTGCCATTGTTAGGTGGTCAAGAGTCAGTATAAATTTTTGAATATTTTTTAGACTACCAAGGACTTATTTACGAAGTATGACTAGACATTTTTTGACTCCATTGGTCTTAATAAAGTGACACGATTAGAGCCAGTGTATGAAGATAGAGCCTACCTAATAGCTTTGATAGATCTATGGGACTCTCACACGAAAACCTTCCACTCACTGAATAGGGATATGAAAATGATGCTAGAGGACATCTACCAAATTTTATACATTCCAATAAATGGGCATCCAATTTTATCTACTCATAGAGATCTTAGAGATATGATTTTGTGGAGATACTTCAAAGTGGATAGGCACGAGGCAGTATGAATCTTGCCTAGCGGAGACATCCTAGTGGAGATATGGTATGAGACAGAGGTTTTGACTACGAGATATGCCTTATTGATGATGCTTATATTCAACATGTTGCTAAGAAACTCGTTAGGAGCTAGGTTCCATTGGAACCTTTTGGAGTTGGTATTTTCACTTGTGGAGTGCACCATAGAGAGGTTATTAGTGATGGCTTGGGGTACAACGTTGTTGCCATAACTTTATGATGAGTTGTACGAGATTCATTTCCACTAGTGGAAGGGCTTAGAATCTAGATTTCTACTACAAGTGTGGGGATGGTAGCATATTATTATGAATCAACCATGTGCACTACCTTGGTTGACACACACACAACTTGCATATGTGGAGATAGGCTATGGGATCCTATGGTAGTGAGACCAGGAGAGGGGTCATAGCCATACCTATGTAGGCACAATTGATCATTATACATATTCATTTTCACAACTCAGGGTAGAGGAGGTGACTTGGGGACCATCTAGGGATTATCCAACACGACAGGAGGCTGAGGTGCAACTTTTCTAGGTGAGGCAAGGGCGATGGTTAGTTGGTCAACATAGGATTGAGCGAGAGTATTTCCTATATGCTCGATTGATGCAGTATTTTGGGATATTCCAGGGGTTTCTTATTGAGCCAGTGGTCTATAAAAATTATGGGGATGAGATGATACTTACTTGGACTATAGTTGAGGTAGTGGGAGAGGAGGTAGATCCTAAGGAGGATGTCTTTGAGATATATGATTTAGGGACCAAAAAAAATTATGAACCTTGGTAGGTGATACACCAGTGGTGAAGGGAGGAACCTCTAGGTGGTGGTTAGCTACAGTGATAGGGGAGGCTCATGGGGATTCTCCAGATGAGGGAAATGATGAGGCTCCAAACAAGGAGGAGCCATACTTAGGTGAGTGACATGTGCATCATTGGGTAGATGATGATTGGATAGATATATTAGATATGGAGGATCTGTAGGATGACTATGTTGAGGATGACTTTGATGAGCAAGAAGTGCATGCACAGTTGGTAGCATGAAATGCTACCATTATTGAGCTACAGGGCAATCTAATCAGAGGTAGACAAGAGTGTAGGAAGTATGCAGAGGAGAGGGCTCTCCTATAGGCACAAGTGTAGACTACACAAGCAAATATTGATAGGTAGGCAAGAGAGTTAGCTACATACTAGGTTGGAGCAAGGAGTTATAACCATGGGGGATCTAGTAGTGGTGATATGGCCAGGCTACGAGAGAAGGTGGCACAACTCTATCTATTATTGAGTGATTACTAGGCTCATTGTTGAGATTACACCACCTACAAAAAGGATTTGGAGGATGTGATAGCACATATTAGAGGGAACTTACCAGCTCACTCTTTTGCTAGTGGGTCCCAGCAAAGTAAGAGTGGTATAGGGTAGTCATATACTAGGATGGGGGAACATAGATCTACGAGGAGATTAGATAGGACCTGGGAGAGAATATCTGGGAGCTCTCAATGAGCACTAACTGAGGATGGTGATGATATTCATGGTGTTGATCTTGCGTGACCATGGCTATTGAGACTCTTCTCTATGCTTATATTTATGTTTTTGGTAGCATGAGGTCTGATGACCCACTTGATTGTAGCCTATGAGAAATTTTGAATAATGATGTATCTTTTTATCCCATACATATACCTATATATATATGAGTTGTTCTATTGTCATCATGTGTTTCCTTACTGCTTTATTAGATGTATGCAATGATTATGTTTGCTTTATTAATGCTTTCATGGATTCTTATCATGGACGTATGTATTACAATATTATGTGATTTGATGATATGTATATGAATGTATGCATAATAAAATGGATGATTTTTTAATCTGTACCGATGAATTATGAATACTAGTTGATACACTAGATGCTAGCACCATAAACTGTACAAAATTCATCTATTCATTTTAATGTTATCATCAGACTATGTAATGGATTGTACAAATGTAAACTAAAAAACATGCAGTAAAATGTTATGGAATGATATGCATAGTAATATGTTATAGATTATTTTTGATATTTTAATGAGACTCAAACACTCTAGTGATCTACTCAAAAGATGTATAGTAACTATGCAAAACATTTTGGCAAGGTATAAATCTGCTAGGATGACCAAGATATTCAATATCCCTGTGTGTGAATGTGAGTTAATTTTTATGATATCACATAAAGTTACCCTAGTACCAGATAGGATTGATGTAGCCCATATTTACTTATGATCACCCTGTAAGGATCATTATCTTGAGTTTTGTACATATTTGTATTATACCACTAGGCCATATAGGCTACCAAAATCTAGGTCATCCGCATGCAAATATTGGTCTATATAAAAGCAAGTTGCTAATGTGACAGATATATCATCATGCATAAGGATAATGCCATTGCCAAGAAGGCTTGATGCCACCCAAACTATAGTGAGGATCATGTTATGGTTGTCAATTGCTAATAATTCCAAGGATTCAAGTTTATTACTCCCTTATTTTCTTTTATATTTGAATTTCTTTAGGTATTTGCTCATTTTTTTTGGTGAGCACGAGATTTTGGAAGTGGCGAGAACCACTTTTTATATTTACTTTTTGCTTTTGATAGTGGTAAAAAACACTTTTTCTTTTGAATATTTTTAAGTGGTAACAACCACTGTTTATTTTTTTCTTTGGATACTTGCCCGAATTTGGCATGAAGCAAGGGATTTTGATTATTTTGGGTAAGGAGGAGCTTGTCCTTTTGTCAATTATCAGCATCTTTGAACCATTCACACAATGGGATGAGCAAGGTAAATGTTTAACTTAGGGTAAGATGGACCACTTTGTAGGTTTCATCATTTATTTTGCAAAACTTGGATTTATTAGTGTGAAAATGTGTTTAGGATTATGATGTATACAAGGTACAATAAAATAATGACTCTACCTTCCAAAAATTAAGATAGCTTTCTACAAAATATTAAAAATAAAATTAGAGACGATTGAGTGATCGAAAATCCTAATGACACTTTATAACAAATGGCCTAGGTGAAGGGAAATAGACATGCATATGAATTTTGTAGGCACTTTTGGAGCTTTTTAAGGCGACCAAAGGGTTTATAGATACCTTTGGAGCTTTTTGAGGTGACCAAAGGGTTTATAGATACCTTTGGGGATTTTTGGATGACCAAAACATTTATAGATACCTTTGGGGATTTTTGGGTGACCAAAGGATTTTATAGATGCCTTTGGATATTTTTAGGGTGACCAAAGGGTTTATAGATACCTTTGGAGCTTTTTGGGATTACCAAAGGGTTTATAGATACCTTTGGGGATTTTTGGGTGACCAAAGAGTTTTATAGGCAACTTTGGAGCTTTTTAGGGTGACCAAAGGGTTTATAGATACCTTTAGAGATTTTTGGGTGACCAAAGGAGTTTTAGATACCTTTGGAGCATTTTAGGGTGACCAAAGGATTTGCAGGCACCTTTGGAGATTTTTGGGTAACCAAAGGATTTTTTAGGTACCTTTGGATATTTTTGGATGACCAAAGGGTTTTGTAGGCACCTTTGGAGCTTTTTGGGTGACCAAAGGGTTTATGGGTACCTTTGGATGGACCCCCTGTCTAAAATCAATACTCTGATAGAGATGGCAGAGAATATCCCTAATCAAATTCAATTACCTCAAGGTCAAGGTGCAATGGATTTAATGGGTTATTCGGATCATGCAACGGTGCAGTAATATCTATGGAAATCATATTAATGGATGGATGATCTCTATTGGATGGGTTATTGGATCTATTTCTAAGAGATTGTCTTAATACTTACAGGGGTGGTTGTAGTGGAGGTGGAATGATCGATAGTGGTCTATGCAAAAGGCGACGAGCTTGCTCTTCAAGTGGTAAAAGTTATTACCAAATAGGATATTGTACTGGGAACATACGTAGATAGAATTCTTCTTCGTCATCCAATGAGATGACTTGCTCATATTCCTCATATAAACTAGGGTAGTTTATGGGTACTACACCATAATCCAATTCATCATCCATCGTCCATTCTTGAGGAGGACCTTGATCATATTTCTTATTATCAGATGGAAGAGTATGCGACCCTTCAAAATTTTCATAATATCAGGTGAAATATTGAGATATCCCTCGATCTATCATGTTTACAGGAAAATATTCCCCCAAAGAGTGGATATGATTAGGATTAGCATAGGGATCACGTGCAAGCTCATCCCTATAGTTAAGACCTAGGCATTCTAAAATTTGTATGATTACATCGAGAGGTATAGGCTTGTTGTGTCCTAAACAAGATTTATCATATGGTAATTGATATTGCGGCTAGCAAGGAACACAGGTACCTTATTCATATAACCTCAAACCATAGCCATGCCAATGACAAAAATGTAGATATCACAAGGCATAATCAGGATTAGACATGTAATTGATGTCCTCAGAGAAATGTTCTTCATCATCTTCTTGCTGAGAAGATGGTTTTGTTTCATATTCAATACCCCCATATATGAAATTTATTTGATTGGGAGGTATACCTAGAGGTACAATGGTATCTATGGGAAGATGAGATCATTCCATTTTCTCCTAAACCTATATTAGCCAAATGTATTGTGACCTAGAATGGTGAAGATGGAGGAGACATAAGTGAGGCTTGTGACTCAACACTTACCTGATGAGATGGTTCCTCATCTGCTAGACTAGGAGCCTCTTCCATGGAAATGGTGGATATTATAGGAGGTATGTCATTGATAGGCCTCTTAGACATGTTCCTCTATAGGGAATGGATGATGACAAAGGTGTTTCTGAATGTGCCAATGATGATTATGATATGTAAGAATATGGTAATGGATTAATGGAAGGTGATGGTGAGTGAAGCAGACCTTGAATGAATGTATTCAATTGGAATTCCATATGAGTCAATGGTAAGGTCAACTTGGGGATATGCTGCACCAAGTTGCAATATTTGAAGGGATCAAGTTTTGTAGAGACAACATGTACTTTCCATTCAAAAGTATACTTCAAAAATTGGTGAGCAATGGAGGGGACGCACTTCATGTCCCTAATCCAAGGTTTACCCAAAAATATATTGTAGGCCATTGCACCCTCCAAAATGTGACAAAATGTTGGTATAGTTTTTCATCCCACATGAATAGGTGGGACTATAGTGCCAACTATTGAGCATATCGTATCATTGAATTCTCAAAGGGTGTATGTGGAGGCAACAATATGAGATACTAGAAGAGCATTGGTGTTGATGATGTTACTTTACGAACTAGTGTAAATTAGAACTCTCTTATAGGGTATTCCATTTACACATGCAATTATGTGTAGAGGAGGATCAACCACATCATTTTATATCAATTTGAGTTTATGTTCATGAAATATGATCACTGGTTCTTTACACTACTGAACGTGCCCCAAAAAATTGATAAAGGAGTTATACTCTTGGGATTGTAGATTAATCGATTTAATAATATCCATAAGAGATTCTTTATGAGGTGGATATTACTAAATAAGCTCATATATGGAAAGTCGATATGATATTATTCGTAAGCTTTGAGTAAGCTTACTTTTTATTGTAACCACTAAATAAGGTGGAAGGCTTGGTACTGGATGTGGTGGTGGCAATGATGTTAAGGTAATATCTCTTGAAGCTACAAATTATGCATCTTGATTTGGATAGTGTTTATTCCTTTTCATAATGCTAACCATCCCGATGAACCCTTGTTGAGAGGGTGTCACATGGACCTCATTTATTTGTTTGGAAATATTTTCCTATACCTCATGAGTGGGTAACAGGTCTTTAAAAACACCCATTTATTAATTGTTTGTCATAAGAGGGTCATCCACTTGAAAGCCATTCCTCTCGATCATATCTTGTGCTAGGTTTTTGAAACCATAGCACATTGGTAAGTCATGTCCAATCTACCTATGGTATCTACAATATAGGTCTTCATGATGTCCCATAGGATTTGTTTTTGCCTGTACTCGGGTCTACAGGTCGGATATCAGGTAGAGTAATCACCTTGGCCACACATATATGCTCGAATAGGGAGTCCATCGACTTAGTGAAGGGCATAAATTATTTTCTAGGGTGGCGTTGCTAATTTTACCTATGATTCGCTTGAGTGTTGTTGTTGTAACTTGCAAGAGGAGGTTGGACCTAATAATTTATCTTTTGAGGCCACATTGGTTGCACAGGCCCTGGAACATTGATGGCAACTTGGTTAACTACTACCAACTTTGATTGTGCTATATTTCCATTTGGGTTCTTGGTCCACTCCTTGTGGGGTTTTGCAATGTCCCCCTCTTGAATTTTAAAAATTTCTATTGTTCTAGCCTATACTAGAGCATCTTAAAGAGTTTGATACTGTTGGAGTTGTAGCAATAGTGAAATGAGCTTTAAAAAACTCTTTAGAAACATCTAAGTTAGCTCAGACACTGGAAATAGGTATTGTAGCTTATCAAAAAGTGTTCACCACTTATTACCATAGTTTGTGATTGACTCATATTCATATTGCTTTAACCCCGTGAGCCCTATTAAGGTCACCTTTCTATTAGTATTAAAGGTGAAATATTTCAGGAATATGTCTACAAATTGCTCAAAGGTATGGATGTTGTACCTTGGAAGTTGATTATACCACTCTATGACTAGGCCAGAGAGGGTAATAAAAATTTTTCTCAGCAGTAAGGCATCATTTTCCTGGATATTAAATCACTAGTTCATGAACCTTGTGATGTGATCCTGTGCATCTTAATCTCCTTTAAATTTTTCCTAGTTGGGAATTTTGAAATTATTTGAATATGGAGGGGAAGGTATAGATGGATTAAATGGTTGACTACATAGTTGGCATAAAGTGGGCTTTTGTTACCCAGATTCAGCTTTCTTACTCTCTATGGTTTCCATGCACTCAAGCAATACTCTATAAACATTAGAGGATTTAATAGCCTCTTCTTTACTTTGGCCTCGTAGGGGGGCAAGTAATGTTAAGCATATGACGTGGTGGTTCATTGTCATCAACCATGCCTCAATAAGGTGCTTCTAGGTATTCCTCTTTTGGTTCCAAATCATCATAGGCCCCGTAAGGTGTTTCTTAAATGGGCCTAAAATGAGGAACAAACACTTGCTAAATTTGATCTATGTTTGGAATAGGAGGTAAGTCCTTATTAGGCCTAGGAGGTCAAGGAGACACCATTTGATTAGGCCTAGGAAGTTTATTTTGGTTAAAAGTGGGTTGCCTCTAATGAACCCCTTGTCTATATGTACTTAGGGTAGAAAATCCATTATGCAATGTCTCTTGAATCTATTGTTCAATCATTTGTTTTTATAATTAATTTTAGCGATCTAAGAGGTCCAATAATTATTTATCTAGCTGAAGCTAATTAAATTGAGCTTGATGATCAGCATACATTTTGATAATTTGGTTTATCTGCTCAGTTGTGTTGGGCCTATGAACCCTAACACTATTTCCATGATACCTATTCTATTAAGGAGGATATGATAAATCCACTATGATCTTACCTTGATTGAGAGAAGTCACATTTACTTGAGGTTCACTCCTAAATAGATGTTCTTTTTACTCTACTAGCACATAAGCACATCGTGCTTGCATGGAGTAATTAAACTAAGGATAGTCAAGACTTTCCTCATATCTTCCTTCATCAATGAGGAAGGAAAGGGTAGAATTGGCTCACCCAGTGTGATGAGTATCATACTAATATTGGTACTTGTAATTTTGAGATCTATCAAGGAAATATGAGGGTGTATTGTGATCATTTAGCCCTGCCCATATTGCGTAGTCTTGATTCTGCACATAGGTGTGCAAGGTAGACCAAGAAGATATGCAAATGCATGGTATTGCTCTATGTGTTTGTGCCTAAATGATTGGATGTAATTCTTTAAAGAAGGCATGTGAAGTGTCTATAATTGGAAAATAATTTCTCTGATTAGGACCACAACTTGTAGGGGTGTCACGCGTGGGGGTCCATTGGAGGCTAGGTTCATTATTTGACATTATAGGACTTGGGCGAGTAGGATTACACCAAGGAAGTATAATAAAATCCTTATGGTCAAATTGAATATGATCTATGTCTCCTTGCCTACTCTCCACAGTGTCAGCCCTTGAATGGGATTGACTGCAAGTGCATACCATAACTACTTTGTTCCAAACCCTACATGATTATCTCCTTTACAAATTTTAATGATTCAAAACATAAAAATAGAAATGCACAATAATACAAGTGTTTATCTCTTTTAAAAAATTATGTGTTCCTAAAATTGTTTGGTATGTTTTTGATTTGTTGCTTTGCAAATAGATTTATTTTCACATGTTTGAAGATTGTTGATGTAATTCTGAATTTGTTTAAGGGATTTCACCTGTATACTCGTAGCTCAATAACCGACAATGAAATTATGGTCATGTGATCCAACCAAATTATGGAGATGAATCCCATACCTGATCAAGGAGCACAGGTCCTACCAGTCCTCACCCATATTGACCATGGGCAGTGATACACCCTTCGAAGAGGATTTCATACAAATTTTCATAGCTAATATGACTCTTGGAGCTAACTTTGGCCAAAAATAGGGTTTGTAGAATTTGAGCCAACGGGTGGAGATGAAACCCACAGTAATTGGTATCTATTAGTGATTGGTGATGTAATTCCAACTCACTAATTTTTAAATGTGACATGTTGTGTGTGGTTCCTTTTATACTTAAAGAAAGTAAAATAAAGTAGCATTCAATGAACCTTCACTAAATGCATAAGAAACATTTCACTTTTAGAAATATTTGCATGAATGAGGAACCTACAAAATACTTATCCTATATGAAAACCTAACCCTTAGGTAGATCGCAAGCATTCAAATCATTCAAATGCATAATTAAACTATTTTTCTTTTCCTATTTTTCTTCTTTTTGTTATATTGAATTTTAGGAAAAGTGAAAATCAACCTTTCAATGAACAAGGAAAAGACATGAAAAGCTGAATCTAACTTATTATGATCAAAATTAATGCAAATTGAAGGTTTAGGCACTTACCTTGAAAGTCTAATAAGTTGTTGATTCTAGAAATGTGGGCTGAAAACCCCCTATTTTTTGGCCATCCTAGGGTGGGATGACTATAAATTTTGGGGTCGTGCCTGGGTGGGACGGTTACTGTGGCTATCCCTGGGTGTTTTGATTAGGAATTCAACGGCTATTTCAGTCCATAATGACTAGAACCTACAATAGTAAAAGGAAAAAATAATGTCAAAAGTTTCAAAAATTAAAAGGGACAAGGGTTCGACCATGATCGCCAATGTAGAGTGAAAAAATGGTGCACCTAGCAAAGGGAAATGAACTAAATCAATTGTTCTATTCAAGAATTCAAAAGTGACAATAAAGAAAGAAATAATTGAAAAATATTTGAAATAAATGGGGCATTCTCTTTATATTATTGTGTTTTCCAAATACATATTTACAAATTTTCCCCTTGAGGGCTCTTTAATTGACACAATCCATTACAATTTCAAAGGATCCAATCTTTTCAAAGATTCAAGGTACAATTTCAATGTCTTCCTCACACTCACGATTGAAGTGTGGGTTTTTGTTACCACTGTGATGAGCTATCCATATTGAAATATTTATATCCTTCCTCATGTGCTGGAATACCTATACCTACACACAAGAAATTGAAATTGGTTAATAGCATGTGTAGATTAATATAAAATCAATGAAATTCATGCAACATAGGATACAAATAATGTAATAGAGAATTCAAAACTACTCCAAATGATACCAAAGCATAGAATGATGTATATTATCTACTTTTGGAATGATCTATGCATAAATTGAATAAAAATTATGAGCATAATATGTGGTCATCCCTAGGTGGGCCAATTGGGACTGTCATCACAAAAACCCTAATTGGAGGTCCAAAACTGCTCCAAAATTTACCAAATTTAAGTATGATGCATATAAACTACCCTAAAAATGATCTAAACTAAAATTGATTCAAAATTTTATTCCAATTCATGGTCATACCTGGGTGGGCCAATTGGTATTTTTAACCATCCCATGTGGGAATGACCACCAAATAGGGTGGTTTTTGCCACCAATCCTTCTAGGATCTGCTCTAGAATACTCTTAGGGGAGTTTTCATCAAATTTGGTAACTTAAATCATATGACTATATGGGATTTGTAAGGGATGTGTGTATTTGGGGATGCCTTGAAAACTCCTTTGATTGATGAAGATTCCAATGGCAAATACAAGGGCAAAATATGAGAGTGAATCTTCGTAGCACTTCGTGGTAGATACTTGCAAAGACCTCTCTCTAAAATTGAGTGGAATCACTCCAATTTATAGCCCAAGAGGTCCATAGGGCCAAAGGGGAAATTTGGGGCATGCAAGGTAGGTGCCGCCACTTTTCAAAATCCTTGACATGCATTGGGTGGAAGAGGCCTCCAATTTGGGCCTCTAATTCATAGCTTGTGATGGCCTAAATAGTCTCCCAATATGTCATAAGTCATTGGTTAGGATAAATGGTAGAATTTAATTACCATTTATACCACCCTTTACTTTTTGAGGGGTCTATACCATGGTCGTCCCACCTAGGGATGGTTGCTTGTGGCCATCCCTAGGTGGGACGACCATGAACTATGGTCATCCTGGGGTGGGATGAACATGAACTATGGTCATATTGGAGCAGGACGACCATGGCTACATGGCCTTAAACTTCCCAAAAGTGGAGTGAATCTTCCCAAAAATGGTTAGGACCCCTAATTAACCCTTGAGGGTTGCCCAATGGGACCATATGGTGTTGATAAGAGTGGTATCATCGCAATATTATTTGATTAACATGATTTTAGTGTCTACAGGTATAATTAAGGAACTGAAAGAAATGTTAGTTTCTAAAATACTAAGATTGCATATTGCTAGAGTGTTTTCATAGAGTTACAAGATAAAACTCATGAAGACTAGGACAATATTTGATCCACTAGTTTGATAAATCAACTAGTGAAGGTCATGTAAGATATCTTGAGAAATTTACTTGAAGTTTATTTTATTGCATAGAATTAATTGTTAGATGATTGAGAAACCTCCTAAAATAGAAATCTAGTATATTTCAACTTCATTACCCAATGGTTGGAGTGCCTTCATAGTGTAGAGATTAGTTGTTGCAAGAGAAGAATACTACAAAAGAGACTTCTCAAAAATAATTATGGTGAAGTTGAAGACAGGAGATCACCATTGCTAGATTGGGAACTTCACAAGGAAAAAGGCCATAGTAGCCTTAATATAAGATAATTCCATAGTGTCCTTGATCCAAAATAAAAGGCCATTGTAGCCTTGATCTAGAAGAAAATACCACAAAAGCTTTGATATGACAAAAACTGCCACAAAAGCCTTAATACTGAAAAGGCCATAGAAGCCTTGATCCTGAAGAAGAATCTAGAAGAGATTATCTCATTTAGAAGTATATTTTAGTACTAATAATTTGTTTCAAAAATAGGGATATATAGTGAGTTGGGAAATCTTCCTATAAAAAGGTTAGGAAGAGTATCTTCTTTAGATGCAATCTAGCTTCTAAAGCAAAAGATATTAGGAGATCTCATTGAATAAATTCTAGACTTGTAAGAAGAAGAAGGACTAGGAGAGTCTTGCTCAAATCCATAAGTAGTAGAATCAGATATCAAGGAGAAGATCTCACCACCAACACTTCCAAAAGTAGAAGGTTGAAGATAAGGTATCAAAGAAGACCATAAGAAGTTGCAAGAAGTTGCAAGATCAAAGACCTTGGAGAGGCATATACGAACATCCAATAAAAGTATTAGAGAGCCTTACTGAAGACATAATCAAAGGAGTTCCAAGGAGAACTCATTGGAGAAATTCACTATTGGATATAGTAAAAGATTTGGGACAATTATCGCCATCCAAAAAAAATCCCAAGAAGATAAATTTAACAAGTTCTAAATCTCAAAATACCTCAAGACATTTAGAATCTTGAGAAGAAAATCCTATTTGAAGTCAAAATTTGATAAGAATCTTGAATAAAGATTCAAGCTTAAGAAGCTTAAGAAGCCTACCATATAAAGGATATTTGGAGATTACCTCTCACAACAAAAAGACACCACTTCAGAAACAAATATCTCTTCAAATCTTCATTAAAGGAGGAGACTACAAGAGGATAACAAACCACCAAAATTCTAGGATCATGAAGGAGTTCGATACCATCCTTTGGTGAACTTGATGTTATTTAGGGCAGCCTATAGAGAGCTACAAGATCTTACTAAAGGTAGCAAATTGGTGATCTTAGACACCAATATCTATATCCTCTACAACAATAGTGAAAAGGGCTTTCAGAAAAGGGTAAGCAACTATTGGTACAAGTAGATTCATTAAGGTGGATTACTTATCAGGTTTCTCTAAGGTGCAAGTAGATTCATTAAAGAGAAAGGTTTCTCTAAGTTTCATTTGCACTTTAGGAGTTGATTAGATTTAAGAATTTCAAACTATCTACCAACTACCTATAATCTACTTAGAAAAGAAAAAAAATACTAGCTCCTACTACCTTGCTTATAATATAATTGTAGAATAATTATTAAAGAATAATTTCAGATTATTCTTGATTAATTGCAATGAATTGATTAAGTGCATTATTTTTTAGAGTTGATTGGATTGATAAGGTGAAATTGTTAGTGCTTTAAAATTGAAAATTGTTAGATTCATTTGCACTATTATTACTATCAAAATAAAGTAGTTTTGTGCTTTTTAGAAGGGTACACAATCTAATTTGCATCAAGTATCTAAAGACACTCTTAAAGTACAAAAATATGTGTTGAGTGGTATTTTCACACACTTGTGAAATTACACTCTTCCTTAGGATTTGGGTTCCAAATCCCCTCTTGCAAAGAAGTTAAACAACCAACTTCTCCAAGGTCTCCACTGTATTAGCATTTGCAACTATGTATTAGTAATCTCAAATGAAAATAATCAATTTAAAATGCTTGGAACACCTTAGTGATTGCAAGTAACTATAAACAAGGGGCAATGTTGGTTTATTTCACCATGAAGCTTTAGTGATTGTTCATTATTTTACTTTTTTTTAGATTTTGTAATTTTTTAATGTTCATTTTAAATAAATTAAACCTTCTAGAAAAATAAAATAAAATGAACAAGAAATACAAAAAATTAAAAATAGAACACGTTCAGTCTGATGCTATCCTATTCCGACAAAATCGAAGATATGAGAGTTTCGTACATGCAACCTAGCCTATTTGACCTGCAAAACAAACACAATCAAAGTAAACTAGGTGCTGGCTCCTAGGGTTTAAAATAATTTCTAGATTGCAGACATTCACATGAAATAACCCAAAACAATGGCATGAATTTCATTTACAAATCTGAAATCTGAAAGGAGAAAAATAGAAATGTTAAAATGAAGCATGCAAAAAATTTCTCATCCTTTCTTGCCCATAAAATGCAAATTTTTGAACAATTTTGCATTAAAAAATATGTCCTGTTACAATAGCAGAATCTCTGGTTTTTCTCAAAACCAGCAAAAGTGGAAGAAAAGCACTCCACAACAGGCCCAGAATGGCTAATCACCCTCAACTCTGCAACCCCGCTCGCAGCGGTTTCGACCCCTGTACCAATCTGTGCCTCTGCATTTTATACTTGCTGGTATGACTCTCTACTTCGTTCTGCGATTGCTTCGTTTCACCTTCCCCGCCTTTCCATTGCTTTTGATTTTGTGCTCGAGATCTTCTCTGTGAACTGTAATGCCTCTGCAGCCCTTACGCATGTATGCCACGTATTCCGTGCTTTTTTGCATGTTCTGTAATGGCCCCATGTAAATCGCGACCAAAAATAGCATGTAGCTTTGCTCCTTTATTGTCACCGTGAAAACGCGACATGTCACGATATCGCGACATTTTCCTACCAACAGCCTTGTCCGCCTTCATGCACAACGAAAATGAGACATGTCGCGATATCGCGACGTTTTTCTGTCAGCAACTTTGTTTCTCATCATGCATCATGAAAATGATACATGTCGCGATATCGTGACATTTTTCTGCTTCGGGCCATCTCGTCGCAACCTGTCGCGAAATCGCGACCATTTTCTGTTTCGGGCCATCTCGCCGCAACCTGTCGCGAAATCGTGACCATTTTCTGTTCTGTACCATTTCGCTGCAACCTGTCATGAAATCGCGACGCCTTTTCATTTTGGGCTGTCTAATTATTTTATGTCGTGAAATCGTGACACTTTTTCATTTCGTACCATTTCACTACAACCTGTAGCAAAATCGTGACGCTTTTTCAATTCGAGCTGTCTTACTGCATTTGGCAGCGAAAACGTGACATGTCGCGAAATCGTGACATATTTTCCTTTCATACCCCTTTGCTGCTTCCTGTCACGAAATCACCATGCTTTTCATCTCCGTATGCCTCGGCTGCTTCCGATCGCGAAATCGCGACGCTTTTCCACTTGGAGCTATTTTGCGGCTTTCTATCGCGAAATCGCGACGCTTTTTCGTTTCGGGCCCCTTTGCTATTTCCTGTCGCGAAATCGCGACGCTTTTTCGCTTCGTGCCCTTTTCTGCTTTTTGTCACGAAATCGCGACGCTTTTAGCGCCTTGCCCTGTTTGACTGGTTTGACCGCGATTTTGTGACATGTCATGATTTCGCGACAATTTTTGATCAATGCCTCCTCCTGCTTGCCTGGGCCGCGAAAACGCGACATGTCGCGATATCGCGACAATTTTTTATTTTCGGCCGTGACAGAGCGACATGTCGCGATATCGCGACACTTTTTGATTTTCGGCCGCGACAGAGCGACATGTCGCGATATCGTGACACTTTTTCTCCTTAGTGAAATTTTTGCTTTTTTCTTGATTTTTTAGCATCTGGGCTACTGCAGTTTTCTTTGAAAGCATGCAAAAAAGGTGGGTCCCCAACTTTGGGGTGTGTTGTGGATCAGCCACAACAAATGGTGACTCTGCTGTCAAATGCTCTTGAGCATTTTGGTGAGAACCCAACTCGAAACATACAAGCTTAGATACAGAGCGTCAAGACATAGAAGATAAACAAATACCGACAGATCAAAAATACATGAAACATCAGAATCATTAAGTATCAGCTCGATGTGTGCAATGTGTTTCATTCCCTATCATTTGAACTTGTTCAACATTCCATTGTCAGTTTCACTTATGATTTGTATGCAAGGCTATGAATGATTTGTGCAAGATTTGATGTATGATGAAAATGCTAGAGATGTAACAACTTGCTTTATAAATGCTCAAACCTTCTAATATCATGGACAAACATATTAAAAATGTCAAACCCTCTTAGGACCAAATATATGTATACTCGAATTAATTTTACTAGATCCCAAAGTTGGTTATGTGTCACTACCATCTTGAACCCATGTGCAAGTGTGAGTGAAATCAGAACTTTGGGGAATAGGATTCCCAACCTAAGCGAGATGGGAATTTAACCCTATCCTTACTATTCTGATTTGGAGTTCATTACCTCATCTTGAACAAAATAATTTAACCTCGTTATGGATGAAATGGTCAGGCTAGTCTATCCATATGAGCAATCAGTGGTCTTGCTTTTAGGCAAGACATGTTGCCACGCATGAGCATACTTAACCCCATAATCCATGACTTGGCTTTCATTCATTCTTTTCTCTCTTTTTTCTTTGGACCTTTGGGATGACTACCCATCCTTGCTAGGGACATGTAGTACGATCCCTCCAATCCAATATTAAGATGAAATGGAAAATATTATCTTTTATCTCTTGGACCTTGGGGATGACTACCCATCCTTTGCAGAGGACACGTAGTACAATCCTTCCAATCCAAGATTGAGATGAAATGGAAAAAATTAGTTTTACTTTTATTGCTTGGACCTTTGGGATGACTACCCATCCTTTGTAGAGGACATGTAGTACGATCCTTCCAATCCAAGCCTTATGATGAAATGGGAAAAAAATGGAAGCTTTGGGGAATCGGATTCTCAACCTAAGCGAGATGAGAATTAAGTCCTATCCTTACTACTCCATGTAGGTCAAACCAGAGCTTTGGGGAGTTGGATCCTCAACCTAAGTTCGATGAGGATTTAACCCTATCCTTACTACTCTGGTTTTAGGCTTTAAGCTTGATGGAAATGGTAAAAACCACTATTTAAGGATTATGTTGCATGATAGGACAGACATGAAATATTCTTTTCACCTCACCTTTTCATCCAAGTATGGTTTTGACCATTTTTCTCAAGATTCTTTTTAATGTGCATGGAATGTGCTTGGTTCAAGATAGCTTGGGCAGCAGTTCCCAACCTTAGGATCTTTTTAATATATGTTATGTAATAATCCTAAGAGGATTCAACACCTTCTCAATAATTGCCCATGGAATGAAAATGTAACTGAGATGACATGTATATGCAATGTGGAATATGACATGAGATATGAATGCACTACTTCTTTTGGAATATATCATCTATTTTACCATAATGTGCAAAACTGACAACTTCATGCATCACAAGATCCAAACGATAATATTTAAATGTTTGTGTTACTTGTGGAGCTTTCTACAACACAATTCCAATGTTTCATATTTCCCTGATCTTAGGCATAAGTTGACATCTCAAATTTTTCTTCATTTTTTTTTTTTTTTTATATAAAAAAACAAACATGTCCATAGGACCAACACATAACTTTAAATTAAAACTTATTCAATCCAAAACCAAACTGCCATCCAAACATGAAAATTTGAAAACACACACCAAAACCCAAAACCAAAATCTATATACAATATAGTACAAGATGATGCCAAGCTTGGACTATTACTTTCCTGGATCCCAAACATGATTAGAACATTTCAACAAAAATATAACATGATATGCCTGCCAAATGTTGTGGGCATCCAACAAAAACAAGACTAGACCAAACAATGCAACCCACTTCAACTTTCTTCTCTCATGATTTAGAAGTAGGCTTTCCTTTTCGAATGTGAGATATTGCCAACAAGAGCCTATTTCTAAAAGTCTTGAATTCAAATTACTTTTCAAGATTTTAAAGCAATCAAAATCAATCAAAACTTGACAAACATCGCCAAGATTTGACGTTTCATCATTAATGACATTAGTATCCAAAGGGACATCATGTAACCCATCACTTAAAATTTTTGTGGCTACTACCAAAGGTAAAGATTTCACCTTGTCACCCATACTCAACCCATCATGATTAGAATTTATCACAACTTGATGAGTGTTAGTAGCTTTTTCTTCATTGTCTTCTTCATCATCCAATACCTGTTCAAAAACACCAAAGTTAGGCACCCAATCAAACATGTGTCCATCTTTTTCAAAACAAGAGCCTAATTTTTCAAGATATGTGTCACGTGACACCTTTCCATGATCAATGGCTTGAGTTGCCTCAAAATCCATATTTTCATTAGGATCATCAATAGTATCAAACCCACACCACTTAGGCTTTGTAATTTCATCATTTTGAAATGGCATAGACATTGTAGAAACAATGGGTGGATCAAGCTTTTCGATTTCTTGCCCCCCAAGGGGAACAAAAACAATTGATTCTCCTTCTTCATCCATGGTAGTAAAATCATTATCCTTCTCCAACCTTTGATGAGATTCCAATCCTTCTTCCAAAACATTCTCAGATTGCATAGGACTTGTAATATCCTCATGTGAAAGGGCAATTGTATTATCCTGCATATCAATAGGCACACAAATTTCATTAGCAGTTTTGGAGTGAGCATACTTTTCCCAAGAATCATAATGATCATCTTTCAAAATCAAATTGTGATGCTCAACTATTTCTTCTTCATATTTTAATTCACCAACATGTTTCTCATCAAATTTATCTTCACCTTCCTTAGATGGTTCAATTACTTCCAAAATTGGGTTATTGCTTGTATTCAAATTGATAAGGCTATCATAATCCACATGTGTAACCCATGATTCAAGTTTAACATGATTTGGAAGGTGTGAATTTTCTTGGCCATCATTTTCAACAATGTCATCCGAAACAGATTCATCCTCATAGAATTCATCTTTTGGTGAGTCAAGGGTTTCCAATTTGTCACATGTTTCAATACTAGTTGGATCTAGTACTCCTCCCTTGCCTAACATCATACTCTTATGAAAATCATTGAAATTGATTTTAGAAACATCCTTTGAATCAAGATGAGTATCTTGAAGTTGATTCATACTTAAGAAAGATGATGGATCTTGCATAGTAGGTTGAGGATTTTGAAATTGATTGAAGCTTGGGAATGATTGTTGATTCTGAAATTGATTTACACTTGAATTTGGTTGAGATGGATAAATCATTGGATGGGTAAAGGATGTATTAAATGATTGAAGATTATACGATCCAAAACCCCCACCATAATTTTGACAACTCAATTGTTGCTCAATTGCCATTGCTTGAGTATAGGCTTGTGTCAAAGATGTGATTTGAGGCATCCCTCGCAAATATGTGGAAATGAGTGGGTCAAGAGCATTTACATATATTTGGAGAGCCATTTCTTCTTGAAGAGCATAAAATGTCACTAATTGAGCATATAATCCAAAGAACCTTTCAAAAAATGACTTCACATTTTCACTTGGTCCTTTTTTAATAGTGAAAAACTGCTCATACATGCGGATTGGGTCAACTTGCTTTTTGTTGAACTGATTAAGAAATGCTGCCTCTAGCTGAGCCCAAGAAGTGATAGACCCTAAGGGCAGACTTGTAAACCAATCAAATGCCACTTTGTCCAAGGTGTAAGGGAACATTTTACAAACAACATCATCATGCCAAATTGTTAAGTGATTCACAACAAATTTGAATGCTTGAATGTGTTCTCCTGCATTATTTGTCCCGTTAGACAAAAATCGAGGAAGACATCTCTCAAAACCAACGGGCAAATAATGTTGAACTCCTGGTATGTTCAATGGGCTACCTGTCATCCACGGTGAAAACATAGCCATTAGTGAATCTTAAAGAATATAACTTTAATATCAATTTTTTATTTTTTTTTTTTAAATTAAATTAAATCACATTATTCCTGTATGAACAATCAAAGCGTTAGACCAGTGCATAGCAATTCATGTCCTCCTTTTAACAAGTACAAAGTTGTATTGTTAAAAGAGGGCTAAAGATAATAATCAATAGGGCATGAAATATTCAAAATTTAAATCCCTATAGCATTTAAATCAATCTGAAATAAACCGGTTCATGCCCTCCTTCTAGCGCCAAAATGTTGAGTGGTATTTTCACACACTTGTGAAATTACACTCTTCCTTAGGATTTGGGTTCCAAATCCCCTCTTGCAAAGAAGTTAAACAACCAACTTCTCCAAGGTCTCCGCTGTATTAGCATTTGCAACTGTGTATTAGTAATCTCAAATGAAAATAATTAATTTAAAATGCTTGGAACACCTTAGTGATTGCAAGTAACTGTAAACAAGGGGCAATGTTGGTTTATTTCACCATGAAGCTTTAGTGATTGTTCATTATTTTACTCTTTTTTAGATTTTGTAATTTTTTAATGTTCATTTTAAATAAATTAAACCTTCTGAAAAAATAAAATAAAATGAACAAGAAATACAGAAAATTAAAAATAGAACACATTCAGTCTGATGCTATCCTATTCCGACAAAACCGAAGATATGAGAGTTTCGTACATGCAACCTAGCCTATTTGACCTACAAAACAAACACAATCAAAGTAAACTAGGTGCTGGCTCCTAGGGTTTAAAATAATTTTCAGATTGCAGACATTCACATGAAATAACCCAAAACAATGGCATGAATTTCATTTACAAATCTGAAATCTGAAAGGAGAAAAATAGAACAGTTAAAATGAAGCATGCAAAAAATTTCTCCTTCTTTCTTGCCCATAAAATGCAAATTTTTGAACAATTCTGCATTAAAAAATATATCCTATTACAATAGCAGAATCTCTGGTTTTTCTCAAAACCAGCAAAAGTGGAAGAAAAGCACTCCACAGCAGGCTCAGAACGGCTAATCACCCTCAACTCTACAACCCCGCTCGTAGCGGTTTTCGACCCCTGTACCAATCTGTGCCTCTACATTTTATACTTTCTGGTATGGCTCTCCTTCCACGACGCTTCGTTCTACGATTGCTTCGTTTCACCTTCCCCGCATTTCCATTGCTTTTGATTTTATGCTCGAGATCTTCTCTGTGAACTGTAACGCCTCTGCAGCCCTTACGCATGTACGCCACGTATTCCATGCTTTTTTGCATGTTCTGTAACGGCCCCATGTAAATCATGACCAAAAATAGCATGTAGCTTTGCTCCTTTACTGTCACCATGAAAACGTGACATGTCACGATATCGCGACATTTTCCTGCCAATAGCCTTGTCCGCCTTCATGCATAGCGAAAATGAGACATGTCGCGATATCGCGACGTTTTTTTGTCAGTAGCTTTGTTTCTCATCATGCATCGTGAAAATGATACATGTCGCGATATCGTGACATTTTTTTGCTTTGGGCCATCTTGCTGCAACCTGTTGCGAAATCGCGACCATTTTCTATTTCGGGCCATCTCGTTGCAACCTGTCATGAAATCGCGACCATTTTTTGTTTCGTACCATTTCGCTGCAACCTGTCACGAAATCGTGACGCCTTTTTGTTTCGGGCTGTCTAGCTGTTTTATGTCACGAAATCGTGACACTTTTTCGTTTCGTACCATTTCGCTGCAACCTGTCGTGAAATCGTGACGCTTTTTCGATTCGAGCTGTCTTGTTGCATTTGGCCGCAAAAATGTGACATGTTGCGAAATCGTGACATATTTTCCTTTCGTACCCCTTTGCTACTTCCTGTCACAAAATTGCGACGCTTTTCATCTCCATATGCCTCGACTGCTTTCGGTCGTGAAATCACGAAGCTTTTCCACTTGGAGCTATTTTGCGGATTTTTGTCGTGAAATCGCGACGCTTTTCCGTTTCGGGCCCCTTTGCTGTTTCCTGTCGTGAAATCACGACGCTTTTTCGCTTCGTGCCCCTTTGCTACTTTTTGTCGTGAAATCGTGACGCTTTTAGCGCCTTGCCCTGTTTGACTGGTTTGACCGTGATTTTGTGACATGTCACGATTTCGCGACAATTTTCGATCAATGCCTCCTCCTGCCTGCCTGGGCCGCGAAAACGTGACATGTCGCGATATCGCGACAATTTTTGATTTTTGGCCACGACAGAGCGACATGTCGCGATATCGCGACACTTTTTGATTTTCGGCCGCGACAGAGCGACATGTCGCGATATCGCGACACTTTTTCTCCTTAGTGAAATTTTTGCTTTTTTTCTTGATTTTTTAGCATCTGGGCTACTGCAGTTTTTTTTGAAAGCATGCAAAAAATGTGGGTCCCCAAATTTGGGGTGTGTTGTGGATCAGCCACAACAATATGCAACTCATAATGGGCAATAGAAGCCACCAAAATTGGTTAGTACAAGTGAATAAAAACTAACCAAAAGAAGATTGAAAGATTGAGACTTGGAGAGTCTCAAATCCAAAGCACTATAGGGTTAAGTGCAGTAGAAAAAAGCTTCTATATACAGCATATGTAAATCTTGGATCTATCATTAAATATCCATGCAAAGAGGGAAAGGATTCTATCCAAAGGTATGTCCTCAAAACCTTCATTTGTGCATTCAAAATCTACTAGAATATCATACTACAAGACCTGCAAGGAGAGCAAAAAAGGGTGCAATAAGAACATATCATTCTCATAAAAGTATACAAGGTGTTGCACTACATTGTTTTTAGGAAAAGGGTATATTGAAGGTGCCACTAAAGGCACAAACACTATAGGTAAATCCAACCAAGAAAGGTTGAACGTCAAGCAAAGTCGAATGTTAAGAAAAGATGAACATAAAGCAAAGTTGAACATCAAGAAAATGTGAATGTTAAGAACTCCTCATCCATAGAAAAAGGAGCCATTCAAATAGGCTCAAACTTCACATCTTGGATGAATGAACCTATAAAAGTAATGCACATATCAGTTGATCATCTACCTACATTTACTTAGAAAAAAAGGGAACATCAAGCACAAAGATGACATATTCTACCTCAATCAATGTGGATGAACAACGCATATTAAAGGGAATAAAGAACAAGGATAATAGGTGAAATACACAGAGATATTTATCTTGGTGAAGATTTTTCACCAAAGGAATCACCTACAACACCATTCAAAGCTCTAGAAGCACCTTAACGATCGACCAACAATATAAGAGGTTGATTGCACTCCAAGAAATGTAGAAAGAAAAGAAGAGGTATACAAAAAGGATTTATACTCTCCTTGGAGGTATTACAATGAAATAATTCCATGCAGAAAGGTTGAAAGCCACTTAACATGTATTATCTAAGGTACCATCCATTTCATAATGCCCAAGAAAACTCATGAAAGAGTTACAAGCATCCACACAAGTGTTCATGCATTACAAGATGACCAAGAAGCTAGTAGTGTGTTACAAGACAACCAAGAAGCTAGTAGAGCATTACTAAAATATTGGTACATTAAAAATGAGAGAGATCATGCGTAACACTCAATGATACTTGTTAAAACCTTCACCACCTTAAAAGGCATCTAAACATGAAGTGGTAGAGTGTGAAGAAGAGTGAATTGCACAGTCAAAGGGATTCGGTTGAGAATAGCACGATGAAACATGTTTGAAGCACATCATGGAAGAAAGGTAGGATGACCATTAAAGGCTTCTAGAAAAGAAGGTCAAACCTTCTCAAATATGTAGCGCTCTTCACTCTAGCATTGAAGACAAGGCCGACCCAGTCCACACTCATCATATCAAGTATTTAGCTATTATATCCTATTAAATTCATAGTCATTCAAGTGTGGTGATAAAGAATATAAGGTAAGTAATTTATCTCATTTAATATTGCTTTAAAATAAATGAGATATAAGGTTTAAAATCAAGGATAAATTTTTGAGATTATGAAATAAAATGATATAGGAGATAACTTACCAAGCTAAAATTATATTTTCAAATTAACCTAGGAGATATAAAGAATTTTAATTGTGTTAGATTATTTAATATTTTACAAATATTATTGTGATCTAATTTTTCCAAAAAATTAGGGAGTCATAAGGGTTACTACATCAAATTAATTTATTGGAAATTAGATTCACTTAAATTATTAACCAAAGCTAATTGGATAAAGGTGGCTAATTACTATCGATACCATACTGGTAATTCAAATGTTGGTAGATATTGTATCGCTATTGAGGACTGGTAATCAAGATAGGAAGTATATTCACTATATTTGGCAAAATATCATAGCCAACTTAGTTGAATCAGTCCATCAACTCCTTAATCACCCCCAAAACTCCCACAAAAATGGGATCAAGTGATGCAAAGATTGAAGATTAAATATTCTAAGGAAAACCAACTTAAAGGTAATGTGAGTATTAGTAATATGGATAGGATAATAAATTGGCAACCCCCTCCTAAGGATTTTGGAAAATTCAATACTGATGAAGCCTCTAGATGGAACCCTGGAAAAACCAATGTGGGAGGAATTGGTAGACTTTCAGATGGCTCCGTGGTTTTTAATTTTGCTGAGAATTTGGGTATTATTTCCAATAACCTTGTTGAGGGGTATGGTATCCTCAGAGGCCTTCAGGAGGCTACTAAGGTTTGATGGGAAAAAGTGTTAGTTGAGTCTGAATTTCAACTTATGATTAATATTTTGAAGACTCCTTCCAAAAATCATAAGGTTGATTGGAGAATAAAAAGAATTATTGAGAATATCAATTAATCCATATGGATTTTTTGAAAGTTGATTAGAATCATGTGGTCAGAGATCAAAACAAGAGTGCTGATGCTTTAGCTAATTGGACTTCGGATAAAAGTGATCTTACTTGTTATGGCCACCCTCCTAGATGGTGGGCTTCGCAAATTAGGGAAGCTCTTATTTCTATCATTTCTTTGGATGGCTCCAGTTCTAAAGGTACCTAGTTTCTTCCTGCTTTTTTTTTCTTCTCTTTGGTTCATTTAGGTTTTTTTAGTTCCCTAGCTCTCTCTTTTCTTTCTTTTGTTTCCTTGGTTGTTTCTTGCCTTAATAGTCTTCTGGTCTAGATAGGTCATTGTTATGTTCAATTTTTTTTCTTTTTAATTTTTTGTTTAGTTTTTTAAGGTGTGTGTGTTCTATTGTTTTGTTTTTTTGTGTTCTTTGTGTTGTTTTTTTTGTTCTTGCATTTTTTTTGTTTTGTGTTTTTATGTTTTTTGTTATTGTTCTTGTGTTTTTGTCATTCTTGTTCTTGTGTTTATCTTTGTTTGTGTTATTTCATGTTTTTTGTGTGAGCGTTTTCTATGTTTTTTAGTTTTTTTTTATTGTCTGTTGTTGGTTGTTTTTTTTTTTTTTTTTTTTTAATTTTAGGTTTTGGTTGTGTTTATTTTTCATGTTTTTTTGGGTTATGTCTTTGTAGTGTTTTTTTGTTTTTGTCTTGTTTGTGTTTTGTTATGTGGTTCTTGTGTTTTTCTATGTGGTTCGTGTTGTGGTTTCTTTTATCTTATTGTGTGTGTGTTTGGTTGTGCTTTTATTTTTGACATACTCAAGGAGCATGCTTTTTATTTTATTTTATTTTTTTTGTTGTTATTTACTTATTTTTAAATTGGTTTTGTGTGTTTGTTTGCTCCTTGAGTATGTCAAATGTGGTAGGCTAGGTCTGATTCCTAGGCATTTTTGTTGAAATGGATACCCCTACCTCCTTGGGTCTTACCCGAAAGTGGCATCCCTTTTGGGATGTTTTCCACAAATAAAAAAAAATTATTTCCCAAAGGGTTATTTAAAAGAGAGGTTTATAATAGTATTTCAAAGGTTGGAAATTTATAAAATTATTATCTCAAAATTTTTAAAAGGAGACAAAATATCCAACATTATAACCTCTTTAAAAATTTTGAAAAGTGTTTAGTTCAATATGAGCAATAACGGATAATAGAAGTTAATTTTTTACAAAATTGTACAAAATCAACTAAATATTGAACTATATTTTATAAAAGAATTATATCTTATCGAGAGCATACTAGGGAGTCATAAAGAATTCTACATAACTTGGTAATATCATAATTTATCAAATATTATCAAGTTACAAAATATAATCTTTCTTCAAAACCCATAAATCCTTAAGAGTAAAGATTCACATTACTTGGGAGTCATAAGGAAGCCTACAAAACTAAGTATTAATAAAGGTTTTATCAAATCAAGTTTATATACCTCACTTAGGAAGGCATAAGGATGTCTAGTTCCAATAAATGTGCAAACATCAACAAGGATAATTGTTTCAGTAAGGAAAAAGTTAGTGCTATAAAAATTGGGATCATGAATCTATAGAGAATATTGAAAAACAATAATCAAGCCTAAGAAAATAGATATGCAAAGCACCACAAGAAATTAAATAGAAGCTCAATAACTTATTATTCCATGAGAGGGACCTTGCATTAAATAGCAAAGGTGTACAATATGCACCATTGGATCATAAAAAACTCAAAATATCTTAGCCACACAAAAAACTAGGAGTTTACTAACCTCATGCAAAAGGGATAACTCCAAAAAAGTAATAAGATAATATCTAGAAAATAAATATCCTAAATATAATATATAGAAAATAAATATCCTAAATATACCTAGTAATAACTTAAGATATACTCTAACACCCCCCTTAAGTGGTACTAGGAGGTAGTGAATCAACAAGACCAAATAAGTGGCATATCCACAGATATAAGTCCTGGTAATAAGGCCTGATAAGGTACTTATGTACAATATATCCACAAAAAAAACTCTATTCAAGAGATGATGAAAAAAACACATGGGAAAAAACCATATACCAGAAGAGAAAGAAGAAATATGAAGAAATATGTGGAAGGAGGATGGAGAGGAAGATGTCCTCTTCAACACCCTCTAGGACAACATCCATAGAGAAAGTCCTGTAAAGGATATATGTGATGGCCCCAAAATTTATAGATGCCTCATCATAGAACTAAATGTCTCCCACGAGGAAGAAATAATTTAGGAGGCATACATCAAAAATCTTCCCACTCCAAGAAGGTATGAGGAGGGGACAACTTGAAATCTGGTTCTTGTAACGATGAACAAGGTTGTGAACTATATCGAAGTGAATAAGTCGTAAACAAAGCAATGAGTGTATAGTCTGAAGACTCAATGTTTAGTTGCATAAGGAAAATAGCAATGGAAGCAGTAAGAGAAGATATAAAGAAGCCATAAAATGGTTTTGGAGATCTCCTAAAGAGAGTCCAACCAAATATAAATGTGTGAGTATTACAAGACTCCTGATGCAAGACAAAAGAAGCAAAAGAAGGCTCCAAGACAACAAGAGTATGAGGACAAGGTGGCTCATCAAAACAAGGAAGGCACACCACAATAAAGTCCTCAAAATGCTCTATATGAACAACATATGGAGGGACATCAAACAAGAATGTAAGATCCTCATGAAGATCAACAACATCCAAAATGAGTGACTCAATGAAAAGAGAATAAAATACATCCAAAATGTCCTCTTCAAGTGTGGATAAATGATGAAAATCCACAGAAGAATTTAGGGACTCCAAAGTCTTTGAAACTGTATCAGTATCTTGCAAAATATCTTCAACTAGCATATAAACATTGACCTCATCCAAAGCATATTTATGTATCAAGGATTATTCATCACAAGATAATATATTCTCAAAATGTGCACAAAGTATGGAAAAATCTATATGGGAAGATGTCTGTGAATCCTAGTTTACAGGTGGCAAAATATCATAAGAAACGATATTTGTGGTGTATCTGATAATACTGCACACATGATTTAATCTAGCTTGCCAAAAATAACACTGAGGTGTGTGAGGCCTAGGGTTTGGAATAATACCATGAAGATATGGTAAAATATCAATTGAGCACAAGTTCTCAACAATACTATCTCGCCAAGCAAGATGTAAATCACGATCAGTGCATGGAGTGATGGGAAGTGCTGAAAGATCGAATGAAATATGCAACATGGTAACTTGCAAAGACACTAATGTAGCTATAAAACTATGAAAAAGTCACCAAATAAAACCCCCCTTAAACCAAAGTGTCTCACAAAAGGAGATTGAGAAGATAGTATGGAGTAAGAAGCACCACAATCGCAAAGGTAGTTCAAAATGACTCCACAAGCACAAATATGTGGTTACCACATATACGAAAACAATGGCCTCATAAAAAAGTCCAAACTATGTGGAAAAACAACCAAACAAGGGTAAAAAGGGACTTTATAAATTTAGTCCATAGGAGCAACAAAACTTCCCAAAAAATACCTTTATAATTTAGGCTTACAACAAGAATATAAAGCCCCCAACTAAAAAAGTAGATTTTTTTTAAATGCATGGTAGAAAACAATAATTTTCTCAAAAAATATATCCACCAGATCTAAATTTTTAATGCATCAATGCGAATCCCTCAAAAAATCATTCAATATAAAAAAAATTGATCGAAAATTGATTTTGGAAGAGGGAGAAATGACCTCCAAAAGTTGATTCTCTAGAAAATTGTACGACCTCGGGTTTGCAATTAAAAAACTATAGTTTTATAAAAATCCACTATACAAAATTGTAGATATGACTAAACCAATGTGAATACCTTGAAAAATTAGTCAATATAAAAAAAAAAATTGACCTAAAATGGATTTCGAAAGAGGGTGAAATGACCTCCAGAAGTTGTTCTCCAAAAAACTGCGTAGCTGCGGGTTTGCAGTTAAAAAACTATGATTTTCTAGAAATACCATCCACAAAAATATAGATCTGACTACACAAATATTAAGCCCTCAAAAAATCAATCAAGATAAAAAAATAGTTGACCTAAAATGAATTCCAGAAGAGGGAGAAATGTCCTCCATAAGTTGCTTCTTCGAAAAACTGCGAGACTGTGGGTTTGCAGTGAAAAAGCCATGGCTTGAGTTTGAAAAGAGGGGCTTGTAACAAGGTTTGAAACCAATTTCTGATCACCAATATCCCTAATAAAAGAGGCAAGTTGAGAAAATACGATGGCCAAACTCTAAAATGTGAGATCCACACTTTCATAATGTTCCTTCAAATGTCTTCAAACCTACAAAATAAAAATTGCAGAAATTTCTTGAATGCTTGCAAAACAAAATCTATCTGGCTCTGGTACCATGTAGAGAATATTGAAAAGCAATATTCAAGCCCAAGAAAATAGATATGCAAAGCACCACAATAAATTAAATAGAAGCTCAAGAACTTATTATTCCATGATAGGGACCTTGCATTAAATAGCAAAGGTGTACAATATGAGCCATTGGATCATAACAAACTAAATATATCTTATCCACACAAAAAATAGGAGTTTACTAACCTCATAAAAAAGAGATAACTCCAAAAAAGTAATAAGATAATATCTAGAAAATAAATATCCTAAATATAATATCTAGAAATAAATATCCTAAATATACCTAGTAACAACTTAAGATATACTCTAACAAAATCTGCTCAAGAAATTTGAAAGTATGTTAAATATAACTTCAAAAGTAGTTCATAGTGAAGCCTTAGATGATAATTTTGATATTATGGAATACTATCTTCAATATCGTTTCAATGAAGCTATTGACAATGGAAAAAGTGACATTACACTTTTCTTAGATCTTGTGAATATATTATACATGGGATTGCTCACATATAAAAACTATAAGAATGCAAATTTAGAACAAAGAGGATTGATAGAACTACTCAAAAAGAAGACCAAACTTAATGAGTGATATCTCAAAAGATTTTTCAATCCTCATGCAATATTGATATTTCAAGTTCTACTAACTCAGGATATTATCATGATGCCCAAAGTGGTTGTTCATAAACTTATGTACAGATTGAAGACAAGAAAGAAGAACCCTCTCTACAAGAATCAAGTAGCATCACAACCACTTATGAAAGCACAAATACTAAATCCAATGGCAATAACATGAAGACTAAAGTAGTAGAAGAAGATGAATCTAAAAAATAAGGAATTCAATAAAAAATCAATTGAAAGAAGAACCTACAAATTCAACCTATTTTTGCATCACATAAATACTAAAGAAACTACAAAAGAATCAAAGCTATCAGATGGAAGAAGATCCACATTGAAGACTAAAGTCTTCAATATCCAAATAATGTAATACATGAGGGTGTTAGAAATAAATTATATTACATCATTTGGATCATGTAAATGTACCTTTCTTGGTACATACTTAGGACATTAGATTACTTTAGGAGGAAGTTATCTAGTTACTTCATGCAACATAATAAATGCACAAGTGTCAATGTGCAAGTTGTATATGTGCAAGTTTTCCCTTACACAACTAGGTAGAGTGTTTGCCAAGGAACCTATTTTCCTATATAAAGGGCCATAGACATAGAGCAATATATAGAGGTAGGAATTAGTGTAGATTAGTGTGGTGTGATGTAGTAGAGTGTGATGTAATGTGATGAAGTGTGATATGCTCAAAGCTCATTCTTGAGCAATAGCTTTATTCATGGAGTGTTCATTTCCTCCGTAGCTACTTTGTAGACATTTCCATAATTTCTATTTATAGTATAGTTTCAGTCATATCACAGATTTGATTTATGCCATATTATTATGCATCTTTTGATTGATATATTTCATTACATGCTACATCAAAAGCTAATACTTTTAACCTTGGACCTCTCAAAGAGAGATGAAATCTGTACCACTACAGTAAGCTTATAATTGTATGAATGAGAATAGGATTGTTGTTTGGACTCCTATTAATTTCTTATCCAAAAATATTTATGTACATATTACTATGTGCTATTTATTTTTAGTTAAATATATGAATGAATATTTTACCACATTTATTCTATATTCTATATTTCTACAATGATTCTCATTATAGTTCTAGAATAATTTAGCATAGCTTAAGGAATCTTACTGATAAATATTTTAAATACATAAAGGATGTAAGCTATTTTATTAGGTGTTCAATTTGATTTTGTATTGTGAGACTCTCTACATCATATCTGGAGAATAACAATTCTTCTCTATATTATTCACAATCAATTTTAATAACTAATAATGCAAATCTCATATGCATCAGAAACAATATTTCAGGGTGATAATCAATAAAGCAATAAACGAATAAAGTATTTTTCCACTCAGGGAGGGCACGTACCTACCTTGAAGGCTAAGTGTGAATACCGCAAGTGAAAGGAATAAAACCAATATGATAATAGATGATTCATAAAAATAATTTCAACCAAGTTATATACCAAATAAAATCACTTGGAAAACATAGCCGACATGGCTATGTTTGGTATGTAGCATTCCCCTCCTTGGAAAGATCTATCCTCAAAGATAGAAATATCTGGAAAATACTTTTAGGTTCCCATGTAGCATCTTCTTCGGGTAAGCCCTATCATTTGATGAGAAATTCTTGGATGTGACAAGATCTCAATGTACGTGTTTTGGTTTGTAAAATCGCTTCTGGATGGAGATATATACACCCTTTTGTATCTAGTATTGGTAATTCTGAATGAGATTTTACTTTTTGGTCGATAAGCTTCATGAGATATTGTTTGGCATGGTCATGGGATTGTTTAGGTGGTAGTCCTTTTTATTCGTGAAAAGCCTCCTTATTTTTTGCCACAACGTTTAGTAGATCTTATGCTTGGATTTTTGGCACCTCTTGTACTACTTTTTCCATGCAATTAATTTGGCCTATGAATTCGTAGCCACATTTTATTGACATATTTTCCATGCTATGTGAGCTTACTATTTTTGATGGATGTTTTGGCATTCCTTGGAGGCAAATGGTCTTCCCATTTTCTTTCCATTCAACAAAGCATTGTTTGTAATTAAAACCAAATATGGTTTTCATTTGTTACATCCATGCAACACCCAAAATAACTTCTGAATTCCCTAATTCCATGACAAAAAGAGGACCCTGCTAGGTACAACTTCCTATTTGTAATGAAATTGAAGATTTCATACCTAGGCATTGACAAGTTTTCCTGCCTGCAGTTCTAACTTGAAATCTGTCTTTACTAAAAGAATAGATGGGTACATTTAATATCCTGGCAAGTTTTGCATCAATAAAGTTGTGAGTACTTCCTGAATCAATTAATATTGTTACCTTTCTTTACCGAATGAATCTTGCTACCTTGATTGTATGGTGAGAGGATAACCCCATAAGAGCATGTACTAAAATAGTCATGGTATCTTCTCCATCGACAACCACCTTGTGTTCACTTTGGTCATAATTAGGAGATTTTTTCTTCTCTATTTCATCATATTCCTTGTCAGCATATTCAATTTGAAAGTTCTATATTGGTACACATGCTTTATCTCTTGGATGGTGAGTGCGACATTTATAGCAAAAATATCCCGATGGTTGATAATTTCTATGAAAAGAGTTATGACATTGAGGTTGACCATATGAATCACGTCGTGTGGATGTTTCCAATTGCACCTTTGTCTCTGCCAAATTGGCAATCCTTATACATTCATCTAACCGAGATGGATTTTGTAGGTCCACTTTGACTTTAATATTTGCTTTCAATCCATTTCTAAAAGTTGCTACCACCATGTCTGGTTGTAGATCTTGTGCATAGTGAAGCATACTGGTGAATTCCAAGATATAGTCCCCCACTGATCCTGTCTACTTAAGTGACAACAACCGTACTGTGTATGAACCTGTGGGACATTTATCAAATATGTGAAGAAAAGCTTCCTTGAAATTATCCCAAAAGAAATTCTGATGGTCGTTCTCACGTTCATACCATGTAAACCATTGATAAGCTTCAGTGGCTAATTTGGTTGTTGTAAAAGGGACTTTTTCCTCCTGCTTGAATTTGTAGAACTCTAATATGCCTTCCATTTTGGCTATCCACCCACGTGGATCCTAACCTTCAAAGGTAGGCATGTCAATGCATGGATAATTGACTCTAGTAGGACCTCTTGGTTGGTAGTGAACATTGTTCCTATCTTGTTCCTCATTATTCCTCTATTGTTAGTTGTGATTTTAGTAAGGTCTTTTAGAACCCCTTTGTTTCTCAAAAACTTATTCATTACCCATATCCTCATTATTTCTTTGGCTATGGACATTTGGGGACCGACTATTATGACCTCTTTGGTGTGTATCATCCTCATACCGAATGCCATTACTCCAGTGGTGGGGACTAGGGGGATTTGGTTTAAATACTTGTTGGAAGCTGGAAGTCATGGTAGTAATGTTGTCTATTAATTTGGCTAACATTTCATCTAAGACCTTGGGACGACCAGTTTCTACTTGAGTGATGTTTTCTTGGGAAGATTTTGAGGAGATATTAGATGCCATTTTGTTGATAAATGGATGAATCGGGTTATAGCTACCAATTATTAAAGGGGAAGAATAATTTTGTGTACCTTGGCTTCTACGAGGTCTTCTAGGTGATTCAATATTCTACTCAATTGGATCCTCGATACTTTATAAGCACCCGTTTAGCCCTATTTTCCACTTTTTTCTCATGTTCTAGTACAGTAATCGCCTTTGATTCTGCAAAATACTTATGAATTATGGCAAAAAACTGGTTTAATTTTTGCTTTGCAATGTCGCTCCAACTCATGGATTTGATGGATCTCCTCACAATGAATTTTTGTTAGCAACTTTTTGACGGCTTTTGAATGACTTTTTGATGACTTTTAGCAACTTTTCGATAACTTTTAGCAACTTTTGTGATGACAACCTTTAGCAAATTTTCAACTATTTCTATCAACTTTTGTGATGACAACCTTTAGAAAATTTTCAACCACTTGATAACTTTTAGCACTTTTAGACACACTGGCACAAATGACAACTAGAACTGACAGGTGGTCCACGTAGGACATGTGGGCCACTTGGAAAATTATTGGACACATAGGACTGTTATTGGTTTGAAATGATTTGATATAACCAAGATCCTTGATGAATGGGGACCACTATAGATAATTATTTGACATGGAGGACATGATAATTATACACATCGAACACCGATGGGACCACTAGACATGGGTGGGAACCTAAGGCCACAATGGACTGTAATTCCAATAGTACCGAATCAAATCGAACAATCAGAGGATAATCAACTATACATGATGAACTTGAGAAGAGGGAAAAACCCATCACAAATCGATGAATCATGGAGAAGAGTGAACCCGATAGACATAAGACACACAACTCTTAAGCGAAATGCGGAACCCACTTATACGAGGTGACAACCTTTAGATAATGACATGTGGAATACACACTACGAACAGCTTGAGATGACAGTGAGGTGACAACATACAACCTTTAGACAACACGTGGGACACTTCATATGACAAACGATATGACACACAACTCGACTAATGGATAGCGAGGACTTACGTGCAAGAGGAAGGTTTTGCTATGTGACTGAAGTAACATGTAAGTTACTGGTCCCTTGAGATTATAAATAATCATTTGTACCCCACACACGATGTGTGGGATAATTGTCCCAGATGCAAAAAAAAAAAATTAGTACACAAACCCTAGGTTGGAGGTTTGATTAATTTTAATTCTTGCCTCATGATTGGTCCGTTCAGCTTGCGATGTGATTTTTGGGGTCGTCATGCACTAGAATATCCATTAATAGATTTTCTTGTCAGTGAGCCCTTGGTATATATTGTGTGCTAGTTGGAAATGCTCCTAGAGGCCGAAGGATAGCGATCAAATTATTTAGCCACTATATGATTTGTACTATCTGTTACAACATCTCCTATAACATCGCTTTTCAACGTATGTGTCGCTTATCACCGTCTGCTGATGTGTTATTCTACCTTTCTTAGGCAACTGCTAACAGGAACTAAAGGATTCCATAGGGAGGTAATTTTATTTCTCCCCATGAGTATGATTGGTATGACACATATTGTAGCCTGATGGAGAACCCACTCCTGCTCGCTCGCCTAGTCTTGTGATACCACTTGGAGAAGAACAATTCTACTCTATATTATTAACAATCAATTTCAATGACTAATAATGCAAATATCATACGCAGAAGAAACACTATTTCAGAGTGATAATCAATAAAGCAATAAATGAATAAAGTAATTGTTTTGCCACTCAGAGAGGGCATGTCCCCGTCTTGAAGGCTAAGTGTGAATACCACAAGTGAAAGGAATAAAACCAAGATGATAATAGATGATTCATAAAAATACAACCAAGTTATATACCAAATAAAATCACTTGGAAAACATAATTGATGTGGCTATGTTTGGTATGTAGCAATATCTCCTAATGTTTCCAAATTTGTACCACTTTGTAGCTCATATCTCTCACCCTTCTCATTTATTTCTTAAGTCTACACCCACATTTAGATAGATTAGTTAGGTAAAATAACTAACTTTATCCAAACATTGACATGGAAATCTATTTATTTTGAGTCTTCTAATATCTTATCCAAAATTTTAAGGGCACACATTGAACTTATCTTTGACTAAGGGAAAATTTGGAACCAATAATTACTTTGGTGCACATAACAATATCACTTACCCATCTACTTACCAATAGGTTCCATCATTTTTTTATCTAGGAGATAGTGGATAATTGAAACCTCAAACTATAATCCATTTTATATTTCTAATGGCATTCCTAATTTCATTTGTCTCTCTAAAGTTCCTTTCTCTTTTTACATATATTTGAAGCATAAATTTAGTGATTAAAAATGAATAATTACCTATTTTAGAGGTGAACAATATAGTGAGTTTACTTTTTATATTGACCATAACTTCCCCATCAATATAACTATTCCAAAGGGTCATAATCCCTCCTAAAGCTCCTCTAGCTTCCACTTTTGCACCATTTTCTTTTCTCCAAATGCAATTCTTGGTAGAATCAAAGGTTTGAGAGTCAATTTTTATTTATTGAAGTAAGAGTATATCAAGTTGGTTATCCTTCCTCATGATCTTAACCAACCTTTGTTTGTTAGGATACTTCATACCCCTAATACTCCAACATGTTATTTTCATTTTGGATTGTTATCGAGGGACTTTAGTCCCCATATAAATTGATTACTATTTCTATACCATTTTCTAGATCCTTAATCGTCACTCTCTCCTCTAAGCTAGAGTGAACCTTTTGACTATCACTTTGGAATGACTTCCTACATTTGTAGCCTTCTTAGCATTTCTTATGATTCTTATATTTAGTTTTTCATCAAGCTTTACTCATTTTTATTCTTAATGCTAGAGTCTTTTAATTAATCTCCCTCCTCTTTCTTCTTTGTACTCTAAAAAGTATGTCTCTATCTAGTTCTTCTTTGAATATTTTCGAGCTTCATTCACCACATCTTATCTATCTTCTTTGTTCTCTTCTTGCATTTTTTGGTCCTTTTATGGAATATGAGTCTCTTGTATAGTGGATTGATACTCTACCTTTTTTATTTGGAAATTAGGACATTTCCCACACTCCATTCCATTGACCTTAATATTTTTCCTTCATTTTAATCCTTGGATTGTTTTTAGTCCTTTTTTCTTGATTAGTCAATTTCTAGCCAAGTGTCCTATTTTCAAGCAATTATACTAGTTGAAAGGTTGTTATCATATTCAATATTATACTCCTAAATTATAAAATTGGAAATTAGTTTAATGGAGAATCATAGCTCTTTTCTCAAATCTATGTTTATACAATTTCAAGCAAAATTGGCTATTTTACTATGCTTAGTTGTTGAATCAAAGGCTAGGAAATATCCTCTTGACCTTGCAATGTCTGTCAAGACATCATCATCCCAAAAATATTAAGGAAGTCCCAGAGTTTTTATCCAAACAAGTGGTATATTAATTTTATACATGTTAGGATTGAAGTCCAATGTCCATTTTCATATTAAAAGTATAGGTTTACCTATGAACCATGTGCTATCGAGCATAGTTTAACTACAGTATTCTTAGGTTGACAAGGATACCAAAAAGAATCCTTTATATGGGATAAATATTTCTAAATTTCACTTTGATTTTCATTTAGAAATAGCCTATTTATTTTATGGTCTCAATGTTGGGTCAATCTCCAATGATTGATAGTTATTCATTCTTAGCACAAATATTTCTACTATTTTTTTGGAATATTTAATATTAATCCCTATATAGGTTATTTTGGGGTTATTAAAATTTTTTTTTTTTGAATCTTCTCCTTTATCTCCTTTAAATTTATAATCCCTTTGAGTCTACTTTGGTACGCCTTGGACCTCTTCTTCATTATTCTTCATTCCATGAGGAGCGCCCTTAGAAGCTGGGACATGAATGTCCTCCTATGTTTTATTTATCATCCCTCAACAGGATGTTCCCTAGGTTATATTTGGAGTGCTCATATTTTGGAATTGTTTTTTTCTTATTATACCAATTTTTACATAAACACTAGAGTGTGTTCCTACTACAATTAGCCTTATTTTGATCCTCCCATCACATTCTTTAACCTGCTTATATGATGCCTTCTCTATCTTAATATTTTTATTATGAATTTATTTCCTTGCTTCTTTGTTTTTATTATGTCATTAAATTGTAGTATTTATCAACAATTTTTAGATATCTTCAACTTTTTTCTAAAAATGTCTTCTTTGCAATTTGTTGCCAAATATATCATATTCTATTTTCTACTCATCTTGATGTATTGGCAACTCCCAAATTAATTTATTTTGCCTAGAAATGAAAACCCTTGTTTGCTTCCTCTATTGAAAAACCATTTGCTATGGGTGCATTTTGAAAAATATAAATGACATATTTCTCTATTTTTCTACATTCTCAACTCATTTTCTTTCGGAATTAAAAACAATTGAGTTGTTGGTATTTGTAAAATTTTCTTCATTTATAACTTTCCTCTACAACTTTTCTCTAAAATTTTCATCTCTATAATTTGTTGTCAACTATCTCCTCTTCTATTTTCTACTCACATGGATGTGTTGGGAGTTGTGTTTTCCTAGAATTGAAAACCCCTGATTTTTCCCTCTACTAAAAGACTACACTCAAGGGATGCCTTTTTAAATATAAAAATCATGGGTTACTCTATTTTTCCATATTCTCAATTATGATTCTCTCATAATCAAATCCATTGAATCTATTGGTAGTTGTAAAATTTTCATCACTTGTAATTTTTACAGAACGTTAAATTGTCCAAATTGAAAATGTTGAGTGGAAAAAGAAAATAATTTACTTAGGATAATATGTCAAAAAGATAAGCCAATTATTCCATAAAAACAAAAAAAACTTAGGAAGACATAGTCCAAAAAGATGAATTGAAGCCCATACCACCATGTTTGTACTCTTGCTGATCTTATGGCTTTAATTTAGATGAAATATTAAAATGTTAACTTATTTTGAGAGTTAATAAAATTTTATACCGTGCCTACAAAACTATCCTAGTTGTATACAAGGACCTATGAGTTAATAGTCAATACCAATAAGGCCAATATGCTATTACCAGATTCAAAAAGTTATTCAAATATTATATATATATATATATATGAAAATTTATTATTTCTCATGATCTTAAGAAAATTAAGACTAATTCATATTTTAGTATTTATGTTATAAATCATTTTTCTTCTACGTAATATATACTGTCTAAGAATACCTATCTAAGAAAAACAATTAATGCAGACTAGAACATTAAAATAACAAAGTAATATTATGGATTATTATTAGAAACTATTTAACGAAAGATATATTATAGTTTATTTTAAATTATTTCAAACACATTTTGTGTTTGAATTTCAACTCAAAATTCTATAAAAGTATTATATTTTGTTTTCTAAGATAAATATTATTTTTTTTTTATTTTTTTTTTGATACATAGGCGAATTGGCAACTGTCTTTCCTTTTTGAACAACTGATCACAGGGTCAAATCACATTGCTTCCGGTCGTAGCGTAAAATCATGGAGCTACCACTATAACCCCTACCTCATCTCGGTAAACACAGCCCAAAGTAAGGGAGACCCCAGTGGCTCGGGGTTTGTACCGCCATTATCAAGCTGACACACACTCAACAAATTTTAATCAGACTACTACATTTGCCCTAGAGTGGGCATACTCTCCAGGTTTGAACCTAGGTCTCCTCCTAATAAATTCCCAACGTCTTACCAATCCACTAACCCTCGTGAACTTTCTAAGATAAATATTGATTCCAATTGTAAAAGTATTATTAAATATTTAAATATTTAGTTATTTAAGGCATATAGTTCATCATCTTAAATTCCTATATGTCCTAATCAAAAAATAATTAAAGTGAACATTCAAATAATACTCATTCTTCTTGTTCATTCAAAATGATCTATAACCATTATAAATCAAACAAATTACTATTTCAACATGGTCTATTCTCTCCCTAAGACTTTCTAATAGTGGTTATATTTTTACTGTCATATAATGTACCATATTTAATTTTGTTGACTTAGCAATATACCTTATTTTTGCATGTTATATCACACCATAATGTTTGATGTTTATGCATAGTTAAATTTTATTATAACCAGAAATATTTGAATATAAACTAAGTCCATTTAATTTTGCTTGTACAACTATTTGTATGTTCTTTTAATATATCATATCACAATAATATATTTATACATTTTGTTTCATAGTTTTATTTATTTTTCTTGAGGACAAGAAGTTGTATTTGAGTCTCCCATTCTATAGCTCAAGAGTTTATAAATAAATTTAATTCTCATCTCTATTGAATTGCTATAGTTAGATACCTACATCAATTTTCATAAAATGTTTGAATTATTTATTTTCACTTTTTTGGGTCTTTTTAACTTTTTGAGTGAATATAAATATTTCATAATTCAACATATTTCTTCTTGATATTTTCTACATCAATCTTCAAAAATACCAAAATGCCACCTCTATTATCTATGCATTGCATATTTGAATTTTGGTACTTTTAAAAGTAGAGGGTTTTAACGGGATCCCACAACTACTACAAGGAGAAAAAAAACGGGTGAAAATCCAACAAGCCTGGAAAAACCAAAGGAAAACCATAAAAAAGGATGAAACCAGACCAAAATGTAGCAAAGAAGAGAGAACTGAGGAGGTTCTACCCTAACTTATACACACCTTGAGAGACATTGACCTCCAGAATAGAAACATTCTTCGTTAAATCAAGGGCAAGTTTCAACGTGCTCCGATCCCGTAGGGGGCCAGTCCACAAAATACCAACTGAGAACCAACCCGAAGGTAAGAGAGGGCTCCACTTAGAATAAAATAGAACCCAATAGTGAATGAAACAATAGGCAACACCATAGAGACCAGTTGTCATATCCCAAAGAAAAAGAGGGACATATGTGAGCAAAATAATGACAAGTCTGGTCATTAAGAAATTTCCCAATCACCACCTCCATTCAAGCTCGGGAGAATCACCAACAACAATAATGAGGAAGGAACCATCATACAATGCATACCACAAGGCACCCAATTCAAAAAGGGGGTGTTGATTACCAACCCTCGAACCCATACTTTCAAATGTTCTAGAAGGCATATCATCAATCCCTAAATCTAAGAAGCGCATGGGCAGAGAACACCTAAGAGGGGGCCCATAAAACCGTCTGACATAGACAATTCGAACACACATTCCATAACCTTAGCTTTTTTTGACATAGGAAGGACTAAATTCCCCCAAAGTACCTTGAACATTCGTCATCAGGACATCACCTAGAGAACTCCAATCTCCAACAAGCCCAGAATAGAGTGAAGATGAATAAGAATTTAAAAATCAACCCCTCCAAATGTGACCTTTCAGCAAACTACATCACTTTTTCCACCTAACATCATATAAATGGAAGTGACCATCACTTTGTATAGGACCAACCACCAAATCTTCGCAAGATTAAGAATGAGACAGTATTTGAAATTTGAATCGAATATCTCCCCCATTAAAGCAACAATAAATGAGGCCACTAAACATCCCCATCCAAGGCACTCATTAGAAATTTGAATTTGAACTTTAAAAACCAGTAAGAGAAGAGAGGCCATAAAACAAAGCAATGACAGTCCACAGACCGCACCTTCGATCTTCTCACCCGATATCTTCAATGAATGCCATACCTCCAGCAGAGACCCCTGACAATAGCAATCAACTTGGTGTCTTATCATCATTAACTATATTGACCAATTCCACTAAAAAATTTGAGAGCCAAATCTTAAACCCCTGACTGCCAATGGCCAAGTTAGCCAAAAAATTTGTCATCGCGTTACCTTCCCGATACACATGGAAAGTGGAAAATTCATAGAACGAAGAAAGGTGGGCCTTGGATTCATCAATGAGATTAGAAATATGCCATATCGAACAACACACACCCTTCAACAAATTCACAAAATTCAATGAATCTCCTTCAATGATAACCCTATGACCTCCCAAATATTTTAATAAAAAAATACCCTTATAGACACCTCTACACTCAGAAAAATGGGAGGAATGCATGCATAAGTATTCAGATAAGGCCAAAATAATTTCACCAATATTATCTCTAATAAGACCATCTGCGCCAGCTCTGCCAGGATTTCCCTTCGACGTACCATCAAAATTCAGCTTTAGCCATCCAAGAGGGGGTGGGGACCACTTAATGGAATTACGAATATTGAGTGCCTTGGGAGGTCTCAGGTCTGAACAAAATCCCAAATTCAACTCCACAGAATAGTCAGGATGGTCCTTTGGAATCTAAGGGAGGGTCTCCTTTAGAGCAATAGTAACGTTCTCCTTAACCTTCCAAAGAATTCTATAGCAAATATGATTAATGTCTCCCTCAACGTTCTTAAATACTCTGGAATTTCATTCCTTCCACACTCCCCATAAAATATGAGGCAATAAAAAATTCCACAAACATTTCATATGAGGAGATAAAAAAAGAAACAACCACTAATTGAACAAATCAATGATCAAATTGGGAAGCACCCAAGATAACCCCATATGATGAAGTCATAGATATAGCATTTTTTGAAACACCCTACATCTAAGAAGCAAGTGAGTAACAGATTCCCATTCTTGTTTACATAAAAACAATGATTGATCAAGTAGAATCTCCATTTAAGAAGATTATCAATTGTTAAAATTTTATTTTGGACAGCAAGCCAAAAAAAAATATTTATTTTGGGCGTCAGATGCTTCACCCATATTTTATTCCATGGCCAAGCGTCATTTCCTTGAGGGCATAAAATAGAATATGCAGATCTCACAATAAAATTACCCTCACTATCATTGTTCCAGACCAACCTATCTCCCCTTTCCTCTCTACACAACACATAGCGACGAAGCTCCTCTATAATAGAACTCCAATCCCTGTGATTCTAACCCATTTGAATAAACAGAGGGTCCATAAACCAGGTCCTTCGATTGTCTTGGAAAAGAATGAAATCCTCCACTCTAACAAAACTAGCTTCTTTAGAAAGCACACATATTTTATCATAACATGTATCCTCCACCAACGACCGATCCCTAAGCCATTGATCATCCCAGAATAAAAATGATCAGCCATTTCCAATAACCCATGAACTGTTTAATTTGATGAACTCCCTATGTTTGCTAATGCTTTTCCAGAAAGCACAACCATCTACTGAGATAGGATTGGAAAGAAAATTTGTGAATTGGTGTCAAATTTTGGCCACCAAATACCAATTCTATGCATTGCATCTTAGTAGAGTAATATTTTTGAAATATTGCACTATCATTGTTTGTTTTTTTGTAGTTTTCTTTCCAATGCATAAGTGCAACCACAAAAATTGTAATAAATACTTTATATGAAAACATATTAATGCTATAGAAACACATAATACTAACCAAAAAAATTAAAATAAATATAATTAATTATTTGATTGAAGTAGTCAACATTTTCTTGTCAGCTTTAGTTAAACTTACTACTTCCTATATCCAAGGAAAAGACAATTTAACTTCATGATTTTCAATTATAATATCTCTATTGGCTAGCCTATTTGCACATTTTTTTCTTCCCTTAACATGTGTAAACTTGATTTCCTCAAACTCTATAGCAAGGTCTTACATTTTCATAATTGTGTATGTTCCAAAGAGCCATTACTTTCCTCAAAATTGTATTTATTACTATTATTGATTCACATTTCATACATACTCTATTTAATTTCATTTGTTTGTGTATTTTAAACCCTTCCAAATTTGTCTAAGCTTTAGCTTCATTACTTGGCTTAAATACACTATTAGAGTAAGGAGATAAAATATCTCCTCTACTGTTTCTAATTATTCATCTTCCTCTTATTAGTTCTAGATTTCCTTTAGATGCTCCATCAAAATTTAAATTGACCAACTTCACATCTAGTGGTTTCAACTTTATATTCTTTACATTCTTTTTATTTCTCCTATACATAGCATCATAATTCCTTTTGATGACTTAAATCCATCTATCAAATTTCTTTACTTCTAGATTAGGTATTGGGTGAGTTGATAGGTTTGGTTTAGAATACTCCATGTCTAAACAAATATGTCTTTTTATTATATTTAAATTGCTTTCTTTTCCTTTAAATATTATTATATTCATTTCTAGACAAGCAGCCCAAAGTATTATATATCTTAATATCCACCAGATTATTTGTAAACCCTCACTTTTAAAAGTGTTTTGTCATTACTCTAACCATTCTTCAATTCTTTCATTCATCACCATGCATTTACCAAACATATCAGGAATCCATTACCATAGTCTCTAGACTATTGAGTGGTGTCCCAAGAGATGGTCTCAACTCTCCTTCTCCTTCTTATAAAGAACACATCATGAGGGGTCATGAAAACCCCTTTTCATAAGATTATCCTAGGATAAAAAATTTCTATGTTCTACAAGTCAAACAAACATTTTGACTTTTGGAACACTTAGGATATCCAAAATATCTCTCCATATTCTTGTGATATTTCAATTTTATTCGTATTTTATATTTTGTCCACTTCTTGTTGCATATTATCTTGAGCTATTGAACTCCTGAATCAACTTATTATTAGCTCCCCTAAAAAATTATCACTATAGTTATCTTTCTACTCAACCGTCTTCTAGAATCAATATCTTGTATACTTGTAAAATAATCATCTTTCCATTTGTATCTTCCTTCTTGATCATTGTACATAATGTTTGAAACCCTATCACCATATTTTTCTTAAAGTAATCTCACTCATGGTTTCAAAATTGGAACACAATTGAGTGTTATTTTATCACACCAAGTATCCATCCAAATAGATATTTTTCCAATAACACCAAGTAATCTATTTATTTTTTTACCTTAATGCTATTTTGTATTCCTTTATTAAATTATTCCAAGCTCTAGCGTAATTTATTCTTGCCCTTGAAAAAATAAATGCATCACCTACAAACTATTGATAGATGATGTTGTCAATGTTATTACTAGCCTTAAATCCATTTATTATCTCATATTTGTTAGTCCTCTTCATTTTCCTACCCAATACCTCTACCATAATAATGAACAAATATGAAGATAGTCTCTCTATCTAAGATCTCTCTTGGATTTAAAGGATTTTGTTACGCACTAAATATGAAAGTATAGAGATATAATATTTAATCCGTCTGACCCATTTCTTCACAAAATAATACTTTTCTTGTTTCATAGTTTTATTTGAAATAATAAATATATAGGTTTTGATATTGACTTTCTATATTATCCTCAATATCATAGTGTTGCATGTTATAAAAATTTAAAATGACATTAAAATATAAATATTTACTTTGAAAATGTTTCTTATATCAAAATTATAATATAAAATATGACATTATCCAACCTAATAAGTTTTTAATATTTCATAAATTTATTTTACCTAAAACTTTAATGTACAAAATGGAATTAAAAAATAGCATCCTTGTCCCTATGGGACACCTAGTGATTAAGGCTTAATATCTCTTTTATTTATAGAGTTTGTATGCCACTAGGTGTGTGTTTGTATGACTGTAAAAATGAACATGTTAAAAAAATAATAACAAAATAAAATATCATCTAAAGTTTTGGTTGTATAATTTAATTAAAAAATAATATTAAAATAACATTGATGGTTAACCTCAAAGATATAAATAAATAAATAAATAAATATATATATATATATATATATATATATATATATAGTGTAGGAGAATTTCAATACCATATTATAAATATAAAAAATTTAAAAGAAGGTTTCCTATTGGGCCTTGTGTCCCATTTCTCTTGCTAGTAAATTTTAGGTTTGCACTAAGATTCTTATTGCCACCCATGTTTACTATTCCTCCTATTGGGCCTCTTCTAAGAATTTTTATAATAAGTTGGCCAAAATCCTCAGGGATTTTACTTGCATAGAGGGGAAGAATCTGCAACTTTTTCATCAGGTTTCTTGAGATATTTATTGCATACCTACTGATAAGGGTGGGATGGACATCATTGACATCTACAACGAAAGCATTTCTTTGTGTACTAATTGGACTAGAAGCTTTTAATTTTTCATTGTATCTCTTCAAGGTTTCCTTATGGGCGTAAATCTTGGGCTAATATTGGCCTTCACACTCTTATCATTAATTTTACCCTAGTTAATATTTAGGGTTTATTTATTTTTAAAAGTATTTGGTATGCTTTTGAGGTGGTGAAACCTCATATTTTTTGGATTTGTGATGGTATTTGTAATTGTCTTTCATTTTTATTGATATGTCAGAGATTAAATCTTTCAGGATATTTTATAAATGTATTTACTTTATTAAATATTTAGTGCATTCTTGAGATTGATTCCTTAGCCTAACCTCAAGTGTAAATTTAATCTTCAAAACTTGGATCTTCCTTCTATTCTTAAAATATAGGATCTTATACTTGATGTCATGCTACATTATCTTGGTATTCATTCCCCAAGTTCTTGGTGGAGGGATTGGCATTGGAATGTAGATGCTCCTTTCAATAACTACTCTTCTTTCTTGCTTTATCAGCTTATTAGATATTTTTCCTTTAGTATTGACAATATTAATGAGAGATGACAGACTCAATGTACCTCCTATATTTGGATTACTCATTTGAACCATATCTAGCATTCTAATCTTGAACTTATGATCACCTTTTTTCTTTGGTCTCTTATTTATCAAGGTCTTCCCGTGGGAGAGAGGCCGAATAGGGTTGGTATTTCTAATCATAACTATGGGGTCTCCTCCTCCCCCCTCCATTATGATCTGCATTGTGTTTTCTTTAGGTTTTTGGTAGCAGAGTAGAACTAAGGAGGAACACCACCAATAGTGCCTCACCTTAATGGAGATCTGACTGGACCCCCCCTCACCGAAGGGCTGTCTGGGCCTGCCCTCCTCGTCGAAGGGTCTGCCAATCTTGGATATGATTTTGGAACTGATGCTCCCCCTACTCATCGATACCTTGAGCATTGCAGTAAAGTTGGATGAAACCCTAGCTACTCAGAAGGTTGAAACCCAATGTTATCCTATCTAATCCAAGGAGAAAAGTAGTAAGAGAAAGGCTTCCCTTGTTATCAATGATTTATCTGATGAATCTTTGTCATTCCAGATGAAAAAAGAAAAGTTGGTGAGGTTTCTAGCCCAAAGTGAAGGGAATTTGATGCAGGCTCCCCTTTTGGCCTCATGCATGATGCACTTCTCAAGCCTCACCAACCACGAGCATATCCAAGAAATATAGGATCTACTTAGATCATTAGGTTGGGTGGATAGAACCATTTCTTCTTTGTTGATGCAGGTGTACTACCTCCTAGAAGAGTAAAATAATCAATTCAAGATCATCAAGGAGTTCAAGATCCTAGTGGGGGAGAGCCCTCCTGACAATGGATTTGGGCTCAATGCATGAGTTGGAATGAAGGAGTATCTCTAGTTTCATTTTGATTTCAATGTTTAGATGGTAGGTTTTCTGTTTTGGATGGTAGTTCTTCTTTTTTGGTATGTATTTTCCCCTAAGAGGGTTTTTGTTGTTAAGTCTCAAGATATGACCCTACGTGGGCCTTTTTATTTAGCTATTTTGGCCCCTGTATGGGCTTTTTATTTTTTGTATATAGTTTATATTACCTCGGTTTTGGCCTTTAGTGTTTTCTGGTTAAGCAACAATAATATCTCCTATTGTCTAGTAGGGTGTCCTCCCTAGGGTTTGTCTACCTCCAGGGAGATTTTAGGCTTTTGATAGAATTGTAAAAGGTTATGGGACCCTTTCAAAATCCTCTTTCACCAATAAAAAATATATATTTGATATCTAGAAACAAAAATTTCAAAGGCATAGCATAAGGAAAGAATAGATTTTTTATGCAGTCAAGGTCACCATCTAACAATAAGTGATACCTTACATATTTCCAACCTCTACGTGAGTAATATAAAATCATCCACATCAATAGGCATGCGCATATCAATCAACATCAAGGAATCATGATTGTTAGAAGATCTCAATGGTTGAAGATTTCCATATTGTACACCTACCCCTGCTCAACTGGGTATGCATAACTAAAATGAGTGAATTTTTAGTATATGGTTGTAATCCAATTATTCAACATGATATCCAACCTCAAAATAAAATCTATATCATCCACATAAATATTTTAGGTCTGAAGCAGTTGAGCACTACCAAGTTGAATGTGACTACCACTCTCATAACCTTTTCCAAAACCTACAATATACTCTAAGAAAAATTATTCTTAGTTAATTGAATACATTGTAAATATCTATACATACTAGAATTTAATTCATTCTAAGGGTCAACTCTTTGGCATTTACAATTAGCATAATTGTATTTATTGAGGTTATACAACTTGAATGAATATTGGATTATTGTCAGGACTCCTGCTAACTTCTTGTTCTGAACATGTATCTATGTATTACTAAGTAGCTAAAGATTTTATTTTAAATCTATGAAGAAATAATTTTGTGATAGTTATTATACATTCTATATTTCTACTTGGATTTATCATTAAAGTTTTAGAATGTCTTAGCAGTGCTCAAAGTTCTTCATGTTAAATATTTTAAAAACATAAGATAAATAAATTGTTTTATTAGGTAATTTAATCTAAGTTTTAATTGTGATACTCTCTATAGTATGTGGCTTGATGTTGCCAAATTTGCACTTCTATCTCATCTTTTAACCCTATGCATTTCTTGCTTTTGTGTGCAAACCCCCATTTAGTTAGATTAGCTACGCATAAAAACTAATCTTCTTTGAAGATTGACTCAGATACCCTAGTCTCCAAGCCTTCTAATATCTTAGACAAAATCTTGGTGGTGTATCTAAATAACTTAGGAAAATTTTGGAACCAAGAGAATTTTAACTTTTTTGTGGATTTATTTCTTCTCTATTTCATGCAAATCTCATTTTTTACCATAGCTAACTTTTGAGTTTCCTCATGGATCCCTAGTTGTCTAGGATTCTAATTGGTATTTCTTTTAATTTTTTAGGGGTTTCCAGTTGCCAAGGCATAAGGTTGGAAATACTTAAAATATTTTATTTCCCATGCTATTTACTAGAACCCTACCAATTCACATTTTACTAGATTGTTCAACTCCATTGGATTTTACTGGGCCTTTTGACTAGCATGTTTATTTTATGTTTAATTTCTTTATGTAGTTGTAGGGGCTTTTGGTTGGCAATAATTTAAAATTTAATATTTTACTCTTTGAAGCACTTTTATCTCTTTCTACTTTTAGAACTTTTCCAACTCGTGTTCTATCGAGCATTCAATTGGACTTCTCTTTCTTACCTCTAATTTAACTCCCTATTCATTAGCTCTTAAATTTTATTGACATCCATATTTCCTCATAAAGATCTAGTTAATGTGGTTCTACCGGATATGCATCTATATTTGCATTGGTCATAGGATATCATACACCTAGTAGTAAACAAGCAATTTTAGTCCTCAAACCTCCTTGGAACATAGGTAAATTTATACTTTTCAAAAATACCTTTTCAAGAGGCACCAAATAAAAGTAGTTTCATGACATTTTATCAAGTATTATAAGAGATATGGGATCTGAAAGTAAATCCATTTGTGTAGCTAGGGAAAATCCAAGTGCATTGCATTTGAATATACATAGGTTTAGGGTGATAAGGTTATGGAAACATAGTCATGTTGGTACTCATTGGAAATCATATTCTAAACCTACTATAATAGGTGAGATTATTTGCTTTTTAAAAAAATATTACAATACACAACAATAATACTAAGCATTATGACAATATTAAGGCATGCATAAATTGGGTAACTATGATTTTGAAACCTTTTAAATAGATACTAAGTTTTTGGATGGATAACTATTATGCATAAACTCAAGCATACAAGGGAAAAATTCAGCAAAATTTTAAAAGAGCGGGTCCCTAGTCCATACAGATTGGAGCAAGTTGTGCAAACACAACAACAAATGGTGACTCTATTAGAAAATGTTCATGCGCATTTTAGAAGTAAAATGAACCCTCTAAAAAAAGAACTATGAAACCAATAAAACTAAAAACTTGGCATCTATCTAAGGTTGGGGTTAAGGAATTCATCTGAAAGCAATACACTTTGTTTGGACATAAGTGAGTGCATGTGAACTTATTTTTATTCCAAAATTAGTTAAAATTTTCTATCATTGCTTGTAAATTAGGCTCGTTCACCCCTAAACAAATATTGATCTACAAATAATAAGCTTTACCTCATAGGTAGACATGTCACCAATGTTGTATATTGCTCCACTAGCATCCAAGTATTTATAGCCTTGACAAATTTATCTTTCATACCACTCTAGACCTTTCTTTATTTCTAGATAGGCATTCATAACCCCATTAGAGGTTTTTTGAATCATCCAAACACTTGAGCCTTTTTCTTCTTCCTCATCTATTTTTATTTATTTTTTTGGAGAATATATTTATTTTTCTCAAATTACCAATATTGGGATGTGCTTCTATGTTAGGTATCACTATGAAAAATATGAGGGTGAAAATCAGAATAGATTTTTCCCGATAACTAAACTATAATAGTTTAATTCCTCATGATTTAGAATCTCCTTAAAGTATTTTTATTATGAAGCTACAATATCCTTTTGCATTACTTTCTAGATTATTTGTTTTACCCTAGAATAATTGATATACAACAAATAGTTGACTAAGAAAATCCTTACTTTATTAAGTTTAGAATAGGACATTTCATCCATAAAATGTGTGGAAGACACTTCCTCACCAAAGTATTCAAAAGCCAGTTGTACTTGGCTGATGTGAGACAAAAAAAAATGAAAAATTGAAACAAAATGAAAGAAGACCAACACACCAAAAACTAAAAAATAGCAAACTATGTACAAGGCTTATTTACATGATAGAAATGCAATATTCTCAAGTACTAAACTAGCATTTGAGGAACTTTCCATTCACTAATAATGGGATATCCTCTCTAGTTAGGATTTTTAACCTAAAGGTATTTTCATTGAGAATGCATAATATCTGAAAGGGGACTAGCCAAATGGTATAAAAATTTTCATGGTCACCTTTCTTTTTATGGGCCTTATCCCATAGTAACACTAGATCTAAAATATTAAAGGTCTTTATTTTATCCCTCTTATCAAACCATCATTTATTATTCCCTAATGCTTACTAAATTGCTATAGTACATCTTTTCATTTTTCATCTAGCCTCATTAAATTAAATAGCCTAGCTTCAAATTTATCATCAATATCTAATCAAATTTTCATGAATTACAAAGTAAGGATCTTTAGGTTGGTGGGAAAGATAATATCCTAACTGTAAACTAAATGATAAGGGAATGTTCCTAATGAAGACTTAATCCTTGTCCTATCTGACCATAATGCATAACTTATCTATTATGCCAATCCCAAGGATTTTTGTCTAAAATTTTCTTAATTATTTCTAGAAGGTTTGTGTTAGTTGATTTTACCACTCCATTACCTTGAGGATAGTAATTAGAAGAAATTTTCAAAGTTACATTGTTATCATAAGCTAATTTAACAAATTTTAATGAAGAAAATTTGAGACCATTACCACATACCATATCGTACAACATCCCAAACCTATTCATGATGTTATCTTTGAGAAATTAGATCATGAAATTTGTTGTGTAGTTTTTAAATGTTTGATATTATACCTAACATATGTAGTAATCAATGGTAGTTAAGATGAATTTATGGTTGACTAATATGTTAGAGTTGTTGACAACAACAAAATTTGGTCCCCATTGCACAAATGGGGGAATTTCAATCACTAGTAATAATGGTAGGGGGAATTCCTTTCTTGGTGATCTACAATATTCCAAGCATGACATGAATGGGTATGCACATATGCATATTTAAATATATGAGGCTAGCAGTAATCAAATCATAATATCTAGTGTGTTGTAGTGTTCCCTGAGCCATGTCTTATTTCATACTTTCTAAGAAGATCTCTTAGAAGCTTCTTGTTTGTTCAAACATCTCAAATATATCCCCTTCATTATTTATTTTATATAAAATACCCAATTTTATCATGTAACATGTTATTTTAAGGAACAATGACCTTATTTGGGTGGCATTCAAGTGGTTGGCACATACTCTATTTTGTAAATAATAAACAATGTCTTGATACCACTCATAATTGGTGATTTTTTCTATAGAATGATGTTGGCATGAGATCCCAAAGTTAGCTTTAGCTAATAGTTTTCTCTATCCTTGTCCTTTAACAATTTGTATAGGTTAGATTTCCAAATCAAGATCTTACAAGATAGACATCCACTTGATTCAGCATTGTCCTAGCTCATTATGCATCAAAATTGTTTTCATAGCCAAGTCTATTACTATTACAAACACTTTCTTGTATAGGATATAGTTTCAAAATTTATTCATAACATTAATTGGAGCAAAGTATTATTCATCAATTATTGAATGTCTAAGTTGAGCATCTTTCAATGGTGAAATTATAAAAGTTACTGGTCTCTCATTACTAGTCTCCTTCCTTTGATTTAAAACACCTATAAACGAAAACTTATATGGGAATGAGTAAATATAGAAAATTTAAGCGTAATTAGGATTGATTAATTTTAGAACATTCATAATTGCCTTTTTAATTTCTTGGAAATTCGTTTGTTCTTCCTTGATCCATGTAATCTTGGCATCCTTCGTAAGCATTGCATTTAATGGTCAAACTATTTCTATAAAATTGGAAATAAATTTTCATACAAAATTAAATTTTCTAGATAGGGAATTAATTGTACCTAGAGTAAAAATCTAATAAGGACATCATCTAAGAGTCATCCATTGTTTGTATTACTCCATCCAAGGAAAGGAAGGGATAATTATCCTTCTTTGATGCTTGTTAAGATTTTTAAAATCTACACATAGGCATATTTCCCATCCTTCTTATGGACTAACACCAATTTTGAGACTTAGGTAGAATGTCTTATAGGGAATATCATATGGGTTGCTAATAGTTTTGGTATTTCTTAGATAATAAGGTTCTAGTAGTGGTTTCATTGGTCCCAATTGTTATCAAATGGTTTTCATTTTAGGCTTTATAGGAATGGTATGGATGAAAATAGATATGTCATAAGTTTTTAGGTATTCATATCTCCATGCTATAGCATCCCTATAATCCTTCAAGGCCTAAATTATTTTTCTTTTCTCTTCAGCAGTGTAAGGTTTTCCCAAGAATTTTTTTTGAGGATTTTTAGAATCTCCTAGATTGTAAGCTTCATATGAGTTCATTTTAGATGAAGCATTATACTACTTGCAAGTATGATAATCCATATAAAATATGTTGTTTAAATAAATCATAACCTTAAAAATGGTATTTATTTTCAAATTCAATTCATCTTCTTCACCTAGCTCTATATAATTTTTCTCTCCTTCATCTATAATTTGAGCTTCAAATATACCAAGGTTAGTAATAAAATAAAATATATTCATGACATCCTTAAATAACTAATTTTTTATGTTGTCTAGTATAGAGGGAGTGGCAACCAATTCTATCAAGAATAAATTTATCTTCGAATGGAAAACTAGTTCTAAGGTAATTGATGCTAGTTCCAATGAATCTGTATTGTGGTCCATTTTACATGAAATGGTTTAGATATTAAGGGAATCAAACTCCTTGATTAAATCCGATACATGGCTTTGATAATTTGATAGTTTCTTATTGTGTTAGGTGTATTGGTTTTGCACTTGCTTGATCACCAATTTAGAATCTCTTATGACCTATGCATATTTAACTCCCCTCTTAATAATAAATTACAATCCATGAATCAATACCTCATGCTCAATATAATTTCAATTGCAATAGGATTACAATTTCTAGGCAACAAGACGTAATTTACCTTTGGGATTGACTAGTTTAATTCTAGCACCATTGCCATATTTACATATTGACCCGTCAAACTTGAGAGTTCATAACTAGTATTTAATTGATTTCTATTTACATGGTGGGATCTTTGCTATGAGATTATTATCGTCATGTCTAGTTTACACCACCACAATGTAAACTTATAATTTTGGTTCTATGTATAGAATCTTATTGGCATTGTTGTAGTTGGTGACAAGCTCCTTCAACCTTGGTTCTCTTTCTATCTAAATATAATTAGCCATACCATGCCAAGGAAGCCATATATGTGAAAAATTACTTGTCATATAGTCATTTAGAGTTCTTGATCAATCATAGCTAAGTAGCATTCCATAGGCATCTGGTATATCCAAAACCTGAATATCAACACATTGTTGTATCCTAGGATTTCTAGCCAACTATATATATATGATTCATCACCCCAGACATTTACCTTTGTATTATCTAGTTAAACAACATTCTTGTTTGATGGATTAGCAATTAGTCCTAATTTTTGGTTAACAACATATGGCATCACTTTTCTAGAAGTAATTGAATCCATAAGACAATTATGTAAATTTTTTCTAGAAATTCTAATAGTTAGAAGGAAATGTGGAGATTATATTTTTTCTTTGTATATCAACACTTTAACATCAATAGCCTTTTTCACCTCTTTTTTATTTTGAACACAGAGAGGTTTAACCAATAAATATTTATGATCATTTAGCTAGGCTACCTCAAACATAGAAATAATTATATTGATTTTATTAAGGTATTCAATAATATTATATTTAGATTTGTTTTGTTTTGGGATAATATTTACTTATAATTTTAGTATAATTAGTTTTTAATAATATATTTTTTTATTTTTAAGTTTCAACTCAAATTTTGGTTAAAGTATTATACTTTTTTCAAGAAAACTATTTATTTCAATTTTATGTATTATTATTGGTGGAGGCTTTGTTGAGAGCGATTGGAAGGTTGAGATGGGAGGTGGGTCTTAATCCATCTCTCCCATGTCTGCCTGTATATCATCACCAATTTGTTGACGATACTTTGATTGCTAGTGGTGCATTGGTATTTTTCGCTCGAGATATTAAAAATATCTTATTATGTTATGAGAGGGCTTCTAGTCAGGAGATCAAATTTACGAAGAGATTTCTCTACTTTGTTAACACTTCGAAAGTCATGCAATCAAATATTGTGAATATACTCAATTGTAGGATTGCCACATTGTCAGTGACATATCTTGGACTGCCTCTCTTCATGGGGAGAATGAAAGACTCACTGTGGGACCCTTTGATTCAAAGAATCTAACATAAACTAGCCTCTTGTAAAGGGATTTTGTTGAGCTAAGCAGGGAAGGCAGTAATTGTTCAAAGCATGCTCCAGAGCATACCCATTTATTTCATGCCCTTATTCATGCTCCTTGTTAAATTAACAGATAAAATTTTTTGTATTTATAAAACGTTCCTTTAAGATGAATCGTATTTAAAATGCAAGTACCACTTGGTCACTTGGGATTAGATTTGCAAGAGGAGAAATGATGGGGGTCTTAATTTGAAAAGAGCAACACTTATGAATAGAGCCCTGGTTGGTAAATCAGGGTGGTTGGTTGCTTTGAATGCCGAGAGACCTTGGTGTTCTATCCTTAAAGTGAAATATAGATTTAATTATTTCTTGTCAGATGATCTCTCCCTGAGAGGCTCTATTTTTTGGAGAAGTTTAACAAAGATCAGGGACTTTATGAAGGCTAAAAGTAGGTGGATCATTGGTGATGGGAGAAAATTCAAGTTTTGGGAAGACCATTGGTTGAGGGAAGAGTTGTTATTGGATGACCCAAATCTCAAGGCTCTTGCTTTGAAAGTGATGGAGGAAGGCAAAATTTGGGTTTCCCAATATATACCTATTGTCAATGGTAGGTGTTCATGGAATTCTCATCCCTATTGGGTGTCCAACCAGAATGATTTGGTCAGTTAGCAGAGACTTTTAGTGGAACTTAATAGGTATGCGATCAGACAGAATGATTCCAAAGACCATTTGATTTGGAGCGGGGAAGTTGAATGTGACTTTACTGTGAAATCAACTTATTCCTTCCTTCTCCTAGAATATGAGGCTCCTTTTCTAGCGAATATTATTTGGATTAAAAGACTAATCCCAAATATCAATATTTATTTTTGGTTGGCGGCTCAAAATAAAATACTTTCTTTGGAGAATATTCGAAAGAGGGGTTGCATTATGGTGAATAGATGCTATATGTGCAAATCATACTGGGAATCCATGCAACATCTGCTCCTCAGCTACCCGTTCACATGGTAGGTATTTATGTTTATTTTTAATTGGTTTAACATTTATTGGGTGTTTCCAGGTACGTTGATGGACAACATCCTTCAATGGTGTTTATTGTTCATGTCCTAATGGCTATCTTGGTTGTGGAAAATTATGCTTCCCAAATGCATGATGGGGGATGTGGAAAGAATGAAATGCTCATACTTTTAATGATGTTCATATCGATGCTGTCAGGGTGGGTACTAATATCATTAATATAGCATCAAAGAATGTCTTGGTTACCTTTATGGGTAAACGTTCCAAGGCACCCTCCTCATCCAATGAAGTTGATTTAGAATTTAAATTGGGTTGGAGCCCTCTTCCTCGCCCCCCTCGAACCTGATCCTAGAGCAGGAATTAAGTGGGCCCATCCGGCTCCCAATTGGCTAAAACTCAACTTCGATGAGGCCTCAAAGGGTAACCTCGACAAGGTTGGAGTAGGCGACGTTGTGCAAAACGAGAATGACAACATCCTCATGGTATTTGTTGAACCTCTTGATTCCTAATATTCACACTTAGAAGAGGCTCATGCAACTTCTATGGGGGTGAAATTATTAGCGAATGTTGGCTGTCAAAATGTACAAATCAAAGGTGACTCATTGAACATAATCAAGATGCTCAAATGGGAGTGTACACCTAGCTGGAACGTTCTCAATATTATTGTTGAAGCTAGGATATTGTTGTACGCTTTTGAATAGGTGAACATTCACCATGTGTTCCATGAGGGAAATACACTGGCTGATATTATGGCCACCCGTGGTGTCTACTATGCTATTTTTTTAGTGTGGAAAAATGATGTCCTAAATGACGTAGTCTCCCTTTCTAGGAAAGAGGCTCATGATGCTTTATTTTTGTAAGGAGGAGTTAGACATCCCTTTGGATCTTGTTGGAAGGGGTGTTCGGTCTTGCTTTGCCCTTTGATCGAAGTTTGTTAGAGTTTGTTTTACCTTCAAAGCATTATGCTTTTCTAAGTTCTCTCCAGAATCATTATGGTTATTAGGAATTTAACTCTCTCGGTTATTCCTAATAGGTATAATATTTTGGAGATTTTTATTATGGTTGAGAGTTTGGATGTATGTATAAGGTTGTGGGGACCCTTTCAAAACCTTCTCTTTAATTTAATACCAAAAAAAAAAAAATTATGTATTATTATACCCTTAGTTCTTGAGGGCATATAGTTCACCATCTCAAATTTATATAAGTCCCAAAGAAAATTAATTAAGGTGAGCGATCATATAATATTGATTCTTCTTACTCATTCAAAATTTATTGTAAGTATTATAATTATAATAAATTACAACTTCAGCATGATTTATGATTTATAAGGAAATCCCAAGAAAGTTGGTGTAGGAGGTGTGTTTCAAAATCACAATGGAGATATCATTTTCACCTTTGGTAAAAATCTTGGGTCTCAGACCTTCTACTTTGCAAAAGCTAGAGAATTCTTTCAAGGGGTAGTGCTTCACCCTTCTATTGGTTGTAGGAAAATTATTATTGAATGTGACTCATTAAACATTATCAATATGATATTTGGATTACATGTTCCTAGCTAGAATATTGCTAATATGATCAAGGAAGGTAATTGGATTCTCTAAGGCATGGGAAGTATTCAGGTGAGACATGCATATAGGGAAGGTTACAAGGTGGCTAAGTTTCTTGTCCACCTAGGGTTTATCCAATTTAAACTATCCATTTGAAGGGATAATCTCCCATAGAGTCTAATCCAGATCGATTAATGATGGTGACCATGTTAGTGTACCTGATGCTTTTGCATAGGATGCTTGCATTCATGCTGGATGGTCGCTATTTTCTAACTCTCATGAGTTCTTCTTTCTGATTGGTTGTGAGATTTATAGGTAGAATACTATTTTCTCTTTAATTTTCTATGGAAGCCATTATGCAAGTTATTGTTTATCCCTATTTTAATTGTCTAAGTGGATCCAATGTGGTATCCTTTTACCACTCAAATAATGAGTTGGATGGTTTCACTTCTTGGATAAAAGTGGTGGAGTTCCAGGTGATTCTCAAACTAGGTGTCATGGGATGGTTGGCACTAATTTACTTTTACATACTATAGATACTTTGGGAGACTGAGTTGGTGAAGGTTGTCTTAGACTAGTATCAATAGGTCATAATGTGTGATCTACATAAAATATCTAAGAGAGGCGAGAATATGTTCTACCTCCATTTCTGATTGATTCCTCTTCGTTATTCTATAGTTGTGGGCTATAGTATGTGTCTCCTAGTTGGGTGGTTATTTTTTGTATCTCTTTTCGTATCCTCTTCTCTTGTGGTTGTTTAGTTTAGTTTTAGTTAGGTCCTGTTTTGGGCTAACAACCTATTGTCTTATTTTTGTCTCCTCTACTTGTAGTAATTTTTCCTTTGTAAGAGGTTTTGGGATCCTTTCAAAATGCTTTATTTAACTACTACTACTACTACTACTACTACTAATAATAATAATAATATTATTATTATGGGCTAACAACCTGTTGTCTTATTTTTGTCTCCTCTACTTGTAGTAATTTTTCCTTTGTAAGAGGTTTTGGGATCCTTTCAAAATGCTTTATTTAACTACTACTACTACTAATAATAATAATAATAATAATAATAATAATTTCTCTACAATTTTATAATAGTTATCATAATTTTACAATCATATAATTTAGCTTATTTACTTTTATTGACTTAGCTATCTACTTTTTTTTTGTAAGTAACATCATACCACAATATTTGATGTTTAAACACCATTAAGAGTTACAACTATAAATATTAAACTCTCAAGTAATTCACTTTATTTAATTTATAATACACAATTATTTATTTTTTTCTCATTATATCATAACAGTAAATTTAGATATTTTATCCCATGGTTACATTAAAAAACATCAAATATATATTTTTAATATTTTCTATCTATATTATTTCTAATATTTTAGTCTCACTTGCAGCATAAAAATAAGATTTTGTCACTCTAAATAGATGTTCAAGATTTGAATCCTTAGGATGGTAGGCTATACATCATACTTTGATAACTATCACACTTCAATAATTAAAGTATTATTAGATAACCATATATTGTAAATAGCATCTTCTAGAAAGGTTGTACACAATATTTAATTTATTTATATTGGATAAATAATGTCTTATGTGAGGTTTGTTTCATATGGCCTATGACTCTTTTACCCTTTCACATTTCTACTATTAAAATCTTAAAATTACATTAAAAATATTTATTTTGATAATATTATTTCCATCGAAAATTTAAAAATATCAACTTAATAATAATTGTTTTCTCACATGTATTTTATTATTAAATTCCTTCGTGTTTATACCTACAAACCTAATGTAAAAAGTCATAAAAATAATACCTAAAATTAAACCTTCTATAATAATTTTTTAACTTAAAAATTCTTGAATTCATCTGTCTTTTTAAGAATATAAATGGTTAGTTAAATGATATAAATCTAATTAATAAGTTCGAAAACATGAGTTTAAATATTGTCTAGGGATACATTATAATACTCCTTGTGATTATATGTGAAAGAATTTTAATGCTATATAACAAATTTTAAAAAAATATTAAAACTATTTTAATATCATATTCATTGATTCAATGAGAATAGGAACACAAGAAAAAGGCATTAATTGTTAACAGAAGACTCTAATATAGAATGAATAAGGAGGCACAATACCACATCATATAAATCATTTATATTTTTTATATTAAATATTAAAAAAATACATTGAGTAGACTTAAGAAGTTTAATGGTGTAAATTTTAAAATTTTAAATAAGATTTTTAACCTTATAATTTGATAATTAAAATTAATGGTGCCTATTATATTTTTAAGGTTAATATTATATATTATATTTTTGTAACTACAATTTTATTAAATAAATATTTATATGTATAACATTTATAACATCATAAACATTAAAACTTACATTATTTTTACTTCATTATATTAAAAACATTAACAATTTAAATTTTGGAAAAATAAAATAAAAAGTTAAATACTTTTTATTGGTTTCTAACTAGAATACCTATCTTATATATAGGTTTCAACAATATAAAATTAAGAATGTACTCCATCGAGGAGGCATATTAACCTTAATATGTCAACCTTAAGTTACTTGTGAGTATGCAATTGTGAATGGATCCATTGAAATTAAATACTCTTTGTGACAAATTGATGCATTTCTTACTTTACAAATTTATGAAATTTCTATTTTAAGTATTTTATTTTTCAATTTATGACTTAATAAAATTATTATATAATTACTTTTGGAAAATTACAATAACCATAAAGGTAATGCATTCATTTTAGTAAAAAAAAAAAAAAAAACAAACAAACCTATATACAAGATTCCACCTTGAAGGTAGAAAAGCTATGTGTTTAATAATAGGATATTTTGTAAACCCTGATGTGAAAGTGCTGTAGTTGCAGCCTTTCTTCTGGATTGTGGATGATAGTTTGATATCCACAAAATCAATTACAATCGAAATGTAGCAAACGAGTTTCTTATCCTCTTCGGAATATATTAAAGAATTTAATTTTATAAAAAAATTAATATAAATATATTATATAAATAAAAAAGCTTATATACAATACTCCACAATCTGCGGTATTTGTGTATGTGATTGTTCCTTTATGTAATGTTTTTAATGAAAAACCTTCTTATACAAATCCTCTATAAGATTAAATCCGGGTCTCAAGTGGCCATGCTTTACAATCGGACAAATACCATGATTCCTGCATCTTTTTATCAAGCATCTTAATGATCTCTTACTGGAAAATATGGCCATCAATGCCAGGCTTGGAATACTAACTGAGATCTCACCCTAATCAAACTGCAGCAACTAGGAACTCAAGTAGATTAAGTACCGAACTCAATTATATGAAGTACCATGATTCCTGAATCCTTTTATCAAGCATCTTAATTATCTCTTACTGGAAAATATGGCCATCAATGCCAGGCTTGGAATACAAACTTAGATCTCACCCTAATCAAACTTCATCAACTAGGAACTCAAGTAGATTGAGTACAATGATCCATGCGTCCCTTTTATCAAGCATCTTAATGATCTCTTACTGGAAAATATGGCCTTCAATGCCAGGCTTGGAATACAAACTTAGATCTCACCCTAATAAAACTGCAGCAACTAGGAACTCAAGTAGATTAGGTTCAGTCATTTCCTTCATTTTTTGTTTCCCTTTTTTTCATATATTCTATTCACCTAAGAGCCAACTTAAGTAGGCGAAATAGTAAAGCAGGGACGGAAATAAATAACATCTCCATCCATGGTGTACAAAGCTCGACAACACTGGCAGCTCCATGGAAAGTTCGCATTATCAGCTTTCTCTTTCTCCTTTCCCTTTTAATTTTTCTTAATTTCTTCCTAGTTTTATTTTGCTTGTCTCCCTGTTTCGCAGCAGGTTGAACGCTCACAATTTTGGCTGTTTTCCTGAGGTTTTGCATTTTGTAAGCGAGTTCCACAACATCCACTACTCCCTTAACAGTCAGGGCGTTCTTAGATGCATCCAATACTATTTCCTCCACTCCTGCAATATATCCACACATAGATACACATTACTAATAACGTAAATGGAACAAATGAAAATGAAATGGATAAAAAACAAATCAAATTTAAACTGTGAAGTTGTAAAGAAAAGATGTGTAACATATTTCAATCAAGTAGATCAAAGAACAAAAGTTATCTTCAATTTTGCATAGCCATAAAATCAAAACAATTGTCCTCATATTTTTAGATAAGAAGTAAAAGAACCCTTAAATACATGCCGTCTCTTCTGCTATGACATACCATGAACATCTGCAAGAATCCTCAAAACTTTTCGTCTAAGCTTACAGCCAGATTTTTGAACAGAAACCACAATCACGACCTTTTCCATTGAATATGTCAAGTATGTCTTGGCATAAACTAGTTTAGAAATGTAATCAAACGTAACCAACAATACTACCGTGGATATATCTCTATATATTATTTGAGCGGCAAGTCAAACAAGGACTGACCCGTCGTCAAGTTAGTAAATTGCTTTTTTTCCAAACATGTTTGTTGACAATATACACACTGTCGTGTGTTGTTTTAGAGTCAAGACAATTTATATTGTCGTGTATTGTCGAAGAGTCAAGACTATTTATATGCCTCACACATTTGATGTGATGTGATGTCATGTTGCTTCTGACTTTTTATCTCTTTGATGTGATGTGATGTGATGTGATGTTGCTTCTGATTTTTATCTTTTTGATGTGATGTGATGCAATCTTGCTTCTGAACTTTTTCTTTTTCTTTTTTAAAATGCCATTCACACACGTTTGATTTTGACTTAACTAGTTAAGTAATTGGTAAAGGTCGTATTTCATGTGATGTAATGTTGCATGTGCCTTAAATAGTCAATTAGTCGTCTAAAGAAGGTGGTATTTGATTTGTTCACATCTTGCGTAAACCCCACGATTTAGCTTACAGGGTTGGACCTGATGTTTAATAGCAATTTCCGGGTACGTTCAATGTTCCCTAGATTTAATATCCCTTCAACACGTGTTTTAATAAGGCTTCTTCAACATTTCCACATCGTACGGTACGGAGACTGAAGTTTTTTCAATGCTGTCCCCAATATCAAATATCATAGCCGGTCCCATTACACCACTCTGCACTTGTCCAAGACCATGTGATTTTGTTTTGTAAAGTCGGACTCACGTGACAAGCTAACTTTGTCGACGTTCTAAAAGAAAAGTTAGGTGAAATCTCTAATAACAATAAAGTTAGTTTTATCTTATATTAGATTGAAATAGGGTGTTAATATAATTTAATAATTATATACTGTTAGATAAAATTTGAATTTAGTTTTTTTTAAATATAGGTTTGATAAAATAAATTTTTTTTGATTGTTTAAACATGATTTTGAATATAAAAAGTTTTAAAAATTTAAAAAAATTTAATTTTATGTAATATTTTAAAATTAATACAATCTTGAAAAGCTTATATTTGAGTGTGGTTTTTTTATTTTTTAATTTTAGTCCAACAAGTTCAAATTTAAAAATTTTAGATTAATAATTTTAAAATATTTTACTAATATATTTATTTAAAAAAATTTAAATATTGAAATTTTTAATTATTTTTTAATAAAATTTTAAATATAAGTTAATGAAAATAAAAACTTTTTAAAGTTTTCACACTACAATAAGATTGTGCGATTTGAAGTAGTATATGGGGAATTATAAATTTTCTGTTAAAATGTGTTTTTAATGTTTTTCATTTTCATGTATACTTTGGGTTCGTTAATTAATGTAACCATCATGGTTCGTTAACAACAATTTTCTTGTAGTAATTATTCTTTTCATATTTAATATTTAAAAAAAAATTAAATAATGAATTGTTCATAAGTCTTGTATAAACCTTAATTTTTTTGGGTCTTTACTTTTAAGTTAAAATTATTTAAATAGGGGCTTTACTTATTTCAAACTTAAAGTCGGACTCACATGACAAGCTAACTTTGCCGACATTCTAAAAGAAAAGTTAGGGGGATATCTCTAATATCAATAAAGTTAGTTTTATCTTGAAATAGGATGTTATTATAATTTAATAATTATATGCTTTTAGTTAAAATGTGAATTTAGGTTTTTTTTATAAAGAATGTGATAAAATAAAAGTTTTGATTGTTTAAACATGATTTTGAATATATATAAAGTTTTAAAATTTTAATTTAGTTTAATATTTAAAAATTAGGATAATCTTGAAAAGCTTATATTTGAGTGTGTTTTTTTCTTTTTTAATTTTTAATTTTAATATAATTAGTTCAAATCTAAAAACTTTAGATTAATAATTTAAAAATATTTTACTAATATGTTTATTTTAAAAAATTTAAATATTAAAATTTTTAATTACTTTTTAATAAAATTTTAAATATAAGTTAATAATTTTTTTTTTTTTTGAAGGAAGGATGTTGAGAGGACGTGAAGCTCGAGGGCGAGGAAGGGCATCGGTATTTGTCAGCAGAGGATCACGAGGGGATGATGGCGCAGATGACAATTTTTTCCTTTATCGGGAGGGCGACGTAAGTCTACTTCAGCTTCAGTGTGAAGAGAAGTCTAAGGAGATGGGCAGTATGGTTACGGGGTTAGAAAACCCTATTTTTTAGATAGTTCTTTTGACAAAAATAATGCAGATGCAATTGCGAGTAAAGTTATTGTTTCGAAGCAGAATATTTCGTTTGTTATTAAAGACAATGGAGAGTTGAATAAAATTTGTCGTCGTTGTAGTGGGGAGACTCCACAGTGAATGAGGGTTTGTAGGAAGTGCAAATCACAATTGCCATAACTGACGCAAATACTAGAGCCAGGAAAACTTCACCATGAAAGATGAATAAGACACGAAGTGTGGATACGAAGTCACTTACGGAAGAGCATGATAAATTGCCTTCATCGACCAAGCCGAATTTGTTTCAGAAATCCCCAGCAAAACCCTCGATTAATAATGAATCGATTAATATTTTGCATGGAGTTGTTGAGTTTAAAACCTTTGCGACCACCTTAAATAAGGACATGGGATACGATTTATTGATGAAGGGTATGAATTTTGAAGTTTATAACTTGGGTGGGGATAATATTCCATTTTTTGGAGACCCAGATGAAGACCTAGATTTAAAACTAGATCGCATGGATTCAATTTTGGCTAATGCGAAGGATGAGTTCACATTTTGTACTATAGATTTTGAAGAATACAGGAACACAAAAAGGGAAATGGAAGATAACGGGATTATTTTATTCTTCTTGCGTAAGGTTGCATCAAAGGCAGACTTCCAAAATTGGATCCGGTTGAACTGGGAGTCCAAGGGGTTACATGTCAAATCATTTTGGGGCTTGGGAGGGAGGTATGTGTCGGTTTTGTTTGAATGAGCAAATGTTGCAAGACATGTGCTACAGTTTGTGACTTGGAACATTGTTGGATCCATGGCCTTTGTGCAAACTTGGCATCCAAATTTTGATCCCAGGGATAGTTCTCAAGCTCATTACCCCCTATGGATCGAATTTGTTTCCATGAAGTTGGAACTCAGATGCATGTTAAGTTCTATGGCATAGTGTTTTGGTAAAGTGATGTTGGATCCGGTAGGGAATAAATCTCTCAGATTTAGTCAACGGGTGTGCCTAGAGGTGGATTTGAGCATAACCCTACTGGTTCCTTGGTGGGGAATGGTGGAATGAGACGAAGATAGAGAAGGTGGTTTGGGTTGTTGTCTTACTGGAGATAAAAAAGAGTCTTGGACCAAAATGAAAGTGGCTCTACAAGTTTTTGATGTAAATTTCAAACAAAAACATTATGACTTTGGTGGGTGGTTTACTTGGTCTAATAGGAAGGCTGGCATGGATAGGGTGTTTGTGAGGATTGACAGGTTCTACATTGATCCTATTTTCACTTGTGAAGATAGACGAAAGATATATGTGGATGTGGATCTTGGAGTCACGGGTTCTGATCATGTGCCCATCCATACTTGTGTGCATATTGGAGCCATGCTTGTAGAGAAAAGGAATTTGTCATATAAACTGAATATCTCGCATTTAGATTTTGTTGAATGTAGGGAGTTGATTAGGTGTGTTTGGAATTTGGAGCCGAGACCTTCTGAGCAGGGGTGGATTGCTTGGTGGGATGTTGTTGTTCAAAGGGTGGTCAAGTTTTTAAGAGGATGGGGAATATTTTTGGCTAAAGGGCGATGAAGAAAAATGAATTCTCTTTGGCAGAATTTGGAAGCTGATAGAAAGAAGCTTGAGATTGACCCCTTCAACTCTTCTCTTCAGAAGAAGGTTGCTCTCTAGGAAGGAGAAATCAGAAAATTATAAGATTACATTGGCAAGGGGGCTCATATTAGGAGCAGGCTTCACTAGCTAAAAGAAGGGGATGCGCCTACGTAATTTTTCTTTAATTACATTCATAGGAAAAATGCTACAAAAAATATTCTAACTCTACAAAAGGGGAATTTCACTCATATTGAGGATGAGACTAAAATAAGGAATTTGTTTGAAAATTGTTTTAAGCAGATTTTTGATGTCTATGAGAACTTTATGTCGGTCTAGCAAGCTAGAGATCTGTTCAAAGAATGTGTGCCCAAAAATATCATTAGTTTTAAAAATGATAGGACGACAATTGATTTTTCTAAGGAATAGCTCTTTTATGCTTTATCGAGGATGAAGAATGGTAAGTCTCCTGGGCCTGATGGTCTCCTAGCTGAATTTTATAAGTATATGTGGGACTATATTGGAGGTGATTATGTAAGAATGGTTAAGGAAGTGTTTGATGGAGCTGTCTTTTCTTCTTGGATGAATCAAGATGTGATCAAGTTAATTTATAAAGGGAGTAATAAAGACAAAATTATGGGATGGAGGTTGATTACCCTTTTAAATGTCTCTTATAAAATAGTGGCTAAAGCTTTAGCCCTTTGGTTGCGAGACATTGTTGCTAGAATTGTTCAAGAGGAAAAGACTGGGTTTTTTAAAGGTAGATTCATTCTACATATGGTGCTTTTAGTTTGGGAAGCTATGGATTGGGTACAGGAGTTGAATCAATAGGATTTGTTCTTAAAAATTGATTTTGATAAAGCTTATGATAGAATGGATTGATCCTTTATTTTTAATATGTTGCAATAGATTGGATTTAATAGGACAACAGTTCATAAAATACAAATGCTTTTCTCCTTAGCCTTGGCTACAGTGGTGGTTAATAGCAAAATGTCAGAAGAAATTTTTTTGTTCAGATCTATCAGACAGTGCTACCCATTGGCTCTTCTTTTTGTTCTTTCTGCTGATTTTTTGGGTTATATGCTGGAACAAAGGAGGTTGGCAAATAAAATTAGAGGAATTACTATTCCTGGTGGTCATCTTATGAACAACCACTTTGCATATGATTCATTCTTTATTGTTTAGATAGATAAGGACTCGATTGTTGGCCTATAGGATTGTCTCAGTCAATTTTGTCTTGCTTATGGTGTTGTGGTTAGTGATACTAAATCTAACTACTGGTTGGTAGGAGTTGATCCTTGCCTAAAGAAATTCATAGAGGTTGGTGAAAATTTGGGTATGGAGAGATTTTTTTATATTTGGGCATCCCATTTGGTAGAAGGGTTTCCCTTAAATCTATGTGGGATTGGCGTATGAGCAGTTTTGATAAAAAAATTAAATTTGGAAAAGTAAAATGATCTCTTTTGTAGGGAAACTTATTGTGGTAAGTAATATTCTTCAGATGTGCCACATGTACTATTCCTCCTGTTGGCTTCCAAATCCTACTAAATATAGAAGACTAGAGACCTGTATCAGGAAATTTTTATGGGTAAATATGGATGGTTCTAGGTATGTTCCTCTAGTTGCATGGAAGTATTGTACTGTTCCTAATAAGGAGGGTGGCCTTGGGTTGCTCAACATCCAATTTCAAGGTAAGGTTCTTGCTTCTAAGTGGGTCATTAGGTGTTTGGAGAGTGATTTTGGCTGGAAAAGGTTCTTGCATCACCAAATTAAGAACTGTGTGAATATTGACAAGTCAAGGGAAATTTTAGTTTCTAAGATATTGTTGGTCACCCTAGGAAATTTAAAATTAGAGGCTTGGAAATATGTAGTCGGCTTGGTTAAATGAGACTTTTTAGATGATATATGAGGTTGGACTCTTTGCTCCAAAGTAATTTGCCTTTGGAAAAAAATGGGACGTATGCAGCAAATATGCCTACCTTGCAGTGCAAAAGACTTGGTAAGAAGGGAATTTTCAAGTGGGTCGATCTTTAGGATAGAAACACTGGTATTTGGACTCCATGGAAATAGTTGGTTGTTAAATTTAAACTAAATTCCTCTAATAGGTATGCAGTGTAGCAAATGCAAAGTCTTCTTTCGATGGAGCAATTGTACAAGCTTTCCAATGGTCTTATAGGTCCTATCTGGAAGGCTTGGAGGTGGAAATATGGAAAACCAATTTGATTTTTTAAAGCCTCTAATATTTATTAGTTGATGGTTCTTGGAATCCCGTTTGGTGATATTATGAATATCATATGGGGTTTAAGTTGTTCTTTCAAAAAATGGAAGAAGCGTCTCGTTGGGGTGTAGATGTTTCGGGTTTCTATGCAGTTGAAGGTGTTTTCTTGGATTGTTATTATGCAAGGTCTTCATAGTAAGGCTCGTCTAGCCAAATGGATGCTTGCATCGGATGCTTGTTCTAGCTGTGGAAAAGTACAACAATTAAGCATATTTTTTGGGAATGTCCAAGAATGAGAAAGGTATGGAGAAACACAGTTTGGTTGTATGACAATGTTGTTCAAGGGCAGCTAAGGTGGAAGGCAATGTTGTTTGGAGACTCCATTGACTATGCAAGCCACAGAAGGATATTTTGGCACATTATCAGACTCTTTATCTTGTTTAGTATTTGGAAAGACAGATGTAGTCTGATTTTTAAAAATTGGGAGGTGTCAATTGTTGTTACTGTTAGCAAAGCTATTGAGCTTGTTTCTAGTCAACTTAAGGTATTTAGATCTGATATTATTCAGGACTATATTAGAATGATAAAAGTGTTAGATCTAATTTTTTGTTACTCATTCTCAAACTATTGTAGTGTTGCTATGATGATGTATTATCTGATTATTCATTAATATGAAGTATTTTTCAATAAAAATAAATAAAAAATAAAAACTTTTTATAAGTTTTACAACTACAATAAGATTGTGCAATTTGAAGTAGTATATGAGGAATTATAAATTTTCAAATTCAACTATGTTAAAATGTGTTTTTAATGTTTTTCATTTTCATGTATACTTTGGGTTCGTTACTCTTAGGACATGAGTCTAGGTAATTAATGCAACCATCATGGTTCTTTAACAACAATATTCTTATAGTAATTATTATTTTCATATTTAATATTTATTTTTATTTTTTAAATAATTATTTGTTCATAGGTCTTGTATAAACCTTAATCATTTTTTGGGTCTTTACTTTTGAGTGAAAATTATATAAAGAAGGGTTAGCTTATTTCAAAATTAGTCTACTAATGAGACCCTAAGGTCAAAATATGTTCAAAGCATTGAGTGGGGTATTTTTTATTTTCTTCAAGAAATGGAAAATTTGGCATGATTTTTCTCTTCGTTTTCAACTCATTTTTAATATATATATATATATATATTAATATTTTAATCTTGTGAATGTTTATAAATTTGTTATGGTGGTATGCTTGGGTGAATTAGAAATAAAAATTTATTTTGAGTAGTATTATTTCATGTTTCGTTTTTACTTACTAAGACATGTTTCTTATACTTTTATTTATCTCACAAACATAAATTTTGGTGATCCATATCCTTTTATATTTTATAAGCATAAAAATTTACAATCATTTGGTACTATAGAATCCAAAAAACCACCCATGTTTAATATTTTTCCAAGTACCAATAAATGACATATATCTATTGTTGGAGGTTCTATTAAATGTCCACTTACTTCTCAAGATAAAACATATTTTGTTAAAGGTATTATAGTCATCAATACTATTCATCCACTTCTTGATATTTTGGATCAACTTCTAGAAACTCACCTTTAAGAATTTAAAAACTCCAAAAAGAAGGTAGACAAATATCTTACTATGCTTCCCATGTATGAGGATAATATTTCAAAAGAAATTGTTCCTCAAATTAACCTAGGCTCTCCAATATCACCCAACGTGAGTAATCCATATACACATCATCCTTAATTATCTAAGGGTATAACACTACAATCCTTTTAGAGTAGAAGAACTGCACTCCCATTAAAGACAACTACATTTGTATTACCTAAAATTAAGTATATAGAAGCTACATCCATCTAGCTTACCACACTCCAAAACAACATTCTGGTTATACCTCTAAAACTAAGAAAATCACCTAGTCATATTTACCATTGCATGCACTATGGTCTATTCATTTTGTTGGCTAAAACTAAAGGAATATAACATCACTACGTTAAAGGACTATGTTGGATCATTGGAAAATATAAGCATCCTACTAAAAGAGTTTTTTTTAGCTATCCCATAAAAACATCTCCAAAGTTCCTTACGTTTCTAGCAAGCCAAGTTGAACATAAATGAAATTCTCAACCTCAAAAAAATGTTGCAATCTAGATAAAATATTTTACGACGTATCCAATAAGCTAGATCATCCGGATAATAGCTAATTAAAAGCTAAAATCATGAGGATATGGAAACAAAAATAAAAATCCAAGATACGATGCAATCGAAACAAAAGATAACGCTAAATCCTATGAATTGAAAGTGCATGAAAAGAAAGAGGCATGAACGAATCGAAACCAAATAAAAAGCCAATATGGAAGACAACCCTTTTTATTAATATGTTTCAGAACTCGGTTACAATCCATCTCCTCCCTTTTCAGGGGCTAGGATCATTAAATGTGTTCTTGTCACACCCATGGATGCTATTCCCTCTTTCGCGTGCTCACATGTAAAATGTGCAGACCAAACATTGCCACCGCTTGCTTTGATGAGTATTGACTCCTTGCCGATCCTCTAATGTCTAGATATTGCATTCAAGGAAATAGAAAATAGTCAGTAGCACCTGTAAATAAAATGAAACATGCAATCCCCACGCCTTCAATTAGTACATGCAAAATATAAATAAAACGATAACTGAAATAGATACAAATGAACTAAAAACTTGACAGGGGCATCAAAACCTCACCGAGAAGGCACTGTAAAAAGAACAGTCAAAAAATTCACCATAGATTTGTATTCGCTCCGGGGTGGGACGATAGACTTGTAACAAAACGTCAAAAAGCACAGTCCCAAATGTCACACCTAGGAAGCTCCAAATCACCTACAAAGTTGGTGTTAGCTAATTGGGGGTGTTTTGGGAAGACCTAGAAGGTTAGATTTTCCCAATTTAGCCTCTACCACTGGGAATTTGATGATGCTACCTGCATGTTAGTAAAGGCGGGAAATGATAAAAACATGATAACAAATGCTCAAAACAATGTGAAATTTAAATGACAACCTATATAAGCAGTATAGAATCAAATGCAAAAATAATATAAAGGAAATCTACCACAAATTTCTAATCACTCCGGGGCGGGGCAATTAGGACTACGATAGTTTGGGGGGGCCCAAGGGCAGGATGCCCACCGTTTGGGACTCTGTTTTGGCACCAATCCACTTGGGATGGGTCCAAAACCTCTTATGGGGTGTTGTCAAAAAATTTGGTGGGATATTGTAGCTAAATGTTTGGGTTTGGGCTTTGGATTTGCTCTTCCAATAACCACCCTATGACCTCCCTTCCTAAAGAGATCAAGGATGTGAAAGGCACAAATCAAAAGGTGTGTGTGTGTGGATGTAAAATGACAACACTTCATTGCTCAAAATGCTCTTTCTCTGTCCCTTTTGGGTGAGAAGACTCACCAATTTATAGACCTAGGGTCTCTCTATTTGAATGTGCATGCGAGGGCGCCACTTGAGTTGATTGTCCTATTTTGAGAGAAAATATTATTCCCTGATTTAGAGTCTCCTTATATGAGGCCTCCAAAATCAAAGATATGCATGATTGAAGTCTCTCTTCTTGATTTGAAGTCGTTCCTCACAATTGCATGGCCTAAAGCTACAGTTAACTGGGGGACCTGTCAAGGTTTGACTTTTTGCCAGTAAAACCTTCTATTTGCCTCACCCTGGGGCGAATGCTGATAATCGTCCCTGGGTGGGACGAATACCAGTTTGTAATCATCCTAGGGTGAGACGAGTAGGGAGCAAAGTGCCAAAAAGGTGCCAAATTGACCTTTGACATTCCAAACTACTTTTGGGAATGGTTAGGACCATTGTTTAACCTCTGGGGGCTGCCCTAGGGGTTGTGTGTGTCAATGCGATCAACGCTTGTCGTCCCATAATCAGATTGGTGTTGTTTTGGTGTCTACAGATGTCCCTTTTTGGGAAGCATTATGCAAAGTGCAACGCTGAGAAAAAATAGATAACCAAAGCACTAATGATTAGGGTTTCTTAGTAACTTAACCAACTTTTGATGCCCCAAGTATGGAAAGGGCACACATTATTAAATATTTGCTTCTGATGAGCTAAGGAGCTTAATTCAAGTGTTAAACTTTTTTGGTGAGGTGTTACTTGAGCTTGGATATTTTTCAATCATGAATAGGCAAAGGGCGCAACCTTTTGTCTGTGGGAAACTTGAGTTCATGATTCATGAATGCCAAGTGTTTGATCAGCTTGTGATTATTGCTTGTTTTTTTCCCCAAGCAGGGGCGTGATTGTCTTTGTCAATGATTCTTTGAATGCATGCCATTTCCATGATTGGGTGTGTATTTTTTGATTGGTGTCTAAGTGTGACTACCCCCTCAAGCGATGAATCGATGAGGGAATGGCCTACATGAGAAAAGCGACGAGTTTCTTGACCCAAGATGACTTGTGTAAGGGTGCATTCAGTTGTTTTACTTTGAATGCTTATGTAGTTTCCCAACATTCTGAACTATTTTTGATGGGTTTGAACCCATTTGGTGACGTATTTTGGAGCTGAACTTGTCAAAAATTTATCGTCCCGAGGAGCGGTTCGGCTATGGTAGCCTTCTTAAGGAGTAGGATAATGATAATTTGTGACCCCAATGTCTGTTTTGGATGCCAATAATGTCAAGCGCAAAGGCACCTTCGTTCGGCAATGTTATTGCTATTTTTGGTTGGGTTTTGACCCTTTTGGTGACGCCATTTGGGGATGAAATTCTTGACAATATGTCCTCCCGTGGAGCGGTCCAACTATGGTAGCCTTCTTAGGGAATAAGATAGTGAGGATTTGTGACCCCGACATCTATTTTGGATGCCATGAATGTCAAGTGCAAAGGCGCCTTTATTGGAAAATGTTATTGCTATTTTTTGTTGGGTTTTGACCCGTTTTGGTGACGCCGTTTGGGGATGAAATTCTTAAAAATCCGTCCTCCCATGGAGCGGTCCGGATATGGTAGCTTTCTTAGGGAGTAGGATAGTGAGGATTGGTGACCCCGACATCTGTTTTGTATGCCCGGAATGTCATATGCAAAAGCACTCTCATTGGACAGTGTGATTGCTTGTTTTTGTGCATTTTGGTGCAGTTTTTGCTATTTTTTATTTTTGTTTGTGAGGTCAGAGGACATTTTTATTGTAGCTAGAGGGCCTTTTTGATGATATATATACGTGACATTCTTTCTGGATATACACTTGTCATGGTTTGTTTTTATGTTGATGCATAATTATTTATGATGATGTATGCATGTGGTATTATGAATGCAATGTTTCTAATTATATGATGTATGCATATGGAATGAATGAAATGAGTTGTTGATAACTTGTCGATGGCACCATAGACTGTACAAGATTTACTAGCTTGTTGTACTTATGGGATGGCTTTGTGGAATGACTTTGCATGTGAGAACTTTGTTTTTGCATTTTTCATATTATCTGATGGTGATGTACGTAATGAAATGTACTAGTTGTTTTTAAAATGTAGTTAAGATTTTCTGAGATTCAGATATATTAACTAACTAGCCAAGACTATACATTTATCTCGCAAGACTTTTGAACAAGGTATAAATCAGACTGGATTTTGACCAAGTTATTTTACATCCCTGTGTGTGCAATTGAGTTCGTTTATGTGGTATTTGTCAGGATATTGCTAGTGCCAGATAGGCTATCAACCAAACCTGTACTGAGGATCACTTAATTAGATCCACTAAATCCATTGTTGTATTTAGTAAGATTAATCCATGGGACAATCTAAGGTACCATAAGCTAGCTCATCCACATGCAAACATTGGTCTGCTCACATGCAAAGCTAATGTGATAGACATATCGTCATGCGTTTAGGATACCGCCATTGCTAGGTAGGTTGTCCACCAAACCCATAATGAGGATCACCTAGATGGTTTTTGAATTCTGAGAATTCCAAGGATTCAAGTTCAAGCGTCTGTTATTTGCTCAACATGTTAGGATACTTGCTCGTATACATAGTGATAAAAATCACTATTTATTTTTCTCATTTTATTTTTATTTTTGATCAAGGATTTTGTATAGGTGATAACCACTGTTATTTGATTGTGCATTTTAGGTTGCAAAGTTGAGCTCATAGGTTTTTGGCGTATGAATGACCTTGATCCTCTATGCCTTAGGGATGACTACCCATCCTGTTCAAGGATGTGTAGTACGAATCCTTACGAATTTGGAGACCAAAGGGGATTAGGGATATTATGAAGTAAAGGTATTGATATTTTAGGCCTTGGGCATGACTACCCATCCTTGTCAGGGGTGTGTAGTACGAATCCTTACAACTTTGGAGACCAAAGGTGATTGAAGATGTTCGTGATGATGGCTTGTGGGGATTTTTGTTTTTGAATGGCATTGATCCTTTTAGGCCTTGGGGATGACTACCCATCCTTGTTAGGGATGTGTAGTACGAATCCTTACGAATTTGGAGACCAAAGGTGATTGGAGATGGTCATGATGATGGTTTGTGGGGATTTTGTTTTTGAATGGCATTGATACTTTTAGGCCTTGGGGATGACTACCCATCCTATTCAGGGACGTGTAGTACGAATCCTTACAAATTTGGGGACCAACGATGATTGGGATTTTTGCTAGTGGTGAAAACCACTGTTTATTAGGGGGAATTTATGGGGAAGAGCTTGTCCTTTTGTCAATTCTCAGCACTCTTGAACCATTCGCACAGGGGGATGAACAGACTAATCTTTCACCTATGGTACCCTAGACTGCTTTGTAGTTGTCATCTTCCATTCACACAACTTGGGAATTATTTTATGTGTTTTAACTTGTGTGGGGATGTTACATAACGAGGCGTGACCCAAGTAAAACTTTCCCTTGTAAAATTTGTTTAATATTGTACAATTTTTAGCTAGAAATTTAAAGACATCTGAATGACGAAAACCCTACATACATTAGGAGACAACTGACTATGCTAAAAAAATGGGGATGGTGTTATTCTAGATGTTGTGTTTATAAAATGGATGGAATGTGGAAAATGAAGGAATTGTCGAGCAATTATAGTCTATGGTGTTTGGGACATGTATGACCAACAAATATGCAATGTATGGATGCGATGCCTAATGCAACTTATATTTTTGTATTTTGATTTTTACGAGTATGCATGGAATTAAGATGCAATTTTTTTGTTATTTTTAATGATTTTATTGTTTTTTTTGTTTTTGAATATTTATTTTGACCAAGCGATTATGGTAACCCTTGGAGCTTTTGGTTTGACCAAAGGGTTATGGATACCTTTGGGGAATTTTTGGGGTTGACCAAGCGATCATGGGAATCCTTGGAGCTTTTGGGTTGACCAAAGGGTTTATTGACCAAGCGATTGTGGGAATACTTGGAGCTTTTGGTTTGACCAAAGGGTTATGAATACCTTTGGGGCATTTTGGGTTGACCAAGCAATTTTCGGAACCCCTAGAGCTTTTGGCTTGACCAAAGGGTTTATGGATACCTTTGGGGCATTTTTGGGGTTGACAAAGCGATTGTGGGAATCCTTGGAGCTTTTGGGTTGACCAAAGGGTTTATGGACACCTTTGGGGCATTTTGGGGTTGACCAAGCAATTGTGGGAATCCTTGGAGCTTTTGGCTTGACCAAAGGGTTGATGGACACCTTTGGGGCATTTTGGGTTTGACCAAGAGATTGTGGGAATCCTTGGAGCTTTTGGTTTGACCAAAGGGTTTATGGACACCTTTGGGGCATTTTGGGTTTGACCAAGAGATTGTGGGAATCCTTGGAGCTTTTGGTTTGACCAAAGGGTTTATGGACACCTTTGGGGCATTTTGGGTTGACCAAGCGATTGTGGGAATCCTTGGAGCTTTTGGTTTGACCAAAGGGTTTATGGATATCTTTGGAGCGTTTGAGGTTGACCAAGCGATTGTGGGAATCCTTGGAGCTTTTGTTTTGACCAAAGGATTTATGGACACCTTTGGGGCATTTTTGGGGTTGACCAAGCGATTGTGGGAATCCTTGGAGCTTTTGGTTTGACCAAAGGGTTTATGGATACCTTTGGGGCATTTTGGGTGGACCAAGCGATTGTGAGAATCCTTGGAGCTTTTTAGGTTGACCAAGCGATTGTAGGAATCCTTGGAGCTTTTGGTTTGACCAAGCGATTGTAGGAATCCTTGGAGCTTTTGGTTTGACCAAGCAATTGTAGGAATCCTTGGAGCTTTTGGTTTGACCAAAGGGTTTGTGGACACCTTTGGGGCATTTTGGGTTGACCAAGCGATTGCAGAAATCCTTGGAGCTTTTTAGGTTGACCAAGTGATCATAGGAATCCTTGGAGCTTTTGGTTTGACCAAGCGATTGTAGGAATCCTTGGAGCTTTTTGTTTGACCAAGTGATTGTAGGAATCCTTGGAGCTTTTGGTTTGACCAAAGGGTTTATGGATACCTTTGGGGCATTTTAGGTGGACCAAGCGATTGTGAGAATCCTTGGAGCTTTTTGGGTTTGACCAAGTGATTTACTGGAATCCTTGGAGCTTTTGGTTTGGGCGATTGTGTCACTCGGACATCCTAGATGATTTTTGCTCTGAATATGGCTCTAGATGTACTGGCACAAATGGATCGGCCCTATGTGTGGATAAGAGGACAGGGTCTACCCTAGGCACTGATAGCTCTATTGGGTCTCCAGGCGAAAGATGTTCTCTGTATACCTGGAGTGGTCGGTGCAGTAATTGGTCCAACTGCGCCTAGTTTAGGTGCCACCTATGTCTTGGCCCTATATGTAACTGTTCAAACATGTCATCTATGTCCAAGGAATATTGTTGTTATCGCATATGATTGAGATAGGCCATCTCAATTTCATCTTCATAATCACTATCGGAGATCCAAAGGCCTTCGTTGGCTCCGTAGCACCCTAAAATTGGCATGGTTAAAACCTTAGTAAAAGATAAAAGATAAAAATTTGAATTTTAACCCCAAAATCGCCTGTTACCCGTTTCCTCATTTTCCATGCCATTTTTAGGATTTTTTTTGACCGTTGGATGATATCGTCACAGATTAGACGAGATCGTCCTAGATCTGATGAAATTGTCATGGATAGAAGTCCAGATGATTTTTTCCCAAAACCAAATTTTAATAACTAGCTTCTGTTTCAATAGCCTTTCCAACTTGGGCAGAAGCGTGTCTGCGTAGTTGGAGATTTCCCTGTTGGAGATCTCCTAGATTGGGATGATCCCCAACCTCCTAGCCTCCCCTAATCCTATATAAACTAGGATTTTTCTAGTTTATCCCCCTGACTCCTCCTAATTATGATTCCCCTGAACCCTTTAGCTGACGGATTTAGATCCTTATTCACTAAAGCATCCTCGTACTACTGTCTGTATGCTGCATTTTGCATTTTCTTGCAGGAACTCTACTATTTTTCAATCGAAGATAACTCGGATCGTCGCAAATGATCTTAGAATATTACGAACGATTTTGTCAAGGAGCGCAAATGATCTCGTATGATTTGAAGCGATCCTGACTGTAGTTCAGATTGGGGGTAATCCAAGTCCATAGTTTGCATCTTCTTAACTTTCCTGCATTTTTCCATTATAATTTTGCATTATCTTAGGTTATTATGTTTATGCATCTTGAAGTTCACCTCATATAGTACAAATGCATGATAAAATCAAAATATATTGTGAAGTTGATGCTTGTCCTCTTTAATTACTATTTGGATCTTTCATTTAGACAAATTTATAGTTATTTCTATCATTTCCCTTTGTTTTTGTAGTTGCATCTTGGGTATTTTGTATCTATTTCTGTGATTGCAGGTTTTTGACAAATTCTTCTGATGAATTCATTAAATATCAAACGATCCTATCTGATCTCAGACGATTACGTATGAACTGATGTGATCTAGACTGCTACAAAACTTAGAATCCTCATCAGACATTCGGAATCAGGTATGATTTGTCCTAATTTGCCTATTCTCTATGTTTAGCAACCATTTATATTTTTAGTATCCATTTAAATCATTATTGGCATATAGAATAGTTTAGATTCATTTTGGCCAAACCTAGGAGTTGAATGATTGAGTATAAAACAAGCACATTAAACACATTCCCAACCTAGGCATGGAAACTGCCACTCAAAAGTTTCCTGGTGAACCCACCATCCATATAAAATTCACCCTTATACTCCTCCCCCGAGAGGAAGGACCTTCAAAGGGCCTCTCAGTCAGAGGTATTGTCCCATCCTTCTCGCATCCCCCTTTCGGGCACGGATCCTATAGCCTGAGGGTAAGGATGTAAAAAATTTGGAGCGATATAGGCTCCAATAGCTATTTGCAACATATGAGGCTCATATTGCTCAAGCAAATTAATGTGGTCCCATCGGGGTTGTTTCGCTCTTTACGGGGGGACCTGATTCTCTTGAGGTTGCATATGCTTGATTGGAGCATTCAAAGGGAAAATTGTGAGGAAGCTCTCTTGATAATCATCTATGGGGGTCACTTGTGAGTGATTGCTATCCAATTCGAAGGGGTCCCATGGTGCTATCTCATATTCTGACTCGTCTTCTAAAGATCCTTCCTGACCTTGTCTATATCCCTCTTGTAGGTGAGTCCTCGAACTGTATCCATTTTTGACTGAAGGGAAAGGGTTGTTAAGGTCAACAAGGTTGGTTGTTAGCAATGGGTGATAATCCCCCAATGTATATGTTGTGTTAGGATTGGCATATGGATCTAATGCCAACCCATCCTTGTTGCCTATCCCTAGGCCTTGCATGTTCTCTACCAAGATGTTCAGGGGCAAGGAATGGTTGAACCCTACTCCTGACTTGTCATACGGCATTTGATATCTTGGTTGGCAAAGAACATGCACTCCTTGCTCATACATGCCCAAACCATATCCATGCCAATTGCATTGGCCAAGATATCTTAATGAGAAGTCTGGGTTGGCCAAATAATTGACGTCCTCAGCAAATGGTTCTTCATCTTCGTCTTCTTGCATGTAAGGTTCAATGCCATTATCCAGGCCCCCATAAACAAAGTTTGTATGATTGGGTGGGTAGCCTAGAGGAACCACAGTGCTGATGGGGAGGTGAGGTTTTCCCATGTCTTGCATGGACTCAAGTGCAGGTGTTGCTATAATGTTCCACACTAAATACTCCCCCAGGCCCGTGTTGGCCATCTCAATGGTGATCGTTGGCGGTTGATGGGGAGTGAATGGGAGTTCTTCCAAATTCCACTCCATGTAGGGTGAACCATGCATCTCGACTTCCATTCTGCTAGGCATCTCTTCGCTAGAGATGGTTGAGACTAGGGGTGGTTCCTCTTCTAGGGGTTTCTTTCCCTTGTACTTCTGTGTGGCCATCATAGGTGGCATCATTGGTGAAGGACCAGATGAGGAAGATGGACCCGGTTGGGGACTTTATGGACTTGTCAACGGGGATGTCTACAAAATCAGACCCTGTTTAGATGAATTCTATTGAAAATCCAAATGTGTTGACAGAAGGGTCGATTGTAGCATTAGCTGCATCGTATTGCAATACTTGAAGGGCTCTAAGTCTGTCAGGACTACATGCACCTATCCTTCAAATGTATACTTTAGGCACTGATGAGCTATTGAAGGGACACACTTTATGTCCCTGATCCAAGGCCACCCCAGTAATATATTATAGGCCATCTCACCTTCCAAGATGTGGCACAATGTATGAATTGTCTTTTGTCCCACTTGGATGGGTAGGACAATTGTGCCAACCGTCGAGCATATCGCATCATTGAATGGTCGAAGAGTATAGGTGGAGGCCATGATGTGAGATGTTAGCAAATTCAGATGTTTCAATTCTATTGTTGTAATGATATTACTGGATGAGCCAGTGTCCACCAACACCCTCTTATATGGAATCCCGTTGACCCACGCAATGACGTGCAGGGGTGGATCCACCACATATCTAGTCATTGATTTCAATTCGTCTTCTCTAAAGGTAATGACTGGTTTTATACATTGTTTTACATGTCCCATTAAGTTGTTGAAAGAGTTTGCTTTGTGGGGCTGCAGCTCGATGGCTTTTAATATCTCCATTAGAGCCTCCCGATTAGGCGCTGATTGTTGAATGAGCTCATATATGGAGAGCCTAGCCAACGTGGTCCTTAGACTTTGGGTAAGTCTAGTATGAATCATGGACACTGGTCTAGGTGGGGGAAGTTGCATAGGGTGTTGTTGAGGTTGTGACATCGATGGACCCTCTCTTGTGGCTGCCACGAGGGCAGCTCCTGGGTACCTCTTGTTCTAGTCACTATGCTTATCATCCCTACATACCCCTGCATGGGGCAATTCTGTGTCACCTCATTAACTTGAAGGGGTTTTGCCTACACCTCATGGGCAGGCAGGGGGTCTCTGAAGAATCCCATCTGTTGGTTGTTTGGTTCTACGAGGTTGTCCACTGCCAGCGTCTTATTGTCGATTAGGTCTTGCACCAAGCATTTAAACTTCTAACATGCATTAAGGTCATGTACCTTATGTCTGTGGAACCTATAGTATAATTCCTCCCTGTACCCCTTAGGATTTGGCGCATTGGGGTCTATGGTTTGAATCTCGGGTAGGTTGATCAATTTTTCTGTTGACAAGCGGTCAAACAGGGAGTCCTTGGACTCTGTGTAAGGTGTGAAATGTCGCCTAGGGTGACGCTGCTAATTTTGTTCTTGCCTCTAATTTTCTTTGTCATAACTATTAAGAGGCACCGCCTAATAGTTAGACTTTTGGGGTTGTGTTGCTTGTGCAGGATTAGGGACATTTATAGCAACCTGATTGACTACATCGGGTTTTTGTTGCATGGTCCCTATTTTGGTGTTCTTAGACCATTCTTTCTTCTTTGGCTTGGCAATATCACCATCCTGTATCTTGATATCCTTAATGATTCTGTCTTGCGCCAGAGATTCCTCTAAAGTGGCATATTTCTACAGCTACAATAGCACGAAGATTGATCTCAAATAACTCTTTGAGAACATTTGGGTCAGGTCAGACATGGGAGGGAGGTAGGGCAGCTTTGAAAGCAACGTCCTCCATCGGTTCCCATATGTCACCATGGTTTCTTCCTCATACTTCCTAAGGCTAGCTAGGTCGCTTAGTGACGCCCTTTTCTTGGTGTTGAAGGCGAAGCATTCTAGGAATGCATCCACTAGCTAATCCAAGTTATCGATGCTATGTTTTGGCAACTGAGTGAACCAATACGAGGTAGGGCCTACAAACATGGTTATAAATGTTCTTAGCAACAAAGCATCATTGTCTTGAATGCCAAATAATTGGCTTAGGAATCTAGTCACGTGCTCTTAGGCATCCTCCTCCCCTCTAAAGAGTGCCAACTGGGGTAGTTTAAAGTTTTCATTGTATGGGGGTGCCGACACTGATGGATGCACAAGGTGACTGCAGAGTTGGTGTAAATTGGGCTTTTGGGGCCCAGAAGTATTGGTATCCACATACTCTAAGCACTCTAGTAGTGCTTTATATGCATCGAAGGCTTTGATCTCTTCCTCCTTGGTTTTCTCTTGTTGTGGGTTGTGGGGAACTTGAGGCCTATGGAGGGGTAGCTGGACGACATCCCCCCTGCCTTGGTAGGGCATTTCAGCCCACTCTTCTTCTTGCTCATACTCCTCATAGGCTTCTTGAGGAGTGCCTGGGCGAGACCTATATAAATGGGTGGGTGCCCACGAAGGTTGCCAATCATTGTTTCTGGGAGTGGCCTCCCGCTCAGGTCTAGGAGGTCTTGGAGGCAATGTTTGATAATGTCGTGGGGACTTGTCTCACACCAAGGGGTTGTGCCTCTCATACACTTCTACTTTATGCGTGCGATGGGTTGGGACCTTCTCAGGCACAGTGTTCTGAAGCAATTCGGTTGTCTGACATTGAATGCGCTCTTTGTTAAGGTGGTACAAATGCTCTAACTATTGTTGGTCTTGCCCGAGCTACGTGATTTGCGCTTGGAGGGTGGTGTGTCTGGCAAATGCCAAGTCAATTTGTTCTTTCATCTTGTGTTTAGGAAGCCTAGATGCCTCTCCTACATGTCTACCTTGGTCATGATGATCCGAGATCCCTATGGGTTGCTTTCCTCTATTGAGGTTAGCGGCATTCACCCGAGGCTCTGGCCTCAGTGTCCTGATACATAGCAGGTGCGGAAGCGCATTTCTCCCACGCTGTATATTGCTCTTGAGGAACGTAGTGGTCTTTCTCATACTCCCTTTTGTATGCATGAAAGGTGGGGGCAAAATTGGCATGCCCTATCTAGAGAGCCTTGTGCTATGGATTTGGTCTAGTGTTTCTAACAATAATAAGGGGTAGAGGATGGATGATGAAATCATATGGCCCCTCCTTATGGACCCTATGTTGCTCTAGCACTTCATCACTAGGCCACTCATAACGAGTGTCTAAGGGAGGCCTCTTGTCTATGTTGAGTGCCACGTGTAGGTCCTCGTATTGAAAAGGTCTATGCTGAGTGGGGGTGCCCCTCAAAGAGGTGCTTCTATAGTCTTGTTCTATAATGGCATGATATGGACTATCTTGTGTGTCAGGCTGCCAAGGCAGGATGACCAAGTCCTCAGGACTATATCGGAGGTGACTTGTCCCCCTTTGTGCACTCTCTGCATCTCCTACCCATGATTGGGCTCAGCTACGGGTGTACACCATGGTGATGTTTTCCTACAAGATGCGTAGATTTTTATCTCTTTTTATGATTTTTATGCTACACTATACAGAAAGTATCACACACACAAAGCAATGATTATCTCGTTTAAGGATTTAAAAGTGTGCCCTAAATCTAGTTTACTGTGTTTTGATTTTTGTTTTGAAAGCTTTTGTAAAGAACATTTAAATGCAATATGATGGCTCTTATGACTCCCAAAAATGGTCGCCCCTTCGATATACCATTTCTAGGCTGATATACCAACCTCTCTATATACCCGCCCTTACGTGAGGGAAACTATTGGTACATGAGAGCAGATGGTACGTGGAACATAGGCGGTACGGAAGGGTAATCGCTCTTTTTATGACACCTACCATAGAAGACTTATCCTCATGCGCTAGAAATCACCCCAGCTACACTTGGTCAAATTTCATCAGGATTTACATCTAGCAACAGTCATGATTGGGGTTATGTATGCAATATCTCAAGCCAAGGTGGTGATGAAATCCACCGTTGGTCTTGCTCAAGGGTTGGGGTTTTACGACCAACTCCTTGTCATTTAAATTACCACGTGGTGTGTGGGGTTATTTTTAATTTGCATAAATGAATAAAATAAGCATTCAAACTCTCCTATGCAAGCAAATAACCAGAAAATAGAAAATAGAAATCTGAAAATGACAGAAGGTGTTTAAGACCCCTACCTCTTCTCTACCCAAATTGGATGCCTCTAAATTTCTATTCTAAAATTGCACAAAGAGCTATTCATCCCTGGGTGAAATGAATAATAGAACTGTATTCATCACAGGGTGGGGCAAATGCCCATTTTTCCCTGGGTAAGACGAATTCTAGATCTATATTTGCCACAGGCTAGAACGAACATCAGTCCAACGGTTGAAAACTTGGTACCTGCAAAAAAAAAAAACAAGCAACTTTTGATCAAAAATTTAATATTAAAATCAAGGGACAGATGTCCCACCATGATCACCACTAAAAGCACGAGGATACGGAAACAAAATGAAAAAGCCAAGATACGATGCAAACGAAACAAAAGATAACACTAAATCCTATGAATTGAAAGTGCATGAAAAGAAAGAGGAATGAACGAATCAAAACCAAATAAAAAGCCAATATGAAAGACATCCCTTTTTATTAATATGTTTCAAAACTTAGTTACAATCCGTCTCCTCCATTTTTAGGGGCTAGGAGCGTTAAATGTGTTCTTGTCACACCCATGGATGCTATTCCTTCTTCGCATGCCCACATGTAAAATGGGAGGACCAAACATTTCCGCCACTTGATTTGATGATTCTTGACTCCTTGCTGCTCCTCTAATGTCCAGATCCTACATTCAAGGAAACAAAAAATAGTCAGTAGCACCTGTAGATAAAATGAAACATGCAATCCCCATGCCTTCAATTAGCATATGCAAAATATAAATAAAACAATAACTGAAATAGATCCAAATGAACTGAAAACTTGACAGGGGCATCAAAACCTCATTTGGAAGGCACTACAAAAATAATAGTTAGAAAATTCACCACATATTTGTATTCGCTTCAGGGCGGGACGAATAGACCTACAACAAAATGTCAAAAAGCATAGTCCCAAATGTCACACCCGGGAAGCTCCAAATCACCTACAAAGTTGGGGTTAGCTAATTGGGGGTGTTTTGGGAAGACCTAGAAGGTCATATTTTCCCAATTTGGCCTCTATCATCAAGAATTTGATGATGCTACCTGCATGTTAGTAAAGGCGGGAAATGATAAAAACATGATCAAAAATGCTCAAAACAATGTGAAATTTAAATGAAAACCTATCTAATAAGTATAGAATAAGATAAAAAAATAAAATAAAGGAAATATACCATATATTTCTAATCACTCTAGGGCGGGGCGATTAGGACTGCGATAGTTTAGGGGGCACCCAGGGGCAGGACGCCTACCATTTGGGACTCTGTTTCGGAAACAATCCACTTTGGATAGGTCAAAAAACTCTTATGGGGTGTTTTTGGCAAATTTGGTGGGATATTGTGGCAAAATTTTTGAGTTTGGGCTCCGAATTTGCGCTTCCAATAACCACCCTATGACCTCCCTTCCAAAAGATATCAAGGATGTGAAAGGCACAAATCAAAAGGTGTGTGTGGATGTAAAACGACAACACTTCATTGCTCAAAATGCTCCTTCTCTGTCCCTTTTGGGTGAGAAGACTCACCAATTTATAGACCTAGGGTCTCTCTGTTTGAATGCACATGCGAGGGCGCCACTTGAGTTGATTGTCCTATTTTGAGAGAAAATATTATTCCCTGATTTAGATTCTCCTTGTATGAGGCCTCCAAAATCAAAGACATGCATGACTGAAGCCTCTCTTCTTGATTTGAAGATGTTCCTCACAATTGCATGTCCTGAAGCTACAATTAACTAGCAGACCTATTGAGGTTTGAATTTTTGCCAGTCAAACCTTCTATTTGCCTCACCCTACGGCGAATGCTGATAATCATCCCTGGGTGGGACGAATACCAGTTTTTAATCATCCCAGGGTGATACGAGTAGGGAGCAAAGTGCCAAATTGACATTTGACCTTCCAAACTACTTTTGGGAGTGGTTAGGACCATTGTTTAACCTCTAGGGATTGTCGTAGGGGCTGTGTGTGTCAATGCGATCAGTGCTTGTCCTCCCATAATTGGATTGGTGTTGTTTTGGTGTCTCCAAAAGCAAACCAGGTTGTATTCATTTTTTCTAGAGAAATCTACCTCAAACTTGATACAACTCAACAAAATATCTCAAAGGCCTTCAGTAAGATTTCCTCTATCCATGTGTTTCATTATCAGCTTCACTTCTCTCCTCCTTTTTCTCTCGCTTTTCTCTATTAATTTCCATCTCCAAAAATACATCGCTACACCCTCTTTCCTTTCATTAAGTTTTCTTTTCCTTCCCCCTATGATTTTTTATTCTCACTCCATCTACCACTATGTCCTTCCCAGGTATGGTTGCTTAAGATGTTCCAATTTCACGATCAAGCTTCTCAACTCACTAGCCAACTATGTCTTCATAATTGCATCAATAAAAATAACGTTAGTTAATTCCTCAATGGGTAGAAGTGTGTTAGCCATAGAATAACAAAAAATATTTTTTCCTCATAAAAGCACCTCCCTAGCTTGCCAACATACTCCAAGTGGCATCATCCTCTTTGAGATTCCTTTAGAAAGTGAAAACACAATGTAAGACATTAGTCCATCTATATACGAATTAAAAATTTCTTGGACGAATAACAAAATCTTCGTTAGATACCTGTTCAATTGTAGGTATTCTGCAACAAAACAAAGTTGTTAAATTTTCATTCTCCTAAACCATCACTTTAACAAAGCCTTATTGTGAATTAGTTTATCATTAAATCAAGTTATTTCATTCTCCTTGACAATTATGTAACTGCACCATCTAAATATGAATTGGTCCATTATTATAAATTAAACATGTAGACACCAAAACAGCACCAATCCGATTATGTGACAACAAGCATCGATCGCATTGACACACACAGCCCCCAGGGCAGCCCCTAGAGGTTAAACAGTGGTCCTAACCACTCCCAACAGTATTTTGGAAGGTCAAGGGTCAATTTGGCACCTTTTGGCACTTTGCTCTCTACTCGTCCCACCCCGGGATGATTACAAACTGGAATTCGTCCCACCCAGGGACGAATAACAGCATTCACCCCAGGGTGAGGCAAATAGTAGGTTTGACTGGAAAAAAGTCAAACCTCGACAAGTCCGCTAGTTAATTGCAGCTTCAGGCCATGCAATTACGAGGAACGACTTCAAATCAAGGAGAGAGACTTCAATCATGCATGTCTTTGATTTTTGGAGGCCTCATGCAAGGAGACTCTAAATCAGGGAATAATCTATTTTCTCAAAATAGGACATGCAACTCAAGTGGCGCCCTCGCATGCGCATTCAAACAGAGAGACCTTAGGTCTATAAATTGGTGAGTCTTCTCACCCAAAAAATGGGAACAGAGGGAGCATTTTGAGCAATGAAGTGCTGCCATTTTACATTCATACACACACCTTTTGATTTGTGCCTTTCACATCCTTGATCTCTCTTTTGGAGGGAGGTTATTGGGTGATTATTGGAAGCACGAATCCGGAGCCCAAACCCGAACATTTGGCCATAATATCCCACAAAATTTGCTGAAAACACCCCATAAGAGGTTTTGGACCCATCCCAAGTGGATTGGTGCCGAAACAAAGTCCGAAACGGTGGGCGTCCTGCCCCCGGGCGCCCCCCAAACTGTCACAGTTCTAATCGCCCCACCCCGGAGTGAATAGAAATATATGGTATATTTCACTAATTTATCTTTTGCATCTTATTCTAGGTTATTTAAATAGGCTTTAGTTTAAATTTCACTTCATTCTGAGCAATTTTGACCAGGTTTTTGTCATTTCCCGCCTTTACTAACTTGCAGATGGCACCATCAAAATCTGGGTGATAGAGGCCAAATTGGAGAAATATGACCTTCTGGGTCTTCCCAAAACACCCCCAATTAGCTAACCCCAACTTTGTAGGTCATTTGGAGCTTCCGGGATAGGACATTGAAGAGGGTGCTTTCTGACAATTTGTTGTAGGTTTATTCGTCCCACCCCGGAGCGAATACAAATCTATGAGGAATTTCCTGAATGTTATTTTTGTAGTGGTCTCCTGGTAACATATTCATGCTTCTATTAAATTTTTAGGTCGTTCTGAGGTTATTTGGTCATCGTTTTAATATTTTCATGCATACACTAACAGTAGGCCTTGGGAAACGCATGTTTTATTCTATCTGCAGGTGCTACTAATCCTTTCTATTTTCTTGAACGTAGGTCTTCAACATCAGAGGAGAAGCGAGGAGTGAACACTCATATACACAAGTGGTGACGACATTTTGGTCCGTCCATCTTACATGTGGGCACGCGGAAGAAGGATTGCTATCCATGGATGTGATAAGAAACATATTTAACGCTCCTATCCCCTAAAAAGGGAAGGAGACATATTGTAACATGAATTTGAAAGCATATCAATAAATAGGGCCGTATTCCACATTGCTTTTATCTTGTGTCGATTCGTTCATGTTCTTTCCTTTCATGCATTTTTCAATACATAGGCTTTTAGCGTTAAGTTTGGTTTCACACGCATCGTGCTTGGGCTTTTCCTTTTTGTTTTCGTATCCTCATGCTTTCAGTGGCGATCATGGTGGGACCTCTGTCCCTTGATTTTAAAATTAAATTTTTGATCAGAAGTTACTTTTTTTTGCTTACAAGTACCAAGTTTTCAAGCACTGGACTGCTGCTCGTTCCATCCTGTAACGAATACAGAGCTGGAATTCGTGCCACCCTGGGACGAATAGGAATTCGTCTCACCCTAGAATGAATACAGATCTATTATTCATCTCACCCCGGGATGAATAGCTCCCTATGCAATTTTAGAACAACAATTAAGAGGCATCCGATTTGGGCAGAGAAGAGGTAGGGGTCCTAAACACCTTCTGTCAATTTTTGCTTTATGTTCTCTGCTTTCTAATTATTTGCATGCATAGGAGAGTTTGAATGCTTGTTTCCTTCATTAATGCAAATTAAAAAGAACCCCACATGCCACGTGGTACTTTGAAACAACAAGGAGTTGGTCGTAAAACCCCAACCCTTGAGCAAGACCAACGGTGGATTTCATCACCACCTTGGCTTGAGATACTGCATACATAACCCCGATCGTGACTGTTGCTAGACGTAAATCCTGACGAAAGCTGACCAAGTGTAGCGGGGGTGATTCCTAGTGCATGAGGATAAGTCTTCTATGGTAGGTGTCATAAACAGAGTGATTCCCCTTTCGTACCGCCTATGTTCCACGTACCATCTGCTCTCACGTACCAATAGTTTCCCTCACGTAAGGGCGGGTATATAGAGAGGTTGGTATATCGGCCTGGCAATGGTATATCGAAGGGGCAACCATTTTTGGGAGTCATAAGAGCCATCATACTGCATTTAAACATTCTTTACAAAAGATTTCAAAACAAAATCAAAACACACTAAAACAAGATTTAGGGCACACTTTTAATCTTTAAACGAGATAAACATTGTTTGTGTGTGTGATATTTCCTATTTAGTGTAGCATAAAAATCATAAAAAGAGATAAAAATTGACGCATCTTGTAGGAAAACATCACCATGGTGTACACTCGTAGCCGAGCCCAATCACGGGCAGGAGCTTTAGAGAGTGCACAAAGGGGGACAAGTCACCCCCGATATAGTCCTGAGGACTTGGTCATCCCGCCTTGGTGGCCTGACACACAGGATAGTCCACATCATGCCATTATAGAACAAGACTATAGAGGCACCTCTTTGAGGGGCACCCCCACTCAGCATAGATCCTTTCAAGAGGAGAACCTACACGTGGCACTCAACATAGACAGGAGACCTCCCTTAGATGCTCATTATGAGTGGCCTAGTGATGAAGTGCTAGAGCAATAGAGGGTCCATAAGGAGGGGCCACATGATTTCGTCATCCCTCCTTTACCCCGTATTACTGTTAGAAACACTAGACAAAATCTAGAGCACAAGGCTCTCCAGACAGGGCAAGACAATTCTGCCCGCACCTTTCATGCATACGAAAGGGAGTACGAGGAAGACCACTACGTTCCTCAAGAGTAGTACACAGTGCGGGAGAGATGCACCTCCGCACCTGCTATGTATCAGGACCACCCATTGAGGCCAGAGCCTCAGGTGAATGCCGCTAACCTCGATAGAGGAAAGCAACCCATAGGGATCTCGGATCACCATGATCGAGATAGACATGTAGGAGAGGCATCTAGGCTTCCTAAACACAAGACGACGAAACAAATTGACTTGGCATTCTCCAAACATGCCGCTCGCCAAGCGCAAATCACGCAACTCAGGCAAGATCAACAACAGTTAGAACATCTATATCTCCTTAGCAAAGAGCGCATTCGGTGCCAAAAAAATGAGCTGCTCCACAACACTATGCCTAAGAGGGTTCCAACCCCTCGAACATAGAGGGTAGAAAGGCATAACCCCCTAGTGCAAGATAGGCCTCCAAGACCTTACCAAGTGCTGCCTCCGAGACCCCCTAGACCTGAGCAAGAGGCCGCTCCCAGAAACAATGATGGGCACCCCCCTGCGGGTACCCACCCATGGTCATAGGTCTCACCCAGGCACTCCTCAAGAAGCATATGAGGAATATGAGCAAGAAGAAGAGCGGGCAAAAATGCCCTACCAAGGCAGAGGGGGAGATATTCGGCCACCCCTCTATAGGCCTCAAGTTCCCCGCAACCCACAGCGGGAGCAAACCAAGGAGGAAGAGATCAAATCCTTCGATGCATATAAAGCATTGCTAGAGCGCTTAGAGTCTATGGAAACCAAAACTTCTGGGCCCCAAAATCCCACTTTACGCCAACTCCATAGTCACCCTATGCATCCGTCAGTGTCGGTGCCTCCATACCCTGAACACTTTAAGCTACCCCAGTTGGCACTCTTTAGAGGGGAGGAGGATGCCCAAGAGCATGTGACTAGATTCTTGAGCCAATGCTTTGGCATTCAGGACAATGATGCTTTGTTACTAAGAACATTTATAACCACGTTCGTAGGCCCTACCTCGGATTGGTTCACTCAATTACCAAAGCACAACATTAGTAACTTAGATCAGCTAGTGGACGCATTCCTCGAACGCTTCACCTTCAACACCAAGAAGAAGGCATCATTAAGTGACCTAGCTAGCCTTAGGCAGTATGAGGAAGAAACCATGGTGGCATATGGGAACCGATGGAGGACGTTGCTTTCAAAGCTGCCCTACCTTCCTCCCATGTCCGACCTGACCCAAATGTTCTCAAAGAGTTGTTTGAGATCGATCTCCATGCTATTGCAGCTGCAACAATATGCCACTCTTGAGGAAGCTCTAGTGCAAGCTAGAATCATTGAGGAGATCAAGATATAGGATGGTGAGATTGCCAAACCAAAGAAGAAAGAATGGTCTAAAAACACCAAAATAGGGACCACGCAATAGAAACCCATTGCGGTCAATCAAGTTGCTATAAACGTCCCTAAGCCTGCACAAGCAACACAACCCCAAAAGGCTAACTATCAGGTGGTGCCTCCTAAAAATTATGATAGAGAAAATCAAAGGCAAGAACAAAATCAGCAACGTCACCCTAGGCGACAATTCACACCTTACACAGAGTCTAGGGACTCCCTATTTGATCGCTTGTCAGCGGCAAACTTGATCAATTTGCCTGAGATCCAAACCATAGACCCCAACGTGCCAAAGCCTAAGGGATACAGAGAGGACTTGTATTGTAGGTTCCACAGATGGAAGGGACATGACCTTAATGCATGTTGGAAGTTTAAAGGCTTGGTGCAGGACCTAATTGACAACAAGACATTGGTAGTAGACAACCCCATAGTGCCAAACAACCAACATATGGGAGTCTTTAGAGACCCCCTGCCTGCCCATGATGCGCAGGCAAAACCCCTTCAAGTCAATGAGGTTCAACAGAATTGCCCCATGCAGGGGTATGTAGGGATGATAAGCATAGTGACTAGGAACAAGAGATATCCAGGAGCTGCCCCCGCGGTAGCCACAAGAGAGGTTCCATCGACGTCACAACCTCAACAACTCCCTACGCAACCTCCCCCACCTAGACCAGTGGCCACGATTCGAACTAGACTTACCCAAAGTCTAAGGACCACGTCGGCTAGGCTCTCCATATACGAGCTCATTCAACAATCAGTGCCTCATCGAGAGGCTCTAATGGAGATATTAAAAACCATTGAGCTGCAACCCCACGAAGCAAACTCTTTCAACAACTTCGTGGGACATGTAAAACAATGTACAAAACTAGTCATCACCTTTAGAGAAGACAAATTGAAATCAGTAACTGGTGATGTGGCGGATCCACCCCTACACGTCATTGCGTGGGTCAATGGGATTCCATATAAGAGGGTGTTGGTGGACACCGGCTCGTCCAGTAACATCATTACAACAACCGCATTGAAGCACCTGAAGTTGTCGGCATCTCACATCGTTCCCTCCACCTATACTCTTTGAGCATTCAATGATGCAATATGCTCGAAAGTTGGCACAATCGTCCTACCCATCCAAGTGGGACAAAAGACTATTCATACATTGTGCCACATCTTGGAGGGTGAGATGGCCTATAATATCTTGTTGGGGCGGCCTTGGATCAGGGACATGAAGTGTGTCCCTTCGATAGCTCATCAGTGCCTAAAATACACATTTGAAGGACAAGTGCATGTAGTCCCAGTAGACTTAGAGCCCTTCAAGTACTGCAATACGGTGCAATTCATGCCGCAATCGACCCTTCCATCAACACATTTGGATTTTTAGTTGAATCCATCTAAACAGGGTCCGATTCCATAGGCATCCCCATTGAAAAATCCATCAAGTCCCCAACCGGGTCCATCTTCCTCATCTGGTCCTTCAATAACGATGCCACCTACGGTGGCCACACCAAAGGACAAGGGAAAGAAACCCCTAGAAGAGGAACCACCCCTAGTCTCAACCATCTCTACCGAAGAGATGCCTAGCAGAATGGAAGTCGAGACGCCTAGTTCACCCTACATGGAGTGGACTCCGGAAGAACTCCCATTCGCTCCCCCTCAACCACCAATGATCATCATTGAGATGGCCAACACGGGCTTGGGGGAGTATTTAGTGCGCAACATTGTAGCAACACCCACACTTGAGTCCATGCAGGACATGGGGAGACCTCGCCTCCCCATCAGGCTCTGTGGTTCCTCTAGGCTACCCACCCAATCAGACTAACTTTGTTTACGGGGGCCTGGATAATGGCATTGAACCTTGCATGCAAGAAGATGAAGATGAAGAGCCCTTTGTTGAGGACGTCAACTATTTGTCCAACCCAGACTTCGCATTGAGATATCTTGGCCAATGCAATTGGCATGGATATGGGTTGGGTAGGTATGAGCAAGGAGTGTGTGTCCTTTGCCAACCAAGATACCAAATGTCGTATGACAAGTCAGGAGTAGGGTTTAACCACCCCTTGCCCCTAGACATCTTGGTAGAAAACATGCAAGGCCTAGGGATAGGCAACAAGGATGGGTTGGCATTAGATCCATATGCCAATCCTAACACAACATATACATTGGGGGATTATCTCCCATTGCTAACAACCAACCTTGTTGACCTTAACAACCCTTTCCCTTCGGTCGAAGAGGGAGAAAGTTCGAGGACTCCCCTACAAGAGGGATATAGACAAGACCAAGAAGGGTCTTCGAAAGATGAGTCAGAGTACGAGGTAGCACCTTGGGATCCTTTCGAATCTGATAGCAATCATTCACAAGTGACTCCTATGGATGATTATCAGGAGAGCTTCCTGACAATGTTCCCTTTGGATGCTCCAATTGAGCATATGCCACCTCAAGAGAATCAGGTCCCCCTACAAAGAGTGGAACAACCTCGATGGGACCACATTAATATGCTCGAGCAAGATGAGCCTCACATGTCACAAACAACTATTGGAGCCAACGAAGGCCTTTGGATCTCCGACAGTGATTATGAAGATGAAACTGAGATGGCCTATCTCAACCATATGCGACAACAACAATATCCCTTGGACATAGACGACATGTTTGAACAACTACACATAGGGCCAAGGCATAGGTGGCATCTAAACCAGGTGCAGTTATAGCAATTACTGCACCCGCCACTCCAGGCATACAGGGAACATCTTTCGCCTGGAGATCCTATAGCACCATCAGTGCCTAGGGCAGATCCTGTCCTCTTATCCACACATAGGGCCGATCCATTTGTGCCAGTGCCCACAGAGCCAGATCCGGAGCACAAAGATCATCTAGGATGTCCGAGCAACCACACCCATGGTAATGGAGACCAAAATCATTTCATTAACATGATCTCCATTGATTTAACCACCCCCATCCATAATCCAGCCGATCCAACATGGTCATTGCATCTAGACCTAGATGCTATAGACTGGGATCGCGCTGACACACCGCCATCCCCATCAGAGTACTGGCCTTGTGGTGGGATGTTCCATTTCACCCTCGGATAGACTCAGGATGTCTTCCATGCTGAAGAGGAACTTGACATTCCGAACGATGATCTAAATTTAGCAAACGATATCCACTTGATCCCAACTCCACACCAGTTGGAGGACGGATCCCACATGTCGATCGAGGAGACGAATGACATAGACATCGGCTCAGACCCAATGAATCCATAGATCATCAAGCTAGGGGTAAGTCTATCCCTCGAAGAGCAAGCCGACTACATTGCCCTTCTCAAAGAGAAGAAGGAGGTTTTTGCATGGTCATACAAAGACATGTCGGGGCTAGACCCGTAGCTAGTCACGCATAATCTAACGCTTGATCCGACAGTCAAGCCAGTGAAGCAAAAACTACGTAAGATGCATCCAACGGTAGCCTTAATGGTAAAAGATGAGTTACAAAAGTTATTGGATGCACAGTTTGTCATCTGCGTGGATTACCCACCATGGTTGTCTAACATGGTGCCCGTCAAGAAGCCCGACGGGAGGATTCACATATGCACCGATTTTCGAGATCTAAACAAAGCGAGTCCTAAGGATGATTTCCCCTTGCCTAGCATCGACACATTGGTAGACACTACAACGGGCCATGAAATGCTTTCCCTCATGGATGGTTTCTCGGGATACAATCAAATTCGTATTAATCCCGAGGACCAACTAAAAATGGCATTCACAACGCCTTGGGGGACATTTTGTTATAAGGTCATGCCCTTTGGCCTTAAAAATGTTGGCGCTACCTACCAACGTGCCATGACGTACATCTTCCATGATCACATGCACAAAACTTTGGAAGATTACATGGATGATTTGTTGGCCAAATCTCTTTTGCGCCTAGATCATCTCGATGACTTGAGCAAGATCCTCGATCGCCTCATTGAACATAAAGTCAGACTAAACCCCAAGAAGTGCGTATTTGGCGTCACATCTAGAAAGCTCTTGGGTTTCATAGTCTCCAAATGAGGAATCGAGGTAGACCCACACAAAGTCAAGGAAATCCTTGAAATGCTTCCCCCAACTACCATCAAGCAACTCAAAAGTCTACAGGGAAAGGTCGCATCGATCAAGCGCTTCATAGCACAGCTATCTGACAAGTGTCGACCCATGAATAAGTTATTGCACAAGGGGGTCGCATTTCACTGGGATGACGAGTGCCAGTCAGCCTTTGATGACATTAAACAATACTTGGCTTCATCGCCAGTATTGGCACCACCTAGACCAGGAGTGTCATTCTACTTATACATCTCAGCTATTGAGGTGGCACTGGGTGCCATGCTAGCCTAGAAAAATGAACTACACAAAGAACAGGCTAATTACTATCTTAGCCGCACCTTGGTCAGTTATGAACTTAACTATGCATACGTTGAGAAGCTCTGCTTGGCAGTGGTGTTTGCTACCAAAAATCTATGCCACTACATGCTCAACAATACAACGTATGTTGTGTCTAAGGAGAATCCATTGCGATACATGATGAGTCGTACTTATCATAGTAGCCGCACGGCGAAATGGATCATGTTGTTGATGGAGTTTGACATAGAATTCATTGGACAAAAATCCATAAAAGGTCAAGTCATCGTCGATCAACTGGCAGAGGCTCCTCTTGAAGACGATCAGCCTCTGACCATAGAATTACCAGATGATGGGGTCTTCCATGTTTCAGAATCGCCAGATTCTAATGAGCCTGAGTCACAGGCTGACATGACCCTATTCTTCGATGGTTCAAAATGTGAGCAAGGAGGTGGCACGGGAATTGTATTCTTCACACCGCAAGGGGCTCCAATGCCTCTCTCATTTAAATTAGACTTCCCGTGCACCAAAAACAATGCAGAATACGAAGCCTTGCTCATAGGTCTTCAAACAACAGTCACCATGAACATCAAACGTTTAAACATCTTTGGTGATTCGTTGTTAATTGTCAATCAAGTAAAGGGGGTATTCCAATGTAAATGCCCAATCTCTGCAGGCCTACAAAGCCCTTGTGGACAAATTCCTGGCACAACTTGAATGGTATGACATCGAGGCACTCCCTCGATCATCGAATCATTTTGCGGATACTATGGCCTCCTTGGGGTCACTAATCCCGCAAGACCCTTCTGGTGAAATGACAACCATTTAGGTCAAAACATTATCGCAATCTACGATGGAGCGTGCAAGCTCTGACCTGACGCCAGGAATCCACTTGATCTAGATTGAACCATCTCAGGATAGGTTCTCTCGAATCCATGATTGTCTGACTCAAGCCAACTGGGGGTCCTTGTTCTCCCCGACCCCTCTTAATAGCAACACAACGCTATTTTTACAAGTTCTTTCCCGTTCAGCTTTCGCTAGGGATGAACTTCGAGAGGGATTGGCCATTCATACCATCGAGGTTTTTGATCAGACGGATTGGTACACACCCATTAGGGATTACCTCAAGCTAGGTAACCTCCCACTTGGATTGACACAAGCCACAAAAAGATCATTCAAACAGAAAGCGGCAAAGCATGTCTTGTTAGGAGACATTTTGTATCATCGGAGCTATGAAGGAATCCTCCTCCATTGCTTGGACTAGTAGGAGTCCGCTTGGGCGATCACCCAAGCCCACGATGGTACATGCGGTGGCCACTTCAGTGGTATGGCCATCGCAAAGTGCATTCTCCGCATGGGCTATTATTGGCCATCTTTAGAGCGAGATTGTTGCACGTATGTAAAGAAGTGCGTGAAGTGTCAACACCATGCTAATCTGACACACGTACCTTCTCAGGCCTTGCAACCAATCCAATCGGCTTGGCCTTTTTCATAGTGGGGCTTCGATCTAATCGAAAAGATCTCCCCTACATCGTCGGGTCATCACACGTTCATCATAATGGCCACAAAGTACTTCACCAAGTGGGTGGAAGCAATTTCGCTAACCTCTACGATTGGACCCCGCATTGCGGAGTTTATTTTGCATAACATCATATGTCATTTTGGTATTCCATCCAAGATCATCTCGGATAATGGGACGTCATTCAAGAATAAATATGTGCGTGCTTTGACAACAAAGTACAAGATACAACACAGTTTTTCAACACCCTATTATCCGTAGGCAAATGGGCAAGCAGAGGCGTCAAACAAAACGCTAGTCACCATCCTCAAAAAGACCATCGTAGATAGTCATAAGGATTGGCACATTCAAATCCCGCTTGCCCTATGGGCTTATCGCACTAGCATTCGGACGCCCACTGGGGCTACTCCATTTTTGCTGGTGTATGGCTTCGAGGCTGTCATGCCTCTCGAGTTGGAGATCCCTTCCCTGTGCATTTCAATGCAAGAGTTCATCGATGATGACACTGCATAGTAGGCCCGGTTAGACCAACTGACGTTGCTCGATGAAAGATGCGTTAATGCTCTCGAGCATTTGCGTATCTATCAAGAGCGACTTAAGAAAGCATACAACATGAAGGTCCACCTACGGGACTTTCAGGTTGGTGACTTGGTCTTAAAAGAGAACCAACATAATTCTAATTTGTCGTCCCATCTAAGGGACAAGTTTGCGGCAAAATGGTTAGGTCCTTATGTGATTGATAGTAAAATAGGACCTGGAACATACCGGCTCACCTCTCTTGATGGAATCAAGGAACTAGAACCCTTGAACATCAGTCACCTGAGGCCATTCCACATCTAGAGAGCCATAGTCCATCCAAAAAGCTCCAAGGATTCCCAGAATAGCTTGGTCAACCCAAAATGCCCCAAAGGTGTCCATAAACCCTTTGGTCAAATCCAAAAGCTCCAAGGATTTTCGTAATCTCTTGGTCAACCCCAAATGCCCCAAAGGTGTCCATAAACCCTTTGGTCAAATCCAAAAGCTCCAAGGATTTCCGTAATCTCTTGGTCAACCCAAAATGCCCCAAAGGTGTCCATAAACCCTTTGGTCAAACCAAAAGCTCCAAGGATTCCCAAAATCGCTTGGTCAACCCAAAAATGCCCCAAAGGTGTCCATAAACCCTTTGGTCAAATCCAAAAGCTCCAAGGATTTCCGTAATCTCTTGGTCAACCCAAAATGCCCCAAAGGTGTCCATAAACCCTTTGGTCAAACCAAAAGCTCCAAGGATTCCCATAATCTCTTGGTCAAATTCAAAATGCCCCAAAGGTATCCATAAACCCTTTGGTCAAAACAAAAGCTCCAAGGGTACCCATAACCACTTGGTCAAGATAAATATTCAAAAACAAACAAAAATAATAAAATAACTCAAAATGACAAAAAAAAAATTGCATTTCCATTCCATGCATACTCGTAAAAATAAAAATACAAAAATATAAGTTGCATTAGGCATCGCATCCATACATTGCATATTTGTTGGTCATACAAGTCAAAAGCACCATAGACTGTAATTACTCGGCAACTCCATCATTTTCCACATCCAATCCATTTTCTAAACGCCTACATCTAGAATAACACCATCCCCATTTTTAGCATAGACAGTTGTCTCCTAATGTATATAGGGTTTTCGTCATTCAGCTGTCTTTAAATTTCTAGCCAAAAACTGTACAAAGTTAAATGGATTTTACTAGGGAAAGTTTTACTTGGGTCACGCCTTGTTATGTAGCATCCCTACACAAGTTAAAACACATAAAATAATTCCCAAGTTGTGTGAATGTAAGATGAAAACTACAAAGCAGTCTAGGGTACCATAGGTGAAAGATTAGCCTATTCATCCCCCTGTGCGAATGGTTCAAGAGTGTTGAGAATTGACAAAAGGACAAGCTCTTCCCCATCCATTCCCCTAATCAATAGTGGTTTTCACCACTCACACAAATCCCAATCACCATTGGTCCCCAAAGTTGTAAGGATTCGTACTACACGCCCCTGACAAGGATGGGTAGTCATCCCCAAGGCCTAAAAGGATCAATGCCACTCAAAAGAAAAATCCCAACAAGCCATCATCACAAACATCTCCAATCACCTTGGTCTCCAAATTCGTAAGGATTCATACTACACGTCCCTGCCAAGGATGGGTAGTCATCCCCAAGGCCTAAAAGATCAATGCCCATACTTCATAATCTCCATAATCCCCTTTGGTTCCCAAAGTCGTAAGGATTCGTACTACATGTCCCTGAATAGGATGGGTAGTCATCCCCAAGGCCCAAAGGATCAATGTCATTTCATAAACCAAAAACCTACAAGCTCAACCTTACGAAGCTCACAATGCAAAATGAATAACAGTGGTTATCACCACTATTCAAAATCCTTGCTCAAAAAGAAAAACAAGAAGAGAAATAAACAGTGATTTTCATCACTATGTATACGAGCAAGTATCCTAAACTGTTGAGCAAATAAAAAGCCTGAACTTGAATCCCTGGAATTCTCAAGCATTCAAAAAACCATCTAGGTGATCCTCATTATGGGTTTTGTGGACAGCCTACCCCGGCAATGGCGGTATCCTAAATGCATGACGATATGTCTATCACATTAGCTTTGCATGTGAGCGGACCAATGTTTGCATGTGGATGAGCTAGCTTATGGTACCTTAGATTGTCCCGTGGATTAATCTTGCTAAATACAACAACGGAGTTAGTGGAGCTAATTAGGTGATCCTCGGTACGAGGTTTGGTTGATAGCCTATCTGGCACCGGCGGTATCCCGACAAATACCACATAAACGAACTCAATTGCACACACAGGGATGTGAAATAACTTGGTCAAACTCAAGTCTGATTTATACCTTGTTCAAAAGTCCTGCGAGATAAATGTATAGTCTTGGCTAGTTAGTTAAAATATCTGAATCTCAAAAAATCTTAACTCCATTTTAAAACAACTGGTACATTTCATTACATCCATCACCATCCGATAATACAAAAATAATACAAAAACAAAGTTATCACATGCAAAGTCATTCCACCAAGTCATCACATCCGTACAGAAAGCCAATAAATCTTGTACAGTCTATGGTGCCATCGACAAAGTATCAACAACTCATTTTATTCATCCCATATGCATACATCATGTAATTAGAAACATCGCATTCATAAAACCACATGCATACATCATCGTAAATAAATGTGCATAAATAGAAAAACAAACCATGAAAAGTGTATAAACAAAACAAAGAAAGTCATTTGTATATATATCATCAAAAATGCCTGCAGGCTACAATGAACCGGTCCTCTGACCCCGCAACAAAAGGCAAAAACTCAAAAACCCCCAATCCTAGGGCGTCGGCCACCATGATCATGCAGGATCGGTGCGACGGGAACTACCCCCCATGGTGTGGGTCCTATGGGACCCCTCAGGGCAGCTGCTGCTAGCCCCCACATCACGCCTACTACCGCCTCCCTCATCCAATCGCCTACGATGAGATGATGTTGACTGCTCAGTATCACTGCCCCTCGTCCGACGTGAAGAGCCACCTCTAGAGGGCGCAGGGACCCACCCACCGAGGTGACTAATCTCTGCCTCCAACTCCAACCGATACCACATCGAGTCCATCTCTCACTGATGATACATAGCCAAAGTATCGTTGCACTATGCTAGCTGCACCCGTAGAAGATCCCTCTCCCGTGCAGCATCGGTATCCCCCTCCTATCGGTGGTATGCGGCCCATGCATTCTCCCGCTCCACTAGCTGAGTCCATAAGAGATCCCTCTCCTACAGAGCCTCCCCTAGCTCCTCATCTCACCTCTAAAGCAGCCCCACCAATCACGCATTCTCAGCATGCACCCCTGCCTCCGTGTCCTCTGCCACTACCTGAGGCATTGACATCTCTGGAACAACAGCCTGCTCTAGCTCCCACTGCTCCGAAACGTCCTGCATCTCTGGCTGATCTGGAACCCCATAATCCATGCTCGCATCCTCAACCTCCACCATGTCTGCATCATCCAACGGAACACCCCAACCCTCACCTGGTGCCTCTGCACCCTCATCCCCTACTGTTGCCGCCTCTGCATCGCCTAGAGGCCCCTCGCCTTGCCATCACCGTAGAGTCCACCACTGCTCATACTCTACGGTAACCCCGATGTCATCCACGTCCGGGGCATCTATCATTGTGTCTGCATCCTCACCTAGTGGCGCAATGACTGGCCAAGCAAGAGTCCTCTCGTCCCCCCGATGTCGATAGACCATGGGCTCCCTAGGAAACCCCGGTGCACCTCGAACTGTCGTGTCACCCGGCCATATGGGAAGAACTCCTGCTCAGTCCCATGATGCCCAATCAGCCATCGCCCCCTCCGTACCCATCGAAGCCACTCTCTAGCCTCAGGCCAAGCTGGACAGTCCCGGTAGGGGTGCCAGAACACCTCCCCTAGAGTAAGTCGAGCAAAGGCATCGGCATAGTGCCCTACGACACCTGCCCATCGCCTACTCTGACCCTGCTCCTCCGATCTCTGCCATAATGCCCCGTATCCGATCTCTCGATCTATCATCTCCGCCCGAGTCATCCAGGGCAACCCCACCGGCCTCTCCACCGCTATGTGCTGCCAAGCCTAGCACTGCAACAAGTAGCTACAACTAATCCCCTTCCACCTTCGATAGCGAACCTCGTACAACTCATCATAGAGCTATGCCAACAGAGTCTGTCCCCATCTCATGATCATAGGTGCATCCGTAGGACACTCCACCAACCGGAACACCACCTCTAGCAGGTTCCACGGGAACCTCATGCCCGAAGAGTCGAGTAGCAGCATGTTGGAAATGAGGCCCATGAGTAATGCGTGCCTCACTCCCAACACACCCATCTCTAGCCACCATCGAACCAATATGCCACCAATCTGGAAGTCACCCTCTGCCTTCTCCACTAGGCTCTCCACACCCAACTCCTCCCCATGCCCAAAGTAGCGTGTCAACACTGCTATCCGCTGATCCCACGGCGTCGTCCTGATTGGCAATCCATCTATCGAAATCCGCAGAATCCGGTAGACGTCCTCCAAGGTCACCGTCATCTCCCCTATTGGGAGATGGAAGGTATTGGTCCGGGGTTCCCACAAGTTGATGAGAGCCATCAGATAGGCCCGATCCCCGACCACAGGCTCTAGACGAGTCACTTGCTTGAGCCCAAGGGCATCAAGCCACGCCCAGTCAGCCAAAGTCAGTGCCTCCCATGCTTCAGTAAAAACCGTGGGCACACGGTACCGGCTCTTCACAACCTGCGAAAGAAAACAAAACAAAAACATTAAAAACACCATGAAAAACTGAATAAATTAAAAACAAACAAATAAAAAACATCAAAAAAACTAATTTGTTAGCCTAGGGTTTTTAACTCTAATTGATAAATTAAAAACAAAAAACAAAAAACATTCAAAAAACTAATTTGTCAACCTAGGGTTTTTAACTCTAACTAATAAATTAAAAACAAACAAATAAAAAAATCAAAAAAACTAATTTGTCAACCTAGGGTTTTTAACTCTAACTGATAAATTAAAAAAAACAAACAAATAAAAAAAATCAAAAAAACTAATTTGTCAGCCTAGGGTTTTTAACTCTAACTGATAAATTAAAAACAAACAAACAAAAAACATCAAAAAACTAATTTTTCAACCTAGGGTTTTTAACTCTAACTGATAAATTAAAAACAACAAACAAAAAAATCAAAAAAACTAATTTGTCAGCCTAGGGTTTTTAACTCTAACTGATAAATTAAAAACAACAAAAAAAAAATATAAAAAAAAACTAATTTTTCAGCCCTAGGGTTTTTAACTCTAACCGATAAATTAAAAAAACAAATAAAAAAAAAAAAATAATAAATAACTTGTCAGTCCTAGGGTTTTTAACTCTAAAGGTCACTTGATCAATTACAAACACAAAACACAAAAACACAGCCACAAAAATAAACTAGGGTTAAGCAACGTTTTTACGCTCAGTTTTCCCTACGTTTCTAACCTAAGTTTTAATCTTTGTTCCATTAGGGTTAAGCAAAGTTTTTAAGTTACGTTCTAAACTAAGTTTTTCAGCTAAGTTTTAAACTAAACTTTTGATCTTTGTTTACCTAGGGTTCAACTACGTTTTAGCTTAGTGTTAATTTTTGATAATCTAAGGTTCCAGATTAATTTGAAAAAAAAATATACAAAACCAAAAACAACTAACTTGTGGTTTCAAAAACTATAACAAACACATCAGTAAAGAGGAAGAACACCCACTCGTCTCGCTTCGGCTCCACCGCTGGATGATCCAGTCCGTGAACTCATAGTGGCATGAAAAATTTGGCAGCGCTTCGCTTCGCAGGATTGACCTCCTCCTCCTCAGAGCTCCAAATCGCTAGGAAAAACAAATGCAAATGAGCCCAAAACTTAGTTTTGGCCCTTAAATAGGCCTTTTGAGCCTGTATTCGTCCCTCCTTGGGACGATTACTAAATAGGTATTCGTCCCACCCAGGGATGAATACAGAGCAGAAACTTCAAAAACATCTAAAAATTGCACCAAAATTCACAAAAACAAGCAATAAAAGTGTCCTCTAAGAGTGCTTTTGCACCTGACATTTCGGGCCTCCAAAATAGATGTCGGGGTTCCAAATCCTCACTATCCTACTACTCCCTAAGAAGGCTACCATAGCCGGACCGCTCCACGGGAAGACGAATTTTCGAGAATTTCATCCCCAAACGACGTCACAAAAAGGGTCAAAACCCAACCAAAAATAGCAATAACATTGTCGAACGAAGGCGCCTTTGTGCCTGACATTCTTGGCATCCAAAATAGACGTTGGGGTCACAAATTGTCACTATCCTACTCCCTAAGAAGGCTACCATAGCCGGATCGCTCCACGGGAAGATGGATTTTTGAGAATTTCATCCCCAAATGACGTCACAAAATGGGTTACAACCCACCAAAAATAGGTCATAATGTTCGAAAACTGCTTAAGCATTCAAAGATACACATCTGAAGGCACCCTTACCTAAGTCATCTTGGGTCAAGCGACTCGTTGCTTTTCTCATGTTGGTCATTCCCTCATCGATTCGTCGCTTGAGGGGGTAGTCACACTTAGTCACCAATCAACAAAAACACACCCAATCATGGAAATGACATGCATTCAAAGGATCATTGACAAAGACAATCACGCTCCTGCTTGGGGCAGCAAACAAGCAACAATCACAAGTTGATCAAACACTTGGCATTCATGAATCATGAACTCAAGGTTCCCACAGACAAAAGGTTGTGCCCTTTGCCTATTCATGACTGATCAATGTCCAAGCTCAAGTAACACCTCACCGAAAAAGGTTAACACTTGAATTAAGCTCCTTAGCTCGTCAGAAGCAAGGATTCAAGAATGCATGCCCTTTCCATACTTGGGGCATCAAGAGTTGGTTAGGTTACTGAGAAACCCTAAAAACATTATATTTTCCTTAAAATAAATGACTTGCACAAACCAATAATTAAAATCAATCCATCCATTCCATGATAACTTAGCTTGATAACTAATCCATTTAATGTAAAGAGTCTGCCAAGGGAGGGTCATGATAGTTGTAGGAAAATTATTATCGAATGTGACTCATTATATGTTTTCAATATGATCTATGGATTGCAAGTCCTTAGCTAGAATATTGCTCATATGATTTAGGAAGTTAATTGGATTATCTAAGGTATGAAAAGTATTCAGGTGAGACATAGGTATAGGGAAGGTAATAAGGTGGCTATCTTCCTTGCCCACTTGGGGTTGCTCTAATATGGGCTACCATTTGGAGGGATAATCTCCCCTAGGGTCTAATCTAGATCGATGAAGGATGGTCAACATATCAGTGTACATGATGGCTTTGCATAGGCTACTTGCATTCGTGTTGGATGAACAGTTATTTCCTAAATATCCTGAGTTATGCTTTTTGATTGGTTGTGAGAGTTCTAGGTAGAATATTGTTTTCTCTTTAATTTTCCATGGAATCCATTCTACAACTTGTTGTTCATCACTCTTTTAATTTTCTAAGTAGATCCAATGTGGCATATTTTTTCCACTCAAATAATTATTTGGATGGTTTCTCTTCTTATACAAAAGTGGTGGAGTTGTAGGTGGTTCTCAAACTAGTATTTTTGATAGTTTTGTGTCATGGCATGGTTGGCACTAATCTACTTTTAGATACTTTGGGAGACTAAGGATCTTAAAGTTGTATTAGACTAGGACCAATAGGAGTTCATAATTTTTTATCTACATAAAATATCTAAGATGGTTGAGAATATGTTATACCCCCCTTCCTGATTGATTCCTCCCTGTTCTTCTATAGTCGTAGGTTATAGTTGGTGTCTCCTAGTTGGGTAGTTATTTTTTGCATCTCTTTTCATGTTCTCTTCTCTTGTGGCAGTTTAGTTTAGTTTTAGTTAGGACCCTATGTTGGAGTAGTAGCCTATTGTCTTATTTTTGTCTCTTCTAGTTGTAGCAACTTTTACTTTGTAAAAGGTTTTGGGATTCTTTCAAAACACTTTATTTAAGTAATAATAATAATAATTTATCTACAAATTTATAATAGTTATCATAATTTTACAATTATATAGTTTTTTTTTTGAATTTATATGGTAGAATGGGTAGCTATCGTGAATCCGCGTAGGTTGTCTAACTTTTATGACTGCCACAGTATTTTGTGTTGTCCACCCTAGAAGATGACACATAGTTCTTTGTGTAGTTTGCCCCTATAACCACCATGCCACAATCATTTTAAACCTTTTATGTCATTGAAAGAACTAGGAAAGGGATAAGTGTTCAATCCGATGAGGCCCAATATTTGAACCTTGGAACTTCGTGCCCCTTAAGGGGTTTAGTTGAACCAATTGGTCTACACCTTGGACTTACAATCATATAATTTAGCCTATTTACTTTTGTTGATTTAGCTATCTACTTCATTTTTGTAAGTAACATCATACCATAATATTTTATGTTAAAACATCATTAAGATTATTATAATTGTAAATATTGAACTATCAAGTAACTCACTTTATTTCATTCTTTTTACACAATTAATTATTTTTTCCCATTATATAAGAGTGGTAAATTTAGACATTTTATCCCATACTTGCATTGAAAAACATAAAATATAATTTTTTTAGATTGTGTATCTATATTATTTCTAATATTTTAGTCTCACTTGCAGCCTAAAAATGAATATTTTGTAACTCTAAATAGATGTTCAAGATTTGAATCCTTGGGATGATAGGCTATGCATCTTACTTTGATAACTATCACATTTCCAATATTTTAGTCTCACTTAAAGCCTAAAATAAAAGATTTTGTAACTCTAAATAGATGTTCAATATTTGAATCCTTGGGGTGGTAGGTTATACATCATACTTTGATTACTAATAGTTGAAGTGTTGTTGGATAACCATATATTATGTAAACAATATCTTCCACAAAAGTTGTACACAATATTTGAGTAGTCCATATTGGGTAAATAATGTCATCTATAAGGTTTGTCTCATATGTTCTATGACCTTATTAACTTTAAAAGCTATTTTACCCTTTCACCCTGCTGCTATAAAAATCTCAAAATGACAATAAACATAAATGTTTATTTTTATAATATTATTTTCATCAAAATTTTCATTAAAAAATATGACATAATTCAACTTAATAAAATTAATTTTTTTAACATATATTTTATAATTCCTTCATATTTATACCAAACAATCCTAATGTAAAAAATGTCATAAAAATAATACCTAAAATTAAACTTCTTTATAATAAATTTTTAACTTAAAAATTCTTGAATGAGAAACCTCAATGCAATTTTTTTTTATTTTTGTGCATGTATTTTATAATTCCTTCATATTTATACTCAAACAATCCTAATGTAAAAAAATTCATAAAAAAAAAAAAAAAAATTAACTTAAAATTTATTTATTTTTTTATTTTTTTAATGTGATAAACTCTCACAACCAACCCACAAACACACATAAGGTTAAAGTCCTCCCAATCATGAATCATCGTAAAGTCCTCCCAACCATGATCCATGGTAAAGTCCAAAGAATTTAACACACAACCAATACACACGCAACCATGCCCTATCGTAAAGTCCTCCCAACCATGACCCATGGTAAAGTCAAGATAATTCAACACACGACCACCACACACCCAAACATACCCTATCGTAAAGTCCTCCCAACCATGACCCATGGTAAAGTCAAGATTTTAACACACAACTACCACACACCCAACCATGCCCTATAGTAAAGTCCTTCCAACCATGATCCATGTTAAAAAGCTGAGGGAATTTAACACACAACCACCACACATGCACCCCTCATACACTTGCCCACGTGACGGTCTGAATTGTAAACCTATTGGAAAAGAACCAAAGCCCTAACTATTGCATCTATGAATTTTTAAGAATATAAATAATTAGTTAAATGATATAAGTCTTATTAGTAAGTTGAAAACATGAGTTTAAATATTGTCTACCCTTATGGTCACCAAGTTATATGTGTGAAATAATTTTAATTTATAATAAATTTAAAAATATATTAAAAAAAATTATAATATTATATAATAAATTTAAAAAAATATTAAAACTATTTTAATATAATTATTTTTGACTCAATGAGAACAATACAAGACAAGAAGAAGAAGGCATTACTATTAACAAAATACAATAATATAGAATGAATAAGGAAGCACAATCCCACATCATGTATATTATATATGTATATATAGAATAGATTTAATAAGTTTAATAGTGAAAATTTTAGAATTTTAAATAAGATTTTTAATTTTATAATGTGATAGAATTTAAGGTTAAATTTGTATATTATATTTTTATAATTATAATTTTATTGAATAAATATTTATATGTATAAGATTTAAAATATTATAGATATTAACATTTATATTATTTTTTTAGGAGAACGTTTACAAATTACATCAACAACCACTTTCAAGGGGTTTGAACACAAAATTACTTAAGACACAACCATCATATTAACTACTAGGGCAACTCCCTGTACTCAAATTAAAATTTATATTATTTGTGTTTCATAGTATTAAAAATATTAACAATTTATGTTCATTGCTTTAAAAAAAATTATAATAATAATAATTTTTATTGGTTTCGAACTAAGATACCTATCTTGTATATAAGTTTCAACAACAATATAAAATTAAAATATGAAATCCATCAAGGATGGAATAACATTGCTCAATCATATTACAACCTTAAGCTACTTGTGAGTATGTAATTTTGAATGGATCCATTTGAAATTAAATACTCTTTGTGACAAATTGATGCAGGTATTATTTTACAAATTTTATGTATTTTTTTTTTCAATTTATGAGTGACTAAAATTATAATATAAATTACTTTTAAACAAAATTATCAAATTACAATAACCATAAAGGTAACGAATTCGTTTTAATTTAAAAAAAAATAAAAAATCAAACGTATATACAAAATTAATTATAAACAAAGCTATGTGTTAAATAGGATATTTTGTAAACCGTGGTGTGATAGTCCTATAGTTGCAGCCTTTCTTCTGGATTGTGGATCATAGTTTGATATCCACAACATCAATTACAATGGAAATGCAGCAAAAGAGTTTCTTATTCTCTTCGGAATTCATAAAAGAATTTAATTTTATAGAAAAAATAATATAAATATATTATATAAATTAAAAAGCTTTTATATAATACTCCACAATTTACGGTGTTTGTGTATGTGATTGTGCCTTTATTTATTTATTTAATGTTTTTAATGAATAATCTATTTATATACTTCCACGGTTGAGATTGAAACCAGGTCTCAAGTGGCCAAGCCTTACAATCGGACAAATACCATGATTCTTGCATCCTTTTTATCAAGCATCCTAATGATCTCTTACTGGAAAATATGGCCATCAATGCCAGGCTTGGAAATACAAACTGAGATCTCACCCTAATCAAACTGCAGCATCTAGGAACTCAAGTAGATTAAGTACCATGATTCCTGCATCCTTTTTATAAGGCATGATATTTTACTGGAAAATATGACCACCAATGCCAGGTTTGGAATACAAACTTAGATCTCACCCGAATCAAACTGCAGCAACTAGGAACTCAAGTAGATTGAGTACCATGATTCCTGCGTCCTTTTCATCAAGCATCTTAATGATCTCTTACTGGAAAATATGGCCATCAATGCCAGGCTTGGAATACAAACTTAGATCTCACCCTAATTAAACTGCAGCAACTAGGAACTCAAGTAGATTAAGTTCAGTCATTTCCGTCATTTTTTATTTCTTTTTTTTCATATATTTTATTCACCTAAGAGCCAACTTAGGTAGGCGAAATAGTAAAGCAGGGACGGAAATAAATAACATCTCCATCCATGGTGTACAAAGCTTGACAACACTGGCAGCTCCATGGAAAGTTCGTTCGCATTATCAGCTTTCTCTTTCTCCTTTCCCTTTTTATTTTTCTGAATTTCTTCCTAGTATTATTTTTCTTGTCTCCTTGTTTCGCAGTAGGTTGAACGCTCACAATTTTGGCTCTTTTCCTGAGTTTTTTTTTGTAAGCAAGTTCCACAACATCCACTACTCCCTTAACAGTCAGGTTGTTCTTAGATGCATCCACTGCTATTTCCTCCACTTGTCTCCTTGTTTCGCAGTAGGTTGAACGCTCACAATTTTGGCTCTTTTCCTGAGTTTTTTTTTGTAAGCAAGTTCCACAACATCCACTACTCCCTTAACAGTCAGGTTGTTCTTAGATGCATCCACTGCTATTTCCTCCACTCCTGCGATATATCCACACATAGATACACATTACTAATAACTTAAATGGAACAAATGAAAATGAAATGGATGAAAAAACAATTCAAATTTAAATAGTGAAGTTGTAAACAAAAGATGTGTAACATAATTCAATCAAGAATTATCTTCAAATTTGCATAGCCATAAAATCAAAATAATTATCCGCATATTTTTAGATAAGAAGTAAGAGAACCCTTAAATACATGTCGTCCCTTCTCCTATGACATACCATGCACATTTGCAACAATCCTCAAAACTTTTCGTCTAAGCTTACAGCCAGATTTTTGAACAGAAACCACAATCACAACCTTCTCCATTGAACATATCAAGTATGTCTTGACATAAATTAGTTTACAAATGTAATCAAACTTAACGAACAATACTACCGTCGATATATTTAAAGGGACAAGTGAAAGGACTGACCCATCGTCAAGTTGGTTATGTCATGTATTGTCGAAGAGTCAGGACTATTTATATTGTCATGTATTCAGGACTATTTATATTGTCATGTATCGTCGAAGAGTCAAGACTATTTATTAACATGTAATGTTGCTTCTCACGTGTTTTTTTTAATCTTTTTAAAAAAGCATTAACACACGTTAGCTTGCTTGTGGCTTAACTGGTCAAGTAAGTTAAATGGTCGAAATATATATATAGTTCGTACCAAAGTTTAAAGGATTGTATATATATAGTTCGTATCAAAGTTTAAAGGATTGTGTGAGTTAATTTGATTAGTTAATATTAAAAAAAATAATATTCACATTTTTTAAGGGGTAAATATTTATTATGTGATCATAATATAATTATTATATAGTATATCTGCAATATGTGAGGAGGAGATTTGAACCAGGGCCTCTCATTTTAGAGAGTTTTAACTACCCACTTGCTATCCAACTCCTCTACTATCCACGTTTGATGTTAAGCATTCCTATCTTAACCATAACACTTTGTAAACCAAAAACTAAACTTATCAATAAAAGACTAATACTTAGGTCCATGGGTCTAGGTGGATTGGTAAGTTGGGGCGCTTACGAAGAAGAGACTTAGGTTCCAATCCCACTGGCCTGCCAATGGATAGCCAGTAGCACTCCTCTGCGTGTTGCACCTGGTTTCCTGCTTCTCCAACCTTAATACCACGTGTTAAACCAGACTGAACGGTGCGAACCCTGTACATCCGACAGTACCCATCTCACCCAAGATTACCATTAACGTATGTTGGAAACCTTCCCTAATAATTTGAACTCTACCTAAAAATTGGGAATATAACCAATTTATCTATATAACAAAAAAAATTCAAACCCTAAATCATTGGCCGAACAACTTTTACTCAAGTATTTCTGCGCGTTTTTTTTTTTTGTTGGTCCATAAAAATCAAGAAAATAACATCCCAACAACCACGGGCACTGAAAACGAAAGGACTAAGATTAGATACACTTCATTCCACGTATTTATGACGGTGGCGGTTTTGAAAATTTTCAGTAGGAAATTATTAATTATCACTTAGAACTTAAAAAAGTTAAATTCTACCTATATTTCCACCAATCATTGTAACAGGTAAAGCAAGTAGATTTAGCAGGTATTTTCCCGTTGTTGGGTTCTTTCTTTCTTTATTTTTATTTAATTATAAATAAGCGGTCTAAGAAATGCAGTTTGGAAGAAATGCAGTTTGGAAGATTCTTTCCCTGCCAATAAGAAAAATGGTTTTTAATTCCTGGGCTTCGATTGCAATTTCAAAGTTTGTTGTTTTCAGAACAAATGGAATATCATAAATTTGATGTGAAAGCACGAGAATACAGAAACAAAAACAGGAAAATGTCAAGTACGATGCATGTAAAACCAAACTTAACGTTAAAAGCCTATATATTGAAAAATGCATGAAAGAAAAGAACATAAACGAATCGATACAAGATAAAAGCAATATGGAATATGGCCCTCTTTATTGATATGCTTTTAAAGTCGTGTTACAATACGTCTCCTTCCCTTTTAGGGGATAGGAGCGTTAAATATGTTTCTTATCACATCCATGGATAGTAATCCTTCTTCCGCGTGCCCACATGTAAGATGGGCAGACCAAAATGTCGCCGCCGCTTGTGTATATGAGTGTTGACTCCTTATTGCTCCTCTGATGTCGGAAACCTGTGTTCAAGGAAACAGAAAAGATCAGTAGCACCAGCAGGTAGAATAGAACATGTGTTTCCCAAGGCCTAAAACGATAACCAAATAACATCAAAATGACCTAAAAAATTAATAAAAGCATGAATATGTTACCAGGAGGGTATTGCAAGTGGAACAGTCGGGAAATTCCTCACATATTTGTATTTGCTCCAGGGCGGGACGAATAAACTTACAATAAATTATCAGAAAGCACCCTCTTCAATGTCCTGTCCAGGAAGCTCTAAATGACCTACAAAGTTGGGGTTAGCTAATTGGGGGTGTTTTGGGAAGACCCAGAAGGTCAAATTTCTCCAATTTGGCTTCTATCACCCAAATTTTACTGGTGCCATATGCAAGTTAGTAAAGGCGGGAAATGATAAAAACATGGTCAAAATGCTCAAAATGAAGTGAAATTTAAACTACAGCCTATTTAAATGACCTAGAATAAGATGCAAAAAGAAAAGAAAGGAAATCTACCATAGATTTCTAATCGCTTTGGGGTGGGGCGTTTAGAACTACAACAACTTCGGGGGCGCCCGGGGCAGGATGCCCACTGTTTGGGACTCTATTTCGGCATCAATCCACTTGGTATGGGTCCAAAACCTCTTATGGGGTGTTGTCGACAAATTTGGTGGAATATTATGGCCAACTGTTTGGGTTTGGGTCTAGAATGTGCCTCCAAAGATCACACAATAACCTCCCTCCAAAAGAGAGATCAAAGATGTGAAATCACAAACAATGGGTGAGGATATATTTTAGCAGCACTTCATTGCTACAAAAGCTCCTCTCTGTATATATTTTTAGGTGAGAAGACTCACCAATTTATAGACCTAGGGTCTCTTTGTTTGAATGCGCATGCGAGGGTGTCACTTGAGTTGATTGTCCTATTTTGAGAGAAAAGATTATTCCCTGATTTAGAGTCTCCTTGCATGAGGTCTCTAAAATAAAGACATGCATGACTAAAGTCTCTCTTCTTGATTTGAAGTCGTTCCTTGCAATTGCATGTCCTAAAGTTGCAGTTAACTGGCAGACCTGTTGAGGTTTGACTTTTTGCCAGTCAAACCTGCTATTCGCCTCACCCTAGGACGAATGTTGCTATTCGTCCCTGGGTGGGGCGAATACCAGTTTGTATTCATCCCAGGGTGGGGCGAGTAGGGAGCAAAGTGCCAAAACGTGCCAAATTGAACCTTGACCTTCCAAACTGCTGTTGGGAGTGGTTAGGACCACTGTTTAACCTCTAGGGGCTGCCCTAGGGGCTGTGTGTGTCAATGCGATTGATGCTTGTTGTCACATAATCAAATTGGTACTGTTTTGGTGTCTGTAGATGCCCCTTTTTGGGAAGCGTTGTGCAAGGTGCATCGTTGAGCAAAAATAGATAACCAAAGCACTAATGATTAGGGTTTCTCAGTAACCTAACCAAATCTTGATGCCCCAAGTATGGAAAGGACACGCATTCTTGAATCCTTGCTTCTGACGAGCTAAGGAACTTAATTCAAGTGTTAACCTTTTACGGTGAACTGTTACTTGAGCTTGGACATTGATCAGTCATGAATAGGCAAAGGGTGCAACCTTTTGTCTATGGGACCCTTGAGTTCATGATTTATGAATGCCAAGTGTTTCATCAACTTGTGATTATTGTTTGTTTGCTGCCCCAAGCGGGAGCATGATTGTCTTTGTCCATGATCCTTTGAATGCGTGTTATTTCTTTGATTGGGTATGTTTTTGTTGATTGGTGATTAAGTGTGACTACCCCCTCAAGCGATGAATCGATGAGGGAATGACCGACATGAGAAAAGTGACGAGTTGCTTGACCCAAGATGACTTAGGTAAGGATGCTTTCAGTTGTTTACCATTGAATGCTTAAGCAGTTTCCAAACATTCTGATCCATTTTTGGTGGGTTTTAACCCTTTTTGTGACGCATTTTGGGGATGAAATTTTTGAAAATTCGTCTTTCCGTGGAGCGGTCCGGCTATTGTAGCCTTCTTAGGGAGTGGGATAGTGAGGATTTGTGACCACAAAGTTTGTTTTGGATGCCAAGAATTTTAGGTGCAAAGTCGCCTTCGTTCGGCAATGTTATTGCTATTTTTGTTGGGTTTTGACCCTTTTGGTGACGCCATTTGGGGATGAAATTCTCAAAAATTCGTCTTGCCGTGGAGCGTTCCGGATATGGTAGCCTTATGAGGGAATATTATAGTGAGGATTTGTGACCCCGATGTCTATTTTTCATGCCCATATTGTCAAGTGCAAAAGCACTCTTATCGGACATTTTTTTTTGCTTGTTTTTGATGCATTTTGTGTAGTTTTTGTTGTTTTTGAAATTTTTGCTCTGTATTCATCCTTGGGTGGGATGAATACTAGTTTAGTAATTGTCCCAAGGTAGTACAAGTGGTAACTAGAGCACTCATCCTAGGGAGGAATGATTACAGTATCAAAAATCCTATTTAAAGGCCAAAACTAGGTTTTGAGCTCATTTGCATTTGTTTTTCCTGGCAATTTGGAGCTCTAAGGAGGAGGAGGTCAATTCTGCAAAGTGAAGCACTGCTAAATTTTTTTTGCTACCATGATTTCATGGACAGGATCATCTAGCGACGGAGCCGAAGCGAGACCAGTGAGTGCTCTTCCTCTTTATTGGTTTTTTTTGTTACAGTTTGAAAACCGCAAGTTAGTTGTTTTTGTTTGTGTGTTTTGTGTTCAATTTAAAACCATGTGGATTTGACATTTGTGATAAACTAAAAGAAACCCTAGGCTAACAAAAATCAAAACGTAAAACTAAGGTTAACCCTAGTTAAACAAAGATCAAAAGGTAGTTTAAAACTTAGCTTAAAAACTTCGTTTAAAATGTAACTTAAAAACTTCGTTAAACCCTAGTTTAACAAAAATCAAATGTTAGGTTAGAAATGTAGGGTAAAACTGAGCGTAAAAACGTAGCTTTAACCCTAGTTATTTGTTGTGGTTTGTGTTTTTGTGTTTGTAATTGATCAGTCGACATTTAGAGTTATAAACCCTAGGACTGACAAACAATTTTTTTGTTTGTTTTTAATTTATCAGTTAGAGTTAAAACCCTAGACTGACAAATAATTTTTGTTGATTTTTATGTTTGTTGGAACCATGTTTAGCTATTCAAATATGTCATCAATGTACATGGGGTGTTCTCGTTGTTGTTGTCGCATGTGGTTGAGATATGCCATCTCAGTCTCATCTTCATAATCGCTATCAGAGATCCATAGGCCTTCATTGGCTCTAACAACTGTTTGCGGCATGTGAGGCTCATTCTGCTCAAGCAAGTTGATTTGGTCCCATCGGGGTTGCTCCGCTCTCTATGGGAGGACCTGATTCTCTTGAGGTGACATTTGATTGATTGGATAATTGAAGGGGAACATTGTCATGAAGTTCTCTTGATAGTCATCTATGGGCGTCATTTGTGAGTAATTGCTATCGAAATCGAAAGGGTCCCAAGGTGCTAGCTCATACTCTGAATCGTCTTCTGAAGATCCTTCTTGGCCTTGTCTATATCTCTTTTGAAGGTAAGTTCTTGAACTTTCCCCTTTATCGATCAAAGGGGAGGAATTGTTGAGGCCCACAAGGTTGGTTGTTAACAATGGGAGATAATCCCCCAATGTGTATGTTGTGTTAGGATTGGCATATGGATCTTGTGCCAACCCAACCTTTTTGCCTAGCCCTAGACCTTACATGTTATCTACCAAGATGTCAAGGGGTAGAGGGTGGTTGAACCCTACTCCTGATTTGTCGTACGACATCTGATATCTTGGTTGACAAAGAACGCACACCCCTTGTTCATATCTGCCTAACCCTCCATGCCAATTACATTGTACAAGGTATTTCAAAGCAAAGTCTGGGTTGGACAGATAGTTGACGTTCTTAGCAAAGGGCTCTTCATCCTCTTCCTATTGTAGGTAAGGTTTAATTCCATTGTCAAGGCCCCCATATACAAAATTTGTCTGATTTGGTGGGTAGCCTAAAGGGACAATAGTGCCAATGGGGAGGCGAGGTCTCCCCATGTCCTGCACGGACTCAAGCTCGAGTGTTTCTATAATGTTCCGCACTAGATACTCCCCCAGGCTCGTATTGGCCATCTCAATGGTGATCGTTGGTGGTTGAGGGGGAAGGAATGGGAGTTCTTCCTGAGTCCACTCCATGTCGGGTGAATTAGGTGTCTTGAATTCCATTTGGCTAGGCACCTCTTCGATAGAGATGGTTGAGACCAATGGCAGTGACTCTTCCAAGGGTTTCTTCCTATTGTCCTTCGATGTGGCCATCGTAGGTGGTGTCATTGGTGAAGGACCAGACGATGAAGATGGACCCGACTAGGGATTTGAGGGACTTAATAGCGGGGATGTATGCGGAATTGGACCCTATTTGGATGGATTCAATTGAAAGTTCAAATGTATCAATGTAAGGGTTGATTGTGGCATCAGCTACACCGTACTGCAATACTTGAAGGGCTCTAAGTATGCCGGGACTACATGCACTTGCCCTTCGTATGTGTACTTTAGGCATTGAAGGGCTATCGAAGGGATACACTTCATGTCCCTGATCCAAGGCCGGCCCAACAAGATGTTGTAGGCCACCTCACCTTCCAGGATGTAGCACAATGTAAGAATGGTCTTTTTTCCCACTTGGATGGGCAGGATAATTATGCCAATCGTCAAGCATATTGCGTCATTGAATTCTCAGAGAGTATAGGTGGAGGTCACAATGTGAGATACGGGCAACTTGAGGTGTTTCAATGCCGCTGTTGTGATTATATTGTTGGACGAGCCAATGTCCACCAACACCCTCTTAAATGGGATCTTGTTGACCCATGCAATGACATGCACAGGTGGATCTGGCATATCACCAGTCACTGATTTCAGTTTGTCTTCTCTAAAGGTGATGACTGGTTTTGTACATCATTTTACATGTCCCAAAAAGTTGTTAAAAGAATTTGCTTCATGGGGCTATAGCTCAATGGCTTTGAGTATCTCCATTAGAGCCTCCAGATGGGATGATGATTGTTGGATGAGCTCGTAGATGGAGAGCCTAGCCGACATGGTTCTTAAACTTTGGGTAAGCTTAGTCTAAATCGTGGCCACTGGTCTAGGTGGAGGAGGTTGCATAGGGTGCTGCTGAGGTTGTGACATTGATGGAACATCTCTTGTAGTTGCAGCAGGGGCAATTGTGCTTGGATACCTCTTGTTCCATGTCACTATGCTTATCATCCCTACATACCCCTACATGGGGTAGTTTTGTGTCACCTCATTGACTTGAAGAGTCTTTGCCTATGCATCATGGGCAGGCAAGGGATCTTTGAAGACCTCCATCTATTGGTTGTTTGGTGCTATGGGATTATCCACCGCTAGTGTTTTATTGTCTATTATGTCTTGCACTAAGCTTTCGAACTTCCAACATGCGTAAAGGTCATGTCCCTTTTACTGGTGAAACCTACAGTATAAGTCTTCCCTATAGCCCTTGGGTTTTGGCACGTTGGGGTCTATGGTTTGACTTTCTGGTAGGTTTATCAAGTTTACCATGGACAAGCGATCAAACAAGGAGTCTTTAGACTCTGTGAAGGGTGTGAATTATCGCCTAGGTCGATGCTACTAATTTTGCTCTTGCCTATGATTTTTCTTCTCATAGCTATCAAGAGGAACTGCCTGATAATTAGCCTTTGGGGGCTGTGTCACTTGTGTAGGATTTGGAATGTTTATGGCAACCTGATTGACCGCAACAGGTTTTTGTTGTGCAGACCTTGTTTTGGTGTTTTTGGTCCACTCCTTACGTGGCTTAGCAATCTCACCATCCTGTATCTTGATTTCCTCAATGATTCTGGCTTGCACCAAAGCTTCCTCGAGAGTGGCATATTTCTACAGTTGTAATAGCATGGATATCCATCTTAGGCAACTTTTAGAGAACATTTGGGTCAGATCGGCCATGGGAGGGAGGTAAGGAAGCTTTGAAAGCAATGTTCTCCATTGATTTCCATAGGCCACCATGGTCTCCTCCTCATACTATCTGAGGCTAGCTAGGTCGCTTAACGATGCCTTCTTCTTGGTGTTGAAAGCAAAAAATTTAAGGAATGTGTCCACTAGCTAGTCCAGGTTGCTGATGCTATGCTTTGGAAACTGGGTAAACCAATCTGAGGCAGGGCCTACGAACATGGTTATAAATGTTCTTACGAACATGGTTATAAATGTTCTTAGAAGCAAAGAATCATTGTCCTGAATTCCAAACCATTGGCTTAGGAATCTTGTCACGTGCTCTTGGGCATCCTCATCCCCTCTAAATATTGCCAATTGAGGCATTTTGAAGTGTTTAGGGTATAGGGGTGCTGACACCGAAGGATGCACCGAGTGAATGGGAAGCTAGCGTAAAGTGGGATTTTGGGGCTCAGAAGTCTTGATATCCATAGACTCTAAGCGCTCTAGCAGTGCTTTGTATGCATCAAAAGATTTGATATCTTCCTCCTTGGTTTGTTCCCTTTGAAAATTGTGGGGAACTTGAGGCCTATGGAGGGGTAGCCAGATAACGCCCCCCTGCCTTGGTAGGGCATTTCAACCCGCTCTTCTTCTTGCTTGAATCGCTCATAGGATTCTTAAGGAGTTCATGGACATGACCTATAAACATGGGTGGGTGAACACAGAGGGTGCCCGTCATTGGCTCTAGGGGTGGTCTCCCACTCAGGTCTAGGAGGTCTTGGAGGCAACACTTGGTAAGGTCATGGAGACCTATCTCATACCAAGGGGTTGTGCCTCTCATACAACTTTGTCCTATGCGTGTGATGGGTTGGGACCCTCTCAGGTATAATGTTCTGAAGCAACTCATCTATCTGAAACTGAATGTGCTCTTTGCTAAGGCGATACAGGTGCTCTAACTATTGTTGGTCTTGCTCAAGCTACGTGATTTGCGCTTGGTGGGTGGCATGTTTGGAAAATTCCAAGTCGATTTGTTTCACTGTCTTGAGTCTAGGAGGCCTAAATGCCTCCCCTACACCGTCTGAGATCTCTATAGGTCTCTTCCCTCTATCAAGGTTAGAAAAATTCACCTGAGGCTCTAACCTCAATAGGTGATCCTGATAAATATCAGGTGTGGAAGTGCATTGTTCCTATGTTGTGTATTGCTCTTGAGGAATATAGTGGTTTTCCTCATGCTCCCTTTCGTATATGTGAAAGGGGTAGGCAGAGTTGGCTCGCCCTATCTAAAGAGCCTTATGCTCTGGATTTGGCCTATTGTTTCGAAGAGTAATAAGGGGTAAAGGAGGGATGATGTAATCATGTGGCCCCTCCTTATGGACCCTATGTTTTTCTAGCACTTCATCGTGTGGTGGCCACTCATAACGAGTGTCTAAGGGATCATTCCTATCTATGTTGAGTGACACATGCATGTACTCTTCTTGAAACGGTCTATGTTGAATGAGAGTACCCATCGAAGGGGTGCCTCTTTAGTCATGTTCTGTCATGGCATGATGTGGACTATTTTGTGGGTCAGGCCACCAAGGTGGTATGACCAAGTCCTTAGGGCTATAGCATAGGTGACGTGTGCCCCCTTGTACACTTTTCAAAGCTTCTGCCTGTGATTGGGCTTGGCTACAGGTGTACACCATGGTGGTGTCTCTCTACAAGATATGTAGGTTTTTATTTTCTTTAAAAAAATTTATGCTACACTAAACAAACAGGGGCCACACAACCAAAGATGTGATTATCTTTTTTACAAATTATATGTGTGCCCTAAATCTGGTTCGGTGTGTTTCGATTTTTGTTTTTGAAAGCCTTGTAAAGAAAATTTTTGTGGTACATGCAATATGAGGGCTCTTATGTCTCCCAAAATGGTTTCCCCTTCAATATACCATTTCCAGGCCATTATACAGAACCTCTCAATATACCCACCCTTACGTGAGGGAAACTATTGGTACGCAAGAGCAGAATAATACGTGGAACATAGGCGATATAGAAGGGGAATCGTTATGTTTTAACACCTACCATAGAAGACTTATCCTTATGTGCTAGGAATCACGCCAGCTACACTTGGTCAACTTTCCTCAGGATTTACGTCTAGCAACAGTAGCGATCGGGGTTATGTATGCAAAATTCAAGCCAAGGTGGTGATGAAATCCACCATTGGTCTTGATCAAGTGTTGGGGTTTTACGACCAGCTCCTTGATGTTTATATTATCGCGTGGTGTGTGTGATTATTTTTACTTGTGCAAAGAAATAAAACATGCAGTAAAATTTTCTATGCAAGTAAAGAAACAAAAAAATCATAGAAACAGAGATAAAATTACAGAGAATGTTTAGACAACCTACCTCTTCTCTGCCCACACCAGATGCCTCTAAGTTTCTGCTCAGAAACTACACAAAGAGCTAATCGTACCAGGGTGATATGAATAGCAGATATGTATTCATAACAAGGTGGGATAAATGCCTTATTCATCTCGGGGTGGAACGAAATCCAGTCTATATTTGTCACAGGGTGGCACGAGCAACAGTCTAGCACTTGAAGGATTCACACCTGCAAGCAAAAACACAAAAATTTGATAAAAATTTTGATCCCAAAATTAGGGGACAGGGTCCTACCATTTTCGCCACTGAAAGCACTGAGGATACGGAAGCACTGGCATACCGGGTGTGATGCAAACAAAAGCAGATATAACGCAAAGTCCTACGAATGAAGAAAGGACTAAAATGCATGAAAAGAGAAAACAAACGAACTGAAATGAGATATAAAGAAAAAGTAAAGTGCAGCCCTTCTTTGTATTAATTTTGCTTTTAGATCATGTTACAATACGTCTCCTTCCTTTTTAGGGGCTAGGAACGTTATATATAGTTTTGTTACACCACGGATGGTGCACTTCCCTTTGGGATATTCTGCATTCCCACATTTGAAATGGGTGGGCCAAACATCACTGCCACTTGCGTGAATGCATCTATAGTTCCTTGATGCACCTCCAGTGATGATATCCTACATTCAAAGAAACAACAAACGATTAATAGCACCTACAGAGGGAGGGAAACATGCAATCCCCAAGGCCTCCGGTTAATGCATGCATGAAATAATTAAAACGGTAATAAAAACATGTCATAATAAGATTAAATTTTAACAAAAGCATGCAAACACCATCATAACACACTGCAAAAGTAACAATCAAAAAATCTGCTGTATATTTCTAATCGCTTTGGGGTGGGATGATTAGGACTGTCATAAAATGTCAGAAAGCAACCTCCTAAATATTCCATCTAGAGGCCTCTGAAACACCTTAAAAGTTGGTGTTATGAAAAAAAGGGAATTGGGAGATGACCCAGAAGGTCATATTTTGCATATTTGGCCCTGATCACCCTGTATCTGAAGATGCTCCATGTACATTAGTGGAAGCAAAAAACATGAAAACACAGTCAAAACTCATAAGAATGGTATGAAATTTGAATTGCAGCATATATGAATGACATAAAATAAGATGCAAAAGAAATAGTGAAGAAATCTACTATAGATTTCTAATCGCTCTGGGGTGGGGTGATTAGGACTATAGCAGTGCAGGGGGCGCCCGGGGGCAGGATGCCTGCTGTTTGGGGTTTGGTTTTGACACCAATCCTCTTGGGATGGGTCCAAAACCTCCTAGGGGGTTGTGTCAAAAAATTGGGTGGGGTATTGTGGCCAAATGTTTGGTTTTTGGATCTGGATTACGCTTTCAATGTTCACCCAATAACCTCCCTTCCAAAAGAGAGATCAAGGATGTAAGAAGCACAAGTGAGGGGTGAGGATGTAATTCGATAGTACTCTATTTCTCCAAATGCTCCTGCTCTATTAATTTTTGGGGGGTGAGAAGACTCACCATTTTATAGACCTAGCAGTCTACTTTGAATGTGCATGCAGGGGTGCCACTTGGCCATCATGCCTTCCTAGGGGAGAGGAGATTCCTCCCTAAGTAAGGGCTTCATTACTGCCTCTATGATTACCTCTTTGATCTCAAAAATGCTCACTCACACTCCCATGCATTGAAGGTGGAGTTGAGTGGCGAATCTGAGATGCAATTTGTCAAGGTTTGACCTTTTTTCCATCAAACCTGCTATTCATCCCACCCTAGAGCGATTGCTGCTAATCATCCCAAGGTGGGAAAAATAACATTCTATTCACCCCAGGGTGGAATGAGTAAGAAGCAGGGTGCTTTAAAGGTACAAAATTTACCTCTGACCTTCCAAAACTACTTTGGGAGTGGTTAGGACCATCGTTTAACCTCTGGGGGTTGCCCTAGGGGCTATGTATGACAATTGGTCAGTGCTTGTATCCCATGATCAGATTGGTGTTGTTTTGGTGTCTACAACCCATTATAAAGATGAAGCCAAAAATGCAGTAGGAGGAAATGTGCTGCTGAATTATAGTATTGAGGAGGAGAGCAGGAAAAATATTTGGTATCTTGATAGTGGGTGCAGCAACCACATGACTGGGAACAGGGAGATGTTCTCACAACTAGATGAAATAGTTTAGTCTAAAGTCAATATGGGGAACAACAACAAGGTTCTCATGATGGGGAAATGAAATATCCTCATTCGTACTCGATACAATGAAAGAATACAAATTTGTGACATGTATTATGTACCTAGTTTGAAGCACAACTTGCTGAGTGTTGGAAAGCTTGTGTAGAAGGGGCACATTATTCAATTCAAATATGGTGTCTGTATCATCAAAGACAAAGTGCATGGACAAATCGCAACCATGTCCATGACGAAAAAAAAAATGTTTCCACTGTAGATTCATAACGAATCATTAATGTATCTAAGTGAAGTTGTGAAGGATTCTACCTGGTTGTAGCATCTCATATTGGGTCACTTGAGTTTTAGTGGCCTAAATTTACTGCACAAGGAGCAAATGGTGAATGGTTTACCCCTTATTGAGCAACTGAACCAAGTTTGTGAAGGTTGCCTGGTCGGTAAGAAACACAAGGATGCATTCCATGTAGGACAGTATTGTAGAGCATCACAGCCATTGGAGCTGGTGCACTCAAAAATTTGCGGTCCCATGCAGACAAACTCATATGCCAACAACAAATATTTCTTGACTTTCATTGATGACTTCAGCCAGAAGACCTGGATTTATCCCATCAAGCTGAATTCAGAAGCATTTACAAATTTTAAGGAGTTCAAGGCTCTGGTTGAGAAACAGAGCGGACATTTTGTGAAAAATCTCAGGAAATACAGTGGAGGTGAATACATATCCAACGAATTCCATAATTTCTACAAGCAGCATGGAATTCGCAAGCAGTTGACTACCAAATACACACCAAAATAGAATGGCATAGCTGAGAGGAAGAAAAAAACTATGATGGAGATGGAATGTAGCATGTTGAAGTTAAAAAGTATGCCACAAGAGTTTTGGGTAGAAGCTGTGTCATGTGTAGTTTATCTACTGAACCGATGTCTCACCAAGAGTGTGAAGGAAAAAAATTTGGAGGAAGCCTGGAGCAATATGAAGCCAAGTGTTGCTCATTTATGAGTTTTTGGCTACATTGCATATGCACATATTCCAGATGAGAAAAGGCAGAATCTAGATGACAAAGCTAAAAAATGCATTTTGATAGGGTACAACAAAAAATCAAAGGCATACAGGCTATACAATTCGATGACAAAAAAACTTGTCATCAGTCGAGATGTGAAGTTCTTGGAGGATGAAGCCTGGAACTGGAATTCAAATATTGGTCAGCCTGAACAAACAATTATTGAACCTATAAAATTGGATGAAGATAATGTGTATCCACCTATACCTTCAAACGATAATAGTGGTGCCAGCAGTAGCACAACCTCATCATCCTAGTCACCTCCACTTGCAAGCTGAATTCCAAACTTGAGGGCACCTACGAAGACTAGAAGATTGCAAGACATTTATGAGGTAACCCAAAATATGATAGATGAAGAATATTATTATTTTACCTTATTTATAGAATGTGATCCAGTGGAGTTTGAAGAGGAAAGTCAAAATCACAAATGGGTAAATGCGATGGATGAGGAGATAGCAACCATTGAAAAGAATGAGACATCGTAGCTGACAGATCTTCCAATAGGAAAGAAGACCATTGGGGTCAAGTGGGTGTATAAAACAAAGTTTAATTCCCAAGGAGAAGTTGACAGACATAAATCCATATTGGTGGTGAAAGGCTACAAGCAGAAGACAGGAGTTGACTATCATGAGGTGTATGCAGTTGTAGCCGACTTGACATAGTTAGAATGATTATGGCATTGGCAACTGAGAAATGCTGGAGTGTGTACCATATGGATGTCAAGTCTGATTTCTTGAATGGAGTTTTGGAAGAAGAGGTCTACATAGATCGGCCACCCAGATATGAAATACAAGGGCAAGAAGACAAGGTCCTAAAGCTGAAGAAGGCTCTGTATGGGTTGAAGCAAGCACCCTGGGCATAGTACAACCCAATTGATGACTGCTTTCAAGAGAATGGGTTCACTAAATGCCCATATGAGCACACCCTATATCTTAAGACAAACGCAAAGGATGAGATGATAATCATCTACTCGTACGTGGACAATCTGATATATACTGGTAATAGCAGCAACCTATTTGATGAGTTTAGAACAACCATGAAGACTGAGTTTGAAATGATAAACATGGGGCTAATGAAATTCTTCTTGGAATTAAGTTGACCAATCAGTAGATGGCATATTCATTTCTTAGGGTAAGTATGATAAGGATGTCCTGAAGCATTTCAAGATGGAGGATAGCAAACATGCTATCACCCTAGATGCCACTGGCTTGAAGTTGAGCAAGAGTGACAACAACATAAGCATTGATCCAAATCTCTATAAAAGGTTAGTTGGAAGCCTGATGTACTTGACTACAACCAGGCTAGATTTGATGTTTATCATGGGTTTAATCAGTAGGTTTTTGAATTCACCTAAATAAACTCACTATAAAATAGGCAAGAGAATTCTACGATTTGTCAATGGCATAAGAAACCACAGACTCCACTATGCTAGACAAGACCAGCTTGAACTGATTGGCTATATTGATAGCGATTGGGTTGGTAGCATAGATGATCAAAAGAGCACTTCTGGATATGCATTCCATTTTGGATCTGGAGCTGTTTCTTGGTATTTAAAGAAGTAGCCAATTATTGCTTTATCTACATCTAAGGCAGAGTATGTTGCTGCCACCTCAGCTGCCTACCAGGAAGTCTGGTTGAGAAGAGTTCTGAGTGAACTACATCATCTGTCAGAAGCAGCAACAATAATTTTTTGTGACAATAACTCTCCCATCGCCCTCTCAAAGGACCCATATTTCCATGTCTGGATGAAGCACATTGATATCTGGTATCATTTCATCATGGAGCTGGTGAAATTTGGCAAAGTACAGTTGCATTTTTGTAGGTCCAAGGAGCAGGTAGCTGACATCTTCACAAAACCTTTGAATGAGGAGGACTTCGCCAGGCTATGGGAAATGTTGGGCATCAAATAATTTGTGAAATCTAGTTTAAATGAGGGTGTTGGAAATATTAAACCATATTTCACACCTCCTGCAAGTGCTTCGTTGTGAAGCAATAAAAATATACCTCTTGAAGGTGCTTCACTGTGAAGCAGAAAAAACATGCCCCCTGAAGATGGTTCACTATGAAGTAATTTAAATCTGACAGTTTGCCCATCAATTTTGCGAAGTAGTGTCCAGGCATGGGAAACGAGCGCCTGACATCACACATGTGAGTAGGTAGGGTTTTTTGGTGATTGGTTGAAAACCCTCTTTGGCATGTACTTTTTTCCAACCGATTGCTGAAAATTTTCCCACCCATTGTCCTCATCTCCTGTCTATAAATATCAGACCTATTGTCACTTTGTTAAGTGAGAGGAATTGCTAGCGCAAAGCAGTCGCAATAATTAGGGTTTCGAGCATAGAGCAGTAGAAGAGAGAAAGTAGTAGTCGTAGACAACCAAAGAGGGGAGCAACAGTCTCTAGGAAAATCCTTGTGTTTATCCTAAAAATTACTTGTAGATGTTTTAGCTTCATTTAGAGAAGTTTTTTAATGCAACGTTATATGATAAATAAGATCTTTGTTTGTTTCCAATCAATTGGTGAAGGGTTCAATATTATTTATTTTGACATCAACTTTTCTTTGCTTATCTCGTGTTATTTTTCCCAGAGCACTCACCTTGTTGCTTCGTAAATTAAGATTCCAATTCACCCAAGATTAAACTAGAGTAAAGCTTCATAGCCAAAGTCACCTAAAGCCTGCAAGCCTCGAAATCAAACTATCCTAAACTTACCGTCTTGCACTTACTATTTTTGAAGCAGTTTCACTTCAGAAAAAGGTCTTGCAAAGTAGCTGCTTCACTGCCCAAACCTCCGAAGCACACACTTCGTAACTAAAACTTTTGAAGCTCCCTCCACGCTTTGAAACTATGTGAAGCTTCTTGAACCTACCACTTTGCTAAAAATTTAAGCGAATCACCCGTCTCACTAATAAAATTTGTGAACCTCAAACCTCATATAGAATCACACAAAATGATTTATTATTTCCGCAATTCATATTTCCTTAAAATATTAATTCTATATGTAAATAAAAATTCATTGGTGGCATAGATTTCAATCCCAATATTTTCCTTTTTATTTAATTCAAAAATTTATAATAAATGAAAGGTCTGCAATTTGTGTGTCCATTTATTTTAGTGGAAGAATAGTGCAGAGAAAGGTTAAACCCGACACAAGTTAGATGGTGATCGAAGCATAGAGCAGTGGGAATCAGTATGAAAGCCACATAGTGATGGATCAATTAGGGTAGATGAGTTGTAGGTTCATCCAGCTTCAAATATTTATCATGAACGTTTGAATATTATTTTTGAAAGTTTATATTTAGAAAGAAGATATGAGAATGAGTGAGAGCTAGGAAGGAGGAATACATGTAAGTTAGGAGTGAGCGCAAGATGGAAGGGAGGAGTGTGAGTGTGAGTGTGAGTCTAGGCTAAAGAAATTGTAAGTCAATAAGAAGTTCAAGTTAGAGGCCAACTAGTTAGAAAGTTATATTTGAAATACTTAATGGAAAGTTAAGATCCACTAATTAGAAATTGAGATATAAAGGGTCCTTAGTTAGAAAAAACATCACATGGGTAGATGTCACCATAGTTCACTTGGATCAACCTTTAGAAAAAACAAAGAAGGATATAAGAGATGAAAAACTACATTCTGTTAGTTCAAAAAGGAAATAAAGGGACAAAGGAAGATGCCACTAAAAGTTCTAAAATAAATATGAGAGAAGAGGTCAAGTTTATTTTAGTTAAATCACCTTCATATTCATAGGAAAGTATAAAATACTTTAATGCTAATAAAAGTGAAAGTTGTGTAGAGGTTATACCTTGCACTTTAAGGTTTTAAGAGAAACATAATAAAATAAATGAGGATGGAGAAGTATTAGTAGGAATGAAAAAAAAGTAAGACCCAAGAAGCAAATGTAACAAAATTGAGTGAAAATCATTAGCTAAAATATTATTCCATGAAGAGCTTAAATAATACAATGAAACTATAGGATAGATATAAAAAATAATATCTTGCTATATTCATGCTAACAAACATGCATGAGTGAGAAGCACTTAACTAATAACCTAATAACGTAGTCAAATTGACTACAATAACTAACCTACTAACCTCAAGATATTCCATAGTGAATATCTTCAAGGTAATTAGTAAAAGTAATGTACTAATTTATGTCTACCATACGGCAAATAAAATTTGCCTAGGATAATATTACAAATTATCAAATGAGATAATAATTATAGTTACCATATCATAGTAACTCTAATATCCCCCCTTATACATTATTTGGGTAATGTATATAACTGTCCCAATATAGTGAGAAAGATGTTTATATGTGGGTTCTTGCTCTAGATCAGGCTCTATCATAGTGCTTTGGCTGCTCTAAGCAAAAAGTGGGTCATTTCTCACTTTGTTTTTACATTAACAAATGTCCTTATTGTAATATTGTCATCCAACCGAATTGCATGTGTACTAACTACTACAACCGCTAGGTGTACTAGAGTAGATCACTACATACGAGGTTCATTTTTTTTAGAATATGATTATGCAAAAGTTTTGATGTAGTAGCTAAGGTGTCAGTTGTTGTCAAAAATGCACCATTATAAGTTTCTCCCCTTATTGCAAAGCATGTTGTAATGGAATTTATGCAAGAAGTGTGACTAAGGTGTCGGTCTCTGTCGAAAATGCATCCTTATAAGTCTTTCTTCCTTTTTAGAAAAAAATGTGTGAAGTAGGAAATAAATGTTTATCCCCCCTTAAGTGCAAAATATATGCAACTCATGAAGCTTTTTAAGGCTTTTACAAAGATTACCTCCTAGGAAAATTTCAAAAATTACACCATAAAATCCCCCCTTTTATTTACAAGTACTTCAAATAAAAAGAGTTTGTTATTTATGAAGCCAAAAGAGGTACAATCACCCATTTATTGCCAGTACTTCAAAAAAAAACATTTTCTATTTATGAAGCCTAAAAAAGAGGGTTGGAATGGTGCTTGCCTAGGGTGACAAATTTGTTTCCCTTACAAAGTTGTATGGGCCATGAGCACCTTGTGTGCTCTTTCTAAATCAGAATTAAAATCTGAATCAGACACTTTAGTAGTAACATGACCTCTTTGTTTTCTATTTTGTCTTGATGATGTGCATTTGCCATTTTTGTTTTACTTGTTTTTAAAACAACATCAATTGGTGTCATGGTTGTCCTTTTTACAATTTGTGCAAAACTTATTTTCTAATTGAGGTTACTTGCCCTTATATTTTTAAGATGATCCCAAAGATGATCCTCCCTTATAAAAGTTATCTTTCTTCTTTCTACCCTATTTTTTTGAGTAAAGTGCATTTTTTGACACTTCATCGCTTTGGAGCTGATTTGCTTCCTCGATTTGAACAAAATTGACTAACTCCACAAAGGTTACTATTATTTGAGATACATGAAGGGATGTTATTAACATCTTGTAGGATTCTATAAGAGCCCTCAATATTACTAAAGTCAGGAAATCATCTTCTACTTTTGCTCCTAAAGCATTCATATTTGACTTTAGTTCTGCCACTCTATAGAGGAATAGTTGTACTATTTCTCCTGACTTCATATGGAGTGTATGAAGTTGTGTTTGAAGGTTTAGAATATTAGATTGATTCTTTACTTAAAAATAGTAGATAATGCATCTCATACATATTTACCATATTTAGCTTCACTTATGTGAGGCTAAAATTCATTAGTAGTAGCTAGGAGAATAAACATGAGAAGACAGTTGTCCTTTTTATCCCATGCATTTTGATCTACTCATGTTGATGTGGATCTTTTAAGAGTGTCATCCACTATATCCCATATTTTAATAAGATCTTTGTTTGTTAAAAAGGGGTACTCCTTTAATTTTGTTTACAAATAATTTACTCTAATATTTAATAATCAATTAATTGATATAAAGCTTAAAAGAACAAATTATTAATTAACAATTAAAAAATTAAAATCTAATTGCAAAAAAAATATGTACCTTGCCCGCCCCTAACAAAAAAAAATGGTTAAAATGGTGTAGGAAGGAATCGACCCATGATCTAGCGTGGGTTAATGTAATGTCCCAAAAATAAATATTTTTGTAAATGTCTCCTACACTTAATTATAAAAGTGAAAAAGGGGTTCATGTGACTAGGAGACATAACTTAAGTTGTGTTTATTTATGTTTTATGTTTTTGTAATAAGGCACTTTAAGTGATTTTAGGGTTGGGAGATGTCAAATCCAAATTAGAACCTCACCCTATATAAGGGAGTGAGACGTCCCATTTTGGGCATGTTATGTTGATATCAGAATTGAATATTGAAACCCTAGAGGTTCCATGAGTTGAGATTGCAGGTCTTGCTCATTCACATAGTGCATTGGAGGTACATTGTTAGGGTCTTGGCAATATCATTGCAAGTGTTATTGCCCTAAAATATCAAAAATACAATAAGAGGCATCCATGAGGAGTTCATGGCATTTTTGGGAGCTTTTGTGTCATGTGTTTTAGATCTGTTGGCAGCCCCAAACCCTACGCTTGTATTTGGGGTCATTTTTGAGGAGTTTTTGCATCTGTTCAGCCTTGGGGAGCTGTTGTATTGGTTTGGAAATATTTAATATATGATATTGGCTGATTTCTCCTCATACTTGTGTTATTTTATGAGTATTTTTTGAGTTATTTCCTTGCTGTACTTAATTTTTGCATTTTCATAGTAAGGGTTTGTTGTTTCTTAAAAAAAGACATTACAAGTGGTATCAAAGCTGGAATCTTGCCAGCATGTGGTTAGTTTCAACATTTTCTGTGTTTTTTTAGTTATTTGTTGTGATAAGTGTGTTTCTATGGTGAAAAGTTGTGCCCTAGTGAAAATCGTAGATTTTTAGGGGATTCACGAATTTTTAGGGATTTTTTTTTAGAAAATAAAAATTGCAGATTTGGATACCCTTTTGACCAATTTGCAGTTCTATGGTTTCAGGAATTTTTTTTGGTGGTCAGAATTTTTAGAATTTTAGATTTTCATATTTTTAGGGTTTGATAGGGTTTTATGCATCGTCCTCCTGTTCATCAATATTTTACTAGGAGACTCACTTTGGAAATGTCAAACAGGGAAGAGGTTGAGGAGCCCCAAAGGCCAGTTGATAGGACTGAGCAAAAATTTGATGCCCTACTTGACATGCTACAAAGAATGGTGTCCTTACAAGAGACAAATCAGTAAGAATTGAGGGCAGCTTTGGGCAACCCAGATGGCACAATGAGGGAAGGAGAAAGGGAGGGCAACAATAATGGGCATGAGTCATCATCTAACTCACACACTCCCTTGCCTAGGCCGTCTAAGCCTATGTTCCTTGTTCCACCACCTCCATAGGAGGAAAATGAGGTAACTGATGAATTAGATGAATGGTTTACTACTTATAGTAATAAATCCGAGGGTTTTAGGGTAGCAGTTTATTTTGATAAATATTTGAATATTGTGGGTAAATCTGTTGTTGAGGCTAAAAAAGAGAAAAATAAGCCATTTTTGCATCAAAAGGTGACCATTCCATCATTTAATGGTCAAGATGATCTTACAGCTAGGGCATGGCTTCAAAAATTCTAGACTTATTTTACCTTGGAGCCTATTTTTGAAGTTGATGCAGTTTAGATTGCTACACTCCACCTTGAGGGTAGTGCTTACTCATGGTGGCATCATGGGTTAGTAACCCAAGGGCATAGTGATATTGATACATTTGATGAATTTTGTACCAAGGTTTTGAACAGGTTTGAAAGGAGGAATGTGGAAGAGTATTTCAAGGAGCTTGCCACTTTGAAGTAAACTTCATCCATTCATGCCTATGTGGAGGAGTTTGAACAAATTTTAGTTCAGGTACAAAATATTTCACCCAAGAGGGTAATTTTTCTTTTTATGGATGGTTTGTTGGAACCCGTGAAGGGATTAGTTAAAGCTTTTGAACCAGCCACTCTTAAAGATGCCATTAAGAGAGCTTTAAGCTTAGAATCTATTTTACCTCCTAGACAGAAATATTTTGCACATAATTCACCTATTAGACCACCTTTTGTAGCCAGAAAAATAGTTTTTGGACAGTAGTATGGGCATCAAGGAAACCTCAGTAGCAAGGTGGAAATGAGAGAAAGTTTTATGGCAGGAATCCCACACATGGAGAAGGTTTCAGATATGGTTTTCAGCCACCTAATAAGCCCCCAAATGGTCCACGCTTGACATAAGAAGAGAAAGATGAGCTAAGGAAACAAAACAAGTGTTTCATTTGCAAGTCTCCTTGGAAAAGAGGTCATAAATGCAAAGGAGGTATGAAAATAATTGAATTACATTCTGATTCTGATTTTGATAATACTGATTTTTATGAGGTAGATGAGACACCCTTGGAAGAAGAAGCACAAAGGGAGTATGAGGAATTTCCTGAAGGTTTCCTAGCCACTTTAAGTGGGCTGAATTAGTTTCGTACTATTAAGGTACCATGTAGATCTTTTGATGAAAAGGTTATTGTTTTAATAGATGGTGGTGCTACTTACAATTTTGTTGATGAGAATTTTGCCACTAGAAAGAATATTCCTATAGCTATCATTCCTAGTTTTAATATTGCTATTGGCAATGGTGATCTTCTCACATGCAACAAAGTGGTAAGAAACATAAAAATTAATTTTGGCAACATGGAAGTAGATGAGCAATTCTTTGTTTTTCCCTTAGGAGGTATTCCACATATGGTTTTGGGTGTGCAATGGTTGTATTCACTTGGTGATTATGTTACTAATTATAAAAAATTAGAACTGAAATTTGTGCTTGAAGGGAAAGATGTGGTGTTGCAAGGAATCAAGGAAAATGGGTCAAAATATTCTTGTAAAATTTTCGAGGTTTCATACAAAAGAATGGAGAAGATGATAAGGCATAAGGACGTTGAGTGGGCAGCTATAATTTTTAGTTCATAAGGGAAAAAATCAGCCACCTATCATCCTCAAATTCAAGGTTTACTACAAAAACATCTTAAGGTTGATCAAACTAAAGTTTCAGCTATACAAAGATGGCCTATACCATCCAACCTAACGGAATTGAGGGGTTTTGTGGGTTTATGCAGTTACTACAGGAGGTTCATTAAGGGGTTTTCTTATTTGGCTGCCCCCCTTAATGAATTAACTAAGAAAGGGGCCTTTTCATGGTCCAATGAGGCTTTTTTAGCTTTTCTAAAGCTGAAATATGTAATGACTTCCACTCCCTTACTTGCTATTCTTGATTTTTCTATTGCTTTTACTATTGCTTGTGATGCTTCAGGTGTTGGAGTTGGAGCTGTACTTATGCAAAAAGGATGCCTCATTGCTTATGAGAGTAGAAAGCTCTCAAATGTGGAGAAAACTTTCAGCATCTATGATAAAGAGATGCTAGCTATCATGCATGCCTCGACCAAGTTCAAGCAATACTTAGTGTGTGGCAAGTTTATGGTAAAAACTAATCATAATAGTTTGAAATACTTCTTGGGGCAAGTTGAATTGAATGAAAGACAACAAAAATGAGTAACAAAGTTGCAATCATATGATTTTGAAATTGAGTTTGTAAAGGGTAAGAAGAATTCAGTTGTTGATGCACTTTCTAGGCACCCTAATTTTTATTCTCTTTCCATTATTTCTACTGATTGGAAGGTGAAAATTATGGCTGAATATGCAAAGAATGATTTTTGTTCTAAACTAATAAATGGGCAAGTTGAAGATGAGATGTTCAGCCATAAAGAAGGACTTATTTTTTATAAGGGAAGAGTGTTTTTAGTACCTGAATCAAAGCTGAAACAAGCTTTAATTACAACCATGCATGATGCTCCACTTGTAGGCCATCGAGGTTTCTACAAGACTTACAAATAGGTTAGAGAAATATTCTATTGGAAGGGTTTGAAAAGGGATGTCTTATTGCATGTTTAGGAATGTGTTATTTGCCAATAAAACAAGGGGGAACATGAATTTGTAGCTGGTATACTTCAGCCACTTCCTATTCCCAATCAGAAATGGGAAAGTATCTCCATGGACTTCATTACTAGTTTGCCCAAGGTATACGTGAAGGATTGCATATTTTTTGTTGTTGATAGATTGACAAAATTTTCTCATTTCTATGGCATTTCAACAACTTGTACAACCATACAAGTTACTAATTTATTTTTTAAAAAAGTTTTCAGATTGCATGGTTTGCATAAATTCAATGTGAGTGATAGGGACATCAGATTTTTGAGCATGTTTTGGCAAGAATTTTTAAAGCTATGTGGTACTATATTGACTCCTAGTACTAGCTACCATACCCAAACTGATGGGCAAACTGAAATTGTTAAAAAATGGCTTGAAGGATATTTGAGAAATTATGTTTCAGGTCAACAAAACGCATGGGTTAAATGGCTACATCTTGGTGAATATTGCTACAATTCTACTTATCATATGTCCATAAAAATGTCTCCATTCAAGGCACTTTATGGTTATGTTGCCCCACACATTTTAGATATGATTTTTGGTGATTCAAGGGTCCAAAAAGTTAGAGACTTTGCAGTAGAAAATCAAGATATTCTTAATTCTTTGAAGGACAATATTCATATGGCACAAAATCAGTAGAATAAGTATGCAGATCAATAGCGTAGTGACCACTCATTTGAGGTGGGATACTTGGTTTATGTTAGGTTGCAGCCGTACAAACAATCTACATTGAAAAGAAGTGGAGCAAAAAAACTCAAACCCAAATTTTATGGACCTTAAAAGGTGTTGAGTAAGGTTGGATAGATTGCAAATGCTTTGGAACTTCCAATCGGAAGTAAAATACATAATGTCTTCCATGTTTCTTGTTTGAAGAAGACCTTGGGCCAACATATTCAGCCATCTTCAGATTTTCCACCCCTTGATGATGAAGGAAAGCTCATTCTTGAACCTGAATTGATCCTTGAGACAAGGGAGAGAAAGCTTAGGAGTAGGACTCTCAAATAATATCTTGTGAAGTGGAAGGACTTGCCTATGGAGCATGCTACTTGGGAAGGTGCATAAATTTTAGATGCTCCAGCTTTGACTTTGCTTGAGGACAAGCAATTTGAGGAGGGTGGACTTGTAATGTCCCAAAAATAAATATTTTTGTAAATGTCTCCTACACTTAATTATAAAAGTGAAAAAGGGGTTCATGTGACTAGGAGACATAACTTAAGTTGTGTTTATTTATGTTTTATGTTGTAATAAGGCACTTTAAGTGATTTTAGGGTTGGGAGATGTCAACTCCAAATTAGAACCTCACCCTATATAAGGGAGTGAGACGTCCCATTTTGGGCATGTTATGTTGATATCAAAATTGAATATTGAAACCCTAGAGGTTCCATGAGTTGATATTGCAGGTCTTTCTCATTTCCATAGTGCATTGGAGGTGCATGGTTGGGGTCTTGGCAATATCATTGTAGGTGTTATTGCCCTAAAATATCAAAAATACAAAAAGAGGCATCTGTGAGGAGTTTGTGGCATTTTTGGGAGCATTTGTGTCATGTGTTTCAGATCTGTTGGCAGTCCCAAATCCTACAATTGTATTTGGGGTTATTTTTGAGGATTTTTTGCATCTGTTCAGCCTTGGGAAGCTATTGTATTGGTTTGGAAATATCTAATATATGATACTGGCTGATTTCTCCTCATACTTGTGTTATTTTATGAGCAATTTCTGAGTTATTTCCTTGCTGTACTTAATTTCTACATTTTCATAGTAAGGGTTTGCTATTTCTTAAAAAGGGACATTATAGTTAATCTTAGCTTCGGGAATCCGACCACCCCGTCTAGGGCTTTAGATGTGTGCTTAAAAGCATGAAATTGATGTTATGCATGCCATTGGTGCACAAAGGTTTGAAAACATTCACATGTGCTTGGATTTGTTTAATCCCACATGCACTATGAAGTGCATCAAGAAGGCTTTAAAACAAAGAATCCTTCTCTTTTTAAACGATTGCCTTCAAGTAATAAATAACATATCCTTTTGTCATGCGATCAACTAATGATAATAAAACATGTCAACACTCCATGCAGCCTATCACTCAATGCCACATTAGCACGATTCGGCCAACCACAATCCACGATGTCAGTATGGTCCAGCCAATCACAATATGCCACATCATTAGTTTTTAGGTGTATTGAAATGCATGCTATTTGAACCAAATTAGTGCCTCCATGTCAGTAGTACCTTTTGGACCGCCATGTGTCAACCCAAATAGCTTTGGGTTCCATGTTGCATATCAGGATTAGGTTTTACATTAATGTTCAAGATCTGTGCCTCGAATCATGTGCAAGTCGAGATTCACACTAGGTTTTGATATCACCATTGTTAGTTATGAGATTTTGCAACATTAAGATCCTAGTGCTTCGTGCGAAGGTAGTGGTGTTCAGGAGTCCCTGTGTGATCCATGTGGTCATATTTTGTCATCATCCAGTCCTGGTTAGTCGATGTTTGTTAGACAGTCCATTAGGATCCATGGTCCATTTATTTGTTCATCAGTTGATCTATCTATCTATCCATAAATTGGTCTATTTGTTTATCCATCAGTCGGGTTGCATGGTCATTGAATTTGATGTCCAACATGTGATCGACATCTTGATTTATAGGGTGATCATTAATCCATGATGATGTCAGCTCTATGGTCTTCGGAGTGGGAGGGAAGCTGCTATTAGATCTGGTAGCATGTCAGATCCCTTCATTGTCTACCAATGTCAAAAAAATAGAATAGAGAATATCACAGTTGAAAATCTAAAACAAAAAATTTGTAAATTTTTTCTAGGTTCCAGCCAACACAACTCGGGATGCATGCCCAGCAGGCCATTAAACTCTATGCATAGCCTTGAGAAACATGTTGTGCTGCTTATGATCCACCTCAGGATATGTTTTGAGTAGCAAGTCTAAGGTGTCCTGTTTTGAGATTTATTCCCACTTGGATTCGATCAGCTCTGCCCTTCTCCCAGCTTCATAGGTCCTGTTCACTATACACTATAATACAAATGTAACAAAATGGAACAAAAATCATTAGTTGAAATATTATTCCATGAAGAGCTTAAACAAGACAATGGAACTATAGGATAGATATAAAAATAGTATCTTCCTATATTCATGCTAACAAATGTGCTTGAGTGAGAAGTGCTTAACTACTAACCTAATAATGTAGTTGAGTTGACTATGATGACTAACCTACTAACCCCAATATATTCCATAGTGAATATCTTGAAGGTAATTTTAGACACCAAAACAACACCAATCCGATTATGTGGCTACAAACGTTGATCGCATTGACACACACACGCCCCAAGGTAGCACCCAAAGGTTAAATAGTGGTCCTAACCACTCTCACAATAGTTTTAGAAGGTCAGAGGTCAATTTGGAATATTTCAGGCACTCTGCTCCATACTCGTTCCACCCAGGGATGATTAAAAACTGGTACTCATCCCACCCTAGTACGATTAGCAGTATTTGCTCTTGGGTGGGGTGAATAGCAGGTTTGACGAGCAAAAAGTCAAATCTTGACAAATGGTAGCCCAGATCCACCACTTAACTCCTCCTTCATTGCATGGGAGTGCGAGTGAGCATTTTGGACTACTATAGGTAGTTACAAAGGTAGTAATGGAGCCCTTAAACAAGGAGGAATCTTCTCCCCCTAGAAAGGCATGATTGCCAAGTGGTGCCTCTGCATGCTCATACACAAAGATCGTCAGGTCTATAAAATGGTGAGTCTTCTCACCCCAAATATATACAAAGAAGGAGAATTTTGAGCAATGAAGTGCTATCATTTTGCATACTCACTTTTTTTTGTGCCTTTCACATCCTTGATCTCTCTTTTGGAAGGGAGGTCATTGGGTGGTTATTGGAAGTGCAATCCGGACCCCAAACCCTACATTTGGCAATAGTATCCCACCCAAATTTACCAAAAACACCCAATAAGAGATTTTTGGCCCATCCCAAGTGGATTGGTGCCAAAATTTGGACCCAAACGGTGGGTGTCCTACCCCCGGGTGCCCCCCGCACTACTGCAGTCCTAATCGCCCCATCCTGGAGCGATTAGAAATCTGTAGCAGAATTTAGTTCTATTATTTTTGCATTTTATTCTAGGTTGATTAGATAGGATTGCATTCAAATTTAATGTAATTCTGAGCAGTTTTGATCATGTTTTTGTTATTTCATGCTTTCACTAACATGCAGGTAGCATCATCAAATTCCTGGTGATAGAGGAAAAATTGGCAAAATCTAACCTTCTGGGTCTTTCCAAAATACCCCATTTTACCTAATCCCAAAATTTGCAGGTGATTTGGAGCCTCCCAGATGGTACATTTGGGACAGTGCTTTCTGACATTTTGTTGTAGGTCTAATCGTCCCACCCCGGAGCGATTAGAAATCCACGGTGAATTTTTTTATTGTTCTTTTTGTAGTGCCTTCCCGATGATGTTATCATGCCTCTGTCAAGTTTTTAGCTTATTTAGATTTATTTTGGTTGTCATTTTATTTATCTTTTTGCATGCACTAATCGTAGGCTTTGGGGATCACATGTTTCATTTTATCCACAGGTTCTACTGATTGTTTTTTGTTTCCTTGAATGCAGGATCTCAACACCGGAGGAGAAGCAAAGAATAAAAGACCCTTTTACGCAAGTGGTGGCAACGTTTGGTTCGCCCATTTTATATGTGGGCACGTGGAAGAAGGCATACCACCCATGGTGTAACGAAACCTTATTTAATGCTCCTAGCCCCTGAAAATGGAGGAGACATGTTGTAACCGAGATTTAAAGCAAATTAATAAAAAGGTCTATACTCCATATTTGCTTTCTATATGGTTTCAATTCATTTATGTTTCTCTCCTTTCATGCATTTTCTATTCATAGGATTTAGCATTATCTTTGGCTTTGCTTGCATCGCACTTGGTGTTTCCTTTTTGCTTCCATATCGTCGTGCTTTCAGTAATTAGTAAAAGTAATGTAGTAATTTATATCTACCATGTGGTAAATAAAATCTACCTAGGATAACTACAAATTATGAAATGAGGTAATAATTATAGTTACTGTAGCATGGTAACTCTAACATCAAAAACAAAAATAGAAACCCAAAGAGATATATATTTTTTGATTATATGGATGAAGGGGTTTTTAAAGGGTCCTTGAACATTTACAAAAGAATTTTGGATGGGACCCCAAAGCAATACAAAGACAAAGAGTATTCAATAATCTCAAAAGAAGTACATCTAAGGGATGGAATCTAGCTTCCAAAAAGCAGATCTGACAACAAATAAATTATGAATCTTACATAATTGCCTCATATCCAATTAAAAATTCAAATTTTAAATATTATGTTAGAAGATAAAACCACCAAGAGTTTGAAGACATTCGAGAGAGACTAGGCAAATTCAAACAGATTTATTGCCAAAGATTGAAGTTGAAAAAAATCCACTCAATGATAGACTTACGAACCAGCGATCTAGGACCAAGTAATAGTGGACTACAAACAAGGAATGAAGATAAATAGCTAGAAAACATTGATAAGACACTGAAAAAAATTGGCAAGAGAAATTAAACAATCATTTTCACTTGAAATTTAAAATTTCCCAATTCACTTGATAGAAAAAAAGCAAAAGAAGGTTTAAATTTTGTCAAAATTCAAATTTCTCTCCTAAGACAAAAACCTAGGATCTAGAAACCTAGGCCATAAAACCCATGCATGCAACAATTTTGCATTTGGAATAGCTATAGCAGGCACGAAGGACTCAAAAAAATAAAAATTCCTTGTCCAAGACAAAGAACACATATTTGGAGTCAAAAAAGGTCTAAATTTGAATCCAACATCAAATTTTGGCCCAAATTGATAACTCTATTCCTAGTGAATTTGTACTACATCCATAGGCACATAGAACATATTCCAAAAGGAATTGTGAGAAACCACCACAAGGAGAAACACTACGACTTAGTTTTCCCCAACCAAAATTCCTTCTAAGACATCTTAGACCGCTACCCAAACAACCATCCAACAAATTTGAGACCACTATCCAACCAACCATCCAATAAATTTGAGACCACTATCCAACCAACCATCCAATAAATTTGGGACCACCAAATTGGAAAACTGGAAGCCTGTATTAAAGGGTAAAAACTTCAACTCATGCCATAGCCTCTAAGGGACCAATATTTATCCAAACAATGGAGGTTTTGGGCTTACGATATTGAGACCAAATATTCGCAAACTAGGTCTACAAAAACAAAAGGTATGAAACCACTTATATGAGAATAACCCATAGATTACATAACCATCAATCCAATAGTTCAAAAGTTCTACATGATGGTCCATGAATTCATATGGTCACGCAACAAATCAAATCCTAGAAATGGCTTTCCTAGTCAGGTTCCCGTACGGATTTGGTTCCAAAAACAAAGGTGACATTTTTTTGTTCCAACCTAAAATTAAAAATCTAGGCCCACATTTTTTCTTGATTGATGCTAAAATTCATTACTTGGAGGGCCCATTTAGGTCTCTAATATTCCAAGATATCATTTACGATATTCAAAAATGTTCTATCCCCTGAATACAATGGTTAAAAGTCCTTTTAGAGTTAACCTCTCCTGAATAACATGGAAAATATTCAACATAATTCCAACATTCTTGTGTTGTTGGTATATAAAGCAACACTTGCATGAGGGTTTGGTAATGAATTTATATGAAATTTAATTGCAAGCAAAAAATGAACGAAAGGATATTATTGTATTGAAGATGGTCAAGTTTACACAATAAGGAAATAATTTTTCTAGGGATTTTCCTTTAAAGGTTTTCTAGGATAAATTCTTATGTAATGTGTTATTCTTCTTTGTTTTAGCTTTGAATCTGTAATTATTATTTTTCTAGAATTTTTTTATCGGTGTGTTTTCTCTCTTCAAAGAAAAATATCTTGAGAATGTTCAAACTACCCTTAGGAACTCTCAACCATATGTTAAGGGACTCCAAAATCAAATAGACCAATTGGCAAGTGGACAAGTGCCGAATTCTCTCCTAGAGATAGAAAGGAGTAAGAACAAAAGCTTAGTTGATTAGCTCACCACCCAACAAGCCTAGCTCAACAAGGAAAGGGATGGCTTCCAAAAGGAGGTCAAGGATGAGAGGAAGAAAAATGCAGGAATAAAACAACAACTATGAGAAACTAAATTAGTAAATACTATAAAAACATAACCAAAGCAACATCATCACTATCCAAGGTACTCAAATTCATTGATCTAGTTGCCAAGAAAAGCACCCAAATAAGCCAAGAGGTTGAGCAAATTTTCATAATGACTTCTAAGAGGTCAACAAAAGCAAAGAGGTATAGAAATAAACTTTTCACATCACCCAACTATAAGTTAACAACTTTAGGTATCTCAAATGAAGAAGTGATGGTGTAAAAATTGTTTATGTACTTGATAAAGAACAAGTTGCATAGAAATTTAAAGTCCAAACATATGTCTTGACTACTATGAATGCAAACCTTGGTGGTACCATCAATGTCTTAATTCAAAAGTGTTTGTCCTTCCCCTAGATAGTTTATAATAAGCTCCTTTTGTAGTAGAATTGTATGCAATTGTTTGAGCAATAAAACGAGAGCCAAATAAATTTTGCTAAATAGCTAGATTATCCCACTTTGAAAGATGTAGCATGGATTATTCAATCCTTTGTAGAGCTTGAGGTACATATACAAGAGATCATGGAAAAAATAAGGATCTTCTCACATGATGACCAAATCAAACTCTATAGATTCTACCACTAGTAATAGATAGCAAAGTTGCTTTCAAATGAAAAGTGTAAAAAAGATGGATAATTAATTATCTTAGTATTCTTGCATTTTTTCACCATTTTTCCATTCTTCACATTCTTTTATTTTGATTCCATGCCCAATAGATAAGGCTAAAATATTTTTAGATTCCTTATCTTTAGCAAGTAGAATATCCCCCATGTGCCATCAAAACAATAATAAAAAATCACTATATGGAAGAAATAATGTTTGTCTTAGCCAATTTTTGCAAGACAACCTTTATAGGAAGCATACCAGTAGAAGAAGAAGAGTGGATATAAAACACATCATTGACTTTGTGACCAATGATGGGAGCTAATTTTACAAGTCAAGGGGACAATGATGTTTTCAAGCCAGGGGTGTCATCAATATTTATAATTATGGTAAGCACTAGCTTTATTACTAGCTTTTTGATGTCATGCAAACCATCAAATCATTGATCAACAATGGGTGCTGGTTTGAGAAGCTAAGAAATATGCAAGAATTCCTAAGCCCACATGGCTCACTAACCAAGCTAATCTAATGGTGGGGACTATTCCCAAAGAAAATGATTTGCAATAAAGTAAGTTCATACAAACTGACAATATTTTAGATCTATGGTAGATGCTAATTTGCAAAACTAAAGGGTGGAACAAAATCAAAGTAACATGAGTCATTAAGCTTGTGATGAATGATGACCCCCTTTTTCCCACCAATATAAGCAAAAAATGGTTTTTGAGTCATGTGAGTTGTTGATGCCTCATCCAACAACCTGTGCTATTTCTTGAGTCTATTGGAAAAGGTGTTAAAGGATATTATGTCCATTGGCTAAGGCCTCGGCATGTGAATAAATACATGGTAACTACATGATTTATCCACTCCACACTCAAGCCTAATCTAATAACTTCCACAAACTAAGGAGATATGTATGATATGGTATTGAACAACAACATTGACCATCTAATAAAAAAGGAAATCATCCAACCTAGCAAGTCCCAATTTTGAGAAATTAGTGATAGTAACCAATCAGGTTTCATCATCAAGCTCCTACCTTCTACAACAAGGAATCTAGATGACTAATAGGTGTATTTATTATAGGAATGACATTATAGGAAAGTGATCAGAATCTTAAAGGTAATAGATATGGAAACTCCAGTTTCAAAGACCTCAAACATGGTGAAATTGATTGCTAATGGATCTTGCACCCACTCTTTAGTGGAACTCCTAGTAAGTGTAGTTGGAAATAGTGGCAAAGGCTCTAAATCCATAGGCCCCAAATCTCTCAGCATTAATGGCTCCAATTTCCAAGATCTTGAGGCCACCAACAATAAATGTAAACCCATCTCTAGCTCAATATCGAAGGAATTACTTTTAATTATTTTACATATTTTGAGGTAAGTAAGCCTTATTTTTTGGGTATAAATATTAGTATCAATGGCATTGTAAGGAATTGGAAGTTGCCTACTCATGCCTATTATTTGGTCTTGTGTGCATATTTTCTTTTGCTTTCTCTTGTATATAGTTTGGACTCAAACCTTGAGTCATTTTTTAATAGCATCAAGATTCTTTTAATTTGACATCTTTGTAAAGAAAACTTGAATATATATATATATATATATATATATATATATATATATATATATATATATATATATATATATATATATATATATATATGAGATTGTGGCTAATTTTGCTTTGCCCTTTTTCTTATGTGTATTCATTTTGTATGTAAATGCTTATGTTAGATTTGAACTATGTTCACTTATCTTGCTATTGGTGGGTGATGAATGTGTTCATATCATTTTAGTTGTGCATAAGAGGAAATCTTTACTTTTTGATGCATCACCTTTGTTAGCTTAGGGTTTTATTTTCTATGCTTCTCTTCCCTTTTCCTTTGAAAACAAGTAGTTTAAGAAGGTACATTGAAGATCATATCAAAAGAGGAGATGACCATCATTAAAATCCCAAAGGTTATACTATGAGTGCCTCCCTCACCTATAGAGCTTCTTGACTATGTTGCTCAATGTGAGACATAAATGTTGAAAACAGTGTTATAGGTTCTCCAAACATTTTGAATAGACAACAACTATTAACATTGTCAGTTTTATTATATTTTTTATAATTTACAAACCCATTTAACACCTTATATAAAAATATACATGATATCATATCAACTAATAATATGTCAGATTTATTTGCCTTTATTTAAATAATATTTACAATTCATTCGCAACAATGTATTGTATCTATTGATAATCATTTTCAATTATTAGAGAAGATGTTTGCATTTTTTTCTTTTATTTCTTCACATTATTTGGATTAAGCCCCCCCTCCAAAAAATATTAAAATGATAAAAGTAAGTAAGCCCGTTTAGTTGGTGAGGAACTAGCAGTTGAAGAGGAACTACCAATTAAGTCACGCCTTTATTATAATAATTCATCTAATATTTTAACGATTGTTGAAAATATTGACACATTATTATTAATATACAAAAGTATTAAAATGATAAAAAGTAAGTAAGCCCGTTTAGTTGGTGAGGAACTAGAAGTTGAAGAGGAACTACCAGTTAAGTCACGCCTTTATTATAATAATTCATCTAATATTTTAATGATTGTTGAAAATATTGACACATTATTATTCTTTTATATTATATAAGCAAATTTCAGCGTAACAACAATCTACAAAATTTCATAGAATTTATATAAGGTACTATTTTAAAGACATTAAAAAATATTATATGGTATACAGAGGTTGTTTTTATTAATTTTATTCTGTTTTGTTATTGTTGATTTGGGGAAAGTATCTTTATACACAGACTAAATTTGATTTCTACCTTTACAAACAACCTACCTAAAATTTGAACCTAAATATTTTCTTAATAAATATCGGATAAATAGTTAACCTATAAAATAGGAATGAATTTCCTCACGGGGCATTTAAAAGATGAGCTTATAACATGCTACCTTATTTTATACTTCTGTAAAGAACTAATTCAATTTTGAAGGAGAATTAAATCGCCATCGATGCGGGAGCTTCGCTAAAACAACGCTGAGATGAGAGGTTCGCAGGAATATGCAGCGATGAAGGAGCAGGTTCGTTGTACCAAAACGTCAGATGGAAGCTTAGGTTAAATAGATCATAATATAGGAGGTTCGCTGGGTTAAACAGCGAGGTGGAAGTTGCTTCGGGCACCTTAGTTGCGAGTGGGTGCTTCGCAAAAAATACTGCCGAAGCTGTCACTTCGGCAGAAAGAGTGGTGAAGCGCGACTTCGGACAACAAAGTCTCGAACAGCTGCTTCGGGCGAAGTGGCACCAAACTGCCACTTCGGGGCAAAGACTCCCCGAAGTGTGACTTCGGGAGAGTTTGGGCCCGAAGCTTGGAAGCTTCGGCGAACTTTGACTCCGAAGTAAGACTTCGGGTTAAATTAAAGCGAAGCGGGACCTTAGCTCAACTAAACCACGAGGTCCAGAAATAGACAGACCCAAACATACGCTCTCAAGGAAACTACACGGTGGCAAGAGTGTGAAATATTTTTTTAGGAAATAGCCCGAGACAAATAAAACAAAGGTGTGCCAAATGTAATATAATAGAATCCTTCACGAAACACCATAAAATAAACAGTGAATTTATTTATCAGAATAAACAGAGTACAGTGCTTTTATAATGCAAATATTACAGACATCTGCAAGTACAATTGCAGGATAAACACAAGAGGGGCTTTCTGGAGATTGCTGCTCTCTTCTCCCCTTTTTTGTTGTACTATTTTGGCGTTGCTCTCCTCTACCGCTATGCGCTCGCAACTACAACAAAATGCCAAATGCTCCGGTATTTATAGGGGACAATGAGGACAAGGGGCAGGAAAAAATTCACCAATCGTTTGACAAGAGATTAAATGCCGAAGTAAGGGTTCTGACCAATCGCCGAGAAAACCCAACTACTCGCATGCTTGATGTCAGAGCCTCATTTCTCTCATTTGGTCACTGGTTCGTAGATTTGATGAGCGAACTACAAGTTTTGCATTACTTCGGAGCGAACCACCTGCTACCCATTCTCGAAAGCACACTTCGGGGGCATGAAATTTGGTTAAATATAATCTAACACCCTCCTTTAAACCAGATTTCATAAAATCTTTGACGCCTAGCATTTCCCCCAGCCTGATGACGTCCTCCTCCTTCAAAGGTTTTTTTAATATGTCAGCTACCTGCTTCTTAGACCTGCAAAACATCAATTGTACTTCACCGAATTTCACCAGCTCTCTGATGAAATGATACAGGATGTCAATGTGTCCGATCATGAAACACAGGGTCCTTTGACAATGCTATGGTGGAATTGTTATCACAAAAAAATTGTTGTTGTTGCTTCTGGCGGATGATACAGTTCATTTAGAACTCTTCTCAATTAGATTGCCTAGCATGCAACTGAGTTGGCAGCAATATACTTTGCCTCTATAGTAGATAAAGCAACATTTGGTTGCTTCTTTGAGGACCAAGAAACAACTTCAAATCCAAAATGGAAGGCATATCCAAAGGTGCTCTTCTGATCATCTATGCTACCAACCGAATCGCTATAAGTGTAGCCAATTAGTTGAAGCTGGTCTTGACTAGCATAGTGAATTCCATGGTTCCTCATGTCATTGACATATCTTAGAATTCTCTTGGTTGCCTTCCAATGAGTGTCTTTGGGTGACTCCATAAACCTACTGATTAAACTCACAAAAAACATCAAATTTGGTCTAGTTGCAGTCAAGTACATCAGGCTTCCAACTCACCTTTTATAGAGAGTTGGATCAATGCTTCTACTATTGTAAATTTTGCTCAACTTCAGGCCAATAGCAACTTGTGTGATGGTAGGTTGATGTCCTCCATATTGAACCACTTCAGGACATCCTTAACATACTTGCCCTGAGAAATGAAGATGCCATCTACTGATTGGTCAAATTAAAAGCCAAGAAAAAATTTCATCAACACCAAGTCTGTCATTTCAAACTTCATCTTCTTGGCTATTTTGAAGAGCTAAAATAGTCTACTGCTATTTCCAATATAAATCAGATCATCTACATACAAGCAGACGATTATCATTTCACCCTCTGCATTTGTATTCAGATACAGGGTGTGCTCATATGGGAATTTAATGAACCCATTTTCATGAAAGTAGCCATCAATCCGGCTGTACCATGGTCAGGGTGCTTGCTTTAACCCATACAGGGCCTTCTTCAGCTTTAGGACTTTGTCTTTTTGCCCATGTAGTTTATAACTGGGTGGTTGGTCTATGTAGACCTCTTATTCCAATACTTCATTCAAGAAGGTAGAATTGACATCCATATGGTAAACACTCCAACCTTTTTGAGCTGCCAATGCCAGGATCATCCTGACTGTGTCAATTTGGGCGAAAGGTGCATGCACCTCATGATAGTCAATCCCTAACTTATGATTCTAGCCTTTCACCACCAATCTGGCCTTATGTTTGTCAACTTCTCCTTGGGCATTAAACTTAGTTGTATATACCCACCAATCATAAGTAAGAATTTTAAGAGATATTCATGATACCACAAATATCTAAGTGCACCAAATCTAATGGCTTTGAAGCTCTCCAATATTGTCCTATAGGAAATGCATCCATGTGTTGCTTACCGACCAGGAAACCTTCACAAACTTGGTTTGGTTGCTCAATAAGGGGTAAACCCTTTACCATATGCTTATTGTATAGTAAATTCAGGCCACTGAAACTCAAGTGACTAAATCTAAGATGCCACAACCAGGTATCATCCTTTACAACTGCACTAAGATACATCAATAATTCATTCTAAATCTACAATGAAAACGTTTTGTTTTTCATCATGGACAATGTTGTAATCTGTCCATGTTCTTTGTCTTTGATGTTACAGACTCCATATTTAAACTACATAGTGTGCCCCTTCTGCACAAGTTTTCCAACACTCAACATATTATGTTTCAACCCAAGAACATAATATATGTCACAAATCTGTTTCCTTTCATTGTACCAGGTTTGGATGAGGATTTTACCTTTTCCTTTGAGAGGGACCTTGTTGTTGTTGCCCATATATACTTTAGACTGGATAAATTCATCTAGTTGTGAGAACATATCCTTGTTCCCGGTCATGTGGTTTCTGCATCCACTATCAAAATACCAAATATTTTTCTAACTCCCCTCCTCAATACTGCATGTCAACAACATATTACCAAAGGAATTTCTATTTCTAGCTTCATCTGTGTAATTTTCTTGATGTTGATTATCCTTGGCCAACTTCTTCCTACACTCTAAGATATAGTGGTCAAACTTCTTGTAGTAATAGCATTGGACCTTAGATTTGTCCTTCTTTTGATAAGAACCACCTTGCTAATTTTTGCCACTACCTCTTCCTCCTGCCTGATGGAAGTTGTAGCTGATCTCATTGTCCTTAGGGTTTGACCTCCCTTCTTTCTTGTGGCCTCTTCCATGCCTACCTCAGCCTCTTGCTCCTTGAGAACTAGAGGCACCTTGGTGGAAATCTTGTCTGCCACTATCTCAGAATGAGAGCTATGTCTTGAAAGCTTACTCCAAGAAATATTGAGTTGAGCAGCTCAACCTCTGTTGATGTGTCTGCATAGAACCCATGAGCTCATATACTGATAGGGTTGTCAAATCCTTTGATTCCTCTATTGCAATCACAACAAAATCAAATTTGGTTAGCAAGCTTCATAGAATTTTCTCCATAATCCTCTAGTGCTACACAATCTCACCATTCAACCATATCTGGTTGATGACATCATTTTTTTAGATGAACAAGTCACTCATGGACTCTGAATCACTTATCTACTAGTTTTTGAACTCCCTCCTTAACATCTACAACTTCAATAGTTTCTTTATTGGTGTTTCGATATGAACTGGATAAAATTTCCCAACCTTGCTTTGCCTTGGTTACTACTGTAATCTATGATAAAATGGTCTCATCAACTACCTACATGATGTAGAAGAGTGCCTTTTGGTCCTTATTTTGATTTTATTTTAAAAATTCTTTATCATCTTGGGAGAGTGTGGCCAGTGTTGTTGCATCTACTAGTTTTGGGTAGTCGTTCTCAACCAGATCCCAAAGCTCTTAAGACCTGAACAAGATTTTCATTTGGATTCTCTAGTAATCATAATTCTTGTCATTGAATCATAAGATCTGGAACTGTAGGTTGTTTTTTTTGAAATCCATGCTTCAATCTTCCATGTCATGACACAACAACTATGATACCAATTTTAAGGAGAATTAAATTACCAACGATGTGGTAGATTCGCTAAAACAATGCCAAGATGAGAAGTTTGCAGGAATATAGAGCAATGAAGGAGGTTCACTATACCAAAATGCCATATGGAAGCTTAGGTGAATTAGATCATGAGATAGGAGGTTCACTAGGTGAAAAATTGAGGTGGAAGTTGCTTCGGGCACTTTAGCTACGAGTGGGATGCTTCGTAGAAAATATTGTCGAAGTGGCAAATTCGGCAGAAAGAGTGGCGAAGTGCAACTTCAAGACAACAGATTCCTGAATTGCTGCTTCGGAAGAAGTGGCACCAAACTGCGACTTCGGGGCAAAGACTCCCCGATGTGTGATTTCGGAAGAGTTTGGGCCCAAATCTTGGAAGCTTTGGCAAACTTTGACTCCAAAGCAAGACTTCGGGTCAAATTAAAGCGAAGTGGGACCTTCGCTCAACTAAACCGCGAGGTCAAGAAATAGACAGACCTGAACTTACGCTCTCAAGGAAACTACATGACGACAATAGTGCGAGACATGGGTTAGGGTTGGGCTTGTGTATCATTTTTCTTTAACTAGAATTTGTTTGGATAAATATATTTCTCTAAATAATTTATAACGTTGAGCACTAAAATATATAATACTTTTAATTTATTATATTAAAAATATTATCAATCTATACTCACTATGATTAGTAAAATATAAATATCTAATAGAAATAAATAATTTTTTATTAGTACTTAAGTGATCTAAGTGGTTTATAAGTTTTCAGCAAGAGGATAAGATGACAAAGGTCCTTGTTGGGACAAATAATTAATATAATCCACACCAAGGTTAAAATCTCAACCACACCAAAAAAGTTCAACTTAACTAAGAAAAGGATAACCATTTCTTTAGTTTTTAATACTAGGAAGAGAGTCAATATGACTTGACCAGGTGACAAGTTGTTAAAGAGGAAGGGTAGTTACCCATTCCTCTATGTATTAAAAAAATAAATCTAAGGAAAAAACAACCATTTCAAAAAAATCAACTTTAAATAAAATAAAATAAAAACAAGAGTTAACAAATCTAATAACATTGTTCAGTCAAGTCAAAGTTTGATTAATTACACTTAATAGGGTTGATGTTTATTTGCATACATTGTTGTGCTACCAAGAGAATTTGCAGGGTCCGCGAAAGACTATAGATTAGCTTTATTAATTTTTTTTTAAAGATATTTAAATATAAAGTTTAAATTATAATTTAAATTCTTATAATTATAAATAATAATTTTTTAAAAAAAATATTCAATTACAAGTAAAATTTATTATAGTGTCGATTTTGAATAGGAAGGAACAAACTTATTTTTTTAATCAAGTTAAATGAAAATCATGAGACATGGTATTTTATTTATATATATAAAGAGTGTAATTATGTAGGTATGAATGAAACCAGAGCATAACTTTTCAAAATTATATGTAAAAAAAAAACATTAAAAGTAAAATTCATAACAAATTTATCAAGACACTCAGGTTCAAACTTGTAGGGCAGTCTCTTTACAAATGTAGTAATATAATCTGAATCCTATGAGTGTATGCCAACCTTGGATGATGGAACAAAGCTCAAGCAAACAATCCTCGAACAGTGGTCCTCTTAATGTTAAATAAAAAATAAAGAGGTAAAATAAGTTTGATAAAAAAAATCCCTGTAATTTAAACCTTGCACTTATTGTTTTAATTAACTCTTATACAACCAAAAATAAATAAATCCATAACAAATCTAATGAGTGTCAGAAAATAGTTCTGAATTGAGCATGCATTATCTTACAATTATTTTTGAATTTCTAATAAAGGTATTTCACTTTTCAATGAATGTTGATTTATGATTCGTTAAAATTATGATGTAATCATTACTTTGCATTTTATAAAATTTTAATAAACAAAAGATAATATATTTTTTAAAAAGAAAAAACAAACTTATATACTAAATTCCACTTAAAAGGAAAATTATTTACAAACGACCCTATTCGTTTAGTTTGGATATTTTGTAAACCCTCAAGTGACAGTTCTTGTTGTAGTTGCAACATTTCTTCTGGATCGTGGATTGTATTTTGATATAAAAAGATCAATAATAAATAATAAGGCAAAAGAGTTTCTTATCCGCTTCAGAATCCAAGAACTTAACTTTTATAAAAACTAATATGAATATATTATGTAAAAGGCTATGCTCCGCAATCTACTGTATTTCTGGCTGTGATTGTTTCTCCTTTTTATTTATTTTAAAATTTTAACGGAATGATAAACCTAACAAGTGGAAAAACAACATGACTCCAGCAGCATCCATTTCATTAATTGTACTCTATGATGCTCCCTTGGAAATTACAAACATCCAAATCATCAAAATTTCAGAGGTGTAGAAAGAAATTTCATCATAAAAAATATGCCACTACTAGAAAATAACATGATGATATCTCTTACTCGAGAATATAGCTATCAAGTCTACAAGTACAAGCATAGATCTCACCCTAATCAAACTGCACCAACTAGGAACCTACCTACATTAAGTTCAATCATTCCCTTGATTTTTTTTTTTTTTTTCATTTATTTATTATTCAGCTAAGAGATAACTTAAGTAGACCAAAGAGTAAAGGAGGGAGGGGAATAAATAGCATCTCAATCCATGGTGTACAAAGCTTGACAACACTGGCAGCTTCATCCAACGCTCGCATTATCAGCTTTCTATTTCTGCTTTCCTTTTTTATTTTTCTTATTTTCTTCCTTGTTTTATTTTTCTGGTCTCCTTTTTTCGCAGCAGGTTGAACGCTCACAATTTAGGCTGTTTTCTTGACGCTTTGCATTTTGTAAGCTTGTTCCACAACATCCACTACTCCCTTCACAGTTAGGGTGTTCTTAGCTGCATCCACTGCTATTTCCTCCACTCCTGCGATATATCCACACATAGACACACATTACTAATAAACATCAAAAATTAAATTGAAAGTGAAACTGAAAAAACACCAATGAAATTTAAATTTTGAGGTTGTAAACAAAAGACGTGTGAAATAATTCAATCATGTAGATCAAGGGAACATAAGTTTTGTTCAAATTTTCATAGCCATAAAATCAAAACAATTGTCTCCATGTTTCTAGATAAAAAGTAAAAGAACCCTTAAAAATATATCGTGTCTCTTCTTCTATGATATACCATGAACATTTGCAACAATCCTCAAAACTTTTCGTCTAAGCTTACAGCCAGATTTTTCAAGTGAAACAACAGTCACGACCTTCTCCATTAAAAACGTCAGAGTATGACTTCAGATAACTCAGCTCAGAAACGTAATGAAACATGGAGCTCAATACTCTTTTGTTAAAGAAACAATAAGACCGGGGGATATATATAAAACATTCGAGGGACAAGTCATTGAACGCGTCGTCTTTTCTATTACAAGGAGTGACCCACCATCAAGGTTAGTGCATCGCTTTAATTTAAAAGACGTTAGTTGGAAAACATACACAAAGACTGGTCCTGTGGAAGACCATGCACAGTAGTGGTCCTGTCGAAGACCATACATTTGATGTGATATAATGTTGCCTTTGCCCTCAATAGTAGTTGTGATTAAATAGAAATTGTGTGGCGAATATGGACTAAATGGTAAAGTTGTCTACGACTATTTTTGAAAAAACATTCAAAAGAAAATTTTATGTGTTAAGAGGATTTACACACTTGACATCTAAGGTGCTGTTTCCGCAATATCTGAACTTCAACGTCACATCGTTTAGCACGTTTTATATCCCTTCAATACATATATTTCTAAAGCTTCTCCAATATTTTCACATCATATGGTACGGGGCTGAAGCTCTTTTCAGTTGTTCCCAGCACCAATTATCATTGCGCGCTGAAACTTTTTTGAGTTGTTGCCAATACCAATTATCATTGTGAGCTGAAGCTTTTTCGAGTTGTTGCCAATACCAATTATCATTGCGGGCTGAAGCTTTTTCGAGTTGTTGCCCACACCAATTATCCTCGTCGGACCTATTTAAATGTCAAGGTTAGATAGTTTAATGATTTTATATCCCACACATACATAATTTTCTAAAGCTTTTCCAATATTTTCTCATCATATGGCATGGGGGCTTCAGCGTTTTCACGTTGTTCCCAATAGCAATTATGATTGCTCGATGTCAAAGACGACCTGATTCCGAAAGGTTCGGAACGACATGGCAAACTGACTTTTGACCGTGCACAATTGTGAGGCTGTAACATATAATTTTAAATGTACTAACATTACTAATTCTATATATAAATAGAAATTCTTTGGTGGCATAAAAGTGATTTCGATCCCAATATTTTTCTTTTTATTTAATTTAAAAATTTAATATAAATAACAGGTTTGCAACTCCAATTTGTGTGGCCAATTTATTTTCGCGAAAGAGCAGTGCAAAAAAACGTTAAACCCGACACAAGTCAGATGGCGATCGGAGCATAGAGCACAGGGAATCGGTATCAAAGCCACATAGCGACGGATCAGTTAGGGTAGACGAGCGGTAGGTTCATCCAGCTTCAAACCTTTATCACGAATGTTTGAATATTCTTTTCAAAACAACCTTTTGAAGAAGAGATGAGAGTGGGTGAGATGAAAGTGGGTGACAGTGAGGAAGGCATGCAAGTTGGGAGTGAGTATAAGTTGGACGGAAGGAGTGAAAATTTGAGGCGGAAGAAATTGTAACTCAATAAGGAGTGTCAGTAAGAGCCCAACTAACTAAAAAGTTATATTTGAAATTCTTAATAGAAAGAGAGGATCCACTAATTAATTGTAAGTTAATAAGGAGTGCCAGTCAGAGTCCAATTAGCTAGAAAGTCATATTTTAGAAAGAGAGGATCCACTAATTAATTGTAAGTTAATAAGGAGTGCCAGTCAGAGTCCAATTAGCTAGAAAGTCATATTTGAGAACTTTAAAGGAAAGACAGGATCCACTAATTAACTGTAAGTCAATAAGGAGTGTCAGTCAGAGAAAGTCATATTTGAAATCTTTAATGGAAAAGACAAGATCTACTAATTAAAAATTAGATATAAAAGATCAACTTTAGAAAAAAAACACCATGGTTCATTTGGACCAATTGCTAAAAAAATCAAAGAAAGATATTAGAGATGAAAAAGAACATTGTGCAAGTTCAAAAGGCCAAAGGAAAATTTCACTAAAAGTCCTTAAAAGTCCTTAAATGAAGATGATTAGATTTATTCTAGGTAAATCACCTTCATAGTCCTAAGGAACTATAAAATACTCTCATGACAGTAAAAGTGAAAGTGGTGTAGAGGTTTTTCCTTGCACTTTAGGGTTTTAAGAGAAAGATAATACAATAAATGACTATGGATAAATTCATAAAAATTAGACTTTTTAGGATAGAATAAGAAGGTAAATGTTATGGGAGAACATCCTTACACTTTTTGAAGGCAACAAAAAGAAGAATCAGCTTTTTTACATTATTCCTTGCAATTTAGAGATTTAAAGCAAAATAAACACAAATATGATAAGCCTTACAATTAGCATTCTGAAAATATTAAAGATATTGATGAATATGAAAGTATTGGTAGGAATGAAAAAAAAATAGACTGAAGAAGCAAAAACAAGGAAAATAACCAAAAAGATATATTTTTTTATTAGATGGATGAAGGGGTTTTGAAAGAGTCTGGAACCTTTATGAGGGGTTTTTAGAAGGGATTCCAAATTAAAACAAATACCAAGAGTATTCAATAATATTAAAAGAAGTATATCTAAGGGATTGAATTTAGCTTTTGACAAGCAGATTTGACAAAAATAAATTATGAATCCAATGAAAACATCTTATCTTTAGTTGAAAATTCATATTTGAAAAAGAGCACCAAAAGATAAAACCATCGAGAGTTCTGAGGCACTCAAGAGATATTGGGTAAATTCAAATAGAATTACTACCAAATATTAAAGTAAAAAAACTCACCCAATGAGAGACTAATAACCAACAATCAGCGACCAACCAATAATGGAATGCAAATAGAGAACGATAGTTTTAAAAAATTAGAATAAGGATAGCAAGGATAAGGTGTTAACAAAAACTAGCATGAGAAATTAAAGAAAAAATTTCACTTGAAATTTGAAATTACCTAATTCACTCAGTGGAAAGAAAAGAAAAAGGAGCATTAAATTTAATTAGAATTCAAATTTCCCACCCAAAATGGATGCCCTAGACCTAGAAACCCAAAAAATAAAACCCATGAATATAGCAAGTTTGCATTTAAAATACTATAGTAGGCATGAAGGATACCAATAAATAAAATAAAATAAAAAATCCCTATCCAAGACAAAGAACATAGATCTTGAGTCAAAGAAGTTTTATATTTAAATCTAGCTTAAAATTACAGCCCAAAGTGGTAACCCTATTCCTAGTGATGTTGTCCTCCATTCGTAGGCACACAAAATATCTTCCAGAAGGAATTGTGAGAAACCATGATAAGGATAAAACATAGCAACTTGATTTTTCTAATCAAACTTCCTTCCAAGACATCTTAGACCGCTACCCTACCAATCGTCCAGAAAATATGGGACCATCAAATTAGAAAAAGAAGTTTGTATTGAATGGTAAAAACATGAAATAAAAGAGGGTTGGACTTACAAAAAGGTATACAACCACTTCTATGAGAATAACCCATAGATTACATAGTTATTAGTTCAATAGTTTAGAACTCCTACATGATGGTCCATGAATCTGTATGATCAAGGAACAAAACAAAACCTATAAATGGATTTCCCAGCAACATTCCTACATATATTTGGTTACAAAAACAAATATGATATTTTCTCATCCCAACCTAAAATTAAAAATCGGGGCCCTTGCTTTTTTCTGATTGACACCAAAATTCATTGCTCAGAGCACCTATTCAGGTCTCTAATATTCCAAGATATCATTTATGATATCTGGAAATATTCTTCACATTTAAAGAGCTTGGTGAGCTACAAAATAGTTGTTTTCCTTTGATATGATTTTCTTTCTTAGCCTTTAGCTGAGTTTGGATTTTGTCCCCAACTTTTGGCTCTGCCTTATGGATAGTCAATGCTTTGTTGGAGGGCTTCCCTACCTTACGATTAGCTTCGATATCCATCTAACCTTTTTGAATACTTCTATTTTTTGGTTTGGATTTGGTTGTACCTGAAAATAGTGCATCAAGACATAGAGACCATTTCAACTTGTGTAGGGTTTGAGACTTCTTCCTAGGAGCATCACTAAGCTTTTTAATGGAACAAGTTTCCTCTAAGTTTAACTCCTGAGAAACTAGGTACTAATAGGAGTTTTGGAAGAACTCTAAAGGAATGAGTTTATTTGTCACAAGGTTGACCAAAAGAACTTGGTCAGTATTCTTATGGTTAGAAGAGTTTGTAGTTTGGACTACCACTTTGCAAAACTCACTAACATTCACTAAAAATATTTGATCTATTATTCTTTATTTTAGTTCAAACTTATCCAATATCAAGGATTTAGGTTGGGTTGGTCTATAAAGGACCAACTATTCTTGACCTTTATTGATTTTCCTTTTACCCCAGGTCTTCCTTTGGGTACCACCATCTAGAGCTATAAAAGAGCACAACCCAAATGGGTGATCCAATTTCTTATGAATAGAGCATTTAATGGGTTTATTTTCATAAATATTTGGCTATATCCAAGGAACCTTCCTGGAAATAAGCTCAATATGACTTGGTAAATCAGCCTTTAGGTTAGCCATGATGCACATCTTGATGAAAATCATCTTGGTCTTGGTTTTGGTTACCGAGTCAATTAAAATTAGGTCCCCAATAGCTCTGGTAATACCCCATAATATATCTTCATTCCAAAGATAAAATGATAAATCAAGGAGTTGCACACAAAGGCGAGCCAAGTTTAAATTTTGAGTTCTAGTATTGAAGTTCAAACCCCATTTACGTAGAAAAAGACTCATATTACCAAATAATGAGGGACCTTCCTCCAAGATCTGCTTCAAATCCTTCTCATAGTTTAGCTTTATAAGGAACAAGACATCAGATATTACAACAATATCAAGCAATCATAGGGGCTTCCACTTGATAAGAGGCCAATTTCAAATAGAATTAAGGTCTGGCATTGCACCTTCGAACTTATTGACCATATTATATGATCCTTCCTCCATTGTTACAATCAAGATTTCATATGAAACAACCAGTTTATTGTAAGCTAGAGAAAGGTCAAAGAGATAACTTTTGAAATAAGGACACAAACCTCTAGTGGTAATCATAGAAAAGGAGGATACACTAAGGTTAAAAGGGTAGCCAAACTTTGAGGACCCACTAATGGGCACACCAAAGGACACCCAAAGACTATCAAGCACATCTTTGTCTACTTACTTTAGGACTAGTCCCTCAAGGACCACACCTTTCTACTAACCAGCAAGTCCTCCAAATCCTTACAAACTTCCATCTCTTCTACCAAACCACAAAACACCACCTTCCCTACTCACAAAAATCCGACATCCTTACTCAAATACCTTCCTACCTCCACTCATTTCAAAAAAAACCTTAGTTCGTAACACCATGTAAAGTTATGCTAAACCCAAAGAGATAAATATAATAAAATAAAAGTAAATATTGATGTGTTAACAAGAAGTGGGATAAACCCATAAATAAACACATGAAATAACAATGAAAATAATATTTTGAAATATTATATACATGAGTAACAACCTTTGAAAAATATTAAGAATTTTTCATGTTGTTTCAATCTAGATATTTATAGATATGAAACCTTGATAACAAATATTCTAGCCACGTCGAATTTTATCTTGACAAAATTAACTTATTGCAATGTTTTAAGAGTGAGATTTTATATCTTTTTGAAAATTATATAAATGAACATAGTAGTTTGAGAAAGATGACAAATAATTTTTATGGAAAGGTAAATTTGATATGCTTTGATTAACTCAATAGAAATTTGTTTTAGTAATGAGAGTGGCCTCCAATATAATCCATACATAGCTTATTAAAAAAAAAAAATTATAATAAAAAAAGATATATAATTCAAAAAAATTATAATATATTTGATCCTTTTCATATTTAAAATATTTGAATATGGTTTAATTAGATCTATAGAAATGTAATGAGAATAGTGTAATATTTTATTTTGTAATGGGAGTGGTCTCCAATAGAAGTCATACATAGCTTATTAAAAAGAAAAAAATAAAACTTATGATAAAAAAGGATATATGATTTTTAAATTTTGTAATAGACTTCATATTTATTATATTTAAAATATTTATCAAAGACCCATGTGTTATAGGTGAGTTGGAGAGGGTAGGACAATCCTCCAAGGGAGGTCCCTGGTTGGAATCTCCAACCTACCAAACACATATCGGGTACCCAAAATCTAGTTGATAATGCTTGTGCAGTCAAGGTCGAACATGAATTTCGGGTGATTTTGATGGTGTAGAACCCCTTGGTCATGGTTTATCAGACTAAGGCAGCCCCAAAAGGGTTTTTTTACTAAATTCAAAAAAAATATATCAAATATTTTTATGGAAATTTTTATTTATTTAATAAAAATTGAGATAATTTTAATTATTTATGTTTTTTTAATAGATAAAAGAAGGAATTTTTAAAGGGTCCTCATAATATTTTACAAGAGGATTGTGAAAGGCTCCCCCAACCATATATTTAACCATTAAGAAACTAAAATAACAAACTACCCCATCATAAGATATTCAAAGAGCACTGGAAGCCAACCTAAAGCAAAGCTACCCTAAAATAAATATCCAATGAAAATTAGAGGCCAACAAAAGCATTATATAAATATTAAATTCAAAAATGAAGCTCGATATTCTCCTACCTAAAACACCAAATTTAAAACTGGGCTCCAAGAATATGAAATTTTAATTTCACATCCAAAGCAGTCAAGTTGAATCACATTTAGATTAAATAATTTAACACCTAACACGAAATTTTTATCATAAGATCCTATATTCTATAATAGTGTAATCATCTAATAAAGTTGAAAATAAGATAAGCTCACAGATGAATAGTTGGTATAAGGAAATATGTCGAAGCCAACCTCCCTTCCCCACATACAAAATAGAGATTCTAGACTTGAAAATGAATCATCATATAATTGGTCCAAAAAATGAAGCATTGTGGATATGTTCACAAAAATAGTCACTGAGTATCTAGTCCCCAAAGCAAACCTTAAATAGAAGAGACCCAAACCTTCAAAAATACCAAGAGTACCAAAATATTAAAAATTTCCATCCCACTCTAAATAGAACCAAGGCCCTAAAAAGCAGGGTAGAGGGATAAAGAAATTACTGGAGAGAGGGACCAAGAAATATTTGTGTGAATTAGTTTTATTTTAAGATGTTTTTGTTGAACTAGTTTAAATGTAAAAATTTAATATTAATAATTTCAAATTATGTTATGGATATTTTAAATTAAATGGACTTCAAGTATTACATTTTAATAATAATTGAAAATATAACTTTTAGAAAATAACTTTTGTAAGCTTTGTTCCGCAAAGAAAACATAATGGTTAGCATTTTGACTTCTCTTTGGGGTGGTCCAAGTTCAAACAATGATATACCCATAAAGAGATATGCTAGATGGTAGTGGCCTAGTGTTTGTTGGTTGGCAATCACCCTAGAGGATTGAGATTATGTTGAATTTGTCTAACCCAATTGGCCTTGGGTTTATAATGGAAACACTAAATGGTGTTACCAATTCCCCTATGTATTTAAAAATTAAAATTAAAAATAAAAAATTAAAAAATTTAAGCTTTTCAATGGCTATAAAATTATGCATTTTTTGAGATGTATTAAGAAGTTATGAATTTTTAAAGGTAAAATTCCTTGAATAGTTTTTAAACATTTTTACCTCTTTTCATTTTGATGTCATTTTTGTGTGGATTATAATTGTGGGTTGAGCTTGTGTATTTGATGTAACCATATTGGTTATTTTTGTGTAGATTATTCTTATGGGTTGAGCCATACTTCTTGTGTTGTAGGGTATTTTCTTACCTCCACCTAGCTTTTAATATAGATATATATATTTTTATGGAATTTTAGTTATGAATGGTGTTCCTCTAGTCCTTAAGTTTTGGTTAAGATTTTAGAAACTCATTTCCAATAATTTAAAATCCTTAAAATAAAAATAAATGAGTATTTTGTGAGAATTTTGAAGTACAAGAAAAATATCACAAAGGAAATTTTCCCCTAAAGTATTCAAATGCATATATCATACTTCATAGTTTTTGATGATGAAATCAACAAGTGGTTTTCATAGTCCTCTGAGAAAATTATAATAAAAATTTGCATGAATGTTGCCAAATGTTATGTTGAGGATTTTAAAGTTATTACTAACATGATATAAATTTAAATTTATAGGTATGTCCATAAAGTTATTACTTTTATTACGAAGAATATCCTCTTTTTATTACATTCACAAGTAGAATTCCATATACTGTAGAAGCTTGAAACAAGAAAATTAGAGATATTTATGAGGGGAAACATCAATTTTGGAGTGCTAAAATAGATATTTAAAGAAATATGTATGAAAATATCAAAGTTTCCCATGAAAAAACCTCCACGTAGATTCCAAATATCAATATCATAAATTATGATAGCATTATCTAAATGAAGTACATGTGCTTATACTGAGAGGGGGGGTGAACAATATAATATAAAAAAATTTCCTGAATAGTAGCATCAACATTTTTTTCTGGTAAATAAAGTATTTCATTAACCCAAGTTTTATAGGTTGACCCAAAACCTTTTTACAAAAATCAGACCCCGGCTGAGGAACCACCACATAACCAAACTAAGGACCCTATGTCCTCTACCCCGATGAATCTTCCTTAACTAGGAGCCCACCACTTGGACTTCCCACCATAGGTAAAAACCCACCCAAGGACAAGAAACTAGGGCCCTAGGAGGACCCAAACCACACCTAGCATCAAAACCACACACAGTAGCTATCCCACTATGAATCATATAACAAAACCCGATAAAAAGTTTGTCCTAACAAAAAAACATAAATTTAGCACAGGTGACCAACAAGATTATCAAAATAACAAAGAATAGGGAAGCGTAAGGTAAGGAAGACCCTAGTCCTCCTCTTCTACCTCCTCCTCCTGCACATCATATTTATCTTCTTCATTGTAGTTTGTCTCTAGGTTGTAGGCCATTGACTTGTTGCTCTGGTATCCTTCGTTTAAGAATACCTTGGTTAGGACCTCCTGGAGTTCCTACATCTGGTGATTGATGTTGGCAGCTGTATTCAAGGAAAACCTTTTTAGTTCCATGATTGTAGGGTCAGGACACTCATATTTAGGAGTAATCTCCATAGTTTTGCTGCTCTCGTATATTTGTTTGTTTTTGAGCCTCAGGGAAGACTTGATAGGTGGGTCATCAGTACTTAGTATTTTCCTAGCCGAACCACCCTTAACACTTTACTCACCCTCACACTTCTTGGCAGGGGAGGTTTTTGGAATACTAGGGCTCTCTCCCCCTCAAAATTTCACAATGAACCGTCGGGGGATCCTCATAGGGTGGGGCAAGGAGTTCGGGTTGGGGAACATGGAGGAAGATGAATTTACAAATAACCTTAAGAAGGCCTTGGTGCATGGGCATGGAGAATCCTTTCTTACTGTAGGATGATGTTATAGTATGGTTCAGGGAGTTTATTATGAACTGGGGAAAGCTTATGGGGTTCACATCCATGAAAAAGTTTACAAAAGCATAATGGAAACTTAGAAAAACTTTACCAGGGTCTTCCACCATGATAAATTCCAGCACATTCTTCATTACCGCATTCTAAGGAGTCAAGAAGTCCATCATTGTGAGCCCATTATTTATATCCTTGTAAATTTTTAGGTTATCCTTAAATTATTTTAGCTCCACATCCCAATGGTACTTTTGAAAATGGATCGACCTTCCCTTAACTAACTACCTAGTAATTTCTGCTAGCAGGTTAACATCAATGACAATTTGGTGACCACGAATCTCCACTCTACCATCCTCCCACGTATTTATCGCTACTAGTGTGATTTCATACTCCAAACCCGATAACAAATCGAAGAATTGAATAAAACGTCTATCAATCAAGATATCCTGAGCAGTAGGCTCCATGATAACCATACTGGGATCAATGTAAATCATATTCATTAGGGTGACTATCAAATTCTTGTTTGGTTTATCTAAAAGCTCTCCGCTCATGATTTCAGATGTTCTACTACAACGGTAAATAATTATAAAGTGGTGGCACGTGAGTTTGGCTCACCCTTCCATTGTTGGTTCCTTAAAACCTATGCCAATTTTGGAAGCGTGCCTACACTCGTCGTTATCTTGAAACACACACCACTTCATCATGGGGATCGTGCTTCTGTATCCCTCTTCACATCTATTAGGATCCATTATCTTGGTAATTATGAAAAAGTTAGACAAAAGAAGCCTCGCAAGAAACTGATGCTTCTCAAAAAAAATTAACACATATCTTGACACTTTTGGAAACTTGCATTTCCTCCCCTGATACACCCTCCTCATATAATTGTCTTTCTTAGGGATGAAACCCACCACGTTGTAGTTCTACCACCTACTTATAATATTTTCCAAGATGGCATTGGGTTGATCCCTTTCTATTTCCAACCTAAGCGTGACCAATGATATAATACTTCTCATTTTTATCCTTAGCCACCCCACGATGGTAATCCCAAAGGAGCACGTGATTTTCCAATGAAAAAGCCACATTGACCCTATCATGATCTTCCAGATTGGATGATATCCTCCACGTCACTTGGGACCTCAAGCATCCATGTGATCATCCTGAAAACCTTAACACCGATGTTCGCCAGCTTATCCATTGCCTTGTGGGCTTCGTGGAACACATGGTTGATGACTTTTTCTTCTCTCACGTCAGCAAGGATCATTGCTTCATTGATGAGGGTCTTGATCCTCTAGGGAGGTTTCCTTTTGTTTTTGAGGAGTTTGATGATATTCAGTGAGTCCCCTTCCACACATCATTTACCTTGGACCTCTTGAAGCATATGCAAACCTCTCCAAAGAGCTCTTGCTTTGGCCTCATTGCTGGTTTTGATTCATAGGCTTTTAGAGAAGGCAAGCACAACCTGCCCTTGATGGTTTCTCACCACACCTCCAGCTCCTGATTTTCTAGGATTGTCCTTAGCTGCCCCATCAAAGTTGAATTTGATCCAGTCCACAGGAGGGGGGTTCCATCTAGACTCTGTCCTTGGATGAGGTTTGCACACCCCTATGGATTCATCTAAGGAGATATCAAGGGATTGGGTAAGGATTTTGTCATACAAAAGAATGGATTGGGGTGAGTAAGGAAAGATGCTGAGGTTTTCTTTAGCAAAGGCCAAAATTTTGTTGATAGCGGATAGCGGGTGAAGGCTAGATTCATTAAAGTCTATGATTCCTCTCTAACAAAATCTACCATAGGTAGTGGTGGAGGTAAATATTCCAAAGGAACCTCAGCTGTAAACTAATGAAGGGAGAAGGTCATTGCTGGAACAACTCTAGGATCATGGTTGGCCTTGCCCAAGAGATACTAAAGGTTTGAAACACACCATTGAGTATAGCGACCGACCAAGGACATTCTAGAAAGATGTTATGGATTGATTCCCAGCTATTCCTGCACAAGAAACACTGGTTAGGCAAAATCATACCTCTTTTTATCAAGTTGCTTATGGTGAGGATTTTTCCTTGAATAATAGCCCATGCAAAATGAGCCAATTTGGGGATTAGCTTGTTGATCCACACTAATTTGGTTTGGAACGATTGATCCTTAGGGTCAAGAAGCATCTTGTATGCCAATTTAATTTAAAATTTCCCACTTTCAGTCACAACCCACCTCAAATGATCCTTCGCATCTCTTATAGGAATGAATTTTTGAGATAGCAAAAATTCTAGCTCCTTTGATTCATTTTGCAGCCCCTGTGCCCTGATGGGTTTCTATCTCATATTACCTCCCTCCTGTCTAAGAAAACCTGCCACCATAGGGCCAAATTTATCATCAGTGTTTTTTTAAATGCTTACTAACATGGGATTAGTAGCAAGAGCCTCCCCCCTAGCCCAAATATCCTCCCAAAACTTGATATTTGACCCATTCTGAACTATCCATCTCCTTCCTTTTTTTACTATCTTTCTATTTGCCAAGATTACTTTCCAGAAGTCCGATCCTCTTATTAGGATAAGAATGTTCAGAAAGTCAAATACTTGAAGGTATTTTCTTTTCACTATGGCTATCCACTCATTCTCTCTGCTTGTGAGGACTCACCACGCTTGTTTGGCTAATAGTGCAATGTTCAGGTGGGAGACTCTCCTCAGACCTAGGCCTCCCCCCTCTTTGGTTTGGCACACTTTGCTCCAACCAACTAGGTGGATCCTATTCTTACCTTTCGATCCTAACCATAAAAAAATATTTTGCATCTGTTCAATTTTTTGGAGCACTCGAGCCGTGTCCTAGAACACGAACAATAAATAGAAAGGGATACTTTGTAGCAAATCCATGGTCAGGGTAGATTTCCCTTCTTGAGATAAAAAGTAGCCTTTCCAACGAGTTAACATTTTTTAAATTCTTTCCACCACATTGTTCCACATAACTCATAGAGATGCATCAGTGAATAGAGGTAGGCCCAGGTAAGAAATCAGCAAAGAAGATATAGCACACCCCAAAATCCTTGCAATCCTATTATGTCTTGGTATGGGGTATTGAGGAAGAAAATATTACTTTTGTTGAAATTAACCTTCTGAATGGCTGCCTCCTCATACAAATTTAGGATGAAATTGATTCTTTTGGCATCTTCCATAGAATCTAGAGACAACATCAGCATATCATCCATAATTTTTTGATGGGTGATAGGGGTGGTTTGGGACGTAGCATTGATACTAGATATTAGGTCAGCTAAAAAATCAGCTTTGATGGTCCTGTCCAAGGCTTTGATCACAATTATGAAAAACATGGAGCTAATAGGATCCCATTGTCTAAGGCCTTTGCTACTTTGGAAATACCCAGCAGGGGACTCGTTCACCAAAATAGAAAACCAAGGTTTATGGATATATCCTCGAATGAGTTTTACCAACTGATGGTGAAATCTAAATTTGATCAACACTGCCTCTATAAATTCCCAATTGATTCGGTCAAATGCTTTGTTCATATCAAGATTTAGGGAAAAGGAAGCTTTCTTGGTTTGATTGGTAGAATGAAGGGCTTCATGGATCATGATGACCCCATAAAGAATGGATCTCCCGTGGACTGAGCTTCCCTAGCATTAATCGATGATAAGGGGTAAAATACCTTTCATCCTATTTGCAATTAATTTGGTGAGGATTTTGTAGGTTACATTACAAAGGCTCACTGGTTTGTAATCAACCATAGTTTTAGGGGCTTCTCCTTTGGGGATCAAGGCTATAAAATTGGAGTTGTAACTTTTAGGAATGTTTTTGGAAGACTGGAATTCCCTGATAGCCGAGCAAACATCAATCCCAACAGTTTCCTAGTAGGTTTAGAATAAGCGAGGAGAGAACCCATCTGGTCCTGGGGATTTGTCTGGATCCATATAAAATATGGCCTCTATGATTTCTTCATCTAATAAAGGATCAGTGAGTTTCCTATTCATATCATTATAAATGGCTTGAGGAATGGCACACAATAGAAAATATTTTGCATAAGGCTGACATTGCGCTTCTTCTCCCAGAATAGTGCTGAAGTAAGTCACATCTTCATCTCTAATTTCATGAACATCTTGAGTGGAACCATATTACTTATTCAAGTCTCTAATTCTGTTGTTGCTACGATTTCTAAGGGTGGTCACATGGAATAATTTATAGTTAGAGTCCCCATCCTTGAGCCATAACGCTCTAGATTTCTACCTCCAATACATTTCTTCACAGGCCAGGATATAATGGTACTTAACCAACAAATTTTTTTCTTCTGATTTAGTTGCCTCATCATAATGACCATTTTTAATGCTCCTTTTTATGACACACAATCTATTACTTACCTCTTTCTTTTTTTCAAACAAGTTCCTGAAAACTTCCTTGTTCCAAATTCTAAGATTCTCTCTCACCATCCTTAGTTTCTAGGACAATTTGAACGAGGGGCTGCCTTGACCACTATTCCTCCATCGTTGTTTGACATTTTATTTAAGGTCCTTATGCTTAGTCCACATCACCTCAAACTAAAAAGGCTTCTTTAGGAATGAGCTTTGGGGAACCTCAAGACGGATAGGACTGTGATCATAAGCTATCTTGGGTAGAGAGTGCAGGGATGAGTCCCCAAAAGTGATAAGAGCCTCTTTAGATAGGAAAAACCTATCTAGCCTCTCCTAAATTAGATTAGATCCTACTTGGTAATTGCTCTAATTAAACTTGGTTCCCTTTAACTTTACATCCTTTAATTCATTTGAGTTGATGAATGAATTGAAATCCTCCATGCTTATAGAAGGCAATCTGAATCCTCGTTTTTTGTTAGATGAGTATAATGGTATATTGAATTCTTCCCCTAACACCCACATAACATCCTAAAATGCATCACACAAATGAGTTAGATATTCGCACAATAACACTCTTTCTTGTACAATATCAGGGGCATATACATTTGAGGTAATCCATGATCTATTACTATCTAGATCATGAAAAATAACTCTTAGGACCCTCTCCTCTACCTGAATAACATTTCATTCCACTTTCTGAGGATCCCACATCGTCAATAGACCCCCAAAAGCACCTCCCGCTTGCTTGAAATCCACTTCGCCATGCTTCCAAATTCTGCAGGTTGTAGACTTAGCCTAGCCTCATCCATTTTTGTTTCTTGGAATAAAAAAATAGTCGGATTTACTATTTTACTTAATTAATTAGCCAACCTTTGTTTTATTGGGCCATTAAGGCCTCTCACATTCCATGGTTTTAAACAAAAACTTTTATTTTGCCTACCTTGGTTTTCACAAAAACCCTTCATAGATCAATTTGACATCAATGACAACATTTTAGCTTAGGGACTCAAAATATCCAAAAATCTCCCCCTTTGTCATTGGTGGCAACCCAAATCCTTTTATTGAAATCTGACCTTCCTTTCTGCTCCCCCTGGTGCTTTGCTCCCCTTCGCTTAATTCTCTCTCAAATATCAAATCTCTCCCCATATTAAAAACTCTCCCCAATATACACAAATCTCTCCCCCTTTGACATAAATTGCAAAGGGTCACCTTTGGGGCTCGGGGCTAAAAATGAGCCTCTTATCTTATCCCCTTCCCCACCTCCACATTAGGTGGTTAATTTTGGGGTGGGAGTCTCACTCCCAATTTCCCTCGAAGGTAATAAAATGTCTCCTTTGAGAGTGGTTTAGTGAAAATATCTGCTATTTGTTCCTTGGTAGTGACATACTCCAATATGACCTTTTTATCTAACAATTGTTCTCTCATAAAATGATACTTAATCGGAATATGCTTTGTTCTAGATTGCATTACTAGATTTATTGAGATACATTTGGAACTGGTATTGTCACAAAGTATAGGAATGGGCTGATCATACTTTATCCCAAATTCTTCTAAAGTTCTCTTCATCCATAACACTTGTGTGCAACTGGCTATTATTGCAATATATTTTGCCTCTGCTGTAGATAGTGATACTGAAACCTACTTCTTACTTAACCAAGAGACTATAATTTCTCCAAGCAAGAAATATCCTCCACTTGTGCTTTTTTTGTCATCAATACTGCCAACCCACGCTGCATATGTATATGCTGTGAGTGAGAACCTATCACTTTTGGGATACCAAATCCAAAAATCCATAGTTCCTTTTAGATACCTGAAAATTATTTTTACTTTTCATACATATTTTTCCTTGGGTACTGCTTGAAATATTGCCACTAATCCCACTGACTGCACTATGTTTGGTCTTGTAGCTGTGACATATAGTAAGATGCCAATCATGGATCTGTAGTCTCTGATATGCCGCTGGAGATTCATCATCCTTACTCAACTTGCACCTTGTAATAATAGGAGTAATTCCAACAGTTTCCTAGGAGCTTCTCCTTTGGGGATCAAGGCTATAAAATTGGAGTTGTAACTTTTAGGAATGTGTTTGGAAGACTAGAATTCCCTGATAGCGGAGCAAAAATCAATCCCAATAGTTTCCTAGTAGGTTTAGAATAAGCGAGGAGAGAACCCATCTGGTCCTGGGGATTTTTTTGGATCCATATAAAATATGGCCTCTCTGATTTCTTCATCTAATAACAGATCGATGAGTTTCCTATTCATATCATTATAAATGGCTTGAGGAATGGCACACAATAGAAAATATTTTGCATAAGGCTGACATTGCGCTTCTTCTCCAAGAATATTGCTGAAGTAAGTCACATCTTCATCTCTAATTTCATGAACATCTTGAGTGGTGGAACCATATTACTTATTCAAGTCTCTAATTCTGTTGTTGCTAAGATTTCTAAGGGTGGTCACATGGAATAATTTAGAGTTAGAGTCCCCATCCTTGAGCCATAACGCTCTAGATTTCTACCTCCAATACATTTCTTCATAGGCCAGGATATAATGGTACTCAGCCAAAAAAAAAAATTCTTCTGATTTAGTTGCCTCATCATAATGACCATTTTTAATGCTCCTTTTTATGACACACAATCTATTACTTACCTCTTTATTTTTTTCAAACAACTTCCTGAAAACTTCCTTGTTCCAAATTCTAAGATTCTCTCTCACCATCCTTAGTTTCTGGGACAATTTGAACGGGGGGCTGCCTTAACCACTATTCCTCCTGAGAGCACGAGATTCTGGGCAAAGAGAGCACTAATTATGCAACATAAGACGAAATGTAACGCTTTAATCCTATGCACAAAAACAAAGAAAGGAGACAATTTGGAAAGGAAAGAAAAGATGTAAAGAAACCACAGCCCTCTTTATTCAAATATCTTATCCTCGGTTACATAGACGTCTCCTCCCTTTTTAGGGGCTAGGAGCGTTAAATTTGTCATTGTTACAATGTGTGATTTAGTCTTCCTCCTTTCGCGTGCCCATGATTGCAATGGGCGGGCCAAGATGATGTCGTCGCTGATGTCAATGAGTTCCTAACCTCCGCTGCTTCTCCTACGAACAAAGAAACAACCAAGATGTCAGTAGCATCTACCGCAAATGAAAAGTGTTTGTTCTCTAAAACTAACGAAATATGCATGTAAACATTTGCCTGAAACAGTAAATACAGTGAGTCCAAATGGCTTCAAAACTTGACGAAAGATAGGAAAAGTTACCGGAAGGCCACCGCCACCGAGACAGCTGGCCAATCTACCTTCGACCGGAATTCGTACCTAGGCGGGACGAATTCGATCGCACTCGTCCCTGGGTGGGACAAATTCTTCTGTGTTGAAGAAACCGACCTACTGCTGCTCCAATGTCGAATCCCGAGACCTGCAAAACACCTGTAAATAGGGGGGTTATGTAATTGGTGCCATTTTGGGATGATCCAGATGGTCGGATTCTCCCAATTTGGCCTCTACCCTTGGGAATTTGACCTCGACACCTGCAAGTCAGCGAAACAACAAAGCGACACAAAACATACAAGAATCTGACCAAAAGTTACAAAATTGCAGCTATGGGTTAATCAAACCTAATACCACAAAATGCAACCTGAAAAAGTAATCTAAAATGCTCTAAAACTTAAAATAGGACTTGGGAAGTGCGGGGGTGCCCAAGTGGGCCTCCCACCATTGGCACTTGATTTTGGAGCCAATCCACTAGGGATGGGCCCAAAACCTCTTAGGATTGGGGGGTCGGCGAATTGGTTGGTTTAGGTGTCCATGTGTTGGATTTGGGTCAGGTTCGAGCTTCCAAAGGCCACCCAACAACCTCCCTTGAAAAATAGATTGGTGGATGCGGGAAGGTAAACCAAAAGGGATGCAAGTGGGTCTTCAACTCGGCAGCACTTCGTTGCTTGAAAACTCCTTCAACCTATATATTTGGGTGAGAAAAGTCCCACCTTTTATAGACCCATGGGGTCTCTTTTGGAGGGAAACACAAATGCCATGTGTTGGTCATAGGTGCCATGTGGCAGTCTTGTCTTCCCATGAGGGAGGGGAGTCCTCCGTTGACTTGGGCTTTGATAAATGCCTTTTGTGACAGTCTTGTAACGGCCCCTCTGTCCACCTACACACGCGTGCAAGGCAAGAGTCATTAACCGACTGTTCTGGGCTGCCACTTGGCACCATTTGTCTTTTTTCCCGTTAAGCTTAGAATTCGTCCCACCCAGGGACGGATTCAGAATTCGTCCTAGGGTGGGACGGATTCTATTTTGAATTCGTCCCTGGGTGAGACGAATACTGGGCAAAGTGTCCAAGTGTGCCAAATTGCTTCTTGACCTCACAAAATTGCTATGAAAGTGGTTAAGACCATTGTTTAACCTCTGAGGGCTGCCCTGGGGGCTGTGTTTGTCAAAGCGATCAGTGTTTGTAGTCACATAATCGGATAGGTGTTGTTTTGGTGTCTACAGATGCCCCTTTTTGGGAAGCGCTGCGGGTGACGCAGTGTTGAGCAAAAATAGATAACCAAAGCACTAATGATTAGGGTTTCTTGGTAACCTAACCAACTTTTGATGCCCCAAGTATGGAAAGGGCATGCATTCTTGAATCCTTTCTTCTGATGAGCTAAGGAATTTGATTTCAAGTATTAACCTGTTTTGTTGAGGTGTGACTTGAACTTAGACATTGATCAGTCATGAACAGGCAAAGGGTGTTTTTATCCTTAGGGGTAACCTTGTGTTCATGATTCACGAAATGCCAAGTGTTTGATTGATTTGATTGTTTCTTGTTTACTGCCCCAAGCAGGAGCGTGATTGTCTTTGTCAATGATTCTTTGAATGCATGTCAATTTCCTTAATTGGGTGTGTGATTGTTGGTTGGTGACTAAGTGTGACTACCCCCTCAAGCGACGAATCGATGAGGGAATGACCTTCGTGAGAGAAACGACGAGTCGCTTGACCCAAGATGACTTGTGCAAGGGTGTCTTTAAAGGGTTTACCGTTAAGCGTGTGCAATTTTTCTAACATTTGGACCTATTTTTGGTGGGTGTTAACCCTTTTGGTGATGCCGTAAAGAGGTGAAATCATCGGAAATCTAACTTCTCGTGGAGCGGTCCGGCTATTGTAGCCTTCTTGGGGAAGTAGGAGAGCGATAATTTGGACCTCGACATCGATTTTATTTGTCTAGGGGTTAAGTGCAAGAGCACTTATGTCCGGCGATGTTTTTGCTGTGTTTTTGTTGAATTTTGTACTATTTTTGAGTGGGCTTTGACCCTTTTGGTGATGCCGTAATGAGGTGAAATCATCGAAAATCTAACTTCCCGTGGAGCGGTCCGGCTATTGTAGCCTTCTTAGGGAGTATGAGAGCGATAATTTGGACCTCGACATCGATTTTCTTTGCCTAGAGGTTAAGTGCAAGAGCACTTATGTCCGACAATGTTTTTGTTGTGTTTTTGTTGAATTTTGTACTGTTTTTTAGTGGGCTTTGACCCTTTTGTGATGTCATTTGAGGATGAAATTGTCTAAAATCTGTCTTCCTGTGGAGCGGTACAGCTATTGTAGCCTTCTTGGGGAGTATGATAGTGACAATTTGTGACTCCAATGTTGATTTTGTTTGCCCTTGTTGTTAGGTGCGGTAGCAATCCTGTCGGGCAATTTTATTGTCTGTTTTTAGTGCATTTTTAGTCTTTTTTTTTGGTTTTTTTTGTGCTGGCCTGAATTCGTCCCTGGGTGGGATGAATTCCAACTAGATAATTTGTCCCTGGGTGGGACGAGTGCTAATTAGAGTGCTCGTCCCAGTCAAGGATGAATTCCAGTGCAAAAGGCCTATTTAATGGCCAAAACTTGATTTTGGGCTCATTTGTGTCATTTTTTTCTTGCAATTTTGGAGCTCTGGGAGGAGGAGGTAATTCTGCGAAGCGAAGCGCTACTGGAATTCTCTCTACCATCATGAGTGCACAAACTAGTTCGAGCGGCAGAGCCGAGGTGAAACCTGTAAGTGTCCCTAGAGTTTATTTTGCTTTTATTTAATGCATTGTTTTTGTGTTGACGCTTTTCAAAACTTTAAGATTTTTTGTGATGTTTTTGTTTAACAGTTAAGGTTAGAAACCCTAGAACTGAAAATTTGATCTGTTATATATTTTTTTTTTTTGTGCTTGTAGGTTGTTAGGAGCCGGTACCGTGTACCCGCTGCATTTACTGAGGCGCGGTTGGCATTGATCGATGATGACTGGGAATGGCTTGATGCCCTTGGGCTCAAGCAGGTGGCTCGACTGGAGCCTGTGGTTTCGTATCAGGCCTATCTGACAGCCCTAATCAAGCTTTGGGATCCGTGGACCAATACTTTCCATCTCCTGACAGGGGAGATGATTGTGACTCTTGAGGACGTCTATCGGTTGCTTCGAATTTTGATAGATGGTCTGGCTATTAGGACATCACCGTTTGATCAGCGGATTGCTATACTTACGAGATGTTTTGGGCATGGGGGGTAGCTGGGTGTAGCAAACCCAGTGGAGACAACTGAGGTGGATTTCCAGGTTGGCAGGATTTTGGTTAGCTGGTGGAAGGAGAGGGGGGTGTTAGGAGTGAGGCACGCATTCTTGATGGACCTCATTGCTAACATTCTTCTCCCTAATTCGTCAGGCGCGAGGTTCCCATGGAACCTGCTGGATTTGGTGTGGCAGTTGGCAGAGTGCCCGATAGAGGCATCGTTGATTCTGATATGGGGACAGACTTTGTTGGCACAGCTTTATGGGGAGCTATACGGGGTCCGCTGTCGACAGCAGAAGGGTGTCAGTTGCAGTTTTTTGTTGCAGTGCTGGGGTTGGCAGCACATAGTTGTTGAGAGGCCTACCGGGTTACCGTGGATGACTTGGGCGGTGATGGAGGATGAGGAGATTGGTTATGCAACTTTGTGGCGACGATCTACGGAGCAGGGGCAGAGTCGATGATGGGCAGGTGCCGTTGAGCACTACATTGATGCCTTTTCTTGGCTCACTCCAGGGGAGGTGTTTTGGCGTCCCTATCGGGACTGTCCAGCCTGGCCTGAGGAAATTCTAGTTGTCCCTGGCCTGGTCACATTATCAGTGTTTATTTTATGTCCCACTATGATCGCCACTGAAAGCATGAGATTTCGGGCAAAGGAAACACTAATTATGCAATGTAAGACGAAATGTAACGCTTTAACCTTATGCACCAAAACAAAGGAAAGAGACAATTTGGAAAGGAAAGAAAAGATGTAAAGAAATCACAGCCCTCTTTATTCAAATATCTTATCCTCGGTTACATAGACGTCTCCTCCCTTTTTAGGGGCTAGGAGCATTAAATTTGTCATTGTTACAATGTGTGATTTAGTCTTCCTCCTTCCGCGTGCCCACGATTGCAATGGGCGGGCCAAGATGATGCCGTCGCTAATGTCGATGAGTTCCTAACCTCCGTTGCTTCTCCTGCGAACAAAGAAACAACCAAGATGTCAGTAGCATCTGCCGCAAATGAAAAGTGTTTGTTCTCTAAAACTAACGAAATATGCATGTAAACATTTGCCTAAAACAATAAATACAGTGAGTCCAAATGGCTTCAAAACTTGACAGAAGATAGGAAAAGTTACCAGAAGGCCACTGCCACTGAGACAGCTGGCCAATCTACCTTCGATTGGAATTTGTCCCTAGGCAGGACGAATTCTGACTGCAATTCGTCCTTGGGTGGGACGAATTCTTCTGTGTTGAAGAAACCGACCTGCTGCTGCTCCAATGTCGAATCCTGAGACCTGCAAAACGCCTGTAAATAGGGGGGTTATGTAATTGGGGCCATTTTGGGATGACCCAGATGGTCGGATTCTCCCAATTTTGCCTCTACCCTCGGTAATTTGACCTCGACACTTGCAAGTCAGTGAAACAACAAAGCGACACAAAACATACTAGAATCTGACCAAAAGTTACAAAATTGCAGCTATGGGTTAATCAAACCTAATAACACAAAATGCAACCTAAAAAAGTAATCTAAAATGCTCTAAAACTTAAAATAGGACTTGGGAAGTGCGGGGGTGCCCAAGTGGGACTCCCACCGTTGGCACTTGATTTTGGAGCCAATCCACTAGGGATGGGCCCAAAACCTCTTAGGATTGGGGGGGTCGGCGAATTGGTTGGTTCAGGTGTCCATGTGTTGGATTTGGGTCAGGTTCGAGCTTCCAAAGGCCACCCAACAACCTCCCTTGCAAAAGAGATTGGTGGATGTGGGAAGGTGAACCAAAAGGGATGCAAGTGGGTCTTCAACTCGGCAACACTTCGTTGCTTGAAAACTCCTTCAACCTCTATGTTTTGGGTGAGAAAAGTCCCACCTTTTATAGACCCATGGGGTCTCTTTTGGGAGGGAAGCACAAATGCCATGTGTTGGTCATAGGCGCCATGTGGCAGTCTTGTCTTCCCATGAGGGAGGGGAGTCCTCCGTTGACTTGAGCTTTGATAAATGCCTTTTGTGACAGTCTTCTAACGGCCCCTCTGTCCACCTACACACGCGTGCAAGGCAGGAGTCATTAATTGACTATTCTGGGCTGCCACTTGGCACCATTTGTCTTTTTGCCCATTAAGCTTAGAATTCGTCCCACCCAGGGACGAATTTAGAATTCGTCCTGGGGTGGGACGGATTCTATTTTGAATTCGTCCCTGGGTGAGACGAATACTGGGCAAAGTGTCCAAGTGTGCCAAATTGCTTCTTGACCTCACAAAATTTCTATGAAAGTGGTTAAGACCACTATTTAACCTCTGAGGGCTGCCCTGGGGGCTGTGTTTGTCAAAGCGATCAGTGTTTGCAGTCACATAATCGGATTGGTGCTGTTTTGGTGTCTACAGATGCCCCTTTTTGGGAAATGTTGCGGGTAATGCAGTGCTGAGCAAAAATAGATAACCAAAGCACTAATGATTAGGGTTTCTTGGTAACCTAACCAACTTTTGATGCCCCAAGTATGGAAAGGGCATGCATTCTTGAATCCTTGCTTCGACGAGCTAAGGAATTTGATTTCAAGTATTAACCTATTTTGTTGAGGTGTGACTTGAACTTAGACATTGATCAATCATGAACAGGCAAAGGGCATTTTTATCCTCAGGGGGAACCTTGTGTTCATGATTCACGAAATGCCAAGTGTTTGATTGATTTGATTGTTGCTTGTTTACTTCGCCCCAAGCAGGAGCGTGATTGTCTTTGTCAATGATTCTTTGAATGCATGTCATTTTCCTTAATTGGGTGTGTGATTGTTGGTTGGTGACTAAGTGTGACTACCCCCTCAAGCGACAAATCGATGAGGGAATGACCTTCGTGAGAGAAGCGACAAGTCGCTTGACCCAAGATGACTTGTGCAAGGGTGCCTTTATAGGGTTTACCGTTAAGCGTGTGCAATTTTTCCAACATCTGGACCTATTTTTGGTGGGTGTTAACCCTTTTGGTGATGTCGTAATGAGGTGAAATCATCGAAAACCTAACTTCCCGTGGAGCGGTCCGGCTATGTTAGCCTTCTTGGGGAAGTAGGAGAGCGATAATTTGGACCTCGCCATCAATTTTATTTGCCTAGAGGTTAAGTGCAAGAGCACTTATGTCCGAAAATTTTATTGCTGTTTGTTTTTGTTGCATTTTTTCTTGTTTTTGTTTTTTTTTTTTTTGTGACACCATTTGGTGATTAAATTGTCGGCAATCCATCCTCCCGTGGAGCGGTCCGGCTATGGTAGCCTTCTTGGGGAGTAGGATAGTGATAATTTGTGACCTTGATGTCAATTTTCCATGCCAAGAGTTTAAGTGCAAGAGCACTTGTGTCTGGCAATGTTTATGCTGTGTTTTTGTTGAATTTTGTACTGTTTTTGAGTGGGCGTTAACCCTTTTGGTGATGCCGTAATGAGGTGAAATCATTGAAAATCTAACTTCCCGTGGAGCGGTCCGGCTATTGTAGCCTTCTTAGGGAGTATGATAGTGACAATTTGTGACTCCAATGTTGATTTTGTATGCCCTTGTTGTCAGGTGCAGTAGCAATCCTGTCGGGCAATTTTATTGTCTGTTTTTAGTGCATTTTTAGTCATTTTTTTTTTTTTTTTTTTTGTTCGGCCTGAATTCGTCCCTGGGTGGGACGAATTCCAGCTGGAGAATTCATCCCTGGGTGGGACGAGCGCTAATTATAGTGCTCATACCAGTAAAGGACGAATTCCAGTGCAATTGGCCTATTTAATGGCCAAAAATTGATTTTGGGCTCATTTGTGTCATTTTTTTTCCTTGAGATTTTGGAGCTCTGGGAGGAGGAGGTAATTCTGCGAAGCGAAGCGCTGCTAGAATTCTCTCTGCCATCATGAGTGCACAAACTAGTTCGAGCGGCGGAGCCGAGGTGAAACCTGTAAGTGTCCCTAGAGTTTATTTTGCTTTTATTTAATGCATTGTTTTTGTGTTGACGCTTTTCAAAACTTTAAGATTTTTTGTGATGTTTTTGTTTAACAATTAAGGTTAGAAACCCTAGAACTAAAAATTTGATCTGTTATATATATATATATATTTTTTTTTTTTTTTGTTCTTGCAGGTTGTTAGGAGCCGGTACCGTGTACCCGCTGCATTTACTGAGGCGCTGTTGGCATTGACCGATGATGACTGGGAATGGCTTGATTCCATTGGGCTCAAGCAGGTGGCTCAACTGGAGCCTATGGTTTCAGATCAGGCCTATCTGATGGCCTTGATCAAGCTTTGGGATCCACGGACCAATACTTTCCATCTCCCGACAAGGGAGATGACTGTGACTCTTGAGGACGTCTATCGGTTGCTTCGGATCCCGATAGATGGTCTGCTTATTAGGACATTGTCGTTTGATCAGCGGATTGCTATACTTACAAGATGTTTTGGGCATGGGGGGTAGCTGGGTGTAGCAAACCTAGTGGAGACAGCCGAGGTGGATTTCCAGGCTGGCAGGATTTTGGTTAGCTGGTGGAAGGAGAGGGGGGTGTTAGGAGTGAGGCACGCATTCTTGATGGGCCTCATTTCTAACATTCTTCTCCCTGATTCGTCAAGCGTGAGGTTCCCATGGAACCTGCTGGATTTGGTGTGGCAGTTGGTAGAGTGCCCAATAGAGGCATTGTTGATTCTGAGATGGGGACAGAATTTGTTGGCACAGCTTTACGGGGAGCTGTACGGGGTCCGCTGTCGACAGCGGAAGGGTGTCAGTTGCAGTTTTTTGTTGCAGTGCTGGGGTTGGCAGCACATAGCTATTGAGAGGCCTATCGGGTTACCGTGGACGACTCGGGTGGTGATGGAGGATGAGGAGATTGGTTATGCAGCTTTGTGGTGATGGTCTGCGGAGCAGGGGCAGAGTCGGTGATGGGCAGGTGCCATTGAGCACTACATTGATGCCTTTTCTCGGCTCACTCCAGGGGAGGTGTTTTGGCGTCCCTATCGGGACTATCCAGCCTGGCCTAAGGCTGGAGAGTGGCTCCGATGGGTACGGAGGGAGCGATGGTTGACTAGGTGGCATGGGATGGAGCATGAGTTCTTTCTATACCGTCGGGTTACACGATAGTTTGGGGTGCGCCAGGGGTTGCCTGGTGAGCCCGTAGGCTATCGACGTCGGGGAGACAAGAGGGATCTGGAGCCATCGATCATCGCGCCATTGGGCGAGGAGTCGAATGTGGTGATTGAGGTCTCGAATGTGGATGATGTCAGTACTACCACTGAGTATGACTCGTGGTGGGTATTGCAGCGCTGGAGAGGAGAGGGGCCACTGGGAGGCACGGCGGTGATAGTGGAGGATGCTGAGGTAGCAGGGGGTGATTGGGGGGGGCCGTTGGATGATGCAAACATGGTGGATGTGGGAGATGAGGATGTGGACTTGGGTGTTCCGGAGTAGCCGGACATGCAGGATGTGGAGGAGCAGTTGGAGCCTGAGCAGGCTACTGTCCCCGTGAGTCCTATGCATCCGGAAGATACAGAGGAGGTGGGGTCATAGGTAGGTGTTGAGATTGCTCGATTGACAGAACTACTGTGGATGCGGGATCTAGAGTTGGGGGATGCACGGCAGGAGAGGGATCTTCTACGGGCTCAGTTGGCAGAGCGGGATAGAGTTTTGGCGTAGCGCGATGATGCATTGTCTATCTATCATCGACGAGAGGTAGAGTGGTGTCTGTACCAAATAGACTTGGAGAGGGAGGTCATCCGCCTTGGCGGGCGGCTACTTGAGCCTTCGATCAGTAGATCTTCTCTACGGACGAGGGATAGTTTTACTGAGCAGTCAGCATCATCTCATCGCAGGCGGTTAGATGAGAGGGGTGGTAGCAGGCATGATGCGGGGGCTAGTAGTAGCCACCTTGCGAGGTCCCGTAGGACCCACACCACGGGGGGTAGTTCCCATCACACCGATCCTGCGTGATCATGGTGGCCGATGCCTTAGGTTGGGTTTTTGGATATGATTGCGGGGTCTGAGGACCGGTTTTGTAGCCTGCGGGCATCTTTTTGACGAATATATATATATATATATATATATATATATATATATATATATATATATTGGTTTTATTTTTGGTTTTGTACATGTGATGATGTGATTTTTTTTTGTTATGCATGTTTATTTATTTTGATGGATGCAGATGTTATGATAAATGTATATGTTTTTGATGTCTATGTGATATGCGAGGTGAAATGGATGAATGACATTTGTGGTGATTGTACTGTAGGCTATTTAAGAAGCTTTTTATTTACATGGTTTTTCTATTTTTTTTGTATTTTCTAATGGTATCATAAGGATGATAAGTAGCGCAGATGTTTTTGGAATGAATGTAAGATTTTCTGAGATTCAGACAGTTTTATCTCACTATCCATGACTGTACTTTATCTTATAAGACTTTTGAAAAAGGTATGAATCGGACCTATTTTTGACCAAGTTATTTAACATCCCTGTGTGTGCAATTGAGTTCATTTAGTGGTATTTTTTAGGATACCGCCAGTGCCAGGTGGGCTTTCAACCGAACTTGTACTGAGGATCACCTAATTAGCTCCACGAATTCCTTTGTTGTATGTACTAAGATTAATCTACGATGTAATCCAGGATGCCATAAGCTAGCTCATCCACATGCAAACATTGATCTGTACGCAAGTTAATGTGACAGATATATCGTCATGCGGGAGGTTTACTTCTGTTACCGATAGGCTATCAACCAAATTGGTACTGAAGCTTGCCTTATGACCTATAGAATGCTGAGAGTTCCAGGGATTCAAGGTCAACTCCCTTCTTTTCTTTAATTGTATTGGGATACTTGCTCGTTTGTAGTGATAAGATCACTGTTTATTTTGATTTGTTTTTCTTTTGAGCAAGGGATTGGGGATATGTAGTGATGGAAATCACTATCGTTTGTCCCTTTTGATGTGTGCACTGTAGTTTGTCAAATTTGGAGTTTTGACATTTTGCAACTTTTTGTGTTTTGCAACTTTTGAGAACTTTAGGGATTCTTAGGGAATTGGGTAGGGAGGATGCTTGTCCTTTTGCCAACTCTTAGCATTCTAGGGGTCATTCGCACAGGGGGATGAGCAAGATAACCGTTTCTCTTGTGGTGACCTGGATTATTTTGCAAGTTTCATCTTTCGTTCACACAACTTGGGAATTGTTTTATGTGTTTTAAATTGTGTTGGGATGTTACGTAACAAGGTGTATTTCAAGTATGACTCTACCTTCGTAAAATCTGTTCGATTTGATACATTACATGGTTAAAGAGGAAAATGATGATTGAATCGCTGAAACTCTTGGTACATTCCTAGACCACCGATCGTAGTGTGGTAAAAGTTATGCTTGGTGTTTTTGTTGTTTTTGTAAAATGGAACTATGCGGAACAAGGTGGACTAGCGAGCAATTGCATCCTATGGTGCCTTTGACCTATACGACCACAAATATGCAATGTATGGATGCAATGCTTAATGCAGCTACATATTTTTGTAATTTTGATGGATTTTTTTTTGTGAAGGTGAAGATGAGGTGCGAGAAATGAGCTCTCATTGATGAATTTGAGTATGCCTAGATTTGAGATGCAAATCTTTGTTGTTTTTGATGATTTTTGTTGTTTTGTTTTGTTTTTTTTTTACCAAGTGATTGCGATAATCCTTGGAGCTTTTGGGGTGACCAAGTGATTGCGATAATCCTTGGAGCCTTTTTGTGTGACCAAGTGATTGCGATAATCCTTGGAGATTTTGGGGTGACCAAGAATTTGTGATAATCCTTGGAGCTTTTTGGTTGACCAAGAGATTGCGATAATCCTTGGAGCTTTTTGGGTTTGACCAAGTGATTGCGATAATCCTTGGAGCTTTTTGGATTGACCAAGAGATTGCGATAATCCTTAGAGATTTTTGGGTGACCAAGAGTTTGCGATAATCCTTGGAGCTTTTTGGTGTGACCAAGAGATTACGATAATCCTTGGAGATTTTTGGTTTTGACCAAGAGATTGCGATAATCCTTGGAGCTTTTTGGGTGACCAAGAGATTACGATAATCCTTGGAGCTTTTTGGGTGACCAAGAGATTGCGATAATCCTTGGAGCTTTTTGGTTTTGACCAAGAGATTGCGATAATCCTTGGAGCTTTTGGAGTGACCAAGAGATTGCGATAATCCTTGGAGCTTTTTGGTTTTGACCAAGTGATTGCGATAATCCTTGGAGCTTTTTGGGTGACCAAGGGATTGCGATAATCCTTGGAGCTTTTGGAGTGACCAAGAGATTGCGATAATCCTTGGAGATTTTTGGTGTGACCAAGTGATTGCGATAATCCTTGGAGCTTTTTGTGTGACCAAGTGATTGCGATAATCCTTGGAGCTTTTTGGATGACCAAGTGATTGCGATAATCCTTGGAGCTTTTTGGTGTGACCAAGTGATTGCGATAATCCTTGGAGCTTTTTGGGGTGACCAAGTGATTGCGATAATCCTTGGAGCATTTTGGGTTTGAATTATGGTTCTTTAGGGGATAGAGGTACCCCCATCTTGATGGTCTTTGCACTCCGGATCTGGCTCTAGAGGTATGGGCATGAATGGATCATCCCTATGCATGGAGATGAGGACAGGGTCCACCCACGACACTGATGTTGCTATGATGTCTCTTTGTGGAAGTTGCTCTTTGTGTGCCCAATGTGGCGGATGTAATGCTTGGTCCCACTGTGGTGAGTTAACGTGCCACTCATGCCCTAGTATTATGTTTATCTGTTGACATGCTTCCTCAAATTTTATGGGATGTCGATGCTGTCTTATGTGATTGTTGTGGGCTATCTCTGTTTCATCTTCACTTTCAACTAGTGAGTACAGCTCATCAGAATCTGGAGATTCTAAGACATGGAGGACTACATCATCAGGTAGCCCTATGGTTAAAGGTTGATCCTCTTTGAAAGGAGCTTCATGTAAGTTGGGCCTTGGGAGCTCCAAAATCTTGGTCTCTACCGACTCTAAGTGCTCTAGCACTTTGCATATATCGGGGGATTTGAGCTCCTCCTCTTTGGTTGGTTCTTGTTGAGGAACTTGGGGCCTATGGAGGGGTGGCCTGATGGCACCCCCCATGCCTTGGTGGGGCTTTTCATCCCACTCTTCTTCTTGCTCTAATTCCTTAGAGGCTTCTTGATGAATTTCTAAGGGTGGCCCATAAACCTGAGTGGGTTCTTGAGGAAGGTGCCCATCATTGGTTATAGGAGTGGCCTCCCGCTCATGTCTAGGAGGTGTCGGGGGTGGTGCTTCAAGAATCAAGAGAGTAGCCTCCCGCTCCTGTCTAGGAGGTGTTGGGGGTAGCGTTTGATGAGGTCGCGATGACCTGTCTTGCCCCCATGGGTTGTGCCCCTCAAAATATTTTGTCTTATGTGTGTGAGGGGTTGGAGTCCTCTCAGGTAGTTTATAGCACAACTCATCCGTTTCACGTTGCATGCGCTCTCTATCCAAGCGATGTCGATACTCTATCTCCTGATGACTTTGTTTAAGCCGCGTGATTTGGGCTTGGCGGGTGGCATGTCTGGCGACTATCGGGTCAATTTGGTCTACCCTATTTTGCTTAGGAGGTTTGAATGTTTCTCCTATGTGTTTGCCTTGATCTTGATGATCTAAAATTTCAATGGGTCGCTTCCCTCTATCGAGGTAGGCGGCATGTACTTGAGGCTCTGGTCTTGATGGATGACTATTATATCTAGCAGGTGTGGAAACATAAGGCTCCCGCACTGTTTGTTGTCCTTGAGGAATGTGATGGCTTTCCTCGTACTCCATTTCATGTTGGCTATCCTACATAGTGTGTTGGAACAACTCATCCTTCTGGGACGGTGGCACTATGATCCAGTTTTCGGGGCCAAATTCCATCATCTAGTGCCCCGAAATTAGGTTTTAAAATTGCGTGCCCATTTTTTTGCACTTTTTGAGCTGTTCGGATGTCAATATCTCCTAATTTATTTAGAGCTAGAACTTGAAAATTCATTTTTGTCTTATCTACTATAAGAGGGATGCGCACACCGATTTTGGGCCCCATCTGACTCATTTCAATTTTTAGGGTTTTTAGAGAGACATTGTCATGGTGCTCACCCATAGCCAAGCCCAATCATGGGCGGATGCTATGGGGAATATCCAAGGAAGAACAAGTCATATCCATTACAATCCCAAGGATTTTGTCATACCACCTTGGCGACCTAACACACAAGGCAGTCCCCTCCACACCTTAAAGGAAAGGGACTATAGGGGCACCTCTTCTAAGGGCACTCCTGTTCAGCAAAGCACTCAGCACATACCCTTCCATGAGGGGTACAGTCATAGGAGAGATCCCTTAGATGCTCGCTATGAGCGGTCACTGCGCGATGAAGTGCTAGGTCAACATAGGGTTCGACGGGAGGAACCAATTGATTACACTATCCTTCCTTCACCCCCTCTAGTTGTCAGGACTACAAGGACAAATCCAGAGCACAAGGAACTTCAGGTAGGGCGAGCTAGCTCCATCCATCCCTTTCTCACTTATGAAAGAGAGCATGAGGAAAACCCTTACCTTCCTCAAAAACAATACACATCGCAGGAGCAACACACCTCCGCACCTGCTATCTATCAAGACCACTCACTGAGGCCAAAGCCCCGAGGGAATGCCACTACCTCCAACAAAGGGAGGTCACCTATAGAGATATTGGATCACTACGATCGAAAATATCTAGGAGAGGCATCTAGGCCTTCTAGACATGAGGCGACAGGACCAACCATCTTATAATCTGTCAAGCACGTCGCATGCCAAATGCAATTCACGCAACTTGAGCTAGAGCGACTAGAGCGACTACATTTAAAGGAACTGTACTATATTAACAAAGAGCACCTTCAGCGCTAGGAGGACGAGTTGTTCCAACACACTATGCAAGAAATCCAACATGAAAGGGAGTACGAGGAAAGCCATCGCATTCCTCGAGGACAACAAACAGTGTGGGAGCCTTGTGTTTCCACACCTGCTAGATATAATAGTCATCCATCAAGACCAGAGCCTCAAGTACATGCCGCCTACCTCGACAGAGGGAAGCGACCCATTGAAATTTTAGATCATCAAGATCGAGGCAAAAACATAGGAGAAACATTCGAACCTCCTAAGCAAAATAGGGTAGACCAAATTGACCCGGAAGTCGCCAGACATGCCGCCCACCAAGCTCGAATTACGTAGCTTAAACAAAGTCATCAGGAGATAGAGTATTGACATCGCTTGGATAGAGAGCGCATGCAACGTGAAGCGAATGGGTTACGCATAGAGCAAGGTCGTCAGGAGTTAGAGGACTTATACATGCAGCGTAAAGCAGATAAGTTGCGCTATAAACTACCTGAGACGACTCCAACCCCTCACACGCATAAGACAAAACATTTTGAGGGGCACAACCCATGGGGGCAAGACAGGTCATCGCGACCCCATCAAACACTACCCCCAACACCTCCTAGATAGGAGTGGGAGGCTACTCCCTTGATTCTTGAAGCACCACCCCTGACGCCTCCTAGACATGAGTGGGAGGCCACTCATATAACCAATTATGGGCGCCTTCCTCAGGAACCCACTTAGGTTCATGGGCCACCCTTAGAAAGTCATCAAGAAGCCTCTAAGTAATTAGAGCAAGAAGAAGAGTGAGATGAAAAGCCCTACCAAGGCATGGGGGGTGCCATCTGGCCACCCCTCCATAAGCCCCAAGTTCCTCAACAAGAACCAACCAAAGAGGAGGGGCTCAAATGCCCCGATACATGCAAAATTCTAGAGCACTTAGAGTCCATAGAGACCAAGATTTTGGAGCTCCCAAGGCCCAACTTACATAAGGCTCCTTTTGAAGAAGATCAACCTTTAATCGTAGGGCTACCTGATGATGTAGTCCTCCATGTCTCAGAATATATAGATTCTGATGAGCTATACACATTGTCCGAAGGTGAGGATGAAATAGACATAGCACACAACAATCACATAAGACAACATCGGCATCCCATAAAAATCGAAGAAGCATGTCAACAGATAAACATAATACTAGGGCATGAGTGGCGCGTTAACCCACCACAGTGGGACCAAGCATTACATCCACCACGTTGGGCACACAAAGAGCAACTTCCACCAAGAGACATCATAGCAAAATCAGTGCCACGGGCGGACCCTGTCCTCATCTCCGTGCATAGGGATGATCCATTCATGCCCATACCTCTAGAGCCAGATCCGGAGTGCAAAGACCATCAAGCTGGGGGTACCTCTATCCCCTAAAGAACCATAATTCAAACCCAAAATGCTCCAAGGATTATCGCAATCACTTGGTCACCCCAAAAATCTCCAAGGATTATCGCAATCACTTGGTCACCCAAAAAGCTCCAAGGATTATCGCAATCACTTGGTCACCCAAAAAGCTCCAAGGATTATCGCAATCACTTGGTCACCCCAAAAATCTCCAAGGATTATTGCAATCACTTGGTCACCCAAAAATCTCTAAGGATTATCGCAATCACTTGGTCAAAACCAAAAAGCTCCAAGGATTATTGCAATCTCTTGGTCACTCCAAAAGCTCCAAGGATTATCGCAATCCCTTGGTCACTCAAAAAGCTCCAAGGATTATCGCAATCACTTGGTCACCCAAAAAGCTCCAAGGATTATCGCAATATCTTGGTCAACTAAAAAGCTCCAAGGATGATCGCAATCTCTTGGTCAATACAAAAAGCTCCAAGGATTATCGCAATCTCTTGGTCACCCAAAAAGCTCCAAGGATTATTGCAATCTCTTGGTCACCAAAAAGCTCCAAGGATTATCGCAATCTCTTGGTCAATCCAAAAAGCTCCAAGGATTATAGCAATCTCTTGGTCACCCCAAAAGCTCCAAGGATTATCGCAATCACTTGGTCAAACCCAAAAAGCTCCAACGATTATCACAATCGCTTGGTAAAAAAAAATCAAGAAATTAAAAAAAAAAACAAAACAACAAAAATCATCAAAAACAACAAATATTTGCATCTCAATTCTAGGCATACTCAAATTCATCAAAAAATTCATATTCTCGCACCTCATCTTCACCTTCACCAAAAACAATCCATCAAAATTACAAAAATACATAGCTGCATTAAGCATTGCATCCATACATTGCATATTTGTAGTCATACGGATCAAAGGCACCATAAGCTGCAATAGCTCTGATAGTCCATCTTGTTCCACATTGTCTCATGTTACAAAAACAACAAAAACACCAAGCATAACTTTTACCACACTACAGTCAGTGGTCTGGGAATGTACCAAGAGTTTTAGTAATTTAGTCATCATTTTCCTCTTTAGCCATGTAATGTATCAAGTCAAACAAATTTTACGAAGGTAGAGTCATAATTGAAATACACCTTGTTACGTAACATCCCAACACAAACTGAACACATTAAACAATTCCTGAGTTGTGTGAACGAAAGATGAAACTTGCGTAGTAATCCAGGTCACCACAAGCGAAACGGTCATCTTGCTCATCCCCCTATGCGAATGACCCCAAGAATGCTGAGAGTTGGCAAAAGGACAAGCATCCTCCCTACCCAATTCCCTAAGAATCCCTAAAGTTCTTAAAAGTTGCAAAACACAAAAGCAAAATGTCAAAACTCCAAATTTGACAAACTACAGTGCACACATCAAAAGGCACAAACAACAGTGATTTTCGTCACTCCATATCCCCAATCCCTTGCTCGAAAGAAAAAAAATCAAAATAAACAGTGATCTCATCACTACAATGAGCAAGTATCCCAATACAATTGAAGAAAAGAAGGGAGTTGACCTTGAATCCTCGGAACTCTCAGCATTCTATAGGTCATAAGGCAAGCTTCAGTACCAATTTGGTTGATAGCCAATGGGTAACAGAAGTAAACTTCCCGCATGACGATATATCTATCACATTAACTTGCGTACAAATCAATATTTGCATGTGGATGAGCTAGCTTATGGTATCCTGGATTACATCGCAGATTAATCTTAGTACATACAACAAAGGAATTCGTGGAGCTAATTAGGTGATCCTCAGTACAGGTTCGGTTGAAAGCCCATCTGGCATCGGCGGTATCCTAATAAATACCACTAAATGAACTCAATTGCACACACAGGGATGTAAAATAACTTGGTCAAAAACAAGTCCGATTCATACCTTGTCCAAAAGTCTTGTAAGGTAAAGTACAGTCATGGATAGTGAGTTAAAACCGTCTGAGTCTCAGAAAACCTTAGCTACATTTCTAAACCAACTGCGCTACTTTTCATCCTTACAATACCATAAAAAAAAATACAAAAAAGAAAAACCATGTATACATGTAAATTCATGCATCACAGCAATCGCCTAAAAACAAAATAACAGAGTTCTAAACAGTCCTTGGTGCCATAGCCAAACATCACAAACCCCATTCATCCATTTCATATCTGCATATCACATATAAATCAAAACCATTTGCATTCATCATAGCATATGCATCCATCAAAATAAATCAACATGCACACATCCATATTCATCAACCATCATGCACAAGATCAAACAAAATCAAAACAACAAAAACAACAAATAAATGCAACACAAAAACAAAAAGCAATAAACATTGCCAGACACAAGTGCTCTTGCACTTAACCTCTTGGCATAGAAAAACTGATGTCAGGGTCTACATTGTCGCTATCCTACTCCCTAAGAAGGCTACCATAGCCGGACCGCTCCACGGGAAGACGAATTTTCGACAATTTCATCCCCAAACGATGTCACGAAAGGGTCAAAGCCCAATCAAAAACAACAAGAAAATCAAAACAACACAAAAAGCAATAAACATTGCCAGACACAAGTGCTCTTGCACTTAACCTCTTGGCATATCAAAACTGATGTCGGGGTTTACATTGTCACTATCCTACTCCCGAAGAAGGCTACCATAGCCGGACCACTCCACGGGAGGACGGATTGTCGACAATTTAATCCCCAAATGGTGTCACAAAAAAAAAAAAAACAACAAAAACAACAAAACAAGCAACATAAAAACAAAGCAATAAGCATTGTCGGACATAAGTGCTCTTGCACTTAACCTCTAGGCAAAGAAAATCGATGTCGAGGTCCAAATTATCGCTCTCCTACTTCCCCAATAAGGCTACAATAGACAGACCGCTCCACGGGAAGTTAGATTTTCGATGATTTCACCTCATTATGGCATCACCAAAAGGGTTAACACCCACCAAAAACAGGTCCAAATGTTGGAAAAATTGCACATGCTTAACGGTAAACCCTTTAAGGCACACATGCACAAGTCATCTTGGGTCAAGCGACTCGTCGCTTCTCTCACGAAGGTCATTCCCTCATCAATTCGTCGCTTGAGGGGGTAGTCACACTTAGTCACCAACCAACAATCACACACCCAATTAAGGAAAATAACATGCATTCAAAGAATCATTGACAAAGACAATCACGCTCCTGCTTGGGGCAGTAAACAAGCAACAATCAAATCAATCAAACCCTTGGCATTTCGTGAATCATGAACACAAGGTTCCCCCTAAGGATAAAAATGCCCTTTACCTGTTCATGACTGATCAATGTCTAAGTTCAGGTCACACCTCAACAAAATAGGTTAATACTTGAAATCAAATTCCTTAGCTCGTCAGAAGCAAGGATTCAAGAATGCATGCCATTTCCATACTTGGGGCATCAAAAGTTGGTTAGGTTACCACGAAACACTAATCATTAGTGCTTTGGTTATCTATTTTTGCTCAGCACTGCATCACCCACAGCGCTTCCCAAAAAGGGGCATCTGTAGACACCAAAACAGCACCAATCCGATTATGTGACTGCAAACACTGATCGCTTTGACAAACACAGCCCCCAGGGCAGCCCTCAGAGGTTAAACAGTGGTTTTAACCACTTTCATAGCAATTTTGTGAGGTCAAGAAGAAATTTGGCACACTTGGACACTTTGCCCAGTATTCGTCTCACCCAGGGATGAATTCAAAATAGAATTCGTCCCACCCCAGGACGAATTATGAATCCGTCCCTGGGTGGGACGAATTCTAATCTTAACGGGCAAAAAGACAAATGGCGCCAAATGGCAGCCCAGAACAGTCAGTTGATGACTCCTGCCTCACACGTGTGTAGGTGGACAGAGGGGCTGTTAGAAGACTGTCACAAAAGGCATTTATCAAAGCTCAAGTCAACGGAGGACTCCCCTCCCTCATGGGAACACAAGACTGCCACATGGCGCCTATGACCAACACATGGCATTTGTGCTTCCCTCCCAAAAGAGACCCCATGGGTCTATAAAAGGTGGAACTTTTCTCACCCAAAAGATACGGGTTGAAGGAGTTTTCAAGCAACGAAGTGCTGCCGAGTTGAAGACCCACTTGCATCCCTTTTGGTTCACCTTCCCACATCCACCAATCTCTTTTGCAAGGGAGGTTTTTGGGTGGCCTTTGGAAGCTCAAACCTGACCCAAAGCTTGGGGGGTGCCTAGGGGTAGAACGCCCACCGTTTGGGACTCTATTTCGGAACCAATCCACTTGGTATGGGTCCAAAAATTCTTATGGGGTATTTTCAGCAAATTTTGTGACATATCATGGCCAAAAATTGGGTTTTGGATCTGGATTCATGCTTCCAATAATCACCCAATAACCTCCCTTTTGGATGAGAGATTAAGGATGTGAAAGACACTAATCGCAAGTAGGTATGTAAATTTTCAGCACTTCGTTGCTCAAATTATCCTTCTCTATATATCTTTTGGGTGAGAAAACTCACCAATTTATATACCTAGGGTCTCTCTGTTTGAAGTGCGCATGCAAGGGTGCCACTTGAGTTGTTTGTCCTATTTTGAGAGAAAGGATAATTCCCTGATTTAGAGTCTTCTTGCATGAGGTCTCCAAAATCAAATACATGCATGAATGAAGTCTCTCTCCTTGATTTGAAGTCGTTCCTCACAATTGCATGGCCTGAAGCTTCAGTTAAATGGCGGACTTGTCGAGGTTTGAATTTTTTCCAATCAAACTTGCTATTCGCCTCACCCTAGGGCGAATGCTGATATTCATCCTTGGGTGGAACGAATGCCAATTTGTACTCATCCTAGGGTGGGACGAGAAGAAAGCAAGGTGCCAAAAATGTGCCAAATTGACCTCTGACCTCCAAAACTTCTTTTGGGAGTGGTTAGGACCATTGTTTAACCTCTGGGGGCTGCCCTAGGGGTGGTGTGTGTCAATGCGATCAACTCTTGTCCTCACATAATCGAATTCATGTTGTTTTGGTGTCTACAAATAATAAGGCCAAAAGAATAAGAATTTTGTAAGGAGTGCCAAATCTAAGAAGATGAATTTGGTGAGTTCCAAATCCGAGAAGAAGAATTTAGAAAGGAGTGCCAAATTTGAGAAGAATAATTTGGCAAGGAGTGCCAAATACCAGAAGAAGAATCTAGTGAAGACCTCAATAAAATTAAAATCTTGAGAAGATCTTGTTTGAAGTCAAAAATTGACAAGGAGATTGAAGGAATATTCAGACAGAAGAAACCTACATAAGCTAAGATATTTGGAGATTGCATCTCATAACAAGAAGGCACAGTTCAGAGAAATGAGTTCTTAGAATCTATAGTAGAAAGTAGAAAATTACTGGAAGGATTAAGCCACCAAATCCAAGGCTTAATATAGAATGTTTGAGGCTACAAAAATGTAAAGCATAAAGTTGTTTGGGACAACCAACAAAGAAGTTGTGTAGCCATCCACTACAAAGAATCAACTTGGTGAATCAAAACATTAAGATCTACATCATCTACAAAAGCCATTAAATGTAAGCAACTAGGGTGCAATTTTTTGAACTTCAAATTAGGGTTCATTATCAAATTCCATAATGCACCATATTTGGATTAAAATTTGTAGAAGAATAGATTGCATTATAGTCTTCAAGTGAAAAAAAAAAGAATCCCTTTTAAGGACTATTTGCACAATTAATTGGATTTGGATATTTTCGAGAGAAAGAAAATTATCATCTAACTATTTTATATCTAGAAATAAATAATACTATAGCCTACAATATTTATTGTAGTGAAAATTTGCATAATACTTATTAAAGGTTCATTATAGATACTCTAAAAAGATGTAGAGATTATTAAGTGCATCTAAAATTATTTTGAGATTTTATTTGAGTGATAATGTGAGATTGTTAGTGCATTAATTTGATACTATTATTAATACTATTTGAACTACACTAATTAATATAAAAAAAGTTAGATTATTATTTTTTATTAAAGGATCATGAGCACAAAATTAGTAGATTATCAAGTGTCGAAAGACACTATTTGGTACACATAACCTGCAGCATCTCATGGCCCAAAGAATCCACCAAAAATAGATAAGATTTTTCCAAGGAGTGGAGAAGAAACACCACTATCAAAATCAGCAATAGAAGCCTCAAATTGATACTTGGTGAGTCTTAGATTCAAAGTGCACTAAAGGCTATTTACAAAAGGGTGCAGAAATTACTTCTATAAAAAAGGGAGCATTTCTATCTAAGTGGTTATTAGCTTGGATTTATTACCAAATTCACCAAGAAATTGAGAGAGTTTTCTAGAAAAATATACAACATCAAATATACCATCACCTATTTCAAAATTTGCCATAAGACAAAAAAAACAGAATGCAAAAGGAGGTGTAAAAAAGGTAATTTATATACAAAGTATTTACATTTGTTTTGCACTACTCTAATCTACTCTACATAGGGAAAAGGATAGGTCTTTTGTGCCAAAAATGTGTACTCTTCACAAGGATAAAAATACACCAAGGCAACCGTGAAAAAGCTTTCTCCTTGTAAGGGAATAGAGCCACTCAAAAGGCTCATATCGTCTACATTTTAGACAACCAAACCTGCAAGCAAACAAAACAAGGAGAAGTGTTACATTAAAAGTAAATATCATATAAAAAAAGGAGCGCATAATAGGTTGAAGGACGTATGTCCAAGGATCACCATTTGAGTAGCCCAAAAAAACCACACAAGCATTAGAAAATGTTACTCCAAGATCCCAAGGCATTACTTACTATTCCAACTAGAACCATCTAATATCAAGTGGCATCAGACAAAGAAAGAGTTGGACACATTGCATGGTTAATAAGGGCATTACAAGATATGTTTTAAAGGCATTACGTAGAAAATACCATACACAAAGGAAAGGTGACACTTGTCACCTAGAAGGAAATAATAATGTTTCCCACACAAGCACCCATCCGTTACAAGATTGACTAATAAAACTCTCAAGGAAGAAGGTTGGTAAAATGAGGGCTCATCCAAGATCATAATGCTCATTCTCTACCTAGTAGAATTTCACAAATGACAATAAGCATCTTAAGTGTTCAAGGGTAACTACTGTGATACTTATCACAATTTCCAAGATCCTCCATCTATTAAAAGGCATCAAAGACCATCGTAGATAGTATTTGGAGCATTCACAGTAGTCATAGCACCTATAGAATTCGTAGAATCTTGAGTCACAATTTTTAAGAAGAGGTGAAGAGAATTAAAAGTTCTAGTTAAGGTATTCAAGGAAGTTCAAAACTATAGAGTTGAAGCACCATCATCCAAATATTGAATTAAAGGATGAATCACCATAGCACACAAGGAAAAGGCATTAAAGAGGACTGGCATACACATTCGAAACCTATACTAAATACATAGCGAGTAAAACACTAAATGTAAGGCTTATACTTCATTAAAATTGCTTTCATTAATAGGGAGTATTAAGGTATAATATAAGGTTTAAATATTAATAGAAATCAACCATATTTGAAATCAATATCTAAAGAAAAATATATATTAAATAGTTTAATATTTTCAATATTAAAACATAGGAGAAATAAGGATTTCTACTTGAAAAATTAGAATTTCTATTATTTCAAATAATTGTTTTCTAATATTTCATAGTAGGGAGTTATAAGGAATACTACATCAAAGTAGGAAATCAGAAATTAGAAACAATAAATACCAAATTATTAAAGGCTATAAAAAGAGGTTTAATAAATAATATTAAGAGTTGGTAATTATTTGGTATACTTGTCTCGGAATACATCAAAGGGACAAATAAAATCTAACTATTAAACCTCATCAAAATAGAAAGTTCTTAAGTTCAATAGGAGTAATAAGGTGTAAACGAAGTTGATTTTTGCTATTCACAAAACTTTACAAAATCAACTCAAAATTGAACTATTATTCTTAAAAATACTTCTAGAATTTCCAAAATCACTAGGGAGACATAAGGGATTCTAAAAAACTTGATAATAATAGCATTCATCAAATATTATCAAGTACTCAATCTATTTGGGAAGCATAAGGTCTCTACAAAATCTACAAGGACTCTACTAATTCACATATCTTAACTAGGGAGATATAAGGAAGCCTACAAAACCTAAGCTCTAAAAGGTTCTATCAAATCAAATATCATAACTAGGGAGTCACAAGATAGAACACTACAAAATACTCTATTCCAAGAATATATAAAAATGCCTACCTCAAGTAATATAGTAAAAAATGACACGAACAACACTATCAGAAAAGAAAGAGCAAGTGTCATAAAAAGTGGAATAAAAAATCACTTATAAATTTTGAAGGAAACATAGATCCTATTTCAAAAAGGATACAAAATGAAGCTATGAAAGACATATTTAAAATTATGGATCACTATCTACATGCTTGACTCACTGAAGCAATTGACAAAGGAAAGAATGACATTTAAATTCCTTTAGAATACATAAGTATCCTATACATGACATTACTTACATTCAAATGTAATGATTGATAGAATTATTTAAGTTTAAAACTGAGTTAGATGAATCTTCACTAGTAAAGATATTTCAATCCTCATGTAGTATTAGTACTTCAAGTTCTACTAACTCAAAATCTTATCATGATGCTCTAAGTGTATGTTTAGAAGCTTCTATACAAGACACAAAGAATGATGACAAGGACAAAAGCAAAGAGAAATTTTCTTTTCAAGAATAAGGTGACAACACATCAACCTTTGAAAGTAATGACTCCAATAAAGAAGAAGATGAAGAAGAAGAAGAACCAATGCAAGAAGGCATACAGTGAAATGTGAATTAAATAGGACCAGATCAAGCTGAAGAACATATGAAGTCAAAGATCCATATTGAAGATTGAAATATTTAATACCCAAATAATGTAATATAGGGGGTGTTAGAGTTAGAGTATATTACATATTTTGGTCATGTAAATGTACCACCTTAGGTACATAGTTAGGATAGGATATTATTTTAGGGGCAAGTTATGTAGTTAATTCATGCAATGTAATAAATACACAAGTAGCAATGTGCAAGTTGTAATGTGCAAGGTGTCCCCTTGTACAACTAGGTAGAGTGTTGGCTAAGGAATCTATCTTACTATATAAAGGGCATCATAATGGTAGATTACGCATCAAGTACATATCAAACACATATCAAGCATACATAAATCTCTTGATTGTAGTACTTCTATATGGAGTATAATGTAGCTCTTTTGCTCACATTTATGGAGTGACTATTTCCTCCATACTGCATTGTATTTGCACCATTTCTATTTATAGTATATTTTAATCATATTGTTGTCTCACTTTCTTTTATATTTCCTATATTTCATTAGGACTTGTTTTATATCTCTCCACTTCATACATCCTTAAAATCTAACAAAATCATCATTTTCGTAGCATAATTATGGAAGCTAGTAATTCAGTACTAACTAGCCAAATTTCACATGTAAAGGTCAACACTCGCGATGACCGAGTGCACATTTATCTAGCATGAATTTATCCCTACATAGATAATATACAATTCAATTTAAATATGTTTTAGTACTAAATTAATTTCAAATTGTTGATTTATCCATAAACTACTCTTTAACTCAATATATTTATGTAATTTCCAGGTTTTCTTTTGGTTATACAGTCACATTTGTAAGTGTATCGCTCCAAATTTTTTGCATCCTTACCTTCAGGCTATAGGATCCACGCCCGAAAGGGGGATGTGAAAAGGATGGGACAATACCTCGGACTGAGAGGCCCTTGGAAGGTCCCGCCTCTCGGGGGAGGGGTATAAGGGTGAATTTTTGATGGATGGTGGGTTCACCAGGAAAATTTTGAATGGCAGTTTCCACGCCTAGGTTGACAGTGAGTTTGATGTGTTCATTTTTATACTTGATCATTCAACTCCTAGGTTTGGCCAATATGAATCTAAACTATTCTATATGCCAATGCTGATTTAAATGAATACAAAAAATAGAAATGAATGCTAATAACAGAGAATATGCTAGCTAGAAGGTGTCATACCTGATTTCGGATGTCTGATGAAGATTTTGAGTCTTGTAGCAGTTCGGATCATCTCAATTCGTACGTAATCATCTGATATTTCATAGGATCATCCCAAATCATAGAAGGTCATCTGAAATCAGATAGAATCGTCTAAAATCTAATGAATTCATCAGACAAATTCATCAGAAACCTGCAATCACAAAAACAGACACAAAATACCAAATATGCAAGTGCAGAAGCAAAGGATAATGGTAGAAATAACATCAAACATGCCTAAATAATAGATTCCAATAACAAATAAGGAAATGCAATAGATTTAATGATTGATTTTAACTTTATCATGTGATTATGCTAAATGAGGTGAACTCCAAGATGCAAAAAACATAATAACTTAAGACAGTGCAGAAATACAATATGAAAAATGCAGAGAAAGCTAAGAAAATGCAAACTCTAGACTTTGATTGCCCCCAATCTGGACTACAGTCAGGATCGCCTCCAATCGTACGAGATCGTCTGCTCTCCTCGACAAAATCGTCCGTAATCATTCGAGATCGTCCACGACGATCCGAGCTAGCTTCGACTGAAAAATAGTAGAGTTCCTGCAAGAAAATGCAAAATACCGAATACAAGCAGTAGTGCGAGGGAATAAGGAACTAACTCTGAAATCCGTAAACTAAGGGGGTTTAGGGGGTTCAGGGAGAATTAGGGGTTTAGGGAGAATTAGGGGGATAAACTAGAAAAATCCTAGTTTATATAGGATTAGGAAGAGGTTTAGGAGGTTGGGGATCATCCCAATCTGGGAGATCTCCAACAGGGAAATCTCCAACTACGCAGACACGCTTCTGCCCAAGTTGGAGAGGCTATTGAAATAGAAGCTAATTATGAAAATTTAGTTTTGGGACGAAATCATCTGGACGTTCTGTTCTAGACGAATTCGTCAGATCGGGGATGATTTCGTCTAATCTGTGACGATATCGTCCAACGGTCAAAACAAATCCTAAAAATGATGCAGAAAACGGGGAAAGCGGGTAACATGCGGTTTAACGGGCAGTTTGGGGTTGAAATTCAAATTTTTATCTTTTATATTTTTACTAAGGTTTTAACCGTGCCAATTTTAGGGTGCTACATTTTGCCCCCTCTTTAGCGAATTTTCCGAAGAAAATGTGTTAAAGACGAGTTTTTCTCGTTTTACGAGAAAGCAAAAATATACTCAATTTTTTAGACGACGATTCTTGGTCGAATCGTACGAATGCTGACTATGGTGCCCCCTCCGTGTTTTTACCCAAATCGAACGTTTGAGGTAAAAACGCGGAAAAGCAAAAATTAAAATGTTGATTTTTAAATAAAATTAAGAAAATAGGGTAAAACCCTAATTCATTTTTTACTATTCACTTTTAAGCTCTACAGAGAAGAAAAATGGTGGAGACTAGCACACGAGAGCGAGATGAGGTCCGATGCGGGCTACGAGTAAGGATCTAGATCCTAGTATATTAGGTTTGATTTAGACTTTGTGCATAGTTTTTGTATTAGATTTGATTTTTGGGGATACATATAGTTTCATACAATATCTATATATTTTATATGATATATATATATATATATATGATCTTTTTTATATGACTTGTTCATATGTTTTTATGATGCTTCAATGTTTGAATTGTTTGCTTGTTTGATTGATGATTCATGTAATTATGTTGTTTGGAAATATTATAATTTGATGTCATGCTGTAAGATTTTAAATGAAATAATCTGATGTAAACAATTGGTTGTTGTGGTGTGATTTGATGAAAAAATAAAAAGAGACTTCTAACAATAATTTCAAAGGACATTGTCGTTGTTATAGACCATTTCATGGAGTCGCCGCTCACTCGGTCGTCAAGCTAATCCCAGTATAGAAATATTGTTAAAAGTAAAAGAGTGCTTAAGAGACTGTCTTAAGACTTTGTGTTGTAATGATGGAGATAATGATGGTTTGATGATTTGTTTTTTCAGATTTTCATAAAAATAGTATGCATGAGATACTAAAAGAAATATGATTTTGCTAGGCATAAATTCCTAAGTGTGATAAAATTTTGAACAATTCCTTAGAAATTATACCATGGTTGCAAAATTGAATGTTGACATAATGACATGAAATAGAATAAGTGTTCGTTTGTTTGTAAAGCATAATTGTGTAACATAATGATGCAAGTCATATGTTTTTTATGAATTTGTTTTTTTAAAATAAATGGAAAATAAAATTAGAACAATGGTTTGCGCTAGGCATAGAATTATAGGTATAGACTTATACCATCATCGCGAAATCCAAAGAAGAAAATAGATTTTTGGTTTTATTGCAAGATGAATTTTTGACTTTTGATAAACAGAAAAATAATAATATGAACATGTTGTTTGAAATCATTTTTGTGATTTTGTGAGAAAATGTATATAATTGCTTTTATAGAAAACAAGAATTCTGAAATAAAAGGGTAAAATTATTCCAAAAAGAATTACAGAAACATTTTAAATTATCTCAAAGAGAAATGTAGATTTATAAGGAATCCTCATGTGCAAATGTGAGTTCATTACCGATCTTGATTTATCATAATGATACAAAATCTCTCAAATACAAATGTGTGTGCGATTGTATTGTTCATTCACCAATTTTGAGCAAGATAATTTGATACAAGTAATTTGCCTTAACCAAATGAATGTTCGTTGACCATGATTTATATGCATGTAACCGTACCAGACTACTATGTAAGTTAGGTTATCAAGAGCTAGCTAATCCATAAGCTGACATAGGTCTGTACAAAAGAAGGTCGCTAATGTGATAGACATATCACCATGCTAGGAATTACCCAAGGCCAAGCGGGTTGGGCACAAACCACCTGTTATGGGGCTTACCTCACAGTTTTCGAATAATTGAGAATTCCAGGGATTCAAGCTCATTCACCCTTCTTTTCTTTTCAAGGGGTAGGGAAAGGATTTTATTGCATTTTGCTTTTGCGTTTCTCTTTTGCTTTTTTTTTTCTTTTCTTTTTTTGTACTTTTGTATTTTTGCTTGATATTTGAGAAAATACTGAAATATTGTGGTGATGATACAAAATAACCTTTTTCTTTTTCTCTTTTTCTTGAACTTTTCTTTTCTTCCTATGCTAGGGATACTTGCTCGGATTAGCTGTAGAGCAAGGGATTTTTATTCTGGGTAGGGGTGAGCTTGTCCTTTTGTCAATTCTCAAAGATTCTAGACCATGTGCATGATAGGATAGCAGGGGAAAATTTTTGCTCAGGAAACCATTTCTACTATGTAGCATCATATCGAATTTGCAATGAAATCATTTTAATGTGAAAAGATATACTTGGTTCAAGTAAATAACAAGATCAGTTCTCTATGCTCAAAACTTTATTTAATTCAACTGTGGACTTTGATATAAGAGAGATGAATAATCATACCAAATAAAATCAAGATATTTATTCATGTGAATGTGAAAGTGCGGGATTCCAAATAAATGCTAATTTATCCAAAATAACTAAAAATATAACTGCAATACTTCACAATTTGACAGGTACAAAAATAAAAGATGTTTTTTGAAGATTTTGATGATTTGGATGTTTTTGATGTTTTTGATTTTAAGTTATGAATTGAAAGAAATACAAGGTGATTGTTTTTTGAAATGTTTTAAATAAGTGACTAAAAGGAAATAATATGCAAAACAAATATATACAATGATGAAATGACCAATTTTTATGCATAGTAACGTTTAAGATGCATAATGTTCATAGGTTCTTTAAGTTCTTTACCATCTAAGGTAGATAATTTGTATGCTCCCGATCCAAATTTAGCAGTGATGACATATGGTCCAAGCCAGTTGGGCTCAAATTTACCTTTAAGGTTTTTAGTTGCATTAGTATTTTTTTGAAGATTTTGAGGATTTTGATTTTTTTTTATATTTTGGTTTTGATTTATGATGGAATTGGTGGTATATACAAGATGATCTATATACACTATACAAGGTTATTTGAGTATAGCATGTCTAAGGTTGCTTCAAAATCAAAGGAGGTTTTGAAGGATAATTTGGTTGTGGTGAAGGTAAGAACAAAAGGTGATGAATAAAAGGTAGCGATAACAAAAGCTTTGTTATAATGTAAAATAATGTAGCAAAAGATTTGACTTTTATATGTGGAAAATTGATCATGTTACAAAATAAAATGTCAGAAGGATAAGAAGGTTCTTCATTCTTATCACTATCTTCCAAGTCTTGATAAGATGGAGGGAGCATATGTGAAAGATATGCATGGATGTTATTTGATAAACAAGGATGATCATATATGGATGAAGAAAAGTGATGGATAGAAGATAATTGTGATAATAGAGAATGTATAGAACTTGATGTTTCAACCATTAAATATTCTTCAAATGGTGTTGGGTCACCATGTATGGTAACAATTTTATTTGCAATTTCAAACTTCAAACATTGGTGAAGAGTGGAAGGGACAACCCTCATCGTATGAATCCAAGGACTCCTGAGAAGTAGGTTGTAAGGTGAAGGGCAATATGCTACATAAAACAAAGTATCCAGGATCTTGGATCCAATATTGAGGGGAAAAATTATAGTACCTTGAGCTTCTTGAATTTCATTGTTAAAATATTTTATAATAACATTTGATTCATTAAGATCTTCTTCCTTTGTTTTGAGTTTTTGGAATAATTGATAAGTGCATAAATTAAGAGAGGAGCCATTATCTACCATGATAGTTTTAACAGGTGTTTCTTTACTAGATCCTGTAATGTAAAGATAGTAGTCTTCTTGTGGAGTAGAGGAAGGAATCTCCTCATCATAGAATGAAATATGGTTAACCTCAAGAGGGTTTACACCATTAATTATGTTCTTAGAGAAAATATGATGAGGAACAAATTGTTGGCTAGGTATCTTGAACAAAGTTTCCTTATGAGAACTTTGTAATACTTCTAAAAGGGATATCTTTGCTTGAGGATTAATCACTTGTTGTTGGCTATCAAAGTGGATTTCAGATTGAGATTTTGATTCTAAAGATGAGCTTTCTATGCTTACATTCCATTTTGGATCATTCTCTAGAGCCAAAGATAGTTTTGAAGGTTGGTCAAATGAGGAATCCATATCTTGAATATCGGATTGAGTTGATTGAACTTGAGGTTGCTCATTTGTAGTTTCTATTACAATATTAGTAATATCATCATGATGGGACACATTAACATGCAATATTTGATTGGTTTCCTGTTGTTGATAATTGAATAGGGGTTCTTGGGAGATCCCCATGTCTTGATTGATTATTGGTATTTGTTGTGTAGGAGTTTGATAGTTTAATGGAGATTTATAATCAGTTGTAGATTGTAATTCCTTTATATTAAAAAGACCCTTATCAATCAAATCTTGAATTGCACATCTTAAATCTTTACATTTTTGTGTCATATGTCCATCTACTCTATGATATTCACAATGTAGCTCAGGTTTAAACCAATCTATGGTGGTATCAAGTTGTCTTATGGAAGGGAGTTCAATCTTATTTGTATCAAGTAAATGCTTGAGAATTATATCCATTGGTTGATTGAGCTTTGTAAATGTACGTGATGAAGGTTTTTGAGAGGTTTTTGATATGTGCCTTAGGAGTTCAGTCATAAAAGGACCTAATGGTTTCTTACCTCTCTTTTCTTTGTTATGGGTAGAATGATGATAGGAAGATTGTGAAGTATGATGTGAGTGCATGGTAGGATTGGAAGAATAAGTATTTTCTTGTTGAAATGGATGTGTTGTATTGAAAGAAGAATATTGAAAGGATGGAGGAGGATTATATGTGGGTTGATAGACATAATATGGATATATGGGAGAATAGATAATATCATTATGAAGAGGATTGGAAAAGGGATTATCCTGTTGGGTTATGGATGAAAAATGAGAAAAGTGTGATGGAGGTGATGTTGAATAGGGATGAGGTTGGTCATAATCAACAAATGTATTTGGCTGAATTCTTCCAACATTACTGATGGGCTCATATGGATTTGAGTAAAAACTCATGGTTTCTTTAGTACTTCTAAAAGTAATATTTAATATCTACTATTTAGAATTGAATCTAAAACATACAAACTTGAAATGATGAGTTTGTTATATTTTTTTCTTGTATACATATACATTTATATATATATTTTTTGTTTTCAAAAGGTTTTTAGTTTTCACGTCGGGTTCACCAAAATGTATCGCTCCAAATTTTTCGCATCCTTACCTTCAAGCTATAGGATCCACGCCCGAAAGGGGGATGTGAAAAGGATGGGACAATACCTCGGACTGAGAGGCCCTTTGAAGGTCCCGCCTCTCGGGGGAGGGGTATAAGGGTGAATTTTTGATGGATGGTGGGTTCACCAGGAAACTTTTGAATGGCAGTTTCCACGCCTAGGTTGACAGTGAGTTTGATGTGTTCATTTTTATACTTGATCATTCAACTCCTAGGTTTGGCCAATATGAATCTAAACTATTCTATATGCCAATGCTGATTTAAATGAATACAAAAAATAGAAATGAATGCTAATAACAGAGAATATGCTAGCTAGAAGGTGTCATACCTGATTTCGGATGTCTGATGAAGATTCTGAGTCTTGTAGCAGTTCAGATCGTCTCAATTCATACGTAATCATCTGATATTTCATAGGATCATCCCAAATCATAGAAGGTCATCTGAAATCAGACAGAATCATCTGAAATCTGATGAATTCGTCAGAAACCTGCAATCACAAAAATAGATGCAAAATACCAAATATGCAAGTGCAGAAGCAAAGGATAATGGTAGAAATAATAGCAAACATGCCTAAATAATAGATTCCAATAACAAATAAGGAAATGCAGTAGATTTAATGATTGATTTTAACTTTATCATGCGATTATGCTAAATGAGGTGAACTCCAAGATGCAAAAAACATAATAACTTAAGACAGTGCAGAAATACAATATGAAAAATGCAGAGAAAGCTAAGAAAATGCAAACTCTAGACTCTGATTGCCCCCAATCTGGACTACAGTCAGGATCACCTCCAATCGTACGAGATCGTCTGCGCTCCTCGAAAAAATCGTCCGTAATCGTCCGAGATCATCCACGACGATCCGAGCTAGCTTCGACTAAAAAATAGTAGAGTTCCTGCAAGAAAATGCAAAATACCGAATACAAGCAGTAGTGCGAGGGAATAAGGAACTAACTCTGCAATGAAATCCGTCAACTAAGGGGTTTAGGGGGTTCAGGGAGAATCAGGGGGATAAACTAGAAAAATCCTAGTTTATATAGGATTAGGAAGAGGTTTAGGAGGTTGGGGATCATCCCAATCTGGGAGATCTCCAACAGGGAAATCTCCAACTACGCAGACACGCTTTGCCCAAGTTGGAGAGGTTGTTGAAACAGAAGCTAATTATGAAAATTTGGTTTTGGGACGAAATCGTCTGGACGTTCTGTTCCAGATGAATTCGTCAGATCGGGGACGATTTCGTCTAATCTGCGACGATATCGTCCAACGGTCAAAACAAATCCTAAAAATGGCGCGAAAAATGGGGAAAGCGGGTAACAGGCGGTTTAACGGGCAGTTTGGGGTTGAAATTCAAATTTTTATCTTTTATCTTTTTACTAGGGTTTTAACCGTGCCAATTTTAGGGTGCTACAATAAGTCTAATTAAAATTTTAAGAAGCCTCCTAAACAACCCCTACGATCGAACCCAAAGGATTGAGAAACATGGAACAATCTATTTAACTTACATAGTATTTGTTCTTAGATTATATTTGGAAAATACTCCATAGTTTTGTAAGCTAAAACTTCCTCAGGTTATGTATAATAACAAGGTGAAATGCTTTACTTTACCCAGCCCGGTTTTGAGTTGAAAATAGTTGTTGGAATTCTCCTATATTCTACCATTTAAATGATTCACACAACAAATGATAAAACATTTTCAAAAATAATAAATTCTAAATTACTTTTCTATTTCCATAATATATATATTTGTCCACACACTCGTAATACATTACAATTTAAACATTTTAAGTCTTCAATGGTTACAATAAAGCTACATGCTCTAATTATAGTTCTAAGCTAAGAATATTAAATTATAATTTCCATATTCATGCATCATTAATATATTTATCAATAATTTATGAGCATTGCTTCTCATTCTAGACATTACTACCATAAGGTTTGGAATTCATGCAACAGTCCATTCTTTCTTCAACAATAGTTCATCTAACATTTTTTTTATTCCGCTCGAGTTCCTAGTTCTATTCTAGTGTAGCTTCTTGGAATAGGGATGTTTGTTCAAGATAGTAGAGCCTTTTTCACCAATGTTACAACCGATGTCCAAGAATAAGATGTTAATATGTATATAGGGATCAATTCAACCCTTAAGATGATATGCATGTATGCAATTACACATGTATGCACTTAACTCGTATAATATGCCATCAAAACACATAAAACATACACTCATGCATAGTAATGATAATATTTGATATCATTCATTAATTCCATAAAAACTACATACCCATACTCTTTTGATAATTCTCATAGGAATCAACAACTTAATGCAGAGGAACAATGGTCAAACATTGAGAGTCATTTGGTATGCATTTTTCAATTCCATAATAGATAATATTACACATTTTCAAAAAAACTTCTATAAACTGGTATTCTCTATTTTCTCATAAATGAAGCTTAGTATTGCATACAATAAATATTTAGCTATCACACACATAAGAAATTTCATTGCAAGTTTTCTATTTAAGTTTTCCCAACTGTCATGCATAGTTCACAATCATTCTTTCACTATTGCTCATTAAAATTTAAGAGTACGTATTTTCTTCATACAATGTATGTAATTTCAGTAATCACACCCAACCATGCTGATGAAAATATAGACATATCATCCAAAAAGCACAATTTTTTTGATTGTAGATTCTTCAACATATAACAAAAAAACACAATCAAATATTATAAATAGCTGACCTAGTAAATTCAAATTTTCACTTGGTTTCAAAAAGTTCTTTTCCTCTCCCGGTCCTTGTTCTAAACACACACAACAATACAATTATTTTTCTTTCTTCTTCATTTTTCTCGACACTCATCCCTCTCAACAGACATGGACTCCTCTCTCCTCTATACCCTAGAGTGCTTGATATACAAAAATTGTAATGATTTTTTTACCCCTTCCTTACTCGTTTCCCTCAAATTGTGTTACCAAAAAAATGGAGAGGTTTGAATATAATCATTACAATGCACATGGATGATTTCTTTCAAAATTATTGCATCACTCCAATTAAAACCATTAAATACAACACACCTATTTACAATTTTATCATTTTTATTATAAACTAATATTCTTTCTTTCATAACTTTATGACAATTAATAAATCACGCAATCATTCATGCATAAAATTTATAAATAACCATAAATAAATCATGCATAGATTTTATATTCTTTAATAAATCTCAAAATGGTCGTCCAATTATTTTCAAATCATTCAAAATGGCACCCATTCCCCTAGGACAACGAAGATTTTATGCATTCACTATTTTTTTTCAACCAACAAACACATCATCAAATCAAGACACACCAAAGAATAAATCTTTTACTCATGATATTCCTATATGAATGCAATAAAATGTGAGAATTCATATACTCATGAACTTAATCATCACTTCCCTCTTAACTTTTCCATCAACTAACTATGTCCGTTGAAAGAATATACCTAGTCCTACAAACACAATAACTATTAGCATGTAACACATTCTATAGGAAAATGTAAGTTTAAATAATCTATTTAATTGCTAATCAAAGTTCGTGTGAGAAGGGTTATTACATCCTCCTCCACTAGAATCAAATATAGTCCCTATGTTTAACGTATGGTTAAATAAATCAAATATATTTACATATAGTTTTTCATATATGCAATAATACTCATTTCAATTTATTGTTCATACATCTATAGACACCTAAAATACATCATGTTGAGGAGGCTACTCATATGGACATCTTTTCAGGCCATGTGACTCACCTTGGACCTTCTCAAGACCCAATAGTGGTTCTAACCACTTAATTAGGGTAAGCTAGTCCTATTTAGCCTTGGTCACTAATGAAATTAATGATGGCCACCACCGTCACTAACATTGAGAGCATCCATAGGCTAGCCATACCTTTTGATAATGGTCATGGTCCTAGCCATACTTTTTGATAGCAGTTGAGTCTATAACAAACTCGGGCTACCTGAGCCAAGAATAATTTGTTACATGCAATGGTTTCTTGAGTGGTTTTTCCCTGGAAGCTTCTCGAAGAGTCACTCTAACTACCCCGCCTAACATATTCTTGTGTTGAGCAAGGTGCAACGACAGTATTGTCATTGTTGTCAACACAGTCAGATAGATCGATTGATGCAATGGACAGGAGTTTAGAGGTTACTCAGAGTATGTACAGTGATGTTAAATGCTTATAAGGATTTTTTTGATGTTTGGGTGAAGTTGTTACAGGTTGTCCAAGAAGACCGAAGTGGCCCATATGCTAAAAATACAAAGAAAAAAAGTGTCGCGATATCGCGACATGTTGCATTTTCACGGCCAAAAGAGAAGAGAAAATGCAAGGAGGAAAAAGTGTCGCGATATCGCGACATGTTGCATTTTCGCGGGCCAAAGAGAAGAGAAAATGCAAGGAGGAAAAAGTGTCGCGATATCGCGACATGTAGCATTTTCATGACTCGAAAGGGAAGAGAAAGAGAGAAAGAAAAAGTGTCGCGATATCATGACATGTCGCATTTTCGTGACTCAAGAAGGGCAGGAAGGAAGAGAAGGAAAAAGTGTCGCGATATCGCGACATGTTGCATTTTCGTGGTCCAAAGCGAAGAGAAAATGCAAGGAGGAAAAAGTGTCGCGATATCGCGACATGTCGCATTTTCGTGACTCCAAAAGGGAAGGAAGAGAAAGAAAAAGTGTCGCGATATCGCGACATGTCGCATTTTCGTGACTCGACAAGGGCAAGAAGGAAGAGAATGAAAAAGTGTCGCGATATCACGACATGTCGCATTTTCGCGACTCGAAAAGGGCAGGAAGGAAGAGAAAGAAAAAGTGTCGCGATATCGCGACATGTCGCATTTTCGTGACTCGGAAAGGGCAGGAAGGAAGAGAAAGAAAAAGTGTCACGATATCGTGACATGTCGCATTTTTGTGACTCAAAAAGGGCAGGAAGGAAGAGAAAGGAAAAGTGTCGCGATATCATGACATGTCACATTTTCGTGACTCAAAAAGGGCAGGAAGGCAGAGAAGAAAAAGTGTCACGATATCGCGACATGTCGCATTTTCGTGACTCGAAAAGGGTAGGCAGGTAGAGTAACAAAAGTGTCGCGATATCGCGACATGTCACATTTTCGTGACTCAAGAAGGGCAGGCAGAGTAACAAAAGTGTCGCGATATCGCGACATGTCACATTTTTGTGACTCAAGAAAAGCCTCAAAATAGAAACGAACAGTAATGAAGGAGAAAACGTACAGTCATCAAAGGAGAAAACAAATGCATGCACAAGGGAAAAGAAAATGAACAGTCAGACATGCAAAGAGAAAACGAACAGACATGCAAAGAGAAAATGAACAGTCATGACCGAGAAGATGAACAATCATGGTAGGAGAACATGGTGTCAATTATTTGCATGTGACGTGTTTGATGAAATGCCTTCTCAAAATATACAAAAGGAGTTACAACTAGAGTTACAATTGAAGTTACAACTAGAGTTACAAAGAGAAAGGATGGTTATAAAAGGAGTGTTGCTTGGAGAATTTTGTAAGCATGGGGGATTAAATGAGGCGGATTTAATCTTGCGAAGAGAGCGAGAGGAGAGCGAGAGGCGCGTGAGAGGTGAGCAAGAGAGGTGTGCGATATGTGAAGCATGAGGAGAGTGCACGGGAGGCGAGCGAGAAGGGTGTGTGTTGTGTGAAGAGTGGGCGATGTTGGGAAAGCAATAGACCAGTCAGGGTCTTGTAAAAGTGAAGGCATCTTTATGTCAATCTTCTAGTTTCAGAATAGAAGTCCAAGTTGGTGCTTGGCATCAAGGGTTGGTGCTCCTTCCAGTTGGTGCTGGTAAATCAGGGGTTGGTGCTCCTTTCTATTGGTGCAGATAAATCAGGGGTTGGTGCTCCTTTCTGTTGGTGCAGATAAATCAGGGGTTGGTGCTCCTTTCTGTTGGTGTAGATAAATCAGGGGTTGGTGCTCCTTCCAGTTGGTGCTGGTAAATCAAGGGTTGGTGCTCCTTCCAGTTGGTGCTGGTAAATTGATTGTAAAGTTGTTGCTTTGCAAAGGATGGATTTGGATGGGAGTCCAAACAGTCAATTTTTGAGGAGTAGCCAAATCGGTGAACCTCGGTACATCTTGTGTTGTGTGATGCTCTCTTGTTATATTTGCTTTATTTGATTTTAAGTTCTCATTGTTTTGGCTTTAAGAGTTTAAGATTTAAGTTTTATAGAGCTACACTGATTCACCCCCCCTCTTAGTGTCATTGTGAGACTAATAATTGGTATCAGAGCCAAGTTCCTGAACAAGCTTAACCGGCTAGGGTGATCTTGGAAGTGACACAATGGCAGGTGGTGAAGGCTTCTCATCAAACAAAGCACCATTGTTGGATGGAACTAATTACACATTTTGGAGACTCAGGATGTAGACATATCTTTGTGCTTTGGGATACGACATTTGGGATTCAGTAGATAGTGGATACACAATACCCACCACTTCTCCAACCGATGTTGCCGGTAAGAAATTGTTTGAGAATAACTCAAAAGCAAAGAATGCTATCATGTGCGGATTAGTGGACAGTGAACTAGTAAAAATTATGAGTTGTAAAACGACAAAAGAAATATGGGACAAATTGAGGAGCATTCATGAAGGAGACGATAAGATCAAGGAGGCCAAGTTACAAACACATCGAGCTCAGTTCGAAGTATTAAATATGAATGACGATGAGAACATAGAGGCATATATGCTGAGAGTTAATCAAGTCATTAATGCGATTAGAGGACTCGGCGAGGAAATCAAAGATTCTATCATCGTGAAAAAGGTATTAAGATCTCTTCCCCAAAGATTTGATTCTAAAGTTTCAGCTATAGAAGAAGCTAAAAATCTAAATTCTTTTAGTATGGATGAGATGCATGGTTCTTTGACTCGCATATGAGATGAGAATAGGAAAATCTAAACCCACAGACAGAGAAGCTACTTTTAAAGCCCATAAAAATATGAAAGCAAAACAAGAATCCGAGGAAGAAGAGACATCAGATGAAATGGAAGCAAACTTTGTTCGAAAACTAAAAAGGGGAAAAGGAAAATACAGAGGAAAGTTACCATTTAAATGTTTCAATTGTGGAGGCATTGGGCATGTTGCAGCTAAATGTCCACTTAATGAGAAGGACGAAAGTGATGAAGGATCGCACCAAGAAAGAAGTGACTGGAAGAAAAAAACAAATTTCAGAAATGACAACTTCAAGAAGAAAAGTTTCATCTCCAAGAATGTCAGTTCATCAGAAGACAGCTACGGTGAGGATTCTAAAAAGGAAACAGGTGAAGCTCTTTTCATGGCACTCAAAGAAGAAAAAATAGAAAAAGAACAGGAATATGATGAAGAAGAAATTGATGAAGAAGAGATTGTTTTTTTGAAGAAACAACTAGAAGAGGCCAATACAAATCTCAAATTTGTGAAGAGCACATAGTTGCTAGATGAAATGATAAGGCAACAAAGAAGCTCCATGGTTAAGCTTGGTCCTGGATATGAAGCTGAACAACCTTCATCTTCCAAATATGCAGAGAAGAAGAAGTTCACTATTGAAGGATCAAAGCAAGAAAAGCTTGAAGCTGAATCTTCAAAAGGAAGAAAATCTCAAAGGAGATCTACAACAAAGCAACCACAACAAAAGAGGTTCTATCACTCTCACTCTATTCATAATAATGCTTTTAATGGCTATTGTTTTAGATGCAACCATTATGGTCACAAGGCAATTTATTATGGATTGAATAATAGATCAAAGAGTTATGTTGGTAGAAATACATCTGTTACTTTGGTTGAACACCATGTGCAATGTTTTAAATGTAATGGTCATGGGCACATAGCAAGGTTTTGTCCAAGAACTTTTGTATCTAATCTAAGGCAAGACAACAGATTTCATCAGATGCAAAGAATGCAACACAGATAGGGAAGAAATCATGTGCATCAAAGAAAGGAAAATAATCATCCATCAAGGATGCACAAGAGACAACCACCCAAGAGAAATGTTCAAGTTCACGAAAAGGTTCAAAATAGGGATGCAATTGAAAAACTCAAGCCCAAGTTCAAGAAATATTGGAGAAAGAAAGAAGAGAGGAAATCATGTCTCCTTGGACTGAAGGAGATTACTCCTCTATTGCACTAAGCAGCTCCAGGTAGCACATCCTCAGGGGGAGCAATCTTAAAGTTTTATTTTAATGCTCCTATGTTGTTTGGTTATCTGAGGATGAAAGGCAAGTAGTCAGGGGGAGTTGTCGTATAGTTGTCAAAATGTGTTTCAGTTCATGTAGTTGTTTGTGGAGGTAATAAGAGAGCTTTAATTTTCTCTAAAGAAGTAGCCGTTATCAAAGAGATGCCAGAGTCAAAGCAAACAATGGCACTAGCACCCAGTTGGTCAAGAGTGCCAAGTGGCACATGCAAGGTAGAGACGTTGAGAGAATAGCGCCTAGGTGGTGAAGCACCAAGGAGGACAAGATGCCTATGCACCTAAGAAAGTCTTGCATTATTTGAGAAATGTGAGATATTCCGAGGAATCCCTTGATCGCAGAGAGGAGAAATGCTCCCTGGAATCATGAAGAAGTTCACTAAGACATTGAGTAGCCCCGACATATGCCCTAGAAAGAAGCAGAACGAGTGTTGATGACTACGGATTGAGGTCCAAGCTAGAGGTAACGCCACCAATACCAGCGATGAAAACATTCATAGCACCATAGAAACCGAGACATTGGAGCGCACAACGGATGCAAGGCAAATCACACCACGAGGAGGTGGCAAAAAAGGAAAACTATACCAAATAAGTAAAAGCAAGGTACAACAAGAATTATAATATGATGAGTAGAGATTAGAGTGCTTATCCAAGAAGACTTTATGATAGAAAGAGTACCAGTGGAGGTGCATTCTATCTTGGAGACAAGTTGGTCATGTGGCACAGTAAGAAACCAGAGTCAGTCTCCTTATCCACAGTAGAGGCAGAATATATTGCAACGACAACGTGTTGTACGCAGGAGAAAGTTGCGGAAGGTGAGGTTAAGTTGGATTTTGTTCCAACAACAGAGCAAGTAGCGGATATCTTCACAAAATAGTTGCCCAAGAAAGTCTTTGAGTACCTTCACAATAAATTGGGAGTGGTCACGTTTCCCAAGAATTGACTAGCTATCGGGATCACATTCTCAAGGGGAGCATTTGTGTATTTGTTTATCTTTTTGCTCATGTTTGTGATTTTTGCTAAGTGTAATAATTTTTGCCTGAGAATGTTGTGCATGGACTCAGGGGGAGTTTACAACAGCCCTTTGGTATTGTTGTCAAAGGGGGAGAAGAGTTACAAGAAATTGCACAAGAGTTACAGAAAATTGCACGTGTGTTGCCAACAATTCCAAAGGGGGAGATTGTTGAGCAAGGTGCAGCGACAGTATTGTCATTGTTGTCAACACAGTCAGATAGATCGGTTGAAGCAGTGGACAGGAGTTTAGAGGTTACTCAGAGTATGTACAGTGATGTTAAATGCTTATAAGGATGTTTTTGATGTTTGGGTGAAGTTGTTACAAAGTTGTCCAAGAAGACCGAAGTGGCCCATATGCTCAAGACAAAAAAAAAAAATCGCAAAGAAAAAAGTGTCGCGATATCGCGACATGTTGCATTTTCGCAGCCAAAAGAGAAGAGAAAATGCAAGGAGAAAAAAGTGTCGCGATATCGCGACATGTTGCATTTTTGCGGCCAAAGAGAGAGAAAATGCAAGGAGGAAAAAGTGTCACGATATCGCGACATGTTGCATTTTCGCGGTCCAAAGCGAAGAGAAAATGCAAGGAGGAAAAAGTGTCGCGATATCGCGACATGTAGCATTTTCGCGGTCCAAAGCGAAGAGAAAGAGCAAGGAGAAAAAAGTGTCATGATATCGCGACATGTTGCATTTTCGTGGTCCAAAGCGAAGAGAAAATGCAAGGAGGAAAAAGTGTCGCGATATCATGACATGTCGCATTTTCGTGACTCGAAAAGGGCAGGAAGGAAGAGAAAGAAAAAGTGTCACGATATCGTGACATGTCGCATTTTCGCGACTCGACAAGGGCAGGAAGGAAGAGAAGAAAAAGTGTCGCGATATCGTGACATGTCGCATTTTTGCGACTCGAAAGGGCAAGAAGGAAGAGAAAGAAAAAGTGTCACGATATCGCGACATGTCACATTTTCATGACTCAAAAAGGGCAGGAAGGAAGAGAAAGAAAAAGTGTCACGATATCGCGACATGTCGCATTTTCGTGACTCGGAAAGGGCAGGAAGGAAGAGAAAGAAAAAGTGTCGCGATATCGCGACATGTCACATTTTCACGACTCGAAAAGGGCAGGAAGGAAGAGAAAGAAAAAGTGTCGCGATATCGTGACATGTCGCATTTTCGTGACTCAAAAAGGGCAGGAAGGCAGAGAAGCAAAAGTGTCGCGATATCGCGACATGTCGCATTTTTGTGACTCGAAAAGGGCAGGAAGGCAGAGTAACAAAAGTGTCGCGATATCGCGACATGTCGCATTTTCGTGACTCAAGAAGGGCAGGCAGGCAGAGTAACAAAAGTGTCACGATATCGTGACATGTCGCATTTTCATGACTCAAGAAAAGCCTCAAAATAGAAATGAACAGTAATGAAGGAGAAAACGTACAGTCATCGAAGGAGAAAACAAATGCATGCACAAGGGAAAAGAAAACGAACAGTCAGACATGCAAAGAGAAAACGAATAGACATGCAAAGAGAAAATGAACAGTCATGACCGAGAAGACGAACAGTCATGGTAGGAGAACATGGTGTCAATTATTTGCATGTGACGTGTTTGACGAAATGCCTTCTCAAAATATACAAAAGGAGTTACAACTGGAGTTACAACTAAAGTTACAACTGGAGTTACAAAGAGAAAGGATGGTTATAAAAGGAGTGTTGCTTGGAGAATTTTGTAAGCGCGGGGGATTAAAGCGTAGCGGATTTAATCTTGCGAAGAGAGCGAGAGGAGAGCGAGAGGCACGTGAGAGGCGAGCAAGAGAGGTGTGCGATATGTGAAGCACGAGGAGAGTGTGCGGGAGGCGAGCGAGAAGGGTGTGTGTTGTGTGAAGAGTGGGCGATGTTGAGAAAGCAATAGACCAATTAGGGTCTTGTAAAAGTGAAGGCATCTTTATGTCAATCTTCTAGTTTTAGAATAGAAGTCCAAGTTGGTGCTTGGCATCAGGGGTTGGTGCTCCTTCTAGTTGGTGCTGGTAAATCGGGGGTTGGTGCTCCTTTCTATTGGTGCAGATAAATCAGGGGTTGGTGCTCCTTTCTGTTGGTGCAGATAAATCAGGGGTTGGTGCTCCTTTCTGTTGGTGCAAATAAATCAGGGGTTGGTGCTCCTTTCTATTGGTGTAGATAAATCAGGGGTTGGTGCTCCTTTCTATTAGTGCAGATAAATCAGGGGTTGGTGCTCCTTTCTGTTGGTGCAGATAAATTAGGGGTTGGTGCTCCTTCCAGTTGGTGCTGGTAAATCAGGGGTTGGTGCTCCTTCTAGTTGGTGCTGGTAAATTGATTGTAAAGTTGTTGCTTTGCAAAGGCTGGATTTGGATGGGAGTCCAAACAGTCAATTTTTGAGGAGTAGCCAAATCGGTGAACCTCGGTACATCTTGTGTTGTGTGATGCTCTCTTGTTATATTTGCTTTATTTGATTTTAAGTTCTCATTGTTTCAGCTTTAAGAGTTTAAGATTTAAGTTTTATAGAGCTACACTGATTCACCCCCCCTCTCAGTGTCATTGTGAGACTAACATATTGATCTTGGCTTCATAGATAATCTAGGATGAAGATTTTGGAAGTATATTTAAGGTGTTCTAAAACAAGATAAAATATAGATAATTCATGAGCAATTAGTGTAACGAAGTGCTACTGTTTTGTAATTAGAGAGTGCAATCTCTCACAAGAAACACATTTCTACCAAAATTACGTTGTGAAGCCATCCTTTACATCCATTGATCCTTGGATAGTTTGAAGACATCATACACTATTGTTCTACATCAAATTAACCATCAATCTCGAGTAAATTCTCATGAAAAACCTTTGAATAAAATAGACAGACCCTTGAGCATCAATTCAACATTGGAATTGATCATCACCAAACCCATAATATAGAGAATAGAGCCTCCATCCTATGGTCACTATTTTCAATAATTACCCGTAGATGTCATCGTTTATGTTGACAGTGGCTAACAGAGCCCACCGACCTGATCAACAACATCCTTAGAATGATGTATCATTTTCCTTGTTTTAGTTAGTAGATTAGTCATTAGATATTTTCATTTGACTTTTGACCTAGATTAGTCATATTTACATTTAGTATTTATGCTTTCATTTTATTATTTTATACATTTTTGCACTTCTTTATGCATTTGCTTTATTCATTGCACCTATAAAAAAACTAGCCTTATCTTGAGAGGCTTTCAATGTTATTGACCTTTCTTTAGTTTCTTTGTTTGCAGGTGATAATTCTGTTGTAGGAGTTAAACATCATCAAGAACACCTTTCTTGACATCATCACATGGATTTTGTGAAGGAAACCCTCTTATAATAATATTAAAGGAATTTTAGAATAGTCTACTTGGGAGACATCTATTCTTGAGATTTATTGTAATTTCATATCAATTTGGTATCCCTAAGAGGGACGTATTGTAACCCGATGTACAATGTCTTTTGAATATTAATGAGAATGGTCCATTTATTTCTTCAAATTCTTCTTCTCATGGTTATATATATTTATTTTATCAAATTGATTTTGTTATTGCAATTCTATAGATTTTTAAAATATTTTTGCAATGGCTAAGTGGCGATCACATGCAGAACCCTTCCTTTTTGGCTACTAACTAAGTTTTCTATCTGCTTTTGTATTACATGTACTACCACTATGAGTAGGCATGACCACTAGCCACCATAAGCATTGAATATGATGACCAACACCACTACCACCCTGGTCATCAGTGGCCTTGATAAAAACACATAAATCCAAATTCACATCAATTTCTTCAAACTATGGCTACCCCTATAAGTGGCCCTAATGTATTTTGTGTTGTACTTTTCTAAAAATATTATAGAATAATAGTAATTAAAGAACATAGAGAAAGTTAGAAGGCAAAATTTTTAGATTTCTCATTGTTTATTATCTATCACTACTGGGAACAATGACCTCTACTGATAGCCACCCTAGAATCCAATAGCCAAAATTCTGACCGATCCTATGTATAGTGGCCATTGTTGTTGATTGTCATTCACAGAGATGGCCTCTATTAAATTTTAGTGTTAGGGTTTGCATGCTTGTAGCCTGCTAACAGGCTATCTCATTTAGCTCTACACTACATTTTTTGAAAGAAAATCATCTTTTACATGCATCTTTTCTTAATCTTAAACGTTATTTTCATGCATGTGTAGTTGAAAAATCATGGTATGTTTTATTATGCATATTTGCTTTTGCTTAAAGTAAAATGAACCACACACACATCATGCTTTAAATTTTAACATTAGTTGAGTTGGGCTCTCACATCCAACCAATTGATCAAGACCAACGATGGCCTTCATCACCACCTTTTTGGCTTAGATATTGTGATTTTTCAAACCCTACCATGGCCAAGGCTGACTCTAAGAACCATCGAATATTGTGGAAAATATAACGCATTTCTCTTTTGAGAGTGTATCACTAACCATAGTGGATTGGGTGAGAATCGGTAGGATCTATGCTCCCTCATCGAGTATGGGTTTCATCTCCATACCCTGGTAGGTTTCATCACATGTACTTCATCACCAAGTGTGTGTGTGAGAGCGTATAGGTGAAAACCTTTACAAAAATTGAGAGTTACATCTATTAGATATTTTGAGTAGATGAAGTTGTTATTTATGTCAAGGATGAATGATCATTAATATCGAAATTCATTTTCAGTGATCAGTGCTAGGAGAAGTAGTTCCAAAATCAGTGCAAAAAAAAGAATCCACTTTCAGTTGGTCAAAACCCAATTCCAGGTAGTCATATAAGGTCGAAAGTGCAAAGAAGAAGCCCAAGTGAATAATATTATAATATTCCTTTATAATATTATATAGGGAAGTTTAAATTAATTATAAATTAATTATTAATTAATTTAAATATTAATTATATATTAATTTATGTTAATTTTAAATAACCCTAAGGTGGGTTATTAAGTCGAAATTTGAAATTTGAATTCGACCATCGAGTGCTGACATGGGAGTAAATTAATAAAAACATGTATATAAAGGGGACTTCTCCACCTTAGCCAAAATCCCATGTGCTTTCAAATTAATCTCCAAGTGATGCAAAACATGCGAATTGAGTTGTGCAAAGAAGAGGATTTATTTGTTTTCAAAAGTTCCAAGTGGTAGGCAAAGGTTTATCACCCACCGAAGAAGGCTCCTTGGTCACCAAGTGTAGGTAGTGTAGTTGGCAACCTCGGTGAAGGCAAGCCGTTGTGGCAGTGAGTGGTAGAGGTTTGAATTCACGGTAGAGTGTTTTGTTTTGTTGAAGTCGATGGTAGACAAAGGCTTAAAATGAAGGAATCCTCCCTTCCTTCTTGTGGGTGCCTATAGCCCACACAGTGGGCACCAAAGCACTAAGGCATTTGGCACTTGGGAAGATGGTGGTTCAAATATCTCCGAAACCCTTTTGGGGTAAAGAACAAAGGTATGCAATTTGTTGAGTGTTAGAATTTTTAGAAGGACTAAAGTTGAGCCATTAAATTTAATTTTTGCATAATTTATTTGGTTTGTAAAGTTTTAAGGGGAGCTATAAGGTTTATGCAAAATTATTTTTGGTGATATTTGCTTTGGTGTTCAAAATGGAAAATAAAGTTTAAGGAAAGTTGTTTGAGTTTTTTGTGGTGTTGGATATTATTTTAAGTTGGATATTGTATTTAAATAATTATTTTTTATGTATGATTTGATGTATGCTAATTTCAAGGAGGAGCAATATGGTATATTTGAGCTTTGATTATTTTTGTGACCAAGGAATATTTTGAAAAAGTGTTAGAGTGATGTTTTGGTCATCTAACCATTGAAAACTGGAAAGAAGGAAATTGAGATTGAGATAGGTTTTCTAAGTGCACTTCTACATCAAAAAAAAAGGTATGGGCACATCTTCCAAGTGAGTGATTGTCGAATATTGTGAATGCTAAGTTGGATTGAAAAAGGTTTTTCTAAAATAAAGGGTTGTTGATAAAACCTTGTTTGATAAGCATTGTTGTTGAAGTTACTAGTTGAGTGAGGAACTTGAACTAGAGTTTGTACAAAGATCGTAGTACCATTGTTATGTGAAGCTGTCAAATATCATGTGTGTCATTATTATGTGAAGTTGTCAAAGATCATGAGTATCATTGTTATGTGAAGTTATCAAATATCATGAGTATAATTGTTATGTGAGATTAACATTGTTATTGAAGCAATTAGTTGAGTGAAGAACTTGAACTAGCATTTGCAAATATCATGAGTATCATTGTTATGTGAGATTTGTTGATAAGCATTGTTGGAAATATTTGAGTGAATGTTTATAAGTTTGGAGTAGGGTTTGTGAGCAAGTATTATCTCATTGAGTGATTGGTTGAGTAGATTTGGTTGAGCCTAGTCAAGTGGATGTGTTAATGTGATAGTTCAAGTTCTGTGAAATAAATTATTCTATATTATGAATTAATTTGAGAAAGAGGTTGAGTGTTGATGAATGTGAAACATATTGAGTCTCTAACAATTCTCTATATATTTTTGTGATAAAAGAGAGATTGAAAGTGATTGAGAGTTTGTGAGTGTGAAGCATATTGAGTCTCTAACAATTCTCTATATGTTTCTATGATATTGGACAAGTTCTAGTGAGGACTTGTTGAGCAGATTTGAGGTAAGTCTTTGAGAAGACTTGTGAACAAATTTGTGTGAGCTTTTATGGAAGCTTACAATACAGATTTTAAATACAAAAAAATATTGAGCATATTGGACAAGTTCCAAAGAGGACTTGTGGACAGATCAGTATGAGATTTTGTGGAAGCTTACAAGGTAGATTTCAAATAAGTCTTTGAGAAGACTTGTGAGCAGAGTTGATTGATTGATGTATTAAAAACTTGAGTTAAGGTTTGGGGTAGATCTAGTAGTTTTGATTTATGATTGGATAAAGCCTTGAGTTAAGGCTTGAGGACAGAGATTAAGGACAGATTTGTGCTAGACTAAAGGACTATTTTTAGTGAAAATTAGAGGATAGATATTGAGGATAGATTTGTGCTATACCTAAGGACTGTGTTTGGTCCAGATTTGAGGATAGATTTTGGTGCAGATTTGAGGACAAGTTTGTGCTAAACCAAAGATAGAGATTGAGTAGATTTGTGTTAGATTAAAGGAGTGTGTTTAGTGAAGATTTGAGATAGAGTAAAGAATAATGTTTGGAGGTGAAAAAGTATAGAGGATGACAGTATCTAGTGGATAAATATCCATTAGCCATGGTAGTGAGGATAGGAGTCTTCAGTGGATAGATATCCATTAGCCAGTGTAGTGGAGGTAGTAGTTCTTCTAGAATATCACCAGCTAGAGCTAAGGAGAAAGGAGTTTTCCTATGGATAGATATCCATGAACTTGATTAGGTTATTGGTGTCTCCTTTGGATAGAGGTCCATAAAAATTGTAATAGGGAAAGGATTCCCAAGAGATTTATTGAGAAAATTTTAGTGAAAGATTTTCTCTGTGGAGTAGCCCACATTGGGTGAACCACATTAAATTGGTGTCTCTATTGTGTGTGGTGATTTATGCATTGCTTTAATTACTACTATTGATATTGCTATATATACATTGCATAATATTTATTGGGAAATAAAAGTAAAAAGTGGTCTTATACTTTTCACCCCCCTCTCAGTATAAACTTATCTTCTTCAATTCGTATCAAAGCGGGTTCCTTCGGAAGAGTTTAACAGCTTGAAGAAAAATATTTTAAAGAACACAATGTATTCTAAGAATGGGTCCTCAGATAATTCAACACTAGTATTTTATGGAAGCGATTATATATTTTTGAGTATGAGAATGAAGATTCACCTAATGCCACTTGCCAATGAAATATGGGAAGCAGTTGAAAATGGACACACACCACCAACTACTCTATCTATAGATAAATATGGTAAGATTCTACATCATTACAATTCAAAAGAAATGATAAAAATTTTGAGAGGTTTGCATAAAACATATTTCATAAAGGTTATGCATTGCAAATCAGAAAAAGCAATTTGGGATAAGTTACAAAGCATATATGAAGGAGATAAAAGTGTCAAAAAGGTAAAGATACAAAATATCAAGTTACAATATGAAGATTTAAAAATTAAGGATGAGAAAAATATTAGTGCTTGTCTACTTTGAGTAGATGAGGTTGTTAACGCCATGCAAGAACTTGGACTTAAGATTAAAGAATATGATATTTTTGATAATATCTTAAGATCTCTTCCAGAAAGGTTTAGTGAAAATATATCTGCTATAGAGAAATCAAAATATGGTGATATTTTGATAAGAGATATGTTACTTGGTATTCTTATAGCTTTTGAAAGAACAAAAGAGGAATCTAATCTTCAAAAAGAAAAAATATTTAAAGCTATGAAGAAGACAAAGGGCATGAAGTCGGATTCAAGCAATGAGTCATCCAGTGATGAAGAATATAATTAAGGTAGAAGGAATAAGGATTCAAAAAGATTTAAATATGAAAAATAGGTTAGATGTTTATATTGTGGAAAGTATGGTCACTATGCAACTGATTGCCAAGAAGCTAGAAATAGCAATGATGAATAAAAATAGGATCATAAGAACAGGGAATCAAAAATACAGGTACCGAAAGAAAGGCAAGGATGGACAAGGAATACAAGGGAAGAATTTCTTTCAAAGACAAAAGAGGAGCTACTATGTAGACAAGACAAGTAAGTACTCAAGTGATAGTGATAATAGCTTCTTAGAAAAAGATAAATATGAAGTCCTATTTCTGATAGAAGAAAAATAAGAAGTTAAGAAAATATTACCAATAATTCTCAAGTGTTTTATATGTGGTAATTTTTGACATATTGAAGATAGTTATACAAATAATGGTCTTAGTTTCAATGATCATGAATATGAGGATACACTTGAAGTACAAGAAGAACATATTCCAATGGCACTAGAAGAAGAAGGAGGTGATCCTATAGAAGACAAGTTAGAAAATAATGAATATGTTCTCAAAGGCAAAAAAATAGAGGAAGAATCATAAAAAGGAAAAAGTTGATCTTGAGGGAGAGCTTATTTATGCTCTTAAAACTTTAAATAAGGTAAGAAATAAAAATTCCCAAATTGAGCTTCAGTTTCAATAATGTGATGAAGAGAGAGAAAAGCTTATAGAGGATCTAAACAAGTCAATGGCTAAGACAAAGACGTTCAAGGATAAGCTAGAAACAAAGGTCTTAGAATGTGAAAAGTTAGAACAATAAGTACCTCTACTAAGGGAAGAATTAGAGAAGTCTAAGGATAAGCTACACAAGTTTAGAATAAGTTCAAATAATTTGGATAATATTATCAAGTCATAAAAGCCTACATAAAGCAAAATAGGTCTTGGTTTTGAATAGGCTCAAAAGAAATAAGAAGAAGAGTCAACCTCAAGTTTTGAAGAAGAAACTTCAGAAGAAGACAGTGTAAGAGAAAGTGAGAATTCTGAGGATGAGTTGGAAAACTAGAAGTTCAACAAGGAAAGGAATAATGCACAAAGAAGGAATAGATGGAAAAGGAGCCAGCATAGGGTAAAAGAGACTAAGAGACCAATGAGGCCAAGGTAATAAAAATTTAATGGATGATGTTTCTCATATCATAGATTTGGGCACAAGGATTCACAATGCAGTACACATGAAAGAAAATAATATGGGAACTTTAGAAGCAGGTAGCCTTTTCATAGGTATTGCTACTCATGTAATCATTTTTATCACAAGGAAATGAATTTTAGGGTCCATGACAGGAATAGATATGGCTTCGCTAGAAGAAATTCCAAGACATTGCACCTACAAGGAATAACAATACTAAGTGTTACAAGTGCAATAATGATGGACATACAACAAAGTGGTGTAGAGTAGATATTCTAGAACTAAGCATGAACAGGAACATGAACATGGACATGCACAGGAATAGTCAAATAAATCAGAAGAATCATATGAGAAAGAAAGTTGACAAAGGTAAATATCAGTGTCTGATGGGAGTAGAAATATGCCCACCCCAAAATTAACCACATTAATAGGAGGTGGGGGAGGGGCTAAGCTAAGAGACTCATTCTTGGACCCGAGTCCCAAAGTTGAACCTTTGCCATTGATTTCAAAGGGGGAGAGATTCAAGTAAGGGAGATAGCTTTATGTAAGGGGGAGAGATTTGATTTATGAAGAGAGCATTGAGTTAGAGGGAGCACTTTCCTAGGGGAAGTAAGACAAAAATAAGTTAATATATTTTTAAAAGATAATTGGGTTGACATCAATGATAAAGGGGGATATTTTTGGACATTTTGAGTAGATGAAATTGTCATTGATGTTAGGGATGAATGATCATTAATGTCGAAAGTCAATTTCAGTGAGCAGTGCTAGGAGAAGTAGTTCTGCAATCAGTGCAAAAAGAAGAATCTGCTTCTAGTTGGTTAAAACCCAGTTCTAGGTAGTCAGATGAGGTCCAAAGTGCAAAAAAGAAACCCAAGTGAATAATATTATAATATTCCTTTAAAATATTAGACAAGGAAGTTTAAATTAATTATAAATTAATTAATATATTTTTTTATAAATTAATTTGTTAATTAATTTACTTAACTTATATGTTATTTAAATTAATTATTAATTATATATTAATTTATGTTAATTTTAATTAACCCTTAGGTGGGTTATTAAGTCAAAATTCAAAATTCGAACTCGACCATCAAGCGTTGACGTGGGAGTAAATTAATCAAAACATGTATATAAATGGGGCTTCTCCACCTTATCCAAAATACCATGTGCTTTCAAATTAATAGCCAAGTGATGTGAAAATGTGTGAATCAAGATATGCAAAGAAGAGCATTTCATTGTTTTTAAAAGTGCCAAGTGGTAGGCAAAGGTTTATCACCCACCGAAGAAGGCTCCTTGGTCACCAAGCATAGGTAGCATAGTTGGCAACCTCATAAAATTCAAGGCGTTGTGGCAACAAGTAGAAGAGGTTCAAATCTATGACAGAGTGATTTGTTTTGTTGAAGTCAACAATGGATGAAGGCTTAAAAGGAAGGAAGCCTCCCTTCCTTCTTGTGGGCACCTATAGCCCATACGGTGGGAACCAAAGCACTAAGGTGCTTGGCGCTTGGGGAGACAGTGGTTCGAATATCTTCAAAACCCTTTTGGGGTAAAGAACTAAGGTATGAAATTTGTTGAGTGCCAAAATTTTTAAAAGGACTAAAGTTTTATCTTATACTGTTCACCCCCATCTCAGTATAAGCACATGTTATTCATATATATTTTTGTGATAAAAGAATTATTGAAAGTGATTGAGAGTTAGTGAGTGTGAAGCATATTGAGTCTCTAACAATTATCTATATGTTTCTATGGTAAAAAAAGAAATTGAAAGTAATTAAGCATTATGGTGAATGTGAAGCATATTGAGTCTCTAACAATTCTCTACATGTTTATATGAGATTGGACAAGTTCTAGTGAGGACTTGTTGAGAAAATTTGGGGTAAGTCTTTGACAATACTTGTGAACAAATTTGTGTGAGATTTTGTGGAAGCTTACAATACAGAGTTTGAGGACAAAAATTATTGAGCATATTGGACAAGTTCTAGAGAGAACTTGTGGATAGATCAGTGTGAGATTTTATGGAATCTTAAAAGTCAGATTTGATAAAATTATTTGAGAAGACTTGTGAGCAGAGTTGATTGATTTATTTGTTCAAACCTTGAGTTAAGGTTTGGGGCAGATCTATCAGTGTTGACTTTTAATTGGATCAAGCCTTAAGGTAAGGCTGGAGTATAGGGATTGAGGATAGATTTGTGCTAGACCAAAGGACTATGTTTAGTGCATATCATAGGACAAAGCTTGAGGTTAGATTTGTGCTAGACTAAAGGAGTGTTTTTGGTGTAGATTTGAGGATAGGTTTGTGCTAGACCAAAGATAGATATTGAGCAAATTTGTGCTAGATTGAAGGATTGTGTTTAGTGCATATTTGAGATAGAGTGAAGAGTAAGCTTTGGAGGTGATAGATTATAGAGGACAATAGTCTCCAGTGGATAGAGATCCATTAGCCAGGGTAGTGAGGACATGAGTCTTCAGTGGATAGATATCCATTAGCCATTGCACTAGAGGTAGTATTTCTTCTATAATATCACTAGCCATAGCTAAGGAGAAATGAGTTATCCTATTGATTTATATCCATGAACCTTATTAGGGGATTGATTTCTCCTTTGGATAGATTTCCATAAATATTTTAATATGGAAAGGATTTCCAAGAGATTTATTGAGAAAATTTTAGTGAAATATTTTATCCGTGGAGTAGGCCACATTGGGTGAACAACATTAAATTGATGTCTCTATTGTGTGTGGTGATTTATGCATTGCTTTTATTACTATTGTTAATATTGCTATCTATACATTGCATAATATTTATTGGGAAAAAAAAGTAAAATGTGATATTATACTTTTAACCCCCCCTCTCAGTATAAGCCAGTGTTATTCAATTGGTATCAGAGTGGGTTCCTTAGAAAGAGTTTAACATATTGAAGGAAAATATTTTAAAGAACACAATGGATTCTAAGAATGGGTCCTTAGATAATTTAACACATGTATTTGATGGAAGTGATTATATATTTTGGAGTATGAGAATGAAGATTCACCTGATGGCACTTGGAAATGAAATATAGGAAGCAGTTGAAAATGGATATACACCACCAGCTACTCCCATCTATAGATAAATATGGTAGGATTCCACATCATTACAATTCAAAATCAATAAATGAAATTTTGATATGTTTGCATAGAACAAAGTTCATAAAGGTTATGCATTGCAAATCAGCAAAAGCAATTTGGGGTAGGTTACAAAGCATATATGAAGGAGATAAAAGTGTCAAAAAGGTAAAGATAAAAAATATCAAGGGACAATTTGAAGATTTAAAAATGAAGGATGAGGAAAATATTAGTACTTATCTACTTCGAATAGATGAGGTTGTTAATGCCATGCAAGGACTTGGACTTGAGATTGAAGAATATGATATTTGTGATAAGATATTAAGATCTCTTCCAAAAAGATTTAGTGAAAAGATCTCTACTATAGAGGAATAAAAATATGGTGATATTTTGACAAGAGATATGTTACTTTGTATTCTTACAGCTTTTGAGTTAAGAACAAAAGAGGAACCTAATCTCCGTAAAGAAGCAACATTCAAAGCTACTAAGAAGACAAAGGGCAAGAAGTTAGATTCAATAAATGAGTCATATAGTGATGAAGAAACTAATTATGGTAGAAGGAATAAGGATTCAATAAGATTTAAATATGAAAAATATGTTAGATTTTCCAATGGTGGAAAGTATGGTCACTATGCAACTGATTGCTAAGAAGCCAAAAATAACAATGATGAAGAAAAACAGGATCACAAGAACAGGGAGTCAAAAAAATATAGGTACCAAAAGAAAGGCAAGGATGGACAAGGCAAAAAATGGAAGAAGTTCTTTCAAATACAAAAGCAGAGCTACTATGCAGATAAGGCAAGTAAGTACTCAAGTGATAGTGATAATAGTTTCTCAGACAATGATAAAGATGAAGTCCTATTTATGATAGAAAAAAAGAAGTTAAGAAAAGGTCACCAATAATTCTCAAGTTTTTTAGATGTGGTAATTTTGGACATCTTGAAGATAGTTTTACAAATAATGGTTTTAGTTTAAATGATGATGAATATGAGGATACACTTGAAGGACCACAAGAAAATATTCTAATGGCACTAGAAGAAGAAGGAGGTGATCCTATAGAAGACAAGTCAGAAAAGAATGAAGATATTCTCAAAGTCAAACAAATAGAGAAAGAATAAAAAAAATGGAGAAGTTGATCTTGATGGAGAGATTATTTATTCTCTTAAAACTTTAAAGAACGTAAGAAAGCAAAAATCCCACCTTGAGCTTTAGTTTCTAGAATGTGATTAAGAGAGAGGAAATCTTATAGACAATCTAAACAAGTCAATGGTTAAGACAAATATGTTCAAAGATAATATAGAAGTGAAGGTCTTAGAATGTGAAAAGTTAGAACAAGAAGTAGCTCTACTAAGGGAAGAAGTAGAGAAGTCTAAGGATAAGATACACAAGTTTGGAAGAAGTTCAAATAATTTGGATAAAATTATCAAGTCACAAAAGCCTACATCAAGAAAAATAGGTCTTGGTTTTGAATAGGCTCAAAAGAAACAAGAAGAAGAGTCAACCTCAAGTTTTGAAGAAGAAGAAACTTCAGAAGAAGATAGTGTAAGAAAAAGTGATACTTTTGACGATGAGTTGGACAATAGAAATATCAATAAGGAAAGGAAAAATACACAAAGAAGGAACAAATGGAAAAGGAACCAACATAGGGTAAAAGATACTAAGAGACCAATGAGGTCAAGGCAAGAAAACTTCAATGGACGATGTTTCTCATGTCACATATTTGGGCACAAGGATTCACAATGCAAGACACATGAAAGACAAGAATATGAGAAATTCAGAAGTAGGCAGCCTTTTCATGGGTATTGCTACTCATGTAATCAGTTTGGTCACAAGGCAATGAATTAAAGGGTCCATTATAGATAAGGCTTCACCAGAAGAAATCCCAAGATATTTGCACCTAAAAGGAATAACAATACTAAGTATTACAAGTGCAAAAATGATGGACATACATTAAAGTGGTGTAGAGCAGATATTCTAGAACCAAGCATGAACATGAACAGGAACAGAAACAGGAACAGGAACATGGACATGAACAGGAATAGTTAAAGAAATCAGAAGAATCATATGAGAAATAAAGTGGACAAAGGTAAATATCAGTGCTTGATGGGAGTATAAATACTGCCACCCCAGAATTAACCACCTCAAGAGGATGTGGGGGAGGGGCTAAGCTAAGAGACTCATTCTTAGCCCCGAGCCCCAAAGGTGACCCTTTGCCATTGATGACAAATGGGGAGAGATTTAAGTAAGGGAGAGAGCTTTAAGTAAGGGGGAGAGATTTGATTTAAGAAGAAAGCATTGAATCAAGGGGAGAACTTTACTAGGGGAAGCATGACAGAAATAGGTTAAGAAATTTTGAAAAGATAATTGGGTTGCCATAAGTGACAAAGGGGGAGATTTTGGACATTTTGTGTACATGAATTTGTCATTGATGTCAAGGATGAATGATCATTAATGTCAAAAGTCAGTTTCAGTGAGTAGTGCTAGGAGAAGTAGTTCTACAATCAGTGCAGAAAAAATAATCTACTTCCAGTTGGTCAAAACCTTGTTCCAAGTAGTCAGATGAGGTCAAAAGTGCAAAGAAGAAGCCCAAGTGAATAATATTATAATATTCCTTTATAATATTATACAAGGAAGTTTAAATTAATTAATAATTAATTAATATAATATTATTATAAATTAATTTATTAATTAATTTACTGAACTTATATGTCATTTTAATTAATTATTAATTAATTTTAATAGTAATTATATATTAGTCTATGTTAATTTTAAATAACCCTAAGATGGGTTATTAAGTCGAAATTCGAAATTTGAATTCGACCATCAAGCACTGACGTGGGAGTAAATTAATCAAAACATGTATATAAAGGGGACTTCTCCACCTTAGCCAAAATACCATGTGCTTTCGAATTAATCTCCAAGTGATGCGGAAATGTGTGAATCGAGCTATGCAAACAAGAGGATTTCATTATTTTTAAAAGTTCCAAGTGGTTGGCAGAGGTTTCTCACCCACTAAAGAAGGCTCCTTGGTCACCAAGTGCTGGTAGCACAGTTGGCAACCTTGATGAAGGCAAGGCGCTATGGTAGCGAGTGGCGGAGGTTCGAATCTATAGTAGAGTGTTTTGTTTTGTTGAAGTCGATGATGGATGAAGGATTACAAGGAAGGAAACTTCCCTTCCTTCTTGTGGGTGGCTATAGCCCATGTAGTGGGCACCAAAGAACTAAGGCTCTTTTCGCTTGGGGAGACGTAGGTTCTAATATCACCAAAATATTTTTGGTGTAAAGAACAAAGGTATGCAATTTGTTGAGTGCTGGAATTTTCGAAAGGACTAAAGTTGAGACATTAAATTCAATTTTTGCATAATTTATTTGGTTTATAAAGTTTTAAGGGGAGAGTTTTATGCAAAAAATTTTTTGGTGATATTTGCTTTGGTGTTAAAAATGGGAAATGAAGTTTTTATGGAAAGTTGTTTTATTTTTTTGTGGTGTTGGATATTATTTTAAGTTGGATATTATAAGGTGTATCTAAATAATTATTTTTTATGTATGATTTTATGGATGCTAATTTCAAGGAGGAGCAATAAGGTATATTTGAGTTTTTATTGTTTTTGTAATTAAGGAATATTTTGAGAAAGTGTTAGAGTGATGTTTTGGTCATCTAACCATTGAAAACTTGAAAGAAGGAAATTGCGATTGAGACAGGTTTTCTAAGGGCACTTCTACATAAAACAAAAAGGTATGGGCACATATTCGTAGTGAGTTATTGTTGAATGTTGTGGATTGCTAAGTTGGAGTGAAAAGGGTTTTTCTGGAATAAATATTTGTTGATAAAACTTTGTTTGATAAGTATTGTTGTTGAAGTGACTAGTTGAGTGAGGAACTTGAACTAGAGTTTGTGCAAAGATCATGAGTATCATTGTTATGTGAATTTGTCAAAGATCATGAGTATCATTGTTATGTGAAGTTGTCAAATATCATGAGTATCATTTTTATGTTATATTAGCATTATTGTTGAAGCAATTAGTTGAGTGAAGAACTTGAACTAGGTTTTGTAAAGATCATGAGTATCATTGTTATGTGAGATTGGTTGATAAGCATTGTTGGAAACATTTGAGTGAATTTTCATAAGTTTGTACTAGGGTTTGTGAGCAAGGATTATCTCATTGAGTGATTGGTTGAGTAGAGTTGGTTGATCCTAGTCAAGTGGATGTATTATTGTGATAGTTCAAGTTCTGTGAAACAAATTGTTCTATATTTTAAATTAATTTGAAAAAGAGGTTGAGTGTTGATGAATGTGAAACATATTGAGTCTTTAACAATTATATATGTTTCTATTATAAAAGAGAGATTGAAATTGATTGAGATTTTATGAGTGTGAATCTTATTGTGTCTCTAAAAATTCTCTATATGTTTCTATGGTAAAAAGAGAAATTGAAAGTAATTGAGAATTGTGGTGAATGTGAAGCATATTGAGTCTCTAACAATTTTGTATATGTTTCTATGAAACTGGACAAGTTCTAGTGAGGACTTGTTAAGTAGATTTGAGGCAAGTCTTTGAGAATACTTGTGAACAGATTTTTTTGAGATTTTATGGAAGCTTACAATACAGAGTTTGAGGACAAAAATTATTGAGTATATTAGACAAGTTATAGAGAGGACTTGTGGATAGATCAGTGTGAGATTTTGTGAAAGCTTACAAGGCAGATTTGAGACAGTCTTTGAGAAGACTTATGAGCATAATTTATTGATTGATTTGCTAAAACCTTGAGTTAAGGTTTGGGGTAGATCTAGCAGTGTTGATTTGTGATTGGATCAAGCCTTGATTTAAGGCTTGAGGATAGATATTGAGTATATATTTGTACTATATCGAAGGACTATGTTTAGTGCATATCAAAGTACAGATATTGAGGACATATTTGTGCTAGACTGAAAGAATGATTCCACTATTCTATTTCTTCAATCTCAATTACACAGTCTAAGCATGAAACAGGGGGAGACAATTGAATTTTTTCTTTGCAGAGTGTCTGAATTGAAAGAAAATTTGAATTATTTGGGAGAACTAGTTGATGACAAGCCCCTTAACTCAATTGTATTGAGAGATTTACCTTATTCTTATCGGGTGTTGATCACTTACCTTCAGGTATCACAACGAAAAGTTAATTTTGTAGAGTTGGTTAATATGCTTCAAGAGGAGGAGGCACGCCAACTACAATGATATGATTCTTCTAACACTGCCCTCTACATCAACAAAAAAGGGCAGAACCAGAAGAAGGGTAATTTTTAGAAGGGAGGGAATTAACAAAAGGATTCAAAAGGGAAACAAACTCAACAACCTCAACATAAAAAGAGATATTGCAATATCTATGACAAAGAATGTCATGATACAAATAGATGTTGGCATAAGAATAAAAAATCAAAACATAAAGGTCGAAACAAACCACAAAAGAACAAACAACAAGTGAATGCTGTTGTTGAAGCATCTAACATGGATTCTGAGAGAGCCTACAAAGTTCTCATGACTGCCATAGTGTCCAAGCAGATGGATCCTATATGGTATGTTGATTTTGGATCCAGTAAGCACATGATTGGTGAGAAATCATGGTTTGAGTCTTTTGATGCCAAAGAGGGCAAACCGGTCACTATTGTCGATGATAAAACCTACAAGGTTTAGGGAGAAGGAATGGTCTTTGTCACTATTCCTGATGGCAAGTGCTAGATTGAGAAATTCCTCTATGTTCTAGGACTGTAAAATAACTTATTATCAGTGACACAAATTCTAGAAAAAAATATAGTTGTAAATTTTAGTGTTGAGGGGGGCAAGAAGTATTGTTCTATCACCAGGAGAGGTCATAAAATTGCAACCGCTTCATATTAGCATGACTTATTTGCCCTAGATACTATCTCTTCTCCAGATGTATCCATGATTACTTCTACAAAGGAGGCAACTTCCCTATGGAACAAGATATATGGATATTTGAGTTCTGGTTACTTACTTGAGTTGAGTAAGTATGAAATGGTAAAGGGTCTTCCTCCCCTTTCTACCACTTTACTAGTTTTCTCTGTCTGCTTGGCAAGAAAGCAGCATAGAGTGCCTTTTGAAAGGAGCTCTACAAGAGCAAAGAAACCTTTGGAGTTGATTCACACTGATCTGTGTGGTCCCTTAACTCCCAAAAATTGTGGGGGTAAGAGGTATTTTCATTTATTCATGGATGATTACTCACAAAATATGTGGGTATTCTTTCTTCAATTGAAATTTGAAGCATTTGGCTTCTTTCAGCAATTCAAGAAATCTGTTGAAAAGAAGTCAGGGATTTGTATAAAGACCCTTCGCTCATATTGAGGGGGGGAGTTCACCTCTAAAGAATTATCTGAGTTCTTGAAATAAAATGGGATCACACGATAGTTAACTATTGCTTATACTCCTTAGCAAAATGGATTTGCTAAAATGAGGAATCATTCCATCATGGACATGGTTCGTTGCATGCTCACAGGAGCTAGTCTTGAGCAACTATATTGGATAGAAGTTGTCACCACAATAGTATATCTCTTGAATAGGGCACCCACAAAGGCCCTACAAGGAATGACTCCACAGGAAGCATGGAGTGGTAGGAAACCCTCCATTTCTCATCTACGCATTTTTGGATGTAAAGCTTTCATGCACATACTAAAAGAGAAAAGGAAGAAGCTAGATGAGAAGACATTGAAGTATATTCTTCTTGGGTATGATGAGCACTCTAAGGGTTATCATTTTATTTATCCCTTGACCAAGAAGATACACATTAGTAGATATGTAGTTTTTTATGATGCTTTCACAATAGAAAACACATCAGACGTATACCTAGACCTTGTGGAAACTAAGGTTGATAAATCTCCTTCATCAAAGGTTGGAGGTTCTTCTTCATCTTATTCAACACCTCAGAAGAAGAATCCAAAGTGGTATACAAATAAAATCAAATATTCTAAGCTATCCACTCCACTAGATTTGCAATTGGATAGGCCTCGTACTCACAACATGGCTCGACAGGAAAAATTTGCAACAGGGGTTGATGATCTGTGTCAATATTTTGAAGAACTTTATGTAGATCTAGAGAGAGATATAGAAGATATGGATATTGATAATGATAAAGTTTTTATGTATTCAATAGATTATCTTGAACCTACATCAGTGCAACATGCTCTAGGTGAGCCTCAGTGGAATGCTGCTATGGATGTAGAGTATAAATCTTTGATGAAAAAAAAACTTGGAAGCTTGTCGATCTGCAACAAGGAAAGAAGCCCATTGGCTGCAAATGGGTGTATAAATTCAAGTATAGAGTAGATGGGACAATTTATAAGCATAAGGCCTATCTTGTTGCAAAGGGCTATGCTCAAAAGGAAGGCATTAACTATGAGTAAACTTTTGCACCTACTTATCGGATGACCACAATTCGAGTTATTTGTGCTATGGAAGCACAGTTTGGGTGGAAAGTTCACCAGATGGATTTCAAAAGTGCTTTTTTGAATGGTGATCTCCAAGAAGAAGTCTACATGACTCAGCTAGAAGTATTTTAAGTGGAAGGACAACAAAAGAAAGTTTGCAAATTGGTCAAATACTTATATGGCCTGAAATAAGCTCCTCAAGCTTGGTATATAAAAATGGACAATCACCTCCTATAGCATGGATTTAAGAGATGTTCGTCAAATGCAAACCTCTATTTCAAGAAATAGGGTTTTGAGATAGTGTTGCTTGTACTCTATGTTGATGATTTGCTCATTACAGGGAGTTCAAAAACTATGATCTCTACTGTCAAACGAGACTTGTGTCAATATTTTGAGATGTCAGATATCAAACTTCTCCATTATTGTCTTGGTTTGGAAGTCAACCATAAGGAGCACTTCATAAAAGTGTCTCAAAAAAAATATGCCAAGAAAGTTTTGGAAAAATATTGCATGACTGATTGTAAGCCAATGGCAACTCCGATGGATACAGGAATTCAGTTATCACGATATGATTATTCACCTCAGGTAGATGGTACTCTCTATCGACAGTTGATTGGGAGTCTCATATATCTGACCAATACTAGGCCAGATATCGTATTTGCTGTCAACTATCTTTCAAGGTTCATGCATAAGCCTAAGACCACTCATTGGAAAATAGAAAAATGTGTTCTTCACTATGTCCGTGGTACTTTGGAATATGGCCTAGAATATAAGAACAACAAATTCTTCTTGCAAGGATACACGGACTCTGACTATGCCGGATCATTTGATGATCGCAAGTCAACTTCAGGATATATTTTTCATCTTGGATTTGGTCCTATCTCTTGGCACATCAAGAAGCAATAGGTGGTTGCTATCTCATAAACAGAGGCAGAATATCATGTCGCACATGAAGCTGTGTGCGAAGTGATATGGTTGCATCGCATTCTGACAAGTATGGGTCATCCATCCAAATCCCCAATACACTTGTTTTGTGATAATCAAGGTGTTCTAAACCTAGTTAAGAATCCAGTCCATCATGAAAGAAAAAATCACATTGACACACAATGTCATTTCATTCGAGACGAAGTTTCGAAGCACCGAATTCAGCTTCAGTACATTCCCACCAATTCTCAAGTTGCGGACATTTTCACTAAGACACTTGCACATGTCAAATTTGAATTGTTTCGCAGCTCTCTTTGTATTTCCAAATGATGTAATCAGGGGGGATGTTAGTACAACTAGTAGTTCTTCAATTACATAAATAATGTAATAAGGGGGGATGTTAGAATTTCTATAGTAATTCTATATTATTACTTTATTTAAATTGTTAGGGTAGTTAGTTAACTACCTAGGTTAGTTACGCTATTGTTAGCGTATATAATATTTGGTCTATATTGTTATTTTATTTTAGACCTAAGTTTTTGATTAGATCCTATGGTTACGAGCTAATCTGGGCTCTAAATTGTATTATTTATATTGTTTCTAATCAATGGAAATACTGTTCGTTTTGTTCAACATTAGATAGAATCTGCCTAATGAGGGGTAAAATAGAGGGATTGAAACTACTCGCATATCCACTAGAGCTTCAAATAATTCTAACCATGGAGTGGATCTCATATCATTTTGTAGAATTGGTGAGAGAGATACACTTCCTAACCAACCATGTAAAACCCATCAACTTGATTTATTAGATCAAAATAGTGGAATATCAACCCATACATCCACTTTGATTACCCATTATCATTTAGAGAGTGCACGTAGATAAGGGATAGCACATCATACATATGCCCAAGGTGAGTGCTCTAAGTGAGAACGTAATACAACCATCCCATCCACACATGAGGAAATTGAACTTAGGGTTAAATATGGTGTTAATGTAGCCTTGATAGATAGAGGTAAGAGGGTAGCCATACCTTTAATTAGAACTGATATTGAAAAATCTTCTTGCATAGAGTTACACAATCAATAACCATACACAGTAGATGATCAGATCAGTTACCTAGGCCTAATGCAAACCAAAGAGAGCAATTACTCTAAGCTCAACTGAAGTATTTGTGCTATGAGCATGAGAACCTAGAATAAGAGAATTCAAAATTACAAAGGTTGCACTACCAATATTTTTATGAGCATCATTTGCGAGAACAAAGAATCCTTGAGTAAAATGAATATGAAGAATGATCAAATAGGTTAGCTCAAGATGAATTACCTTCACCTAGTGCATATAGGCAGCAACATAATACAAGATGTAATATGTCTCACCTTGAGCTACCTAGTAGGCAAATGAACACTCAAATTCATCGCACTTCATAATATGCTTCTCAACAACAACAATACCAAGCACCAAATTTGCTAGAGTATGAACAGTACGAGGAGTCAAAACTGGGCAGAGATGGTTGTATCCTAAACCATCCTCAATGGACTTGGTTGGTGACTAAAATAGGCCAACTCAATCACATAGCAACTTTCCATGGCTTTCTCCTCGAAGACCTCTTCGAGAGGATGAGATCATATCATCTCAAGAATAGAAAGTGCTCATCGAGCAGATTCAATCCCTTGAAAAACAAGGTGTGGCTTAACAAAATCCCACTTTGAGCATAATTTATAACTAGCCCATTAGTCCATTGGTACGTATTCTATAGTATATTTAACACTTTGAAATACCTAATATGTATAATTTTAGGGGTGATGGTGATACACAGGAACATGTTACAAGTTTTATGAACTTGTGTTTCCAATTGCAAAATAATAATATATTATTGCTACAAACCTTTGTGATCGTACTTTCGAGAACTCCCCTTGAGTGGTACAATTAGATCTCAAGTCATAGCATAAGTCACTTTGAACAAATATCAAATGGTTTCCTTGAACTCTTTTATTTTAGCATCAAGAAGAAAGCTATAAATATGAGATCATATATATGTGTGTGTGTGTGTGTGTGTGTCAAAAGTACATCAAGGTACAAAAATATCCATAGGCTACAACTATGTAGGTCCTCAAGCCTTACAACAAAAATTGATACAGACATCATGTCTATCAAACTGGGCCTGCACCCCCTAAGTCACCTCCATCCTCAACTCTACCTCTATGAGGCTATCTAGAGATAGTATCTATCAATATCTTAGATCGTATGCTTGATTGGGCCACACTGATGAATACCCAAACTCACTTTTCCTGCTCCTCTAGGATCTCCCTACTATAAATCTAGATGGTATAGTGCCATTGCATAGCCTAACCTAAGTCTCTATAGCAATAATGTATGCTAAGTATGTTGTGTGTTGCACCCCCTCATTTTCTACAATACCCTGTAGTCTCCTAACCTCTATATTTCTACCTAAGTCTACCAATTCCTAAGTGACTGGATTGAATGGTGCAACCTAAACAATAGGATCAACCCCTAGTTGTGCCCTAAGAGCATCTCTCTTAGTATTCCTAGCATCTATCTTGGTGACCTTGGTAGCTAGATGTACCTACAAGATATCTCTCTCTCATTGTGACCTAATAAATTTGTTCCATGGTTTTATCCACCTAAGCCTGGAGAGTAGCTCTCTCCTCTACATATACCTACCATAGCTATCAACCTAAACTCAAGTAAATATACATAGTAACGAGAGATGTATCTCACTCCATAAACTACCTCTGAGCTACCTATAGTTGTACATGTAAGCTTTGAACCTAGGCTTGTAGTTGTGATACTCCATATATGGCATTACCCTCACCCTCCTCCTCATACTAGGGATCATCCATATATCCCACTACCTATCTCCACTCACCCTCCATCCTACGATGCACTCATTGCCCATCATCATCACCACCCTCACTGTCACTGCTACCCTTGGTCTTCCTAAGTTGTTGCCACCCTGCCCTAGCCACAAGACCCACCAAGTATCATACTCTATAGTGGTCCTCAGGTCCTTCCTATCTGTGTCATCAATTGGAGGGTCTACCTCCTATGTTAAAGCTATCATCTATGGAACTACAATATGTATCTTCAAATTTTAGTGATGATAGAGGACTGGGTCCTCTAGCACATCCTAGGCAATTTCAGACTGCCTAGTAACTTAAAAGTAATGAAAATACTCCCTCTCCTTCCCATGGCACCTCACGAACCATCTACCATGCGTCACCCTAGCCAAGTATCTACCTATATCAAGCCAAATAGGACAACCTAGGTAGGGCATCCATATAATATGACTCTCATGTAGTCCATCCAATCACCCAATATAATGTGCTAGATCCCCAACATGTGAACGACAATAGCTAGTATTTTCATATCATGGTCACCTCGATGCGTAACAGTGATCCTCCTCATGCACAGCCCTAATCGCCCCACCCTGGAGCGATTAGAAATCTATGATATATTTCTCTGATTTTTATTTTGCATCTTATTATAGGTTATTTAAATAGGCTGTAGTTTAAATTTCATTTCATTCTGAGCATTTTTTACCAGGTTTTTATCATTTCTCGCCTTTACTAACTTGCAGATGGCACCAAAACAATTTGGGTTATAGAGGCCAAATTGGAAAAATCAGACCTTCTGGGTCTTCCCAAAACAACCCCAATTAGCTAACCCCAACTTTGCAGGTCATTTGGAGCTTTATGGATAGGACATTGAAGAGGGTGCTTTCTAAAAATTTATTGCAGGTCTATTCGTCCCACCCCGGAGCGAATACAAATATGTGAGGAATTTCCAGACTATTTTTTTTGCAGTGACCTCCTGGTAACAAATTGATGCTTCTATTAAATTTTTAGGTCGATCTGAGGTCATTTGGTTATCATTTTAATATTTTCATGCATACACTAATAGTAGGCCTTGGGAAATACATGTTTCATTCTATCTGCAGGTGCTACTGATCTTTTCTATTTCCTTGAACACAGGTTTTTGACATCATAGGAACAGGAAGGAGTCAAAAATCATATACACAAGCGGCGGTGACATTTTGGTCCACCCATATTACATGTGGGCACGCGGAAGAAGGATTGCTATCCATGGATGTGATGAGAAACATATTTAACGCTCATATCCCTTAAAAAGGAAGGAGACGTATTATAACATGACTTTAAAATCACATCAATAAAGAATACCCTATTCCATATTGCTTTTATCTTGTGTCGATTTGTTCATGTTATTTCCTTTTATGCATTTTTCAATACATAGGCTTTTGGCGTTAAGTTTGGTTTTAGACGCATCATACTTGGAATTTTCCTTTTTGTTTTCGTATCCTCATGCTTTCAGTGGTGATCATGGTGGGACCTCTATCCCTTGATTTTTAACATTAGTTTTCTCATCAAAGTTTCTTGTTTTTGCTTGCAGGTACCAAGTTTTCAAACCCTAGACTGTTGTTCGTTTTAGTCTGTGACGAGTACAGAGCTAGAATTCGTCTTATCTAGGGACGAATAGGAATTCATCCTAACCTAAAATGAATATAGATTTGTTATTAATTTCACCCCAGGATGAATAGCTCTCTGTGCAATTTTAGAGCAGAAATTCAGAGACATCTAATTTGGGCAGAGAAGAGGTAGAGGTCTTAAACACCTTCTGTCAATTTTTGCTTTCTGTTATCTGGTTATTTTCTTGCATAGGATATTTTGAATGCTTGTTTGCTTCATTTTTGCATCTTAAAAAGAACCCCACACACCATGTGGTAATTTAAAACAATAAGGAGTTGGTCGTAAAACCCGAACCCTTGAGCAAGACCAACGGTGTATTTCATCACCACCTTGGCTTGAGATATTGCATACATAACCCCAATAATGACTGTTGCTAGATGTAAATCCTGATGAAAGCTGACCAAGTGTAGCTAGGGTGATTCCCAGCACATGAGGATAAGTCTTCTATGGTAGGTGTCATAAATAGAGTGATTCCCTTTTCGTACCGCCTATGTTCCACGTACCATCTGCTCTCACGTACCAATAGTTTCCCTCACGTAAGGGCAAGTATATAGAGAGGTTGGTATATTAGCCTGGAAATGGTATATCGAAGGGGTGACCATTTTTGGGAGTCACAAGATCCATCATACTGCATTTAAACATTCTTTACAAAAGCTTGCAAAAAAAAAAAATCAAAACACACTAAACCAGATTTAGGGCACACTTTTAATCTTTAAACGAGATAATCATCGCTTTTGCATGTGTGTGATATTTTTTGTTTAGTGTAGCATAAAAAATCATAAAAAGACAAAAATCAATGCATCTTTTGGTAAAAATCACCATGGTGTACACCCGTAGCGGATCCCAATCACGGGCAAGCATTGTAAAATGTGTACAGAGGGGGACAAGTCACCTCTGATATAGTCCTGAGGACTTGGTCATCCTGCCTTGGAGGCCTGACACACAAGATAGTCCACATCATGCCATTACAGAATAGGACTATAGAGGCACCCCCACTCAGCATAGATCCTTTCAAGGTGAGAACCTACACGTAGCACTCAACATAGACAGGAGGCCTCTCTTAGAAGCTCGTTATGAATGGCCTAGTGATGAAGTGCTAGAGCAACATAGGGTCCATAAGGAGGGGCCACATGATTTCGTCATCCCTCCTTTACCCCGTATTACTGTTAGAAAAACTAGACCAAATCCAAAGCACGAGGCTCTCCAGACAGGGCGAGACAATTTTGCCCACACATTTCATGCATATGAAGGGCAATACGATGAAGAACATTACATTCCTCAAGAGCAGTATACAGTGTGAAAGCTATGCACCTCCACACCTGCTATGTATCAGGATCACCTATCAAGGCCAGAGCCTCAGGTGAATACCGCTAACCTCGATAGAGGAAAGCAACCCACAGGGATCTCGGATTACCACAACCGAGATAGACATGTAGGAGAGGCATCTAGGCTTCCTAAACAAGAGATAGTGGAGCAAATTGACTTGGCATTTTCCAAAAATGCCACCCACCGAACACAAATCATGTAGCTTAGGTAAGATCAAGAACAGTTAGAGCATCTGTATTGCCTTAGAAAATAGCGCATTCAGTGTCAAACAGCCACATTACTTCATAACACTATGCCTGAGAAGGTCCCAACCCCTCGTGCGCATAAGGTAGAAGTATATGAGAGGCACAATCCCCTGGTGTGAGACAGGTCTCCATGACCTCACCAAACTTTACCTTTGAGACCTCCTAGACCTGAGCGGGAGGCCACTCCTAGAAACAACGATGGGCACCCTCCACGGGGACCCACCCATGTTTATAGGTCTCGCCCATGCACTCCTCAAGCAGCCTATGAGGAGTATGAACAAGAAGAAGAGTGGGCTAAAATGCCCTACCAAGGCAGAGGGGCTACTATCCGGCCACCCCTCCATAGGCCTCAAGTTCCCCGCAACCTACAACGGGAGCCAACCAAGAAGGAAGAGATCAAATCTTTCGATGCATATAAAGCACTGCTAGAGCGCTTAGAGTCTATGGAGACCAAGACTTCTGGGCCCTAAAGCCTACTTTACACCAACTCCACAGTCATCCTGTGCATCCATCAGTGTCGGCACCTCCATACCCTAAACACTTTAAACTACCCCAGTTGACACTCTTTAGAGGGGAGGAGGATGCCCAAGAGCATGTGACTAGATTCCTGAGCCAGCGCTTTGGAATTCAAGATAACGATGCTTTGTTGTTAAGAACATTTATAACCACATTCACAGGCCCTACCTCGAATTGGTTCACTCAGTTGCCAAAACATAGCATCAGTAATTTGGATCAGGTAGTAGATGCATTCCTCGAATGCTTCGCCTTCAATACCAAGAAAAATGCATCACTAAGCGACTTAGCTAGCCTCGAGCAGCATGATGAAGAAACCATGGTGGCATATGGGAACTGGTGGAGGACGTTGCTTTCAAAGCTACCCTACCTTCCTCCTATGTTCGACCTGACCCAAATGTTCTCAAAGAGCTGTTTGAGATCGATATCTATGCTATTGCAGCTGTAGCAATATGCCACTCTTGAGGAATCTCTGGCACAAGCAAGAATCATCGAGGATATCAAGATATAGGATGGTGATATTGCCAATCCAAAGAAGAAATAATGGCCTAAAAACACCAAAATAGGGACCACGCAACAGAAACCTGTTGGCATCAATTAGGTTGCTATAAACATCCCTAAGCCTACATAAGAAACATAGCCTCAAAAGGCTAACTATCAGGCGGTGCATCTTAAAAGTTATGATAGAGAAAACCAGAGGCAGGAACAAAATCAACAGTGTCACCCTAGGCAACAATTTACACTTTAAATAGAGTCCAGAGACTCCATATTTGACCGCTTGTCAGCGGTGAACTTGATCAACCTGCCAAAGATTCAAACTATAGATCCTAATGCATCGAAGCCTAAGGGGTATCGGGAGGACTTGTACTGTAGGTTTCATAGGTGTAAGGGACATGATCTTAATGCATGTTGGAAGTTCAAAGGTTTGGTACAAGACCTAATCGACAATAAGACATTGGCGATGGACAACCCCGTAGTGCCAAACAACCAAAATATGGGAGTCTTCAGAGATCCCCTGCCTGCCCATGATGCGTAGGCAAAACCCCTTCAAGTCAATGAGGTGCAATAGAATTTTCCCATGCAGGGGTATGTGGGGATGATAAGCATAGTGACTAGGAACAAGAGGTACCCAGGAGCTACCCCCACGACAGCCACAAGAGAGGTTCCATCGACGTCACAACCTCAACAACACCCTACACAATCTGCCCCACCTAGACTAGTGGCCATGATTAAGACTAGACTTACCAAAAGTCTAAGGACCACGTTGGCTAGGCTCTCCATATACGAGCTCATTCAACAATCAGTGCCCCATCGGGAGGCTCTAATGGAGATATTAAAAGCCATCGAGCTGCAGCCCCACGAAGTGAACTCTTTCAACAACTTTGTGGGACATGTAAAACAATATACATAACCAATCATCACCTTTAGAGAAGACAAATTGAAATCAGTGACTGGTGATGTTGTGCATCCACCCCTACACATTATTGTGTGGTTCAACAGGATTTCGTATAAGAAGGTGTTGGTGGACACTGGCTCATCCAGTAATATCATTACAACAACAGCATTGAAACATTTGAAGTTGCCAACATCTCACATCGTGGCCTCCACCTATACTCTTTGAGCATTCAATGATGCAATATGCTCGACGGTTGGCACAATTGTCCTACCCATCCAAGTGGGACAAAAGACTATTCATACATTGTGCCACATCTTGGAAGGTGAGATGGCTTATAATATATTGTTGGGCGGGCCTTGGATCAAGGACATGAAGTGTGTCCCTTCAATAGCTCATCAGTGCCTAAAGTATACATTTTAAGGACAGGTGCATGTAGTCCCGATAGACTTAGATCCCTTCAAGTGCTGCAATATGATGCAATTCATGCCGCAATCGACCCTTCCATCAACGCATTTGGATTTCCAGTTGAATCCATATAAACAGGGTCCGATTTCATAGGCATCTCCATTGACAAGTCCATAAAGTCCCCAACCGGGTCCATCTTCCTCATATGGTCCTTCAACAACGACGCCACCTACGGTGGCCACACCAAAGGACAACGAAAAGAAACCCCTAGTCTCAACCATCTCTACCGAAGAGATGCCTAGCCGAATGGAAGTCGAGACACCTAGTTTACCCCACATGGAGTGGACTTAGGAAGGACTCCCATTCGCTCCCCCTCAACCACCAACGATCATCGTTGAGATGGCCAACATGGGCCTGGGGGAGTATCTAGTGCGGAACATTATAGCAACACCCGCACTTGAGTCCATGTAGGACATGGGGATACCTCACCTCCCCATCAACTCTATGGTTCCTTTAGGCTACCCACCCAATCAGAAAAACTTTGTTTATGGGGGCCTGGATAATGGTGTTGAAACCTACATGCAAGAAGACGAAGATGAAGAGCCCTTTACTAAGGATGTCAACTATTTGTCCAACCTAGACTTTGCTTTAAGATATCTTGGCCAATGTAATTGGCATGGATATGGGTTGGGCTAATATGAACAAGGAGTGCGAGTTCTATGCCAACCAAGATATCAAATGTCGTATGACAAGTCAAGAGTAGGGTTCAACCACCCCCTTCCCCTTGACATCTTGGTAGAGAACATGCAAGGCCTAGGGATAGGTAACAAGGATGGGTTGGCATTAGATCCATATGCCAATCCTAACACAACATACACATTGGGAGATTATCTCCCATTGCTAACAACCAACCTTTTTGACCATAACAACCCTTTCCCTTTGGTCAAAAATGGAGAAAGTTTGAGTACTCACCTACAAGAGGGATATGGAAAAGACCAAGAAGGGTCTTCAGAAGATGAGTCAGAGTATGAGGTAGCACCTTAGGATCCTTTCGAGTCTGATAGCAATCATTCACAAGTGCATCCCATGGATGATGGTCAGGAGAGCTTCCTGACGATGTTCCCTTTGGATGCTCCAATTGAGCATATGCCACGTCAAGAGACTCAGGCCTTCCCGTAGAGAGCAAAAAAACCTCGATGGGACCACATTAATTTGCTCGAGCAAGATGAGCCTCATATATTGCAAATAGCCATTGGATCCAATGAAGGCCTTTGGATCTCTGACAGTGATTCGAAAGATGAAACTAAGATGGCCTATCTCAACCACATGCGGCAGATGCAACAAAAATATCCCTTGGACATAGACGACATGTTTGAACACCTACACATAGGGCCCAGGCATAGGTGGCACTTAAACCAGGTATAGTTATAGCAATTACTACACCCACCACTCCAGGTATACAAAGAGCATCTTCCGCCTAGAGATCCTATAGCGCCATCAGTGCCTAGGGTAGATCCTGTCCTCTTATCCACACATAGGGCCGATCCATTTGTGCTAGTACCCACAGAGCCAGATCCAGAGCACAAATATCATCTAGGGTGTCCGAGTAATCACACCCATGGTAATGGAGACCACAATCATTTCATCAACATGGTCTCCATTGATTTAACCGCCCCCATTCATGATCCAGCTGACCCAACATGATCATTGCATCTAGACTTAGATGCTATAGACTGGGATCACGCTAACACACTGCCATCCCCATCAGAGTACTGGCCTTGCGATGGGATGTTCAATTTCACCCCAAGACAGACTCAGGATGTCTTCCATGCTGAAGAGGAACCTGAGGTTTCAAACAATGATCTAAATTCAGCAAATGATATCCACTTGATCCCAACTCCACACCAGTTGGAGTACGGGTCCCACATGTCGATTGAGGATACTAGCACCTCCCTCATCCAATCACCTACATCGAGAGGATGCTGACTGCTCAGTATTGCTCCCTCTCATGCGGTGTGATGATCCGCCTACACTAGCTACAGGAATACGCCCCCCAAGGCGGATAATATATGCCTCCATCTCAAACCAATTCTAAAGCAAGTCCATCTCTCACTGATGAACTATGGCAAAATTCTCGTCACAATGCACCAATGTATTATCCCTCTCTACTAGTTGCATCTGTAGGATATAAATCTCCTGCGCAACATTGGTATCCCCATCCCGTCGGTGGTATGCAGCCAATGCATTCTCTCGCTTCACCAACTACATTCGCAGGAGATCCCTCTCTCAGAGCACATCCTCGAGCTCCTCATCCTACCTCCGGAGTAGACCCTCTAGTCACGCATTCTCAGTGTACAACCCTGCCTCAACATCCTCCATGACTGCTTGAGGCATCGGCATCTCTGAAAAGGTAGGCTGCTCCAGCACCCACTGCTCCGGGACGTCCTACATATCCGGCTGATCCGACACACCAAAATCCCCCCCAAAATCATCCTCAACCTCCACCATGTCTGCATCATCCAGCGAAACCCCCCAACCTTCACCTGGTGCCTCTGCACCCTCATCACCTATTGCTGCCACCTCTACACCCCTTAGAGACCCCTCTCCTTGCCATCGTCGTAAATTCCACCACTGGTCATACTCGGTGGTAACCCCGATGTCATCCACATCCGGGACATCAATCACTGTATCTGCATCCTCACCCAATGACACAATGATTGGCCAAGCTAGAGTCCTCTTGTCCCCTCGGTGCCGATAGACCACGGGCTCACCAGGAAACCCTTGGCACACCCTAAAATGTCGTGTAACCTGGCCATATGGGAAAAAATCTTGCTCATTCCCATGATGCCCAATCAGCCACCTCACCCTACGAACCCACCAAAGCCACTCTCCAGCCTCAGGCTAGGCTAGATAGTCCCGATAGGGGTGCCAGGACACCTCCCCTGGAGTAATCTAAGCGAAGGCATCAACATAGTTCCCTACAGCACCTGCCCATCGTTGTCTCTATCCCTACTCCTCTGACCACTGCCATAGTGCCCTATAACCAATCTCTCGATCTACCATCTCTACCCGAGTCATCCAGGGCAGCCCCACTGGCCTCTCCACTTCTATGTGCTGCCAAGCCCAACACTGTAACAAGTAGCTATAACTAATCCCCTTTTGCCTCTGGCATCGAACCTCATACAGCTCATCATAGAGTTATGCCAACAATGTCTGTCCCCATATCATGATCATCGGTGCATCTGTAGGACATTCCACCAATCGAAACACCACCTCTAGCAGGTTCCACGGGAACCTCGTGCCCAAAGAGTCAGGGAGAAGCATGTTGGAAATAAGGCCCATAAGTAATGCGTGCCTCACTCCCAACAAACCCTTCTCTAGCCACCATCAAAATAATATACCACCAATCTGGTAGTCGCCCTCTGCCCTCTCCACCCGACTGTCCACCCCCATATCCTCTCCATGTCCAAAGCAGCATGTTAACACTATTGTCCGCTGATCCCGTGGCATCATCCAGATCGGTAGCCCGTCTATCAGAATCCACAGAATCTGATAGACATCCTCCAAGGCCACCGTCATCTCCCCTGTTGGGAGATGGAAGGTATTGGTTCGAGAATCCCACAGGTTGATCAGGGCCGTCGGATAGGCCCGATCCCCAACCACCAGCTCCAGTCAAGTCACCTGCTTGATCCCAAGGGCGTCAAGCCAATCTCAGTCCACCAAGGTTAGCGCTGCACATGCTTTAGTGAAAATCATAGGCACATGGTACCGGATCTTCACAACCTGCAAAAGAAAACAAAACCAAAAACATTAAAATCCAAGAAAATCTGTACAACTAAAAACAGACATATAACGAGACATAAAATGCACAAAAATACAAAAAACATTCAAAAATAATTTTTTAGTCCTAGGGTTTTAATTCTAACTAATAAATTAAAAACAAATAACAAAAATTCAAAAAAACTAATTTGTCAGTCTAAGGTTTTTTTTAAACTCTAACTGATAAATTAAAAACACAACAAAAATCAAAAAAATCATTTGTCAGTTCTAGGGTTTTTAACTCTAACTGATAAATTCAAAAAAATTCAACAAAATCATTTGTCAGTTCTAGGGTTTTCACTCTCAACTGATAAATTAAACAAAAACATAACAAAATTCAAAAAAATATTTGTCAGTCCTAGGGTTTTAATTCTAACTGATAAATTAAAAACAAAAAAATTAAAACAAACAAATCATTTGTCAGTTCTAGGGTTTTAACTCTAACTGATAAATTAAAAACAAAAAAATTAAAACAAAATAATTGTTTGTCAGTCCTAGGGTTTTTAACTCTAAAAATTGACTGATCACTTACAAACACAAAAACACAAACCACAACAAATAACTAGGGTTGAGCTATGTTTTTACGCTTAGTTTTACCCTACGTTTCTAACCTAAGTTTTGATCTTTGTTAAAATTCGAGTTAAGCGAAGTTTTTAAGTTACGTTCTAAACTAAGTTTTTCAGCTAAGTTTTAAACTAACTTTTGATATTTGTTTACCTAGGGTTACACTAAGTTTTAAGCTAAGTTTTGATAAACTAGGGTTTCATTTTTAAATTTGAACAACAAAAACAAACGGACATAAAACAACTAACTTGTGGTTTTCAAACTGTAACAAAAAATAACAAATAAAGAGGAAGAACACTCACTGGTATCACTTTGGCTCCGCCGCTTGAGGATCCCGTACATGAACTCATGGTGGAAAGAAAACTCGGTAGCACTTCACTTCATAGAATTGACCTCCTCCTCCTCAAAGCTCCAAATCGCTAGGAAAAACAAATGCAAATGAGCCCAAAACTCAGTTTTTGCCTTTAAATAGGATTTTGAGCCTGTACTCATTCCCCCCTGGGATGAGCACTCTGGTTAGTGCTTTTCCCTCCCTAGGATGAATACTAAACAGGAATTCATCCCACCCAAGGATGAATACAGAGAAAAAATTTCAAAAATAGCAAAAACTGCACAAAATGCAACAAAAACAAGCTAAAAAAGTGTCCAATAAGAGTGTTTTTGCACTTGATACTTCGAGCATGCAAAAAAGACGTCGGGGTCACAAATACTCACTATCCTATTCCCTAAGAAGGCTACCATAGCTAGACCGCTCCACGAGAAGATGGATTTTCAAGAATTTCATCCCCAAACGATGTCACCAAAAGAGTCAAAACCCAACAAAAAATAGCAATAACATTTTCGAACAAATGCGCCTTTGCGCCTGACATTCTTGGCATCCAAAATAGATGTTGGGGTTACAAATTGTCACTATACTCCTCCTTAAGAAGGCTACCATAGCTGGACCGCTCCACGAGAGGACAAATTCTTGACAATTTCAACTCCAAAATGCGTCACAAAAAGGGTTAAAACCCACCAAAAACAGGTTAGAATGTTCAAAAACTGCTGAAGCATTCAATGGTAAAACAATTGAAGGTACCCTTACCTAAGTCATCTTGGGTCAAGCGACTCGTCGCTTTTCTCATGTCGGTCATTCCCTCATCAATTCGTCACTTGAGGTGGTAGTCACACTTAGTCACCAATCAACAAAAATATACCCAATTATGGAAATAACATGCATTCAAAGGATCATTGATAAAGATAATCATGATCCTGCTTGGGGCAGTAAACAAGCAATAATCACAAGCTGATCAAACACTTGGTATTCATGAATCATGAACTCAAGGTTCTCATAGAAAAAAGGTTGCACCCTTTGCCTATTCATGACTAATCAATGTCCAAGCTCAAGTAACACCTCACCGAAAAAGGTTAACACTTGATTTAAGTTCCTTAGCTCATCAGAAGCAAGGATTCAAGAATGTGTGTCCTTTCCATACTTGGGGCATCAAGAGTTGGTTAGGTTACTGAGAAAACCTAATCATTAGTGCTTTGGTTATCTATTTTTGCTTGGTGTTGTGCCTTGCACATCTCTTCCCAAAAAGGGGCATCTGTAGACACCAAAACAACACCAATCCGATTATGTAACGACAAGCACTGATCGCATTGACACACACCGCCCCTAGGGCAGCCCCCAAAGGTTAAACAGTGGTCCTAACCACTCCCAAAAGTAGTTTTGGAGGTCAAAGGTCAATTTGGAACCTTTTTGACACCTTGCTCTCTGCTCGTCCCACCTTGGGACGAGTACAAACTGGCATTCGTTCCACCCAAGGATGAATATCAACATTCGCCCCAGGGTGAGGCAAATAGCAAGTTTGACTGGCAAAAAGTCAAACCTCGACAAGTCTACCAGTTAACTAAAGCTTCAGGCCATGCAATTATGAGGAACGACTTCAAATCAAGGAGAGAGACTTCAGTCATGCATGTCTTTGATTTTGGAGACCTCATGCAAGGAGACTCTAAATCAAGGAATTATCTTTTCTCTCAAAATAGGACAAACAACTCAAGTGGCGCCCTCACATGCGCAATTCAAACAGAGAGACCCTAGGTCTATAAATTGGTGAGTTTTCTCACCCAAAAGATATACAGAGAAGGAGAATTTGAGCAACGAAGTGCTGCCAATTTACATACCTACTAACGATTAGTGTCTTTCACATCCTTAATCTCTCATCCGAAAGGGAGGTTATTGCGTGATTATTGGAAGCACGAATCCAGACCCAAAACCCAATTTTTGGCCACAATATCTCACATAATTTGTCGACAACACCCCATAAGAAGTTTTGGACCCATCCCAAGTGGATTGGTACCGAAAAAAAGTCCCAAACGGTGGGCGTTCTGCCCCCGGGCGCCCCCCAAGCTATCGTAGCCCTAATCGCCCCACCCAAGAGTGATTAGAAATCTGTGATAGATTTCTCTGATTTTTCTTTTGCATCTTATTCTAGGTTATTTAAATAGGTTGTAGTTTAAATTTCATTTCATTCTGAGCATTTTTTACCAGGTTTTTATCATTTCTCGCCTTTACTAATTTGTAGATGGCACCAAAAAAATATGGGTGATAGAGGCCAAATTGGAAAAATCTGACCTTTTGGGTCTTCCAAAAACACCCCCAATTAGCTAACCCCAACTTTGCAGTTAATTTGGAGCTTTTTGGATAGGAAATTGAAGAGGGTGCTTTCTAAAAATTTATTGCAGGTCTATTCGTCCCACCCCGGAGTGAATAAAAATCTGTCAGGAATTTCCAGACTGTTCTTTTTGCAGTTACCTCCTGCTAAAAAATTCACACTTCTATTAAATTTTCAGGTCGATCTGAGGTCATTTGGTTATCGTTTTAATATTTTCATGCGTACACTATTAGTAGGCCTTGGGAAATACATATTTCATTCTATCTGTAGGTGCTACTGATCTTTTTTGTTTCCTTGAACGTAGGTTTTCAACATCAGAGGAACAGGAAGGAGTCAACAATCATATACACAAGCAGCGATGATGTTTTGGTCCTCCCACCTTACATGTGGGCATGCAGAAGAAGGATTGCTATCCACGGATGTGATGAGAAACATAGTTAACGCTCCTATCCCCTAAAAAGGAAGGAGACATATTGTAAAACGACTTTAAAAGCACATCAATAAAGAATACCCTATTCCATATTGCTTTTATATTGTGTCGATTCGCTCATGTTCTTTCCTTTTATGCATTTTTCAATACATAGGCTTTTGGCGTTAAGTTTGGTTTTAGACGCATCATACTTGGCATTTTCCTTTTTGTTTTCGTATCCTCGTGCTTTCATTATCGAATGGTGACAATTATCCCAAGTCCTTCACTATCATAGCTTCTCCATGGTAGTGGATTTTTGTAATGAGTTCTCTTAGGAACTCTTTTGATGATGCTTCTATGAGGTCTAGAACAAGGCTCTCCAAGCCTTATTTTTCTTCTTCTTGATACCTCTCCAAGGTATTCTATCTTATGGCTTCTTTAGTCTTACACCTGAGAAATTTTCTTCAAACTTCTACTTCTAGAAGTGTTGGTGATGAGATCTTCTTATATCTATAATTTTGTTACTTCTTCTTTTGGAATACAAATTCACTGGTCCTTTCTCTTTCTTCTACAATTTTTAAGATTTGATGGAGATCACCTATCTCCTATTTCTTGGACTCTTATCTGGAGTCTTCTTCTAAATCAGTAAGTTATCTTTTAGATATTGCTTCTTTGGAGTCTACTTATGAATTAGGAATTTATCTTCTGAGGCAGGAATTCTTTTCTAAAGTTTTCTTAAGAATTAAGGTTTCTATGGCATTTTTTGGATCAAGGCTTCTTTGGCCTTTTCTTCTTCTAGGCTTCTCTAGCCTATTCTTCTAGGCTTCTCTGGCCTATTGTTCTTCTAGGTTTATTTTACCTATTATTATTCTAGGATTATTTGGTCTATTCTTCTTCTACACTTTTTCAAGTATTAATCTTGAATGTATATCACCAATCTCCTATCTCCTCCTTGAATTAAATTCTAGAGTCTGCTATAAGGTTACTATAGCCTTTTCTTTACTTCTATGCTTTACAGGATTACATATCTTATAATGGACCTTTCTCAAGGTCTTTGAAGTATTCAGTCTTATTCCTTGTTGCTGCAAGTGCTGGAATGATTCTTGAAGATATTCTTCCTAGCTCTCTTGTAGGAATATTCCCAAATTTTAGTTGAATCTTATTTTCCTACAATTTGTTAGAAACTAGAATGGAATAACATATAGATCTGGAGATAATAATATTCACTAGTTTATTTTTCAAACTAGTGGTTTGAATGTTGAGTCCTAGTCTTCACGTATTTTTCTACAAATTTGTGGAAAGACTCTAGCCACATATAATCTCATATTTTTTTGCAATTGAGATTTATTTCAGTCCTCAATTTTCTAATTTTGTTGAAAAATATGGCTAAATAATCCTAATGGTATATTTTGCAAATATGCAAGCTAACATTAGTAATGGTGACTCTCCCTATTCCTCTTGATCTACTGGACTTCTCTTATTATGGATGTAGGTCCTCCTATCTCAATGCATCATGGATCTAATACAAATTTTATATTTTGAGGATGTATGCAGTGGATAGATCTAACACGTCCTAATGAAATACATGAAATATAAAATAAAGTTAGACAACAATATGATTAAAAATACTATAATTAGAAATGATGAAAATACAATGTATTATGGAGGAAATGGTCACTCCATCAATATGAGATAAATATCTATGTTGTACTCCATATATGGGTACTACAATAAAGAGCTTTATGTATGCTTGATATGTGTTTGATATGTACTTGATATGTAATCTACCACTATGAGGACATTTATATAGGAAAACAGATTCCTTGTCCAACACTCTTCCTAGTTGTACAAGGGGACACCTTGCACATTGCCACTTGTGTATTTATTACATTGTATGAAGTAACTAGATAACTTCCCCCTAAAGTAATATCCTATCCTAACTATGTACCTAAGGTGGTACATTTACATGTTTCAAATGATGTAATATACTCTAAGTCTAACAAAATTAGATATAAGTTCTTGTGATTAAGGGATGGGATTGATTAGAAACTCATGTGTCTGCTTGAAACACTCCCTTATGACATGGATTAGATTTAATAAGTAAGGAATAATGAAAAAGATTCATTAAGGGAAGGCATATGCATTTAATTATGTGTATAACCAACAAAATAATCAAATGAGATATAGAAATGAATGCACTCCCTTAAGTGCTTAGAGAAGTAAACTTAGAGATAAATGATGAGAAAAATACTATGTGCTTTGGGTTGGAGGTATTTATAGCAAGAAATATAGAGCTTTCTAATGAATGTTAATCCTATGCTTAAAAAAATGAAGAGGACAAATGAATGATTTCCCTCATGGTATTAAACCCCAAACCCTTGATTCTACCAAAACCATGATGATGAATGATAATATATTCCTCATGAAGGATACAAAATATGAACACCCATTATTGTTGAGGTACGGGTATGCACACAATAAGTCTCGAGAGAAACCATTTTTCTGATGGTAAAGGCTAGAAAAAGTGATCTAGTCTAAAATAGTAATGAGGAGTGGTATGGGATGCCACCTATAGGTTGTTTATTGAGTAGTACAATGATATGTCCTATGGTTTATTTGACTTAGCTAGTTCAACCATGATGTGTGATATAGAATAAATTATCATGATTTATAATGGGTATGAGTGACTAAGACTAGTTTCAAATAAACGACATCTCTCTAGTTGACTTCGAGTAGTAGGATAATTAGCTAGTCACTAGGCATATGTACACTGAAACCCTTACATACAAATATTAGAACAAGTTGATTAAATAGTCAAAGTTTGGGTATGTTAAGATATGGGAAAAGAACGCATCAAACCTCTAGGTGTTACGGGCCCTAGAGGATAACCATTGTCATGGTGTCATCCTCATGCTAGAACAAGGGGAGGTTAAATGAGATAAGTCAAATCCACAAAATGGAACCTGTCATGGGATTTGGAAAATCTCATCCACTTGGATGGCTGTCTACAATAGTATTGAAACCCAAAAGTGGTTTGATATGCCTCTATTTATTAAAATTTTATGTTAAAGATTCATTGGGTGAAACATAAATATTATGAAAATGAAGGCACTTTTTAAATAAACAATAAAATTAGATAAAAAAAATACCCTAATAAGTTGCTTGGCTTGATTTCATGGTACAACTTGGTGAGTAGACTTGGGTTGTTACATACTCTAATTATTGGAACAAGTAGCTAGCTTATTGATGATTTCTCTCTAATATATGTTGCTTCTCCATATAAAATCAACATGACACTTGAGAGATATTTAGGATAGAATCTTTGTTGATTGGATGTTACTCCTCTTTTGACCAATCAGTTATTTCTATTTTATCCAGATATACATTATTTTTTTCTTGATAATTCCCAATGTGATATGGTCAGATCTATTTAGCCTGAACATAAACCATTTTAAAATACATAGAATGACCATTTGAACTTATGTCACATGTCCTCTTATTTATTGTAAAAAATCTATGGATAAATTCATCATGACTGTAGGTGGTAAATCAACAACTGCCACGTCTTGAATAACTACTAGGTCTAGTAACCTATATAATAATATTGGGACTTCTTTGTGACTCCTATATTCTAGAATATGATCCTTTAGTCTATAAAACTTCTAAATTTATTCTATCACATTTTATACCCATAGTATCATAGATTGATTAATATATGGTGGAAATATTATTTTCCAAACCAATCATGTAGTTGTGCAACACCCATCCTTCCAAGCATATTGATAGATAAAAGAGAGGAGAAACAACCTTAGTTGGGCCAACTGAAAGCTACTTGCAAGATGATTTTTCATGTGCTAGATCAATATTCAAACCTTACAAGGCTACTTCAACTAGATTTAGATGTTTAGACACTAATAGACCCTACCATAGTTCTTTTGTCTCACTATTAGCATAGGATTGATATATGGCTTCTAGTTTTATTACATTTGCATAAATTTCTACCATATATTTCCTTTCAGATATTTTTATGGCTATATAATATAGTTTTGGTAATATTATTTGCTTTAACAATGTATGCATAATGCTTTCGTACTATATTATTTTCACATGTTTCTAGATCTTTCATTTTTTCCTCTAGCCTAGCTTCCTTTGCTCTACTTCATTTTTCATGTCTCTTTAGTCTAAGCATCAAGTGACCCATGGTTATCCCATTTTTAATTTGAGTCATATACATTCCATATGATAGATACTCTTTTGTTAGGTATTTAATTTTAATACATGATTAGAGCTATGAATTTCTATAGATACAAATTACCTTTTATGATTGCATTTGATAGATGACCACCTTCAACATTTGAACCTATGCTAAAATTTTCCTCTAGTTGATTCTTGTTGGTGCATTCATAATTTTATTCATATATTTTATTTTCACCCTCAGTATGATTCTTAGAGGAGATTTAATTTTGAGAATCCTTGTTGTTTTGGAACTCATAAGATTGATGCTCAATTTTAGATAGCTCTTTTGTAAGTTGTTGGATAATTTTAACTATTTTTTACGTTATTTGATTTGCCAACAAACTCTTTGTATCTTATGGATTGTATGAAGGTATTATACATGTATTAGTTAGTTTTGTAACAACTAATGTATCATTTAAGGTATGTGTGGCTCTTCCTGATATGGTACTAGGTATTCTATTTACCTTGGTGAAATATTTCCTACAAATATCAATAAGTTTTTAGCCTAGATGGTCACTTGAAATATTTAGAACAACCTTTTTTTATTGTGCTACTAGATTTTTAGACTTAGATCTATGTTTAGGGATCATACATATTACATGTATGCTTATGATTAATATGGTATCACATATTTGAGAATATTATCCCACAACCTTTTGAATCTAATGTTGAAGTCTATTAGTTTTTCTATAAGATCTCTTTTGATATATGAGAATTGTGTAAGTAGCTCAAAGTCATCACATAGATATTCAAACACTAAAGTGAGAGGTTTAGCCAAGTCCACCCAAGCATTAACAATATGGTCCTTTAGGAATTTGTACCATTGCAAGGCTTTTTATCAATAATATTAAACTAGGAGCATGACCATAAAATATTTAAAACAAATATTATACATAATGGTCGATGTTTCTAATGTTGGCAACACTTATAAATGGTTTTTCCAATGCCATAATAAGTAAGCAATATTTTTAGTGCACCAGTTGGGATTTCATGGCAAGCTAGAAAGTCATGTGGTTCAGAATTATTCCAAGATAAATTTTTTATCATACCATGGCTCTAAAATTATTACCACTTTTCTAATAAAGTCATCTAGTTAGTGCCTATTACACTATATAGGTTTTTTGACCTTTTCACCATTTCATTATGAGTGCATTGTGCTAGTGGAGTCACCATTTTAATAGAATTATAAGGTTAACAGAGTCATCAAGTAAACATATAATCTTTGCAAGTGAGGTCAAGACTATTCACCAAAATCTTGATTTCTCTAGGTGATTGTGTTAGTAATAACTCTAAGCATGCTAGATAAATTATTGTGGGATTTGATCATATCAAAATAGTGCTACCTATCCAGGGAAAGTGAAAACATCGAGTCCCATCAGGCATACCATAAACTTACCATTGGTCGCTAGATGTGTATGTGATATTTCTAGGTATGCCAAAGTAACTCTTGGTTTCAAAATCCACCTAGGTTGAGGATAATAAATGTGCTACCTTAATATTTTGACCAAGATTTTTGAAGACACAAAAGAAAGATATTTTTGAGTCAACCTTAAGAGAAGGTTGGTTTCTTTACCTAACTAATCTATCTAAATTGGGGTGCAAAATAAAGAAAGAAGTAAGAAGGGTTAGATAGATGAGCTAGAATTTGGTACAAATTTAGCAACATCAAGAAATATGGTGTAGAGAGTCTGCAATCTAAAATCAAATTGAACACCTAACATAACAACCTACATCCCTTATGCATTTAAAATATTTATCATTAAGCACCCTTAAGCTATGCTAAATCATTCTAAAAATATAATGGAAATCCAAATAGAAATATAAAATGTTGAATAACTATATTAGAATATTCATTTATAGATTAAACTAAAAATCAATAGCATATAGTAAGATATATATACATGCTTTTGCATAAGAAACTAGTAGGAGTCGAGACAACAAGCCAATTCTAATTCAAGAAAGCATATATTTCTTAATCAATATAATCATGCAAATTGTAAACACCAAAGAGTTGATCCCTAGAATGACTTGCATTCTAGTATTTATAGATATTTACAGTGTATTCAATTAACTAAGAATAATTTATATTAGATCATATTGTAGGATTTAAAATATATGGAGGGAGTTATTGTCGTATTTAGCTTAGTTGTGTATAAATACTTTAGATATGCTTTATTGATGTGTATGATGCAAATTTCATTGTGATATTGGATTGTTGTTGTATCATCAAATTATAACCATATGATAATAGTCCAACTCTTTCCATTATGTATGGCTAGCTGAGTAGAAGTAGGTGTGCAGTGGTGAGAGCTTTGGATATTGATATTTTTTGACAATGCTAATTGTTGGTGGATAATTGATATGTGGATTTCTATTGACAAGGATGATTATAGATTATTTGTGCATGTAAGACATTTCTCACTATCATACTATGACTTTGACTAAACAATTCATATATTTATCCTCATGCCATGCCTTTGGACCTTCTATTATTGAGTGTTGGATGATAACTCTATTCTTGATGATCACTATCTAAAGAGTATGACAACTATATGTGATACTTGCACTACTGCATCACCAAATTTTTTTAGTCCTTGGATTGACATTATCATATTTTGAAATCCAAGACCTCTAGAAGCTTTACAAGTTATAGTGTTGGATGTCGAATGTTAGGCCCAATGCATTGGAATAATATTTTATTGTTGTTCTACACTATATTAAATATTTTTTGCTATTTTCTTGACATCAACATCGTAATACATTTGACAAGACTTAATTATTTGTCTTGCATGCTTGACTATCAGGTGTTGGGTGATGGATGTCAAGTCTTATGACTTTGATTTTCCTCCTCCTTGAAGCATGTCAAATTTTGGGTTTTTATCATGCTCTTATTGATATTAGTATTTCATATTGTTGATAGGCTTATCATACTTAGTTGTGTAATTACATTCATTCTACTTTTATTTTTGTTGGATGTTAGGTTTAATTACTTAGCGTGGGATGCTTGTTGAGCAAGGTGTAGTAATAGTATTTTCATTGTTGTCAACACAGATAGTTAGATCAGTTGATGCAGTGAACACAGTCATGATGCAATGAACAGGAAGTTCAGAAGCTATTCAGAATATGCAACAATATTGTCATTGTTGTCAACATAGTCAGATAGATCAGTTGATACAATGGATAGGAAGTTCAGATGCTCAGAAGTTATTCAGATGCAGTGGATAGGAAATTCAGAAGCAATTCAAAGTATGTACAGTGCTTTTCCAAGAAGATTGAAGTGACCCACATGCAAAAATTCAAAGAAAAATACAAGGAAAGTGTCGCGATATCGCGACATATTTAGAAAACAGGAAAACTATCGCAATTTCGTGACATATTGGAGGAGAGAGAAAGTGCAAAGAAAAATTTTCGTGATTTCGTGACATACTGGAGGAGAGAGAAACAATAGAGAAAACTATCATGATTTTGCGACATGTTCGAAACAGAGGCGCAAGCAGGGAAAACTATCACGATTTCGCAACATGTTGGAAGAGAAGAAGGTAAGTTGAAAAACTATCACGATTTCATGACATGTTTGAAGCAGAGGCGCAAGCAGGTTAAACTATCGTGATTTCGTGACATGTTGAAAGAAAAAGTGCAAGGAAAACTATCATGATTTCGCAACATGTTCGAAGAGAAAGCACAAGCAGGAATAACTGTCGCGATTTCGTGACAAGTCAGAAGATAAAATGAAAGCAGGATAAAAGTGTCACGATTTCATGACGTGCTGCAGAAGAGAGAGTTAGAAGTGAGAACTGTTGCGATTTCATGATATGCTACAGATGAAAATGTTCCAAGTGAGAACTGTCGTGATTTCATGACATGCAACAAAGGAAAGAGTTCGAAGTGAGAACTGTTGTGATTTCATGACATGCAGCAAAGGAAAGAGTTTGAAGTGAGAACTGTCATGATTTTGTGACATGCTGCAGAGGAAAGAGTTCAAAGTGAGAACAGTCATAATTTTGTGACATGCTGCAGAGGAAAGAGTTCGAAGTAAGAACTATCATGATTTTGTGACAAGTGGTGAAAGCGTATGGATGCAGAAAGTATCACGATTTAACGACAAGATGAAGGGAAAGCGTACGGATGCAGAAAGTGTCACAATTTTGTGATAGGTTGAAAAAAAAGCATACGGATGTAGAAAGTGTCATGATTTCATGACAGGTTGAAGAGAAAGTGTATGGATGCAAAAAGTGTCACGATTTTGTGATAGGTTGAAGAGAAAACATATGGAAGTAGAAAGTGTCACGATTTTGTGATAGAAACAGAATAGCAGACTTCGAAGGCACAAGTGTCATGATTTTGTGACAAAATCAAAGAAGTGAAGTGTGAAAGCAAAAGTTTAACGATTTTGCATAAAAGCAGAGAGCAAGTCTTCGGGAGCAGAACTGTCATGTTTTCACAACAAAAGTAAAGTCAAAGGCTAAGCAGATAGAAGTGTCATGATATCACGATAGAAAGAAAGACAAAGGCTTTGAAGACAGAAGTGTCACGATATCACGATAGAAAGAAAGACAAAGGCTTCGAAGACAAAAGTGTCGCTATATCACTACAGAAAGAAAGTCAGAGGCTACAAAGGCGAAAGTGTCACGATTTTGTGACATGCTGTGTTTTCACTGATACAAGACAAGAAAAGAGGCAAGGAGGCAAAAGTGTCATGATTTTACGACATGCTACATTTTCGTGGGTACAAGCCCAGAAAAGAAGTATAGCGATGAAAGTGTCGCGATATCGCAACATGTTATGTTTTTGCAGGGCCAAAGCTAAGAAACAGAGTAAAGAGAAAAAGTGTAGCGATATCGCTACATGTTGTATTCTCACGGGCCAAAGCTAAGAGAAAGCGTACGGAGAAAGTGTCACAATATCATGACATGTTGTGTTTTCACGGAAACAGCAACAGAAGAGTTACAGAGGCAGTTAAAGCTGATGAAGACCGATGTTAGCCGACAGAGATTAGGGTTTACAGCTGATGAAGATTAGGGTTTGCAGCCTACCAAGATTAGGGTTGGCATTTGCATAATTAGTCGACTACAATTAAGGTTTTCATATTGAAATCTCTATTATATAAGGAGGGCCATCTGGAGATTTATGTGTTGATGAGTGCAAATATCGAAGTGTGCAATATGCGGCCGTAAGAGCGTAGATAGCACAGAAGCAGCGAGATGATGTCGAAGTGCATAGAGTGAGCGAAGAGTCATGGTGAATTATTCTAAGTACCGCTGTGATTGCACATAGAGTGCAAAGGTTGAAGTTAGACCAAATGCGGTTGTGATTGCACAAAGAGAGCAGAGGGCATAGAGAGCGCAAAGGGCAAAGACGAATGCAGAGTGTTGTTGTATGGGTGTAGAGTGTGCAAAGACAGTGTAGAGTGTGTGTAGAGAGATGACTAAGAGAATATGAAGTGCGACTGTAAGAGCACAAAAGATGTGTATGTTTCATGAACAGTAAGTTGAGATTGAGATTTGAGTATAGAACATATTGAGTCTCTAACAATTCTCTTTATGCTTCTATGATGCTGATGTGAGAGAGATCGAGTATGCAATAGACCAGTCAGGGTCTTGTAAAAGCGAAGGCATTTATATGTCAAACATTCAAATTTAGAATTGAAGTCCAGGTTGGAGCTTGGCATCAGGGGTTATTGCTCCTTCTAGTTGGTGCTGGTAAATCAGGGGTTGGTGCTCCTTTCTGTTGGTGTAGATAAAATAGGGGTTGGTGCTCCTTCCAGTTGGTGCTGGTAAATATATTGTAAAATTGATTGCTTTGCTAAGGCTGAATTTGGATGGGAGTCAAAGAAATCAATTTTTGAGGAGTAGCCATATTGGTGAACCTCGTTAAATCCTGTGTTGTGTGATGCTCTCTTATTATTCTTGCTATTTTCGGTTTTAAGTTTTCATTATTTCATCATTAAGAGTTGCAGATTTAAGTTTTTGAAATGCTACACTGATTCACCCCCCCTCTTAGTGTCGTACTAAGTATAACAATTGGTATCAGATCCAAGTTCCCTTCAAAGGCTAAATCAGCTAGGGTTGATCTTGGATTAGTACGCAATGGGTAAGAAGAATAGATCTTCCTCCAAAAGGGCATCTCAGTCAGTTTCAGTTCCTATAGAAGAGAAAATTGAACCAAAAGAGGTTGAAGGTTGTTTATCAAACAAAGCACCTTTGTTTGATGGAACAAATTACATGACCTGGAGAATCAGGATGTAGGCATATCTTTGTGCTTTGGGATACTATGTCTGGGATTCAGTAATCAATGAATGCACAATACCCATCACTCCTCCAACCGATGCTATCGATAAGAATCTGTTTGAAAATGACTCAAAAGCAAGGAATGCTATTAGGTGCGGATTAGTAGACAGTGAACTGGTAAAAATCAAGAGTTGTAAAATAGCAAAAGAAATATGGAACAAACTGAGGAGTATTTATGAAGGAGACGATGAGATCAAGGAGGTCAAGTTACATACACATCAAGTTGAGGTCGAAACTTTAAAATTGAATAATGATGAAAACATATAGGTATATATGTTGAAAGTTAATGAAGTCCTAGAGGATTATTCTAAAAGAGAAACAAAAAAAGAACAGAAATGTGATGAAGAAGAAATTGATGCAGAAATAAATTTGAAAGAGGAACTAATTGCAGCTCTGGATGAATTGAATATAGAAAAAAAAATGAATAAGGAAATCTCAAGAAATCTAGAAGATGCAAATGGAATAATAACCAGTTTGAAAGTACAGGTGGAAGAATTCAAAAGGATTGAAGAAATTCTCAGGTCACAGATCAATGAGAAAGATATTGGTTGCTGCAAACAAGAGGAAGAGATTGTTTCATTGAAGAAACAACTAGAAGAGGCCAATTCAAATCTCAAATTCGAGAAGAGCACAGAGTTGTTAGATAAAATGATAAGCCAACAAAGAAGCTCCATGGATAAGCATGGTCTTGGATATGAAGCTGAACAACCTTCATATTCCAACTCTGTAGAGAAGAAGAAGTTCACTGTTGAAAGATCAAAGCAAGTAATGTTTGAAGTTGAATTTTCAAAAGAAAGAAAATATCAAAGGATATCTATAGCAAAGCAGCCACAACAAAAGAGGTTCTATCACTCTCACTCTATTCATATTAATACTTTTAATGGCTATTATTTCAGATGCAACCAGTATGGTCACAAGGCAACTTATTGTGGATTGAATGATAAATCAAAGAGTTATGCTGGTAGAAATACATCTGTGTATCTGAGTGAACACTATGTACAATGTTTTCAATGCAATGGTCATGGGCACATAGCAAGGTTTTGTCCAAGCACTTATGTATCTTATCTAAGGCAAAACAGTAGATTTCACCAGACGCAAAGAACGCAACACGGACAGGGAATAAATCATGTACATAAAAGAAAGGAAAATAATCATTCATCAAGGATGCACAAGAGATAACCATACAAGAGAAATGTTTGAGTTCACAAAAAGGTGCAAAACAGGGAAGCAGTTGAAAAACCCAAGCCCATGGTCAAGAAAGTCTGGAGAAAGAAAGAAGAGAGGAAATCATGTCTCCTTGAACTAAAGGAGACTGCTCCTCTACTACACTAAGCAACTCCAGGTAACACATCCTCAGGGGGAGCAATCTGAAAAAGGTTTTATTTTATTGCTCCTATATGTTTGTTGGGTTAACCTGAGGATGAAAGGCAAGCAGTAAGGGGAGTTGCACTATAGTTGTCTAAGTTTATTTTAGTTCATATAGTTGTTTGTGGAAGTGCCATGAAGGATGGATATTAAATGGAGAGTCATCACCATTGGTAGTATTGTTGTATGTCATTGTTGTACTGTTGATGGTTCTTACTGTAATTGTTCGAAGCCATGGACTATAACAGTTTAGATAATTTTATTAGTGGAAGAATGTTTGCCCTAGCTACGTATTTGTGTTTCAATAAAAGCAATGTGTATCTATTCCATTCATTGATGTGGAGATTGTTAGATCTTTCATGACGCCTTGGTGAAAATATTCAATTCATAAACAGTTTCATTTTAACTGTTGATAAAGTTCCAATCTGAGGTTAAGAAGGTTGAGGTTGAGTAAGGTGCACTATGGTTGGCTGTGAAGTGTTTGACAAAATGTCCTCTCTTGATTTGCACAGTTGAAATTCAGAATTGACAGTAAAACTGCAGTATTGGTACAGTGTTGGACAAAATTTGGTACAAGTGTGAGTCACTTGTCAAAATGTGAAATTAGTGTTTTTTGAATGGGAATCTTGAATAAGAGGTTTATATTGAGCAGCCAGATGGTTCCCAACTTGGTGATGATCCCCACTTGGTCTATAATTTGAAGATATATGGCTTGAAACAGTCACCCCGAGCATAGTATACATGGTAGCACAATTTCTGGCTAATCCCAAGGAGACTCATGTGATAGGAGTAAATAGGATTGATTGTGGTTTATTTTTTGAAAGTAATTGGTTTAATGCTTCAAGGTTTTCTGGTTTGAGAGTTGTTATTAAACTTCATTTTATAAGCATTGTTGTTGAAGCCATTAGTTGTATGAAAAACCAAAGTGAGGGTTTGATAAGAACATGAGTATCATTATTATGTGAAGAATATTTTATAAGCATTGTTGTTGAAGCACATTGGTTATGCAAAGAAATTGAACTTGATTTAAAGAAAAAATTTTTGAGTTGGTTGATACATGCTTCGACTAGGGTTTGTGATAAAGAGTTGTTCATTGAGGTGATTGGTTGAGTATAGTGTTTGAGACTGTCATACATTGTTGAGTTCATTTTGAGTACTACTTGAGCATGATTGATTGAGCCTTTGAAGAAGGCCTTTGGGAAATATTTGAGGACAATGCTGGGATAGATTTGAGGATAGTGTTGGGACAATTTTCTAGAGCATATTTGGGCAAGTTCTTGGTGAGATTGCTAGAGAAGATTTGGGAAAGTTCTTGGTGAGCTCACTAGACCAGTTTTGGAAAGGTTCTGTGTGAGGCTACTGAGCAGGTTCTTAGTGAGCCCATTAATAGATCTTTGGAGGTGGTAGAGTATAGAGGATAGAGTCTCAATGGATAGAGATTCAACAACCAACATAGTTGAAGATAGATCAGAGTGAGGATTCTTCAAGTGGAGAGAGGTCCACCAGTCAGTGCAGCAGGGAGACAGATTGGTCGAGTGGTTAAACTTCCCAAGAATTGGCTAGCCATAGGGATCATATTCTTAGGGGGAGCATTTGTGATTTTGTCTATCTTTTGCTCATGTTCTTAATTTTTACTAAGTGTAAAATTTTCTACCTAAGAATGTTGTGCATGGACTCAGGGGGAGTCTGCAGTAGCCCTTTGGTATTATTATCAAAGGGGAAGAAGAGTTATAGGTAATTGCATGTGTGTTGACAACAATTCCATAAGGGGAGATTGTTGAGCAAGGTGCAGTAACAATATTGTCATTGTTGTCAACACATACAGTTAGATCAGTTGATGCAGTGAACACAGTCATGATGCAGTGAACAAGAAGTTCAAAAGTTGTTCAGAATATGCAACAGTATTGTCATTGTTGTCAACATAGTCAGATAGATTAGTTGATACAATGGAAAGGAAGTTCAGATGATCAAAAGTTATTTAGATGCAGTGGACAAGAAATTCAGAAGCAATTCAAAGTATGTACAGTGCTTTTCCAAGAAGATTGAAGTGACCCACATGCAAAAATTCAAAGAAAAAGACAAGGAAAGTGTCACGATATCATGACATATTCAGAAAATAGGAAAACTATCATGATTTCGTGACATATTGGAGGAGAGAGAAAGTGCAAAGAAAAACTGTCGTGATTTTGTGACATACTGGAGGAGAGAGAAATAGCAGAGAAAACTATCGTGATTTCGTGACATGTTCAAAACAGAGGCGTAAGCAGGGAAAACTGTCACGATTTCGTGACATGTTGGAGGAGAAGAAGGCAAGTTGAAAAACTGTCATGATTTCGTGACATGTTCGAAGCAGAGGTGCAAGCAGGTTAAACTATCGTGATTTCACGACATGTTGAAAGAAAAAGTGCAAGGAAGGAAAACTGTCATGATTTCACGACATGTTCAAAGAGAAAGCACAAGCAGGAATAACTGTCGTGATTTCATGACAAGTCAGAAGATAAAATGAAAGCAAGATAAAAGTGTCGCGATTTTGTGACATGTTGTAGAAGAGAGAGTTTGAAGTGAGAACTGTCACGATTTCATGACATGCTGCAGATGAAAATGTTCCAAGTGAGAACTGTCATGATTTTGTGACATGCAGCAAAGGAAAGAGTTCAAAGTGAGAACTGTCATGATTTCACGACATGCAGCAAAGGAAAGAGTCCGAAGTGAGACCTGTCATGATTTTGCAACATGCTGCAGAGGAAAGAGTTTGAAGTGAGATCTGTCACAATTTTGCAACATGCTATAGAGGAAAGAGTTTGAAGTAAGAACTGTCACGATTTCGTGATAGGTTGTGAAAGCGTATGAATGCAAAAAGTGTCATGATTTTGCGATAGGATGAAGGGAAAGCGTACAGATGCAGAAAGTGTCATGATTTTGTGATAGGTTGAAAAGAAAGCATACAGATGCAAAAAGTGTTGTGATTTCATGACAGGTTGAAGAGAAAGTGTACAAATGTAGAAAGTGTCATGATTTTGTGACAGGTTGAAGAGAAAGCGTACGGATGTAGAAAGTGTCACAATTTCATAACAGAAACAAAATAGAAGACTTTGAAGGCACAAGTGTCATGATTTCAAGACAAAAGCAAAGAAGTGAAGTGCGAAAGCAAAAGTGTCATGATTTTGCGATAAAAGCAGAGAGCAAGTCTTTAGGAGCAAAACTATCATGTTTTCATGAAAAAATTGAAGTCAAATGCTAAGAAAACATAAGTTTCGTGATATCACGACAGAAAGAAATACAAAGGCTTCAAAGACAGAAGTGTCGCGATATCACAACAGAAAGAAAGACAAAGGTTTCGAAGACAAAAGTGTCACGATATCACGACAGAAAGAAATTCAAAGGCTACAAAGGCAGAAGTGTCACAATTTTGTGACATGCTATGTTTTCGCTGATACAAGACAAGAAAAGAGGCAAGGAGGCGAAAGTGTCACGATTTCGCGACATGCTACATTTTTGTGGGTACAAGCCAAGAAAAGAAGTACGGCGGTGAAAGTGTCACGATATCATGACATGTTATGTTTTCGTGGGGCCAAAGCTAAGAAATAGAGCAAAGAGAAAAAGTGTAGCGATATCGCTACATGATGTATTCTCACAGGCCAAAGCTAAGAGAAAGTGTATGGAGGCAAAAGTGTCGCGATATCGTGACATGTTGTGTTTTCGTGGCAACAACAATAGAAGAGTTACAAAGGCAGTTGAAGCCGACAAAGACTGATGTTAGCCAATGAAGATTAGGGTTTGCAGTCGACGAAGATTAGGGTTTACAGCCGATGAATATTAGGGTTGGCATTTGCATAATCAGTTGACTACAATTAAGGTTTTCATCTTGAAATATCTATTATATAAGGAGGGTTATCTGGAGATTTATGTGTTGATGAGTGTGAATATCGAAGTGTGCGATATGCGGTCATAAGAGCGTAGATAGCGCAGAAGCGGTGAGATGATGTTGAAGTGCACAAAGTGAGCGAAGAGTCATGGAGAATTTTTCTAAGTACCATTATGATTGCGTAGAGAGTGCAAAGGTTGAAGTTTGACCAAGTGCATCTATGATTGCGTAGAGAGAGCAGAGGGCGTAGAGAGCGCAAAGGGCAAAGTCAAACACAGAGTGTTGCTGTATGGGCGTAGAGTGTGTGAAGACAATGTAAAGTGTGTACAAAGAGACGACTAAGAGAAGAGGAAGTGCGGCTGTAAGAGAACAGAATATGTGTATGTTTCATAACAGTAAGTTGAGATTGAGATTTGAGTATAGAACATATTGAGTCTCTAAAAATTCTCTTTATGCTTCTATGATGCTGATGTGAGAGAGATCGAGTATGCAATAGACCAGTCAGGGTATTGTAAAAGCGAAGGCATTTACATGTCAAACATTCAAATTTAGAATTGAAGTCCAGGTTGGAGCTTGGCATCAGGGGTTGTTGCTCCTTCCAGTTGGTGCTGGTAAATTAGGGGTTGGTGCTCCTTTCTGTTGGTACAGATAAAACAGGGGTTGGTGCTCCTTCCAGTTGGTGCTGGTAAATATATTGTAAAATTGATTGCTTTGTTAAGGTTGGATTTGGATGGGAGTCCAAGCAGTCAATTTTTGAGGAGTAGCCATATTGGTGAACCTCATTAAATCCTATGTTGTGTGATGCTCTCTTGTTATGCTTGATGTTTCTGGTTTTAAGTTTTCATTATTTCAGCATTAAGAGTTGCAGATTTAAGTTTTTGAAATGCTACACTAATTCACCCCCCCTCTCAGTGCCGTACTAAGTATAACAATGCTATCAAGAAACTATCCACTTTGTTCCTTTTTACATCTGACCACACTTATTTGCACTCTGCATATTCCTACAATCCTTTATCTTGTTGGGTATACTACAAGAATTTCATTTGGATGTTTTTATTGCATCTCTAAATTGACTCATGCTCATTGTTGCACTATTGCATCTCTAGATTGATTCATGCTCATTGTTGCACTTAACCATCACTATATGGAATGGAATACACCATATAGTGGATGTAGGTGATAAAATTCACCTATAGAACCCAAGGTTATTTAAAAAGTATGAAGGATTTAAGTGAATTTATTTCTAGGAATGGGGTTATTGATATTGGTCGAAAATATGTAAAATTTATCTAGACTAATAGTGGGATATCAATATCATTAGGATGTGAGATTGGAAATATACCTTTATTTTATTTGGTTATGAAATTATTCTCTAAGAAGAATCAATATTATATCTAGGATCTTATTATTGATTGACTATAATAGAAGCTAGTTAGATGGAAGGCTAGTTTGTTAAGAAAAGTTGGTAAGCTTCAACTTGCTAAGAATGTTTTACAAAGCATAATGCTATTCTTTATCTCAATATATAATATCCAAATACCATATTTTTGGATAGGAGCTAAAGTGAAACAAAGAATAGGTTTGGTAGTTTGGAGGAATGTTTGTAAACAAGAAACTAGGGAGGATTGCATCTTAGAAATATTATAGAGTTAAATTATTATTTTTTAAGTAAAATTTCATAGAGAATGATGAGAGAACCTAACAATAATTGGGCAAAAAATAGTTTAGCTAAGTATTTGTATAATAAATACCCTTGTAAAGTTTTACTCATATGGAATTTTCTAACCTAAGCAAAAAAATCTTGTCGATAAATGTGAGATCAAGGATAGGGAATGAGAAATATATCATTTTTAGAAAATGTATGGTTGGAGCAAAGGCCTATGAGTCTAATAGACAAATAGAAAAATATAAAGGAAGACATCAAAACTAAATATGGTGACTACTTTCATAATATCATTGATCTAGCTAAAGGAGAAAGGAGATGGATATTCTCATGACAAAAACATGTAGGTATAGGGACTACTACTTATTGACATCACCATTACTTATTATCCTTGTAACTATGATGATTTTGGATGTAATATAGTATTGCCATAATTAATATGAATGTGAGATTGCGGATCTCATATTTATAATTTACTTTGGATAGTTATTAATACAATAGATCAAGGACATCAATTTTACAACTTTATAATCTTATGAATCCAAATAATATGAATAGTTAAAATGAGTGAGATAGAAAAGGTGGCGAGTTCAAGCACAAAGGTGGTGAGCAAGAAGGTAGAGAATGGTAGATCTAGTGAGAAGGTGACAAGCAAAAAGGTTGAGTTTTTTATATCTTATAGTTCTTTAGTGGATCACAGGGCTAGATAAAACTTATCGAGAGATGCAGACCCACCCCTCAATCCAAATAATATTCAAAATAATTTTTATCTTATTACTAACTCCTATGCCATGATGGTTTTAAATATATCTATTAGGAGAATTTACTTAAAATTTATTTTTGATCTAAATCATGAGAAAATAGAACTTTGTGTCCCTATAGATATGTTGAGTATTTCTATGGATCAAGGAGTTTTAATATTATTGGGAAGTTCTTGGTGGTTTAGCCAGACTTGGATTCCATCATGTGGATAACCTCCTCAAAGTATGATGGAAATTGTGTCCCTGCCAAAAGCCTTTTTTCTCATTAAGTTAAATAGTGAAGACAACGTGAAGCATATCCTTAGTGCAAGTCCATGGTTTTATGGTAAGAGAGGCCTCTTTATTCAAAAATGGAGGCCAATTTTAACCAAGATACTCAAAAAATCAACATGAAACCTCTTTGGGTTAGGCTCCATGGTCTCCCTTTTCACATATGGCATGATTATATTCTAAGAGAATTTTTTAGGGATGTGGGAGACCTAATATTGGTAAATGCAAACATGATGATGAAGTCAAGAATAATTTTTGCAAGAATGTGTGTCAATGTAGAGCTCAATGTTGACTTTTCATCCTTCATCGAGATCATATCTGATTTGGAGTCTTGGATCCAACCTATAGTGTATTAGAATAGACCCAATATCTATTCTTACTGTAGATAATTAGGTCACCTCTTAACTCATTGTCCTTCTAAGAAAAATCTATAGAAGAAATTCTTGGAAAAAATGATGCTAGAGATATTTTTTATTATGAAACTTCTAAGAACATGCACGCTAGTGATTCTACTCAAGAAGCTATAAGTATTGACACTACTACTTTGGAATTTGTGAAGGTCGTAGGTGATACCGCTTCATATCAGGAAGCTAAGAAGGTTGTGGGTGATAGTTCTTCATCTCAGGAAATAGTGGAAGTCATGGGTGAGAGAGATCCATATCAAGAAGCTATGAAGTAAGTGGGTGATGGAATTCCTTTTCAAGAATCCATGGAAAGTTTTCTTGGTTAAGGAATTTCTATTTAGGAAGTGATCAAGGCTAATCTAACGTTGAGAATAGCTCTAGTCTAGGGAAAAGAGGATTTTTAAAATTAGATTTCTCAAGTTAGATTTTTTTTTTCCTCCCCATGAAGCATTTAATTTAAACTCTTTTATTTGCAAATCTTTTGAATATCTTGCTTCAATCCCTGATTTCCTAGAAATTAAAATAAATCCTTTAGATTCATATGACCCTTTTCGCAAGGAAGTTGTTTCTCAAATCCCAAAGTCCTGAATTGAATTCCCTAAATAAAAATCCATAATGGAGAATGGCATTGCTTTCCCAAGCCCAAAAATTCAATTTCAAATAAAGGGTCCAATAGATATCTACATTTAGTATAAAGTTGGGCAGCCTCCCAAGAAGGATTTAAGGAAAATGGAGATAGAATTAGAAATAGTTAATGACACTCAATTGTTTTTGAAATTTAAAGGAGGAAAGGACTCATCTTTAAAATAAATAAGGATAACTATCATCAATTCTCAATACTTTCCTCTCTCTAGTGGGGGAAAGAAACATAAATCCAAGCTTTCAAATTAATATCCTCTCATGAAATATAAGAGGCTTGAATAAACATTCCAAGCAAAAGACTTTTAACTTGTTTAAGGAAATATTTATTGTCAGATATTATTTTTATCCAAGAAACTAAAGTAGAGGAATGTAATATTGATGAAGTCAAAAAATCTATTTGGAAGGATGTTGGGGATATTGCTAGTTTGTATCAAGGGTTCTCAAGAGGTATTCTTTATTTCAGGACCCTAAGAAACTAGATGACATGATTATCTTAGCCTTAGATAGAATTACTAATGTACATCTCTTCTATAAAGATTCCAAATGTAGGTGGCTACTTTCTAGTGTTTACAAAATAGATTCTTGTCATTGAAGGGGTTTATTATGGGGTTCTCCAAGTAAAATGAGAAAATTCATAAAAAAATTGGATAATGTTGGTGGAATTCAACTCCCTATTTTAACAGTCTAATAAAAAAGGAATAAATCCAATTTTTTTGAAAGGAATGAAAGAATTTGTCCTGTTTGTAAACTATAATGAATTGATGGACATAGAACTAAAAGGAAATAAGTTCACTTGGAGCAATAGAAGATTAGGAAGACAACTAATTTAGATAAAATTAAAGAGGGTTCTAATTTCTAAAGAAGGCTTGTCTTCCTTTGGGGATGCTTCCTTGTTTTCCATCCCTAAAGTTGGTTTATACCATAATACTTTAATTATTGAAACTTTCTAGGCTCCCAATAAATTTCTGAAATCTTTCATATTTGAATTAATGTGGATCCAACACCTAGATCTAGAGGCTAATATTGAAGAATGGTGGTACCATAAATTCTATGGTCCCTTAATTTTCCAAATTGGTAATAAGCTCAAGTTAGTCAGAGCTAATATTAAAGTCTAGAATAAAACTATCTTTTGATATTTATTTCAATAGAAGGAGCATCTAAGAAAGTAATTGAAGGAAATAGAACTTTCCATTAAATTTGGAGATCTATCCTTAGAGAATGATTATGCATAAGGGGTTGTCCCTAAAATATATTTATAAAAATGGGGTGAAAGTTTCGAAATATAAAATTATTTATAATTTCAAGGTGAAAAGGTCCCATATTATTAGGGGTAATATTGGAGATTTAAACTTAAAATGGTCTAATTATTATAAAATTGGGGTGAATCTACCAAAAATAAAATTATACCCATTTTTTTTGGGCTAATGGGCCCTGGTCAAGGGTCCCCAATATTAGCCAATTTCAAATTTCAAAAATCCAATTTTTTTTTAATTAATGATGATTAGCCATTATGAATAACCCTACTCTAGAGGCTACATATAAGGCAAAAAATTCCCCCTCCCCTTGTTTTGTAGGAAATAAATTCCCACTTACTTAGCTCATTCAAAAATGATGAGATTAAGAGTGTAGTTTTATCTATAGATATCTTGAAATATCTTGTTACCAATGGATTACCCCCCCCCCCCCCCCACCCCAATTTTGTTTTTAAAATTTTTGGTATATTTTGGGTATGGATATTGGGGAAGATTTGAAGGAGATCCAAAGAGTAGTTTTTATTCCAAAATATATAAAATCTACCATATTGGTTCTCATTCCCAAGAAGGCAGGGGCAAATGACTTCAAATATTACAAACCCATTAGTCTTTGTAATACCATCTATAAAACTTTAACCAAATTCATGGCTAATAGAATCAAAACCTTTTTACCTTGTGTCATTAACCCCACCTAGGGAGATTTTATGGTAGGAAGGTAGATTCTAGATGGAATTATAACAATTCATGAGTTTATCCATTCAGTGGATAAGAGTGGAAGAGTTGATTTATTATTGAAGTTGGACATGAATAACTTTTAGGACAAAGTCTCTTGGGACTTCCTTATGAAAGTCATGGTTAAATTTGGTTTTCATAAAAAATAGATGATTTTGATTAAAGAATGCACCTCGATCACTATGTTCTTAGTTATAATTAATGGGTCTATTGGAGGTTATTTAAAGATCCTAAGGGGACTTCATCAGGAAGATCCACTTTCTCCATATCTATTTATTTTGATGGTAGAAGCTCTTGGTAGAACTATAAAATATGCATCCCTCCAAAATTCTACTAAAGGTATCAGACTTGCATTGTCTATGGATCCTATCACTCACCAAAATATTTTTGATGATACTCTTTTAACCACTTTCACCTCAATTCCCCAATCCAATGAAATAAAGGACACCCTATCCTCCTATGAGCAAGCTCTAGGTCAAAATGTCAGTTTTCTTAAGAGAAAAATATTCTTCCTTAATACTCCCCTCAAGGGAGAGAGGGAGGTTGCTCAAATTCTAGGGTGTGATATAGATGATTTCCCTTCTATCTAGTGTGACATATCCCTTTTAAAAGGTAGATTAAAATAAAATATATGGGATCCAATGGTAGAGATAATCCAAAGAAAACTTTCTAGTTGGAAATATGCCCTTATTAGTCATGCAAGTAATGCACATTTAGTGACGTCTACCCTCTAAAATATGCCTATCTATTACCCATCTATTTTTAAAATCTCATCTAAGATCACACAAAAATTTGAGCACAAGTAAAAATTCTTTCTTTGGTTGGGTTTCAATAAAAATAAGATATTCCCCCCTAGTCTCCTATAATCAATTCTATAGCAGAAGAGAAGTAGGAGGTATGGGTTTTAGAAAACTAAAACAAATGAATAAAACCTTATTGGCCAAGCAATGTTGAAAGTTGTTTAGTAATGAAGACTTACGATGGGTTCACATTCTCTCAACCAAGTATTTGAACCAAAAAAAAAATGGCTAATCCCCTTCCCCCCTTAGGATATGCCTTTTGGATTAGAATTATCAAAATTAAGTTCCTCATTCTTAAAGTGTATACATGGCACCTAGGAAATGGTAAAAAAATTAATTTCAAGGAAGATCCATGGCTTCTTAACACCCCTCTTGTTAGCTTTCCTCATATCTCAATTGTGGAACCCAAAAATCAGCTTCTCTTTGGCCCCAAAGTTGCTAATTTTATTAAAATAGATAATGGTAAGAATATTTCGAAATCTCTTTCCCTCCCTAACCTCAATATTGAAGAGTTGGAGAACTTCAAATTCCTAACTAACAAGTTGAGAACTCGGGTCACTAAAAATTCACATGAAGAGGACTTCATTTTTTTGGAAAGGTGAAAAATGTGATTCTGCCTCTATTAAATTTTCTCACTTTCTAGCTAAATATGAGTCTGTGGCCTAGTTCCCTAGAAAATAAACTTAGCTTAAAAATATCATTCCTAAAGTCAACTTATTTTGGTTGATTATCTAGAATAATATAATTACCTTAGAAAATATTCAAAAAAGGGGGACGCGTTTTTCCAATAGGTGTTATCTTTATGAAAATAGTGATGAAAACTCGAACCATTTATTCTTCTAGTGTCCCTTTCCCCAGATGTCCTCAACTCCATTTTGAAATTCCTTGGAGATTTTTCGATTGTTCCAAATGTACTTTTTGATATTTGTGATCAATGAACCTTCCCCTTTTCTAATATTCCTTTAGTCTCCCTCATATTCTTTGGAATATTTGAAAAGAAAGAAATAATATAGCATTTAAGAACTGCAAAAGAGATATTTTCTCTTATTATTCTAGAATTATCAATGCTATTGCGTAAAATATCTCAAGCTTGCTCTTAGACAATAGTGGGGCTTATAAAAATGAGACTAAGTGGGAGGAGAAGTTAGGTCTTTCATAAGAAATAAATAGATGGTACATCCTAGCATGACTGATAGATACCAAATTAAATGGATCCCCTCTAGATGGACCAAGCTCAATATTGATGGTGCATCAAAATAAAATCCATGTAAATCTGGGGTTGATGGTGTATTTAGGAATGGTAAGGATGAAATTATTCTTTCTTATGTTGGAAATATGAACAGGTTTTATTGTCATTGATGTCAAGAGTCAGTTTCAATGAGCAGGGCAAAAAGAAGTATGTCAAGAATCAAGTTTAGTAAGCAATGCAAGAGAAATATTGCTTATAGGCCTAAGGAAAATAATATTATAATATATCCTATTATAATATTCAAGGTAGGTTCGAGGTGTAGACCAATTGGTTCATCCAAACCCCATAAGGGGGGCGAAGGTCCAAGGTTCAAATCTCGGGCCTCATCACACTGAACGCTTGTCCCTTTCCTGGTGCTTTTAGCGGCATAAAAGTTTTAAAATTATTGTGGCATGGTGGTTATAGGGGCGGACTGCGCGAAGACCTGTGTGGCGGCTTCTTGGGCAGACATCGCAGAATACTATGGTGGCCATAAAAAACTAGACATCTTGCCCATATTCGTGGTGGCTACCGATTCCACCATGTAAATTCAATATATATATATATATATATATATATATATATATATATATATATATATATATTCAAGGTGATCAGATAAGGTCCGAATAGCAATAGGAAGGCCAAAGAAAAATAATATTATAATATTTTATTATAATATTAAAGGTCTAAGGTTAAGACCTAAAGATTTAAATTAATTAAAATAATTTCATTATAAATTAATTTATAACTTAATTTGATTAACTCTAAGAGTTTTTAAATTAATTATAAATCAATTATAATAATTTAATTATAAATTAGGTTATGATTTAATTTAAAAAAACCTAAGGTTAGAGTTATAAGGGCACAAAGTTTAATTAATTTGAATTAAAACCGAATTTAAAGGATCACTGACAATATGAGCACATGGAACTTTGTATATAAAAGGTGCAAGTTTTATTTCAAAACTTTATCCATGTAAAATTATTATTGCCCAAGGAAATCCTAGGTTGTGGTTAGAGAGGAAGAAAACTCGCATGTGTTTAAATACTTTTAAGGTCATATGAAGGAACAAAGATAAGAGGGAGAATTGACACTTATACAAAGCATTGGGTAGTGCTATTGGCAGCCAAGGACTACACTAAGTCATTCATAGGTATAAGGTTAAGGGTTTGATCCATGTGGTCTTCGTTTTGCAATATGAGAAGGTATTTTGGTCTGCACCGTCGGAGAGGGACACAGGGAAGGTGCGTGCCTTTCCATTTGCATGGAGGCACGTAGCCCAATTAGTGGGCACGTGTTGTGCGAAGGCACTTGTCAAGAGATATTTGTGTGTTCGAAACTCACCAAGGCCTTTTTGGTAGGATTGACAAAGGTATGCACTCACATTTGTTAAGGTTTAATTTCCTAAAATTTTATTAATTGAAAATTGCATATTTAAGAGGATTTATGAGTTATACAAGGGAGATAAAAGGGTATGCAAAGTTTTAATTTTTTAGTTTGTTTTTTAAGTGGTTAAAGTTTATAAAAGGAGTAATAAGGTGTGCCAAGGGTGTTAGATGTTATTTGTTGAAATAAATTCATATTATAAAAATTGATTTGAAAGGAGAAATAAGATAGTTGATTTTTGATATTTTGACTTAGTGAAACATTTTTGAAATAAAATATTAAAGATATATTTTTGTTGTCTAACCCTTGAGATTTGCAAAGAGATTGATTGTGATTTAGACATGTTTTGAGATCAAATATTCTACAAAACAAAGGTATGGGCATATCTTCCTTGTGAGTGAAATATCGTTGGATGTTTTGAATGCTAAGTTGGAGTGAAAATGATGTTTTGATAAGCATTGTTGAGTTTGATTTTGAGATATCCAATGTTGATTGATGTGGGTTTTGTGGAATGAAAGTTGATACTAGAAACCTTGTTTGATAAGAATTGTTGGAAATATTGAGTAAGATTTCATATGCTTGACTAGGGTTTGTGAAATATCATGAGTATCATTGTTATGTGAGATTTGTTTGATAAAAAATGTTGACTAAGCCTTCATTGAGTGATTGGTTGAGTGGAGTTGATTGAGCTTAGCTGATTGGAAGTGTTGGAGTGATAGTTCAAGTTATATGAAACAAATTATTCTTTATTATTAATTTATGTGAAGAGAGTTTGGAAGTGATTGAGTGTGGTGCGAAAATGAAACATATTGAGTCTCTAACCATTCTCTGTATGTTTATATGCTAAAACAAGAGAGATTGAAAGTGATTAAGCATTGTTGTGAGTGTGAAACATATTGAGTGTATTACCATTCTCTATATATTTATTTGATTAAACAAAAGAGTTTAAAAATGATTGAGCATTGTTATGAGTGTGAAGCATATTGAGTCTCTAACAATTCTCTATATATTTTTGTGGTTAAAAAAAATAGTTTTAAAGTGATTGAGCATTGTTGTGAGTATGAAGTATATTGATTTTATAACCATTCTCTATATGTTTCTGTGAGATTAAAAAATATTTTGTGTGAAGCTTGTTTGTGTGATTGAAGATATTTTCTATGATAGATTGAGTTGAGTTGGATAAGATTTTATGAAATCTTATGAGCTGATTTGAGTAAGTCCCAGAGTGGACTTAAGGATTGAGTTGAGTAAGATTTTGTGGAAGCTTACAATGCAGATTTGAGACAAGTCTTAGTGAAGACTTGCTGAGCAAATTTGAGGTAAGTCTTTGAGAAGACTTAAGAGCAGAGTTGATTGATTGATTTATTCAATATTTGTGTTAAGGCTTGGGGTAGATCTAGTATAGTTGATTTATGATTGGATCAAGCTTTATGTTAAGGCCTGAGGATAGATTTGAGGACAAATGTGAGGACAGATTTTGGTGCATATTTGAGGATAGGTGTTAGGATTCTACTCCTAACCACCACACTAATCACATTATTAGTTAATTATTTAATCACTCTCTCTTTCACAAATGTTGTGACCTTTGATCACACCTTCACACTCGTAGAAATAGGCATTTCATTTGGTATAGTTGAGGCATCAAACAATATAATTATTAATTAATTATTGGGTTCCCCATACAATACAACAACGATTCCTTAATAAAAGCGATTCCTTTTTATTATTCTAGCATTATAATCAATATTTCTCTATTGGGTTCACTACATCTGGATCAGAGCTTCATATTTCACCTTTCGTTGTCAAAAAAAAAAAAAAAAAATTATACCAAAAATCGAAGGCGTATTATCAATTTAAATGAAGATCGGACAGAAAACACGACAAAAGTTTATAAATTGAAGGTTATAATATAAAGTTTTAAATCGATCAAATTTTTTGCCGATTGACTTGACAACAATCACGACGTCGGGAAAGAGGGAAGTCGATCGCATTTTTTCATCGACGTGAAAGCGCAGGGTATAATTTTTTTTTTATCTCGTAGCAAATTGTTTATCCCACATAGCGGGTATGGGAGCATTCACCTACTTTATAAGGTGGGCAACATGCTTATTAAAGCATGACTTTGGTCACGCCCTCCCTTTGACCAACCCTTGCGCATACCCACTACCGCTTGTCGATAATTAGACAGTGTTGACCGGTTGACCGCCCTCTTTGCTGTGCACTCTACGCTCCATTCTGCCAGTCTACTATCACCTCTGTCAGTCCTGCCTGCCATCCTGTTGTCACCTCTGTCATCTCTGTCAATTAGTCCCACCTACAAGCCTCCTACCAACCTACTGTCACCTCTGTCAGTCCCGCCTGCCAGCCTGTTGTTGCCTCTGTCAGTCCGACCGCCTGCTGTCACCAGCCTGCTATCATTTTTTGTCAGTCCTACCTCCTATTTTTTTTTCCCTCTCATCCTTTGTGTCTGGCCACCTCCCACTCATTCAACCACTACCACCTTATTCCCCTCTCATCCCTTGTGTCTGGCCTCATCTATTGTGTCGATCGCCTGCGTATCATGCCTCGTGCCTACACCTTGACTGTCATTTCTGCCTTCCTGTGCCTCCACCCGAACTTGTGCCTTGTGTCATTTGTCTCCACCCAACCCTACTGCGGAGCGCCACCACAAAAAAAAAAGAAGTTGACACCAAATTTTGCATAGTTGTAAAAAACTGCTAATCTTGAAATTTTGCTAAAATATTACACAATTTTTGCTAAACATTGCCAAAATTACCCCTAATATAAATTTTGCAAAGACTTGTTACTATTGCAAATTATTGCTAAAATTTGTCAAGGCATTGACAATTCTCGCTAATTCTGCCACTTACGAAGGTTATAAAATCTCCAAAACCTAACCGCAATGGCCGAAGGATGACTTTTATGCAATTTTTTACAATAATTTTTCAAGAAATTTTTTCACTGAACGACTATGCAAAAGGCCGATGGAAGAATATCTCATGATTCTAACCTACTTTTGCTTCTACTTAATCTTGCCCACCTACGTCAAATCACATCAGTGAGTGTATGTCAAATTTAGTTCCAATATATCGCTAATCGCATCAAAGGGTTGGACGAATCAGTCCTCATAAGTGGGTTCATCAATGGATTGAAAGAAGAAATTAGAGTGAAGATCATGATGTACACTCCTCGCACCCTACAAGAAGCCATTGGATTAGCCTTGTTAGCCGATGATACATTCAATGTTCAACGTCAACATGGGGAGCAACCTATTGATAAATCGACATTCATGCACACTATTCCAAAACACAAACCCTTGCTAGTTAAGTACCTTAGCCTACAAGAAATGGAGGAGCGATGAGCGAATGAATTTTTCTATACTTTTGATGAGCAATTTGGGCCCCTTCATTGTTGTGCTACACAAACATTGTATTTATTGAATATAGTTGATCCCTGTCACTCCATAGAGGAAGAAGGTGAGGAAGATGTGCACGACATGACCAATGCACCTGATCATAACAATGAAGGAAATGAGGTTGATGTGCAAGAAGTGCTCGATGCACCACGAAAATATGAGGTAGACATCCATGCAGTAAACAATGAAGGAAAGACATACACTCTCAATGAACTACACACAAGTTCATCGCCAATAGTGAGTTATCATTGTATAGGCAGCCTGATTCAAAAAGAAGGCAAAAGAGTGAGTGCACTTTTATTTTCCCTTCATTATACATAGGAAGAATCAGCTAAAGCGAAAGCACATCGTCATCACAATTCTCCTAAGGAAGATTCTACTATTCTTTCTAGCAACCCCCCACTAATGCTTCAACCTTCAATATATCCTTGCCTTCGAAAAAGTGACATTAAAATAGTACAAGAACTTGAACAAATTCAACTAGGAAAACAAGCAACGAAGCTGCTTACTTTGAGCTTTGAGGACAAAGCTCTTTTTAAGGAAGGTGGCATGTTAGGATTCTACTCCTAACCACCATACTAATCACATTATTAGTTAATTATTTAATCACTCTCTCTTTCACAAAGGTTGTGACCTTTGATCACACCTTCACACTTGTAGAAATAGGCATTTCATTTAGTATAGTTGAGGCATCAAAGAATATAATTATTAATTAATTTTTGGGTTCCCCATACAATACAACAGTGATTCCTTAATAAAAGCGATTCTTTTTTATTATTCTAGCATTATAATCCATCTTTCTCTATTGGATTCACTACAATAGGTTTATGCTATACTAGAGACAAAGATTGAGCAAATTTGTGTTAGACTAAAGGACTATTTTTAGCACATATTTGAGATAGAGATTGAGTAGATTTGTGCTAGACCAAAGCACCGTGTTTAGTGTATATTTAAGATAGATATTGAGCAGATTTATGCTAGATCAAAGAACTGTGTTTAGTACATATTTGAGATAGAGATTGAGTAGATTTATGCTAGATCGAAAGACTGTGTCTAGTGTACATTTAAGATAGAGATTGAGCAAATTTGTGCCATACCAAAGGACTATATTTAGTGCATATTTGAGATAAATATTGAGCATATTTGTGTTAGACTAAAGGACTATGTTTAGTACATATTTGAGATAAAGTTGAGATTAATATTTGGAGGTGACAAAGAAGATGACAATAGTCTCCAGTGGATAGATATCCATTATCTAGGATAGTGAGTACAAAGATATTCTGAGTGAAGACATAATATTCAATGGAGAGAGATCCACAAGCCAGTGCAGTAGAGGTAGTAGTCATCTAGAGCTTCACCAACCAGAGTAGGGGAGAAGGAGTTCTCCTATGGATAGATATCCACAAACAAGTTGAGGGGATTGGTGTCTCCTATGAATATATATCCACGAAATTGATTAGAGGATTGATATTTCATTTGGAAAAAGGTCCATAAACATTATAGTAGGGAAATGATTCCCAATAGATTTGTTGAGAAAATTTTAGTGAAAGATTTTCTTTGTGGAGTAGCCCACATTGGGTGAACCATGTTAAATTGGTATCTCTATTGTGTGTGGTGATTTTTTCATTGTTTTGATTACTACTGTTGATATTGCTATTTATATATTGCATAATATTATTTGGAAAAGAAAAGTAAAAAGTGGTCTTATATTGTTCACCCCCCTCTCAGTATAAGCTTGTGTTCTTCATATTACACCAAAACACTAGGAATTTTGACTAGTCACTTTAAAGAAGCTAGAGATTTCTTTTAGGGGACAACTTTGTTGGAAGATCTAGATTGTAAAAACATTATCGTCAAAGGATATTCTCTAAATATCATCAACTCTACATCTATTTCCAAAATCCCTATTTAGAGCATATAAAATATGATAAAGGAATGCAAAAGACATATTCAATCCTTGGAAGATTCTAAAATTAGACATATATAAGAAGAAAATAATAAGAAAATGTCTTGGCCAATATCGGTCTTCTTTAAGAAGGATTTACCATTTGGAGGGAATATTTTCCTCAAACTCTTTCTTAGATATCATAAGGGCCTTCGTTTGTTATGTTAGCCTCTTGAATCCTTTTATTATGAGGGATCTTATTTTTTTAACTATTGTTGTGGTGGAGTTCTCTTGTGTCGTTTCAAGTACTTTTTATCTGGAAATGTGGAAGGAACCCCTTGGCACCAAATATCCTCTTTTAAATTTCAATTTCTTTTTGCCAAATTTTTTTTGAGGTTTTAAATGTAGAATTTTCATTGATAGATCCATTTCCTTTGCCTAAATTCTTGGTGGTAAAAAATGAATTGTGCTTTCCTCTGAATTCATTGGGTCATAAAGAAATTGTGCTTTAATCAATATCATCAATCAACAATGGTGGATATTTGATAATCAAGTGGGAAATTAAGAATAGTTTCTAGGAGTGGCATCTCATTCTCTCTATGGTTGGCTTGTGGTTGATTTTATATGCTTCATAGAATTTCAAATCCTCCTATCAGGTTGTTAAACCCATGGTAGCTATGTGTTCAATGCCCACCTCAAACGATTATGACTTGGCTAAAGATCACCTCAATTTGATATTGGAAATTTCATTTTGATTTTGCTCTATCCTTTTTATTGCTGGCCACATGATTGGGAGTGGGATTTATACCTATTTTTGCTCAACTCTTCTACATAATTAGTTTTTTTATTCATGTGAAGTGTGTCATTCTTCAATTATTTCCACCCTCATTAGGTATGTGGCAATACATGGGATCACTTGTTGTTTAATGTCCATAGTGTAAAGTCATAAAGTATGGTTGGAAAATTGGTTATGGTGGAACTCAATTTTTAAGTTGGATGAGGATGTCAAATAGATTATGGAGAAATGAGAACTTCTTAACTATATTATGAGGTTCAATGTACATAATAAAGGTATCTCTCTTCAAATGAGACACTACTAGAAGGATGGGAGTGTCAGAGTGAATGCGCTAGATTTTCAAATCATATTAAGTATAGGTGAATATTTTATAACTATAAAAAATATACAAACATTAGAAACTACAAAATATAATACTATGTCCATTACAAATGATTTAAAAATGAAAATAAAAAATCAAAGCACAATTTTATTTCCTTAAATAAAAGAAGCAATATACCACTTAAACTACTAAATATATTTTGACCTTAGGATCTCATGAGCAAAGCGAGTTTGAAAGAAGTAAAAATCCTTTAAAGAGATCTAACTCAAGAGGAGGATCCAAAAACACTATTGAGGATTACATAAGAACTAATAATAGTTTTATTTATTTTTTGGAAAACATCCCAAAAGGAATGTCACTTTAAGGTAAGATCCAAGGACGCGGGGGTATTAAAATTAAGAATAGTTAATTACAAAAAACTCTTCTGATATTAAAAACTCAAAAAAATTAATAACCCCAAAAAAAAACATTAGTAAAAGACCTATATGGTTACATTAAATACAAAGAATCAAACCACAAAAATAACCTACCAGAATTTGGCATTGAAATGAATAGATGTGAAAAATGTTTTAAAATATTTTCACATAATTTTACCTTTCAAAATTCATGACTACTTAAATACAACTTACAAATCATATAATTTTATAACCATAAAAAAAAATATTATTATTATTATTATTTTAAATAACTTCGATCTTATCAAAACAACAAAATTGTGTACACTAATCCAAAAAAAATTTGTGTACACTCTTGACTCCCTACCATAGGATTAAGATATTAATAAAATATAATCATCAATTTTAATAGCTAAGTTCTTTTAATTTAATATATAAATAAAATAATCTACAATTATTAATATAAAAACCTTTCCCAAACATAAATTTTTAAATTTTTTCTTAATTTTTAAAAAATATATAAAATTTTTAGAACAATTAAAAAAATTATATAAAACAATATTTTAAAACATTATGTAAAAGTTTAAAATATAATAAATATTAATTTTTTTATAAAATTTTAAAATTATATATTTATTTTTCTAAATTTTTTATGTTTTTTAAAAATAATACTTTTAAATCAAACGAGGGTGTGGGTGAGTGTGTGACGGGGTGGGTGTGTGGTAGCTTTGTGTTAAATTCTCTATTTATAAGTACAACTCTCATAGTTAGGAAAAGACTGCTCAACCTTGTACTCGATCATAAATATATCTCACAATAACCAAATAAAAAAAATTAATATTTTATAAAATAAAAATAAAAATAAAAAATTAAATCAAAATCAAAATCATTCTTAAACAACCACATGATTTTCTATTCATATGTAGAATTAGTAATATTAACACATTGAAAATTCGTATGCTACACTTCCTCTAGACTGTGGCAAAGTCAGCTTGTCATGTGACGCCGACAATTTCGGCATCCGATTGCCTTGCATAAGTCAACTTGCCTGCCATATGATGTAAAAATATTGGAGAACTTCATAAACGTATTAAAAGTAAATTAAATGATCGAACATTACTATCAATCATGATGTCTACACCCATAAGATAGATAATAGGGTTGGGCGGAATCAGGACCGTAGATGTGAAAATGTTAAGTGTATGTAAATATTCCTAAAAAAATAAAAATAAAAAATAAAAAACAAATAAAATAAATAAAAAAATCTAGACAATTTGAGCACCATTTATTAAAGTTTCATTGCACAATGACCATTTAAACATTCATTGCACATCTCCTAAATAGACAACTTTATCGCGACAAATACTGTTTATGGTCTTCCACGTTACCTGACTATATCTTTGTTTCCAACTAACGTATTTTAAATAAAAGGGACAGCGGTGGAAAAACCTCGAGATAGTAGTCGAGTCCTTATAACGGAGAAGATGAGCCTCTCAATGACCTGTCCCTCAAATGTTATATAACATTCGCGCTCTCGTATTGTTCTTAAAAAACTGTTTTGATCTACACGTTTCGTTACATTTCTAAGCTAATTTATCTCCCTGCATAGACGTCTTTAATGGAGAAGATCGTGATTGTAGTTGCGGTTGAAAACTATGGTTGTAGGCTTAGACGAAAAGTTTTGGGGATTGTTGCAAATGTTCATGGTATATCATGGGAGAAGAGACGAAATGTTTTTAAGGGTTATTTTTCTTATCTTAAAATTTGCAGGCAATTGTTTTGATTTTATGGCTATGCAAATTTGAGGATAACTTCTGTTCCCTTGATTTACATGATTGAATTATGTTACACTTCTTTTGTTTATAATTTCAATGTTAAGATTTCATCTGTTTTCTTTGGTTTGAATTCATTTTTTAATTTTATTTTTGAAGTTATTAGTAATGTGTATCTATTTGGGTATATATTGCAGGAGTGGAGGAAATAGCAGTGGATGCATCGAAGAACACCCTAAGAGTAAAGGGGGTAGTGGATGTTGTGGAACTCGCTTACAGACTGAAAAAACTGAGGAAAAAAGCCAAAATTGTCAGCGTTCAACCTGCTGCGAAACATCGAGACAGGAAAAATAAAACTAAGAGGAAAATAAGAAAAATTATGAAGGAGAGGAGAAAGAGAGGGCTGATAAGGCGAACTTTCCATGAAGCTGCCAGTGTTGTCAACCTTTGTGCAACATGGATGGAGATTTTATTTATTCCCATTCCTGCTTTACTCTTTGGTCTACTTAAGTTAGCTCTTAGGTGAATGAAATTTAGGAAAATGAAAAAAGAAAAAGAAAATGAACATAAAGTTCTTAGTTGCCGCAGTTTGATTAGAGTGAGATCTAAGTTTGTATTCCGAGCCCGGCATTGATAGCCATATTCTAGTGTAAGGGATATAATCATGTTACTTTGTTATCCGTACGTGGCTTTTTATGATTTAGAAGTTTGATGAATAGATGCTGGAAACAATTTTATTTTTCTAATCTCCAATTTAAAAAATAAATAAGAAGAAACAATCACATCCAGAAATACCGTAGATTGCGGAGCATTGTATAAAGGAGGAATCTTTTTTTTTTTCCAGCTAATATATTTATATTAATTCTTTTATGGATTCTGAAAAGGATAAGAAAGACTTGTAAATGATCCACAATTCAGAAGAAAGGCTGTAACTAGTAGAATTATGACTACACGGCTTACAAAATAAACAAATAGGTTGGCTTACATCACAATTTTAATTATTCTAAAATTTATTAGACTTATATATATATATATATATAAGTATTGAAAAATAAAATATTTTGTTTTTGTGAAGATATTTTAGTTGTATATTTTTTATGATAATTTTGAACGGATGGAAGTTGCGTGGTTATTATCATTCATGTGGTTATGAAGTCGATTCCTGTTTGTTTGCTTCAAAAGAGAGTTGATATTTGTAAACCATGTTCAATAAAAAAAAAATATGATACACATTTCTAACTTAACTCCATTAAATCTCCTATTACTAGGAAGTCTACTTCATTAAGCTCACTAAACCCACTAGAGTTATATGTGATATCTTATTGTGCTTCCTTATTCATCCAATATCATTTTAGTCTTAAAAATTAATAATTTTAAATAAAAATAAAAAATTAATAATTATTGTTTGTATTTATCTTTGAAAATGATTATATTGTATTATTCTAATATTTTTGAGGGGTTCATACCGACATGGTTGGTGTGGCGCACACTCAAAGGATTCGAAGCAGACTACTATCTTTGCAAAGAGTTGGCTTTCCCTTGTTAAGTGACCAGCCACAATTGTACTTACCAATCCACCTTGAGGGTTAAACCTTATGTCAAGGAAAATCATTCCCATATCCCTTAGGGTTAGGACTTTCCTATTCTATCTAGGTATAACCCTCAAACTAGCCCTTGAACCCCCCTTCTTTCGGATGATTGAGAGAACTTACCAATAAGTACCACTTTGCAAGGATTGAAGAAACCTACTAGTAAATATATATTTTTTGTTAGGTACCCCGAGATTTGGCTCTTCTTCGAGAGGTCCAAATAGCTCTCAGTTTTACGAGGAATCATGGTTGGGAGGAGACGCTCAACCCTCTGCCTTGATTATAGAAGTTTCTCACAATAACCAAATAAAAAAATAAAAATAAAAATTGATATATAGGTTTCTCAGACAATCAATATGTTCACAATCGTTCTATGATATGAAATGTTTTAATATTTTTTTAATATTTATAATGTGGAATTGAAATTTTCCTATACATATTGCTGTGAATGGCATTTTATTTTTATGTATGTATAACGAGATTTAAAATTAATGCATTTCTAAGGAGATTTAAAATCATATTTTTTCTTTAAAGTTAATAATTTATTGAATTTATAACTTTTAAAATATGTATTAAATGTATATTGAACTAGATTTAGAAATATTTTTTCTAAAAGGTAAAACTCCTTAATCTTGTTTATGTGGAACTCCTCATCCCTATTAACATTGAGTTGTGGTATGTGTGGGGGTAGTTGGTCCTCTTTTTTCTATAGGTTCCTCTAATGATGTTCTTATAGAAGCTATTTATTTCTAGTGGCATACTCCTATGTCTCAATTCCATTTCACTGCCTTTTCTTTAAAGTATATAATTTAGTGAATTGATTTTTTCAATAATTATAATATAAAATTTTATTTATATATATGTTTTTTTAATTAATTTATACAACGATAATTTTAGATGTCATTTTTATTATTTTAACAAATTTATTTTCACCTCATTCTTCGTGGCACAGAGCCCAAATCCTGAATCATTGGGTGTCCCATGGGCACAAAAGTGTTGTTTTTTCAATGTTATTTTGTATATTGAAGTCTTATGTATAAACATAATGAAATCTATTTGTAAAATATATTTACGAAATATGAAAAAATTATCAGGTTGGATAATGTCATTTTTTTATATTAAAATTTGCATGGAAGAAACATTGTTAAGATAAATATTTATTTTTTGATATCATTGTTGGTAAAAAAAATATGTATAATGGAAAGGTTTGTGAACCCAAAGACCTTGAACAACATTAAAATAATGAGGAGTTCGAGAGAGGAGAAAAATGGTTCTGAAAGAAATAAACAAAACTATAGCAAAAGCTTAAAGTGGTATAGATTAATCAACATCAATAAATATGTAATAACAAGGATCATGCAACTAAACAACCAATTACCTAACATATTCGTTAGTTGCAAAATAGCCATAGAATATTTTATTTTTATCTATTATATCTTAATGATACCATGAATTCTAGATAAGTAAATGAGTACAACAAAATCTAGGATTCAGTATTATCACTATAAACATTTAACATGCTTAAATTAGAAATATACAACCATCACTACATACATCTATGCTCTGGAAATGAATCGATCCAGAGGCCAAACAATAGTCCATTTGTATTAAGATGCAATGTCCATCCTTACACATTAATTGTAAATACCTAAAATTCAACGTGTTTAACATTTACATTCTTGTAGTTATAGAGATATTACAATACCTTAGCAGTAAAAAACAACATTGCCTTAGAAGTGGATTTTTGATACTATCAGGGAGTCTACCAGCCTGTTGGACCACTTCGGAGATGTGACTGCTTAAACTATCAGAATGTGTTGATTGACGTGGTATGGATCCGCACCATCTTGAGTCATGCTCTGCTTGTTGGATGTATTTGATCCCTTGATTTTTTCATCTACTCATCTACCCTGTCATCCTCATGATGGCCTTATTTGTTACAAATTCTGACATAGAATCATTTACAACAAACGTCATGCGAGATAGGGAATTTTTCTTATTGGATAGTGATTGTTAGGTCATTTACGCAAGTGTGAAACACTTTCTCCTCATCTTGATAGATTGTCATTGCATATTGATTTTTTAACGATTTTCTATTTGATCGAATACAATATATTTCCTAACATATCATTTACACCTTGGGAGTCCCTAGTTGAGTGCAATTATTTTGATACCCTCTCTTTGCCTCTGTGTACACAAGATCTTTGAGCATTGTTTGGGTTTCATCTAGGTTTGGACTAGAACATTAGGATCCTACTTGGCTCTGGTCAGGCCTAATTATTTTAAGATTTGGTGACTTTACATTTCTCCTGATCGGGTATTTAGTGCATTGTTTGGATCCCATCAAGCTTAATTATTTTAGGTTCCTTTGGACTTAGAAACTTTATTAGACTATGTCTTTAAGATGCTTCTAGGCTCTAGACAGACCTAATTGTTTTGATATCCATCATATCAGGCTATTTTCCTATACTATCAAATATCAAACCTTTGGGACTCTATCAGGTTCAACTAGGTATAAATGTTTTAGTCATCCCCAAACCTTATGACTTATCTCTCTATTTCTTCTTTTGGCTCTAAGGAGGATGCTTAATGTTTGACTAGGCCATGATAGATGTCCCAAAAATTTTAGTATTTCACACATTTTATCATACCCTTTGTTCGATATTCTAACAAATTTAAGCCTGAGTGGAATTCTGATGGTACACCTTTGATTTAGCTAATATTTTCATTCTATGCTTGTAATGGATGAGGAATTGTTGCCATTATGGAATTTCATTCAAGTAAATAATTTTTGATGTCTTGGAGAGATAGTTATCTTAGTTGAATCCTATATTCCAACACGAAGAATTGACATGTCTTCTCTAAGTTTGGGTACCATAATTCTAGTGGATGCATACCTTGATCAATATGCTTTAATATTTTTTTGGTTTCCTAGTGGACTTCGGTTAACCTATAGGTTGTAGGTAGAGCAAATTCAAGATCCACCTTCATCATACTTATTTGCATTGCTTTGGCTTTGTCTTCAATGGGGATTTTGAGCTAAAAAAATTATTGTCCATATCTAGTTTTATTTGCAAAAAACAAAGCTAGTATATAGTTGTTAGAAACAAGGGGTGGGTAGGTACAAAATATACCCATATTTTTGGTGACTCATAAGGGATTTTCACTTTTGTGAAAACAAGGAATCTAGGTGGCTAATCTTTGGACTTAATATGTTTTGAGGGAAGGGGAAGGGAAGAAGGAGCTAGAAGAAAATTTAACAAACATGCAACCAGTTAGAGTTGGAGAAGAAGGTAAAGGGAAGGACAATGGGGAGAAAATAACACAAAAATTGATATGGATCAACAATCGCAAGCACAAAAGAAATTGATAATCCAAAAATTGTTTTCCATTGATAATCAGAGGTCTATAAATAGGCATTACATTCATGTTATGGATAAGGTCACATTGAATGACAACTATGCACCTTAATCCCAATAATTAAAAATAAAAAACTATAATTTATTAAAACACACCTAACCATACACCTAATCCCTATCATTCCTCCCCACTATAGAAGCATTGGCCTCCAATGCTTCCAAAAGAGAAGGAATATGGTGTGACTCCTGAAGGTTGTGGAGATGCTCCAAAATGAGGTGCCATGTAGATGCAATGTGGACTACCAATATGAGTGTGTATGAATGACAGTGTTCGATATACCACCAAATGTTGAAAGTCTTGCAATGTGAAGAAGGTAGGATGCGGAATGGTGTGAACCGAAAGAAGATCTAGAGGAGCTAGAACTAGAGTAGGAGCAGGGACAACACAAAGAGATGTTGGTGCAACAATAGGAGAAGGTACAAAAATAATAAGAACTATAGGTACAACAAGAACTGTAGGTGCAACAGGAACATGAGCCCGATGTAGGTGTTGTGAAGTGGATAAAAGGACTCTTGGTTGAGCATCCAACTATGGTGGTGTTCTAAATATCAAAGCAATGGGTCGTATTATCTACAAGGTAATGCAAACCTGATGTGTAGTGGGTGGAACACTACAAACAAGAAATAAATTATTCTCATACTGCAAAGTGTACGTGTTATGATAGGTATTATAAGTGGCATGCTTATAATATTGATAGGGCTTGCCCAATAATAACCCATAACAATCCATGGGTGTCACATCACAAGTGATTATATATGTGAAGTTAGGACCAAAAGCAAAGGTAACTAAGCACATGTGTGTGATATCTGAAGTGCTATTATCATCCTTCCACCCAAGAGTATATGGAAATAGATGAGATGTAGTGGGCAACTTAAGCCTATCAAGAATGTACTACACAATAAAAATTGTTTTTCAAGCCATTGTCAATGATACCGTCTACAATAAAATTATGCAGCAAATGGGCACGAATTACAAAAAAATGATCCCGATCACAGGATGTGGAATGATGCATCAATATGAAAGTGTTTAGTTTTCTCTTCAACTCCTCATAGATCACTACCTCACTAGTAGCCTTGATGGGGTTATCAAATGTTCCCTCATTAGACTGTACAATGAGATTCTTCTTATTAGAATTCTACAACTTGGGACATGCAAATTTGTCATGCCCAGGTCACTTACAATATCGATAGAATTATCAAGAAGTAGAAGAAGAATGAAATGTTTTCTTGGAAGCAAGGGAATTATGAGAATCAAGATTATTATAAGAATAGGAGGAAGAAAAAGACCGCCTTGGTGCTTGGTATTGTTGATGAGGCTCATGTGTGGATCCACCCGACAAGTAGTGAAGACATCGGTGATGTGCAATGAACTTCTCCTCCGCAAGCTGAGCATAGTTAAATACATCATCCAGTGTGGTGCACAAAGTATATTTCACCTCTCAAAACAAATGTGCATTAAGACCACTCTTAAATTTTAGAATCATGGTATCAACAGGATCAGTAATGCACAACAAAACATGCAACCTATTGAATTGATACACATAATCCTAAATTGTTTGATTTTATCCCTGGCAAAGACAAAGCCAATGAATCTACAAATTGGAATCATAATGGGATGGATAAAACATGGCCTTCAAAGCTTGGACCAAGTCATCTCATGTGACAATCTAACATTCAATTACCAAGACTTTGAGCATGCTAGAGAGTTTCAACTTGGTAAATGGAACTTTGTCATCCTCCATTATTTGACTATATTCAAACCATGTCTCCATGCCGAGTATCTAAGTATTGAAAACATTAGGATCTTGATAAACTTCATATATACAAGCCTCACATTTGGCATGAGATGAGGAGGACTTGAGGGTGACATCCTAAAGTTTATCTACCAAATATGTGACTTGGGCTTGGACTACGGCTAATGTGGTAGATGATTGCATAGAAACTTGTGAAATTTTAGCTAATTGTTTAGCTAAGGCCATGTTATTGGCCATATGTCTGGTGCGAACCAGAAATAAAAGCCGAAATGTGTCAAAATGCAAAGATACAAGCCCAAGACAAAGCTAGGATTTGGGACACTATTTGGAAGAAAAAATAGATATAGATGAAAAAATAGCTATGACATATGCATAGAGCTCAAAACAAGTTTTTCAATGAGTATACGCAAGGCTATATTTGGATAAATAATGACCCTGTAGGAGCAAAAATTACAAGAGGTCTCCTCGAATGGCAAAAAGAGTCAATGGCTATGTACAACAACAACGAGTCTCTGGCATTAAATGTTTCTGATTGAACCGTATTAATGGCTTTAAGGATTTGGTAACGCCCATCAATGACAACTGCCATAAGGAAATGATATTCAATGTGAAATGGCATTCAATGCCAATGACATTAATTGTTGCAACAACAATGAATATTAATATAGAGTGATTAACTATCCAATGACACACATTGAATTAAGGAAGTCGGTGACCAACTGGTTCCATAGAAGAGAAGGGCAATGGCGGATGACATCATGGGCAACAGGGACAACAAAATGTCGAAATTGAGGTACAAGTGGGACAAGTGGCAGAAGAAGTCATGATGTGGCAAGCAACTTGAAATCAATGGAAGAGAGTAGTTTGGAGGCGGCTAAGTGAGGGAGATGAACTGTCGACATGCAGATGACAGAGTGAAGGTTGGTGACACGGCATATGGGTCAACATGATGATGTGATACGACAAGTGAACAAACTAAAATTGATGGTGGACGATGGGAAATCTATGACCAGATGCGATAAGGTGGCAAAAATATGTGGAAACTAGGATGTCGAGAAACAACAGATATGGACTGTCAATGACGGTACAAAGGGATGACAGTAAAGGTATGTAAGTAGGGTGGTTTGACCATAAGCAGGGTGGTTTGACCACATGAGTGAATACAATGTTAGACAATACGACCGATTAAGGTGACGGTAGGTGAATGTTATCATAGCAAGGCATGTATGAATAGGTGAAATGTTAGCAGGGCATGTATGAATAGGTGAATGTTAGCAGGGCATGTTATCATAGCAGGGCATGTATGAATAGGTGAATGTTAGCATGGGACGACATGGAGGGACAGAGGACTTATAGCCAACGTAAAGCACTGGCTATTAAATAATATGTAAACACAACCTTATAATCTGGGAAAGGTCGCTCACACCAACGAGGTGGGATAATATCCATGAAAAAAAATTCACGACGCAACCAGGAAGACATGATGATGACCAGGAAAATTGAGGAAGTGCTGGAAATCCTTAAGAAAGGTATTAATATTGGACACCAAAGAGTGAAGATGCCACCAGAAATAGGAGGTTGGACATCAGGAAAAAGACTCACGTGTTGGAAAATGCAGAAATACACTAGATTGTTGTTGACGAAAGATCGAGAAGGCAGAAAACACGGTTATGAATACCGGAATAAGGCATAGGAAGATGGCGAAAGTGTAGGCAGCTACCAGTGAAGGGCACCGAGTGTTGTAGAAAGACACCATGAATTATGAGCAAGCAGACACCAAACATAAATGAAATGGTCTAGAATCGTGTAGGCACCAGAGAAACGCGTAGATGATAATCACTCCAGAACAACGCATAATAGTGTAGGCCAAGGATGTCACCAAAGTGTGTGGGATAGTACCAAAAATTTCATCGAGCATCAAGGCCGATGAGATGCAAGCACCAGATATAGGGGTCTTTAAAAGACACATAAAGGCACAGATCAAGGCTGAAAAGCATAAGGTGAGTGGAGCGTTCGATCCACAACGAAGGGTGATAGAAGATGATGATATGGCACTAGGAGCTCCTTGTGTCGACAAATTTGTTAAACCATGTGGTGATCTATGAACAGGGACCTCCAAAGACATGGTGGAGTGGATGGGAGCCGATACGAACAATAATCGAATCCGAGGAAACAACGATAAACAGCAAGTCGACATCAAAAATACAATAGGGAGACGTCGAGTGCAAACAGCTAAGGTGACAATTAACGTAGACTGCGATCAATGTGTAGTGGATCCGTCGATGAACTACGAGAAATGGTATGCTAGAAATGACCTGAAATGCATAGGGGTGCTAAAAATTCTTTAGTGTGGGCATAGTGAGTGCGATGTGTAGGTAGGTTTCTGAAAGACTAGTGTTTGGGTGCTGGGAGACACAGTCAAAGGTCATATCATGTGGCAAAATCATTGAAATAATGCAAGTAGAATGAAGATCGATTGGGGTTGAGGTTGAGTGACAAAAATAGAATAAAAAACAAAGCAGATGAAGGTCTTGGATTGTCAAAGTGCACGGCCTAGGCGGAATGAAACCACAAATAGATTGAGATAATCTATAGGACTGGAAAAACAAGGTGCTTGAAACGGATAAAGCTGCTCCACGGATCAACTTCTAAATTTCCTTAGGTTTTAAATTCTAATTTTCTTGGTACTTTGGCCAATTGGCAATCCATTTTCAATATTTTCCCATGCAAGTGATGCGTGCCATAACTTTGTTGTAGATTTTATTTACTTACCGAATATTTACACAATATTTTGATGCACCTAGCACACTTGAGTAGTAAATTTTACAAGTTATCCTATGAATATGCAATATCTGGACTAGATGGCACCGATCTGAGCTATTCTTCATGATGATCCTGGTACTTCCTAATTCCATCCTTGGATCTCATGGAATGCCATCTAGGTCTAGTAGTATTCTCGCGTGGGATTAGTAGACCTAGGTTATATTCTATCAAGAATGTACGGGAATCCACCCAATTTTCCTTAGCATATAAATTAATCGAGGAAGGGTACCATTATCACCTATCATCTGATCTCATCAAGACCAAGGTCCATACCATATATTGGTTTGTTTCCATTATGGTTTAGGTTATTGTTTAGCCATTATGATTGTCATACACTAATTGCCAAGGGGCTAGAAAATTGATAGTTGGCTTTCCAAAGAGTGCTATCATGGGAAACATGTCATGTGGTAGAAGTTGGGATCACCTTCTTCTTCTTCTAGTGCCATTAGAAGATTTTCATTTGGTACTTCAAGTGCATCCTCATGTTCATCATCACTAAAACTATAACCATTCCTTGTACAACTATATTCAAGATGTCCAAAGTTACCACATCTAAAACACTTGAGAATTATTGGTGACCTTTTCTTGACTTCTTCTTTTTCTTCAATCATAAATAGGACTTCATCTCTATCATTATATGAAAAACTAGCATCACTATCACTTGAGTACTTACTTGCCTTGTTTGCATAGTAGATCCTCTTTTGTCTTTGAAAGAACTTCTTCCCTTGTATGCTTTGTCCATACTTACCTTTCTTTTGGTACCTTTATTTTTTTGATTCCCTATTCCTGTGATCCTATTTTTCTTCATCATTGTTATTTTTAGCTTCTTGACAATCAATTGCATAGTGACCATACTTTCCACAATTGAAACATCTAATAGATTTTACATTTTTGAAATTTATTGAATCCTTGTTCCTTCTACCATAATTTGCTTCTTCATCACTGGATGACTCATTTCTTGATTCTGACTTCTTACTCTTTGTCTTATTAATTGCTTTGAAGGTTGATTCCTTTTGTGGATTAGGTTATTTTTTTTTTAACTTAAAAGTTGTAAGAATACCAAGCAAAATATCTCTTGTCAAAGAATCACCGTCCTTTGCTTCTTCTATAGCTAAAATATTTTCACTAAACCTTTTTGGAAGAGACCTTAAGATATTATCACAAACATATGATTCATCCACATTAAGTCCAAGTCCATGCATAGCATTAACAAACTCATTTATCTAAAGTAGATAAGAACTAATGTCCTCCTCATTCTTCATTCTTAATTCTTCAAATAATCCTTTGAGAGTTTGTATCTTTGCATTTTTGACACTTTTATCTCATTCATATATGCTTTGCAACTTAGCCCAAATTCCTTTTGCATGTTTACAATGCATAAATTTTAGTGATTTTGTTCTATGTAAACCTATCAGAAGTGCATTCATTGATTTTGAATTGTAATGTTGTAGAAGCTTACCTTCCTTATCTATAGGTGGATCAACTGGTGGTATGTATCCATTTTCAATTACTTCCCAAATTTCATTGCCAAGTGCCATCAAGTGAACCTTTATTCTCATGCTCGAATATATGTAGTCAATTCCATTAAATATTGGTGTCGAATTATCTGAGGACACATTCTTAGAATCCATTGTGTTCTTGAAAGCTTTTTCTTCAAGCTTTAAAACTCTTTCTAAGGAACCCACTCTGATACCAATTGAAGAACACAAGCTTATACTGAGAGGGGGGTGAACACTATAAGACCACTTTTTACTTTTCTTTCCAAATCAATATTATGCAATGTATAGATAAAAATATCAATAAAAATAATCAAAGAAATATAATAATAACCACACACAATAGAGACACCAAATTTACATGGTTCACCCAATGTAGGATACTCCACGGAGAAAATATTTCACTAAAATTTTCTTAATAAATCTCTTGGGAAACCTTTTCCTATTACAATATTTATGGATCTCTATCCAAAAGAGACACCAATACCCTAATCAAGTTCATGGATATCTATCCATAGGATAACTCCTTTATACTTAGCTTTGAATGGTGATATTCTAGAAGAACTATTACCCCCACTGCTCTGGCTAATGGATCTCTATCCATTGAAGACTCCTGTCCTCACTGCCCTGGCTAATGGATCTCTATCCACTGGATACTATCATCCTCTATACTCTATTACCTTCAAATATCTATCTCAAATATGTACTAAACATAGTCCTTTGGTCTAGCACAAATATACACAATATTTGTCCTCTTATCTGCACTAAACATAGTCCATTGATAAAGCACAAATATGTCCTCAATATCTATCCTCTGATCTGCACTAAACATAGTCCTTCGGTCTATAATAAATATGTCTTCAATATTTATCCTCAAGCCTTAACACAAAGCTTGAATCAATCTCAAATCAACTCTACTAGATCTACCCCAAACCTTAAATCAAGGTTTGAACAAATCAATCAATCAACTCTACTCTTAAGTCTTCTCAAAGAATTATCTCAAATCTGCCTTGTAAGCTTCCACGAAAACTCACACTAATCTGTCCATAAGTCCTATCTAGAACTTGTCCAATTCTACTCAATAAGTCCTCACTAGGACTTATCCAAATTTACTCGCAATCTATATTGTAAGCTTCCATAAAAGCTCACACAAATATGTCCACAAGTCTTCTCAAAGACTTACCTCAAATCTACTCAACAATTCCACACTAGAACTTGTCCAATATCATAAAAACATAAAGAGAATTGTTAGAGACTCAATGTGCTCTACATTCATCAGAATTTTTAATCACTTTCAATCACTCTCTTAGAAACATATAGTTAGAGACTCAATATGCTTCACATTCACCTCAAAACTCAATCACTTTCAATCACTCTCTTAGAAACATATAGAGAATTGTTAGAGACTCAATATGCTTCACATTCATAAAATCTCAATCACTTCCAATCTCTCTTTTATCACGAAAACATATAGAGAATTGTTAGAGTCTCAATATGTTTCACACTCATCAATGCTCAACCTATTTCTCAAATCAATTCAAAATATAGAATAATTTGTTTCACAGAAATTCAACTTGAACTAAATTCATGTTGTAGAGTCCCCTGTAACTTTATTGGATTTGGAAAAAAACATCATTGTGAAATTGTTGCGTTTAGATCCCAAGGGCACTGAAAGCAGATCTGGAGAGTTCGACAACACAAAAATTTATCCGAGAATAGTTTTCATCAAATTTTGCATTACAAAGCCTCTTATCAATTTGATTTTGTAGTTTGATTATTGCTCTCAGGGTTACAAGAATGATGTTATAATTGATCATGTTTCCTTCCATGAATCACTTCATTCTTTGTGGCCTTCTAAATACCAGGGTCCCGCTTTCAGATATCCAGTATTGAACTTTCAAGGATTCCATGAGGGTTTCAAATAATTTCATGATTCAATGAGGGTTTTCATGATTTCATGAGGGTTTTAAATAATTTTGATAAATTTGGAGAAGGTTTCAAATAATTTCAAAAAATTCAGTGAGGGTTTCGAAAAATTCTAGGTTGAGTGCAAACAGATCTAGAGGTTGGTTTTTAGGGTCTTTGGGCCCTAGAAACCAATAAATTTGTGGTTTATACTCAATATTTTAGCAGGATATGTTGCAAGTAATCCAATATGGGTTAGAAATATATCTTCCAATGACTTATGTTGTGAACTTGAGTGACAACCGCTTCCAATTTGCTGGACAAAATAAAATTGAAAACCATACCTTTCCATGATGTCTAGGGCAAGGAATAAAGAGATAAAGAAATAAGTTTCATGAAAATAATAAAAAAATGGCTTAGATATCAAGTAAATATGATGCTAAGGTGCAGCCAAAAAATAAACCTACTGTGCAAACCCCTATCAAGGCTAAGAATTTTGAAGACAGCCCAAAAAATGAATTTTAGGGATGTCCTCCATGGTGGACAACCTCAACCTAATGCTAATATTAATCTTAGGGCTTCCCATAAACCACTAAGAATGCCCAATATTGATCCCAGGAAAATGGAGTCAGGTCGTATCAAAGTAGCTGATGGAACTCCTATTGTTAATCTTAATATGGGTAACATTCAAAATGGCATTGAATATAAGGAAAAAAGAGGATTAATTTGTCATTTCATGGGTTTTCATCCGAGCCTACCTACTTTCAAAATATGAGCTACAAAAACCTAGAAAACTAAAGGTGAGTTACAAATATCTATCTATCCAAATGGTTATTTTCTTATTTTATTTTCAAATAATGGAGAAAGAGAAAATGTTTCAAGGGGGTCCCTAGTTTTTTGGAAGGGCAAGGATTTTCGTGAAGCCCTAGCATACTAAATTTAAATCCAAAGAAGAGATGCCTTCTATAGCTCCCGTGTGGGTTAGAATCTTTGGCCTCCCTATTGAATTTTGGAATCCTACTATTTTTTCTTCAATTGGGAACTCTTTAGGAAATTTTATGATTACTGCTGATTGTACTCAAAATTTGAACATATTATTTATGCTCAGATTTGTGTTTTAATGGATTTTGATAAACCCCTAGCTAAAAATATTACATTACAATTTGGGGAAGACACTTGGGAGTAAGTAGTGGACTATGAGAACATTCCTTTTCATTGTAGATTTTTTTATGAATATGGTCATTTGGCTAGTGCTTGCCAAAATAAAATTCCTGATCAAAAGAAAGAAGATATAAACTTAGAAGGTTTCCAACTACGGAAGAAGAACACTAAGAAAAAACCAGTTATGAAAGATCAATCAAATTCATCTACTAATATGTTTGAAATTATTTCCACAAATGATGTTCCAAGTGCGGAAGGGGATATAGTAGAAACATAAATATTAGAAACACAATTTAAATATGAAGGGAATAACTCTGAGATAAACCACCAAATAAAAGGTTTTCAACAGAAAAAAAGAGAGAAAATTTACACAAGAAAAGCAATATTTTAAATGTCAAAACTTCAAATAATATAGGTCCCAATATAGACTCTATTGAACCCTCTAGTAAAATTTTAGCTGTGTACGAGCATTCTTCAAGTTTAGAAGCCATCTCAGATTCAATTGGAGTAAATCAAGAAATATGGAAAAAAACTGAATATGGATTCTAATCAAAAGGTATGTCGTAAAACCAATCAATATCATATGGTAAAAGAAAGTGAAAATCCTGTAGAGGAAGGTAAGATTAATGCCCTTCCAATTTTTTTTAGCACAGGTATTAATGAAGATCATCACTTGGAATATTAGAGGACTCAAAGAGAGTCTTTCAAAACAAAATGAAATTAGAAGAATGATTCATAAAAATCATCCACATCTTGTTTTCCTTCAAGAAACAAAGATGTCAATGGAGGATATGGACTCGATTGCTAGTAAAATTTGGCCAGCTGGAAAAATGATTTCCCTCAGTTCCCAAGGGAGTTCTGGTGGCATTTCTTGTCTTTGGGACCCAAAAGAGATAGTTATTCACCATATGGTTTACATTTGCGGTATTTTGGATATAGCTATTCAAAGTAGACATTCCAACCAAATTATGCCTTGCATTACTATTTATGCTCCAACTACTTTGGAGGAAAAAATAAGTCAGTGGAAGAATATTACTTATATTATCTCTCATGTCCATGAAGCTTGAATCTTGATTGGAGGAGATTTCGATACCATCCTCTCTTTGGATGAGAAAATGGGAGGAAACAAAAATTTGGACAAAAGCATTGACCTCATGAGCGAATATATTTCAAACCTCCATATTTTGGACATCCAACCAGATAATGGCATTATGACTTTGTCTAATAGAAGGTAAGGCTTAGCGTGTATAATGGAGATATTGGATAGGTTTTTTCTCTTTGAAAATTTCTTAATCCATGGTCACATTCCTAAAGTGAAGACTTTTAACAATGCTAGTTCGGATCACTGGCCAGTCATGGTGGAAATTTGAAAAACCATTATGAGTTTCTCTCCTTTTCATTTTCAAATAATGTGGCTAAGAGATAGTTCCTTTAGACCTCATGTGCAACAATGGTGGAAGGAAGGTAAGCCTAGGTATGGGACTAAGATGTTCTATTTTGACAAAATACTGCAATACATTAAATCCAAAATTAAGACTTGGAACTGAAAGGAGTTTGGGGATGTTCATAAAAAACACATGAAGTTATTGCTCAACTTGAAAACGTGAATAAAAAAATCCATTTATATGGCCTCATAGAAAATAGAAGTACAGATGAAATTAAGATCACAACTTATTTAGAGGAATGGGAAAAAAGAGAATAAATCTTATGGAAGCAAAAATCTAGAATTCAATGGCTCAAAGAAGGAGATCGAAACACAAATTTCTTCCACAAATATCTTCTAGCTCGTAGATCTCACAACTTTATTTCTTCCCTAAAATTATATTCTGGAGAGGTCATCTATACTTGGGATGGCATGAGCTCTATTGTTATCGATTACTTTTCTAGTCTTTTTGTTGCTAGTCTTCTTGACTCATTTTCTCAACAAAATGTTCTTCAAGCTATCACTTATCTTATCACTTCTGAGGAGAACTCTATTTTAACTGCTCCTATTACTATCAATGAGCTTCAACATGTAGTTTTTAAAATGCAAAAATGGAAAACCCTAGGTCTTGATGGTTTTCCCATTGAGTTCTACCAAGAGTTCTAGGATATCCTTCATGCTGATTTATTAGAGGTGGTGGAAGAAGCTAGGAAAGACAAAGATATTTTGAAGGTTATCAATAAAACATATATTAATCTTGTTCCAAAATCTCAAGAGGTTGATCAAATATCATCTTTTAGACCTTTTGCTTTATGTAATGTTCTCTTCAAAATCATTACTAAGATCATGGTAGAAAGGTTGAAGCCTCTTTTGCATAAGATTATTTCCCTTGAACAAGGGGGATATGTGGAAGGGCATCAAATAGTATATGAGATAGTTCTATCTCAGGAAGCTATCCATTCCATGGATATGTAAAAATCTCCTTCCATGTTCATTCGGTTAAACTTATCCAAAGCTTATGACAGAGTGGATTGACACTTCCTTATCAAAGTTTTGAGGCAATTTGGTTTCTCTAAGGATTGGATAGATTGGGTTATAGTATGTATCTATTTAGTTTCCTACTTAGTTCTTATCAATGGCAAGCCTTCTCAGTCGTTCCCTACTTCCAGAGGTATTAGGTAAGGTGACCCACTTTACCCTTATTTATTCATCATTCTTGCTGAATGTTTGGGTAGGACTATAACCAAGAAGAGGAATAATAAAATCCTTGAGGGAGTTACCATTGCTCATGGAGCTAGACCTATATCTCATATTTAATTTGTTGATGACTCTACTATTTTAGGTAAAGCTATTGTTAAGGAAGCTTCTAACATTAAGCAAATCATTAGCTATTTTTCTAAGGCTATTGGGCATTTGATCAATGAAGACAAATATAAAGTTATTTTCTTTCACTGCTTTGCTAGATAGGAATCCATGGTCTTGGATAAATTAAGATATAATAAATCCTCCCTTTCGATCACTTATTTAGGTATTCCCATAAATATTCAAAGGCAAAAAAAAATATTGGAATTGGTTGTTGGAAAAAGTCAAGAAGAAAATTAGAAAGTGGACCAATATATGGCTTTCTTCAGGGGGTAGAATCACCTTGGTAAAATTAGTCCTTCAAGCTATTACTATTTATTTTTATTCCATGTTGAATATCCTGAAGTCCATTCTTCGATATCTAGATCAAATCAGTCATCGATTTATCTAGATTAGTACTAAGGAAAAAAGAAAATAGGCCTTGGTGAAATGGGATACTTTATGTCTTCCTAAGAATGAAGGGGGGTTAGGATTCTGTTATTCTATTAATAAAAAAAAATATTTAGCTGCTAAATTATATTGGAGAATTTTGCATAACCCCAATGCTCTTTGGGCTAATAATATTTGTGCTAAATATGTTGAGAACAAAGGTCCTAAAGACCTTGTTCGCTATTATATTCCTACCAAAGGTTCTCCCATTTTAGAATTTCTTAAGACTGGTGAATATTTGATAAAGAAAAAATTATTTTGGATCATTCATAATGGTCAACAAGTAAATTTTTGGACAAATTCTTGGGATGGTCACAAGCCTTTGATAACTCAATTTCTCAATTGGAGGCCTTGGATGGAGGACCTTCACCGAGCTAACTGGATAAAGGTGGTTAATTGATGTCGGTACCATAATGGTAATTCAAAGGTTGGTAGATATTGGATCCCTATTGAGGACTGGCCTATTCGAATCCTAGAAAGGTAAAGATAATATATCCAAGGCATCCTTCATATGAGGTCTCTCTCTTGGTCCCATGAAAAATATTATTTTTGATGGAATATCACTACTAAGGGTGAGTATTAAGTTGTTCAATGTTATTTGACCTTATGCCTTAATAATCCCAAATAATCTTCTGGTATATTTTCTCAGTTGTGGGATCAAAAGTTGTGGCCTAAGGTGAGGTTATTTATTTAGCTTTTATTGCATTGTAGGGTGCTTACTGGTGAGCAACTTATGAAGCATGGTTTACATAACCCTTTTTAAATGTGAAATGTATGGAGAGAATGTAAGAAATATCAACCATATTTTTATTGAGTGTACTTTAGCCTCTGAGCTATTGAGGAGAATGGCCACTTTACTTGGCTTACAGTGGTCCAATTTTTAAACTTTTGAACAAATTTGGAGGGATTGGCCTAAACAAGAGGGTGTTAATAATTTTATTAGGCAGTCAGTTTGGTGGGTTCTACCATTCTTATTTGGTGGACACCAAAACAGCACCAATCCGATTATGTGACTGCAAACACTAATCGCTTTGACAAACACAGCCCCCAGGGCAGCCATCAGAGGTCAAACAGTGGTCCTAACCACTTACATAGCAATTTTATAAGGTCGGGAAGCAATTTGGTACATTTAGACACTTTGCCCAGTACTCGTCTCACCCGGGGACGATTACTAACTTGCAATCGTCTCACCCAGGGACGATTGTTGTAATCGTCCCACCCGGGGACGATTACCAAGTTTAACGGGCAAAACGACAAACGACGCCAAGTGGCAGCCCAGAACAGTCAGTTGATGACTCCTGCCTTGCACGCGTGTGTAGGTGGACAGAAGGGCCGTTAGAGGACTATCACAAGAAGCAATTATGAAAACACAAGTCAATGGAGGACTCCCCTCCCTCATGGGAAGACAAGACTGCCACATGGCGCCTATGACCAACACATGGCATTTGTGCTTCCCTCCCAAAAGAGACCCCTTGGGTCTATAAAAGGTGGGACTTTTCTCACCCAAAAAGATAGGTTGAAGGAGTTTTCAAGCAACGAAGTGCTTGCCGAATTGGAGACCCACTTGCATCCCCTTTTATTCATCTTCCCACATCCACCAATCTCTTTTGCAAGGGAGGTTGTTGGTTGGCTTTTGGAAGCTTGAATCCGACCCAATTCCAACACATGGACACCTGAACCAACCAATTCGCCGACCCCCCACTCCTAAGAGATTTTGGGCCCATCCCAAGTGGATTGGTGCCAAAATCAAGTTCCATCGGTGGGCTGCCCACTTGGGCACCCCGCACCTTTTGGATTTAGTTGTAGTTCATTTTCTGTCATTTGTTCATATTCCATGTTATTCTCTGCTTTTCAATAGTTCAGAATCTTGAATCTTGATTTCAAAAGGTTTTCATCGAATATTATCATGCTTTTGTTATTTTGGTTGTCCCAATGACTTGCAGGTAACAACGTCCAATTTCTCGGTGATGGAGGCCAAATTGGGAGAATCCGACCATCTGGGTCGTCCCAAAATGGCCCCAATTACATAACCCCCTTGTTTGCAGGCATTTTGTAGGTCTCGGGAATCGACATTGGAGCAGCGGTAGGTCGGCTTCTTCAACACAGTATCAATCGTCCCTGCAGGGGACGATTAACAGCAGCAATCGTCCTGCCGAGGGACGATTAACAGCAGCAATCGTCCTGCTAAGGGACGATTAACAGTAGCAATCGTCCTTACCAGGGACGATTACCAGGTGAAAGCAGATTGGCCGGCTGTCTCAGGGGCAATGGCCTTTTGGTAACATTTTCTGTCTTCTGTCAAGTTTTCAAGCCATTTGGACTCACTGTATTTACTGTTTCAGGCAGATGTTTACATGCATATTTCGTTGATTTTAGAGAACGAACCCCTTTCATTTGCAGCAGGTGCTACTGACATTTTCATTGTTTCTTTGATTGTAGGAAAAGCAATCAGAGGTGAAGAACTTATCCACATCAGCGACGGCAGCATCTTGGCCCGCCCATTGCAATCGTGGGCACGCGGGAAGAGGAAGACTAGGTCACACATTGTAATGAAGACAAATTTAACGCTCCTAGCCCCCAAAAGGGGAGGAGACGTCTATGTAACCGAGGATAAGATATTTGAATAAAGAGGGCTGTGATTTCTTTACATCTTGTCTTTCGTTTCCAAGTTGTCTCCTTTCTCTGTTTTAGTGCATAGGATCAAAGCGTTACATTTTCGTCTTATGTTGCATAACTAGTGTTTCCTTTGCCCGGAATCTCGTGCTTTCAGTGGCGATCACGGTGGGACCTGTCCCCTATTTTTAAAATCACAGAAAACTGATTGAATTTTTGTGTTTGTGCTTGACAGGTACATTTTTCTTCTTGCAGACTGTTAATCGTCTCTGCAAGGGACGATTTATGTTCTGGAAATCGTCTCACCCTGGGACGATTGTAAAATCGTCTCTGCAAGGGACGATTTCTATTCTGGAAATCGTCTCACCCTGGGACGATTGTAAAATCGTCTCTGCAAGGGACGATTTCTGTTCTGTTAATCGTCTCACCAAGGGACGATTTTCTGTCTGCAACTTTTTAGAGCAAAAATTCAGAGGCAACTGGAGCGGGCAGAGAAGAGGTAGGGATTTTCATCATCTCTGTTGAAATTTTCTGTTTCGTTTCTGTTTCTTTGACTGTTTTCATTTTAGCTTGCATTGCTTAGGAAAAGTCATTCATGCATGTTTCATTTTCGTTGGATAAAATGAACCTCACACACTCCACGAAACAATTTTAAACCAAGGAGCTGGTCGTAAGACCCTGACCCTTGATCAAGACCATTGGTGGATTTAATCACCACCTTGGCTTGATTTGCATACATTTCCTGATTGTCAACTGTTGTTAGGCGTAAATCCTGACGAAGACAGACCGAGCGTAGCTGGGGTGATTCCCATGCGCGCGAGGATAAGTTTTCTATGGTAGGTGCCATTAACAGGACAATCCCCCTTTCGTACCGCCTACGTACCATGTACCTTCTGCTCTCACGTACCTATAGTCTCCCTCTCGTAAGGGCGGGTATATAGAGAGGTTGGTATATCGGCTTTGATTGGTATATTGAAGGGGCGACCTTTTGGGAGTTATAAGAGCCTACATGATGCATTTAAACGTTCTACAAAACCTACAAAAACAAAACAAAACACCAAAATACACTAAACCAGTCTAGGGCACACCAAGAATCCTTAAAAGAGATAATCACGGTTTTGTGAATGTGTGTGTTTAATTCTGTTTAGTGTAGACAAAAAAAAAAAAAAATCATTAAAAACAAGATAAAAATCTACTTAGATAGTGTGGACGCACCGCAATGGTGTACACCCGCAGCCAAGCCCAATCAAGGGCAGCAGCTCCGGAAGGTACACAAGAAGCAGGCACAAGTCGCCTTCGCTTCAGTCCTGAGGATTTGGTCATACCGCCTTATCGGTCTAACCTAAAAAAGAATCCAATTCAAAATCCTCGGTGGGGTATGCCCATTCAAAGCAGCCCCTCTCGAAAAGACGCCCTACATGCGAGACCTTAATGTAAACGAGAGAATCGCCCTCTCAAGCTAGACATGAGTGGCCACGGCGCGATGAAGCGCTAACGGGGCACACTTGTCCATTTGGAGGGACAACGTGGATATGGCGTCCCTTCTTTACCTCTCATCAGAACGGAGAGACCAAATCCAGAGCGTAGGGCTCCTTACACAGGGCGACCTAACTCCGCCTGCCCCTTACGCACCTATGAGAGAGAATATGAGGAAGATCATCGCATTCCTCAAGGACAACAACATACAACGCGGGAACCTTATGCTTATGCACCAGTCGGATATCATGATCACCCCTTGAGGCCAGAACCTCGAGCACATACCGCCCTACCTCGACGAGAGGAAGCGACCCCTTGAGATTTTAGAGCATCAAAACCGAGGTAAACCCATAGGAGGAACATTTGAACCTTCGAACAAAATAGGGTAGATCAAATTGACCCGGTTGTCGCCGAGATATACCACCCGTCAAGCCCAAATCATGCGGCTTAAACAAAGTCGACAAGAGATAGAGTATCAATACCGCTTGGATAAAGAACGCATGCAACGTGAAGCGGATGAGTTACAATATGAAATACTTGAGAGAGGGCCAACCCCTCGCGTCCAAAGAGCCGAACAACATGAGAGGCATAACCCTTTAACGCGGGACGGGTCTCCACGACCTCGTCAAGCTTTGCCTCCGAGACCTCATAGACATGAGAGGGAGGCTACTCCTCGAAATGATGATGGGTACCTTCGGCGGGGACTCGATCAAGGTCAGAGGTTTCGCCCAGAAACTCCTCAAGAATTTTATGAGGAGTACGAACCAGAGATAGAACATGTTGAAACTCCCCATCAAGGCAGGAAGGATGCCATTCGGCCACCCCTCCATAGGCCTCCAGTTTACCGTAACTTGCAACAAGAGCGAACAAGAGAGGAAGAAATAAAATCTTTCGATGCATACCAAGCGCTATTGGAGCGTTTGGAGTCTATGGAGACAAAAGTTGTTGGGCATCAAAAACCCACATTACGTCTACTCCGCAGTAATCCGGTGCATCCTTCAGTGCCTACGCCTCTTTACCCCGAACACTTCAAGTTGCCTCAATTGGCGGTTTTTAAAGGTGAGGAGGACGCACAAGAGCACGTTACAAGATTTCTAAGCCAGTGCTTCGCAATCCAAGATAATGACGCGTTGCTGCTTAGAACATTCATAACCACATTCGCAGGCCCTGCCTCGGATTGGTTCACACAACTGCCCAAACACAGCATAAGCGACTTAGATCAGCTAGTAGATGCGTTTCTTGAACGCTTCGCCTTCAACACAAGGAAGAAGGCATCACTTAGTGATCTTGCTAGCCTTAAACAATTTGAGGAGGAAACAATGGCAGCGTACGGGAACCGATGGAGAGCTTTGCTTTCTAAGTTACCCTACCGTCCTCCCATGTCGGATCTCACGCAAATGTTCGCAAAAAGTTGCTTAAAATCAATCTCTGGTCTATTGTTCTTTGCGACAATACGACGGCCTAGAAGAAGCTTTGGCCCAAGCCGGACTTATAGAAGAGATTAAGATAGGCGAAGGCGCAATTGCCAAGCCTAAGAAGAAAGAGTGGAACAAAACCACTAAAACTAGGACAACGCAACCACAACACGCTGCAGTCAATCAAGTTGCGATAAATGTTCCCGCGCCTGTGCAAGAGACACAGCCCCAAAGGGCTAATTACCAGGCAGTGCCTCCTGCTTACGAAAGAGATAACAGAAGACAGGAGCAGTATCAGCAGCGTCGCCCTAGGCGACAATTCACCCCGTATGCGGAGTCTAGGGACTCCTTATTTGACCGCTTGTCAGCGGCAAATTTAGTTACTCTGCCGGAAATCCAAATTTTTGACCCTAACATTCCCAAGCCTAGGGGGTATAGGGAGGAATTGTATTGCGAGATTCCATAGGCGCGAGAGGACATGACCTAAATGGGTGCTGGAAATTCAAAGAACTAGTCCGAGGATTTGATCGACAATAGAACATTGGTCGTGGACAACCCCATCGCACCAAACAACCAACAAATGGGGGTATTCAAGGACCCCTTGCCCGCCCACGAGGCACGGACAAAACCGCTCCAGATTAATGAGGTGCGACAAGATCTTCCCGCGCAAGGATTTGTGGGAATGATTAGCATTGTAACAAGGAACAGAAGATACCCGGCGGTTGCCCCCGAGGTAAGCTGCGAGGGAAGTTTCATCGACATCGCGGCCTCAACAACGCCCAACGCAGTTGCCTTTGCCTAGACCCGAGGTCACGATACGGACCAAACTCACGTAGAGTTTGCGGACCACATCGGCTAGGCTGTCCATCTACGAGCTTATTCAACAATAAGCTCCACATAGAGAAGCTCTTATGGACATTTTAAAAGCCATTGAAGTACAACCCCACGAAGCAAATTCTTTCAACGCCTTCGTGGGACATGTGAAACAATGTACGGACCCTGTCATCACATTCAGAGAAGACGAGGTCAAAACGATATCAAATGACATGGCGGATCCACCCCTGCACGTTATCGCGCGGGTCAACGGGATCCCGTACAAGAGAGTGTTGATAGATACTGGCTCGTCCGGTAACATTATAACCACTGCGAGCGTTAAAACATTTAAAGCTGCCGACCTCTCACATCACCGCTTCCACGTACACACTGCGAGCTTTTAACGATGCAATTTGCTCGACAGACGGCACGGTTGTTCTGCCTATCCGGGTAGGACAAAAGTCAATACCCACAGCTTGTGCCATGTCTTTGGAAGGCGAAATGGCTTATAATATCTTGCTAGGGCGGCCTTGGATCGGGGGACATGAAGTGTGTCCCCTCGATCGCACACCGGTGCTTGAAGTATGCCTATGAAGGGCAAATACATGTAGTCCCAATGGACTTAGAGCCCTTCAAGTATTGCAATGCGGTACAATTCATACCTCAATCGACCCTCCCATCAACGCATTTGGATTTTCAATTAAATCCATCTAAACAAGGTCCGATACCGCAGGCACCAGCGGTGGCCAACAAGGCAAAATCCCGGCCAGGTGAGACTTCATCACCTACTCCTTCATCATCAACGCCACCTATCGTGGCCCAACAGAAGGACAAGGGAAAGCAAATCATGGAAGAGGTTAAGCCTCTAGAAGAGGGGTTGCCCATGATTTCAACGATATCAACAGAGGAAACACCCAACACAACACAAACCAAGACTCCTGAACAACCAAACATGGAATGGACTCAGGAAGGACTACCGTTTCCTCCTACCCAATCATCAACAATCACTGTTGAGATGGCCAGTACGGGCACTGGGGGAGTACTTAGTGCAAAATGTTGTGGCAACCCCCACATTGGAGTCGGTGCAGGACATGGGAAGACCTCGCCTTCCCATAGGGACAATTGTTCCACTAGGCTACCCTCCCAACCGGACGAATTTTGTGTATGGGGGCCTTGATCATGGTTCCGAACCATGCGAACAAAAGGAAACAGATGAAGAGCCTTTTGTCGAAAACATCAATTATCTGTCGAACCCAGAATTTGCCCTAAAATATCTCGAACAATGCAATTGGCATGGGTATGGGCTAGGAAGATATGAGCAAGGGATGCGGATCCTTTGCCAACCAAGATATCAGATGCCATATGACAAGTCAGGGGTAGGGTTCAACCATCCCCTGCCATTAGACATCTTGGTTGAAAATATGCAAGGCCTAGAAATAGGCAACAAGGGGGGATTGGCACAAGACCCGTATGCCAATCCAAACACGAGAATACACATTGGGAGATTATCTCCCATGGTCTACAAACACCCATGGAAATAGCAATAATCCCTCTCCTTTTCTAGAGAGAGGTGAAAGTTCAGAGAGCAATCCTCAAAGAGAACAACAACAGCTTTTAGACATTTTTTTGAAATTGTTCCCCTTAGAGGTTCCAGACTGAAATAACACGGTCTCAAAAGAATCGGGTCCCTCCACTAAGAGTGGAACAACCGCAATGGGACCAGATTAATTCACTGGAGCAGGGAAGAGTCCTCAACATCGCAAGCAACAGATGCTTAAGAGGATGAACAATTTTGGATCTATGAAAGTGATTCAGAAGACGAGACTGAAATGGACTATCTTAGACATGCGCGATGACATCACCGCGCTCTAACTCATGAAGATCTAATGGGACAAATGGGTATACGGTTAGGACATGAATGGCACGTAGACCCAGCGAGGTGGGACCAAGTGTTAGACCTATGGCTCCAAATTCAAGATGAGCATCGTCCACCTCGAGATCCCATCATGACAGACGATGCCGAGGGAAGACCCCGCCTTCCTTTTCACACATAGAGATGAGTTTGCACCTAGAGAGGATCCATTCGTGCCCGTTCCCGTAGAGCCAGATCCAGAGTATAGGGAACATCTAAAAGAATCAAGTCATCACACCCGCGGTTCTGGAGACCAAATTCATGCCATCCACATGATCTCCATTGATTTGACCGCACCCATCCGCAATCCGACCGATCCATCACGGTCATTGCATCTAGACATGGATGCCATCGGGCGGGATCGCGTCAATTCACCATTGTCACCATCGAGTCCTGGCCTTTCGGTGAAATGCTTCATTTTACCCCAAGGACAACTCGGGATATTTTTCAAGTCGAAGAGGGACCCGAGGTTCCAAACGTAGATCTTAACTCAGGTGATGATATCCATTTAATCCCAACTCCACATCGGTTGGAGGACGGATCCCACATGTCGATCGAGGAGACGAGCGACGTAGACATCGACACGAGATCCAATGAATCCACGGATTCTCAAGGCTGGGGTAAGCCTTTCCCCCGAAGAGCAAGCCGATTACATTGCCCTTCTTAAAGAAAAGAAGGAGGTTTTTGCATGGTCGTACAAGGATATGCTAGGACTAGACCCGCAGCTAGTCATGCACAATTTAACGCTTGATCCGAAAATCAAGCATGTAAAGCAAAAACTAAGAAAGATGCACCCAACAGTGGCCTTGATGGTCAAAGACGAATTGCAAAAGCTGTTGGATGCACAATTTGTCATCTGCGTGGATTATCCGCCATGGTTGTCCAACATGGTTCCCGTCAAGAAGCCCGACGGGAGGATTCGCATATGCACCGACTTTCGAGACCTAAACAAAGCGAGTCCTAAGGATGATTTCCCCTTGCCAAGCATCGACGCATTGGTAGACGCTACAGAAGGGTCACGAAATGCTCTCCCTAATGGACGGTTTCTTGGGATACAATCAAATTCGTATCAATCCTGAAGACCAACTCAAAACGGCATTCACAACGCCTTGGGGGACATTTTGCTATAAGGTCATGCCTTTTGGCCTTAAAAATGCTGGCGCTACATACCAACGTGCTATGACGTATATCTTCCATGATTACATGCACAAAACTTTGGAAGATTACATGGATGATTTGTTAGCCAAGTCTCTCTTGCGCTCAGATCATCTCGGTGACTTAAGCAAGATTCTCGATCGCCTCATAGAGCATAAGGTCGAGTCGAATCCCAAGAAGTGCGTGTTCGGCGTCACATCCGGAAAACTCTTGGGTTTTATAGTCTCAAAAAGAGGCATCGAAGTGGACCCAAACAAAGTCAAGGCAATCCTTGAAATGGCTCCCCCAACCACTATCAAGCGGCTCAGAAGTCCGCAAGGAAAGGTCGCGTCGATTAAACGCTTCATAGCGCAATTATCCGACAAATGCCGACCAATGAACAAATTATTGCACAAGGGGGTCACATTTCATTGGGATGACGAGTGCCGATCGACCTTTGACGAAATCAAACAATACTTGGCTTCGTCGCCAGTATTGGCACCACCTAGACCAGGTGTGCCATTCTACTTATACATCTCAGCCTGCGAGGTGGCACTGGCGCAATGCTAGCCCGGAAGAATGAACTTCACAAAGAACAGGCTACTTACTATCTTAGCCGCACCACGGTCGAGTTACGAACTTAACTATGCATACGTTGAAAAACTACGCTTGGCGGTGGTGTTTGCTACCAAGAGGCTACGCCACTACATGCTTGAGCAACACTACGTATGTTGTGTCTAAGGAGAATCCATTGCGATACATGATGAGTCGTACTTATCATAGTAGTCGCACGGCGAAATGGATCATGTTGTTGACGGAATTTGACATTGAGTTTATTGGGCAAAAATCTATAAAAGGACAAGTCATAGCCGATCAACTAGCAGAGGCTCCTCTTGAAGACGATCAGCCTCTAGTCATAGAACTACCCGATGATGGGGTCTTCCATGTCTCAGAATCGCCAGATTCTGATGAGCCTAAGTCTCAGGCCGACATAACCTTATTTTTTGATGGTTCTAAATGCGAGCAAGGTGGTGGCGCAGGAATTGTATTCTTCACACCGTAGGGCACTCCAATGCCCATGTCATTTAAATTAAACTTCCAGTGCACCAACAACAATGCAGAATATGAAGCCTTGCTCCTAGGTCTTCAAACAACAATCGCCATGAACATCAAAAGACTGAACATCTTTGGTGATTCGCTGTTAATCGTCAATCAAGTCAAAGGGGTATATCAATGCAAATGCCCAGTTCTGAAGGCCTATAAAGCCCTCGTGGATAAATTCCTGGCAAAACTTGAGTGGTATGACATCGAGGCACTCCCTCGATCATCGAATCATTTTGCGGACACAATGGCCTCCTTGGGGTCACTAATCCCGCAAGACCTTTTCGGTGATATAACAACCATTCAGGTCAAAACCTTATCGCAACCCGCGATGGAGCGTGCAAGCTCAGACTTGACGCCAGGAGTCCACATGATCCAGATCGAACCATCTTCGGATAAGTTCTTTCGAATCCGAGACTATTTGAAACATGCCAAGCTGGGGGTCTTTGTTCTCCCCCACTCCCATTAATAGCAACACAACGCTATTCTTACAAGTTCTATCCCAATCAGCATTTGTTAGGGAAGAACTCCAAAAGGGATTGGTTGTTCAAACTGTCGAGGTATCCGATCAACAGGACTGGTATTTACCCATAAGAGACTACCTCAAGTTAGGTAATCTACCCTTTGGATTGACGCAAGCCGCAAAACGAACATTCAAATAGAAAGCGGCAAAATATGTCTTGATAGGAGACATTTTGTATCGTCGCAGCTACGACGGAATTCTTCTTCGTTGCTTGGACCAGCAAGAGTCCACTTGGGCAGTCACCCAAGCGCATGACGGTACATGTGGCGGCCACTTTAGTGGTATGGCCATTGCAAAGCGCATTCTTCGCATGGGCTATTATTGGCCATCTTTAGAGCGAGATTGTTGCGCGTATGTCAAGAGGTGCGTAAAATGTCAACATCATGCCAATTTGATGCACGTACCTTCCCGGGCCCTACAGACAGTCCGGTCTGCTTGGCCATTTTCGTAGTGGGGCCTCGATCTAATCGAAAAGATCTCCCCTGCATCGTCGAGTCGTCACACGTTTATCATAACGGCCACGGAATATTTTACCAAATGGGTGGAAGCAATTCCGTTAACCTCTACGACAGGACCCCGCATTGCGGAGTTCATTTTGCATTACATCATATGTCATTTTGGTATTCCATCCAAAATAATCTCGGATAATGGGCCATCATTCAAGAACAAAGACGTGCGTGCTTTAACCACAAAGTACAAAATTCAGCACGGCTTTTCAACACCCTATTATCCGCAAGCAAATGGGCAAGCAGAGGCGTCAAACAAGACGCTAGTTGCCATCCTTAAAAAGACCGTCGTAGACAGTCATAAGGATTGGCACATACAAATCCCACTTGCCCTTTGGGCTTATCGCACTAGCATTCGGATGCCCACTGGGGCAACTCCATTTTCACTAGTGTATGGCTCGAGGCGATAATGCCTCTCGAGTTGGAAATTCCTTCCCTCCGCATATCAATGCGGGAGTTCATCGATGATAACACTGCGCGGCTAGGCCCGATTAGACCAACTTACGTTGCTTGACGAACGACGCGTTAATGCTCTCGAGCACTTACGTATCTATCAAGAGCGGCTTAAGAGAGCTTACAACATGAAAGTTCACCTAAGAGACTTTCGGGTTGGTGATTTGGTTCTGAAGGAAAACCAACAAAACTCTAATTTGCCGCCCCACATGAGGGACAAATTCACGGTAAATTGGTTAGGTCCTTATGTCATTGATAGCAAAATAGGACCGGGAACGTACAAGCTAGCTTCTCTTGATGGTATCAAGGAAACAGAACCCTTGAATATCAGTCACTTGCGACCATTTCATATCTAAGAAAGCCATATCCCAAAAAAAAAAAAAGCTCCAAGGATTATCACAATCTCTTGGTCAAATCCAAAAAGCTCCAAGGATTATCACAATCTCTTGGTCAAACCAAAAAGCTCCAAGGATTATCACAATCTCTTGGTCAAACCAAAAAGCTCCAAGGATTATCGCAATCTCTTGGTCAATCCAAAAAGCTCCAAGGATTATCGCAATCTCTTGGTCAAATCCAAAAAGCTCCAAGGATTATCGCAATCTCTTGGTCAAATCCAAAAAGCTCCAAGGATTATCGCAATCTCTTGGTCAAAACCAAAAAGCTCCAAGGATTATCGCAATCTCTTGGTCAAAACCAAAAAGCTCCAAGGATTATCGCAATCTCTTGGTCAAAAAAAAAATTAAAAATTAAAAACAACAAAATACATCAAAAACAACAAAAATTTGCATCTCATTTCTACGCATTCTCAAATTCATCAATTGAGAGTTTTCTCACATCTCATCTTCATACTCGACAAACTCAATTCATCAAAAATACAAAAATATGTAGCTGCATTAAGCATTGCATTCATACAGTCCATCTTGTTCCCCACTGTTCCATTTCATAAAAACAACAAACACACCATGCATTGCTTCCACCACACTAGAGTCAGTGGTCTTTTAATGTATCAAGAGTTTTCGTAGTTCAGCCAAAATTTTCCTCTTTAGCCATGTAATGTATCAAGTCGAACAGATTTTACGAAGGTAGAGTCATACTTGAAATACACCTTGATACGTAACATCCCAACACAAATCTAAACACATTAACAATTCCAAAGTTATGTGAAAGAAAGATGAAACCTGCACAGTAATCTAGGTCACCATAAGCGAAACGGTTATCTTGCTCATCCCCCTGTGCGGATGACCCAAAGAATGCTGAGAGTTGGCAAAAGGACAAGCATCACCCCTACCCAATTCCCAAAAATCCCTAATTCTCAATAGTTGCAAAAAAAATCAAAAAATTTGCAAAACGTCAAAACATCAAGATTTGACATCCTACAGTGCACACATCAAAATGCACTAAGAAACAGTGATTTTTATCACTCCAATCCCTTGCTCAAAAAAAAAAAAAAACAAATCAAAATAAACAATGATCTTATCACTACAAACGAGCAAGTATCCTATTACAATTGAAGAAAAGAAGGGAGTTGAACTTGAATCCCTGGAACTCTCAGCATTCTAAAGGTCTTCTCGCATGACGATATATCTGTCACATTAACTTGCGTACAGATCAATGTTTGCATGTGGATAAGCTAGCTTATGACATCCTAGAAAACATCGCGGATTAATCTAACTAAACATAACAAAGGAGTTAGTGGAGCTAGTTAGGTGATCCTCAGTACGAGGTTCGGTTGAAAGCCCATCTGGAACTAGCGGTATCCTGATAAATACCACATAAATGAACTCAATTGCACACACAGGGATGTGAAATAGCTTGGTCAAAAACAGGTCCGATTCATACCTTGTTCAAAAATCATGTAAGATAAAGTACAGTCGTGGCTAGAGAGCTAGAAGCTGCTTGAGTCTCAGAAAAACTTAGCTACATTTCTAAACCAATCGCGCTACTTTTCGTCTTTGCAATACCATCAGAAAATACAAAAAAAAAAGAAAAACCACATGTATACATACAAATTCATGCATCACAACAATCGCCTAAAAACAAAATAACAGAGTTCTAAACAGTCTATGGTGCCATAGCCAAACATCACAAATCCCATTCATCCATTTCATCTATGCATATCACATATAAATAAAAAACATTTGCATTCATCATAGCATATGCATCCATCAAAATAAATCAACATAATACATCCATATTCATCAACCATCATGCACAAGATCAAAGAAAATCAAAACAACAAAAACAACAAATAAATGCAACACAAAAAAAAAAAGCAATAAACATTGCCAGACACAAGTGCTCTTGCACTTAACCTCTTGGCATAGCAAAACTGATATCGAGGTTTACATTGTCACTATCCTACTCCCTAAGAAGGCTACCATAGCCGGACCGCTCCACGGGAAAACGGATTTCAAGACAATTTAATCCCCAAATGGTGTCACAAAACAACAAAAACATCACAAAAAAGCAACACAAAAACATAGCAATAAACATTGCCAGACACAAGTGCTTTTGCACTTAACCTCTTGGCATAGAAAAATAGATGTCGGGGTTCAAATTATCACTCTCCTAATTCCCCAAGAAGGCTATCATAGCCGGACCGCTCCACGGGAAATAGGTTTTCGACGATTTCACCTCATTATGACATCACCAAAAGGGTTAACACCCACCAAAAATAGGTCCATATGTTGGAAAAATTGCACACGCTTAACGGTAAACCCTCTAAAGGCACCCTTGCACAAGTCATCTTGGGTCAAGCGACTCGTCGCTTCTCTCACGAAGGTCATTCCCTCATCGATTCGTCGCTTGAGGGGGGTAGTCACACTTAGTCACCAACCAACAATCACACACCCAATTAAGGAAAAGGACATGCATTCAAAGAATCATTGACAAAGACAATCACGCTCCTGCTTGGGGCAATAAACAAGCAACAATCAAATCAATCAAACACTTGGCATTTCGTGAATCATGAATACAAGGTTCCCCTGAGGTAAAAACGCCCTTCGCCTATTCATGATTGATCAATGTCTAAGTTCAAGTCACACCTCACCAAAACAGGTTAACACTTGAAATCAAATTCCTTAGCTCGTCAGAAGCAAGGATTCAAGAATGCATGCCCTTTCCATACTTGGGGCATCAAAAGTTGGTTAGGTTACCAAGAAACCCTAATCATTAGTGCTTTGGTTATCTATTTTTGCTCAGCACTGCGTCACCCGTAGAGCTTCCCAAAAAGGGGCATCTGTAGACACCAAAACAGCACCAATCCGATTATGTGACTGCAAACACTGATCGCTTTGACAAACACAGCCCCCAGGGCAGCCCTCAGAGGTCAAACAGTGGTCCTAACCACTTCCATAGCAATTTTGTAAGGTCAGGAAGCAATTTGGTACATTTAGACACTTTGCCCAGTACTCGTCTCACCCAGGGACGATTACTAACTTGCAATCGTCTCACCCGGGGACGATTGTTGTAATCGTCCCACCCGGGGACGATTACCAAGTTTAACGGGAAAAATGACAAACGACGCCAAGTGGCAGCCCGAACGGTCGATTGATGACTCTCGCCTTGCACGCGTGTGTAGGTGGACAGAAGGGCCGTTAGAGGACTGTCACAAGAAGCAATTATGAAAACACAAGTCAATGGAGGACTCCCCTCCCTCATGGGGAGACAAGACTGCCACATGGCGCCTATGACCAACACATGGCATTTGTGCTTCCCTCCCAAAAGAGACCCCTTGGGTCTATAAAAGGTGGGACTTTTCTCACCCAAAAAGATAGGTTGAAGGAGTTTTCAAGCAACGAAGTGCTGCCGAATTGGAGACCCACTTGCATCCCCTTTTATTCATCTTCCCACATCCACCAATCTCTTTTGCAAGGGAGGTTGTTGGTTGGCTTTTGGAAGCTTGAATCCGACCCAATTCCAACACATGGACACCTGAACCAACCAATTCGCCGACCCCCCACTCCTAAGAGATTTTGGGCCCATCCCAAGTGGATTGGTGCCAAAATCAAGTTCCATCGGTGGGCTGCCCACTTGGGCACCCCGCACCTTTTGGATTTAGTTGTAGTTCATTTTCTGTCATTTGTTCATATTCCATGTTATTCTCTGCTGTTCAATAGTTCAGAATCTTGAATCTTGATTTCAAAAGGTTTTCATCGAATATTATCATGCTTTTGTTATTTTGGTTGTCCCACTGACTTGCAGGTAACAACGTCCAATTTCTCGGTGATGGAGGCCAAATTGGGAGAATCCGACCATCTGGGTCGTCCCAAAATGGCCCCAATTACATAACCCCCTTGTTTGTAGGCATTTTGCAGGTCTCGGGAATCGACATTGGAGCAGCGGCAGGTCGGCTTCTTCAACACAGTATCAATCGTCCCTGCAGGGGACGATTAACAGCAGCAATCGTCCTACCGAGGGACGATTAACAGCAGCAATCGTCCTGCTAAGGGACGATTAACAGTAGCAATCGTCCTTACCAGGGACGATTACCAGGTGAAAGTAGATTGGTCGGCTGTCTCAGGGGCAATGGCCTTTTGGTAACATTTTCTGTCTTCTGTCAAGTTTTCAAGCCATTTGGACTCACTTGTATTTACTGTTTCGAGCGAGATGTTTACATGCATATTTCGTTGATTTTAGAGAACGAACCCCTTTCATTTGCAGCGAGGTGCTACGACATTTTCATTGTTTCTTTGATCGTAGGAAAAGCAATCGGAGGTGAAGAACTTATCCACATCGGCGGCGGCAGCATCTTGGCCCGCCCATTGCAATCGTGGGCACGCGGGAAGAGGAAGACTAGGTCACACATTGTAATGAAGACAAATTTAACGCTCCTAGCCCCCAAAAGGGGAGGAGACGTCTATGTAACCGAGGATAAGATATTTGAATAAAGAGGGCTGTGATTTCTTTACATCTTGTCTTTCGTTTCCAAGTTGTCTCCTTTCTCTGTTTTAGTGCATAGGATCAAAGCGTTACATTTTCGTCTTATGTTGCATAACTAGTGTTTCCTTTGCCCGGAATCTCGTGCTTTCATTTGGAATATCTGGAATGAAAGGAATAGTTTAATTTTTTATCAAGATAGGAAGGATATTCATTATATTTTACATAAGAACATAGCCAACTTAGTTGAATCAGTCCATCAACTCCTTAATCATCCCTAAAATCTCCACCAAAAATGGGATCAAGTGATACAAATATTGAATATTAAATATTCTAAGGTCAACCATCTTAAAGGGAATATGAGTATTTGTAAGATGGATAGGACAAGAAATTGGCAACCTCCTCCTAAGAATTTTGGTAAAGTCAATACTGCTAGAGCCTCTAGAGGGAACCCTAAAAAATCTGGTGTGGGAGGAATTGGTAGACTTTTAGATGGCTCCCTAGTTTTTACTTTTACTAAGAATTTGGGTATTCTTTCCAATAACCTTGCTGAGGGGTATGGTATCCTTAGAGGCCTTCAAGAGGCTACTAATGTTGGATGGGAAAAGGTATTAGTGGAGTTTGACTCTCAACTCATGATTAATATTTTGAATAATCCTTCTAAGAATCATAAGGTTTATTGGAGAATAAAAATAATTATTGAGAAGATTCAATTAATCTAGAGGGGATTTTTGAAAGTTGATTACAATCATGTGGTCAGAAATCAAAACAAAAGTGATGATGCTTTAGCTAATTGGACTTTGGATAAAGGTGATCTTATTTATTATGGCCACCCTCCTAGATGGTGGGCTTCACAAATAAGGGAAGCTCTTCTTTCTATCATTTCTTTGGATGGCTCCAGTTCTAAAGGTACCTAGTTTCTTCTTGCTTTATTTTTGCTTCTCTTTGGTTCGATCAGGGTATTTTAGTTCCCTAGTTCAAACTATTATTTCTGTTGTTTCCTCTATTGATTCTTGCCTTAAAAGTATTTTTGTCTAGAAATGTCAATGTTATGTTCAATTATTTTTTTTAGGAGTGTATGTTTTTTTTGTTTTGTTTTTTTTGTTGTTCTTGTGTTTTTGTTGATTTGTGTTTTGCTTTTTGTTCTTTGTGTTTTTGTTGTTCTTGTTCTTGTTCTTGTGTTTATGTATGTTTGTGTTATTTCATTTTTTTTTGTGTGTGAGTGTTTTCTATTTTTTTTTGTTTTTGTTTACTGTTTGTTGTAGGTTGTTTTTTTTATTTTTATTTTTATTTGTTAATTTTGTATTTTTTGGTTGTTTGTATTTTTCATGTTTCTGTTGGTTATGTCTTTGTAGTGTTCTATTTTTTTTGTCATGTTTGTGTGCTTGGTTGTGCTTTATATTTTTGACACACTCAAGGAGCATGTTTTTTATTTTTAATTTGTGTTTTAATTAATTAATTAATTAATTTTATATCTTATTCTATGTTTGTTATATCCTTGAGTATGTCAAAGGTGGTAGGCTAGGACCATGCCCTGGATGATTTTTGCGGAATGGATACCCTTGTCTCCTTGGGTCTTACTCGAAAGTGGCATCCCTTTTGGGATGTTTTCCACAAATAAAAAAAAAAAGAATATTCACCTCAAAACTCAATCACTTTCAATCACTCTCTTAGAAACATATAGAGAATTGTTAAAGACTAAATATGCTTCACATTCATAAACTCTAAATCACTTCCAATCTCTATTTTATCATAGAAACATATAGAGAATTGTTAGAGAATCAATATATTTCACACTCATCAAAGCTCGACCTCTTTCTCAAATGAATTTAGAATATAGAATAATTTGTTTCATAGAACTTGAAAAATCACTTCAACACATTCACTTGACTAGGCTCAACCAACTCTACTCAACCAATCACTCAATGAAATAATCCTTTCTTACAAACCCTAGTCCAATCACATGAACACTCACTCAAAATGTTTCCAACAATGCTTATCAATCAATATCACATAACAATGATACTCATGTTCTTTGCAAACCCTAGTTCAAGTTCCTCACTCACTTACTTCAACAACAATGCTTATAAAACAAGGTTCTATCAACAACTCTTTTATTCCAAAAAACCTTGAAGCATTAAATCAAAACACTCTCAAAAATGCTAACCAAACAATCCTTTTCACTCCAAATTTTCATACACAACATTCAACAATCACTCGCTAGGAATATTATGCCTATAACTTTTGTTGGATATAAAAGGACCTTTGGAAAAAGTTTTCTTAATCACAATTTCCTTCTTTCCAATTTCAATCGTTAAAAACAACAATATCACTTCAATTCTTTCTCAAAAATATTCCCTTAGACACACAAAATAATCACAACTCAATTTATGCCTTATTGCTTCCTTCTAAAACTAACACTCATCATAACATACATAAAAATAATTTTTTTGATACACCTTATAAATGCCAACTTGAAATAATATCCAACACCATAAAATATCAACCAAACACTTTACAATCCTTTCAAAACCTTTGAGAAAATAACATTAAAAATTTAATTTTGAAAAACCCCTATATCTCCCTTTGCATCCTTAGAACCAAATTAAAATAATGCAAAAATTAATTTTTAAATGCCCAAACTATATTCCCAAAAATTTTGGTGACTAATATCAAAGCATACCTCTTTGTTCCCAAAAGGGGATTTGGTGAGACTCGATCCGTATTCTCCTCTATCCTAAGCACCTTAGTGCTTTGGAGCCCACTGCGTGGACTACTAAGGCCCACATGAAGGAAGTATGAAGTCCTTCCAAATATGCCTCTGTCGTTGTCTTATCTTTCATGAATATTGCACGTTTTCTCTCTTCCTTGGACGCAATGAAAATTACAAGGCTCATAATTTATTTTGAAGGCATGGTAAGGTTTGGTGAAGTGAGTGTTCCCCCTTATATACACATTTTTAAACTCCTCACGTTGGTGCTTTTGTCATTCAAAATTGAATTTCAAATTTTAATTTTAATAACCCACTTTAGGGTTATTTAACCTTAGCTTAAATTAATTTATAATTAATAATTAAATTAATTAATAATTAATTTAAATAACTTTATAAGTTAAGTAAACTAACTAGTAAATTAATTTAAAATTAATTTTAAACTTCCTTTGTATAATTTTATAAAAGAATATTATAATATTATTCACTTGGGCTTCTTTTGAATTTTGGACCAAATCTGACTTCCTAGAACCGGGTCTTGAAACTAAAACTGAATTATCCTTTTGCATTTATTGGAGAACCGAAAAATAATTCTGCCAATCGAAACTGCCACTAAAAGCTTGACATCAATGACCATTCACTTTTGACATCAATGACAACTTATCACTCAAAATGTCCAACAAAGAATATATGGGATCTAGTTGTGGAGAGAATCTAAATGAAACTTTCTAGTTGGAAATATTATCTTCTTAGTCATGTAGGTAAAGCACATTTAGTGAAATCTACCGTCTAAAGTATTCTTTATCTATTACCCATATATTTTTAAAATCTCATCTAAGATCACCCAAAAATTTTAGCTCATGCAAAAGATATTTCTCTAGTTGGGTTTTGAGAGAAAGAAGAGATTCCCCCTTGTCTCCTATAATCATGTCTATAGAAGAAGAGAAGTAGGAGGTTTATGTTTTAGAAAACTAAAACAAATGAATACAGATTTATTGGCCAAGCAAAGTTAAAAGTTGTTAAGGGATGAAAACTCACATTATCTCAACCAAGTATTTGAACCAAATCAAAAATGTTTTGGCTGATCCCCTTCCCCCCTTAGGATTTAAGTCCCTCATTCTTAAAGGGTACACATGGAACCTAGGAAATGGTAAGAAAATTAGTTTCAAGGAAGATCCTTGGCTTCTTAATGCCTCTCTAATTATATTTACTCATATCTCAATTGTAGAGCCCAAAACAAGACTTCTCTTTGACCCCAAAGTTACTAATTTTATTAAAATAAATAATGGTAAGAATATTTGGAAATCTCTTTCCCTCCCTAACTTCAATATTGAAGAGTTGGAGGCCTTCAAATTCCTAAATTACAAGTTGAGAACTCGAGTAACTAAAAATTTACATGAAGAGGACATCATTTTTTTGGAAAGGTGAAAAAGATGGATCTCTCTATTAATGTATCGTTCCAAATTTTTTGCACCCTTACCTTCAAGCTATAGGATCCATGCCCGGAAGGAGGATGCGAAAAGGATGGGACAATACCTCGGACTGAGAGGCCTTTGGAAGGTCCCGCCTCTCGGGGGAGGTGTATTAAGGTGATTTTTTGATGGATGGTGGGTTCACCAGGAAACTTTTGAATGGCAGTTTCCACGCCTAGGTTGGGAATATGTTTGATGTGTTCAATTTTATCTTTAATCATCCAAAGCCTAGGTTTGGCCAAATGAATCTAAGTTGTTCTATATGAAATGCAGATTTAAATGAATACAGAAAGTAGGATTAACAGAAAACACAGAGAATAAATTAAGTGAAGAAATCCATACCTGGTTTCGGATGTCTGATGGAGGTTCTAATTTTTGAAGCAGTCAAGATCGTCTGGAATTTGACAGGATCATCTCCGATCTACAGGATCGTCTGAGATCTAACGAATTCGTCAGATGAATTCGTCAGAGACCTGCAAACAGAGAAATAGATACAAAATACCAGAAATACAACTATTCTGATGAAGGAAAATGATGTACAATAATAATAAGGATGTTAATAAGATAATCCCGAATAGAAATGCAAGAAAATTGTGACACTTTAATAGCTAATCATGATTTTATTATGCAATTAAACTACATGGGTGAACTCCAAGATGCAGGATAACAAGAAATAATGATAAAACTGACTAAATGCAGAATAAAATAGCAGCAAAGTATAGAAAAAGCACAAACTCTGGGCACTGATTGCCCCCAATGCAAACTACAGTCAAAATCGTCTCAAATTTGACAGGATCATCTCCGATCTGGACAGGATCGTCTACGACGATCTGAGCTTGCTCCAGCTAAAGAATAACAAAGTTCCTGCAAGAAAAATTGGAAAGCACAAATGCAGATGGTAATCCAAGGTATTCTAATGCGCGTACAGGTCAAGTTATAGGAAAATTCAGCCAGCCAGGGGAATGTCAAGGGGGGTCCTAAGGTTTAAATAGGCTTAGGAGGGAGGTTAGGAGGTTGGAGATCATCCTAATTTGGAAGATCTCCAACGGGGGAGGTCTCTAGCGGCACAGAAACGCTTCTGCCCAACTTAGAGACGCCGTTGAAACAGAGGCTAATTATGAAAAATTAGTTTTGGGATGAAATCGTCTGGACGTCCTAGTCCAGATGAAATCGTCCGATCTGAGGCGATATCGTCTGATCGACGATGATATCGTCCAACGGTCACAACAACTCCTAAGAATGGCATGGAAAACGAGGAAATGGGTAGCAGGCGATTTTGGAGCGGTTTTGGGGTTGAAAATTTAAATTTGAATTATTACTAAGGTAATTTTAATTATTGCTAAGTTTTACTGCGCCAATTTTAGGGTGCTACATTTTGCCCCCTCTTTAGTGAATTTTTTGAAGAAAATGCGTTAAAGATGAGTTCTTCTCAATCTACGAGAAAGCAAAAATTATTCCCATTTTTTAGGCGACGATTCTTGGTCGAATCGTACGACACTTTACTATGGTGCCCCCTCCGTGTTTTTACCCAAATCGAATGTTTGAGGTAAAAACGTGGAAAAGCAAAATTTTAAAATGTTGTTTAAGTGTTTTTGAATAAAATTAAGAAAAATAGGGTAAAACCCTAATTCATTGTTACTGTTCATTTTTACTGGTTTTATTTTTGATGATATGACTTGTCTTATGTGTTTGTATGATGCTTTAATTTTTTTGATGTGATTGATTTGATGATTCATGTAATTATGTCGTTTGGAAATATTATAGTTTGGATGTCATGCTTTTAAATTTTAAATGAAATAATCTGATGTAAACAAATTGATTGTTGTGATGTGATTTGATAAAAAAATAAAAGGGGACTTCTAACAATAATTTCAAAGGACATTGTCGCTATTATAGACCATTTCATGGAGTCACCGCTCACTCGGTCATCAAGCTAATCCCGGTATAGAAATATTGTTAAAAAGTAAAAGAGTGCTTAAGAGACTGTCTTAAGACTTTGTTGTGATGATGCAAATGATGATGATGATGGTGATTTGTTTTCAGAATTTTCATAAAAATAGTATGCATGAAATATTTTAAAATGATTTTTGCTAGGCATAAATTCCTAAGTGTGATAAAATTTTGAACAATTCCTTAGGAATTATACCATGGTTGCAAAAACTGAATTTGAACATAATGACATGAAATAGAATAAGTGTTCGTTTGTTTGTAAAGCATAATTGTGTAACATAATGATGTAAGTCATATGTTTTTATGATTTGGAATAAATGGGAAAATAAAATGAAAACAATGGTTTGCGCTAGGCATAGAATATTTAGGTATAGACTTATACCATCATCGTGAAATCCAAAGAAGAAAATAATAGTTTTATTGCATGGTTGATTTTTAATTTTTGAAAATAAACAGAAAATATGAAGATGAGGACTTGCGCTAGGCATAAAATTCCAATTGTGGTTTTGGAATTATACCATCGTCACGAAAGTCAAAAGTTATATATAACTGTAACTTTATTGCATGTTTTTAAAAATGATTTTGATTTTTTTTTGGTAATGCATGTGGTTGTCTTTATACTAAACAACTGTTCTCAGAGAAGAAAATGAAATTATTCCAGACAATTTGCAAAAATATTTCAAGGTATCTTAAAGACAAAAGTTAGATTTATAAGGAATCCCATGTGCGTATGTGAGTTCATTTCCGATCTTGATTTATCATAATGATACACAAAATCTCTCAAATACAAATGTGTGTGCGATTGTAGTATTCATTTACCAGGTTTGAGCAAGATACTATGATACAAGTGATTTGAATTAACCAAATAAGTGTTCATTAACCATGATTTAGATGCATATAACCATACCAGACTACTATGTAAGTCAGGTTATCAAGAGCTAGCTAATCCATAAGCAGACATAGGTCTATACAAAAGAAGGTCGCTAATGTGACAGACATATCACCACGCTAGGAGTTACCCAAGGCCAAGCGGGTTGGGCACAAACCACCTGTTATGGGGCTTACCTCACAGTTTTTGAATAATTGAGAATTCCAGGGATTCAAGCTCATCAACCCTTCTTTTCTTTTCAAGGGGTAGGGAAAGGATTTTATTGCATTTGCTTTTGCTCATTTTGCTTGCTTCTTTCTTTTTTTTTTGTATTTTTCTTTTTCATTTTGCTTTGATATTTGAGATAATGCTGAAATAACCTTTTTCTTGTTCTCTTTTTCTTGAAATTTTCTTTTCTTTTGCTTCCTATTCTAGGGATACTTGCTCGGATTAGCTGTAGAGCAAGGGATTTTTATTTCGGGTAGGGGTGAGCTTGTCCTTTTGCCAATTCTCAAAGATTCTAGACCATGTGCATGATAGGATAGCAGGGGAAACTTTTCGCTCAAGAAACCACTTCTACTATGTAGCATAGCATGGACATTACAAATATAATCATTTTATTGTGAAAAGATATGCTTGGTTTAAGTAAATAACAAGATCAATTCTCTATGCTCAAACTTTATTTAATTGAATTTTGTGGACTTTGATATAAGAGAGATTAGTAATCATGCCAAATAAATCAAGATATTTATTCATGTGAATGTGAAAGTGCGGGATTCCAAATAAATGCTAATTTATCCAAAATAACTGAAAATATAACTGCAATATGTCACAATTTAAGAAGTACAAAAATAAAAGATGTTTTTGAAGATTTTGATGATTTTGAATGTTTTTGGGTTTTTAAATCTATAAATTGAAAGAAATACAAGATAGTGGTTTTTGAAATATTTTAAACAAATATATACAATGATGAAATGACCAATTTTTATGCGTAGTAACATTTAAGATGCAAAATATTCATAGGTTCTTTAAGTTCTTTACCATCTAAGGTAGATAATTTGTATGCTCCCGATTCAAATTTAGCAGTGATAATATATGGTCCAAGCCAGTTGGGCTCAAATTTACCTTTAAGGTCTTTAGTTGCATTAGTATTTTTTTGATTTTCTTTTAAAACAAGATCGCCGACCTCAAAGGATCGATGACGAACTTTCTTAGCATATGATCTTTTAAGCTTGTTTTGGTAGGCACGAAGATGCTCCAAAGCATTGATGCACTTTTCATCTAGGAGTTCCAGCTGACTGAGTCTGCCAGCTCGATATTCATCTCCTACTTTGGTATCTTGAAGTAGTAGAGCCAAAGAAGGAACTTCTAATTCAAAGGGAAAAATGGCTTCAGTGCCATAAACCAAAACAAAAGGTGAAGTACTTGTGGGAGTACGAACACTAGTTCGATAGGCCCACAAAGCTGGATATAATTGAATGTGCTAGTCGCGACCAGATTTATTGACCAATATTTTGAGGATTTTGATTAAGGTTTTGTTAGATGCTTCTGCTTGGCCATTACCCTGAGGATAATAGGGAGTGGACCAACGATGTTGAATCTTATATTTTTGGCATAATTTCTTAACATCTTTATTTTTAAAACAAGTTCCATTGTCTGAGATGAGATTTGCAGGAATTCCGAACCTACAAATGATTTGATTAAAAATAAATTTAGAGACTTGTGTTCCAATGCAGGAAGCTAAAGGCATAGCTTCAACCCACTTCGTGAAATACTCAGTGGTGGTTATGATGAATTTGTGTCCATCAGATGACACAGGATTGATTTTGCCAATAATGTCTAAGCCCCATTTTGAAAAGGGCCAAGGAGATGAAATAGCATGCAGGTCTTGTGTAGGGGCATGGACAAGGTCAGCATGTTTCTGGCACTTGTCGCAATGGCGCACATAATCATGTGCATCATTCTCCATGGTAGGCCAAAAGTATCCTATCCTAAGGAGCTTTTTAGCAATGGCACTACCACTGAAGTGTCCTCCACAAGATCCATCGTGGGCTTCACTCAAAGCTGATCTGGATTCTTCTAAATTCAAACATCTCAATAGGATACCTTCAAAAGATCTCCTATATAAAGTATTGCCAATTATTACAAATCGACTTGCTCGTCTACGTAATAACCGACGCTGGTTTCTATTGGAATTGGCAGGGAAAGTCCCATTGTGAAGAAAATCAAATATATCTATATACCAAGGTTCAAGAGTAGTTTCATTGATTAGAAACACATCCAAAGGTTCTAAGCATGACTTATTTGAAGCGGGTTCCTGGAGTCGACGAATAATTATGGTGGCATATTCGTCATCTAACTCCAAGGGCAGAAGAGATGCAGCTGTGGCCATAGCATCAACCGCATGGTTGCTAGTTCGAGGAATAGCTTCCAAGGTAACTTGATCAAATAAAGATATTAATTGTAAAACATATGCTTTATATGGGCGCAATTTATCATCTCTGGTCTGATAAACTTCATTAATTTGGTTTATAACAAGTTGAGAATCACCAAAAACTAGCAGATGTTTAATTTTTAGCGCCAAGGTAGCTCGTAATCCAAGGATTAGAGCTTCATATTCAGTAGTATTATTGGTGCAAGCAAATGTTAATTTAAAGGACAAAGGTATAATGTGTTTTTGTGGAGATATTAAAATAATACCCGCACTAGCCCCACTCATACATCGGGCTCCATCAAAGTATAAGGACCATTGTTCAACATGGTCTGCCTCTAATTGAAGGCATTCATCAAGAAACTCAATGATGAGGGGATGGGTAGACTTTAAGGGTGCAGCAGCTAATTGATCTGCTATGATTTGACCCTTAACAGACTTTTGTCCTATAAACACGAGTTCAAACTCGCTCAAAGCAAGAACCCACTTAGCTGTGCGACCCGATAAATAAGGTCGACTCATGAGATACCGCAAGGGATCATATTTAGCAATGACATAAGTTTTCTGACTGAGCATATAATGGCATAATTTTTGCATAGAAAATACGATTGCTAGACATAGTTTTTCTAATGTTGTGTAGTGGGTTTCATAACTAATTAAAGTTCGGCTAATATAATAATTAGCACGTTCTCTTTTCTCATCATCAAGTTGAGCTAACATAGCTCCTAAAGCAAAATCTGAAGCTAAAATATACAGGATAAATGGGCGATCAGGTCTAGGCGGTGAAAGCACAGGTGGGTTAAGGAGGTATTGTTTGAGAAGTTCAAAAGCTTCCTTACATTCGTCATCCCAATTAAAAGGGACATCCTTCTTAAGGAGCTTAAGAAAGGGACCGGTTTTGTCCACCAACTTATCGATGAAGCGATGGATAGCTTGAAGCTTACCTTGTAAACTTCGTAACTCAGATATATTGGTAGGTGCGGGCATATCTGTGATAGCCGCAATCTTGAGAGGGTCAATTTCGATACCACGTAAAGAAACTATAACCCCTAATAGTTTACTAGACTTAACTCCGAATATGCATTTAGCAGGATTTAGTCGGATAAGATATTCCCTTAACCGATCAAACACTATCCTTAAATCATTTAAATGATCATCTTCTTTGATGGAACGAGCTATGATATCATCTACGTAATCATGTAGGATATCATGCATCATGTCATGAAAAATATAAGTCATAGCTCGTTGATAGGTTGCACCTGCATTCTTTAAGCCAAATGGCATCACTTTCCAACAAAAGGTTCCCCAAGGGGTAATAAAGGTTGTTTTAGCTTGATCTTCAGGAGCTATCCTGATCTGATTATAACCAGAAAATCCATCCATTAGGGACATCATTCCGCTTCCAGCAATAAAATCAATGATTTGATCCATGTTTGGAAGAGGAAAATCATCTTTAGGGCATGCAACGTTAATATCTCTAAAGTCTGTGCAAACCCTAACTTTGGTAGCTTCTTTCTTGGTGACTGGAACTACATTCGAAATCCATTCAGCATAATCAATAGCTTGTATAAAAACAACATTCAAGAGTTTTTCTAACTCCCCTTTGACTAGTAAGGCCACTTTGGGATGCATTTTTCTAAGTTTCTGTTTAACCGGTTTAGCATCCGGATGGACTACTAGGTGATGCATGACTACAGAAGGGTCTAAACCTGGCATATCTTCATATGTCCAAGCGAAGACATCTTCATATTCTTTAAGAAATGCAATGTATTGCTCTTGTTTTTCTTGACTTAATTCTGATCCAATATTGATTATGTGGGGATTATCCTCGGCTCCAATGTTAATTTTAATGACGTTTTCTACTTCCATGTGTAGATCTCTTTCAAAATTAGGTGGGGCGGGTGAAACGCCCAATTCTTGTAATTCTTTTAAAGTTAACTTGGATAATTCATCTTGAGGAGTCGTGGCCTCAAGTTGGGCTATAGTAGGTATAGAACCATCAAAATAAAAACCATTGTGTAACATCTCTTCAACGGAGACATCATGGAAAATATCTCCTTCCAACTCATCATCGGATTCAGCAATCATTTCAGGATAAGCTATGGACAACATATTGCATGTAAATGGCTGATTTTTTAGAGGCAAATCATCACGATCATCCAAATAATCTTGATAACATATAAGTTGATCATCATCTTCAAAAGGGAAGGGTTGACCCTTACTAGGAAATAGGCCCACACCACATCGGGCGGGCCATGGTTCTACCTCAAAAGGTTCTTTCATACCATTTTGGAAAGGTCCCAAGCCTTTCCCTTTATATCCCATTTTAAGCATTATAGGTTTAGCTTTAATATACTCATTAGTAAAATAACATCGAGCATATCCATCATGATGAGTTTTGATATTCCTAGGTATTCTTCCCTGATCATATCCCTTATAAATGAAGGCACAACTCCCGACTTGGTAAGTACTTCCCATAGGTTGTGGGAGGCCCAAAGTACGAGGAGATGGCGGCAAATTACTTAAGATAATGGAATTTTGCATAGAAGCATTTGTTTTTTTTTATATAAGAATGTGAGATAAATCAGGTAAGAGTTCATCAGAAAGAGCATAAGATGTAGAAGGATCATTCCCTATATCTTTAGATGTGGAAGGTATGATAGATGTAGATAATGTGGAGGTGTTAATAGATGGGTCTATAGGTTTTGAAATGATAGGGACAGAACATGAAGGATTGGTTATGGATTTAAGATCTTTTTGAGGTTCTAGTGTGGTTTGTTTAGAAGATTGTTGATCTATATATGAGGGTGAAATTAATGGAGGAGAAACAGATGAAGTTATGGGTGTGTGTTTCACAGTTTTAGATGAAAAATAAGAATTAGGATGTGTGGATGACAGAGCAGGGCAAAATTGGACTCCAACGAGTTCTTACCAAAGCACACATATCAAAGGGTCTAGGATCACCATGGATAGTGACCAACTGATTTTTAAATTCGAATTTAACACATTGGTGTAAAGTTGATGGGACAACCCGCATTGCGTTGATCCAAGGACGACCCAAGAGGATATTGTATGATGCGGGGCAATGTACAATAAACACGGTCGTATCTAAGGTTCTCGGACCAACTTGCAATGGGATGGTGATAACTCCACACGTTTCTTGTGTTTCATCATTGAAAGCTTTTATGATCATGTCAATTTTCTTCATTTCATCACTTCTAAACCCAAATCTTTGGTAGAAGTCAAAAGTGCAAATATTTAGAGATGAACCATTATCAATCAACACTCTTTTGACTGCTACATCTCCTATTAGGGCAGTAATATATAAGGGGTTATCCTTATGTAAACTATGTTGCGGTATATCTTTATCTCGAAAGTCAATACAATCGACTTCTCTAGTGATGATAGTATTGGTCATGGCTTCAGGTTGAATGTTTTGTGGTACCATCATTTGGCTTAATGTAAGCATCAATTCATCCCTATGGGTAGGAGAAGATCTTAATAAGTCCAAAAGGGAAATTTTGGCTGTAGTATTGGATAATTGCTCATTAATATTATAAGGAGGTTTAGGTTGAACATTAGGAGCATGATTCCCTTTATTGGGATTTTTCAAAACAAATGGGGCTGATCCATCGTTTTGAACTTGATCTTGTTGAGAATTTTGAGCTTGTTGTCTGGTAACGACTCCGATGGTACCTACAATGTTATATTGAGGATGTTGAATAGGTCTTGGTCTAGCATTTATAGCTTGTTCATTAGAAAGGAACTGATTAGAAGAGGGTCGAGTAGTAACTCTTCTAGGAAATGGTTCTTCTGGAACCATAGAATCTGTGATAGGTTGAATAGGATCTGATTCATCTTCAGAACTATTCGATTGATTTGAAGTGATTTCTATGTCACTTTCAGTATCCGATTCTACATCACTGAGATCCGATGTTTGAATATTATGTAGGGGCCTGGTCGTGACCATGGATAAAGTTGTGTCAAATTTTTGTAAATCATGATTAGGTAAATGTCCACTAATAGTTCCTACATATCGGGTAGGAGGAGGAACATTATGATGCTCAATTTGATTGGCCACCTCTTTACCATGTCTTGGTAAAGGATGTTGAAATATATCTAATGATTGATTAGCATTTTGATTTTGATTTTGGGGAATGTTCTTTTGAGCGTTATTAGGAGCATTTTGTTTAGGTTGGAAGGCTTGCACCTCCATCTCATTATTATCAATCAGATCTTGTATTTTATGTTTTAACCTTTTACAAGAGTTGGTAGAGTGTCCAGGTCCTCTATGGAAATCACAATGTAAATCGGCTCTGTATCCGGGTATGGTTGGATTAGGTTCCCGGATAGCCGGTAATTGAATCAAACCTCTTTCGAGTAATTGGGGTAGAATAGTTGATAATGGTTGATTTAATCTAGTAAACTCTCGAGGAGGTTTATCAGGAGGTTTTAATATAAATTTTTCTGTTGTCTTCGTTGTATTGATATTAGCAACATTTATGTTGTCAGTGACTCCGTCACCTACAACTTGTTTGTTTTTATATTGATTTCTGGATGTTTTCTCATCATATTTCTTCCTAAGTTGGCCTCTCCTAATGAGAGCATCTTCTACTCTTCGAGCCAAGTCTATAGCCTGATCGAAGGTAGTTAAGGTAGCAGTTGATAACTCATAAGATATTTGTTCTTGCAAATTATTAATAAAAATGTCCAACATTTCCCTATAAGGTAGCACAAAGTGCAGTTTTCCTGTCAACTGCCTCCATCTAGCTAAGAAATCCGCAAAACATTCATCTTTGTCTTGTTTTAAGTTGTACAAATCTTTAATGGTTACATGCCTCTCGATATAGGCACTAAATTGATGGACAAAAGATTCAGTTGTCTCTTCAAAATTTCTCAAAGAATGAGTGGGCAATTGGTAGTACCACTCTAATGCCATTCCTCCTAAACTTTTTGGGAACATTTTTAGTAATAACAAGTCATCATGTGATATATCATGACATGCTATCCTAAACATGCGAAGATGCTCTATGGGATCTTCAGTTCCTTTATATATAGGCAGGACGGGCATGGGAAAGTGTTTAGGGTATGGTTGTGCTACAACTATAGGATCTAGAGGTTGACTACACATCTCTCGATAATTGTACGAGGGACGGTAGGGATCCATCTGGTCCATGCGGGAAGCTAACTGTTTCACCATGGCTTCCAGATTACTGGTTTGCCCACCATATTGATTCGGTGGAGCATGAATATGGGATTGGTGAGCATATGATGGAGGGACATGCATATTAGATGCTATATTACTATTGTGTAAATTGTTGGTAGGAAGGGTGTTATGAAGAAGTTTTGAAGTTGTATTATGTTGTATCCCAGATTGTTGGAAATTGGTGTTTGGCTTCATTTTAGGTTTTTGTCGATTTGAAGCATATTGATCAATAGTTTGGCAAAATAAAGCAGTGAATGAAGGTCTCTTTTGTGTGGGCATGATTTTAGGCTCAATAACAGGTTCCTTAGGAGGTTGGGTAACCTATTTGTTTTTGCATATTCTGAATTATAGCGGCCATATCCATATTGGATGGCCCAGCTTTATCACTTTCTTGATCAATGAAAGACAAGGGATTAGTGTGTATGTCAAACATATGTTCCATGGCTGCTTGAGTGTCACTAATTTGTCCCCTATCAATACGAACTGCCATATTAAGAGCACCAATATTATTATTGAAGAATTTCCAAAAATGATCTATGTTATCAAAAGCAATAGTTCCATCTTGAGCCATTCTAGGGGATGAGGATCCTTCCTCCCTAACATTTTCTTGTTGTTCATTTTCTTCAACCAGGTCATCTTCTGGCTGTTCTAGAGTTTCTTCTTCTGGGATTGGATCCTCAGGAAGGGTATTTAATTTTTTGTTTTTCTTGCCTAACCAATCTTCTTCTTCTTCTTCTTCAGTTTGTTTACCATTCCTAAGTTTAGTCATTGTGCTTAAACTTAGATTTCAGCAAATATATATATATGCAACAAGCTTAAGAGGTATATATTTTAATTATATACCTACTATAATATTTAAAATGAAATGTTTTGGTTTTTGTTATGTTTTTTTGGTTTTTGGTTTTAATAACAATATTATAAAGATAACAAACAACACACAAAATGCAAGAAATAATAATAATGAAAGCAATGATCTAGTTTTCTATAAACAATTTATAAATATCATTAATGGGCTCAAGTTCTTCAGGATTCATGAAATGTTCTTCTTCAAATTGAAAATTTTCTTTCAAGAATTTGACAAAAAGTGCTATAGTGATATTATCTATTTCAGATTCTGTTTTGTAAAAGTAAAGCTCGTGGCAATACTCTCGATATAACACAGCTCTAGGAACTCTCCTCCATATTTCCCTATCCGTAAGAACGACCTCTTGGTCTTCTACACGACCTAGGAATTGGTGTATAGTGGCTGCATTCTCGAGGTATTCCTCGAAGGTGAACAATTCTGAAGACACAAGAGCTCTCCTATAAGCTAACCACCTATGGCAAGCTCTCTGAAGTTCATGATAAAAAATGAGTTGATGAGGATCCAGGATTCTATCTAGGACAAGCCTCTTGATTTGTCTAAGCTCTGTTGACCTAGATGAAATGATACCTAGTCTCCTATCAAGTTCGTCCCACAAAAGTTGGTTTCTATCTGTTTCAGGCACACTAAGCACATAATTGATTTCTATGGCTACTAATTGGTTTTCAACATTTATAGTAACTACTAGTATTTTCTTAGGAGCTACCATCTAAACATGATATGCAACTTGGTAGTTTTCTAATGATTTTAAATGCATCTATTTTTTTTTTTTTGTTTTTGTTTTCAAAAGGTTTTAGTTTCACGTCGGGTTCACCAAAATGTATCATTCCAAATTTTTCGCACCCTTACCTTCAGGCTATAGGATCCGTGCCCGGAAGGGGGATGCGAAAAGGATGGGACAATACCTCGGACTGAGAGGCCTTTGGAAGGTCCCGCCTCTTGGGGGAGGTGTATTAAGGTGATTTTTTGACGGATGGTGGGTTCACCAGGAAACTTTTGAATGGTCGTTTCCACGCCTAGGTTGGGAATATGTTTGATGTGTTCAATTTTATCTTTAATCATCCAAAGCCTAGGTTTGGCCAAATGAATCTAAGTTGTTCTATATGAAATGCATATTTAAATGAATACAGAAAGCAAGATTAACAAAAAACACAGAGAATAAATTAAGTGAAGAAATCCATACCTGGTTCCGGATGTCTGATGGAGGTTCTAATTTTTGAAGCAGTCAAGATCGTCTGGAATTTGACAGGATCGTCTCCGATCTATAGGATCGTCTGAGATCTGACGAATTCGTCAGACGAATTCATCAGAGACCTGCAAACAGAGAAATAGATACAAAATACCAGAAATACAACTATTCTGATGAAGGAAAATGATGTACAATAATAATAAGGATGTTAATAAGATAATCCCGAATAGAAATGCAAGTAAATTGTGACACTTTAATAGCTAATCATGATTTTATTATGCAATTAAACTACATGGGTGAACTCCAAGATGCAGGATAACAGGAAATAATGATAAAACTGACTAAATGCATAATAAAATAGCAGCAAAGTATAGGAAAAGTGCAAAATCTGGGCACTGATTGCCCCCAATGCAGACTGCAGTCAAAATCATCTCGAATGTGACAATCTGAGCTTGCTCCGACTGAAGAATAACAAAGTTCCTGCAAGAAAACTTGGAAAGCACAAATGCAGATGGTAATCCAAGGTATTCTAATGCGTGTAAAGGTCAAGTTACAAGAAAATTCAGCCCTTCTTCTTTTCGTTGATTGTATAGAATAAGATCCTTACCTTAGAAAATCTTCAAAAAAGAAGGATGTATTTTCCCAATAGGTGTTATCTTTGTGAAAATAGTGATAAAACCTCGAACCACTTATGCTTCTAGTGTCTCTTTTCCCTAGAGGTCCTCAACTCCATTTCAAAATTTCATGGAGTATTTTTAGGTTGTTCCAAATATTCATTTTGATATTTATGATCAATGGACCTTCCCATTTTCTAATAGTCCTTTAGTCTCCCTCATATTCTTTGGGATATTTGAAAAAAATAAATAATATGGCCTTTAAGAACTCTAAAAGAGATGTTGTATTTGATTGTTCTATAATTCTCAATGCTATTATGTAAAATATCTCAAGCTTACTCTTAGAAAATAGTGGGCCTTATAAAAATAAGTATAGGTTGGAGGATAAGTTAGATATTTTGATAAGGAATAAATAGATGGTACATCCTAGCCTAATTGATAGATCCCAAACTAAATGGATCCGCTCTAGATGAATCAAGCTCAATATTGATGGTGCATCAAAAGGAAATCCATGGAAATTTGGGGTTGATGGCGTGTTTAGGAATGATAAGGATGAAATTATTCTTGCTTACACAAAAAATCTAGGATTTTTGATTAGTCACTTTATTGAAGCTAGATATTTCTTTTAGGGGACAACTTTGTTGGAAGCTCTAGATTGAAAAAATATTATCATCAAAGGATTTTATTTAAACATTATCAACTCTGCATCTAGTTCCCAAATATCTATTTGGAGCATACAAAATATGATAGAGGAATCTAAAAGACATATTCAATCCTTGGAATATTCTCAAATTAGACATATATAAGAAGGAAATAAATATGTAGATCTCTTGGCCAATCTTAGTCTTCTTCAAGAAGGATTTACCATTTGGAGGTAATATTTCCCTCAAATTCTTTCTTAGATGTTATAAGGGTCTTAATTTATTTTGTTAGTCTCTTGAATCCTTTATTATGAGGGATCTTATTTTTTTAACTCTTATTGTGGTGGAGTTCTCTTGTGTTGTTTCAAGTACAATTTTATCTAGTAGAGTGAAAGGAATCCCTTAGCACCAACTATCCTCTTTTAAATTTTAATTTCTTTTTGAAAATATGTTTTTAAGTTTTAAATGTAGAATTTCATTGATAGCTCCCTTTTTTTTGCCTAAATTCTTGATGGTAACAAATGAATTGTGCTTTTCTATGAATTCTCTGACCCACAAATAAATTATGCTTTCCTCAATTTCCTCAATCAACAAGGATGGATATTTCACAATTAAGTGGTAAATTAAGAATAGTTTCTAGGAGTGGCATCTCATTCTTTGTATGTTTGGCTTGTGGTTTATTTTTATGCTTCATAGCATGTCAAATCCTCCTATCAGGTTGTCATACTCATGGTAGCTATGTATCCAATGCCCACCTCAGATTATGACTTGGCTAAAGGTCACCTTAATTTGATGTGGGAAATTTGATTTTGATCTTTCTCTCTCCTTTTTATTCCTTTCCACATGATTGGGAGTAGGATTTGTACCTATTTTTGCTCAAATCTTATCCATAATTAGTTGTTTTAATCATGTGAAGTGTGTCATGCTGTAATTCTTTACACTCTCATTTGGTATGATTTCCATGAGTTATTATGGAAATACATGGAATAACTTGTGGTTTAATATCCATAGTGTAAAGTCCTATAGTATGGTTGGCGAATTGGTTATGGTGGAACTCGAGTTCTCAAGATGAACAAGGACGTCAAATAGATTAATGAGAAATAATGACTTCTTAACTATCTGATGAGGTTCAATGGACATGATAGGGGTGTCTCTGTCCAAATGGCACAGTCCTAGAAGTATGGGAATATCAGAGTGAATGCGTTAGATTTCCAAATCATATTAAGTATAGGTGAAGATTATATAACTATAAGTATAGGTGAATATTATATAATTATAGAAAATATGTAAACATTAGAAAAAAAAAAAAAAGTACGTCCATTACAAATGATTTAGGAATAAAAATAAAAAATCATATCACAATTTTATTTCCTTAAATAAAATAAGTAATATACCACTTAAACTACTAAATATATTTTGACCTTAGGGTCTCATGATCAGAGTGATTTTGAAAGAAGTAAAAATACTTTAAAGAGATCTAACTCAAGAGGATTGAAAACACTAGTGAGGAATACATAAAAACTAAGAATAGTTAATTACAAAAAACTCTTGTGATATTAAAAACTCAAAAAGAGTTATTACCACCTCCCAAAAAAACTTTAGTAAAAGACCTATATGGTTAGGTTAAATACGAAGACTCAACCCACAAAAATAACCCACCAAAATATGACGTAGAAATGAATAGATGTGAAAAATGTTTTAAAATATTTTTTACATAATTTTACCTTTGAAAATTCATGACTACTTAAATATAACTTACAAATCATATAATTGTATAACCTGACAGGCAATTGCCCTAGTGGCTAAGATGATGGTTGTTTCTTAAGTGGTCTTGTAATTTTGTTATATTTTTTCTAAAAAAAAATTATAACCATATATATATATAGATATATAGATATAATTATTATTATTTTAAGTGACTTTGATCTTATCAAAACAACAAAATTGTGCACACTACTAAAAGAAAAAAAAAGTGTACTCATAGCCTTGGCTCCCTACCATAAGATTAAGATATTAATAAAATATAATCATCAATTTTAATACCTAACTTCTTTTATTTAACGTGTAAATAAAAAAATCTACAATTATTAATATAAAGTTTTTATATCAATAAAAATATCTTAAAATAAAACCTTTCACAAACATAAATCTTTAAAAATTATCTCACTTTCTAAAACTTACATAAAATAATATATCAAAACATTCTCTATTCATGTGTAGAATTAGTAATGTTAGCACATTGAAAATTCGTATGCTACTCTTCCTCTAGACTGTGGCAAAGTCAGCTTGTCATGTGACGCGACAATTTCGGAATCAGATCGCCATGCATAAGTCAACTTGCCTGCCATATGATGTAAAAATATTGGAGAAGCTTTAACATTTCTATCAATCATGATGTCTGGGCGGAATCAGGCCCGTAGATGTGAAAATGTCTTCGCATCTGAATATTTTCTTTTTAAATTTAAAATATATATATATATCTCGTAGACAACTTCGCCACCATTTATTAAAGATTCATTGCACGATGAGTATTTAAACATTCATTGCAAATCTACTTCTAGAAAGATAAATAAATATTATGGTGAATGAGATTCCAACTATTAATATTAAGGTGAATGAGATTCCACTACAAATACTTGTATATGGTCTTCCACGTTACCTGACTATATCTATGTTTTGAACCAACGTGTTTTAAATAATAGCTACGGCAACGGACCGGCCTTGACGGTGGGTCAGTCCTTATAATAGAGAAGATGAGCCGCTCAATGACATATCCCTCAAATGTTATATATACATTCGCTCTCGTATTGTTCTTAAACAACAGTTTTGATCTACACGTTTCATTACATTTCTAAGCTAATTTATCTCATTGCATAGACGTCTATAATGGAGAAGGTCGTGATTGTCGTTGCGGTTGAAATATATGGTTGTAGGCCTAGACAAAAAGTTTTGGGGATTGTTGCAAATGTTCATGGTATATCATGGGAGAAGAGACGAGATGTTTTTAAGGGTTATTTTTCTTATCTTAAAATTTTGATTTTATGGCTATGCAAATTTGAGGATAACTTGTGTTCCCTTGATCTACATGATTGAATTAGGTTACACTTCTTTCGTTTACAATTTCAATGTTAATGTTAAGATTTCATCTGTTTTCTTTGGTTTGAATTCAATTTTTTTTTTTTTTAAGTTATTAGTAATGTGTATCTATGTGGGGATATATTGCAGGAGTGGAGGAAATAGCAGTGGATGCATCGAAGAACACCCTAACAGTAAAGGGGGTTGTGGATGTTGTGGAACTCGCTTACAGAATGAAAAACCTGAGGAAAACAACGAAAATTGTCGGCGTTCGACCTGCTGCGAAACACCGAGACAGGAAAAATAAATCTAGGAAGAAAATAAGAAAAATTATGAAGGAGAGGAGAAAGAGAGGGCTGATAATTGTAACTTTCCATGAAGCTGACAGTGTTGTCAAGCTTTGTGCAACATGGATTGAGGTTTTATTTATTCCCCTCCCTGCTTTACTCTTTGGTCTACTTAAGTTAGATCTTAGGTGAATGAAATTTAGGGTAAAGAAAAAGGAAAAAGAAATTGAACATAATCTACTTAAGTTCTTAGTTGCCCCAGTTTGACTAGAGTGAGATCTAAGTTTGTATTCCGAGCGAGCCCGGCCTTATAGCCATATTCTAGTGTAAGGGATATAATCATGTTACTTTGTTATCCCCACATGGATTTTAATGATTTAGATGTTTGATGAAAAGATGCTGGAATCATTTTTTTTTTCTTTATTCTGCAATCGTTAGGTTTGTTTTTTCAAAAACGAATAACAAGAAAAAATCACAGCCAGAAATACCGTAGATTGCGGAGCATTGTATAGCGGAGATTTTTTATTTTTTTACCTAATATATATATATATATATATATATATATATATATATATATAGAGAGAGAGAGGTATAAACATTTCTTTTATGGAGTCTCAATGATAACATTTCTTTCATGGGTATCAATATATGATCCACAATTCAGAAGAAAGGTTGCAACTAGTAGAATTATAACTTGACGTCTTACAAAATAAACAAATAGGATGGCTTACATCACAAATTTAATTATATTAAAATATAAAATATTTTGTTTTTATAAGGATATTTAAATTGTGTGTTATTGAGTATAAAGGTCCTTTACTATTATGGTAAGTGTAGCCTTAATTGTTTAAACTATTAGACTTTACATTATTTTAATAAATAAATAAAACATTTTAATAAAATATTAATAAATTATAGTATTCAATTTCATTGCATCCATACATAAGTTAATGTGATGTGAGTGAGCAATGCTTTTACTTCTACATGTGAGTCCACTCTTAATCTTATACTTTTGAAACTTAGCACACCTATATCTACGTATATTTATTCAAATAAATTACATAATCCTAACCTTAACTCCATTATTAGTGTTGAAATTAAACTCACTCGAGTTATATGTATATCATCTACTTGATCTCTGCTTCCTTATTCATCTAATATCATTGTACTTTTAGTAATTAATACTTGTACTTTAAATATTTGTTTTGAAGTGTTATTACATGGGTTTCTTTCACACCCACACGAGTTTTAATATTTTTTTAATATTTATAATATGATATTGAAATTCTCTACACATTGCATGTTAGCCATCAATAACATTTTAATGTATCTTTAAAATCATATTTTTGTTGGTATATATATATTTTTTTATTGTATAGAAATAAATTTATGTTATTTTAATATATCTTTAATTGGATTTAGAATCATATTTTTTCTTTAAAATTGAGGTATATAATTTATTGAACATGTATTTTTCATATAACTATAATTTTAAATGTTATTTTAATTTTTTTTTAATAAGTTCATTTTCACTGTGATATGGATACACATCTAGTGGTACACACATCCTATAGATAAAAGAGAACCCATAGCCTTAATCATTAGGTGTTCCCCAGGATCATGGTGTTATTTTTTAATGTCATTTTGTACATTGAAGTTTTAGATAAAAATATAATGAAATTTATTTTTATATTACATTTATGAAATATGAAAAATTTATTGGGTTTTAAAAACTATATATTTGTTATTATTTTTATTGAGTAAATACTTCTTATAATATATGTGTCATGGGGATTGAACCCTGGTCACATCACCGGTAATGCAAGTGGCATCCTTAACGATAGACCACATCACTCGGATATATTTGTTATTTTTAACAAAACTATGAAAGAATAAAAGTGTGAGTTTATGAAGAAGTGGGTCATATGGATTAAAGATTATGTCTTTATAGTTTCATATTTAGTGCTTTTCAATGGGTTAATAACAAACTATTTTAAAGCCAAGAGAGGTCTTAGATAGTAAGATTCTCTATCTCCATATTTGTTCATTATTATGGTAAAGGTATTAGGTAGGAACTTGATGAGGATTAACAAATATGAGCTAATAAGTGGACTTAAGTTTACCAATAACATTGACAACATCACCTATCAATAGTTTGTAGGTGCTAAAATAAGGATAAATGAGGCTAGATATTGGAATATCTTATTAAGGAATATGAAATAGCATTAGGGTAAAAATGCTAATTGGAAAAAATCCAAAATTTACTTCCTAAACACCCCAACTAGAATCAAAGTAAGGATTTAGAGGTTACTTCAAATGGAGGTAAATTTACAAGTAGCTTATATATTGGTTACTTACCCCGACTAGAATCAAAGCAAGGATTTAGAGGTTACTTCAAATGGAGGTAAATTTACAAGTAACTTATATATTGGTTACATATTCGACGAGAGAAAGCAGAGAAAATTATTCGAGGGGAGAATGCATATAGAATTATACAATATGTCTAGAAATAAATCTAAGAATAAATTTATCACATCAAAATCTAGGTGGTTATCATTAGCAAGAAGAGTGCAACTAATTAAATCAATCTCATAGCTCATTTATAAAACCAAAGAATATATCAAAAATGGCTATATAGCTTACAAAGATATATTTGAAACTATAATGATTTTGGTATTTTAATTGTTAGAATAAGAGGTGTGATATATATCAATATTTTATATTGTATTTGGTTCTAAATGGTTGGTGCTTATTGGTTCCTCATGTGTCAAGAGCTAAAGGTCACATGGAGTAGTTCCTAGTTATTGAAATCACTAATTTTATGACCTATTGGAGATAGAGATACCAATTTTGGCACATAATTGTAATGAAATAAAAAGATATCAGTTGTATCCTTGTTTACTAATGTTGCCTTAAATATTGGTAACCAATGAAAAAATAGCAACTTGTGGTACATGCTTTTAATATGTTATTTATTAAATTAAAATACATCATTGAGATGGTTTTTATCTAACATTCATGGATGATTTGAGGATGCCCTTATTATCAACCTAGAGAACCTGTTTTCTTTGTGAAAGATAATAAGAACATTTTATGATATCTAGTATTAATTCTATTGGGAAGTCTATTGATATTGTTGATTTTTTAGGCACAGAGGCATCTATTTCTAGGGATTTAACACCCATTAGAAATTGTTTGAGGCCATTGATTTGGCCTTTCACTTTTACAAACCTAATGAATGTAAGAATCCCCTTATAGATTTATGATAATTTTGTTTAAATATTTCATCTATTTCTTAAGGGTGTCCATATCCTTACTAATAATATTAGAAGCAATGTTACCAAAATATATCATATTGATATTTAGAATCTCTATAGTGCTTTTGACCAACATTGACCTTTTCATGCATATTCCTCTAAATATCCATTTTAAAACTCCAAAATTGTTGTTTTTCTTCATAAATATCTCTATTTTGCTTCTTCTAGGATTTTGTAATATCTATAATGATTTATAAATGAAATAATAAAAAGATGTTCCTTGTAGGAAATTGAAGAACTTTATAGATCTACCTATCCACCTAAAGTTGGAACATGTTTGCAATAACTTTAGAATCCATATCTTAATTCTTAAAAACATCCATGCAAAATTTTACCTTGTGGTATCCTCCTCATACGTGGAAATTATAATAAAATAATCATCTATCATTCTTTTAAGATTTTTAAATTCTTGGAAATGTGTTTTTAAAATTTAACCCAAAACATTAGAAATAAAGGAACGCCATTCATGAATCTAATGCCGCCAACAAAATATATCCTAACTTAAGAGGATACATGGAGGTAAAAAAAACAACCTACATACTTCACCTACATACCAAGAAGTATGCCCTCTTCTAGGACCTAAAAAAATGACAATCATTGATGGATTTCAAGATTTTGTAGTACTAAAGGGTTAAAAGAGATGGATTATATCTCTAAGATTAATAAATTTATAAATAACATTCACCATTAAAAAGTTTATGGTCTAAACAAGAAAAAAAAAAATATATATATATATATATATATATATATATATATATATATATATATATATATATATAATACTCAACTTAATAAATTTTAATTCTTGATTCATATTATAAGTAAAAATTATATTATAAAAAATATCTAAATATTAAAAAAAAATAAAAATAAATACATCCATTAAAAATGAAAAAAAAAAATCATAGTATGATTTCCCTTACTTAAAGGAAAGGAGCAATAGACCATTTAAAATACTAAAAATGATCTAGTGAGTCAAAAAGATTATTTAATGAATCAATGTATTTCAATTTTTTTTTGTTGGAGCAAAACCTTGAAATTAGATGTGTTGGAGGTTCCCTTCCGTCAAAGTCACCTGGGAGTTGCACCCGATCGCATCCATGTCAGCTGGCTTACCTAACCATCGTCTCAACTTTGCATATCCGTATCATCTGAGGGAGAGAGATTTGGTCTTGAGAACTCTCTTTTTCAACTTGAAAATTTTAACTATCCACTTGCTTTCCAACTCCCTACAATTTACTTCCACCATTTCGGAATCAGATCGCCCTTGCACAAGTCAACTCGCCTGCATTATGATCTGAAAATAATTTTCATTTGGTAACCAACTGGAAAAAGCATCAACTCGCCTGCCCTAAGATGGCAAAATATTGGAGAAGCTTTAGAAACATATGCTTTCAAAACTCCCATGTTAATTGCCAGTACTTGCGAAACTTGCGGGTCAGTGGAGCCTACTAGTTTTTTAAATAAAAATTTCGGGCCGGGTAATACACCGAGACTAGCGATGGGTATTCATCCGAGACTCGTACGGATAAAGACAGGAAAGAGATAGAAGCCGAGACCGAGGCAGGGGAGAGGCTCGTACGGAGAGGCAGGGAAAGACAGGGACCCAGATTCGTAGGGATTGACGCACGGACCGAGACTTGTATCCTGAGGTAGGGCTAGGACAGGATTAAAGTATAAAATATATTTAAGTATTTATTTTTAAGAGAAAGTATAATGTGTTTGTTTTCCACCGATTACTTTTTTGGGTTTGGGTTGTTCTATAGAGCGTGGGAGATGTATTGGATACAAGTGGCAAAGATATTGGATTCAAGGAGTAGTAAGATAAAGGGAAAAGCAATGGAAGTTAATAAATTGCAAACCACTAATAATTATTGGTATTGTTTGTTTGAAGGTATTGGATACAAGTGACAGAGATATTGAATATTCAAGTAGTAGCAAGATAGAGGTAGAGGTTTAATAAATTACAAACCACTAATAACTATTGGTATTGTTTGTTTGAAGGTTCTAAAGTAGTATACATTAAACAATATAATAAAAATGAAATAAAAAAATGTTTTAGTGGTTTTGAAAAAAAACTGGGTTGATAAATTAAAACTTTATTTCTTAACTAGGGTTAGTAATAACTTTGACGAGGTGTTATAATTAAAAATCTAGGGCCTCCTCGTAAAGGGGTAGAGGTCCAAGATTCAAATCTAGGGCTTCCTCGACTAAACACTTGTCCCTTTCTTGGTGTTTTTAAGGGTTTAAAAGGTTTAAAATGATTGTGACACAATGGTTATAGGGATGGACTGCGCAAAGAAGTGTGTGGTCGTGGTGTTTTCGGCGGATTAAAAGGTTTAAAATAACTGTGGCGGTTTCAAGGGCGGATTGCACAGTTTAAAATGAATGTGGCCGTGTTATAGATGAGACTTCAAGAAGAACTGTTGTGGCAGTTTTTCCACAACACACAACGTAGAATACTGTGACAACTATAAAAGCCAAACAACTTACTCAAATTTGTGGCTGCTACTCATTTCACTATGTAAATTAAAAATTTTACTAAATTCCTTTCAAGACAATCAATGCACAAAAAAACTTGAGAATGCAAACTAGGGACTAGGTTCAAATCTTCTAATACTTGAAAACCTTATTATACCCACATCCATCTGCAAAATGTTATTAGATTTAAAATGCTATGACTTTAGATTGAATAATTATTTATTTATTTATTTTAATTTCTTCGATTTGATTTTTTCCCAAATTTTCCGCAGTTGCCCAGAACTCGAAAATTAGGCTCCCTAGTTTCTTGCGGATTGCGAGTTTCGAAAAACTGGTTTTGATTTTATGGCTATGCAAATTTGAGGATAACTTCTGTTCCCTTGATCTACTTCGAAAAACTGGTTTTGATTTTATGGCTATGCAAATTTGAGGATAACTTCTGTTCCCTTGATCTACTTGACTGTATTATTTCACACTTCTTTTTGTTTACTGCTTCAATGTTAAAATTTCATCTGTTTTCTTTGGTTTGTTTTTCATTTTATTTTTTGAAGTTATTAGTAATGTATATCTATGTGTGGATATATCGAAGGAGTGGAGGAAATAGCAGTGGACACGTCGAAGAACACCCTTACGGTAAAGGGGGTAGTGGATGAACTTGCGTAGAGAATGCAAAAGTTGAAGAAAGCAGCCAAAATTGTCAGCTTTCAACTTGCTGCAAAACATGGAGACAGGAAAAATAAAACTAGGAAGAAAATAGGAAAATTATGGAGAGGAGAAAGAGAAGGCTGATAATGCAAACCTTCCGTGAAGCTGCCAGTGTTGTCAAGCTTTGTGCAACATGGATGGAGGATTTATTTATTCCCCTCCCTGCTTTACTCTTTGGTTTACTTAAGTTAGCTCTTAGGAGAATGAAATTTACGAAAAAGAAAAAGAAACTGAACGTAATCTACTTAAGTTCTTAGTTACCGCAGTTTGATTAGAGTAGGATCTCAGTTTGTATTCCAAGGCCGGCCTTGATAGCCATATTCTAGTGTAAGGGATATAATCATGTTAATTTGTTATCTGTACATGGATTTAATGATATGTTTGTTGAAATAATGCTGAATCATTTCTATTTATTTTTAATCTGCAATCATTAGGCTTGTTTTTTTCCAAAAGTAAATAACAAGAAACAATCACAGCCAGAAATATTGCGGAGCATTGTAGAGAGGTGGATTTTTTTTTTTTACCTAATATATTTATTTTAATTCTTTTATCGATTCTGAAAAGGATAAGAAACACTGCTTTATAACTGATTTCTTGGATATCAATATATGATCCACAATTCAGAAGAAAGGTTGCAACTTTTAGAACTATGACTTGACTGCTTGCAAAAAATATACAAATAGGTTGGCTTTGATGACAATTTTAATTATACTTCAAATTTATTGTAAAATAAAATATTTTGTTTTTGTAGGAATATTTTTTTTACTATTAATGTCATCCACAAGCTTTTACAACAGTTTTGAGGAGGAGCACATCACACAACTTAGAAGAAGGGTTTTAAAAAATGTCCTACAACTTTTAAACATTAGCTCCAAGGAGGATCACGACGCCTTTTTGCAACAATCAACCGTTCCAAAAGGGATAGACGTATTTCTATAACAATCAAGAGGTCTAAAAGGAGTACAACCCACATATGCCAATCAAAAAACTAAAGAAATCTACGCACCTGCAGAGAGGCAGAGCCAAAAGCAAAGGAAAAAGGTGATTTTAATTGTATGTCATTGAGAGTAATTTTGGGAAGAGCTTCTTTAGTAAGGAAGTGTATTATATTTTGCATTACTTTAAATAAAAAATAAAATATTTGAATTAAAAATTTATAAATTATTGTAAAATAATGTGTACATAAGTCACATAAAGTATTTAATTTCATTACATCCATGCGTAAGTTAATAGAATGTGATTGAGCAATGCTTTTACATCTATGATATTTCACTCGTAATCTTATACTTTTGTGGAAACTTATAACATACCTAAATCTCTTGAAATATTTATTAAATTTTTTAAAACTATAATAGCATGATACACTGCCCTAGCCTTAACTACAATAAATCTCTTAGCAGTGTTGAAGTCTTTAAACCCACCAGAGTTATATATATACTATTTTATTCATACAATATCAATGTACTCTTAATAATCAATAATTAATTCCTTGTATTTATCTTTCATGATGATTACATGGTATTATAGAAGTTTTAATAATTTTTGAGCTGTTATTATATGGGTTGCTTCCACACCCACACATGTATTGCTCACAATGATTATATGATATTAAAAAGTTTTAGTATTTTTTAATATTTTTATTGGAGCTAACAATTATATTAAATAAAGGATGTTATAATTAAAAAAGAGTTGGAGAGATCATAGCTCGAGGCTTAAGGCCATCCACATAATCAAAACCCTAAATAGAGAAACAAAATCAAAGTTTGTGAACAACCAAAGAAATCAAAATAAGAGGACTAAGGCCAAATACAAAACCAACCCTTAAAAGGGTGAACAAACAACATCACCAAGTACAAGGATCTACTCTCAAAGGAGGAGGAAGATCATTCTTTGGCCTAAAAGAATCCAAACCATAAGAATTTTCTATGAGTGGATTGACGGACCAAGTGTTATTAGGAGAAACAATATTCACGAAAATAACCATAATACACCAACTAAGGGGATTAGAATTGATAAGAGGTAAAGGTAGGAATGGGGTAGAATGAGTAGGATTAGGAGGAGAAGTAATTGGTTAAGGATATGATTTAGAGATCCAGCTAGTACCATGATTATTCAAGAGATGCACAGGACTCCATCCACACTATGGATAGCATGAATGAGAATGATGTTTGCTATGATATCTAGTAGGAGACTTATCCCTATTGTGAGTACTGGTATAATGACTTGAGGTTAAATAATGTCACCCCCTCAACCTACTATGTAGAGACCTCAAAGAAAATGAGGGACCTTGAGAGCATGGATGTCAAGTAGAAACCTGCTAATAATGCATGGAGTTGTGCACCAATAGTTGATAAGATTCATCAAATACGTCAAATCATGTGCCATCTTAGAAGCTATTGAATGGATATAAAGAGTAACATCATAAACCACCATAATATTTTTATTTATAGAAAAATACAAAGAAATTAAATCTCCAAAATAGATAGCAATATTCCTAGCTTTCCATAGTTGAAGCAAAATAACCGCATGAAATAAATTCCATAGAGTAGCAATATAAGTAGGTCAAAAACTATTATCACTACAAAAATAATCTACCATCTAAAGAACTTAGGATGAAAATGTTTAAAGAGCGAGTGAATCCAAGACTAGGAAATTTGAGCATGATGATAGAACAAAAATAGATGTTTAGATGTTTCAAAATTATCACAAGCAGGACTCTTAGGGTTAGGAAGACCAAACCTATTGAGCCTCACTCCCATAGGAAGACCTTGATAACTAAAATACCAAAGCAAAAATGTGACCTTAGGTTAAGTATTAGAATACCAAATATGGTTCCAACGAGTAATACAAGTATAGGAGGTAGAGTGAGTCAGTCATATCTCATTACGCTTATCAATAACAAAGGAAAAAGGACTAAGAAGCTGATAAAGCAAAGAAGAAGATTAATTCTTGAAAAGAGTATCTACATTCCAACACCAATCCCTCCACCAAGACTTGAGATATGAAGGTTGAGCTTATGCAACATGAAATAAGGTATAAGCTCCTAGATATTAAGAATAGAAGGAAGATCTATATTTTGAAGATTAAATTTATGCTTAAGGTTAGTCCAAGGAATCTAGTCCTAAGAATGCACTAAATATTTAATAAAGCAAATGCATTTCTTAAATAGCCTCAAATATTTAACCTTTAGCATATCAATAAGAAGAAGTAAAGAGTTAAAAAAATAGGAAATCACTAGATATTCTATGAATTGAATGAAATACCATTACAAAAACCATCACCAATCCAACAAAAATGAGATTTCATTGCTTCAAAATCCTATGAAATGCTTTTAACAAGAAATGAACCTTGAATCTTAACTGGGATAGAAGTAATAATAAGAGTGTTAAGGCCAATATTAGCCCACACTTTATGCGCATGAGGCAATCCTGAATAAATACAATGATGAATTAAAAACTTCTAGGCTTCAAGGCCTTCAATGGATTTAACCACCCACTTAACACACAAAGAAATACTTTACCTATAGATGTCAATGATACCCATCGTGTTCCTATCAATAGGCATGCAAAAAAAATCCAAAGAAACCCAATGAAAACCATGCAAATTCCTCCTCTTGAACCAAAGAAAATTGCTAAGGGTCTTGGCAAACTTATTATAAGAATTCTTAGAAAGGGACCAGCAGGATGAATAGTAAACATGGGTGGCAACAATGATATTAGTGCAAACCAAAGTTTTACCAGCAAGAGAAAGGAGACACAAGGTTCAACAGGAAATCTTATTTTCAAATTTTAATAATTGTAATATGGTATTGAAATTCTCCTACACATATTGCATGTTAGTCATCAATGGTATTTTAATGTATCTCTAATAAGATTTAAAATCATATTTTTCTTTAAATTTATGTATATAATTTATAGTGCTAGTGAAGTGAAGGCAAGTGCAATAGTGTTTCTTAGCTTTTGATGTAAAGTGCAATGGGAGATAACAATCACAAGATGCAGAATAATATGAAAGAAAATAAATTTACGAGATGATTGCAATATGCTATAAATAGAAATGATATAAATGAATACAATGTAGTTATTAAGGAAATGAACACTCTATTAATAAATATATTAAACTACGTTACACCCATCACCAATATATGGTGATCTACATAGAACTGTGCTACTACCTAAGAATATGCTCTAAGCTTCTCTATCTATGTACATATGCCTATTACAATGAAGCCCTTCTTATATAGGAAAATATGTTCCTTAGCCAACACTATACCTAGTTGTACAAGGAACAACTTGCACATATACAAATTACACATTGACACTCGTGCATTTAATACATTGCATGAAGTAACTAGATAAATTTCCCCTAAAGTAATTTAATGTCCTAAATATGTACCTTCGAAGATACATTTACATAACCCAAATGATGTAGTATAATATATTTCTAACACCCCCTATATTACATTATTTGGGTATTGAAGAATTTAGTCTTCAATATGGATCTTATTCCATTGGATAATGGAATTTGTATTCTCCTTCATTGCTTATTGTGTTCAAGTTTAGCAGGTAATCTGTGTCTTCATATGATACAAAATAAGTTGTAGCTAAAGCTAAATATTCTTCTTTCAATTGAATTTGCATTGAATTACTTATTTATCTTCTTCATCTTCTTCTTCATCTATAGCTTTGCCTTTGATTTTAATTTATGTGCTCTCATAGGTGGTTGTGTTGCTACTTGATTCTTGTAAGGAATATTATCCTTTCCTATCTTCAATCTATACAAAAGTTTCTGAAAAACCACTTAAAGCATCATGATAAGATCTTGAGTTAGTAGAACAAGAAGTGTTGATGTTGCATGAGGATTGAAAAAACTTTTCTATATATGATTCATTAAGCTATACCTTCTTTTTGAGTAGTTCTATCAATCATTTTTGTTCTACATTTTCAGATTTGTAGTGTTTATATGTGAGCAATGCCATGTATAATATGTTCACAAAGTCTAAGAAAAGTGAAATGTCACTTTTTCCATTATCAATTACTTCATTAAGATGGGCTTGAAGATAGCATTCCATAGTATCAAAATTATTTTCTAAGTCTTCACTATGAATTTATTTTGAAGTCAGATCTAACCTTAATTAAAATTTCTTGAGTAGATTCATGATCCTATGTTTTATGGCACTGGCTTTTTATTTTCTGAAGCAATTATTATTATAGGTATTTTGAGAAGTAGGCATCCTTATAGCTCCCTAGTTTTAGATATGTGATATCTAATTGAAGTATATAAGATTGATTTGATAAAACCTTTATTAATACTTAGGTTTGTAGGCTTCCTTATGTCTCCCTAGTAATGAGAGTGTGTGTACCTAATTTTAGATTTTTTAGAAAGCTTATATATTCCCAAATTGATAATATTTGATAGATATTATTATCAAGTTTTATAGAATACCTTTTGACTCCCTAGACATATTTGGAATATGATATAGTTCTCTTGTAAAATGTAGTTCAATTTATAGTTTATTTTGTACAGTTTTGTAAAGATCAAAAATCAACTTTTTGAACACCTTATTACTTCTATTGAACTAAATAATTCTCCAATTTTGAAGAGATTTTAATGTTGGATTTATTTTGTACCTTTTGAAATTTTTTTGTGACAAGAATATTATAAATTTCCAAACTTAGCAAAAATCTTTAATAACCTCTTTCTATATCCCTTATGATTTTACTTAAGTGTTTCTAATTTTCAATAACTTAGTTTGGTGTTGTAACCCTTATCACTCCCAAATTTGGAAAATTAGAACACATTAATATTTGCAAACATTAAATGGATTAATTCCAATTACTATCCCTTATTTCTCCTAGGTTGTGTTTTAAAAATATTAGACTACTTTGATATTTAATTTCATTAACTTTTGTTTTCAAATAAAGATTGATTTCCTTTAATAATTCAACCTTAGAATATAACCTTATAACTCCCCTTTTAATCAAAGTAAATTAGATGAGGAAATTTTACCTTAATAAGGGTTTGTACCTTTATGAAATCATATGTGAATGACAATAGTCTATCTTTCTTGGGAATAAAATATTCAATGTTCTCTTAGCTTCAATTATTATCTTTAATGCTTTCTTGACCCATTTGATCAAGAGTTATTCTAAATACATTTTAATTGCTCCGAATTGTTGCTGGATTGCAATCGAATTGCTATATTTTCCAAGGTCCAAGGTGCCTTTAATAGGTGGTTAGTCAAGTGAAAAGTTTCACAACAATTTTTTTAACACTCCAAGGATGCTTCGGGTGTTTTGTGGAGACACTGATCTTGATCTAACGCTTGTGACAAGTGTCACCTTAACTTGAGACATTTTTTTATTCCTTCATCGAGCGCTATCAAAGAGACATTTTTGCTTCAACGTATATGAAGCTTATTTGTTGTAACACTCTTGGTTGTAATTAACTCCTCTTCCACATGGAGTATGGGCACCAATATAATGTTGTAACATCTCCTTTGTGGGTATTTTTTAGGATTCTTTTTGGAGAATGAAAATTGGCACCTTATTTCCTTTGCATTCCTTTGTCATATCAACACCTTCTTGAAAGCCTTTCAATGTATTTTCCACTTTGTTCTTTGTTGTACTTCATTGATTCTAAGATATTTCTAGCCAAGCAATGCTTAAGGTAGAGCTTTGGTGGAGATATGAATTAGCTTTGGTGGCTCTTGAATGGAGTTCGATGGTAGTGCTTTGATGAGACTCCATGATGTTCCACCTATGGTATTTAATGCTCCTTGATTGGATGTATGGTTTTAGTTTACTTTATTTTATTTACTTTGCTCATATTTTGCTTGATTTCTCCCTAGATTTGTGCCTTGTTTATTGCAGGTTCAGACATCCAAGATACATAGAAGATGAGCCTACTTGAGTGGCTATTTTGCTATGCTTAGGAGAATGCTAGCTTTTGGTTGTATTTGACCGGTTCACCCTGCTAATATTGTGCCTTTGAGGAACCTTCCAATATTCCCTTTTTCTACGTAGAATGAGTTAGAGAATTACAATACAATGTAAAAGAATTTGTAAATAAGATACCTTGTGCACCCTTTCTTGCACTCCTTTTTGCTGGTTTGATATTCTGGTTTATATGGCAATTTTTTTAATACAATGTAGGGGTTTTGAGGTTATCTCTTTTCATAGACACCTTCCCCTTATTACTTCGATATTCTAAATATAAATCCAAGCTTAGATAGAAGTAGATAGAAGCTCCTTATATGATGCAATTTTCTGCACTTTTCTCCTTGCAACTAACATTGTAATGTTTTGGATTTGAGACTAACCAAGTCTCAATATTTGAATCTTCTATTTCTAATTTTGGTTAGTCATCTTCTTCTCAAATTTTTGGAGGATTATAGCTTGTTTTTGGTGGATTCACTTAGCCACTAAGTGTTGCATATTTTTATGCACTAATAGTGTCTTTAAACACTTTGACAATTTCTAATTTTGTGCTCTTTTCAAGAATACAAAAAATAATATTTTTGAGAGCAATAGAACGTGCAAATTAATCTAATAAATTTTCTTTTAATGCACTAAAAATTTCACCTTATCACTCCAATCAACTCTCAAATTAGTGCACTTAATCAATTTACTAAAACTAATCAAGAATAGTTTGAAATGAATCTTCAAGAGTTATTCTCCAATTTCACTATAATTAATATTGTAGGAATTAGTATTCTTTTTTTTTTTGAAATTAGATGATAGGTAGTTGATAGATATAATTCTAAAATCTAATAAACTCCTAATTAATGTGCTAATGAACCTAAAAAAGAACTCTTCTCTTTTTACACTTTTGAAGATTATAATCTAATTTTTCTTCATGCAAATTTCATCCAAATTAAGGTACTTTAACAAATCTGATAAGTAATCCAATTAATCAATATACTTGCACCAAAATTTTCTTACCTTTTTAAAGCTTTTGTAGCTCTTTTGTCACTTATGTAGAGGATGTATACATTGGTGTCTAAGATCACCAAATTGTTGCTTCAAGTAGGATATTACAAATTTTTGTAGACTATCATGAACAACTTCTTCTTCATCAAAATATGATCTCGAACTTCCTTTCACGAGCCTAGGATTTGGTGGCTTGTTCTCCTCTTATGGTCTCCTCCTACTTTATATTTGGAGAAGTTTATCTTTGAAGTGATGTCTTTTTTCTATGAGAGGTCATATTCAAATCTCCTGGATTTGGTAGGCTTCTTATATTTTCAAGTCTTCTTGTCGAATTCTAACTTCAAACAAGATCTTCTTCTCAATATTCTAAATGTCTTCAGGTCTTCATTGAATTCTTCTTTTCAAATTTGGTAATCCTTGCCAAACTCTTCTTCTTAGATTTTGAACTCCTTGCAAAATTCTCCTTCTCTTGGACTTGTTGTTGGATGGCGACAAGTATCCTATCTTTCACTATCAAGGGTTTCTCCTTGGTAGTGAATTTCTCAAGTGAGTTATCATTTGAGGATTTATTTAGTAAGGCTCTCCAAGCCTTTTACTAGATGCTCATTGAGACCTTTCTAAGGTCTTTGATATTACAAGTTTTTTTGGTCTTCCTTGAGACCTTCTCTTCAATATTCTTCTCCTAGAAGTGTTGGTGGTGATATCTTATTCAAGATATTTGATTTTGCTACTTTTGTATGCGAGTAGGACTCTCCTAGTCCTTATTCAAGAATAGAAGTTCTTCAATGATATCTTATCCCGATATCTTTAATTTTTCTTCAGATGCTGAATTGATTTTGAAGAAGATACTCTTCCTAACTTTCTTGTAGGAAGTTTAACAACTCAATGAATCTCCTTTCCTTGCAAAAAAATAAAATGTTAATCTTCTTCTAAATCAGAAATTCTCTTCTGAAGTCTTCTTCAGGATTAAGGCTTTTGTGGCCTTTTTTATTATCTAGGCTTATGTGGCCTTTTTCAGTATCAAGGCTTATGTGGTATTTTTAGTATCAAGGCTTTTATAGCCTTTTATATTATCAAGTATTTTGTGGCATTTTATAGTATCAAGGCTTTTGTGACCTTTATAGTATCAAAGGTTTTATGGCCTTTTCTAGTATCAAGGAATTTGTGGTCTTTTTAGTATAAATACTGCTATGGTATTTTCTTCTATATCAAGGCTTCTATGGCATTTTCTTCAACTATGAAGTTATTCAATCTAGCAATGGAGATATTCAATATCCTAACTTATCCACAACTCTTCTCTAGAAGTATTCTTCCATAGTATTATTCTCTTGCACAAGGAACTAATCTATGCACTATAAAGGCATACTGACCTTTGGGCAAAAAAGTTGAAGTCTCCTAGATTTTTATTGTAGGAGGAATCCCAATCATCTGAGAATACTATGACTCAACATTGAATGTTGAGTCATAGTATTCACAAGTTTTCTTGTAACTCTATGGAAATACTCTAGCCAAATGTAATCTTAGTATTTCTAGAACTAAGATTTCTTTCAGTCCTCACTTTAGTGTAAAGCATATAATTATTTTACTTTGTAATTTGTACATGGTTTTAATGATTTATATGTTTGATGAAAAATTATTGGAATCATTTTTTTCATTATTCTACAATCGTTAATTTTGTTTTTCAAAAATAAATAAAAATAAATAATGACATCCAAAAATATCGTAGATTACAAAGCATCACATAGAAAACAATTTTTTTCAACCTAGTATATTTATATTAATTATTTTATGGAGTCTCAAGGATAAGAAACACTTATGCTTTATAATTTATTTCATGGATATTAGTATATGATCCACAATTCTAAAGAAAGGCTACAACTAGTAGAATTATGACTTGATGACTTACAAAATAAACAAATAGGATGGCTTACATCACAATTTTTTTTGGTAAAATTAAGGGAAGAGGGTTTTGGAAGGTCCCAAAAACCTTTTACAACTGAAAGAAGACAACAAACTAAAACAATGTACTTCAATACTTAAACAGAAGAGTACAAAAACTGTACTACAAAACTGACCAAAATAAAACAATAACTGCATAAATCGCTACCACAAACAAGAGGATACAAAGGTCCAGGAGATCTGAGAAGAGCTATGATAGAGCCGAGGTAGTTCTACAACATAATATCTAACTCCGATATAATCCTACCAGACATTTGAGCCGCATCCCAACGGTCCCCAGTAGATAACCACTTCCTAAGGTAGGCAGCCGAACAAGGCAGAAATATATTCTTGATTCCTACTTCCCATTTTTGAAATAATTCTTGCTCCTCATTTTTGAAATAATTCATGCTTCTCATATTCGAAATAATTCCCACTCCTTTTTTTTATAAATTAATTGGGTATTTAAAATTACCTTCATTAATGACCTTCATTAATGAATTAAATGGGATATTAAAAATACCTTCATTAAGGACCAATAATTAATAAATTGATTGGTTATTTAAAATACCTTCATTAATGAATTAAATGGGGTATTAAAAAACCTTCATTAATGACCATAATTAATAAATATATTGGGTATTTAAAAATACCTTCATTAATAACCATTGATTAATAAATTGATTGGGTATTTAAAAATACCTTCATAAATGAATAAACTTGGTATTTAAAATATTGTTCCTGTCGAGGAATACAAGTAAGGAAAAGACACGCCACATAACTGACAAAGAGATACAGTTGTCCCACCTTTTTAAAAACTACACCAAATCTTCTAACCAAGTGAACTACCACCACCTGAGATCAATTAACCAACATCAAAATGAGCACAATTGATGAGGTCTTGTGGAAAATCCCCTTGCTATACCCTATGTCCATGAAGATTCACTCCAATATTCACCATCATGTCAGCAACAACATTTACCTCCCTGAGTGTGTGACAAATTTGAACATCTTCCAACTCCCGATACAACTTTACTCCTTCATCAATTAGATTGATGACCTTCCAAATAACATGGTATGCTCCAATAAGCATATTAATAATATTGCGGGAATTGCCCTCAATAACAACTTTCTTAAAATTGAATTCATTAAGCAAGGCAATCTCGAGGTAAGTTGCCCTTGCCTCTGCCACCTACGAATAATTCACACCCAAATAATCAACATACACCAGCAAAATATTTCCATAATGGTCCCAGACAACGCCACCCGAGCCTACCTTCCCCGTTCTTCCCTTTGTTTCCCCATCAAAATTTAATTTCATCCACCTGATAGGGGGGCACACCATTTAATAGAATTTCTTATGTTAGGCATCGGTGGTGGTTGATCTGTATTTCCATAGTCTAAAAATTGTTCTAACATAATTTTGCACTACTTCGATGCCTCTGGCAAGCCCATAGACATCGTGGTACTTTCCACATTCTCCATCGTTTTACCAATAATTTGATTACTCAATAATATCGTAGCCACCGTCTTCTCCCTAAATATATTTACATTTATTGCTTTCCAAACTTCCCACATAGCATGGGGGAACAAGTACCACCAAAAAAACCTTAGACGAGGGGAATAAAAGGGTAGAGACCACTAAAGGATACAATCATAAACTATTTTTGAGAAGACCCACTCCACACCCAAATGTCTAAGAATAGAAAGAATTATCTCCTTAAAAATACAACAATTGAGCAACAAATGAGAGGTTGACTCCCAATCAGATTTGCAAAGATAACACCGATTGACCATATGCTAGCCCTTTTTGAGAATATTCTCTACAGTTAAAATTTGGTTTTTTTTTTTATTTGTGGAAAACATCCCAAAAGGGATGCCACTTTTGTGTAAGACCCAAGGAGGCAGGGGTATCTATTTCACCAAAAATGCCTAGGACTCGGACTTGGCCTACCACCTTTGACATACTCAAGGAGTAAACAAACACACAAAACTAATTTAAAAATAAGTTAATAACAACAAAAATAATAAAATAAAATAAAAAACATGCTCCTTAAGTGTGTCAAAAATAAAACCACAACCAAATACGCACAATAAGATAAAATAAACCACAACACAAACCACATAGAAAAACACAAGAACCACATAACAAAACACAAACAAGACAAAAACAACAGAACACTACAAAGACATAACCCAAAAAAAACATTAAAAATAAACACAACCAAAACGTAAAATTTTTTAAAAAATAAAAAACAACCAACAACAGACAATAAACAAAAATAAAAAACATAGAAAACACTCACACATAAAAACACAAGAAAAGAGAAATCCAAGAACAAAAAATGAAAAACACAAGAACAATAACAAAAAAAAAAACAAAACAACAAAAACACGAAAAAAAAAAAAAAACAATACAAAGAACACAAAAACAAAACAAAACAAAAGAACCCACCCACCTTAAAAAACAAAAAAAAAAACAAAAAAGAAAAAAAAAAAATTGAACAAAACAATGACCTCTCTAGACCAAAATACTATTAAGGCAAGAATCAACAGACGAAACAAAATAAATAATAGAATGAGCTAGGGAACTAAAAAACTGAATGAACCAAAGAGAAGCAAAAAAAAAAACAAGAAGAAACTAGGTACCTTCAGAACTGGAGCCATCCAAAGAAATGATAGAAAGAAGAGCTTCCCTAATTTGAGAAGCCCACCATATAGGAGGGTGGCCATAACAAGTAAGATCACCTTTGTAAAAATCCCAATTAGCTAAAGCATCAACACTCTTGGTTTGATTTCTGACCACATGATTTTAATCAACTTTCAAACATCCCATCTGGATTAAATGAATCTTCTCAATAATTCTTTTTTTTCTCCAATCCACCTTATGATTCTTAGAAGGAGTCTTCAAGATATTAATCATAATTTGAGAGTCAAACTCAACTAACACCTTTTCCCATACAACCTTAGTAGCCTCCTGAAGGCCTCTGAGGATACCATACCCCTCAACAAGGTTATTGGAAAGAACACCCAAATTCTCAGAAAAAGGCAAAACCAAGGAGCCATCTGAAAGTCTACCAATTCCTCCCACACTGGCTTTTCCAAGGTTCCCTCTAGAGGCTCCATCAGTATTGACTTTTCCAAAATCCTTAGGAGGAGGTTGCCAATTTCTAGTCCTATCCATCTTACTAATACTCACATTCCCTTTAAGTTGGTTTCCCTTAGAAGATTTAATATTTAATCTTTGCATCACTTGATCCCATCTTTGGTGGGAGTTTTGGGGGTGATTAAGGAGTTGATGGACTGATTCAACTAAGTTGGCTATGGTATTTTGCCAAATATAGTGAATATCCTTCCTATCTTGATTAAAAAATTGGTTGTTCCTTTCATTCCAAATATTCCAAATAATAACGGTAGAACCCATCCAAACTAACTACCTAATAAAATGATCAACACCCTCTTGATTAGGCCAATCCCTCTAAATTTGTTCAAAAGTAAAAAAATTGGACCACTGTAAGCCAAGTAAAGTGGCCATTCTCCTCCATAGCTCAGAGGCTAAAGTACACTCAATAAAAATATGGTTGATATTTTATACATTCTCTTCACACATTTCACATCTAAAAGGGCCATGAAAACCATGCTTCATAAGTTGCTCACTAGTAAGCACCCTATGTTGAATAAAAGCCAATTAAAGAACCTCACCTTAGGCCAGATCTTTTGAGCCCACAATCGTTTTAATCCCACAATCAAGAAAATATGTCAGAAGAATGGTTGGGGTTATTATGGCATAAGGTCAAATAACCTTGAGCAACTTAATACTCACCCTTAGTAGTGTTGTTCCATCCAAAGCAATATTTTTCATGGGACCAAGAGAGGGATCTCATATGAAGGATGCCTTGGATATCTTGTCATTGCCTTTCTGGGATTTGAATAGGCCAGTCCTCAATAGGGATCCAATATCTACCAACCTTTGAATTACCAGTATGGTACTAACAGTAATTAGCCACCTTTATCCAATTAGCTTGGTGAAGATCCTCCATCCAAGGCCTCCAATCGGGAAACTGAGTTATCAAAGGCTTGTGACCATCCCAAGAATTTTTCCAAAAACTTACATGTTGACCATTATGAATGATACAAAATAATTTTTTCTTTATCAAATCCTCACCAGTCTTAAGAACTGCTAAAATGGGAGAACCTTTGGTAGAAATTTGATAGCGAACAAGGTCTTTAGGACTTTTGTTCTCAGTATATTTAGCACAAAGATTATTGGCCCAAAGAGCATTGGGGTTATGCAACATCCTCCAATATAATTTAGCAGCTAAAGATTTGTTGTTATTAATTGAAGACCGAAATCCTATCCCCCCTTCACTCTTAGGTAGACATAAAGTATCTCATTTCACCAAGGCCCATTTTCTTTTCTCCTTAGTACCACTCCAAAGGAAACGATGACTGATTTGATCCAATTATCGAAGAACAACATTTGAAATATTTAAAATGGAAGAAACATAAATAGGAATAGCTTGAAGGACTGATTTTACCAAGGTGATTCTACCCCAGAAGAAAGCCACTTGTTGGTCCACTTTCCAATTTTCTTCTTGACTTTGTCCAACAACCAATTCCAATATTTATTTTTCTACCTTTGAATATTTATGAGAATACCTAAATAAGTGATTGGAAGAGAGGTCTTCTTATATCTTAATTTATCCAAGACCATGGATTCCTATCTAGCAGAGTAGTAAACAAAAATAACTTTAGATTTGTCTTCATTGATCAACTGCCCAGTAGCCTTATAAAAATAGCTAATGATTTGATTAATATTAGAAGATTCCTTAACTGTAGCTTTACAAATTGAATATGAGAGATAGGTCTAGCTCCATGAGCAATGGTAACTCCCTCAAGGGTTTTTTTCCCTCTTTTTGGTTATAGTCCTACCCAAGCATTCAACAAGAATGATGAATAAATAAGGGGATAGCGGGTCACCTTGCCTAATACCTCTAGAAGCTAGGAAATACTGAGAAGGCCTGCAATTGATAAGAACTAAGTAGGAAATTGAAGAGATACATCCCATAATCCAATCCATCCAATCCTTAGAGAAACCAAATTGCCTCAAAAATTTGATAAGTGTCAATCCACTCTGTCATAAGCTTTGGATAAGTCTAACCGAATGAACATGGAAGGAGAATTTTGCATATCCATGGAATGGATGGCTTCCTGAGCAAGAACTATCTCATCTACTATTTGACGTCCTTCCACATAACCCCATTGCTCTGGGAAAATAATCTTATGCAAAAGAGGCTTCAACATTTTTGCCATGATTTTAGTAATGATTTTGAGAAGAACATTACATAAAGAAATAGGTCTAAAAGCTAAGATATGATCAACCTCTTGAGCTTTTGGAACAAGAGTAATATAATTTTTATTAATAACCTTCAAAATTTCTTTGGCTTTCTTGGCTTCTTCCACCACCTCTAATAAATCAACATGAAGGATATCCTAGAACTCTTAGTAGAACTCAATGGGAAAACCATAAGGACCTAGGGTTTTCCCTTTTTGCATTTTAAAAACTACTTGTTGAAGATCATTGATAGTAACAGGATCAGTAAAAATAGAGTTCTCCTCAGAAGTGATAAGAGAAGGGATTTCTTGAAGAACATTTTTTTGTGAAACTGAGTCAAGAGGAGTAGCAGCAAAAATATTGGAAAAGTAATCAAAAACTATAGAGTTCATGCCATCCCAAGAATAAAAAACATCTCCAAAATATAATTTTAAGGAAGAAATAAATATGTGATATCTTCGATGTAGAAGAGATTTGTGGAAGAAGTCTATGTTTTGATCTCCTTCTTTGAGCCATTGAATTCTAGATTTTTGCTTCCATAAGATTTCTTCTCTTTTTTCCCATTCCTCTAACTGAGTTGTGAGTTTAATTTCATCTGCACTTCTCTTATCTATGAGGCCATCTAAATGGATTTTCTTATTCAAATTTTCAAGATGAGCAATAACTTCATGTTTTTTTATGAACATCCCCAAACTCTTTCCAGTTCTAAGTCTTGATTTTGGATTTAATGTATTGCAGTCTTTTGACAAAACAAAACATCTTAGTCCCATGCATAGGTTTACCTTCCTTCCACCATTGTTGCACACGAGGTATGAAGGAAATGTCTCTAAGCCACATTAATTGAAAATGAAAAGGAGAGAAACTCACATTGGTTTTCCACATTTCCACCATGACTGGCTAATGATCCGAACCAACATTATTAAGAGTCTTCACTTTAGGAATGAGATCATGGATTAAGAAATTTTTGGAGAGCAAAAACCTATCCAATATCTACATTATACAAGCTAAGCCTTGCATTCTGTTAGACCAAGTCATAAGGCCATTATCTGGTTGGATATCCATAAGATGGAGGTTTGCAAGATATTCACTCATTAGGTCAGCACTTTTGTCTAAATTTCTATTTCCCCCCCTTTTCTCATCCAAAGAGAGGATGGTATTGAAATCTCCTTCAATCAAGATCCAAGCTTTAGGAAAATGAGAGATAATATGAGTAATATCCTTCCACTGTCTTCTTTTTTCCTCTAAAGAAGTTGGACCATAAACAGTAATGCAGAGCATAATCTGGTTGGAATGTCTACTTTGAATAGTTATAGCCAACAAACCCCAAATACCAACCATATGGTGAATAACTACCTCTTTTGGGTCCCAAAGACAAACAATGCCACCCGAAGTCCCTTGGGAACTGAGGGAAACCACTTTTGCAGTTGGCCAAATTTTACTGGCAATTAAGTCCATATCCTCCATTGACATCTTTGTTTCTTGAAGGAAAACAATATGTGGATGATTTATCTGAACCATTCTTCTAATTTAATTTTGTTTTGAAAGACTCCCTTTGAGTCCTATAATATTCCAAGTGATGATATTCATTAATACCAAGGCTAAAAAATTTGGGAAGGGCATTAATCTTACCTTCCTCTACAATATTTTCACCTTCTTTTACCATATGATATTGATTGGTCTTGTGACCTACTTTTTTATTAGAATCCATCTTCAATTTTTTTTCCTTGTTTCTTGACTTATTCCAATTGAATCTGAGATGGCTTCTAACCTTGAAGAATGCTCGTACACAACCAAAATTTTACTATATGGTTCAACAGAGTCTATATTGGGACCTGCATTATTTGAAGTTTTGACATTTGAAATATTGTTTTTCTTGTGTAAATTTTCTCCTTTTTTTTTTCTATTGAAAACCTTTGATTTGTTGGTTTGTCTCTGAGTTCTTCCCTTCATATTTAAATTGTGTTTCTAAGATTTCAGTTTCCATTATTTCCTTTTCCTCACTTGGGACATCATTTGTGGAAAGGATTTCAAACATATAGCAATTGACTTTAATTGATCCTTCATAACTGGTTTTTTCTGAGTGTTCTTCTTCTTAGGTATTTGGAAACTTTAAAATTTGGTTTTGAGCAGCCAACCAAAAAAATATATTTACCCTGGAGGAAATATGCTTAAGCCAAAGAAACTTGAATGGGATATGCGACCCCTCCTTCATATTAAAATATAAAATATTGAATAGCTTACATCACAATTTTAATTATATTGAAATATAAAATATTTTGTTTTTGTAAAAATATTTTAATTGTATAGTATTGACCAAAAAAAAACCTTAAATAAATGTCCTAGGAAGTGTAGCCTTAATTTCGACTATTATACTTTAAATTATTTTAATAAATAAATAAAACATTTTAATAAAAAATTAATAAATTATAGTATTCAATTTAATTGGATCCATACATAAGTTAATGTGATGTGAGCGAGCAATGCTTTTACGTCTACGATGGATTCCACTCTTAATATTATACTTTTTTTGAAACTTAGCACACCTAAATATCTTCGTATATTTATTCAAATAATTTTTAACTAAAATAGTATATACATAATCCTAACCTTAACTCCATTAACTCTCTTATTCGCTGAAGTCCTGGTCATTAAACTCATTAAACCCACTCGAGTTATATATATATATACATATAGATATATATCATCCTTCGTGATCTCTGCTTCCTTACTCATCTAATATCATTGTACTTTTAGTAATTAATACCTTGTACTTATCTTCCACAATTACTATGTGGTATTTAAAAAATTATATGGGTTTCTTCCACACCCACACATGAGTTTTAATATATTTTTAATATGATATTGAAATTCTCCTACACATATTACATGATAGCCATCAATGGAATTTTAATGTATTTCTAACGATATTTAAAATCATATTTTTGTTGGTATATAATTTATTATTATTTTTTATTATTATATATAGATATACATTAATTTTATTGTTAATATTGAACTCTTATTATTAAGTTTGATATGGGTAACATTCACATTAGCATTGAAGATCTGGAAAAAAATAGGACTAATTTGTTAGTTCATGGGTTTTTGTTCGAGTCTATCTGCTTTCAAAGTCTGAGCTGCAAAAAGTTGGAAAACTAAAGGTTGAAAGCACGAGATTTCGGGCGAAGGAAACACTAATTGCGATGTAACCAAAATCAAATGCGCTTAAGTCCTAGAAACGTAAAGTGCATGAAATGGAAAAGAAACGCATTGGAAGAGACACAAGCAAATGGAGAAAACACAGCCCTTTCATTAATATCCCTTGATCTCTGTTACAATGACGTCTCCTCCCTTTTCGGGGGCTAGGAGCGTTAAAAGAATTCGATTACAATCACTCAATGTTCCTCTTTCCGCGTGCCCACGATTGCAATGGGCGGGCCAAGATGATGTCGTCGCTGATGTCGATGAGTTCTTCACCTCTGCTGCTTCTCCTGCGAACAAAGAAACAACCAAGATGTCAGTAGCACTGCTGCAAGTGAAAAGTGTTTGTTCTTCTAAAATCATCAAAAGATGCATGCAAACATTTATCTAAAACAGTAAACAAAATGATTCTAAACGGCATGAAAACTTGCCGAGAAGACGAGAAAATGTTACCAACGAGGCCATTGCCATTGAGACTGTCGGCCAATCTGCTTTCAACTGGAAATCGTCCCTGGGTAGGACGATTTCTGACTATAAATCGTCCCTGGGTGGGACGATTTCTTATGTGTTGGGGAAGCCGAACTGACACGCTCCAATGTCGACTCCCGAGGTCTCCAAAACACCTGCAGACAGAGGGGTTATGTAATTGGGGCCATTTTGGGACGACCCAGATGGTCGGATTCTCCCAATTTGGCCTCTACCCTCGGGAATTTGATATCGCCTCCTGCAAGTTAGTGAAACTACAAAACGACACAAAACATACTAGAATCTGATCAAAGGTTACGAAATTGCAGCTATGAATTCACCAAACAGAAAACACAATATGCGGCATGAGAAAATAAACTAGAATGCTTCGAAATAAAACTTAAGAAAAGTGCGGGGATGCCCAAGTGGGCCTCCCACCGTTGGCACTTGATTCCGGCGCCAATCCACTAGGGATGGGCCCAAAACCTCTTAGGATTGGGGGGGTCGGCGAATTGGTTGATTCAGGTGTCCATGTGTTGGATTTGGGTCCGATTCAAGCTTCCAAAAGCCACCCAACAACCTCCCTTGCAAAAGAGATTGGTGGATGTGGGAAGGTGAACCAAAAGGGATGCAAGTGGGTCTTCAACTCGGCGGCACTTCGTTGCTTGAAAACTCCTTCAACCTGTATATCTTGGGTGAGAAAAGTCCCACCTTTTATAGACCCATGGGGTCTCTTTTGGGAGGGAAGCACAAATGCCATGTGTTGGTCATAGGCGCCATGTGGCGGTCTTGTCTTCCCATGAGGGAGGGAGTCCTCCATTGACTTAGGCTTTCATAACTGCCTTTGTGACAGTCCTCAAACGACCTATTTGCCTACTCACACACACGTGCGAGGCAGGAGTCATCAAGCGAGCTGTTATGGGCTGCCACTTGGCCTCATTTGTCTTTTTGCCCGTTAAACTTGGAAATCGTCCTTACTGGAGACGATTTCAGAAATCGTCCCTGGGTGAGACGATTTCAAGTTAGCAATCGTCCCTGGGTGAGACGATTACTAGGCAAAGTGTCTAAGTGTGCCAAATTGCTTCTTGACCTCACAAAATTGCTATGAAAGTGGTTAAGACCACTGGTTTGACCTCTGAGGGCTGCCACTGGGAGGCTGTGTTTGTCAAAGCGATCGGTGTTTGCGGTCACATAATCGGATTGGTGCTGTTTTGGTGTCTACGAGATGCCCCTTTTTGGGAAGCGCTGCGGGTGACGCGATCCTTGAGCAAAAATAGATAACCAAAGCACTAATGATTAGGGTTTCTTGGTAACCTAACCAACTTTTGATGCCCCAAGTATGGAAAGGGCATGCATTCTTGAATCCTTGCTTCGACGAGCTAAGGAATTTGATTTCAAGTATTAACCTTATTTTGGTGAGGTGTGACTTGAACTTAGACATTGATCGGTCATGAACGAGGCAAAGGGCATTTTTATCCTCGGGGGGAACCTTGTGTTCATGATTCACGAAATGCCAAGTGTTTGATTGATTTGATTGTTGCTTGTTCTACTGCCCCAAGCGGGAGCGTGATTGTCTTTGTCAATGATTCTTTGAATGCATGTCGTTTTCCTTAATTGGGTGTGTGATTGTTGGTTGGTGACTAAGTGTGACTACCCCCTCAAGCGACGAATCGATGAGGGAATGACCTTCGTGAGAGAAGCGGCGAGTCGCTTGACCCAAGATGACTTGTGCAAGGGTGCCTTTAGAGGGTTTACCGTTAAGCGTGTGCAATTTTTCCAACATTTGGACCTATTTTTGGTGGGTGTTAACCCTTTTGGTGATGCCGTAATGAGGTGAAATCATCGAAAATCTAACTTCCCGTGGAGCGGTCCGGCTATTGTAGCCTTCTTGGGGAAGTAGGAGAGCGATAATTTGGACCTCGACATCGATTTTCTTTGCTATTGCAAGAGGTTAAGTGCAAGAGCACTTGTGTCTGGCAATGTTTATTACTGTTTTTGTTGTTTTGATTTTCTTGTGACATCGTTTGGGGATGAAATTGTCGAAAATCCGTCTTCCCGTGGAGCGGTCCGGCTATTGTAGCCTTCTTAGGGAAGTAGGAGAGCGATAATTTGGACCTCGACATCAATTTTCTTTGCCCGGAGTTTAAGTGGAAGAGCACTTGTGTCCGGCAATGTTTTTTTTTGTTGTCTATTTTTGTTGAATTTTTTTATTGTTTTTGTTGTTTTTTGTGACGCATGTGGGGATAAAATTGTTGTAATCTTCTTCCCGTGGAGCGGTCCGGCTATGGTAGCCTTCTTGGGGAGTGAGATAGCGACAATATATGACCCCAACGTCTATTTTGATTGCCTTGGATTGCGAGTGTAACAGCATTCTATTAGGCAACTTTATTTGTTGTTTTTAGTGCATTTTTGTTGATTTTTTGATGTTTTGACTTTTCTGGCTGGAAATCGTCCCTGGGTGGGACGATTTCCAATGAAATCGTCCCTGGGTGGGACGAGTGCTGACCAGAGCGCTCGTCCCAGCCAAGGATGATTTCCAGTTGGTAGGCTTATTTAAGGCCCAAAACTTGGATTTGGGCTCATTTGTGTCATTTTTTTTCTTGCGATTTGGGAGCTCTGGGAGGAGGAGGTAATTCTGCGAAGCGAAGCGCTGCCGGAATTCTCTCTGTCATCATGAGTGCACAAACTGGTTCGAGCGGCGGAGCGGAGGCGAAACCCGTAAGTGCATTTTTTTTTTTTTTTTGTAATTATCAGTTAAGGTTAGGAACCCTAAATCTGAAAAATTAGTTTTGAATTTTTGTGTGTGTTATTGTTTTGCAGGTTAGGAGCCGGTACCGTGTACCTGCCGCATTCGCTGAGGCACGGTCGATGCTAGGCGATGTTGACTGGCAGTGGCTTGATGCCCTTGGGCTCAAGCGGGTGGCTCGACTGGAGCTATGTGGTCCCGGATCAGGCCTATCTGACGGCCCTGATCAAAGTTTGGGATCCGTGGACCAACACTTTCCATATTTCGACAGGGGAGATGACTGTGACACTGGAGGACGTTTATCGGTTGCTTCGGATTTCGATAGATGGACTGCCCATTAGGACATCACCGCGTGATCAGTGGACTACTGTACTGACGAGATGTTTTGGGCATGCGGAGCGGTTGGGTGTAACGAACCCAGTGGAGACAGCCGAGGTGGACTGTCAGGCTAGCGGGATTTTTGTTAGCTGGTGGCAGGAGAGGGGGGTGTTAGGAGTGAGGCACGCATTCTTGATGGGCCTCATTTCTAACATGCTTCTACCTGATTCGTTAGGCGGGAGGTTCCCGTGGAACCTTGCTGGAGTTGGTATGGCGGTTGGTAGAGTGCTCGATAGAGGCACCGCTGATTTATGGATGGGGACAGACATTATTGGCACAGCTCTATGAGGAGCTGTACGGCGTCCGCTGTCGGCAGCGGAAGGGGGTGAGTTGCGGTTATCTTCTTCGGTGCTGGGGTTGGCGGCACATAGCGGTGGAGAGGCCGACCGGGTTACCGTGGATGACTCGGGCGGTGATGGATGACGAGGAGATTGGCTATGTGGCTTTGTGGTGGCGATCTGCGGAGCGAGGCGAAGTCGGTGATGGGCAGGTTCTGTACAACACTATACGATGCCTTCTCTCTGCTCACTCTAGGGGAGGTGGTTTGGCATCCTTATCGGGACTGTCCAGTCTGGCCAGAGGCTGGAGAGTGGCTCCGACGGGTACGTAGGGAGCGGTGGTTGACTAGGCGGCACGGGACGGAGCATGAGTTCTTTCCATACCGTCGGGTTACACGACAGTTTGGGGTGCGCCAGGGGTTGCCTGGTGAGCCCGTGGTCTATCGACGTCGGGGAGATGAGAGGGATCTAGAGCCATCGGTCACCGTGCCATTGGGCGAGGAGTCGGATGCGGTGATTGAGGTCCCGGATGTGGATGACATCGGGACTACCACTGAGTATGACTCGTGGTGGGTACTACGGTGCTAGAGAGGAGAGGGGCCACTGGGAGGCGCGGAGGCGGCGGTGGAGGATGCTGAGGCAGCAGGGGGTGATTGGGGGGTCCGTTGGATGATGCGGACATGGTGGATGTGGGAGATGAGGATGTGGACTTGGGTGTTTCGGAGTAGCCGGACATGCAGGATGTGGAGGAGCAGTGGGAGCCTGAGCAAGCTACTGTCCCCGTGAGTCCTATGCATCCGGCAGATACAGAGGAGGTGGGGTCGGATGTAGGCATTGAGATTGTGTGGCGACGAGCTACTACGGATGCGGGATCTGGAGTTTGGGGATGCGAGGCGGGAGCTGGGGGATGCGAGGTGGGAGAGGGATCTTCTACGGGCTCAGTTGGCAGAGCGGGATAGAGTTTTGGTGCAGTGCGATGATGCATTGTCTATTTATCATCGGTGAGAGGCAGAGTGGTGTCTGTACCGGATAGACTTGGAGAGGGAGGTCATCCGCCTTGGTGGGTGGCTACCTGAGCCTTCGATCGGTGGATCTTCATGGTGAACAAGGGATAGTCTGACTGAGCAGTCAGCATCATCTCGTCGTGGGCGGTTAGATGAGGGGGGTGGTAGCAGGCATGATGCGGGGGCTAGTAGTAGCCGCCCTGTAGGGTCCCGTAGGACCCACACCACGGGGGGTAGTTCCCGTCGCACCGATCCTGCGTGATCATGGTGGTGGATGCCTTAGGTTGGGTTTTTGGATATGATTGCGGGGTCTGAGGACCGGTTTTGTAGCCTACGGGCATCTTTTTGATGATATATATATATATATACCGATTTTATTGTGGTTTTGTACATGTGATGATGTGATTTTTGTTATGCATGTTTATTCATTTTGATGAATGCAGATGTTATGATGAATGCAAATGTTTTAGATGTCTATGTGATATGCGAAGTGAAATGGATGAATGATATTTGTGGTGATTGCACTGTAGGCTATTTAAGAAGCTCTTTATTTACATGGTTTTTCTATTTTTGTATTTTCTGATGGTATCATAAGGATGATAAGTAGCGCAGATGGTTTTGGAATGAATGTAAGGTTTTATGAGATTCAGTCAGTTTTAACTCACCATCCATGATTGTACTTTATCTTACAAGACTTTTTGACCAAGGTATGAATCGGACTTGTTTTTGACCCGATTATTTTTCACATCCCTGTGTGTGCAATTGAGTTCATTTAGTGGTATTTGTTAGGATACCGCCAGTGCCAGATGGGCTTTCAATCGAACCTGTATTGAGGATCACCTAATTAGCTCCACGAATTCCTTTGTTGTATGTACTAAGATTAATCTGCGGTGTAATCCAGGATGCCATAAGCTAGCTCATCCACATGCAAACATTGATACGTACGCAAGTTAATGTGATGAGATATATCGTCATGCGGGAGGTTTACTACATTACCGATAGGCTATCAACCAAATTGGTACTAAAGCTTGCCTTATGACCTATAGAATCTTTGAGAGTTCCGGGGATTCAAGGTCAACTCCCTTCTTTTCTTCAATTGTATTGGGATACTTGCTCATTGTAGTGATGAGATCATTGTTTATTTTGATTTGTTTTTCTTTCGAGCAAGGGATTGGGGTCATGGAGTGACGAAAATCACTATTGTTTGTGCCTTTTGATGTGTGCACTGTAGTTTGTCAAATTTAGAGTTTTGACATTTTGCAACTTTTTGTGTTTTGCAACTATTGAGAACTTTAGGGATTCTTAGGGAATTGGGTAGGGAGGATGCTTGTCCTTTTGCCAACTCTCAGCATTCTAGGGGTCATTCGCATAGGGGGATGAGCAAGATAACCGTTTCGCTTGTGGTGACCTAGATTATTTTGCAGGTTTCGTCTTTCGTTCACACAATTTGGGAATTTTTAGTGTTTTGATTTGTGTTGGGATGTTACGTAACATGGTGTATTTCAAGTATGACTCTACCTTCGTAAAATCTGTTCGACTTGATACGCTACATGGCTAAAGAGGAAAATGATGACTGAATCATTGAAACTCTTGGTACATTCCTAGACCACTGACTGTAGTGTGGTAAAAGTTATGCATGGTGTTTTTGTTGTTTTTGTAACATGAGACAATGCGGAACAAGATGGACTATCAGAGCTATTGCAGCCTATGGTATTTGACCCGTATGACTACAAATATGCAATGTATGGATGCAATGCTTAATGCGGCTATGTATTTTTGTAATTTTGATGGATTGTTTTTGGTGAAGTTGAAGATGAGGTGCGAGAATATGAATTTTATGATGAATTTGAGTATGCCTAGAATTGAGATGCAAATCTTTGTTGTTTTTGATGATTTTTGTTTTTTTTTTTTTTTTTGATTTTTGACCAAGCGATTGCGATAATCGTTGGAGCTTTTTGGGTTTGACCAAGTGATTGCGATAATCCTTGGAGCTTTTGGGGTGACCAAGTGATTGCGATAATCCTTGGAGCTTTTTTGGGTGACCAAGAGATTGCGATAATCCTTGGAGCTTTTTAATACCAAAATCGATAATCCTTGGACTTTTTGATTGACCAAGAGATTGCGATAATCCTTGGAGCTTTTTGGATTGACCAAGAGATTGCGATAATCCTTGGAGCTTTTTGGATTGACCAAGAGATTGCGATAATCCTTGGAGCTTTTTGGGTGACCAAGAGATTGCGATAATCCTTGGAGCCTTTTGGGTGACCAAGAGATTCGATAATCCTTGGAGCTTTTTGGGTGACCAAGAGATTGCGATAATCCTTGGAGCTTTTTGGGTGACCAAGAGATTGCGATAATCCTTGGAGCTTTTTGGTTGACCAAGAGATTGCGATAATCCTTGGAGCTTTTTGGGTGACCAAGAGATTGCGATAATCCTTGGAGCTTTTTGGGTGACCAAGAGATTGCGATAATCCTTGGAGCTTTTTGGTGACCAAGAGATTGCGATAATCCTTGGAGCTTTTTGGGTGACCAAGAGATTGCGATAATCCTTGGAGCTTTTTGGGTGACCAAGAGATTACGGGAATCCTTGGAGCATTTTTTTTTTTGGATATGGCTTTCTTAGATATGAAATGGTCGCAAATGACTGATATTCAAGGGTTATGTTTCCTTGATACCGTCAAGAGAAGCTAGCCTGTACGTCTCGGGTCCTATTTTGCTATCAATGACATAAGGACCTAACCAATTTGCCATGAATTTGTCCCTCATATGGGACGGCAAATTAGAGTTTTGTTGGTTTTCCTTTAGAACCAAATCACCAACCCGAAAGTCTCTTAGGTGAACTTTCATGTTGTAAGCTTTCTTAAGCCGCTCTTGATAGATACGTAAGTGCTCGAGAGCATTAACGCGTCGTTCGTCAAGCAACGTAAGTTGGTCCAATCGGGCTTGCCGCGCGGTGTTATCATCGATGAACTCCTGCATTGATATGCGCGGGGAAGGAATTTCCAACTCGAGAGGCATTACTGCCTCTGAGCCATACACTAGTGAAAACGGAGTTGCCCCAGTGGGCGTCCGAATGCTAGTGCGATAAGCCCAAAGGGCAAGTGGGATTTGTATGTGCCAATCCTTATGATTGTCTGCGACGGTCTTTTTAAGGATGGCGACTAGCATTTTGTTTGACGCCTCTGCTTGCCCATTTGCTTGCGGATAATAGGGTGTTGAAAAGTTGTGCTGAATTTTGTACTTTGTGGTTAAAGCACGCACGTCTTTGTTCTTGAATGATGGCCCATTATCCGAGATTATTTTGGATGGAATACCAAAATGACATATGATGTGATGCAAGATGAACTCCGCAATACGGGGTCCTTTCGTTGAGGTTAACGGAATTGCTTCCACCCATTTGGTAAAATATTATGTGGCCGTTATGATAAACGTGTGACGGCCTGACGATGCAGGGGAGATCTTTTCGATTAGATCGAGGCCCCACTATGAAAATGGCCAAGCGATTGGACTATCTGTAGGGCCCGGGAAGGTGCGTGCATTAAATTGGCATGATGTTGACATTTCACGCACCTCTTGACATACGCGCAACAATCTCGCTCTAAAGATGGCCAATAATAGCCCATGCGAAGAATGCGCTTTGCAATGGCCATACCATTGAAGTGGCCGCCACATGTACCGTCATGCGCTTGGGCGACTGCCCAAGTGGACTCTTACTGGTCCAAGCAACGAAGAAGAATTCCGTCGTAGCTGCGATGATACAAAATGTCTCCTATCAAGACATATTTTGCCGCTTTCTGTTTGAATGTTCGTTTTGCGGCGTGCGTCAATCCAAAGGGTAGATTACCTAACTTGAGGTAGTCTCTTATGGGTAAATACCGGTCCTGTTGATCGGATACCTCGACAGTTTGAACAGCCAATCCCTTTTGGAGTTCTTCCCTAACAAATGCTGATTGGGATAGAACTTGTAAGAATAGCGTTGTGTTGCTATTAATGGGAGTGGGGGAAAACAAGGACCCCCAGTTGGCACGTTTCAGACGGTCTCGGATTCGAAAGAACTTATCCGAAGATGGTTCGATCTGGATCATGTGGACTCCTGGCGTCAAGTCTGAGCTTGCGCGCTCCATCGCGGGTTGCGATAAGGTTTTGACCTCAATGGTTGTTATATCACAAGAAAGGTCTTGCGGGATTAGTGACCCCAAGGAGGCCATTGTATCCGCAAAATGGTTTGATGATCGAGGGAGTGCCTCGATGTCATACCACTCAAGTTTTGCCAGGAATTTGTCCACGAGGGCTTTATAGGCCTTCGAGGAGTGGGCATTTGCATTGATATACCCCTTTGACTTGATTGATGATTAACGGCGAATCGCCAAAGATGTTCAATCTTTTGATGTTCATGGCGATTCGTTGTTTGAAGACCTAGGAGCAAGGCTTCATATTCTGCATTGTTGTTGGTGCATTGGAAGTTTAATTTAAATGACAGGGGCATTGGAGCGCCCTGCGGTGTGAAGAATACAATTCCTGTGCCACCACCTTGCTCGCATTTAGAACCATCGAAAAATAAGGTTATGTCGGCCTGAGACTTAGGCTCATCAGAATCTGGCGATTCTGAGACATGGAAGACCCCATCATCGGGTAGTTCTATGACCAGAGGCTGATCGTCTTCAAGAGGAGCCTCTGCTAGTTGATCGGCTATGACTTGTCCTTTTATAGATTTTTGCCCAATAAACTCAATGTCAAATTCCATCAACAACATGATCCATTTCGCCGTGCGACTACTATGATAAGTACGACTCATCATGTATCGCAATGGATTCTCCTTAGACACAACATACGTAGTGTTGCTCAGCATGTAGTGGCGTAGCCTCTTGGTAGCAAACACCACTGCCAAGCGAGTTTCTCAACGTATGCATAGTTAAGTTACGTAGCCGACCAGGGTGCGGCTAAGATAGTAAGTAGTCTATTCTTTGTGAAGTTCATCCTTCTGGGCTAGCATGGCTCCCGGTGCCACCTCGATAGCTGAGATGTATAAGTAGAACGGCACTCCTGGTCTAGGTGGTGCCAATGCGGCGGTGAAGCCAAGTATTGTTTGATTTCGTCAAAGGTGAGTGGCACTCGTCATCCCAATGAAATGTGACCCCCTTGTGCAATAATTTGTTCATTGGTCGGCATTTGTCAGATAATTGTGCTATGAAGCGTTTAATCGACGTGACCTTTCCTTGCGGACTTTTGAGTTGCTTGATAGTGGTTGGGGGAGCCATTTCAAGGATTGCCTTGACTTTGTTTGGGTCCACTTCGATGCCTCTTTTTGAGACTATAAAACCCAAGAGTTTTCCAGATGTGACGCCGAACACGCACTTCTTGGGATTCAGTCTGACCTTATGCTCTATGAGGCGATCGAGAATCTTGTTTAAGTCACCGAGATGATATGAGCACAAGAGAGACTTGGCTAACAAATCATCCATGTAATCTTCCAAAGTTTTGTGCATGTAATCGTGGAAGATATAAGTCATAGCACGTTGGTATGTAGCGCCAGCATTTTTAAGGCCAAAAGGCATGACCTTATAGCAAAATGTCCCCCAAGGCATTGTGAATGCCGTTTTGAGTTGGTCTTCAAGATTGATACGAATTTGATTGTATCTTGAGAAACCGTCCATTAGGGAGAGCATTTCGTGACCTGTTGTAGCGTCTACCAATGCGTCGATGCTTGGCAAGGGAAAATCATCCTTAGGACTCGCTTTGTTTAGGTCTCGAAAGTCGGTGCATATGCGAATCCTCCCGTCGGGCTTCTTGATGGGAACCATGTTGGACAACCATGGCGGATAATCCATGCAGATGACAAATTGTGCATCCAACAGCTTTTGCAATTCATCTTTGACCATCAAGGCCACTTTGTTGGGTGCATCTTTCTTAATTTTTGCTTTACGGGCTTGATTGTCGGATCAAGCGTTAAATTGTGCATGACTAGCTGCGGGTCTAGTCCTGGCATATCCTTGTACGACCATGCAAAAACCTCCTTCTTTTCTTTAAGAAGGGCAATGTAATCGGCTTGCTCTTCGGGGGAAAGGCTTACCCCTAGCTTGAGAATCCGTGGATTCATTGGATTTGTGTCGATGTCTACGTCGGTCGTCTCCTCGAGTGACATGTGGGATCCGTCCTCCAAGCGATGTGGAGTTGGGATTAAATGGATATCATCAGCTGAGTTAAGATCTGCGTTTGGAACCTCGGGTCCCTCTTGAGCTTGAAAAATATCCTGAGTTGTCCTTGGGGTAAAATGAAGCATTTCACCGAAAGGCCAGTACTCTGATGGTGACAATGGTGAATTGACGTGATCCCAATCGATGGCATCCATGTCTAGATGCAATGACCATGATGGATCGGTCGGATTGCGGATGGGTGCGGTCAAATCAATGGAGATCATGTGGATGGAATGAATTTGGTCTCCAGAACCGTGGGTGTGATAACTTGTTTCTTCTAGATGCTCCCTATACTCTGGATCTGGCTCTACAGGAACAGGCACGAATGGATCCTCCCTAGGTGCGAATTTTGTGAAAAGGAGGGCGGGGTCTTCCCTCGGCACTACTGTCATGATGGGATCTCGAGGTGGACGATGCTCATCTTGAATTTGGAACCATGGATCCAGTACTTGGTCCCCACCTCGCTTGGGTCTACATGCCATTCATGCCCCAACAGTATGCCCATCTGTCCCATTAGATCTTCATGAGTTAGAGCGCGGTGATGTCGTCGCGCATGTATGAGATAGTCCATTTCAGTTTCATCTTCTGAATCGCTTTCATAGATCCAAAATTGTTCATCCTCTTCAGCATCTGTTGCTTGCGACGTTGAGGACTCTTCTTGTTCCAGTGAATTAATCTGGTCCCATTGCGATTGTTCCACTCTTGGTGGAGGGACCTGATTCTCTTGGTCTTGTATTGTTTCATCTGGAACCTCTAAGGGGAACGACTTGAGAAAGATGTCCGACAACCATTGATGTTCTCTTTGAGGATTACTATCCGAACTTTCACCTCTCTCTAGCAAAGGAGAGGGATTATTGTTGTTTCTAGGGGTGTTTGTTGACCATGGGAGGTAATCTCCCAATGTGTATTCTGTATTTGGATTGGCATACGGGTCTTGTGCCAATCCCCCCTTGTTGCCTATTTCTAGGCCTTGCATATTTTCAACCAAGATGTCTAATGGCAGGGGATGGTTGAACCCTACCCATGACTTGTCATATGGCATATGATATCTTGGTTGGCAAAGGATCCGCATCCCTTGCTCATATCTGCCTAGCCCGTATCCATGCCAATTGCATTGGCCTAGATATTTTAGGGCAAATTCTGGGTTTGATAGATAATTGATGTTTTCCACAAAAGGTTCTTCGTCTGTTTCCTTTTGTTGGCATGGTTCAAGACCATGATCAAGGCCCCCATACACAAAATTTGTGCGGTTCGGTGGGTAGCCTAGAGGAACAATTGTCCCTATGGGAAGGCGAGGTCTTCCCATGTCATGTCTTGACTCCAATGTGGGGGTTGCCACAATGTTTTGCACTAAGTACTCCCCCCAGGCCACGTATTGGCCATTTCAACAGTGATTGTTGATGATTGGGTGGGAGGAAACGGTAGTCCTTCCTGAGTCCATTCCATGTTTGGTTGTTCAGGAGTCTTGGTTTCTGTTGTGTTGGGTGTTTCCTCTGTTGATATCGTTGAGATTGTGGGCAACCTTTCTTCTAGAGGCTTAACCTCTTCCATGATTTGTTTTCCCTTGTCCTTCTGTTGGGCCATGATAGGTGGCGTTGATGATGAAGGAGCGGGGTGATGAAGTCTCACCTGGTCTGGGATTTTGTCTTGTTGGCCACCGGTGGTGCCTGCGGTATTGGACCACTGTTTAGATGGATTTAATTGGAAATCCAAATGCGTTGAAGGGAGGGTCGATTGAGGTATGAATTGTACCGCATTGCAATACTTGAAGGGCTCTAAGTCCATTGGGACTACATGTATTTCCCCTTCATAAGCATACTTTAAGAATTGGTGTGCGATCGAAGGGACACACTTCATGTCCCTGATCCAAGGCCGCCCTAGCGGTATATTATAAGCCATTTCACCTTCCAGGCACATGGCACGGTGTAGGTATTGACTTTTGTCCTACTGGGTGGCGAGAACGACTGTACTCGACTGTCGAGCATATTGCATCATTAAAAGCTCGCAGGGTGTACGTGGAGGCTGTGATGTGAGAGGTTGGCGACTTCAAATGCTTTAAGGCTGCAGGTGGTTATGATGTTCCTTGGACGAGCCGGTATCTATCGGCACTCTCTTGTACGGAATCCCGTTGACCCGCGCGATAACGTGCGGGGGTGGATCTGCCATGTCATTTGATATCGTTTTGACCTCATCTTCTCTGAATGTGATGACCGGCTCCGTACATTGTTTCACATGTCCCACGAAGGCGTTGAAAGAATTTGCCTCGTGGGGTTGTAATTCAATGGCTTTTAAAATGTCCATAAGAGCTTCTCTATGGGGAGCTGATTGTTGAATAAGCTCGTAGATGGACAGACCTAGCCGACGTGGTCCGCAAACTCTGCGTGAGTTTGGTTCGTATCGTGACCTCGGGTCTAGGCGGAGGTAAGCTGCGTTGGGCGTTGTTGAGGATGCGATGTTGCCGGAACTTCCCTCGTAGCTACCTCAGGGGCAGCTGTCGGGTACCTTCTGTTCCTTGTTACTATGCTAATCATTCCCACAAATCCCTGTGTGGGAAGATCTTGTCGCACCTCGTTAATGCAGGAGTGGTTTTGTCTGATGCCTCGTGGGCTGGCAAGGGGTCCTTGAATACCCCCATTTGTTGGTTGTTTGGTGCGATGGGGTTGTCCACAACCAATGTTACATTGTCGATCAAATCCTGGACTAGGTCTTTGAATTTCCAGCACCCATTCAAGTCATGTCCTCTGCGCCTATGGAATCTACAATACAATTCCTCTCTGTACCCCCTAGGCTTGGGAATGTTAGGGTCTATAATTTGGATTTCCGGTAGAGTGACTAAATTTGCCGGCGACAAGCGGTCAAATAAGGACTCCCTAGACTCCGCATATGGGGTGAAATTTTGCCTAGGGCGACGCGGGTAATTCTGCTCCTGTCTTCTATTATCTCTTTCATAAGCGGGAGAGCACTTGCACAGTAGTTAGCCTTTTGAGGCTGCGTTTCTTGCACGAGCGCGGGAACATTTATCGCAACTTGGTTGATTGCGGCATGTTGTGGTTGCGTTGTCCCAGTTTTAGTGGTTTTATTCCACTCTTTCTTCTTAGGCTTGGCAATTGCGCCTTCGCCTATCTTAATCTCTTCTATGACTCTGGCTTGCGCCAAAGCTTCTTCTAAGTTGTCGTATTGTCGCAGCAACAATAGACCAGAGATTGATTTTAAGCAACTTTTTGTGAACATCTGCGTGAGATCAGACATAGGAGGACGGTAGGGTAACCTAGAAAGCAAAGCTCTCCATCGATTCCCGTACGTTGCCATTGTTTCCTCTTCAAATTGCTTGAGGCTCGCTAAATCACTTAGTGATGCCTTCTTCCTTGTGTTGAAGGCAAAGCGTTCAAGAAACGCGTCTACTAATTGATCTAAATTGCTTATGCTATGTGTTTGGGCAGTTGTGTGAACCAATCCGAGGCAGGGCCTGCGAATGTGGTTATGAATGTTCTAAGCAACAATGCGTCATTATCTTGGATGCCGAAGCATTGGCTTAGAAATCGTGTAACGTGTTCCTGTGCGTCCTCTTCACCTTTAAAAGCTGCCAATTGAGGCAACTTGAAGTGTTCGGGGTAAAGAGGTGTAGGCACTGAGGGATGCACCGGATTACTACGGAGTAGACGTAATGTGGGTTTTTGATGCCCAGCAACTTTTGTCTCCATAGACTCCAAACGCTCCAATAGCGCTTGGTATGCATCGGAAGATTTTATTTCTTCCTCTCTTGTTCGCTCTTGTTGCAAGTTACGATAAACTGGAGGCCTATGGAGGGGTGGCCGAATGGCATCCCTCCTGCCTTGATGGGGAGTTTCAACATATTCCTCTTATGGTTCATACTCCTCGTAAAATTCTTGAGGAGTCTCTCAGGCGAAACCTATGACCACTGATCAAGCTCTTCTTGAAGGTACCCATCATTGTTTCGGGGAGTTGCCTCCCTCTCGAATCTATGAGGTCTTGGAGGAGAGCTTGACGAGGTCGTGGAGACCTGTCCTGCACCAATGGGTTACGCCTCTCATACTGTTCAGCTCTTTGGATGCGAGGGGTTGGCCCCCTCTCAGGTATTTCATAGCGTAACTCATCCGCTTCGCGTTGCATGCGTTCTCTATCCAAGCGGTGTCGGTACTCTATTTCATGATAACTTGGTTTAAGCCGCATGGTTTGGGCTTGACGGGTGGTATATCTGGCGATAGCTGGGTCAATTTGGTCTACCCTATTTTGCTCAGGAGGTTCGAATGTTTCTCCTATGTGTTTACCTCGAGTTTGCTGATCTAAGGTTTCAATGGGTCGCTTCCCTCTGTCGAGGTAAGCGGTATGTGCTCGAGGTTATGGCCTCAAGGGGTGATCATGATATCCTGCTGGTGCGGAAATGCAAGGTTCCCGCGTTGTTTGTTGCCCTCGAGGAATGCGATGGCTTTCCTCGTACTCCCTTTCATGGGTGTGAAGGGGGTGGGCGGAGTTAGGTCGCCCTATGTAAGGAGCCCTACGCTCCGGATTTGGTCTCTCTGTTCTGATGATAGGTAAAGAAGGGATGCCATATCCACGTTGCCCCTCCAAATGGATGGTGTGCCTGTCTAGCGCTTCATCGCGCGGTGGCCACTCATGCCTAACTTCAAGAGGTGATTCTCTATTTATGTCAAGGTCTACATGTAAGGCATCTTCCCGAAAGGGGCTGCTTTGAATAGGCATACCCCACTAGGATTCCGAATTGGATTCTTTTGTAGGTTAGACCTATAAGGCGGTATGACCAAATCCTCGGGAGTGAAGCGAAGGTGACTTGTGCACGCTTCTTGTGTACCTTTCGGAGCTTACGCCCTTGATTGGGCTTGAGCTGCGGGTGTACACCATTGCGGTGCTTCTATGCTATCTAAATAAGTTTTTATCTCGTTTATGATTTTTTTTGTCTACACTAAGCAGAATTAAGCACACACATTCACAAAATCGTGATTATCTCTTTTAAGGATTATTGGTGTGCCCTAAACTGGTTTAGTGCATTTTGGTGTTTTGTTTTGTTTTTGTAGGTTTTGAAGATCGTTTAAATGCATTATGATGGCTCATATAACTCCCAAAATGGTAGCCCCTTCAATATACCAACCAGGCCGATATACCAACCTCTCTATATACCCGCCCTTACGAGAGGGAGACTATAGGTACGTGAGAGCAGAAGGTACGTGGTACGTAGGCGGTACGAAAGGGGGATTGTCTGTTAATGGCACCTACCATAGAAAACTTATCCTCGCGTGCATGGGAATCACCCCAGCGACACTCGGTCTGCTTTCGTCAGGATTTACGCCTAACAACGAGTTGACAATCGAGAAATGGATGCAAATCAAGCCAAGGTGGTGATGAAATCCACCAATGGTCTTGATCAAGGGCTGAGGTCTTATGACCAACTCCTTGTTTTAAAATTGTTGCGTGGAGTGTGTGAGGTTCATTTTATTTAGCGAAAATGAAACAAGCATGAATGATTTTCCCTAAGTATGCGGGATAAAATGAAAACAGTCAAAGAAAGAGAAAACAGAAACAGAAAATTTAACAGAGATGATAAAATCCCTACCTCTTCTCTGCCTGCTCCAGTTGCCTCTGAATTTTTGCTCTGAAAATCTGCAGACAGAAAATCGTCCCCTGGTGAGACGATTTACAGAACAGAAATCGTCCATGGCAGAGACGATTTTAAAATCGTCTCAGGGTGAGACGATTTCCGATAAAGTAATCGTAACAGTCAGAGACGGTTAACAGTCTGCAAAAAAAATGTACCTGTAAAACACAAAACACAAAAACCCGATTAGTTTTTTGTGATCTTAAAAACAGGGAACAGGTCCCACCGTGATCGCCACTGAAAGCACGAGATTTCGGGCAAAGGAAACACTAATTGCAATATAACCAAAATCAAATGCGCTTAAGTCCTAGAAACGTAAAGTGCATGAAATGGAAAAGAAACGCATTGGAAGAGACACAAGCAAATGGAGAAAACATAGCCCTTTCATTAATATCCCTTGATCTCTGTTACAATGACGTCTCCTCCCTTTTCGGGGGCTAGGAGCGTTAAAAGAATTCGATTACAATCACTCAATGTTCCTCTTTCCGCGTGCCCACGATTGCAATGGGCGGGCCAAGATGATGCCGTCGCTGATGTCGATGAGTTCTTCACCTCTGCTGCTTCTCCTACGAACAAAGAAACAACCAAGATGTCAGTAGCACCTACTGCAAGTGAAAAGTGTTCGTTCTTCTAAAATCATCAAAAGATGCATGCAAACATTTATCTAAAACAGTAAACAAAATGATTCTAAACAGCCTGAAAACTTGCCAGAAGACAGAAAATGTTACCAACAGGCCATTGCCACTGAGACAGTCGGCCAATCTACTTTCAAATGGAAATCGTCCCTGGGTAGGACGATTTCTGACTGTAAATCGTCCCTGGGTGGGACGATTTCTTCTGTGTTGGGGAAGCCAAACTGACACGCTCCAATGTCGACTCTCGAGGTCTCCAAAACACCTGCAGACAGAGGGGTTATGTAATTGGGGCCATTTTGGGACGACCCAGATGGTCGGATTCTCCCAATTTGGCCTCTACCCTCGGGAATTTGATATCGCCTCCTGCAAGTTAGTGAAACTACAAAACGACACAAAACATACTAGAATCGATCAAAGGTTACGAAATTGCAGCTATGAATTCACCAAACAGAAAACACAATATGCAGCATGAGAAAATAAACTAGAATGCTTCTGAAATAAAACTTAAGAAAAGTGCGGGGATGCCCAAGTGGGCCTCCCACCGTTGGCACTTGATTCCGGTGCCAATCCACTAGGGATGGGCCCAAAACCTCTTAGGATTGGGGGGGTCGGCGAATTGGTTGATTCAGGTGTCCATGTGTTGGATTTAGGTCCGATTCAAGCTTCCAAAAGCCACCCAACAACCTCCCTTGCAAAAGAGATTGGTGGATGTGGGAAGGTGAACCAAAAGGGATGCAAGTGGGTCTTCAACTCGGCAGAACTTCGTTGCTTGAAAACTCCTTCAACCTTGTATATCTTGGGTGAGAAAAGTCCCACCTTTTATAGACCCATGGGGTCTCTTTTGGGAGGGAAGCACAAATGCCATGTGTTGGTCATAGGCGCCATGTGGTAGTCTTGTCTTCCCATGAGGGAGGGAGTCCTCCATTGACTTAGGCTTTCATAAGCGCCCTTGTGACGGTCCTCAAACGGCCTATTTGTCCACTCACACACGCGTGCGAGGTAGGAGTCATCAACTGACTGTTCTGGGCTGCCACTTGGCCTCATTTGTCTTTTTGCCCGTTAAACTTGGAAATCGTCCTTGCTGGAGACGATTTCAGAAATCGTCCCTGGGTGAGACGATTTCAAGTTAGCAATCGTCCCTGGGTGAGACGATTACTAGGCAAAGTGTCTAAGTGTGCCAAATTGCTTCTTGACCTCACAAAATTGCTATGAAAGTGGTTAAGACCATTGTTTGACCTCTGAGGGCTGCCCTGGGGGCTGTGTTTGTCAAAGCGATTAGTGTTTGCAGTCACATAATCGGATTGGTGCTGTTTTGGTGTCTACAAAGGTGACTTACAAATATCTATTTATCAAAATAGTTATTTTCTTTTTTATTTACTAATAATAAAGATAAAGAGAAAAAAATTCAAGGGGGTCATTGGTTCTTTGGAAGGGTAGGGATTTTCATGAAGCCTTGGCTTACTAAATTTAAATTCGAAGAAGAGATGCCTTCTACACCTCCCATGTGGGTTAGATTCTTTGGTCTCATTATTGAATTGGAAACTATTTAGGAACTTTTATGATGACTGTTGATTGTACTCAAAATTTTGAACATATTATTTATGCTCAAATTTGTGTTTTAATGGATTTTGACAAACCCTTACCTAAAATGATCACATTACAATTTGGGGAAGACACTTGGGAGAAAGTAGTGGACTATGAGAACATTCATTTTCATTGTAGAATTTTGCATGAATATGGTCATTTGGCTAGTGCTTTCCCAAATAAAATTTCTAATCAAAAGAAAGAAGATATAAACTCATAAGGTTTCCAAATGCCTAAGAAGAAGAACACTCAGGAAAATCCAGTTATGAAGTATCAATAAAAGTCATCTGCTAATATGGTTGAAATCCTTTCCACGAATGATATCCCAAGCGAGGAAGAGGAAATAATGGAAATAAATATCTTAGAAAAAAAATTTAAATATGAAGGAAAAAAAATCAGAGACAAACCAACAAATCAAAAGTTTTCAACAGAAAAAATAGGGGAGAAAATTTACACAAGAAAAACAATCTTTTAAATGTTAGAACTTCAAATAATACAGGTCCCAATATAGACTCTATTGAACCCTCTAGTAACACTTTGGTTGTGTACATGAATTATTCAAGGTTAGAATCCATCTCAAATTCAATTGGAGTAAGTCAAGAATCAGCGAAAAAAATTGAAGATGGATTCTAATCAAAAGGCATGTCATAATACCAATCAATATCGTATGGTAAAATAAGGTGAAAAGCTTGTAGAGGAAGGTAATACTAATGCCCTTCTCAATTTTTTTAGTCCTGGTATTAATGAAGATCATCACTTGAAATATTAGAGGACTCAAAGGGATTCTTTCAAAAAAAAAATTAGAAAAATGATTCAGATAAATCATCCACATCTTTTCCTTCAAGAAACGAAGATGTCAATAGAGGATATGGACTCTATTGCTAGTAATATTTGGCCAGCTGTAAAAGTGGTTTCCCTCAGTTCCCATGGGACTTTTGGTGGCATTGCTTGTATTTGGGACCCAAAAGTGGTAGTTATTCACCATATGGTTGGGATTTGGGGTCTTTTGAATATAGCTATTCAAAGTAGACATTCTAATCAAATTATGCTTTGTATTACTATTTATGCTCCAACTGCTTTGGAGGAAAAAAAGAAGACAATTAAAGGATATAACTTATATTATCTCATTTTCCTAAATCTTGGATCTTGATCGGAGGAGATTTAAATACCATCCTCTCTCTGGATGATAAAATGCGGGAAATAAAAATTTGGATATAAGCACTGACCTCTTGAGCGAATATATTGCAAACCTCCATCTTGTGGACATCAAGCCAGATAATGGCCTTATGACTTGGTCTAACATAAGGTAAGTCTTAGCTTGTATAATGGAGAGATTGAATAGGATTTTGCTCTCTGAAAATTTCTTAATCCATGGTCACATTCCTAAAGTGAATATGCTTAACAATGTTGGTTTGGATCACTAGCCAATCATGGTGGAAATGTGGAAAACCAATGTGAGTTTCTCTCCTTTTCCTTTTCAATTAATGTGGTACAAAGACAATTCCTTTAGACCTCGTGTGCAACAATGGTGGAATGAAGGTAAGCCTAGGTATGGGACTAAGATGTTATGTTTTTCCAAAAGACTACAATACATTAAATCCAAAATCAAGACTTGGAACTGAAAGGAGTTTGGGGATATTCATAAAACAATATGAAGTTATTGCTCAAATTGAAAATTTGAATAAGAAAGTCTGTTTAGATGGCCTCACAGAGAATAGAAGTGCAGATGAAATTAAACTCACAACTCAGTTAGAGGAATGGGAAAAAGAGAACTCTTATGGAAGAAAAATTCTAGAATTCAATGGCTCAAAGAAGGAGATCGAAACATAAATTTCTTCCACAAATATCTTCTAGATCGAATATCTCACAACTTTATTTCTTCCCTAAAATCATATTCTAGAGATGTTGTCTACACTTGGGATGGCATGAACTCTATTGTTGTCGATTACTTCTTTCAATATTTTTACTTCTACTCCTTTTGACTCAACTTCTCAACAAAATGTTCTTCAAGAAATCACTTCTCTTATCACTTCTGATGAGTACTCTATTTTGACTACTCTTGTTACTATCAATAAGGTTCAACAGGTAGTTTTTAAAATACAAAAGGGAAAACCCCAAGTCCTGATGGTTTTCCCATTGAGTTTTACCAAGAGTTCTGTGATATCCTTCATGCTAATTTATTAGAGGTGGTGGAAGAAGCTACAAAATCCAAAGAAATTTTTAAGGTTATCAATAAAAATTCTATTACTCTTGTTCCAAAATCTCATGAGGTTGATCATATCTCAGCTTTTAGACCTATTGCTTTATGTAATGTTCTTCTCAAAATCATTACTAAGATTATGGTAGAAAGGTTGAAGATTTTTTTGCATAGGATTATTTTCCCTGCACAAGGGGGTTATGTGAAAGGGCATCAAATAGTATATGAGATAGATCTTGCTCAGTAATCCATCCATTCCATTGATATGCAAAAATCTTCGTCCATGTTCATTCGGTTAGACTTATCCAAAGCTTATGACAAAGTGGATTGGAACTTCCTTATCAAAGTTTTGAGGCAAATTGGTTTCTCTTACGATTGGATTATGAGATGTATCTCTTCAGTTTCCTACTTAGTTATTATCAATGGCAGGACTTCTCAGTCATTCCTAGCTTTCAGAGGTATTAGGCAAGGTGACCCACTTTCCCCCTATTTATTCATCATTCTTGTTGAATGATTGGGTAGAACCATAACCAAAAAGAGAGAAAACAAAACCCTTGAGGGAGTTACCATTGCTCATGGATCTAGACCTATCGCCCATCTTAAATTTTTTTATGACTACTCTTTAAGGTAAAGCTAGAGTTAAGGAAGCTTATAACATTAAGAAATTTATTAGCTATTTTTCTAAGGCTACTGGGCAATTAATCAACGAAGACAAATCTAAAGTTATTTTCTTTCACTGATATGCCAGACAGGAATCCATGGTGTTGGATAAATTAATATATAAGAATACCTCCCTTTCGATCGCTTATTTAGGTATTCCCATCAATATTCAAAGGCATTAAAAAATATATTAGAATTGGTTGTTGGATAAAGTCAAGAACAAAATTGGAAAGTGGACCAACAGGTGGATTTCTTCTAGGGGTAGAATAACCTTGGTAAAATTAGTCCTTCAAGCTATTCCTATTTATGTTTCTTTCGTGTTGAATATCCCAAAGGTTGTTCTTCGAGAACTAGATCAAATTAGTCATCGGTTCCTTTGGAGTGGTACTAAGGAGAAAAGAAAGTGGGCCTTGGTGAAATGAGACACTTTATGTCTTATTAAGAATGAAGGAGAGTTGGGATTCCGGTATTCTATTAATAATAAAACAGCTTTAGCTGCTAAATTATATTGGAGGATGTTGCATAACCCCAATGCTCTTTGGTCCAATAATATTCATGCTAAATATGTTGAGAACAAAAGTCATGAAGACCTTATTCGCTATCAATTGCCTACCAAAGGTTCTCCCATTTTAGTAATTATTAATACTAGTGAGGATTTGATAAAAAATATTTATTCTTGATCATTCATAATGGTCAACAGGTAAATGTTTGAATAGATTCTTGGGATGGTCACAAGCCTTTGATAACTTAGTTTCCTGATCGGAGGCCTTGTATGGGGGAGCTTCACCGAGCTAACTGGATAAAGGTGGCTAATTACTATCGATACCATATTGGATACCTATTGAGGACTGGCCTATTCAAATCCCAGAAAGGTAAAGACAAGATATCCAAGGCATCCTTCATATGAGATCTCTCTCTTGGTCCCATAAAAAAGATTGTTTTGGATGGAACAACACTACTAAGGGTGAGTATTTAGTTGCTCAAGGTTATTTGACCTTATGCCATAATAATCCCAACCAATCATTTGACATATTTTCTTAGTTGTGGGTTCAAAAACTCTAGCCTAAGGTGAGGTTATTTACTTGGTTTTTATTGCATCATAGGGTGCTTACTGGTGAGAAACTTATGAAGCATGGTTTTCATGGCCCTTTTAGATGTGAATTTGTGGAAAGAATGTAGAAAATCTTAGCCATATTTTTATTGAGTGTAATTTAGCCTCTGAGCTATGGAGGAGAATGGCCACTTTACTTGGCTTATAGTGGTCCAACTTTTTTACTTTTGAACAAGTTTGGAGGGATTAGCCTAAACAAGAGGGTGTCGATCATTCTATTAGGTAGTTAGTTTGGATGGGTTCTACTATTCTTATTTGGAAATATCTAGAATGGAAGGAACAATTAAATTTTTAATCAATATAGGAAGGATATTAGCTATATTTGGTAAAATACCATTGCCAACTTAGTTGAATCAGTCCAATAGATCCTTAATCACCCCAAAAGTCCCATAAAATATGGGATCAAGTGATGCAAATATTGAAGATCAAATCCTCTAAGGGAAACCATCTTAAAGGGAATGTGAGCAATTGCAAGATGGATAGAACAAGGAATTGGAAACCTCCTCCTAAGGATTTTGGAAAAGTCAATACTGATAGAGCCTCTAGAGGGAACCCTGGAAAATCTAGTGTGGGAGGAATTGGTAGACTTTCATATGGCTCTCTGGTTTTTATTTTTGTTGAGTATTTGGGTATTCTTTCCAATAACCTTGCTGATGGGTATGGTATCGTTAGAGGCCTTCAAAAGGCTACTAAGGTTGGATGGGAAAGATGCTAGTTGAGTCTGATTCTCAACTCATGATTAATATTTTGAATACTGCTTCTAAGAATCATAAGGTTGATTGGAGAATAAAAAGAATTATTGAGAAGATTTAGCTAATCTAGATGGGATTTTTGAAATTTTATTACAATCATGTGATCAGAGATCACAACAAGAGTGCCGATGCTTTAGCTAATTGGACTTTGGATAAATATGATCTTACTTGATATGGCCATCCTCCTAGATGGTGGGATTCACAAATAAGGGAAGATCTTCTATCTATCATTTATTTTGATGGCTCCAGTTCTAGAGGTACCTAGTTTCTTCTTGCTTTTTCTTCTCTTTGGTTCAATCAGGGTAGTATAATTTTTTGAGGTGTGTGTGTGTGTTTTTTGGTTTGTTTTACTTTTATGTTTTTTGGTTTGTTTTTTGTTGTTATTGTGTTTTTATTGTTTTGTGTTTTGTTTTTTTTCTTATTATTATTGTGTTTTTATTTTTCTTGTTCTTGTGTTTTTGTATGTTTGTATTAATTGGTATTTATTCATTTTGGTGTGTGAGTGTTTTCTATGTTTTTGTTTATTGTCTATTGTTGGTTTTTTTTTTTTTGTTTTTTTTATTATTTTTTTGAAGGTTTTGGTTGTTTTTGTTTTTCATGTTTTTGTTGGTTGTCTTTGTATCTTTCTATTGTTTTTGTCATGTTTATTTTTTCTTATGTTGTTCTTGTGTTTTTTCTGTGTGGTTCATATTGTATTTTTATCTTATTGTGTGTATATTTGGTTGTCCTTTATTTTTTCGACACACTCAAGGAGCAAGTTTTTTTTAATATTCTTGTGTGTTTGATGTATGTGTGTTCTTATTTTTTATTGTTTCAGGTTTACCCCTTTGAGTATGTCAAAGGTGTTAGGCCAGGTGCGAGCCTTGGATGATTTTTGCAGAAGAGATACTCCTGCCTCCTTGGGTCTTACCCAAAAGTGGCATCCCTTCTGGGATGTTTTCCACAAAAAAAAATTGTTATTTTAATATATCTTAATGAGATTTAGAATCATATTTTTATTTAAAATTAAGGTATATAATTTATCGAACATGTATTTTTCATATAACATTAATTTTAAATGTTATTTTAATTTTTTTTAATAAGTTCATTTTCACTGTGATATGGATACACACCTCGTGGCACACACATCCTATAGATAAAAGATAACCCAAACCCTTAATAATTAGATGTCCCCAAAAATAAGGGTTTTATTTATTAATGTTATTTTGTACATTTAAGTTTTAGATAAAAACATAATGAAATTTATTTGTAAATTACATTTATGAAATATGAAAAAAATAGTAGGTTTCAAAAACTATATATTTGTTATTTTTAACAAAACTGTGAAAGAATGAAAGTTTGAATTTGTGAAGAAGTGTTTCATATGGATTAAAGATTATGTCTTTATAATTTCATATTTAGTGTTTTTCAATGGGTTAATAACAAACTCTTTTAAAGCCAAGAGAGGTCTTAGTTAGTAAGATCCTCTATCTCCATGTTTGTTCATTATTATGGTAAAGGTATTGGGTAGGAACTTGATGAGGGCTAACAAATATGAGCTAATAAATGGACTTAAGTTTACTAATAACATTGACAACATCACCTATCAATAGTTTGTAGGTGATAAAATAAGGATAAACAAGGCATTATTTTGAAATATCTTATTAAAGGAATACGAAATATCATTAGGGTAAAAGGCTAAATGGACAAAATCCAAAATTTACTTCCTAAACACCCCAACTAGAATTAAAGAAAGGATTTAGAGGTTACTTCAAATAGAGGTAAATTTACAAGTACCTTATATATTGGTTCCTTATTCGATGGGAGAATGCAGATAAAATTATTCGAGGGGAGAATGCAAATAGAATTATAGAATCTAGTTAGAAATAAATCTAAGAATAAATTGCTCACATCAAAAGCTAGGTGGTTATCATTAGCAATAAGAGTGCAACTAATTAAATCAGTATCATAGATCATTTATTAAACCAAAGAATATATCAAAAATGGCTATATAGCATGCAAAGATGTATTTGAAAATATAATAATTTTGGTATTTTAATTGTTAGAATAAAATGTGTGAATATATCAATATTTTATATTGTATGTGGCTCTAAATGGTTTGTGCTTATTGGTTCCTCATGTGTCAAGAGCTAAAGGTCACATGAAGTAGTTCCTAGTTATTGAAATCACTAATTATTGGAGATAGAGATACCAATTTTGGCACATAATTGTAATGAAATAAAAAAATATCAATTGTATCCTTGTTTACTAATGTTACCTTCAATATTGGTAACTAATAAAAAAAATGGCAACTTGTGGTACATGCTATTAATATGTTATTTAGAAAATTAAAATACATCATTGAATTGGATTTTATCTAACATTTATGGATGATTTGAGGATGCCCTTCTTATCAACCTGGAGAACCTATTTTCTTTGTGAAAGATAATAAGAACATTTTATGATATCTAGTATTAATTCTATTAGGGAGTCTATTGATATTGTTGATTTTTTAGGCATGGACGCATCTATTTCTAGGGATTTAACATCCATTAGAAATTGGTTGAGACCATTGGTTTGGTCTTTCACTTTTACTAAACTAATGAATGTAAGAATCCCCTTAAATCTCTATGATAATTTTGTTTAAATATGCGGTCTATTGCTTGAGGGTATCCATCTCCTTCTTCATAAAATTAGAAGAAATGTTACCAAAATGTATCATATTGATATTTAGAATCTCTATAGTGCTTACGACCAACATTGACCTTTTGATTAATATTCCTCTAAATATCCATTTTCAAACTCCAAACATGTTGTTTTCTTCTTAAATATCTCTATTTTTCTTCTTCTAGGTTTTTTAAATATCTACAATAATTTATAAATGAAATAATAAAAAAGATGCTCCTCGTAGGAAATTGAAGAACTTTATAGACCTACCTATCCACCTAAATTTGGAGCATGTTTGTAATAACTTTAGAATCTATATATTAGCCACCTAAATTTGGAGCATGTTTGTAATAACTTTAGAATCTATATATTAATTCTTGGAAACATTCATGCAAAAAATATTAGAAACTGAATCATTAGTTTCCTCTTGATATTCCTGGAAGATATATAAGGTTACATAAATTCCGTTGAGGCAGTTTGAACCAAGCTGGGTGGTTCATAAACTGAACAAAGAACCCTACGTACAACTCCTTTATGCTCTAACATAATGTTGTTAACATAGTTAATGTAATACAAAATATTCTAACATCCCCCCTTATTACATTAATGTTGACTACACATAGCATTGCGGAACAATTCAAATTTGACTCGAGCAAGCGCTTTGGTGAAGATGTCCGCTATTTGCTCATTTGTGGGAATGTAGTGGAGCTGGATATGATGCTTTGGAACCTCATCTCGAATGAAATGACACCTAGTGTCAATGTGTTTGGTGCGATCATGAAAGATAGGATTCTTGACAAGATTCATAACACCTTGATTGTCGTAGAATAAATGTAAAGGAAGTTTCTTTGGAAGGCCCATATTTGTGAGGATGCGACGTAACCATATGATCTCGTAGACTGCTCCACTAGCTGCTCGATATTCTACCTCAGTAGAAGAGATAGCAACAACATGTTGCTTCTTGCTATGCCAAGAGACAGGACCAGATCCAAGGTGAAAAATGTAACCTGTAGTTGATTTTCGGTCGTCTATGGATCCAGCATAATCAGAGTTCGTGTACCCTTGAAGATAGAACTTGTTGTTCTTTTTGTATTCCAGGCCGATATATGTTGTACCACGGACATAGTGAAGAACTCTCTTTGTTGCTTTCCAGTGGCTAACTTTAGGATCTTGCATGAATCGTGAAAGATAACCCACAACAAAACTAAGATCTGGCCTGGTGTTTGTGAGATAGATGAGACTCCCAATCAGCTGACGATAGAGAGTACTATCTATTTTAGGAGATTCATCGAATCGGGATAACTTAAGTCCTACTTCCATTGGTGTGGCTTTGGGCTTGCAATCAGTCATTCGATACTTATCAATCAGGGTCTTGGCATATTTCTTTTGAGTAACTTGTATGCAATGCTTGTATTGAGTTACTTCTAGACCAAGACAATAGTGGAGAAGTCCAAGATCTGTCATTTCAAAAGAGGTATTGAGATCTTTCTTTACTATTTTGATCATACTCTCTGAACTGCCTGTTATGATCAGATCGTCCACATATAGTACTAGAATTACTATGTTAGAACCATTGTTCTTGATATATAGATTAGGATCTGCGGGACTTCTTCTAAACCCATGTTGCACTAGGTGACTATCAATTTTGATATACCAAGCTCGAGGAGCTTGTTTAAGTCCATATAGAGATTTGATCAGCTTACAGACTTTCTGTTCTTGCCCTTTAACTACAAAACCTTCAGGTTGAGTCATGTAGACTTCTTCTTGTAGGTCACCATTTAAGAAAGCACTCTTTACATCCATCTGATGTAGCTGCCAACCAAATTGAGCTGCCATTGCACACAAAACTCGAATAGTGGTCATTTTAGCAATAGGAGCAAATGTCTCTTCATAGTCTATGCCTTCTCTTTGTGCATAGCCCTTTGCAACAAGTCGGGCTTTATGTTTATCTATTGCACCATTTGCCTTATATTTGATCTTGAATACCCATTTGCAACCAATGGGTTTCTTTCCTGAAGGCAAATTCACTAACTTCCAAGTTTGATTTTTCATTAGAGATGTATGTTCTGCATCCATAGCAGTTTTCCATTGATCTTTGTTGAGTGCATCTGAGACTGATGTGGGTTCTTTTTCATCTAGTATTGTCAGATAGACTTTTTCATCTCCCATATCTATATCCTCATCTTCTTCTACATTCACAGATAAATCATCAAAATGTTGACAAAGGTCATCAACATCTGTGACTGATGTTGCATCATCTGCTCTTTTGTGTTGAGTCATACTGTGAGTAGAGGGTCGATCTAGAGTTAGATCTGGAAGTGATGTCAGTTTTGAATCCTGCAATGTACTAGTATACCATTTAGGAACCTTCTTCTGAGGAGGTGTTGCTTCTTTCTTAGGTTCATCTTCCTTAAGGTATACAAATGTGTTATTTGATGTGAAAGTTTCATCAAATACTACATCTCTGCTGATATGTGTTTTCTTGGTTATAGGATCAATCAACCGATATCCTTTTGAATACTCATCATAACCAAGAAATATACATTTTTGAGTTTTCTCATCTAGTTTCCTTCTTTTCTGTTTAGGAATATGCATGAAAGCTTGGCATCCAAAAAATTTTAGATGAGAAATTGAGGGTTTCTTACCACTCCAGGCTTCTTGTGGAGTTTTTCCTTGTAGAGCCCTTGTAGGTGCTCTATTTAGTAGGTAAGATGTTGTGTTTATTGTTTCTGCCCAGTATTGTTTTTCTAAGTTTGCTCCTTTTAACATACACCGACTCATTTCTACTATGGAGCGATTTTTCCTTTCTGCAACTCCATTTTGCTGTGGTGTATATGCTGTAGTGAGTTGTCTCTTGATCCCATGTTTTTCCAAAAAATCTGAAAATTCCTTGGAAGTGTATTCCCCCCCTCGATCTGAGCGGAGGTTTTTGATGGAACAACCTGTTTCCTTCTCAACTTGTCTCTTGAACTGACGAAAGTAGAGAAGAGCTTCTGACTTGAGTGCAAGGAAGGAGACCCATATTTTGCGGGAGTAGTCATCAACAAATAGCTGAAAATACCTCTTTCCACCATGACTGGTTGGGAAAGGACCGCACAGATCTGCGTGGATTAACTCCAAGGGTTTCTTAGAGCGAGAAGAACTTGTCTCAAATGGAACTCGATGTTGTTTCCCTGCTAGACAATCTGAGCATACTGGGAGAACGGATGAAAGCTGAGGAAGCCCTTTGACCATGTCATATTTGCTTAATTCGAGTAAATACCCGAAACTGAGGTGCCCGTATCTTTTATGCCATAAGGAAGTAGCTTCTGTTGTAGTGGCAATGAGGGCAGTATGGGATGTAGAAACTGTATCCAAGATGAATAATCCATGTTTGTAGGAGCCAGTGGCAATGTTTTTACCTTTGTGACTGATGAAACATCTCTTTTTTCCTTTTTCAACTTGAAAAACAACATCCATATTTCTATCTAGCATCTGTGGAACAGATAATAGATTGTTGGCAAGGCCAGGAACATAGAGAACTTTCTCTATGTCACAGTCACCATCAGGGAGAGTTACCGTAACATCCCCTTCACCTTGTACTTGATAGACCTGATTGTCTACAATAGTGACAGGTTTGCCTTCTCTTGCTTGAAAGGTTTGAAACCAGGACTTGTCCCCAGTCATATGTTTGCTTGCCCAGAATCAATATACCATACAACATCTGATTTGGAAGAGGCAGTATGGGTCATGAGCACCTTGTGTGCTCTTTACGAGTCATTATCTGAAGACGAATCGGAATCATCTGAATGGGAATCTGCATAAGCAACATGACCCTGTTGTTGTTTGCGATGCTGGGTGATATTTTCGCTTTCCCCTGGCCTTTCTTCTTTTGTGAGGGATCATTCTGTTGTTTGTTTTTGAACCAACACCTGTTGGTATCATGATTGTTCATATCACAGATCTTGCAATATTTATCTCTCTGGAGATTGGGCTTTCCTTTGCCTTTGGAAGAAGACCCTCCCTTCTGCAACTGTCCTTGCTTTTGACCCTTTTGATGGGTGGAAAGAAGCGATGGCGAGTTCCTCATCTTTCTGTACTTGATTGGCTTCTTCAGTTTGAAGCAAATTAACTGATTCAACAAAAGTTAATGTTTTGCCAGAAACATTGAGTGAAGTGGTAAAACTTTTGTAAGATGTTGGGAGTGCCCTCAAAATAACAGATGTCAAAAGAGCATCATCTATGGGTTTTCCCATAGTATTGAGTTTAGCTTTCAATTCTGCCACTTTGTAGAGAAAAAGTTCAACAGTTTCCCCTGAATTCATATTGAGATTGTGAAGCTGGGTTTGTAGTTGAAGGATAGTGGAATTATTCTTTCCTTCATACACAGTAATCAATGTTGCCCAAGCATCTTTACTGGTCGTGGCATCACAAATATGAGGTTGGACCTCATATGTTATGGCAAGTAACAAAAACATAAGGCCTTTCCTGTCCTTATCATCAAATGTATCTTGATCTGCCCCTGCTGTGGTGGGACGTGAGGTAGTGCCACTTACTACATCCCATAATTTTTCTACTTGAAGAATGGCTTTCATTTTATGCTTCCATGGCACAAAATTGGTGCCTTTGAGCAATTGGGCATCTGAAAGATACTTGTGCACTGTAGCCATTGTTTAGGGTTCCTTATAGCGCCAAATGGTCCCCTTTTCGATATACCTTTGCCAGGCCAGTTATACCTGAACTAAATCAAAACAATACCCGCCCTTACATGAGGGAGACTATAGGTATTATTAAGATCAGAACGGTACGTGGAACATAGGCAGTACTGAAAAGGATTGCTTTGTTGATGGCACCTACCTTAGAAAGTCATGAATCCGCATGCGTGGGGCGTAACTTCCCCTAAACACTTTGGAGTCCAGGACTTTCGTCAGGATTTACGCCTAAACACAATAGCAATGGGGGTAAAAAATTCACTCAAAGAGATGTTAATGACACCTGCCTGAGAATCTTCGGAAGAAGAATAATCAGTTGGAGGTAATTAAGTCAAAAAACAAAACTAGGAGAAAATTAGTGTTGGTGAGAGAACATCAAGTAGATGATCTATGAAGATCCCTGTGCAAAGAGATAAATGCTTTGGAGAACCTGTGCAACATGTGCTGAGAGAAGTAGTGGATGCTTTGATGTAGATGATTTTTAATTGCAAAAAAAAAATGCAATAATCAAACAAGCATGCTCACAAAGTGCTTCTCACATAGGTGTCGGGTTCAACCGAAAATGCACCCAAATTGTCAAAAGAAGGTGTCGAGTAAAATCGAAAATGCACCTTTGAGTTGATCTCTATGTCTTTTTTTGAGAGTTTTAAAATTTGAATTCCCCCCTCTATCTTGTAAGAAGTGAGTGCAAAATAAATAGAGTATATCTCCAAAGTGTCCCAATATGCCTTTGAACAATTGCTTTTGAAAAGAGAATAAGCAATGTACATATGTCTGAAAAGCAATGACAACAAAAAAAAATTGTGTCACCAAACCTTCTTGGGACGTCAAAATGCCCTATTCAGGCGTCACTGGGCCCTCGGGGCATCAACAGGACCCTCGGGGCGTCAAAATGCCCTCCTCGGGCGTCACTGGGCCCTCGGGGCGTCAACAGGACCCTCGGGGCGTCAAAATGCCCTCCTCGGGCGTCATCGGGCCCTCGGGGCGTCAACTCTTGTCCGAGCCGTCAATTCTTGTCCGAGGCGTAAAAAAAATCCTGCGGGGCTTCGTTTGAAAAAACCTTTTGTCGACGGGATTCGAACTGTGGACCTCGTCCACACAAAGAACCTCGTGAGCCCTAGGTGGCGCGTCGAGGGAGAAGATGATGCCGCCTTGTTATGGCGCCTGTGTTATTCGTTCCATGAATCCTTTGTTCATGGTTATGGCCAGGGAAGAATCTGCGCGTTACCTCCGGAGCTCCTCCAGCAACAATGACTCCTTTCTTTGCTCGAGGTGGCGGCCAGGGAAGATGTTGTGCAACATTGATTACTGTTGTGTCCGTTGTTGTGTCCGTCGGTCTCAAAGATGTGCAACATTGATTACTGTTGTGTCCGCTGCTGTGTCCGCCGGTCTCAAATATGACCACAGGATATGAACTATTTCCCCCCGATCACGCCTTGTAGAGATTCTGATGTGTGTGGCATATCCTTCAACACGATGGCTGCAAAGCTTGGAGTGTGTTGCTTGCAAAAGTTGTAGGTCTTGCAAGTTTATGGAATGGTTGATCACCACCTTACCCAAAAAACATATCACTTTGCCCAAGAAACGAAAATAAGCTCTGATGCCATATTAAAAACTGAATCATTAGTTTCCTCTTGATATTCCTGGAAGATATATAAGGTTACATAAATTCCGTTGAGGCAGTTTGAACCAAGCTGGGTGGTTCATAAACTGAACAAAGAACCCTACGTACAACTCCTTTATGCTCTAACATAATGTTGTTAACATAGTTAATGTAATACAAAATATTCTAACAAATAATTCCTTTGAGGTGGAAACATCCATGCAAAAAATTCCTTTGAGGTGAAAAAATCCATGCAAAAAATTCTTTTATAGTATCATCCGTATACTGAAAATTATAATAAAATACTCAATCATACGTGGAAATTAATAAATTTTAATTTCTGATTCACTAAATCATATTATAACTAAAAATTATATTATAAAAAATATCTAAATATTAAAAAAATAAAAATAAAAAATACAATTATTAAAAATGAAAACGAAAAATCATAGCATGATTTCCATTCCTTAAAGGAAAGGAAAGAAGCAATATACCATTTAAGAAAGGAAAGAAGCAATATACCATTTAAAACACTAAAAATGATTTAGTGAATCAAAAATATTATCTAGTGGATCAATAATTCCAATTTTTGATTCACTAGATCATGTTAATGTCACGTCCACCACCACCTCGGAATCGCCCTTACACAAGACAACTCGCCTGCCTTATGATCTGAAAATAATTTTCTATTGGTAAACAACTTGAAAAAGCTTCAACTCGCCTGACATAAGATGCCAAAATATTGGAGAAGCTTTAGAAACATATGCTTTCGAAACTTCCATGTTAACTGCCAGTACATGCGAAACTTGCGGGTGCGTGGAGCCTACTAGTTTTTTAAATAAAAAATTCGGGCCGGGTAATTCACCCCGAGACTGGCGGTTAGAACTCAGCGATTATTCATCCGAGACTTGTACGGATAAAGACAGGAAAGAGATAGAGGCCGAGACAGAGGCAGGAGAGAGGCAGGGGTCCAGATTCGTACGGAGAGGCAGGGACCCAGATACGTACGAATTGACGCAGGGCTAGGAAAGGATTAAAGTATAAAATATAAAACTTTGTACTGGCTGTCATTGATAATGTGTTTGTTTTCCACTATTACTATTTTTGGGTTGCTCTATATAGCCGGGAGAGGTATTCAATATATTGGATTTAAGTGGTTTTAAGGTGTGGTAAAAGTAATGTAGGTTAATAAATTGTAAACCCACTAGGCATTGTTTGCTGGGAGGTTTTTGAAGGTTCTAAAAGCAGGCTTAAAAAACCGTTATTATAAAAATGAGATGAAAAATGGTTTTAGTGGTTTTGAAAAAATACGGGGTTGATAAATTAAAACCTTATTTCTTAAAATTGATTTTAATTAATGTTAGTAATAACTGTGAGGAGGTGTTATAATTAAAATATTTATAGGTCTAAGGTGTAAACCAATTGGTTCTACCAAACGGTAAGGGGTGAAGGTTCAAAGTCAGGATCTCTTGTCCCTTTCCTGGTGCTATAATGCTATAATTAAATGTTTTGTAGGTTTAAGGTGTAAACCAATTGGTTCCACCAAATACTGTAAGGGGCAGAGGTCCAAGGTTCAGGTCTTCTTGGATTGAGCGCAAAGGTTTAAAATGATTGTGACATCGTGGTTATAGGGATATACTGGTGTGACGTTTTCAGCGGCTTAAAAGGTTTAAAATGATTGGGGTGGTTATAAGGGGAGTTTAAAATGATTGTAGTGGTTATAACGGAGGCAACGCAGAATATTGTGACCGCCATAAAAACTAACCTACCCAAATTTTAATATGTAAATTAAAAAAAAAAAAAATTAAAGATTTTATTAGATTCCTTGAAAGAAATTCAAGATAATCAATGCTCAACACAAACTTGAGAATTAAAACCAGATACTAAGTTGAAACCTTATTAGTTAAAATAATCTATCTAAAATATTATTAGATTTGAAATGCTATGAACTTAGATTAAAAAATTATTTATTTATTTATTTATTTTAATTTCTTCGATTTTTTTTTGCGGAGTTTTTCACAGTTGCCCAGAACTCGCGAAAATTAGGCTCCCAAGTTTCTTGCGGGTTGTGAGTTTAGAAAATCTGGTTTTGATTTTATGGCTATGGAAATTTGAGGATAACTTCTGTTCCCTTGATCTACTTGACTCTATTATGTCACACTTCTTTTGTTTACAGCGTCAATGTTAAAATTTCATCTGTTTTCTTTGGTTTGTTTTTCATTTTATTTTTTGAAGTTATTAGTAATGTATATCTATGTGTGGATATATCGAGGAGTGGAGGAAATAACAGTGGACGCATCGAAGAACACCCTTACAGTAAAGGGGTTGTGGATGTTGTGGAACTTGCTTTAAGAATGCAAAAGCTGAGGAAAACAGCCAAAATTGTCAGCTTTCAACCTGCTGCAAAACATGGAGACAGGAAAAATAAAACTAGGAAGAAAATAAGAAAATTATGAAGGAGATGAGAAAGAGAAGGCTGATAATGCGAACCTTCCTTGAAGCTGCGAGTGTTGTCAAGCTTTGAGCAACATGGATGGAGGTTTTACTTATTACCCTCCCTGCTTTACTCTTTGGTTTACTTAAGTTAGCTCTTAGGAGAATGAAATTTAGGAAAAAGAAAAAGAAACTGAACATAATCTACTTAAGTTCTTAGTTGCCGCAGTTTGATTAGTGTAGGATCTCAGTTTGTATTCCAAGCCCGGCCTTGACAGCCATATTCTAGTGTAAGGGATATACTAATATTAATTTGTTATCATTACATGGATTTAATGATATGTTTGATGAAATGATGCTGGAATCATTTTTATTTATTTTTAATCTGCAATCGTTAGGTTTGTTTTTTTCAAAAGTAAATAACAAGAAACAATCACAGCCAGAAATACTGTAGATTGGGAGCATTGTATAGAGGAGGATTTTTTATTTATTTTTAAACTAATATATTTATTTTAATTCTTGTATCGATTCTGAAAAGGATAAGAAACACTTATGCTTTACAACTGATTTCTTGGATATCAATATATGATCCACAATTCAGAAGAAAGGTTGCAACTAGTAGAACTATGACGTGACTGCTTGCAAAATAAACAATAGGTTGGTTTTCATGACAATTTTAATTATACTTAAAATTTATTGTAAAATAAAATAATTTTGTGGGGATAATATTTTTTACTATTAGGTTTTCAAATGTCATCTACAATGTTTTATAGCAGCTATGAGAAAGAACATATAACATGAAAGAGCATATAACATGAAAAATATTTTGAAAGGTATCCCACAACAAAAAAGAGCAGAGGCCTTTTTACAACAACCAACAGTTCCAAAAAAGAGTAAACGCTTTTTTACAACAATCAACAGTTCCAAAAAGGTAGATGACTTTTTACAACAATCAAGATCTCTAAAAGGAGTACAACCCACATCCGCCAATCAAAAAAATAAAAGAAATCCACACGTTTACTGGCTTGACTTGTCGAAACAACAAACAACAAGTTCTACCAGAGTTAAAACATTGCCATAAAACACTACCACACACCGGTAGGTCCCAGACAACAATGCAAACCGGACTAAACCATCACAAACAATACCGACCACTAGCAGTTTTGAAAAACAAAGAACAAAGAGCGAGAAGAAAATTTAAAATTTAAAATTTGAACATCAATATCGCTCAAGCTAGAAATGGGAGTGGATTCCAACAATGACTCTATGATCCCCTACATCACCTCTGAGAATACCAGCAGCTCACATTAGCTCTGGAGAAGCAAACCATCTTCCAAAACTCACACACCCACGAAACCAAAAACAAAGGAAAGGGGTGATTTTAATTGTATGTCATTGAGAGTAATTTTGGAAAGAGATGCTTTAGTATTATACCACGAGGAAGTGTGGTCTTCAATTGTTTTGTTTATTATATTTTGTATTACTTCAAAAAAAAATATATAATATTTTAATTAAAAATTTATAAATTATTGTAAAATAATGTATGCATAAATCACATAAAGTATTTAATTTTATTAGATCCATGCTAATATAATGTGAGTGAGCAATGCTTTTACATTTGATGTATTTCACTCTTAATCTTATACTTTTGATGAAAATTATAACACAACTAAATCTCTTCATATATTTATTTAATTTTTTAAAACTATAATAGCATTATACACTGCCCTAACCTTAACTAAAATAAATCTTTTAGTAGTGTTGAAGTCTTTATTGTTAAACTCATTAAAACCCATCAAAGTTATATATATATACCATCTTATGTGATATCTTATTGTGCTTCCTTATTCATCCAATATCATTGTACTCTTAATAATCAATAATTAATGCCTTGTACTTATCTTTCACAATGATTACATGTTATTATAGAAGTTTTAATAATTTTTGATGTGTTATTATATGGGTTGCTTCCACACCCACACATGTATTGTTCAATAATTATATGGCATTAAAAAGTTTTAATATTTTTATTGGAGCTAACAATTATATTAAACAAAGGAGGTTATAATAAAAAAAGAGTTGGAGAGATCATTGTTCGCTCAAGACCACCCACACAATCAAAACCCTAAATAGAGCACCAAAACCATAGTTCGAGAACAACCAAAGAAATAAAAATATGTGATCTAAGGCCAAATACAAAACCAACCCTTAAAGGGGTAAACAAACAACATGACTAAGTACAAGGATACACTCTCAAAGTAGGAGGAAGATCATTCTTTGGCCCAAAAGAGCCCAAACCATAAGCATTATCTATAAGTGGATTGACATAGCAAGTGTTATTAGGAGTAACAATGTCCATGAAAGGAAACATAATACCCCAACCAAGGGGATTAAAATTTATCAAAGCTGAAGGTAGCAATGGAGCAAATGAGTAGGAGCACGAGGATAAGTAATTGGTTAAGGATATGAGTCATAGATCCAACCAATACCATTATTATTCAAGCGATTCACAGGACTCCAACCACACTATGGATAACATAAATGTGAATGATGTTTGCTATAATATAGAGGAGGAGACCTATCCCTATTGTGAGTACTGGTAGAATGAATTGAGGCTAGAGAATGCCACCCCCTAAACCTACTATGTAGAGACCTAAAAAAAAATGGGGACCTTGAAGGGAGGGATATCAAGCAGAACCCTACTAATAGTGCATGGAGCTACTCACTAATAGTTGATAAGATTCATCAAATGCATCAACTCATGCACCGCCTTGGAAGATTATGAATGGATCTAAATAGTAAGATCATAAAGCATCATAATATTTTCATTTATATAAAACTACAAAGAAATTAAATCTCCAAAATAGATAGCAACATTCCTAGCTTTCCATAGCTGAAGAAAAATAATTGCATGAAAGAAATTCTATAGAGTAGCAATATAAGCAGGTCAACAACTATTATCACTAAAAAAATCATCTACTATCTAAATAACCTAGGATGAAAAGGTTTAAATATTGAGTGAATCCAATCCTAGTCAAATTGAGCATGATGATAGAACAATAGATGTTTAAATGTTTTAAAATAATCACAAGCATGACTCTTAGGATTAGGAAGACCAACCCTATTGAGCCTCACTCCCATTAGAAGACCTTGATAAATAAGAGGCCAAAGAAAAAATGTGACCTTAGGTTCAAGATTAGAATACCAAATATGGTTCAAATGAGAAATCCAAGTATAGAAGGTAGAGTGAGCCAGTCATATCTCATTAAGTCAATATAAAAATAAAAAAGACTAAAAAGATGATAAAGAAAGGGAGAAGAGTAATTCTTGAAATGAGTATCTGTATTGCTCAAAATTTTTTGCATCCCTACCTTCAGGCTATAGGATCCGTGCCTAGAAGGAGGATGGGAAAAGGATGGCGTGGTACCTCGGATTGAGAGGCCTTGCGAAGGTCCCGCCTCTCGGGGAGGTGTATTATGGTGATTTTTCGACGGATGGTGGGTTCACCAGGAAACGTTTGAATGGCAGTTTCCACGCCTAGGTTGGGAATGTGTTTGATGTGTTCAGTTTTAGCTTTAATCATCCAAGTCCTAGGTTTGGCCAAAATGCGTCTAAGCTATTCTATATGAAATGCAGATTTAAATGAAGACAGAAATAGATTTGGACAGAAAAATAGAAAGAACAAGATGGATTAAAGACCCATACCTGATCCGGATGTCTGATGAAGGTTCTGATTTTTGAAGTAGTCAGGATCGTCTGGAATTCGACAAGATCGTCTCCTATCTAACAAGATCGTCTGAGATCTGACGAATTCATCAGACGAATTTGTCAGAGACCTGCAAACAAAAAAATAGATGCAAAATACAGAGAATGCAACTATGATAACAGAGGGTAATGATATAAAATGATAGTAAGAACATTAAAATGATAATAACAAACTAAGACACAAGTGCAATATAATGATTTATTGACAATTTATGCTTTTATTATGCATTAAAGCTACATGGGTGAACTCCAAGATGCAGAATAATAAAGAATAACCATAGAATTAACTAAATGCAGAATAATACAGCAGAAAAAGGATGAAGAAATGCAAACTCTGGGCACTGATTGCCCCCAATGTGGACTGCAGTCGAAATCATCTCGAATTGGGTCGAGATCGTCCGAGATTGTACGAGATCGTCTGAGACGAATTGAGCTTGCTCCGGCTGAAAAACAATGAAGTTCCTGCAAACAAACTTGGAAAAATACAAATGCAAACAGTGATTTAAGATGGTCTAGTGCGTGTAGAATTCGAGTTACAGGGAATTTCAGCCAGGGGGATGCTAAGGGGAGGGCCTAGGATTAAATAGGCTTAGGAGGGAGGTTAGGAGGTTGGAGATCATCCCTATTTGGGAGATCTCCAACGAGGGAGGGTCTCTAACGGTGCAGACACGCTTCTGCCTGGATTAGAGACGTCGTTGGAACAGAAACTAATTGTGAAAAATTAGTTTTGGGACAAGATCGTCTGGACGTCCTAGCCCAGACGAAATCGTCCGATCTGAGGCGATATCGTCTGATCGGCGACGATATCATCAAACGGTCAAAACAAACTCTAAAAATGGCATGAGAAACGAGGAAATGGATTAAGCGACGGTTTGGGAGCGGTTTTGGAGGTTAAAATTTGAATTTGAATTATTTACTAGAGTAAGTGTAATTATTAAGGTTTTACTATGCCAATTTTAGGGTGCTACATTTTGCCCCCTCTTTAGCGAATTTTTCGAAGAAAATGCGTTAAAGATGAGTTCTTCTCGATCTACGAGAAAGCAAAAATTATTCCCATTTTTAGGCGACGATTCTAGGTCGAATCGTACGACAGCTTACTATGGTGCCCCCTCCGTGTTTTTACCCAAATCGAACGTTTGAGGTAAAAACGCGAAAAAGCAAAAATTTAAAATGTTTTTAATTGTTTTTGAATAAAATTAAGAAAAATAGGGTAAAACCCTAATTCATTGTTACTGTTCATTTTTAGTTTCTAGAGCTCTGCAAGCAAAATGGTGGAGACAGCGCACAGATCGACAGAGGTCCGGTGCGGGCTACGGGTAAGAGTCTAAACTTAGCTTAGAATGGTTTAAGTTGAATTTACATGCTTTTTAGGTGAATTTTGAGCAATTTTTGAGCATCGCGACCGTTTTTGGGCCGTCGACGTCGTCGGGACGAAATCGTCCCGATTTCGACGAAATCGTCTCAAGTTCGCCGATTTCGTCTAAGGGCGAAATCGGCGAAAGGGGGACGATTTCATCAAATTAGGGACGATTTCAGCTTGCAAAATCGGAGACGATTTTGCTCAAATTGGGGATGATATCATCCAATTATAAAATTGAACTTATTTTAACTTGCATTTTTAATTAATGATTTATTAATGATTTTTATTGTTGATTTTGTTTATGTTGCAGAGAGGATTACTAAAGAGCAGAGAATGGAAATATGGTGGGTTGAGAGATGACTTGGCCGCCCTATCTCAGGCAGAGCGAGATCAGCTGGCACAGGTCGGCTTACAGCATGTGGCAGAGATGCCACAAGTTTCTACAGATATGGGGCTACTGACAGCCCTGGCAGAGAGGTGGTATCCGGGTTCTTCCTATTTTTGGTTACCGACAGGGGAGATGACTCCCACACTAGAGGATGTATGGAGGATTTTGAGGATCCCCATACAAGGATGGTTGATCACTCCTACGGCCAATCAGGGCCACGCTATGATGCGGTTGTGTGGCGATCCGAGCTTCGCCCTGGAGAAGGGCGGAGTGAATATCGAGTCACTGCATCAGATGCCTGGGGCATCTAGACTCACACGGGTTTTGGCCGAAGTGGTAGGTGGACTTCTGCTGTGCCACCAGAGTGGATGCAGGGTACCATGGGTACTGGCAGATGTGGTCTATGACATGAGAGACCACGGCTACAGGTTTGCTTGGGGCAGCTTTGTTCTATGTCGATTGTACAGGATCCTGCATGGGGTCGTGTACAAGGGCGGTCGATGTCTGGTTATGACATCGCTTCTATAGGTTTGGTGCTGGGAGCACATTGCAGTGCGGAGGCCGGTAGGGCTTCCATTGATAGGGGTTGACGGGGAGAGGCCCCGAGCTTTCTACTGGTGGCTCCGGAGAGGGTCACAGTGGTGGATAGATCTACCGATGTCCCGGAGACTACTTGATGACCTTGTCTCCGACCAGATCACCTGGAGGCCTTGGAGGGATCATCCAGGGTGGGCCGAGGATGGACAGGAGCTGGCTCGCATCAGGCGAGTCTACTGGCTGAGGATGGAGAGGGGAGAGGTGGAGCTCCATCGCTATGATCGAGTTTTGTGATAGTTCGGTCTACAACAGGGGATCCCATCTCTCAGGGATTACGAGTTTTCTTGGACTATCCGGGATAACACTACAGTTAGCGGGGCTCCAGATATGCAGCGCTTCTGGAGTCAAGACGTAGATGATGCCCCCATTCAGCCAGTGGATGGGGACGACGCTAGGGTAGCCGACGGCTACGATGCCTGGTACACAGGCATCCGCCCTCCTCGGATGACGAGGGCTCAGGGTCCGATTCATGTAGTTGTGCATCGGATGGGGAGGCGATGCCGGCGGCCATTGAGGTGGCCCAGGGTCACGGTGGGAGAGAGCAGAGGAGACCACAGGCATAGGAGAGGCCACGACAGTGGGAGAGGAGGGAGGAGAGACCCCCTTCTCCATAGAGAGAGAGGCCACCATCGCTCGATAAGGGCAAGGGTGTTGACACTGGGGAGAGCAGCGAGACAGTGACTCTCCGAGCGGAGACAGTCCATCTCCAGGCACAGGTGCAGACATTGCAGGATGAGGCTGCATGCCACCGAGCTGAGGTGACATAGCTCAGAGATGAGATTGCATGCCTCAGAGCATGGGGTGGAGGAGCGAGCACTCGGGAGCTAGCATGGGCGATTGCTCAGATCACATTCTACCAGGGTACTATACTACCAGATGGTGCCAGAGGAGGAGAGATTACCACTACCAGCTACCATCGCGGATCCGATCAAGATTGGGTCATCAAGGACTTCATCTCGATCGACAACTAGGACTCGTAGTACCACACATACTACGATGGGGCCACCTCGTCCACCTCAGGGCGGGGGAGGAGATGAGGCTGAGAGCTCGAGGGGTTCTCGAGGCTAGATACTATAGATTGCACTACACTGTACAGATTGAGACATAGTTTTTATTATTTTTGAGAGAGGATTGAGTATGCCGAGGTATAGATTGTGGCATACCGATCCAGTTTTGATATGATGTATATATATTTGTGATATATATAGATGAGATATTTTTTGATCATATGACTTGTCTTATGTGTTTGTATGATGCTTTAATGTTTGAATTATTTGTTGATTGGATTGAGGATTCATGTAATTATGTCGTTTTGAAATATTATAATTTTGATGTCATGCTGTAAGATTTTAAATGAAATAATCTGATGTAACAAATTGGTTGTTTGTGATGTGATGTGATAAAAGATAAAAAGAGACTTCTAACAATAATTTCAAAGGACATTGTCGCTATTATAGACCATTTCATGGAGTCGCCGCTCACTCGGTCGTCAAGCTAATCCCAGTATAGAAATATTGTTAAAAGTAAAAGAGTGCTTAAGAGACTGTCTTAAGACTTTGGTGCAATGGTGCAAATGATGATGATGATGGTTTGTTTTCAGAGTTTCATAAAAATAGTATGCATGAAATAATGTTAAAATGATTTTTGCTAGGCATAAATTCCTAAGTGTGATAAATTTTTTGGATAATTCCCTAGGAATTATACCATCATTGCAAAATTGAAGGTTGACATAATGACATGAAATAGTGATAATGTGCATGCTTTTTTTGTCAAAAAACATAATTGTATAACAGAATGATTTAAGTCATATGGTTTTCATGATTTTCAAATAAATGGGGAATAAAAATTGGTACAATGGTTTGCGCTAGGCATAGAATATGTAGGTATAGACTTATACCATCATCGCGAAATCCAAAAAGAGATAGTTTTATTGCATGGTTGATTTTTAATAAATAGAAAATATGAAGATGAGGACTTGCGCTAGGCATAAAATTCCAATTTTGGTTTTGGAACTATACCATCGTCGTGAAAGTCGACAATATATATATATATATATATTTTATGTTTTATGTGTTTTGATTGTATGGTTTTGAAAGAAATTTTGATTTTTTCTAATATGTATGTAGTTGTCTTTATACTAAACAACTGTACTTTAAAGAAGAAAATGAATTTATTCCAAACAATTTGCAAAAAAATATTTCAAAGTATCTTAAAGACAAAAGTTAGATTTATAAGGAATCCCATGTGCATATGTGAATTCATTTCCAATCTTGATTTATCATAATGATACACAAAATCTCTCAAATACAAATGTGTGTGCAATTGCTATGTTCGTTTACCAGTTTTGAGCAAGATAATATGATACAAGTGATTTGAATGAACCAAATAAGTGTTCATTAACCATGATGTAGATGCATATAACCATACTAGACTACTATGTAAGTCGGATTATCAAGAGCTAGCTAATCCATAAGCAGACATAGGTCCGTACAAAAGAAGGTCGCTAATGTGACGGACATATTGCCACTCTAGGAGTTACCCAAGGCCAAGAAGGTTGGGCACAAACCACCTGTTATGGGGCTTACCTCACAGTTTTCGAATAATTGAGAATTCCAGGGATTCAAGCTCATCAACCCTTCTTTTCTTTTCAAAGGGTAGGGAAAGGGATTTTATTGCTTTTGCTTTTGCTTTCATTTCTTTTCTTTTTGTATTTTTGCTTGATAATGCTTGGAACATTGTTGTAATGATATAAAATAACATTTTTCTTTTTCTCTTTTTCTTGAACTTTGCTTTTTCTTTTTGTTCTATGCTAGGGATACTTGCTCGGATTAGCTGTAGAGCAAGGGATTTTTATTCTGGGTAGGGGTGAGCTTGTCCTTTTGCCAATTCTCAAAGATTCTAGACCATGTGCATGATAGGATAGCAGGGGAAACTTTTCGCTCAAGAAACCACTTCTACTATGTAGCATAGCATGGATATTACAAATATAATCATTTTATTGTGAAAGGATGTGCTTGGTTTAAGTAAATAACAAGATCAATTCTCTGTGCTCAAACTTTATTTAATTAAATTTTGTGGACTTTGATATAAGAGAGATTAGTAATCATGCCATATAAAAATCAAGATATTTATTTTTGTGTTTGTGAAAGTGAGGGATTCCAAATAAATGCTAATTTATCCAAAATAATTTGAAACATATAACTGCAACATTTGTAAGAAGATATATATAAATACTTTTTGAGAAGTTTTGAGAATGTTGACTCTCTCTTTCTTCTTTATGTTGTTTTGGTTTCGAAAGAGTCAAGAATATTGCTGTTTTTTTTATTTTTATTATTATTTTTTTGTTTTTGAAAGAATTAACAAGTGCCATAAATAAATACAACAAATAGTTTTGAATATTTTGATGATTATGAATGTTTTTGGTGTTTTTGAATTTATAAATTGAAAGAAATACAAGATAGTGATTTTGAAATATTTTAAACAAATATATACAAGGATGAAATGACCAAATTTATACATAGTAACGTTTAAGATGCAAAATGTTCATGGGTTCTTTAAGTTCTTTACCATCTAAGGTAGATAATTTGTATGCTCCCGATTCAAATTTAGCAGTGATAATGTATGGTCCAAGCCAGCTTGGGCTCAAATTTACCTTTAAGGTCCTTAGTTGCATTAGTATTTTTTTGATTTTCTTTTAAAACAAGGTCGCCGATCTCAAAGGATCGATGACGAAATTTTTTAGCATATGATCTTTTAAGCTTGTTTTGGTAGGCACGGAGATGCTCCAAAGCATTGATGCATTTTTCATCTAGGAGTTCCAGCTGATTGAGTCTGCCAGCTCGATATTCATCTCCTACTTCGGTATCTTGAAGTAGTAGAGCCAAAGAAGGAACTTCTAATTCAAAGGGAAAAACGGCTTCAACACCATAAACCAAAACAAAAGGTGAAGTTCCAAAGTGGGGGTTCGAACACTAGTTCGATAGGCCCACAAGGTTGGATATAACTGAATGTGCCGATCACGGCCAATTTTATTGACCAATATTTTGAGAATTTTGATTAAGGTTTTGTTAGATGCTTCTGCTTGACCATTACCCTGAGGATAATAGGGAGTGGACCAACGATGTTGAATCTTATATTTTTGGCATAATTTTTTAACATCTTTATTTTTGAAACAAGTTCCATTATCAGAGATGAGATTTGCGAGAATTTCGAACCTACAAATGATTTGATTAAAAATAAATTTAGAGACTTGTGTGCCAGTGCAGGAAGCTAAAGGCATAGCTTCAACCCACTTCATGAAATACTCAGTGGCGGTTATGATGAATTTGTGTCCATCAGATGACACAGGATTGATTTTGCCAATAATATCTAAACCCCATTTTGAAAAGGGCCAAGGAGATGAAATAGCCTCAAGTTCTTGTGCAGGCGCATGGACAAGGTCAGCATGTTTCTGGCACTTGTCGCAATGGTGCACATAATCATGTGCATCATTCTCCATGGTAGGCCAAAAGTATCCTATCCTAAGGAGCTTTTTAGCAATGACACTACCACTGAAGTGTCCTCCACAAGATCCATCATGGGCTTCACTCAAGGCTGATTGGGATTCTTCTAAATTCAAACATCTTAATAGGATACCTTCAAAAGATCTCCTATATAAAGTATTGCCAATTATTACAAATCGACTTGCTCGTCTACGTAATAACCGACGCCGGTTTCTATTAGAATTGGCAGGGAAAGTCCCATTTTGGAGAAAATCAAATATATCCGTATACCAAGGTTCAGGAGTAGTTTCATTGATTAGAAACACATCCAAAGGTTCTAAGCATGACTTATTTGAAGCGGGTTCCTGGAGTCGACGAATAATGATAGTGGCATATTCGTCATCTAACTCCAAGGGCAGGAGAGATGCACATGCGGCCATAGCATCACCTGCACGGTTGCAAGTTCGAGGAATAGCTTCCAAGGTAACTTGATCAAATAGAGACATTAATTGTAAAACATAGGCTTTATATGGGCACAGTTTATCATCTCTGGGATGATAAACTTCATTAATTTGGTTTATAACAAGTTGAGAATCACCAAAAACTAACAGATGTTTAATTTTTAGCGCCAAGGCAGCTCGTAATCCAAGGATTAGAGCTTCATATTCAGCAAGTATTGTTGGTGCAAGCAAATGTTAATTTGAAGGACAGAGGAATAAGATGTTTTTGTGGGGATATTAAAATAATACCCGCACCAGCCCCACTCATGCATCGGGCTCCATCAAAGTATAAGGACCATTGTTCAATATGGTCTCCCTCTAATTGAAGGCATTCATCAAGAAACTCAATGATGAGGGGATGGGTAGACTCTAAGGGTGCAGCAGCTAATTGATCTGCTATGATTTGACCCTTAACAGACTTTTGTCCTATGAACGTGAGGTCAAACTCGCTTAGAGCAAGAACCCACTTGGCTGTGCGACCCGATAAATAAGGTCGACTCATGAGATACCTCAAGGGATCATATTTAGCAATGACATAAGTTTTCTGACTAAGCATATAATGGCATAATTTTTGCGTAGCAAACACGATTGCTAGACATAGTTTTTCTAATGTTGTGTAGCGGGTTTCATAACTGACGAAGGTTCGGCTAATATAATAATTAGCACGTTCTCTCTTCGCATCATCAAGCTGAGCTAACATAGCTCCTAAGGCAGAATCTGAAGCTGAAATATACAGGAGAAATGGGCGATCAGTGTCTAGGCGGTGAAAGCACAGGTGGGTTAAGGAGGTATTGTTTGAGAAGTTCAAAAGCTTCTTTACATTCGTCGTCCCAATTAAAAGGGACATCCTTCTTAAGAAGTTTAAGAAAGGGACCGGTTTTGTCCGCCAACTTATCGATGAAGCGACGGATGGCTTGAAGCTTACCTTGTAAACTTCGTAACTCAGATATATTAGTAGGTGCGGGCATATCAATGATAGCCGCAATCTTGAGAGGGTCGATTTCGATACCACGTAAAGAAACTAAAACCCCTAATAGTTTACCGGACTTAACTCCGAATATGCATTTGGCTGGATTTAATCGAATAAGATATTCTCGTAATCGATTAAAAACTTTTCTCAAATCATCTAAATGATTATCTTCATTAATAGAGCGAGCTATAATATCATCTACATAATCATGTAGGATATCATGCATCATATCATGAAAAATATAAGTCATAGCTCGTTGATAGGTTGCACCTGCGTTCTTTAAGCCAAATGGCATCACTTTCCAACAAAAGGTACCCTAGGGGGTAATAAAGGTTGTTTTAGCTTGATCTTCAGGAGCTATCCTGATCTGATTATAACCGGAGAATCCATCCATTAAGGACATCATCCCACTCTCGACAGTAAATTCAATGATTTGATCCATGTTTGGAAGAGGAAAATCATCTTTAGGGCATGCAACGTTAATATCTCTAAAATCTGTGCAAACCCTAACTTTGGTGGCTTCTTTCTTGGTAACTGGAACTACATTTGAGATCCATTCAAAGCATAATCAATAGCTTGTATAAAAACAACATTCAAGAGTTTTTCTAACTCCCCTTTGACTAGCAAAGCCACTTTGGGATGCATTTTTCTAAGTTTTTGTTTAACAGAGTTTAGCATCCGGATGGACCACTAGGTGATGCATGACTACAGAAGGGTCTAGACCTGGCATATCTTCATATGTCCAAGCGAAGACATCTTCATATTCTTTAAGGAATGCAATGTATTGCTCTTGTTTTTCTTGACTTAATTCTGATCCAATATTGATTATGTGAGGACTATCCTCGGCTCCAATATTAATTTTAATGACGTTTTCTACCTCCATGTGTAGATCTCTTTCAAAATTAGGTGGGGCGGGTGAAACGCCCAATTCTTGTAATTCTTGTAAGGTTAAGTTGGATAATTCATCTTGAGGATTAGTGGTCTCAAGTTGGGCTATAGTTGGTATAGAACCATCAAAATAAAATCCATTGTGTAACATCTCTTCAACGGAGACATCGTGGAAGATATCTCCTTCCAACTCCTCATCGGAGTCAGCAATCATTTCAGGGTAAGCTATGGATAGCATGTTACATGTAAATGGCTGATTTTTTAGAGGCAAATCATCACGCCTATCCAAATAATCTTGATAACATATGAGTTGATCATCATCTTCAAAAGGAAAGGGTTGACCCTTACTAGGAAATAGGCCCACACCACAATAGGCAGACCACGGTTCTACCTCGAAAGGTTCTTTCATGCCATTTTGGAAAGGTCCCAAGCCTTTCCCTTTATATCCCATTTTAAGCATTATGGGTTTAGCTTTAATATATTCATTGGTAAAATAACATCGAGCATATCCCTCATGATGAGTTTTGATATTTCGAGGGATTCTTCCCTAGTCATATCCTTTATAAATGAAGGCACAACTCCCGACTTGGTAAGTACTTCCCATAGGTTGTGGGAGGCCCAAAGTACGAGGAGATGGTGGCAAGTTATTTAAAAGAATTGAATCTTGCATGAAAGCATTTGTTTTTTCTCGATATTAAGATTGTGGATAAATCGGGTAAAAGTTCATCGATAAGAGCATAAGATGTAGAAGGATCATTCCCTATATCTTTAGATGTGGAAGGTATGATAGATGTTGATAATGTGGAAGTGTTAAGAGATGGGTCTATAGGTTTTGAAATTATAGGGATAGAACATGAAGGATTGGTTGTAGATTGAAGATCTTTTTGAGGTTCTAGAGTGGGTTGTTTAGAAGATTGTTGATCTATATATGAGGGTGAAATGAATGGAGGGGAAATAGGTGAAGCTATGGGTGTGTGTTTCACAGTTTTAGATGAAAAATAAGAATTAGGATGTGTGGATGACAGAGCAGGGCAAAATTGCACTCCAACAGGTTCTGCCAAAGCACACATATCAAAGGGTCTAGGATCACCGTGGATAGTGACCAACTGATTTTTAAATTCGAATTTAACACATTGGTGTAAAGTTGATGGGACAACCCGCATTGCATTGATCCAAGGACGACCCAAGAGTATATTGTACGATGCGGGGCAATGTACAATAAACATGGTGGTATCTAGAGTTCGAGGACCAACTTGCAATGGGATGGTAATAACTCCACACGTTTCTTGTGTTTCGTCATTGAAAGCTTTGATAATCATGTCGGTTTTCTTCATTTCATCACTTCTAAAGCCAAATCGTTGGTAGAAGTCAAAAGTGCAAATGTTTAGAGATGAACCATTATCAATCAGGACTCGTTTAACAGCTACATCTCCAATTAGAGCAGTAATATATAAGGGATTATCCTTATGTAAACCGTGTTGTGGGATATCTTTATCCCGAAAGTCAATACAATCAACTTCTCGAGTGATGATAGTATTGGCCATGGCTTCAGGTTGAATATTTTGAGGTACCATCATTTGGCTTAATGTAAGCATCAACTCATCCCTATGGGTAGGAGAAGATCTTAATAAATCCAAAAGGGAAATTCTGGTCGTAGTATTGGATAATTGCTCATTAATATTGTAAGGGGGTTTAAGTTGAACATTGGAAGCATGATTCCCTTTATTGGGATTTTTCAAAACAAATGGAGCTGATCCATCATTCTAAGTTTGGTTCTTGTTGAGAATTTTGAGCCTGTTGTCGGGTAACGACTCCAATGGTACCTACAATGTTATATTGAAGACGCTGAACTGGTCTCGGTTGAGCGTTTATGGCTTGTTCATTTGGGAGGAATTGATTAGAAGAGGGTCGAGTAGTAACTCTTCTAGGAAATGGTTCTTCTGGAACCATAGCATCTCTGATGGGTTGAATAGGATCTCGATTCATTTTCAGAACTATTCGATTGGTTTGAAGTGATGTCTATTTCACTTTCAAGATCTCGATTCTATATCACTAGGATCCTGGAGTTTGAATATTATGTAGGGGCCTGGTTGTGACCATGGATAAAGTTGTGTCAAATATTTGTAGGATCATGATTAGGTAAATGTCCGCTAATAGTTCCTACATATCGGGTAGGAGGAGGAACATTATGATGTTCGATTTGATTGGCCACCTCTTTACCATGTCTTGGTAAAGGGTGTTGAAATATGTCTAATGATTGATTAGCATTTTGATTTTGATTTTGGGGAATGGTCTTTTGAGCATTATTAGGAGCATTTTGTTTAGGTTGGAAGGCTTGCACCTCCATTTCATTATTATCAATCAGATCCTGTATTTTATGTTTCAACCTTTTACAAGCGTTGGTAGAGTGTCCAGGCCCTCTATGGAAATCACAGTGTAAGTCAGCTCTGTATCCGGGTATAGTTGGATCAGGTTCCCGGATAGCTGGTAATTGGATCAAACCTCTTTCGAGTAATTGAGGTAAAATAGTTGATAACGGTTGATTCAATCTAGTAAATTCTCGAGGAGGCTTATCAAGCGGTTTCAATATAAATTTTTTTGTTGTTTTCGTTGCATTGATATTAGCAACATTTTTGCTGTCAGTGACTCCGTCACCTACAACTTGTTTGTTTTTATACTGATTTTTGGATGTTTTCTCATCATCCTTCTTCCTAAGTTGGCCTCTCCTAATGAGGGCATCTTCTACTCTTCGAGCTAAATCTATAGCCTGATCGAAGGTAGTTAAAGTAGCAGATTGATAGCTCATAAGATATTTGTTCTTGTAAATTATTAATAAAAATGTCCAACATTTCCCTATAAGGTAGCACAAAGTGCAGTTTTCCTATCAACCGCCTCCATCTAGCTAAGAAATCGGCAAAACATTCATCCTTGTCTTGTTTTAAGTTGTATAAATCTTTAATGGTTACATGCCTCTCGATGTAGGCACTAAATTGATGGACAAAAGATTCAGCTGTTTCTTCAAAGTTTCTCAAAGAATGAGTGGGCAATTGATAGTACCACTCTAATGCCATTCCACCTAAACTTTTTGGGAACATTTTTAGTAATAGCAAGTCATCATGTGATATATCATGACATGCTATCCTAAACATGCGAAGATGCTCTATGGGATCTTCGGTTCCTTTATATATAGGCAGGATGGGCATGGGAAAATGCTTAGGGTACGGTTGTGCTACAACTATGGGATCCAAAGGTTGACTACATATCTCTCGATAATTGTACGAGGGACGGTAAGGATCTATCTCGGTCCATACGCGAAGCTAACTGTTTCACCATGGCTTCCAGATTACTAGTTTGCCCACCATATTGGTTCGGTAGGGCATTGATATGGGATTTGTGAGCATATGATGGAGGGACATGAAGATTAGATGCTATGTTGCTATTGTGTAAATTGTTGGTAGGAAAGGTGTTATGAAGGAATTTTGAAGTTGTATTATGTTGTATTCCAGATTGTTGAAAATTGGTGTTTGGCTTCATTTTAGGTTTTTGTTTACTTGAAGCATATTGATCAATAGTTTGGCGAAGTAAAGAAGTGAAGGAAGTTTTCTTTTGTGTGGGAATGATTTTAGGCTCAATAATAGGTTCCTTAGGAGGTTGGGTAACCTGTTGTTTTGGCATGTTCTGAATCATAGTGACCATATCTCTATTGGATGGTCCAACCTTATCACTTTCTTGATCAATGAAAGACAAGGGATTAGTGTGCACATCAAACATATGTTCCATGGCTGCTTGAGTGTCACTAATTTGCCCTTTATCAATACGAACTGCCATATTAAGAGCGCCAATGTTATTATTGAAAAATTTCCAGAAATGATCTAAGTTGTCAAAAGCAATAGTTCCATCTCGAGCTACTCTAGGGGATGAGGATCCATCCTCTTTAACATTTTCTTCTTGTTCATTGTCTTCACCTAGGTCATCTTCTGGTTGATCTAGAGTTTCTCCTTCCGGAATTGGATCTTCAGGAAGGACATTTGGGTTTCTAGTTTTATCTTCTAACCAATCTTCTTCTTCTCCTTCAGCTTGTTTACCATTCCTAAGTTTAGGCATTGTGCTTAATTTAGATTTCAGCAAATTTTATATATATATATATATATATATATATATATATATATATATATATATGCAACAAGCTTAAGAGGTATATATTAATTATATACCTACTACAATATTTAAAATGAAATGTTTTGGTTTTTGTTATGTTTTTTTTAGTTTTTCTTGTTTTTGTAATAATATTGTAAAGATAACAAACAACACAATAAATGCAAGAACTAATACCGAAAGTAATGATCTAGTTTTCTATAAACAATTTATAAATATCATTAATGGGCTCGAGTTCTTCAGGAGTCATGAAGTGTTCTTCTTCAAATTGAAAATTTTCTTTCAAAAATTTAATGAAAAGAGCTATAGTGATATTATCTGTCTCAGATTCTCGTTGATAGAAGTAAAGCTCGTGGCAATACTCTCGATATAACACAGCTCGAGGAACTCTATTCCATATTTCCCTATCCGTAAGAACAACCTCTTGGTCTTCTACACGACCTAGGAACTGGTGTATAATGGCTACGTTCTCGAGGTATTCCTCGAAGGTGAACAATTCTCAAGACACAAGAGCTCTCCTATAAGCTAACCATCTATGGCAGAGCTCTCCCAAGTTCATGATAAAAGACGAGTTGATGAGGATCCAGGATTCTATCTAGGACAAGCCTCTTGATTTGTTTAAGTTTTGTTGACCTAGATGAAATGACACTTAGTCTTCTATCAAGTTCGTCCCACAAAAGTTGATTTCTATCTGTTTCGGGCACACTAAGCACATAATTGATTTCTATGGCTGCCAATTGGTTTTCAACATTTATAGTAACTCGCTAATATTTTCTTAGGAGCTACCATCTAAACATGATATGCAACTTATTAATTTTAAGATGATTTGAAATGCATCTATGTTTTGGTTGTTTTATTTTTTTTGTTTTCAAAAGGTTTTAAATGCATTCACGTCGGGTTCACCAAAATGTATCGCTCCAAATTTTTCGCATCCCTACCTTCAAGCTATAGGATCCATGCCCGAAAGGAGGATGGGAAAAGGATGGCGCGGTACCTCTGGACTGAGAGGCCTTGCGAAGGTCCCGCCTCTCGGGGAGGTGTATTATGGTGATTTTTCGATGGATGGTGGGTTCACCAGGAAACGTTTGAATGGCAGTTTCCACGCCTAGGTTGGGAATGTGTTTGATGTGTTCAGTTTTAGCTTTAATCATCCAAGTCCTAGGTTTGGCCAAAATGCGTCTAAGCTATTCTATATGAAATGCAGATTTAAATGAAGACAGAAATAGATTTGGACAAAAAAATAGAAAGAACAAGATGGATTAAAGACCCATACCTGATCCGGATGTCTGATGAAGGTTCTGATTTTTGAAGTAGTCAGGATCGTCTGGAATTCGACAGGATCGTCTCCTATCTAACAAGATCGTCTGAGATCTGACGAATTCATCAGAGACCTGCAAACAGAAAAATAGATGCAAAATACAGAGAATGCAACTATGATAACAGAGGGTAATGATATAAAATGATAGTAAGAACATTAAAATGATAATAATAAGCAAAACACGAGTGCATTATACTGATCTAATGACAATTTATGCTTTTATTATGCATATAAGCTATATGGGTGAACTCCAAGATGCAGAATAATAAAGAATAACCATAGAATTAACTAAATGCAGAATAATACAACGAAAAAGAGTGGAGAAAATGCAAACTCTGGGCACTGATTGCCCCCAATGTGGACTGTAGTCGAAATCGTCTCGAATTGGGTCGAGATCGTCCGAGATTGTACGAGATCGTCTGAGACGAATTGAGCTTGCTTCGACTGAAAAACAATGAAGTTCCTGCAAACAAACTTGGAAAAATACAAATGCAAACAGTGATTTAAGATGGTCTAGTGCATGTAGAATTCGAGTTACAGGGAATTTCAGCCAGGGGGATGCTAAGGGGAGGGCCTAGGATTAAATAGGCTTAGGAGGGAGGTTAGGAGGTTGGAGATCATCCCTATTTGGGAGATCTCCAATGGGGGAGGTCTCTAACGGCGTAGACACGCTTCTGCCCGGATTAGAGACGTCGTTGGAACAGAAACTAATTGTGAAAAATTAGTTTTGGGACAAGATCGTCTGGACGTCCTAGCCCAGACGAAATCGTCCGATCTGAGGCGATATCGTCTGATCGACGACGATATCATCAAACGGTCAAAACAAACTCTAAAAATGGCATGGGAAACGAGGAAACGGATTAAGCGGTGGTTTGGGAGCGGTTTTGGAGGTTAAAATTTGAATTTGAATTATTTACTAGAGTAAGTGTAATTATTAAGGTTTTACTGCGCCAATTTTAGGGTGCTACAGTATCTACATTCCAATGCCAATCCTTCCACCAAGACTCAAGAGCTGAAGGTTGAGCTTATGCAACATGAAATCAAGCATAAGCTCCTAGATATTAAGAATAGATGGAAGATCCATATTTTGAAGATTAAATTTATGCTTAAGGTTAGTCTAAAGAATCTTGTCCTAAGAATGCATTAAATATTTAATAAAGAAAATGCCTTTGTTAAATATCCTGAAAGCTTTAACCCCTCGCATGTCAATAAGAAGAAGTGAAGAGTTCAAAAAAAATAGGAAACCACTAGATATTCTAAGAATTGAATGAAATACCATTACAAAAACCATCACCAATCCAACGAAGATGAGATTTCATTGCCTCAAAATCTTATGAAATACTTTTAACAAGAAATGAACCATGAATCTTAATTGGGATAAAAGTAATTATAAGAGTGTTAAGGCCAATATTAGCCCACATTTTATGTCCATGAGGAAACCCTGAAGAGATACAATGGTGAATTAAAACCTTCTAGGCTTCAGACCCTTCAATAGCTTTAACCACCCACTTAGCACACAAATAAATACTTTGCCTATAGATATCAATGATATCCATCGTGTTCTTATCAGTAGGTATGCAAAAAATATCCTAAGAAACCCAATGAAACCCATGCAAATTCTTCCTCTTCGTCCAAGGAATATTTCTAAGGATTCTATCCAACTTATTATAAGAATTCTTAGAAGGGGATCAACAGGATGAATAGTAAAAATGGGTGGCAAAAATAATCTTAGTGTAAACCAAAATTTTACCAGCAAGAGAAAGGACACACAAGGCCCAAAAGGAAATCTTCTTTTCGAATTTTAATATTTGTAATATGGTATTGAAATTATCCTACACACGTTGCATATTAGTCATCAATGGTATTTTAATGTATCTCTAATGATATTTAAAATTATATATTTTTTTAAGTTATGTATATAATTTATAGTTCTAGGGAAGTGGAGGCAAGTGTAGTAATGCTTCTTAGCTTCTGATGTAAAGTACAATGGGAGATAGCAATAATAATATGTAGAATAATATGGAATAAAATAAATTTGCAAAATGATTGAAATATGCTATAAATACAAATGATATAAATGAATACAATTTAGCTATGGAGGAAATGAACACTCTATTAATAAAGCTACTGAACTACATTACACCCATCACCAATATATGTTGATCTACACATAACTGTGCTACTACATAAGAATATGCTCTAAGCTTCTCTACTTGCGTACATATGCCTATTACAATGAGGACATTTTTATATAGGAAGATATGTTCCTTGGCGAACACTCTACTTAGTTGTACAAGGAACAATTTGTACATATACAACTTGTACATTGACACTTGTGCATTTATTACATTGAATGAAGTAACTAGATAACTTACCCCTAAAGTAATCTAATTTCCTAAATATGTACCTTGGAAGATACATTTACATAACCCAAATGATATAATATACTCTATGTCCTAAATATGTACCTTGGAAGAATTTAGTCGTCAATATGGATCTTATTCCATTGGATAATGAAATTTGTATTCTCCTTCGTTGCTTACTATGTTCATGTATAACAGGTAATTTTTGTCTTCATATGATGCAAAATAAGTTGTATCTAAAGCTAATGATTCTTCTTTCAATTGACTTTTCATTAAATTCCTCCTTTATATGATTCATCTTATTCTTCATCTCTAGCTTTGTATTTGATTTCAGTTTATGTGCTCTCATTGGTGGTTGTGCTGCTACTTGATTCTTATAAGGAATATTCTCCTTTCCTATCTTGAATATGTAAATAATTTTATGAACAACAACTTAAAGAATCATGATAATATCTTGAGTTAGTAGAATAGGAAGTGTTGATGTTGCATGAGAATTGAAAAATATTTTCGAGATATGATTCATTAAGTTATGCCTTCTTTTTGAGTAGTTCTATCAATCCTTTTTGTTCTACATTTTCAGCATTGTAGTGCTTATATGTGAGCAATGCCATGTATAATATGCTCACAAAGTCTAATTAAAGTGAAATATCACTTTTTCCATTGTCAATTTCTTCATTGATATGGGCTTGAAGATAGCATTCTATAGTATCAAAATTATCTTCTAAGGTTTTACTATGAATTACTTTTGAATTTAGATCTAACCTTCCTTCAAATTTCTCGAGTAGATTCATGATCCTAAGTTTTTTGTTACTAGATTTTTCTTTTCTGAAGCAATTATTCTTATAGGTATTTTGAGAAGTATACATCCTTATAGCTCCCTAATTTTAGATACGTGATCTCTAATTGAAGTATATAAGTTTGATTTGATAAATCCTTTATTAATACTTAGGTTTTTAGGATTCCTTATGTCTCCCTAGTAATGAGAGTATGTATACCTAATTTTAGGCTTTTTAGAAAGCTTATATCTTCCCATAGTGATAATATTTGATAGATATTATTATCAATTTTTGTAGAATACCTTTTGAATCCCTAGATATTTTTGGAATATGCTATAGTTCTCTTGTAAAATTTAGTTCAATTTATAGTTGATTTTGTACAGTTTTGTAAAGATCAAAAATCAAAATTTTGAACGCCTTATTACACCTATTTTTTTTAAAGCGAAAAAACCCCTTGCAGGGCCGCCTTGGTCTGAGAGACCACAAACAGGGGGTTCTACACCGTCAAAGTCACCCGGGAGTCACACCCAACCCTGCTCGCACCAACATTATCAATTGGATTTTGGGTACCCAATTCATCCTTTTGGTAGGGTGGAGATTTGAACTTGGGACCTCCCTTGGAGGATTGCCCTCTCCTCTCCAACTCACCTACAACACCTGGGTTACCTTATTACACCTATTGAACTAAAAACTTCTCCAATTTTAAAGAGGTTTTAATGTTGGATTTATTTTATCCATTTTGAGAAAATTTTGAGACAAGAATATTAAAAATTTAAAACCTTAGCAAAAATATTTAATAACCTCTTTGTATATCCCTTATGATTTTATTTAAGTGTTTCTAATTTCCAATAACTTAGTTTGGTGTTGTAACCTTTATCACTCCCAAATTTAAAAAATTAGAACACGTTAATATTTGCAAACATTAAATGGATTAATTTCAATTAGTATCCCTTATTTCTCCTAGGTTATGTTTTGCAAATATTAGACTACTTTGATATTTAATTTCATTAACTTTTGCTTTCAAATAAATATTGATTTCCTTTAATACTTCAACCTTAGAATATAACCAATAACTCCCCTTTTAATGAAATTAAATTAGATGAGGAAATTTTACCTTAATAAGGTTTTATACCTTTATGAAATTATATGCGAATGATAGTAGTCTATATTTCTTGGGCACAAAATCTTCAACATTCTCTTAGATTCAATTCTTCCCTTTAATGCTTCCTTGACCCATTTTATCAAGAGTGCTTCTAAATACTTTTGAATTGCTCCAAATTGTTGCTACCATATTGCTAAGTTTTCCAAGGTCCAAGATGCCTTTAATAGGTGGTTAATCGAGTGACAAGTGTCACAACAGATTTTTTAACACTCCAAGGATGCTTCGGGTGTTTGGTGGAGACACCAATATTGATCTAATGCTTGTGACAAGTGTCACCTTAACTTGAGATATTTTTATTTCTTCTTCAAGTGCTATCAAAGAGATGTTTTTGCTTCAACGTATATAAGGCTTATTTGTTGTAATGCTTCTGGCTATAAGTAATTCCCCTTCCACATGGAGTATGGGCACCAAGTCAATGTTGTAATGTCTCCTTTATGGGTATTTTTTAGGTTTATTTTTGGAGAATGAAAAGTGGCACCTTCTTTCCTTTGCATTCCCTTGTCATATCAATGCCTTTTTGAAATCCTTTCAACATATTTTCCACCTTGTTCTTTGTTATACTTCATTGATGCTGAGATGTTTACATCCAAGTAATGCTTATGGTAGAGATTTGGTGGAGATATGGAGGAGCTGTGGTGGCTCTTGAATGGATTTCGAATGGCAGTGCTTTGATGAAGACTACATGATGATCCATTTATGGTATTTAATTATCCTTTATTGGATGTATGGTTCTACTTTTATTTCTTTGATTTAATTTTCTCATATTCTACTTGATTTATCCCTGGATGTGTGCCTTGTTTACTGCAGGTTTGACCATCCAATATACATAGAATATGAGCCTACTTGAGTGTCTCTTTTACTATGCTTGGAAGAATGCTAGCTTTTGGTCGTCTTTGGCTGGTTCACCCTACTAATATTTTGCCTTTGAGGTACCTTCCAATATTCCCTTTTTTCTACATAGAATGAGTTAGAGAATTGCAATACAATGTAAAAGTAAATAAGTTGCCTTGTGCACCCTTTCTTGCACTTATTTTTGTTGGTTTGATATTTTGGTTTATATGGAAAAAAAATTTAATACAATGTAGGGGTTTTTAGGTTGTCCCTTTTCTTAGACACATTCCCCATATTACTTGGATATTCTAATTATAAATCCAATATTAGATAAAAGTATATAGAAGCTCCTTATATGATGCAAATTTCTGCACTTTTATCCTTGCAACTAACATTGTAATGTTGTGGATTTGAGACTAAAAAAATATCAATATTTGAAGCTTCTATTTCTAATTTTGGTTAGTCATCTTCTTCTCCACGTTTTGGAGGATTCTAGTCTATTTTTAGTGGCTTCACTTGACCACTTAGTGTTGGATATTTTTATGCACTAATAGTATCTTTAGATAGTTTGACAATTTCTATTTTTGTGCCCTTTTCAAGAACACAAACAATAATATTTTTTAGAGCAATATAAAAGTGCAAATGAATCTAATAAAATTTCTTTTAATGCACTAACAATTTCACCTTATCACTCCAATAAAATCTCTGTTGAAGTAAACAAACTATCTTCCATTGATTTAAACCAATATAAATATTACATTGTAGAGCCCAGATTAGCTCATAATCATAGGATCTAATCAACAACTAAGAGCTAAATTAAAATAATAATATAGACTCAATATTATATACGCTAACAATAGCGTAACTAACCTAGGTAGTTAACTAACTACCCTAACAAAATAAAGTAATAATATAGAATTACTATAGTAACTCTAACATCCCCCCTTATTACATTATTTATGTAATTTAAGAACTACTAGTTGTACTAACATCCCCCTTGATTACATCATTTGGTAATACAAAGAGAGCTGCGAAACAATTCAAATTTGACACGTGCAAGTGCCTTAGTGAAAATATCTGCAACTTGAGCATTGGTGGGAATGTACTGAAGCTGAATTCGGTGCCTTGGAACTTTGTCTCGAATGAAGTGACATTGTGTGTCAATGTGTTTGGTTCTTTCATGATGTACTGGATTCTTGACAAGATTGAAAACACCCATGTTGTCGCAGAACAAGTGTATTGGAGATTTTGATGGAAGACCCATACTTTTTAGGATGTGACACAACCATATCACTTCGCACACAGATTCATGTGCGGTGTGATATTCTATCTTTGTTGATGAAATAGAAACCACCTATTGCTTCTTGCTATGCCAAGAGACATGACTAGATCCAAGATGAAACAAATATCCTGAAGTTGATTTGCGATCATCATATGATCCGACATAGTTAGAGTCCATGTATACCTATAAGAAGAATTTGTTGTTCCTCTTATATTCTAGGCCATATTCCATTGTGCCACGAACATAGTGAAGAATGCGCTTTGCTACTTTTCAGTGTGTAGTCTTAGGCTCCTACATGAACATTGAAAGATAGTTGACAGTAAATACGATATTTGGCCTAGTGTTGGTCACATATATGAGACTCCCAATCAACTGTCGATAGAGAGTACCATCTACCTAAGGTGAATCATCATATCATGATAATTGAATTCCTGTTTCCATCGGAGTTGACATTGGCTTGCAATCAGTCATGCGATATTTTTCCAATAGGGTCTTGGCATATTTTTTCTGAGACACTTTGATGTAGTGCTCCTTATGGCTAACTTCTAGACCAAGACAATAATGGAGAAGTTCGAGATATGAAATCTCAAAATATTGACACAAGTCTCTTTTGACAGTAGAAATCATAGTTTCTGAACTCCCTATAATGAGCAGATCATCAACATAGAGTACAAGCAACACTATTTCAGAACCTTGTTTCTTAAAGTAGAGGTTTGCATCTGACGAACATCTCTTAAATCCATGTTGTAGAAGGTGATTATCCATTTTTATATACCAAGCCCGAGGGGCCTGTTTCAAACCATATAAGGATTTTACCAATTTGCAAACTTTTTGCTATTGGCCTTCCACTTCAAATCCTTCCGGTTGAGTCATGTAGACTTCTTCTTGGAGATCACCATTTAGAAAATCACTCTTGAAATCCATTTGGTGTACTTTACACCCATATTATGTTGCCATAGCACAAACAACTCGAATGGTTGTCATCCGAGCAATAGGTGCAAAAGTTTCCTCATAGTCAATGCCTTCTCTTTGAGCATAGCCCTTTGCAAAAAGTCAGGTCTTATGCTTATCTATTGTCCCATATGACTTATACTTAACATTATACACCCATTTGTAGCCTATGGGCTTCTTTTCATATGGTAGATTGACAAGCTTCCAAGTTTTGTTTTTCATCAAAGACTTATACTCTGCATCCATAGCGACCTTCCATTGAGGCTCACCAAGAGCAACTTGCACTGATCTTTGGTTCAAGATCGTCTATGGAATACATAAACACCATATAATTATCAATATCCATATCTTTTGTATCTCTCTCTGGATCTACAGAAATTTCCTCAAAATATTGACACAGATCATCAACCCCAATATTCTCTGTTGCAGCTTTCTCCTGTCAAGCCATCTTTGTGAGTACGAGGCCTATCCAATGTCAAATCTGGTGGAGTGGATAACTTAGAGTCTTTGATTTTATTTGTATACCACTTTGGATTCTTCTTCTGAGGTGTTGAAGAATATGAATATGGACCTCCAAATTTTGATGAAGGATATTTATCACCTTAGTTTCCACAAGGTCTAGGTATACATCTGATGTGTTTTCTGATGTGAAAGCCTCATCAAAAACTACATCTCTACTAATGTGTATATTCTTGGTCAAGGGATCAATCAAACGATAACCCTTAGAATGCTCATCATACCCAAGAAGAATACACTTCAATGTCTTCTCATCTAGCTTCTTCATTTTCTATTTTGGTATGTGCATGAAAGCTTTACATCCAAAAATGCGTAGATGATAAATGGAGGGTTTCATACCACTCCATACTTCCTGTGGATTTATTCCTTGTATAGCCTTTATGGGTGCCCTATTCAACACATATACTACTGTGGTGACAGCTTCTCCCCAATATAGTTGCTCAAGACTAGCTCTTGTGAGCATGCAACGAACCATTTCCATGATGGAACGATTCCTCCTTTTAGCAACTCCATTTTGCTGAGGAGTATAAGTAGTAGTTAACTGTCGTGTGATCCCATTTTATTTCAAGAACTCAAATAATTATTTAGAGGTGAAATCCCCCCATTGATCTGAGCAGAGGGTCTTTATAGAAGTCCCTGACTCCTTTTCAACAGATTTCTTGAATTGCTGAAAGAAGCCAAATGCTTTAGATTTTAGTTGAAGAAAGAATACCCACATATTTTGTTAGTAATCATCCATGAATAACTAAAAATACCTCTTACCCCAAAAACTATTATGAGTTAAGGGACCGCACGGATTGATGTGAATCAAATCTAGAGGTTTCTTTGCTCTTGTAGAATTCATTTCAAAAAGCACTCTATGCTGCTTTCCTGCCAAGCAGTCAGAGCAAACTGGTAAAGTGGTAGAAAGGGAAGGAATATCTTTTACCATTTCATACTTACTTAACTCAAGTAAGTAACCAGAACTCAAATGTCCATATCTCTTGTGCCATAGGGAAGTTGCCTCCTTTGTAGATACTATCATGGCTACATGTGGAGTAGAGATAGCATCTAAGGCAAATAAGCCATGCTTATATGAAGCGGTTGCAATGTTCTTACCCCTACTGTTAATAGAACAACACTTCTTACCTCTCTCAACACTAAAGTTCACAACCATATCTTTGTCCAGAATTTGTGTGACTGACAACAAATTATTTGCCAATCCTGGAACATAGAGAACTTTGTCAATCTGACACTTGCCATCAGGAAGAGTGACTAAAACAATACCTTCTCCCTAAACCTTGTAGGTTTTATCATCAACAATAGTGACAGGTTTGCCCTCTTTGGCCTCAAAATACTCAAACCATGATTTGTCACCTGTCATGTGCTTATTGGCTCCAGAATCAACATACCAGATAGGATCCATCTGCTTGGACACTATGGTAGTCATGAGAACTTTATGGGCTCTCTAAGAATCCATGTTATATTATTCAACAACAACATTCACTTGTTGTTTGTGCTTTTGTGGTTTGTTCTGACCTTTCTATTTTGATTGTTTATTCTTATGCCAACATCTATTTGTATCATGACCTTCTTTGTCACAGATCTTGCAATATCGCTTTTTTTGTTGAGGTTGTTGAGTTTGTTTCCATTTTGAATCCTTTTGTGAATTCCATCCCTTCTAAAAATTACCCTTCTTCTATTTTTGCCCTTTCCTATTGATGTAGAGGGCAATGTTAGAAGAATCATCTTGCTGTAGTTGGCGTGCCTCCTCCTCTTGAAGCATATTAACCAACTCTACAAAAGTAACTTGCCATTGTAATACTTGAAGGGAAGTGATCAACACTCGATAAGAATTAGGTAAAGCTCTCAGTGCAATTGAGGTAAGGAGCTTGTCATCAACTGGTTCTCATAAAGAATTCAACTTTACTTTCAATTCAGACACTCTACAAAGAAAAAATTCAACTGTCTCCCCATGCTTCATGCTTAGACTGTGTAATTGAGATTGAAGAAATAGAATAGTGGAATCATTCTTTCCCTCATATATAGTATTAAGTGCATCCCATGTCTTTTTACTATGTTCACATTCAACAATATGGGGTTGAACTTCATCAGACACAACAAGCAAAATGAGCACTTTTGCTTTGCTGTCTATCTTGTCAAAGTCTTTTTGAGTAGTAGATGGAGCTATAGCACCAGTAGCAGATGAAGGTCTTGTTGTTGCTCCAGATACAACATCCCATAAGTCATCCATGACTAGGATAGCCTTCATCTTGTTTTTCCATGGTGTGTAATTAGGACCTTTCAACAACTGATGAGAATCAGTCATTAGTTTTGCAGATATGGTGAAGGTTCCTTATAACGCCAATTGGTACCCCTTTCGATATACCTTTTGCTAGGCCGTTATACCATACAAAATACCCGCCCTTACGTGAGGGAAACTATAGGTATTTAGAAAGATAAAAAAAATCACCCACCCTTACGTGAGGGAAACTATATGTAATTTTTACAGATCATATGATACGTTGTACTTAAGCAGTACTGAAAGGGAATAGTCTTGTTGATGACACCTACCATAGAAATTTTGCAATCCTCATGCGTGGGGCATAACTTCCCCTAAACACTTTGGATTTTAGAACTTTGCTCAGGATTTACACCTAAACACAAGAGCTATTAGGGTAATAGATGGAGTAAAAAAATGCAAAATGGCAAACTTATCTCTCCTAGACGATTTATAGAGAACAATCTCAGATGTCATTTTGGCAGCTATATTAGGCGGCAGATACAGTATCGCAATCACGACAGCTTTACCTGTAAGTGCTTGCTAGAGGTATCACAAATACTGAACGCTACATTGCAATAAATTGCACGGATGGGTTTTAATTATTTCGGGGACTTAGGGAGTGAATTTGATTTTTTTTAACTTTTTAATGTAGTGCAAAATAGAAAAAAATGCACCCTACAACACAAAAAGTGCCCACAGGAATGACCCACTAGGTGTCGGGTGCAGCTGAAAATGCACCTTTACAATAATGCCAAATTTGCTTTTCAAAAAATTACTCACTTTCCCCCTTTGATTTTTGAAAAAAAATACCCCCTTTTTTAAAAAAATCTCTCAACAAAGGATTTTGATCATTATTTTATAGCTTTAAAGTTAAAAAAAATATTAATTTTAATTTATATAGTTAAAAAACCATTAAAAAATAAATTAAAATTAAATTAAAAATTTAATTTTAATTTATATAGTTTAAAACTATGTAAAATAAATTAAAATCAATAATTAAATTTAACTAAAGAAAAATAATTAAAAAAAACTTTGAAATTTTTTTTTTTTTTGACCTTTTCTTTCCAAGGGGGTCGACGAGATTGGAACCCGTGACCTGCAGGCTCCCTGAGCCTTACCGCATAGTCCACCACCAGGTGGACTAGCGGGCTGATTCGAAAGGATTAGGGACCCCCTCGTATTTGATGAGGGTCCTGGGAGCCCGCTCCTATCGCGGTCGCCTAGTTGCAGCTCCCTCTGTGGCTGGCGGTGGCAGGTGGCCACGGCTGATGCTGCATTTACTGCTGGTAGCAGCGGGGTGGCGTCGGCTACTAGTGACAACGAGGTGGCACCTGTCACTGCTAGAAGTGGCTATGGTGGCGACGGCTACTACCTCCACTACTAGCAACAGCTGGGGTGGTCACATGTTGCTGCCTCTGTTGCTAGTGGTGGCCATGCCTGGCTCTGCTGCAGCAGCGATAGGCAGGGGAGGGGGGTCCCACGGGAGTCACACGTGAAGCACACGATGGGGGGGTCACGGAAGTCATGCATGGAGCATGTGATGTGGGGGTGGGGGTGGTGGGAGAGTGCATGGAAGTGCATGCACAAGAAGAAAAAATGCACAAAAACCATGATGAGCAAGGTGCAACAGTAGTATTATCATTTTTGTCAACACAGTCAGACAGATCGGTTGATGCAGTGGATAGGAGTTAAGAGGTTCTTTAGAGTATGTACAGTTAATTTCAAAAATATTGAAGTGGCCCATATGCTAAAAATCAAAAGAAAATTACAAGGAAGAAAACTGTCACGATATCGCGACATGTTGAGCAAGAAAGAAAAATTTTCACGATATCACGACATGTTGAGAAGAAAGAAAACTGTCGCAATATCACGACATGTTGAGCAAGAAAGAAAAATTGTCATGATATCACAAAATGTTGAGAAGAAAGAAAAACTGTCGTGATATCGCGACATCTTGAGAGAAAGAAAAACTGTCACGATATCGTGACGTGTTGAGAAGAAATAAAAACTATCGTGATTTCACAACATGTTCGAAGAGAAAGTGCAAGCAAGAAAAACTATCGTGATTTTGTGACATGTTCGAAAAGAAAGCGCAAGCAGGAAAAACTATCATGATTTCGCGACATGTTTGAAGAGAAAGTGCAAGCAAGAAAAATTGTCATGATTTCGTGACATGTTGGAAGAGAAAAAGACAAGTAGAAAAAGTGTCACGATTTCATGACATGTTGGAAGAGAAAAAGGCAAGTAGAAAAAGTGTTGCAATTTCGCGACATATTGCAAGAGAGATTGTACGGAAGAAAAAGTGTCGCGATATCATGACATATTGCAAGAGAGATTCCGAAAGAAAAAGTGTCATGATTTCACGACATAATGTAAGAGAGATTGTACGAAAGAAAAAGTGTCGCGATATCGCAACATATTGCAAGAGAGAGAGTCCGAAATAAAAAGTGTCTCGATTTCATGACATATTGCAAGAGAGATTGTATGGAAGAAAAAGTGTCATGATTTCATGACATATTGCAAGAGAGATTGTACGTAAGAAAAAGTGTCCCGATATCGTGACATATTGCAAGAGAGAGAGTCTGAAAGAAAAATTGTCACGATTTCGTGACATATTGCAAGAGAGATTGTACGAAAGAAAAAGTGTCATGATTTCACGACATATTGCAAGAGAGAGAGTCCGAGAGAAAAAGTGTCATGATATCGCGACATGTCACATTTTCATGACCCGAAGGCAAGAGAAAGAGCAAAGGAGAAAAAGTGTCATGATATCGCGACATGTCACGTTTTTGCAACCTGAAGGCAATAGAAAGAGCAAAGGAGAGAAAGTGTCATGATATCACGACATGTCACATTTTCGTGACTAAAGGAGGGAGAAAGTAAGAAGGCAGAAGTGTCATGATATCGTGACAAAAGTAAAGAGGAAGAGTAAGGAGGCGAAAGTGTCGCGATATCACATGTGTTTTCGTGGGTTCAAACCAAGTAAAGTAGCAAGGAGGCGAAAGTGTCGCAATATCGCGACATGTGTTTTCATGGGCAAAATTTGAGAAGAGGACAAAGAGGTCGCTTTGGCATGAGCTAAGAAGAGAACCTAGTCAAAATAAGATATGTGACAGTTAACTGAAGTTATACAACAGTTATAGGGGCCGTTGCAGAAGAAAATCATGCAACTAAAATAAGAAGAGTTAACTGAAGTCAGTACGATAGTTATAGGTGTAGTTACAGAGAAAAATCATGCAACTAAAATAAGAATAGTGAACTGAAGTCATAACAACAGTTATAGGGCCAGTTACAAAGTGAAATCATCGAGCAGCGGTTAAACTGAAATTCATCAGTCGAAGACAAAACAAAGAGCCATAACTATTAATAGGCTGCATGAGAGAATACTGTGTGATAAAGAAGTTACATATAAAAGTTTCTATTAATAAGTTGCATACGAAAATATGGAAGTTAAAAATAGATTCAGAACTTTGTTATAAAAGGAGGTCTGCGTGGAGGATTACTTAGTTGTGAAAAAGAGGGAAAGTGCTACAAAAAGAGGGTTGAAAGAGTGTCATAAGAGAGCATTTAGAAGAATCGTGAGAGTCGTAAGAGTGTAGTAAGAAGCATAGCAAGAGGGCTGTAAGAGGGCCGTAAAAGTGTAGTAAGAAGAGCCTTAAGTGTGTGTGGTGTTTTAGTGAATAGTGAGAAAGGTTGGGTTAGCAATAGACCAGTCAGAGGGTCTTGTCTAAGTGAAGGCATTTTTATGTCAATCTTATAGTTTCAAAATTGTAGTCCAAGTTGGTGCTTGGAATTAGGGGTTGGTGCTCCTTTATGTTGGTGTAGATAAATTAGGGGTTGGTGCTCCTTTCTATTGATGCAAATAAATCAGGGGTTGGTGCTCCTTCCAATGGGTGCTTGTAAATTAATTATAAAATTGGTATTTTGCAAAGGCTAGATTTGGATGGGAATCCAAGCAGTCATTTTTGAGGAGTAGCAAAATTGGTGAACCTCGTTACATCGTGTGTTGTGGAATACTCTCTTGTTATACTTGTTTTATCTGATTTTATTTTTTCATTGTTTTGGCATTAAGATTTATAGATTTGAATTTAAATAGCTACACTGATTCACCCCCCCCTCTCAGTGTCATTGTGAGACTAACAATTGGTATTAGAGCCAAGTTCCTAAACAAGATTAATTGGCTAAGGTGATTTGGGAAGTGAGACAATGGTAGGTGGTGAAGGATTCTCATCAAACAAAGCACCATTGTTTGACGAAACTAATTATGCATTTTGGAGACTCAATATGCAGACATATCTGTGTGCTTTGGGATACGACATTTGGGAGTCAGTAGACAGTGGATACATAATACCCACCACTCCTCCAACCGATGTTGTAGGTAAGAAACTATTTAAGAATAACTCTAAAGCAAAGAATGCTATCATGTGCGGTTTAGTGGACAATGAACTGGTAAATATTATGAGTTGTAAAACAGCAAAAGACGTGGGACAAACTAAGGAGCGTTCATGAAGGAGACGACAAGATCAAGGATGCCAAGTTACAAATGCATTGAACTCAGTTTGAAGCATTAAATATGAATGAGGATGAGAACATAGAGGCATACATGTTGAGAGTTAATGGAATCATTAATGCGATTAGAGGACTCGATGAGGAAATGGAAGATGTTGTCGTCATGAAAAAGGTACTAAGATCTCTTCCCCAAAGATTTGATTCGAAAGTTTCAGCAATAGAATAAGCTAAAGATCTAAATACTTTTAGTATGGATGAGATGCATGGTTCCTTGACTTCATATGAGATGAGAATAGAAAAAACTAAACCCACAGATAGAGAAGCTGCCTTTAAAGAACATAAAAATATAAAAGCAAAATAAGAATCTGAGGAAGAAGAGACATCATATGAAACGAAAGCAAACTTTGTTTGGAAACTAATAAGGGGAAAAGGAAAATACAGAGGAAAACTACCATTTAAGTGTTTCAACTATGGATGCATTGGGCACTTTGCAGCTAAATGTCCACTAAATGAGAAAAACAAAAGTGATGAAGGTTCACACCAAGAAAGAAGTGACTGGAAGAAAAAACCAAATTTTAGAAAAAGCAACTTCAAGAAGAAAAGTTTCATATCCAAGAATTACAGTCCTTCAGAAGACAGCTCTGGTGAGGATTTTGAAGAAGAAACAGGTGAAGCTCTTTTCATGGCATTCGAAGAAGAAAAAATAGAGGAAAAATAGGAATGTGATAAAAAACTTGAGGCTGAGGCTGAAGTAGATCTGGAAGGTGAGTTGGTCATTGCACTTAAAGATCTGAGTATAGAAAGGAAAAATAATAAGTTCAAGAAAGCTTGAGGATGCCAATGAAATCATAACCAGCTTGAAAGTATAGATAGATGAATTTAAGAAAATATCTAAAGATATTGAAGAACAATTAACCATGAAAATAGATGAGTGCAGCAAGCTAGAAGAAGAGATTGTTGGTTTAAGGATGCAACTAGAAGAGATGAATCAAAAAATGAGTTGTTATCACAAACTTGAAGAAATTTTTGTGAAGTTGGATAAGATTATAAATAACCTAAGGACTATAGACATCAAATTTGGTTTAGGCTTCGTCGAAGGAGAATCATCAAATGGATCAAAGGCCATAACTATAAAAACCATAAAGAATGAAGATAATATTAGGGTTGATCAAGAAAAAATGAATCATGCTAAAGAAAGCAATAATGACAGGCACGAGAGGAGTATTGACAATGATGGATTCACCAATGTTACTCATCAAAGGAGAAGAAGATTTATTGCTCCCACTACAAAATGGCAAAGACCATCACCCAAGTTCACTCATTCCTTTTTTGGTTATTGTTTTAAATGCAATGGTTATGGACATAAGATTTCAGATTGCAAATATAATGTAGGACAAAAGAACTTTACCAGTAGAAATGTTTTTTCATCGTTGATGGATTATGTAGTAGAATGTTATAACTGTCATAATTTTGGGCACATTGCAAGAAATTGTTGAAGTACATTTGCAGCAAATAAACATCAAGGAAGAAAATTTCAACCAAATGGTTTGAGACAAAATAGAAAATTTCCCAAAAAACATGCATAGGCTACTGACAAAGAAAATTCAAAATAAGTGACCAAAACTGTAATCAAACCAGAGTGGAAAGAAAAGGAGTGACCCAAGGAAGAAAAGGAATCCTTGATCGTATAGACAACATTTAAAGCACAGAACAAATCTGCATCATGGATACTTGATAGTGGATGCTCCAGTCATATGACAGGTGACAAAAAAAAAATTGAGAAGTTACAGAAATATGAAGGTGGTTCTATAAAATTTGGAAATAATGATGGAGCTAAGATAGTTGGCAAAGGATCAGTCAAGATCAGTGACAAAAAAATCAAGTCAAAAGAAGTCTTGTTTGTGATTGGTTTGAAACATAACTTGTTAAGCATAAGTCAGATTTATGATAGAGGTCATGAAGTAATTTTCAAGAAGCAGGGTTGTGAAGTCAGAACAACAAACTGTGGAAAGTTGATAGAAACTGGATCAAGGACATCTGCAACCTTGTATACTCTCTCAAAGACTTTAGAAGGAGCGTGCTTGATTGGACAGGAAGAAGAAAATTGGCTATGGCACAAGAGGCTCGGTCATATCAGTTTTGACAATCTAGTAAAAATCAGCTCAAAAAGGGTAGTGAGAGATATTCCCACCATTGGCAAACCATTAAATAGCATTTGTGCTTCATGCCAAAATGGGAAGCAAACTAGAGCCACATTTAAAACAAAAGAGTACTTCACAAGCAAACCTTTAGAACTAATACATACTGATTTATGTGGACCCATGAGAACACAAAGCATAAATGGTGACAAATACTTTATGTTGTGCATAGATGACTATTCCAGGATGACATGGGTACTATTTTTGAAGCTTAAATCAGATGCCTTTGAGATGTTCAAGATTTTCAAAAAACAAGTTGAGAATCAAACAAGAAAAAAGATTAAATGTTTAAGATTAGATAGAGGAGGAGAGTTCATTTCAGAGGAGTTTGCAGAGTACTGTGAAAAATATGGGATTAGGAGACAGTTTTTAGCAGCAAGGACACCTCAGTAGAATGGTGTGGTAGAAATAAAGAACAAGACAGTGTAGGAAATGGCACGGACTATGTTGACTGAGAGCAAAATAGTAGACAAATTTTGGAAAGAGGCAGTCCATACTACGGTATACATCCAAAATAGGTGCATGTTGAGGACGCATGAAAGCAAAACTCCATATGAGCTGTGGTTCGGTAAAAAAGCAACAACAAGATACTTTAATGTTTTTTACAGCAAGTGTTACATCAAAAGAACCGAAGATAATCTTGGTAAGTTTGAAGATAGAGCTGATGAAGGTATTTTTCTTGGCTATTCAACAAAAAGCAAAGCCTACACATGCTACAACAAGAGGCTAAAGAAAATTGTGGAAAGTGCCGATGTTAAAATTGATGAAGGTAGGGAACGATAAATAAGCTATAAATAAAACTACCCAATTTATGAAGAGGTCATTGAAGGAGATGAGGAAAAGGAAATGAAAAAGAAATAGAAAATTGAATTAGATGATTTAAGCAGTGATTCAGAAGAGGAAGAAAATAAAAAATTCAAAATAGGAAGCTGGTAGAAAAATCATCCTAGAGAGCAAATAATTGGAGACCCCACAGTTGGTGTTCAGACAAGAAGAAGAGTAGTAAGTAACTACTCTCTATTATCCAGCATTGAGCCCAAAAATGTTGCTGAAGCAAGCAAAGATGAAATTTGGATGATGGCAATAAATGAATAATTATATCAAATCGAGAAAAAAAAAACCTAGGAGTTAGTACCAAGACCTGCAAATAAAAATATAATCAGTACTGTTGAGTGGTATTTTCACCCAATTGTGAAAACACACTCTCCAATAGGATTTGAATTTCAAAATCCCCTCTTGCAAAGAAATTAAATAAATAACTTCTCCAAGGTCTCCGCTATGTTAGCATTTTGCACAAATAATAATATTCAATTTGAATGCTTGGAATACCTTAGTGATTGCAAGTAACTGTAAACAAGGGGCAATGCTGGTTTATTTTATCATGAAGCTTTAATGATTGTTCATTGCTTTTCTTTTTTCTTTGATTTTGTAATTTTTTAAATGTTTATTTTAAATAAGTTAAACTTTCTGAAAAAAATAAAATGCAGACAATGAAAATGAAATGCAGAAAAACTGAAAATGAAATGCACTCAGTATGATGCTATCCTGTTTCGACAAAACCGAAGATGTGAGTTTTCCATGCATGCAACCTAACCTATTGGACCTGCATGACATGCATAATCCCCATAGATTAAGTGCTGGTTCCTAGGGTATGAAATAAAATTCAGATTTCAAATATTCGCCTAATGTAACCCACAAAAGTGGCATCTACATTATCTATAAATCCGAAATCTAAAAAATGAAAGAATAAACATTAAATCCATAGCATGCACAGAAGATCTCCTTCTTTCTTGCCCACAAGATGCAAATTTTTGAACACTTCTGCATTAAAAATATGTCATGTTACAATAGCAGAATCTCTGGTTTTTCCAAACCAGTCTGTGGAAGAGAAACAACTCAAACAAGTCTAGAAAGGCTTCCTCTCCTTTGGCTCTGCAACTCTGCTTGCAGTGGTTTTCGACCCCCGTATCTGCCTTTGGCTTCTACTTTTAAACCCTCTAGTACGGTTCTCTGTTTTACCCTGTGACGCTTCGCTTCATCTCCCAGATCGCTTCGTTTCATCTTCCCTGCCTCTTCATCATTTTTGACTTTTGCTCGACGTCGAAACGTTTGATCTTCTCTGTGAACTGTAACTGTCGATCCTAAAACATTATCATAGCCCTGACATCTTTGTGCCACGTGTTATATGCCTTTTTGCATGTTCTATGATGGCCCGCTATGAATCATGACAAAAATAGTATGTCGCGATATCGCGACATTTTCTATCTACAACTTTGTTCCTCTACCTGCATCACGAAAACAAGACATGTCATGAAATCATGACATTTTTCTACCAACAGCCTTGTCCGCCTTCATGCACCATAAAAATGAGACATGTCACGAAATCATGACATTTTTATGCCCACAACTTCATTCGTCTTCAAGCACCACGAAAATGAGACATGTCACGATATCATGACATGTTTCTCCTTAGGGCCGCATGGATGCAACCTGTCATGAAATCATGACGTTTTTCTCCTTCGTTGTGTTTTGTTGCACTTAGCCATGAAAACGTGACATGTCATGAAATCGTGACACCTTTTCATTTCCAAACCATCTTTGTCGCTTTCTATCATGAAATCATGACGCTTTTCTCTTTCGAGTTGTCTTGCTACTTTCTATCATGAAATCATGACACCTTTTCATTTCGTACCACTTTGGCTGCTTTATGTCATGAAATCATGATGCTTTTCTCTTTCAGGCTGTCTTGCTACTTTCTATCATGAAATCATGACACTTTTCATTACTTTCTTTCCCTAAAATCATGCACCTTTCTCACTTTGTCTTCACTTCTATCTACCTTTCCACGATCTTTCATTTCTTCCCTCCCCACTTTTCCATATCGCAGACTTTTTTATCTTTTGCCCTTCATCTCGTCTTCAGGTCGCGAAATGGTGACATGTCACGATATCGCGACAACTTCTCATTGACTCTTCTCTTGCTGCCTTCGACCATGATTTCATGACAAGTCATGATATCGTGACATTTTTCATTTTGTCTTTCTCTCTCCTCTATGAACCACGATTTCACGACATGTCGCGATATCACGACATTTTCTCTTCATGATCATTCTTGCTCTTAACCAAATGACATGTCGTGAAATCATGACAATTTTCCATTTTGCTGCATTTTTTACTCTTGGCCATGAAAACGTGACATGTCACGAAATCATGACACTTTTCTATTCCACTGCACTTCGCTTGTCTGAGCCATGAAAATGTGACCTGTCGCGATATCGTGACACTTTCTTTTTCTTAGCAGCAACACATCACGATATCGTGACAACTTTCTCATTTCTTAGCGACGACAGAGCAACACGTCATGAAATCGTGACAACTTTTCATTTCTAGCCGCGACAGAGCAACATGTCGCGATATCGTGACACTTCTTCTCTTTTGTGATATTTTGCTTCTTTCCTTGATTTTTTAGCATCTGGGTCACTACAGTCTTCTTTGAAAGCATGCAAAAAAGTGGGTCCCCAATTTTGGGGTGTGTTGTGGATCAGCCACAACAAATGGTGACTCTGTTGTCAAATGCTCCTGAGCATTTTGGTGAGAACCCAACCTGAAATATACAAGCTTAGATACAGGTGTCAGCACATAAAAGATAAACAAATATCGATAGATCAAAAATACATGAAACATTAGAATCATTAAGTATCAGCTCGGTGTGTGCAATGTGTTTTCATTCCCTATCGCTTGAACTTGATCAACATTCCATTGTCAGTTTCACTTATGATTTGTATGCAAGGCTATGAATGATTTGTGCAGGATTTGATGTATGATGAAGATGCTAGAGATATAACAACCTGCTTTACAAAGGCTCAAACCTTCTAATATCATGAACAAACATATTAAAGCTGTCAAACCCTCTTAGGACCAAATATATGTATACTTGAATTAATTTACTAGATCCCAAAGTTGGTTATGTGTCACTACCATCTTGAACCCATGTGCAAGTGTAAGTGAAATCCAGAACTTTGGGGAATAGGATTCCCAACCTAAGCGAGATGGGAATTTAACCCTATCCTTACTATTCTGATCTGGAGTTCATTACCTCATCTTGAACAAAATGATTTAACCTAGTTATGGATGAAATGGTCAAGCTAGTCTATCCATTTGAGCAGTCAGTGGTCTTGTTTTAGACAAGACATGTTGCCACGCATGAGCATACTTAACCCCATAATCCATGATTTGGCTTCATTCATTCTCTTCTTCTTTCTTTTTCTTATTTCTTGGACCTTTGGGATGACTACCCATCCTTGCTAGGGACATGTAGTACGATCCCTCCAATCCAATATTAAGATGAAATGGAAAATATTTTTATTTCTTGGACCTTGGGGATGACTACCCATCCTTTGCAGAGGACATGTAGTACGATCCTTCCAATCCAAGATGATAAAATGAAAGATGGAACATATTAATTTTATTTTTGTTTCTTGGACTTTTGGGATGACTACCCATCCTTGCTAGAGGACATGTAGTACGATCCTTCCCATCCAAGTTTTATGATAAAATGAAAGATGGAAGCTTTGGGGAATCGGATTCTCAACCTAGGTGAGATGAGAATTATGCCCTATCCTTACTACTCCATGAAGGTCAAATCAGAGCTTTGGGGAATTGGATCCTCAACCTAAGTGAGATGAGGATTTAACCCTATCCTTACTACTCTGATTTTAGGCTTTAAGCATTATGGGAGTGGTAAAAACCACTGTTTTAAGGATTATGTTGCATGATAGGACAGACATGAAATATTCTTTTCACCTCACCTTTTCTTCCAAGCATGGTTTTGATCATTTTGCTCAAGATTCTTCTTTAATGTGCATAGAACGTGCTTGGTTCAAGATAGTTCGGGCATCAGTTCCCAACCTTAGGATCCTTTTAATATATGTTATGTAATAACCCTAAGAGGATTCGACACCTTCTCAATGATTGCACATGAAATGAAAATGTACCTGAGATGACATGTATATGCAATGAGGAATGTGACATGAGATATGAATGCACTGCTTCTTTTGAAATGTGGATGGAATATATCATCTACTTTACCATAATGTGTAAAACTGACAACTTCATGCATCACAAGATTCAAACGATATTATTTAAAATGTTTGTGTTACTTGTGGAGCTTTCTACAACACAATTCCAATGTTTCATACTCTCCTGATCTTAGGCATAAGTTGACATCTCAAATTTTTCCTTTTTTTTTATATATATAAACAAACCAAACATGTCAAATGAAATCAAACACACAACTTAAATCCTAACTAGACTAGCAATCCTAAAACAAACAAAACAAAATTTGAAAATCCATACCAAAACCGAAAAATATAATATCAATCTCCTACGACTTAAGGGCTAAAATAGTGCTTTAAAACATGCCCATTAACTGGTAACGTCAGATCCTTCCCTTCTAAAGTTCTCAACCTGAAGGTATTTTTCCCTAGAATTTCTGAAATCTGATAAGGGCCTAACCAAAGACAATCAAATTTTTGATGATTCCCCTTTTCTTCATGTCTTTTATCCCACAATAAGACTAAATCTGAAATTCTGAAGGACTTAATTTTAGCTCTTCTATCAAACCATCTTTTAACAACCTCTTGGTGTTTACTCATGTGAATCATGGCTTCCTCCCTTTTTTCATCGAGGTGCAGTAAATGACTTAGTCTGGCTTCAGTGTGGTTATCTGTTCCCAAGTATTCTTGCATGAAATGTAGGGTTTGCAGCTTCAAGTTTGCAGGAAAGATTGGGTCTTGTCCATAGACCAAATGATAGGGTGTGTTTCCTATTGAGTCTTTCATTCTGGTCCTATCTGCCCAAAGAGCAAACTTTAACTGGTTGTGCCAATCTCGAGGGTTCCTTTCCAATAATTTCTTAATGATATTCAACAAGTTTTTGTTTGAGGATTCGGCCAAACCATTTCCTTGAGGGTAATAATTAGATGCAAATTTTAAACTCACTTTATTGTCGTATGCCCAATCTGCAAATTGCATGGAAACAAAAGCTTTACCATTATCACTAACGATAGAATCGGGCATTCCGAATCTTGTTATGATGTGATCCTCAAGGAATTTTATTACAACGTCTGTAGTGGCATGTTTTGTAGGAACTGCTTCTGTCCACCTTGTACAATAATCTGTAGCTGTTAGTATGAATTTATGGGAATCAGAAGAATTTGGGTTAATAACCCCAATGAAATCTAATCCCCATTGTGCAAATGGTCTCATCTCAACTACAGGTTGTAATGGCATGGCTGCATTTCTTTCTCTGTTGGCAGCTACTTGACAAATGTGGCAAGATCGTACATGAGCATGTGCATCTTTAAAAATGTGAGGCCAATAGTATCCTGCTCTCAGGATTTGATGCGCTGTAGCATTTGCCGCACCATGGCCAGTTCCATATTTCCCATGAAATTCCTGCAGAACCTTGGCAGCTTCTTCTTTATTCAGGCATCTCAAGTAGATCCCCTCATGATTTTTCCTGTACAGAACACCAGATCTAATCAGATAATTAATAGATTTAAGTCTTAAAGCCCTTCTTTGAGTGGAATTCAAATTGGATGGGCACTTACCGTTTAATAGAAAATGTACAATGTCAACATACCAGTCATCTTTAGAAATGTATTCTGCATTTGAATATTGGCATGTCGTTTGTGGATTATTCTCAGCAATCGTCTTCACAAGTCCCTGTCCTCGAACTAGTTTCATGGGTTGGATTTCAAGATCAAATTCTTGGATAGTAGAAATCCATTTACCTCTTTTCTCACCTAGCTCATTCTGTAAAAACATAGTTTTGATAGCAGGGTCAGGCACAATGGCAAAAACTTTGTTGTGCACAATGTAATGTCGAAATTTTTTTACCGTTTTAAAGAGTGCGTACATCTGCTTATCGAGGATAGAATACCTCAATTGAGCATCTTTTAAAGGAGCACTTAAAAATGCTATGGGATTTTCTGCACTATCCTCACCTTTCTGGGTCAAGACACTCGCAAAAGAGTGTTCCGATGCGAAAGCATAAATATAGAAAGGTTTAGCATAGTTTGGACTTATGAGGGTAGGGGCTCTGGAAATGGCATCCTTAATGTTTTGAAAGGCCACCCTACTTTCCTCATTCCATCTGACATCTACATCCTTCTTGAGCATCTTGTTCAACGGTTTGGCTATCTCAGTGAAGCTTGAAATAAACTTCCTCACAAAATTAATTTGCCCGAAGAAAGATCTCAACTCCTTTTTACTACCCGGGAGAGGCAATCTTTGGATAGCTTCTATCCTTTCTGGGTCAATGGATATACCTTCTTTTGAAATGATGTGACCAAGTAGTCTTCCTTCTGTTACTCCAAAGATGCATTTTTTGGGATTTAAAGAAATTCCATGCTCTCTGCATCTTTGAAGAACCTTTTTCAAATCCTTGACATGGTCTTCTCTTTTCTTTGAAAATACTTGAATATCATCCACATACACAATGATACACTTGCCTATAAGCCCTTTGAATGCATAGTCCATGGCGCGTTGAAATGTTGCACCAACATTTAACAGTCCAAATGACATTCTTCACGTAGGCAAATGTCCCCCATTTGGTTGTGAAGGTTGTTTTCATCCTGTCATTGGGATGAATAAGAATTTGGTTATATCCAGAATATCCATCAAGAAAAGACATCATTTCAGATCCATTCATTGTTTGTAAAATTTCATCAATGGATGGCAATGGATAGTTATCCTTTTGAGAGGCCTTGTTAAGATTTCAAAAATCTATACATAGCCTAATCTCTCCGCTCTTCTTTCTTACTGGAACGAGGTTAGCAACCCAGGTTGAGTGCCTAACAGGAAAAATAATCTTTGCTTCCAATAATCTCTTGACCTCCTTTTCTATCAAGGGCTCCAATAGCGGGTTAACAACTCGTTGTCTTTGTCTGAAAGGCTTGGAGTCCGGCTTTAGAGGGATGGTATGTGTAATGACGTTTTGGTTGTATGTTTTCAATTCGTTATAATTCCAAGCAATGCAATCCACGTAGTGTTTTAGTGCATGTATTATATTTTCTCTTTCTTCAGTTGTACATGCCTTTGCGATGTACACTTCCCGTGGATTGTCTGCACTCCCTAGATTAATTAGATCACATGCATCTTTGGGGAGTGGAACCTTTTTTTCTTTTCTAGCCTTGTATCCCATATCGAACATTTTCTCCAATGAAACTATGTCTTTAGGTATTTTGTTGGATCGACATGTAGTTTTACTTTCATTTTTTGCTTCTTCTTGCCATCTTTGCTCCTCATCAATCACCTGGTTTTCAAAAACACCTGAGTTCATGACAAATTTGAATATGTGTCTATCATTTTCAAAAACTTGGAAATTCTTGACATTATCAAGTATCGATGGACAAGGAACTAATTCGATGGAGAACTTTTTACACCTTTTTATATCAACTGGATTTAACATGCCTACGGTGACTGCAAGAGAATCTGCTATGCGATTTCCTTTTCTAGAAATAAGGGCTATATTGAAAGCGTCGAATTCCTCAATGAGGTCCCTTACCCTAGTTCTATAAAGGCTCAGTCTCTTATCGTGGCATGTATATTGTCCTTTAATCTGTTTGACTACCAGTTGAGAATCTCCCAATACTTTCAAGCATTTAACCTTTTTGCTCAATGCCAGTTGTAAACCAAAAATTAGTGCTTCATACTCTGCCACGTTATTCGTGCAAGGAAACTGTAACCTATAGGCAGCAAGTAAAGGTTTACCTCCTGGACAAGTGAGCTCGACTCCGGCTCCTGCTCCCTGTCTGGATTTGGATCCATCAAACCTAAGCAACCATATGAAATCATTTTCCTCAAGAGAGCTACCATGAAATATTTCCCCTTTAGGCTCTTCAGTAGCCTCTTCAACATCAAATGCATAAACCCCCAATTCTGGCTCAAAAAACTGAACTTCATTTGGCTTATTAAATTTTGTTATGATTTCTTTAAGCCTCGGTTCATTTTCTACTCTGATTTGATTTGCAATTCCTTTCCAGGGTAGCCACATATGTGAGCAATCGGTTGAAAAATAGCCATTCAAAGTTTTCATCCAATCCCTTGCAAGTAGCATTCCATATCTACTTGGGATATTAACAACCAAAATGTCGACCACTTGTTGGACCCTGGGTTCAGAATTTAGTTGAATTTTGACATCATATAGGGTCCCTATCACATTTACCTCAGATCGGTCCAATTGCAAAACCTTGCATTTGGATGAAACAGGTTGTAGGCCTAGCATTTGACATATCTCTGAAGGCATGAGATTGCTCGTGGCACCCGTGTCTACCAAACAATTATGCAAATTCTTACCAGCAATTCTCAGAGTCAATAAAAATGGCGGGACATCCCGTCTCTCCTTTCGTAAAATCAACTGAGACTCAACTTCCTTTCCCTTCCATACTTGATTAGGTGAGTCCAGAGCCTTTATCAATGCTTCTTTTTGGCCAAGCAACCTGGCCGCCTCTAAAAATGAAAGGCTCGACTTAGATTTCCTTAAATCCTCCACTATGTCATAGTTTGATTTTTCAAGTTTGATTGTCTTCTGCGTGTCATTAGACGTTTCTTTTCTAAGTGGAGGAGGAGGATTATTATCTGCCTTAGTATCCGAAGGAAGGATAGAGTTATTTGGTGGTGTTGATGATGTTTTAGGGGCTTTAGATTTACTTCTCAAATGATATCCGTGATTCCCCTTTCTAAACTCTCGAAAATCTTGCACCTCCTGTTCCAAAATTTCATCTTCTTCTTCCTCACTCTCACTTTCTTGGCGGTATAAAGTTTCCACCACCATAATGCTATCATCTTGATGTTGGGGTGGACCCTCATTTGGCACAAGTTCCAGGTCATCTACTTGGGCTTGGAGACAATGAGTGTATCTAGCGATTTTAGGACAATTCCTCTCATTGTGCTCTTTTGTATTGTGCAATCTGCACCCCTTTTCCCATGCAAAATCGGAAAGATTCAAAAGGGAACTGGATTGACTGGGTCCTACAGAAGTATCTAGTTGATTGGCAATAGGGGCAGGTACGCCTCCATTGTTTGGCTTCGTGTTCCAATGTCTCCCTCTATTGTTAAAATTTTGATTTGAGTGAGGGGCATGGGACTCATACTTCTATTTTTGAACCATGTCATTACTCAGCTTGTGAACTATCTTCTTGAGCTCTTCAACATCCGAATAAATCTCTTTCGGTGGAGCTACATCATTGTTAGTTCCCGTTGGGTTTGCATAATTCGTGGGATCTTGATTTAACATTTGAGTCGGATTTTGAGGAATTTGATTCATATATGGATTTACACTTTGGATCGGAGTTGGATTTGGGAAAGGAACTATAGCCTGAGAATTAACTTGGCTGGTTCCTTGCATAGTCGATTGACTATTTTGCAAAAATGCGGGAACGGGTGGAATGGATGTGATCGGTTGGATCGGAATGGGTGCATAGGCAGGTGTTGGTGGATATGGTTGTTGATATGGGAAAGCATTCATGTTTGGCATTTGTGGTGCCATGATCTGATTTACCATGGGAGCTTGACCATATGGAGCATATTGTCCCATCATAGGCATCTGGGGAAACCCATAGCCCTGTGGTGTCATTTGTTGCTCGATGGTCATAGCTTCATTGTAAGCTAAGGCGAGCATGGTGACTTGAGGATTTCGCCTGGCAAACATCGTTGTCATCGGATCCAATGCCCCAAAATAGATTTGTAAAGCTACTGCGGGGTCTATGGCAAAATGTCGAACTGCTCTATTATAACATTTTTGGAATCTCTGATTAAAGGTTCTGATTGGTTCACCCTGGCCCCTTTTGCATGTAATGAATTGATTGTAGATGGTTGCGGGATCCAAAGGTGACCTAAACTGATTGACAAAGGCATTCTCCATTTGTGTCCATGAAGTGATTGAACCAGTAGGCAAGCATATATACCATTCATAGGCTACTGGATCTAGGCTCATGGGAAAAAGTCTGCAAGCCACATCCTCATGTTGGACTTGCAACCTTATCAAAACATCCCTATAGGCTTGGATATGCTCCTCTGCAGTTCTTGGGCCATCTGGTTTATATTTGGGCAAGAATATTTCTATGTTCTTAGGGATTTCATGGATATCCCCTGCAATATTCAAAGGGATATTATTAGCTCCATACCAAGGAGCTGCTGGAGGTTGGGCCATTTGACTCAGAATTGATGAGGACAACCCTACAAGAGTGGTGGAAATGGTACTGATGATAGGTACGCTAGTGGCAATTGATACCACCGGTGTAGGTCCGCTCGATGTTCCTGAAGCAGAAAGATCTTTTGTGACTGGTAGGTTTACAGCTTGCTTGGTTTTATTTTTTGGAGTACAAGTGAGTGTAAGGTCGTGGAATATGGTTTCCCCAGTTGTTTGGGACCTAGTCGCGATACGGCACGGTGGGTCCAGCCTGCCTGACGAAACTCTCGATATCTCCAAGAAAACCTGCAACACAAAAAAAAATGCTGCAGTTTAGCCTTTAATGAGATTTAAGAAATCGAATTAACAAAAAACACATTACTTCTGTATGAAAATCAAAATAAAGTAAACCAATTAGCCCTCCTTCTAGCGCCAATCTGTTGAGTGGTATTTTCACCCAATTGTGAAAACACACTCTCCAATAGGATTTGAATTTCAAAATCCCCTCTTGCAAAGAAATTAAATAAATAACTTCTCCAAGGTCTCCGCTATGTTAGCATTTTGCACAAATAATAATATTCAATTTGAATGCTTGGAATACCTTAGTGATTGCAAGTAACTGTAAACAAGGGGCAATGTTGGTTTATTTTATCATGAAGCTTTAATGATTGTTCATTGCTTTTCTTTTTCTTTAATTTTGTAATTTTTTAAATGTTTATTTTAAATAATTTAAACTTCCTAAAAGAAAAAAAAATAAAATGCAGACAATGAAAATGAAATGCAGAAAAACTGAAAATGAAATGCACTCAGTATGATGCTATCCTGTTTCGACAAAACCGAAGATGTGAGTTTTCCATGCATGCAACCTAACCTATTGGACCTGCATGACATGCATAATCCCCATAGACTAAGTGCTGGTTCCTAGGGTACGAAATAAAATTCAGATTTCAAATATTCGCCTAATGTAACCCACAAAAGTGGCATCTACATTATCTATAAATCCGAAATCTAAAAAATGAAAGAATAAACATTAAATCCATAGCATGCACAGAAGATCTCCTTCTTTCTTGCCCACAAGATGCAAATTTTTGAACACCTCTGCATTAAAAATATGTCATGTTACAATAGCAGAATCTCTGGTTTTTCAAAACCAGTCTGTGGAAGAGAAACAACTCAAACAAGTCCAGAAAGGCTTCCTCTCCTTTGGCTCTGCAACTCTGCTTGCAGTGGTTTCGACCCCCTGTATCTGCCTTTGGCTTCTGCTTTTAAACCCTCTAGTACGGTTCTCTGTTTTGCCCTGTGACGCTTCGCTTCATCTCCCAGATCGCTTCGTTTCATCTTCCCCGCCTCTTCATCATTTTTGACTTTCTACTCGACGTCAAAACGTTTGATCTTCTCTGTGAACTATAACTATCGATCCTAAAATGTTATCATAGCCCTGACATCTTCATGCCACGTGTTATGCACATTTTTGCATGTTCTATGATGGCCCACTGTGAATCATGAACAAAAATAGTATGTCGCGATATCGCGACATTTTCTATCTACAGCTTTGTTCCTCTACAAAACAAGACATGTCACGAAATCATGACATTTTTTTCCCAACACCCTTCCTTCATCAAAAATAAGACATGTCACGAAATCGTGACATTTTTATGCCCTAGCTTCATTCATCTTCAAGCACCACAAAAATGAGACATGTCACGATATCGCGACGTGTTTCTCCTTAGGGCCGCATGGATGCAACCTATCATGAAATCATGACATTTTTCTCCTTCACTATGTTTTGTTGCACTTAGCCACGAAAACGTGACATGTCACTACACTTTTCATTCTACCTTATCACGAAATCATGACACCTTTTCATTCTGAACCACTTTGGCTGCTTTATCATGAAATCGTGATGCTTTTCTCTTTCGGTTGTCTTTTCTTTCTTCGTAAATCATGACACCTTTTCATTCCCTTCTTGTCGTGAAATCGTCACGCTTTTCTCTTTCGGTCTTGCTCGTCATGAAATCATGACACCTTTTCATTCAGAACCACTTTGGCTGCTCTAGGTCGCAAAAACGTGACATGTCATGATTTCGTGACACATTTCCCTCACTTAGCTTGTCAGTCGTCGTGAATCGCAAAAATGAGACATGTCATGATTTCACGACGTTTTCTTTCATTTGTTCCTTCCTCACTTTTATGCCAAAAAACTTGACATGTCGCGATATCACGACATTTTTTATCTTTTGCCCTTCATCTCGTCTTCAGGTCATGAAATGGTGACATGTCGCGATATCGTGACAACTTCTGCATTGACTCTTCTCTTGCTACCTTCGACCGTGATTTCATGACAAGTCGCGATATCACGACATTTTTCATTTTGTCTTTCTCTCTCCTCTATGAACCATGATTTCACAACATGTCGCGATATCGCGACATTTTCTCTTCATGATGCATTTTGTTGCTCTTAACCACAAAAACGTGACATGTCATGAAATCGCGACAATTTTCCATTTTGCTGCATTTTGTTACTCTTGGCCGTGAAAACGTGACATGTCATGAAATCGTGACACTTTTTCTTCCTGCACTTCGCTTGTCGCAGACGTCGTGATATCGTGACACTTTCTTTTTCTTAGCGAAGCAACATGTCGTGATATCGTGACAACTTTTCTTTTCTTAGCCGTGACAGAGCAACACGTCGCGAAATCGTGACAACTTTTCATTTCTAGCCGCGACGGAGCAACATGTCGCGATATCGTGACACTTCTTCTCTTTTGTGATATTTTGCTTCTTTCCTTGATTTTTTTAGCATCTGGGTCACTGTGGTCTTCTTTGAAAGCATGCAAAAAAGGTGGGTCCCCAATTTTGGGGTGTGTTGTGGATCAGCCACAATAGGTACTATATGGATTTTTTGAAACAAATTGAATGAAGATGGACAGGTAGTCAGGAATAAAGCAATATTGGTCTGTAAAGGCTATGCACAAGTTGAAGGTATTGACTTTGAGGAAACCTTTGCACCAGTGGCTAGACTAGAGGAAATTAGAATGTTTTTGGATTTAGTAGTTCACAAGAATTTCAAAGTTTATCAAATGGATGTGAAATCAGCATTTCAGAATGGAAAACTTGAAGAAGAGGTCTATATTGAGCAGCTAGATGGTTTCTAACTCGGTGATAATCCCAACTTAGTTTGCAAGTCGAAGAAAGCATTGTATGGCTTGAAACAGGCACCCAGAGCATGGTATGCAAGGCTAGACAACTATCTTACTCAACAAGGGTTCAAAAAGTGTATGGTGGAACCCAGGTGTTGTAGGTGAGTTGGAGAGGAGAGGGCAATCCTTCAAGGGAGGTCCCAGGTTCAAATATCCACCCTACCAAAAAGCTGAATTGCGTATCCAAAATCCAATTTATAATGTTGGTGCGGGCAGGGTCGGGTGCAACTCTCGGGTGAATTTGACGGTGTAGAACCCCCTATTCGTGGTCTCTCAAACCAAGGTGGCCCCGTAAGGGGTTTTTTGCTTAAAAAAATAAAGGTATGGTGGATAGAAATTTGTATGTCAGAACAGAGAATGGCCATCTCATTGTCCTTGTTGTATACGTAGATGATATCATTTTTGGCAACAACAATGATGAGTCGTGTAAAGATTTAGCAAATAAGATGCAAAAAGAATTTGAAATGTCAATGATTGGTGAACTTTCATATTTCCTCGGATCGCAAGTTAATCAAAATGAGAAGGGCATATTTATTTCTCAAGTTAAATATGTGAAAGAGATGCTAAAAAAGTTCACAATGGAGGATTGTAAGCCTGTTAGCACTCCCATGACGACAGGTTGTAAGTTGAGCAAGGATGACAAATATCCAGATGTTGATCAAACCATGTACAGATCTATTATTGGGAGCCTACTATATTTGATAGCTACCAAACCAGATATCTTACAGGCAGTTTGCATGGTTGCACGATTTTAGGCTAGTCCTAAAAGAGACTCATGTGACAGCCGTGAAGAGGATTCTTAGGTATATTAAGGGTACTATGGAGTATGGGTTATGGTACCTGAAAGGTAAGGACTTCACCCTTATTGCGTATTCAGATGCATATTGGGCAGGATGTGTCGATGACAGAAAGAGTACCAGTGGAGGTACATTCTATCTTAGAGACAGGTTGGTCGCATGGAATAGTAAGAAACAAGAGTCAGTCTCCTTATCCATAGCAGAGGCAGAATATATTGCAGCAACTATGTGTTGTACATAGGTCTTATGGATGAAACAAACCTTGAAAGATCTTGGCATTAACTTTAGTGAGCCAATTTAAGTTAAATGTTATAACACCAATGCCATTAACATCTCATTGAATCTGGTTATGCATTCTCGTACAAAACATATTGCTATCCGATATCACTTTTTGAAGGAGAAAGTTGCGGAAGGTGAGGTTAAGTTGGATTTTGTCCCAACTACAGAGCAAGTAGTGGATATCTTCACAAAACCACTACCCAAAGAAATTTTTGAGTACCTTCGTAATAAATTGGGAGTGGTCACGCTTCCCAAGAACTAACTAGCTATCGGGACCACATTCTCAGGGGGAGCATTTATATATTTGATTATATTTTTTCTCATGTTTGTAATTTTTGCTAACTGTAATAATTTGTGCCTGAGAATGTTGTGCATGGACTCAGGGGGAGTCTACAACAGCCCTTTGGTATTATTGTCAAAGGGGGAGAAGAATTACAGGAAATTGCACGTGTGTTGCCAACAATTCCAAAGGGGGAGATTGATGAGCAAGGTGCAGCAATGGTATTGTCATTGTTGTCAACATAGTTAGACAGATCATTTGATGTAGTGGATAGGAGTTAAGAGATTCTTCAGAGTATGTACAATGACTTTCCAAAAGATCGAAGTGGCCCATATGCTAAAAATCAAAAGAAAATTACAAGGAAGAAAATTGTCGCGATATCGCGACATGTTGAGCAAGAAAGAAAAACTATCGTGATATTGTGACATGTTGAGAAGAAAGAAAACTGTCGCAATATCGCGACATGTAGAGCAAGAACTAAAAACTGTCACAATATTGTGACATGTTGAGAAGAAAGAAAAACTATCGCGATATCGCGACATGTTGAGAGAAAGAAAAAGTGTCGTGATATCGCAAAATGTTGAGAAGAAAGAAAAACTTTCACGATTTCATGACATATTTGAAGAGAAAGCGCAAGCAAGAAAAACTGTCTCGATTTCGTGACATGTTCAAAAAGAAAGTGCAAGTAGGAAAAACTGTCGCGATTTCACGACATGTTCAAAGAGAAAGCGCAAGCAGGAAAAACTGTCGCGATTTCGCGACATGTTGGAAGAGAAAAAGGCAAGTAGAAAAAGTGTCATGATTTCGTGACATGTTGGAAGAGAAAAAGGCAAGTAGAAAAAGTGTCACGATTTTGCGACATATTGCAAGAGAGAGAGTCCGAAAGAAAAAGTGTCACGATATCGTGACATATTGCAAGAGAGAGAGTCCGAAAGAAAAAGTGTCGCGATTTCGTGACATATTGCAAGAGAGATTGTATGGAAGAAAAAGTGTCGCGATATCGCAACATATTGCAAGAGAGAGAGTCCGAAAGAAAAAGTGTCACGATTTCGTGACATATTGCAAGAGAGATTTTAATGAAGAAAAAGTGTCGCGATTTCGTGACATATTGCAAGAGAGATTGTACAGAAGAAAAAGTATCGCGATATCGCGAAATATTGCAAGAGAGGGAGTCCGAAAGAAAAAGTGTCACAATTTTGTGACATATTGCAAGAGAGATTGTACGAAAGAAAAAGTGTCACAATTTCATGACATATTGCAAGAGAGTCCGAGAGAAAAGTGTCGCGATATCGTGACATGTCACGTTTTCACGACCCGAAGGCAAGAGAAAGAGCAAAGGAGAAAAAGTGTCGCGATATCGTGACATGTCACGTTTTCACGACCCAAAGGCAAGAGAAAGAGCAAAGGAGAGAAAGTGTCATGATATCGCAACATGTCACATTTTTGTGACTAAAGGAGGAGAGAGAAAGTTAGAAGGTAGAAGTGTCGCGATATCGCGACAAAAGCAAAGAGGAAGAGTAAGGAGGCGAAAGTGTCACGATATCGTGACATGTGTTTTCGCGGGTTCAAACCAAGTAAAATAGCAAGGAGGTGAAATTTTCGTGATATCACGACATGTGTTTTCATGGGCAAAATTTGTGAAGAGGACAAAGAGGCAGAAGTGTCACGATTTCACGACAGGTTGCTTTGGCATGATCTAAGAAGAGAACCCAGCCAAAATAAGACATGTGATAGTTAACTGAAGTTATACAGCAGTTACAAGGGTCGTTGCAAAAGAAAATCATGCAACTAAAATAATAAGAGTTAACTAAAGTCAATACAATAGTTACAGGTGCAGTTATAGAGAAAAATCATGCAGCTAAAATAAGAATAGTGAACTGAAGTCAGAACAACAGTTACAATGCCAGTTATGGAGTGAAATCATCGAGTAACAATTAAACTGAAAGTCATCAGTCGAAGACCAAACAAAGAGCCGTAACTATTAATAGGCAACCTAAGATAATACTGTGTGATAAAGAAGTTACATATAGAAGTTTCTATTAATAAGTTGCATGCAAAAATATGGAAGTTAAAAATAGAGTAAAAACCTTGTTATAAAAGGAGGTTTGCATGGAGAATTACTTAGCTATGAAAAAGAGGGAAAGTGCTGCAAAAAGAGGGTTGGAAGAGTGCCATAAGAGAGCATTTAGCAGAGCTGTGAGAGCTGTAAGAATGTAGTAAGAAGCACAACAAGAGGGTTGTAAGAGGGCCATAAAAGTGTGTGTGGTCTTTTAGTGAATAGTGAGAAAGGTTGGGTTAGCAATAGACCAATCAAACAGTCTTGTCTAAGCGAAGGCTTTTTTATGTCAATCTTATAGTTTCAAAATTACAGTCAAAGTTGATGCTTGGAATTAGGGTTTGGTGCTCCTTTTTGTTGGTGTAGATAAATTGGGGGTTGGTGCTCCTTTCTGTTGGTGCAGATAAATTTGTAGACACAAAAATAGCACCAATCTGATTATGTGACTGCAAACACTAATCGCTTTGACAAACACAGCCCCCAGGGCAGCCCTCAGAGGTCAAACAGTGGTCCTAACCACTTTCATAGCAATTTTGTAAGGTCAGGAAGCAATTTGGCACATTTAGAAACTTTTCTCGGTATTCGTCTCACCCGGGGACGAACACTAACCTGGAATTCGTCTCACCCAGGGATGAATTCTGAAATCGTCTCACCCAGGGACGAATTCCAAGTTTAACGGGCAAAAAGAAGAATGGTGCCAAGTGGCAGCCCGGGACGATCGATTGATGACTCCTGCCTCGCACACGTGCGTGGGTGGATAGATAGGCCGTTAGAGGACTGTCACAAGGGCAGTTATGAGAGCCCAACTCAATGGAGGACTCCCCTCCCTCATGGGAAGACATGATTGCCACATGGCACCTATGACCAACACATGGCATTTGTGCTTCCCTCTCAAAAGAGACCCCATGGGTCTATAAAATGTGGGAATTTTCTCACCCAAAAAGACAAGTTAAAGGATATTTCAAGCAACGAAGTGCTGCCGAGTTGAAGACCCACTTGCATCCCTTTTGGTTCACCTTCTCGCATCCACCAATCTCTTTTGCAAGGGAGGTTGTTGGGTGGCTTTTGGAAGCTTGAACCTGACCCAAATCCAACACATGGACACTCGAATCAACCAATTTGTAGACATCCCAATCCTAAGAGGTTTTGGGCCCATCCCTAGTGGATTGGTGCCAAGATCAAGTGCCACCGGTGGGAGGCCCACTTGGGCACCCCCGCACTTTCCAAGTTTTGTTTCAAAAGCATTCTAGATTATTTTTTCAGGGTGCATATCTTGTTATTCTGTTTGGTTAACTGGTAAATTTTTCTGTCTTCTATCAAGATTTCAAGCCATTTGGACTCACTGTATTTACTGTTTCAGGAAAATTTTTACATGCATATTTCGTTAATTTTAGAGAACGAACACTTTCCATTTGCGGCAGGTGCTACTGACATCTTGGTTGTTTCTTTGTTCGCAGGAGAAGCAGTAGAGGTGAAGAACTCATCGACATCAGCGGCGGCATCATCTTGGCCCATCCATTTCAATCGTGGGCACACGAAAAGAGGAACATTAAGTGATTGTAATCAAATTATTTTAGCGCTCCTAGCCCCTGAAAAGGGAGGAGGTGTCATTGTAACAGAGATCAAGAAATTTTAATGAAAGGGTTGTGTTTTCTCCATTCGCTTGTATCTCGTTTTAATGCGTCTCTTTCGTTTCATGCATTTTACATTTCTAGGACTTAAGCACATTTGATTTTGGTTACATCGCAATTAGTGTTTCCTTTTCCTGGAATCTTGTGCTTTCAGTGGCGATCATGGTGGGACCCTGTTCCCTGGTGTTTAAAATCATAGAAACTGTTTAAATTTTTGTGTTTTGTGCTTGACAGGTACATTTTTTTGTTGCAGACTGCTATTCATCTCTAGCAGGGATGAATTCTGTTCTGTAATTCGTCTGACCCTGGGACGAATTAAAATTCGTCTCTGGGAGGGACGAATTCTGTTCTGCAATTCGTCTGACCCTGGGACGAATTAAAATTCGTCTCTGGGAGGGATGAATTCTGTTCTTTTATTCGTCTCACCGAGGGAAGAATTTTTTTCGCGAAAACTTTTCATTTCTAGTTGCGACGGAGCAACATGTCGCGATATCACGACACTTCTTCTCTTTTGTGATATTTTGCTTCTTTCCTTGATTTTTTAGCATCTGGGTCACTGCGGTCTTCTTTGAAAGCATGCAAAAAGGTGGGTCCCCAATTTTGGGGTGTGTTGTGGATCAGCCACAATAGGTACTATATGGATTTTTTGAAACAAATTGAATGAAGATGGACAGGTAGTCAGGAATAAAGCAATATTGGTCTGTAAAGCCTATGCACAAGTTGAAGGTATTGACTTTGAGGAAATCTTTGCACCAGTGGCTAGACTAGAGGCAATTAGAATGTTTTTGGATTTAGCAGTTCACAAGAATTTCAAATTTTATCAAATGGATGTGAAATCAGCATTTCAGAATGGAAAACTTGAAGAAGAGGTCTATATTGAGCAGCTAGATGGTTTCTAACTCGGTGATAATCCCAACTTAGTCTGCAAGTCGAAGAAAGCATTGTATGGCTTGAAACAGGCACCCAGAGCATGGTATGCAAGGCTAGACAACTATTTTACTCAACAAGGGTTCAAAAAGTGTATGGTGGAACCTAGGTGTTGTAGGTGAGTTGGAGAGGATAGGGCAATCCTTCAAGGGAGGTCCCAGGTTCAAATATCCACCCTACCAAAAAGCTGAATTGCGTATCCAAAATCCAATTTATAATGTTGGTGCGGGCAGGGTCGGGTGCAACTCTTAGGTGAATTTGACGGTGTAGAACCCCCTATTCGTGGTCTCTCAAACCAAGGTGGCCCCGTCAGGGGTTTTTTGCTTAAAAAAAATAAAGGTATGGTGGATAGCAATTTGTATGTCAGAACAGAGAATGGCCATCTCATTGTCCTTTTTGTATACGTAGATGATATCATTTTTGGCAACAACAATGATGAGTCGTGTAAAGATTTAGCAAATAAGATGCAAAAAGAATTTGAAATGTCAATGATTGGTGAACTTTCATATTTCCTCGGACTGCAAGTTAATCAAAATGAGAAGGGCATATTTATTTCTCAAGTTAAATATGTGAAAGAGATGCTAAAAAAGTTCACAATGGAGGATTGTAAGCTCGTTAGCACTCCCATGACGACAGGTTGTAAGTTGAGCAAGGATGACAAATATCCAGATGTTGATCAAACCATGTACAGATCTATGATTGGGAGCCTACTATATTTGATAGCTACCAGACCAGATATCTTACGGTGCGGTTTGCATGGTTGCACGATTTTAGGCTAGTCCTAAGGAGACTCATGTGACATCCGTGAAGAGGATTCTTAGGTATATTAAGGGTACTATGGAGTATGGGTTATGGTACCTAAAAGGTAAGGACTTCACCCTTATTGCGTATTCAGATGCATATTTGGCAGGATGTGTCGATGACAGAAAGAGTACCAGTGGAGGTACATTCTATCTTAGAGACAGGTTGGTCGCATGGAATAGTAAGAAACAAGAGTCAGTCTCCTTATCCATGAGGCAGAATATATTGCAGCAACTATGTGTTGTACATAGGTCTTATGGATGAAACAAAACCTGAAAGATCTTGGCATTAACTTTAGTGAGCCAATTTTAGTTAAATGTTATAACACCAATGCCATTAACATCTCATTGAATCTGGTTATGCATTCTCGTACAAAACATATTGCTATCCGATATCACTTTTTGAAGGAGAAATTTGCGGAAGGTGAGGTTAAGTTGGATTTTGTCCCAACTACAGAGCAAGTAGCGGATATCTTCACAAAACCACTGCCCAAAGAAATTTTTGAGTACCTTCGTAATAAATTGGGAGTGGTCACGCTTCCCAAGAACTAACTAGCTATCGGGACCACATTCTTAGGGGGAGCATTTATATATTTGATTATATTTTTTCTCATGTTTGTAATTTTTGCTAACTGTAATAATTTGTGCTTGAGAATGTTGTGCATGGACTCAGGGGGAGTCTACAACAGCCCTTTGGTATTATTGTCAAAGGGGGAGAAGAATTACAGGAAATTGCACGTGTTGCCAACAATTCCAAAGGGGGAGATTGATGAGCAAGGTGCAGCAATGGTATTGTCATTGTTGTCAACATAGTTAGACAGATCATTTGATGTAGTGGATAGGAGTTAAGAGATTCTTCAGAGTATGTACAATGACTTTCCAAAAGATCGAAGTGGCCCATATGCTAAAAATCAAAAGAAAATTACAAGGAAGAAAATTGTCGCGATATCGCGACATGTTGAGCAAGAAAGAAAAACTATCGTGATATTGTGACATGTTGAGAAGAAAGAAAACTGTCGCAATATCGCGACATGTAGAGCAAGAACTAAAAACTGTCACAATATTGTGACATGTTGAGAAGAAAGAAAAACTATCGCGATATCGCGACATGTTGAGAGAAAGAAAAACTGTCGCGATATCGCAAAATGTTGAGAAGAAAGAAAAACTTTCACGATTTCATGACATATTTGAAGAGAAAGCGCAAGCAAGAAAAACTGTCTCGATTTCGTGACATGTTCAAAAAGAAAGTGCAAGTAGGAAAAACTATCGTGATTTCACGACATGTTCGAAGAGAAAGCGCATGCAAGAAAACTGTCGCGATTTCGCGACATGTTGGAAGAGAAAAAGGCAAGTAGAAATAGTGTCATGATTTCGTGACATGTTGGAAGAGAAAAAGGCAAGTAGAAAAAGTGTCACGATTTTGCGACATATTGCAAGAGAGAGAGTCCGAAAGAAAAAGTGTCACGATATCGTGACATATTGCAAGAGAGAGAGTCCGAAAGAAAAAGTGTCGCGATTTCGTGACATATTGCAAGAGAGATTGTATGGAAGAAAAAGTGTCGCGATATCGCAACATATTGCAAGAGAGAGATTCCGAAATAAAAAGTGTCACGATTTCGTGACATATTGCAAGAGAGATTTTAATGAAGAAAAAGTGTCGCGATTTCGTGACATATTGCAAGAGAGATTGTACAGAAGAAAAAGTATCGCGATATCACGACATATTGCAAGAGAGGGAGTACGAAAGAAAAAGTGTCACAATTTTGTGACATATTGCAAGAGAGATTGTACGAAAGAAAAAGTGTCACAATTTCATGACATATTGCAAGAGAGTCCGAGAGAAAAAGTGTCGCGATATCGTGACATGTCACGTTTTCACGACCCGAAGGCAAGAGAAAGAGCAAAGGAGAAAAAGTGTCGCGATATCGTGACATGTCGCGTTTTCATGACCCAAAGGCAAGAGAAAGAGCAAAGGAGAGAAAGTGTCATGATATCGCAACATGTCGCATTTTTGTGACTAAAGGAGGAGAGAGAAAGTTTGAAGGTAGAAGTGTCGCGATATCGCGACAAAAGTAAAGAGGAAGAGTAAGCAGGCGAAAGTGTCACGATATCGTGACATGTGTTTTCGCGGGTTCAAACCAAGTAAAATAGCAAGGAGGTGAAATTTTCGTGATATCACGACATGTGTTTTCATGGGAAAAATTTGTGAAGAGGACAAAGAGGCAGAAGTGTCACGATTTCACGACGAGGTTGCTTTGGCATGATCTAAGAAGAGAACCCGACCAAAATAAGATATGTGACAGTTAACTGAAGTTATACGGAAATTACAAGGGTTGTTGCAAAAGAAAATCATGCAGCTAAAATAATAAGAGTTAACTAAAGTCAATACAATAGTTACAGGTGCAGTTATAGAGAAAAATCATGCAGCTAAAATAAGAATAGTGAACTGAAGTCAGAACAACAGTTACAATGCCAGTTATGGAGTGAAATCATCGAGTAACAATTAAACTGAAAGTCATCAGTCGAAGACCAAACAAAGAGCCGTAACTATTAATAGGCAACCTGAGATAATACTATGTGATAAAGAAGTTACATATAGAAGTTTCTATTAATAAGTTGCATGCAAAAATATGGAAGTTAAAAATAGAGTAAAAACCTTGTTATAAAAGGAGGTTTGCATGGAGAATTACTTAGCTATGAAAAAGAGGGAAAGTGCTGCAAAAAGAGGGTTGGAAGAGTGCCATAAGAGAGCATTTAGCAGAGCTGTGAGAGCTGTAAGAATGTAGTAAGAAGCACAACAAGAGGGTTGTAAGAGGGCCATAAAAGTGTGTGTGGTCTTTTAGTGAATAGCGAGAAAGGTTGGGTTAGCAATAGACCAATCAAACAGTCTTGTCTAAGCGAAGGCTTTTTTATGTCAATCTTATAGTTTCAAAATTACAGTCAAAGTTGATGCTTGGAATTAGGGTTTGGTGCTCCTTTTTGTTGGTGTAGATAAATTGGGGGTTGGTGCTCCTTTCTGTTGGTGCAGATAAATTTGTAGACACAAAAACAGCACCAATCCGATTATGTGACTGCAAACACTAATCGCTTTGACAAACACAGCCCCCAGGGCAGCCCTCAGAGGTCAAACAGTGGTCCTAACCACTTTCATAGCAATTTTGTAAGGTCGGGAAGCAATTTGGCACATTTAGAAACTTTGCTCGTATTCGTCTCACCCGGGGACGAACACTAACCGGAATTCGTCTCACCCGGGGATGAATTCTGAAATCGTCTCACCCAGGGACGAATTCCAAGTTTAACGGGCAAAAAAGAAGAATGGTGCCAAGTGGCAGCCCGAGACGCTCGATTGATGACTCCTGCCTCGCACACGTGTGTGGGTGGATAGATAGGCCGTTAGAGGACTGTCACAAGGGCAGTTATGAGAGCCCAAATCAATGGAGGACTCCCCTCCCTCATGGGAAGACATGATTGCCACATGGCACCTATGACCAACACATGGCATTTGTGCTTCCCTCTCAAAAGATACCCCATGGGTCTATAAAATGTGGGAATTTTCTCACCCAAACAGACAAGTTAAAGGAGATTTCAAGCAACGAAGTGCTGCCGATTTGAAGACCCATTTGCATCCCTTTTGGTTCACCTTCTCGCATCCACCAATCTCTTTTGCAAGGGAGGTTGTTGGGTGGCTTTTGGAAGCTTGAACCTAACCCAAATCCAACACATGGACACCTGAACCAACCAATTTGTAGACATCCCAATCCTAAGAGGTTTTGGGCCCATCCCTAGTGGATTGGTGCCAAGATCAAGTGCCACCGGTGGGAGGCCCACTTGGGCACCCCCGCACTTTCCAAGTTTTGTTTCAAAAGCATTCTAGATTATTTTTTCAGGGTGCATATCATGTTATTCTGTTTGGTTAACTGGTAACTTTTTCTGTCTTCTATCAAGATTTCAAGCCATTTGGACTCACTGTATTTACTATTTCAGGAAAATTTTTACATGCATATTTCATTAATTTTAGAGAACGAACACTTTCCATTTGCGGCAGGTGCTACTGACATCTTGGTTGTTTCTTTGTTCGCAGGAGAAGCAACAGAGGTGAAGAACTCATCGACATCAGCGGCGGCATCATCTTGGCCCATCCATTTCAATCGTGGGCACATGAAAAGAGGAACATTAAGTGATTGTAATCAAATTATTTTAGCGCTCCTAGCCCCTAAAAAGGGAGGAGGTGTCATTGTAACAGAGATCAAGAAATTTTAATGAAAGGGTTGTGTTTTCTCCATTCGCTTGTATCTCGTTTTAATGCGTCTCTTTCGTTTCATGCATTTTACATTTCTAGGACTTAAGCACATTTGATTTTGGTTGCATCGCAATTAGTGTTTCCTTTTCCCGGAATCTTGTGCTTTCAGTGGCGATCATGGTGGGACCCTGTTCCCTGGTGTTTAAAATCATAGAAACTGTTTAAATTTTTGTGTTTTGTGCTTGACAGGTACATTTTTTTGTTGCAGACTGCTATTCATCTCTAGCAGGGACGAATTCTGTTCTGCAATTCGTCTGACCCTAGGACGAATTAAAATTCGTCTCTGGGAGGGACGAATTCTGTTCTGCAATTCGTCTGACCCTGGGACGAATTAAAATTCGTCTCTGGGAGGGACGAATTCTGTTCTTTTATTTGTCTCACCGAGGGAAGAATTTTTTTCGCGAAAACTTTTCATTTCTAGTTGCGACGGAGCAACATGTCGCGATATCACGACACTTCTTCTCTTTTGTGATATTTTGCTTCTTTCCTTGATTTTTTAGCATCTGGGTCACTGCGGTCTTCTTTGAAAGCATGCAAAAAGGTGGGTCCCCAATTTTGGGGTGTGTTGTGGATCAGCCACAATAGGTACTATATGGATTTTTTGAAACAAATTGAATGAAGATGGACGAGTAGTCGGGAATAAAGCAATATTGGTCCAGTAAAGCCTATGCACAAGTTGAAGGTATTGACTTTGAGGAAACCTTTGCACCGGTGGCTAGACTAGAGGCAATTAGAATGTTTTTGGATTTAGCGAGTTCACAAGAATTTCAAATTTTATCAAATGGATGTGAAATCAGCATTTCAGAATGGAAAACTTGAAGAAGAGGTCTATATTGAGCAGCTAGATGGTTTCTAACTCGGTGATAATCCCAACTTAGTCTGCAAGTCGAAGAAAGCATTGTATGGCTTGAAACAGGCACCCAGAGCATGGTATGCAAGGCTAGACAACTATCTTACTCAACAAGGGTTCAAAAAGTGTATGGTGGAACCTAGGTGTTGTAGGTGAGTTGGAGAGGATAGGGCAATCCTTCAAGGGAGGTCCCAGGTTCAAATATCCACCCTACCAAAAATCTGAATTGCGTATCCAAAATCCAATTTATAATGTTGGTGCGGGCAGGGTCGGGTGCAACTCTTAGGTGAATTTGATGGTGTAGAACCCCCTATTCGTGGTCTCTCAAACCAAGGTGGCCCCGTCAGGGGTTTTTTGCTTAAAAAAAATAAAGGTATGGTGGATAGCAATTTGTATGTCAGAACAGAGAATGGCCATCTCATTGTCCTTGTTGTATACGTAGATGATATCATTTTTGGCAACAACAATGATGAGTCGTGTAAAGATTTAGCAAATAAGATGCAAAAGAATTTGAAATGTCAATGATTGGTGAACTTTCATATTTCCTCAGACTGCAAGTTAATCAAAATGAGAAGGGCATATTTATTTCTCAAGTTAAATATGTGAAAGAGATGCTAAAAAAGTTCACAATGGAGGATTGTAAGCCTGTTAGCACTCCCATGACGACAGGTTGTAAGTTGAGCAAGGATGACAAATATCCAGATGTTGATCAAACCATGTACAGATCTATGATTGGGAGCCTACTATATTTGATAGCTACCAGACCAGATATCTTACAGGCAGTTTGCATGGTTGCACGATTTTAGGCTAGTCCTAAGGAGACTCATGTGACAGCCGTGAAGAGGATTCTTAGGTATATTAAGGGTACTATGGAGTATGGGTTATGGTACCTAAAAGGTAAGGACTTCACCCTTATTGCGTATTCAGATGCATATTTGGCAGGATGTGTCGATGACAGAAAGAGTACCAATGGAGGTACATTCTATCTTAGAGACAAAGTTGGTCGCATGGAATAGTAAGAAACAAGAGTCAGTCTCCTTATCCATAGCAGAGGCAGAATATATTGCAACAACTATGTGTTGTACATAGGTCTTATGGATGAAACAAAACCTGAAAGATCTTGGCATTAACTTTAGTGAGCCAATTTTAGTTAAGTGTTATAACACCAATGCCATTAACATCTCATTGAATCTGGTTATGCATTCTCGTACAAAACATATTGCTATTCGATATCACATTTTGAAGGAGAAATTTGCGGAAGGTGAGGTTAAGTTGGATTTTGTCCCAACTACAGAGCAAGTAGCGGATATCTTCACAAAACCATTGCCCAAAGAAATTTTTGAGTACCTTCGTAATAAATTGGGAGTGGTCACGCTTCCCAAGAACTAACTAGCTATCGGGACCACATTCTCAGGGGGAGCATTTATATATTTGATTATCTTTTTGCTCATGTTTGTAATTTTTTCTAACTATAATAATTTGTGCCTGAGAATGTTGTGCATGGACTCAGGGGGAGTCTACAACAGCCCTTTGGTATTATTGTCAAAGGGGGAGAAGAATTACAGGAAATTGCACGTGTGTTGCCAACAATTCCAAAGGGGGAGATTGATGAGCAAGGTGCAGCAATGGTATTGTCATTGTTGTCAACACAGTTAGATAGATCATTTGATGCAGTGGACAGGAGTTAAGAGATTCTTCAGAGTATGTACAATGACTTTCCAAAAGATTGAAGTGGCCCATATGCTAAAAATCAAAAGAAAATTACAAGGAAGAAAATTGTCGCGATATCGCGACATGTTGAGCAAGAAAGAAAAACTATCGTGATATTGCGACATGTTGAGAAGAAAGAAAACTGTCGCAATATCGCGACATGTAGAGAAATAACTAAAAACTGTCGCAATATTGTGACATGTTGAGAAGAAAGAAAAACTATCGCGATATCGCGACATGTTGAGAGAAAGAAAAACTGTCGCGATATCGCAACATGTTGAGAAGAAAGAAAAACTGTCATGATTTCACGACATATTCGAAGAGAAAGCGCAAGCAAGAAAAACTATTGCGATTTCGTGACATGTTCGAAAAGAAAGTGCAAGCAGGAAAAACTGTCGCGATTTCACGACATGTTCGAAGAGAAAGCGCAAGCAAGAAAAACTGTCGCGATTTCGTGACATGTTGGAAGAGAAAAATGCAAGTAGAAAAAGTGTCATGATTTCGTGACATGTTGGAAGAGAAAAAGGCAAGTAGAAAAAGTGTCACGATTTTGCGACATATTGCAAGAGAGATTGTACGAAAGAAAAAGTGTCACGATATCGTGACATATTGCAAGAGAGAGAGTCCGAAAGAAAAAGTGTCACGATTTCGTGACATATTGCAAGAGAGATTGTATGGAAGAAAAAGTGTCGCGATATCGCAACATATTGCAAGAGAGAGAGTCCGAAAGAAAAAGTGTCACGATTTCGTGACATATTGCAAGAGAGATTTTAATGAAGAAAAAGTGTTGCGATTTCGTGACATATTGCAAGAGAGATTGTACGGAAGAAAAATTATCGCGATATCATGACATATTGCAAGAGAGAGAGTCCGAAAGAAAAAGTGTCACAATTTCATGACATATTGCAAGAGAGATTGTACGAAAGAAAAAGTGTCATGATTTCATGACATATTGCAAGAGAGAGAGTCCGAGAGAAAAAGTGTCGCGATATCGTGACATGTCACGTTTTCACGACCCGAAGGCAAGAGAAAGAGCAAAGGAGAAAAAGTGTCGCGATATCGTGACATGTCACGTTTTCACGACCCAAAGGCAAGAGAAAGAGAAAAGGAGAGAAAGTGTCATGATATCGTGACATGTCACATTTTTGTGACTAAAGGAGGAGAGAGAAAGTTAGAAGGCAGAAGTGTCGCGATATCGTGACAAAAATAAAGAGGAAGAGTAAGGAGGCGAAAGTGTCGCGATATCGTGACATGTGTTTTCGCGGGTTCAAACCAAGTAAAGTAGCAAGGAGGTGAAAGTGTCACGATATCGCGACATGTGTTTTCATGGGCAAAATTCGTGAAGAGGACAAAGAGGCAGAAGTGTCACGATTTCATGACAGGTCGCTTTGGCACGATCTAAGAAGAGAACCCAGCCAAAATAAGATATGTGATAGTTAACTGAAGTTATACAGCAGTTACAAGGGTCGTTGCAAAATAAAATCATGCAGCTAAAATAATAAGAGTTAACTAAAGTCACTACGATAGTTACAGGTGCAATTATAGAGAAAAATCATGCAGCTAAAATAAGAACAATGAACTAAAGTCAGAACAATAGTTACAAGGCCAGTTACGGAGTGAAATCATCGAGTAACGATTAAACTGAAAGTCATCAGTCGAAGACCAAACAAAGATTCGTAACTATTAATAGGCAACCTGAGATAATACTGTGTGATAAAGAAGTTACATATAGAAGTTTCTATTAATAAGTTGCATGCAAAAATATGGAAATTAAAAATAGAGTAAAAACCTTGTTATAAAAGGAGGTTTGCGTGGAGAATTACTTAGCTGTGAAAAAGAGGGAAAGTGCTGCAAAAAGAGGGTTGGAAGAGTGCCATAAGAGAGAATTTAGTAGAGCTGTGAAAGCTGTAAGAGTGTAGTAAGAAGCACAACAAGAGGGTTGTAAGAGGGCCATAAAAGTGTGTGTGGTGTTTTAGTGAATAGCGAGAAAGGTTGGGTTAGCAATAGACCAATCAAACAGTATTGTATAAGCGAAGGCTTTTTTATGTCAATCTTATAGTTTCAAAATTACAGTCCAAGTTGGTGCTTGGAATTAGGGGTTGGTGCTCCTTTCTGTTGGTGTAGATAAATTGGGGGTTGGTGCTCCTTTCTGTTGGTCTAGATAAATCTGTAGACACCAAAACAGCACCAATCCGATTATGTGACTACAAACACTAATCGCTTTGACAAACACAGCCCCCAGGGCAACCCTCAGAGGTCAAACAGTGGTCCTAACCACTTTCATGGCAATTTTGTAAGGTCAAGAAGCAATTTGGCACATTTAGACACTTTGCTCAATATTCGTCTCACCCAGGTACGAATACTAACTAGAATTCGTCTCACCCAGGGATGAATTCTAAAATCGTCTCACCCAGGGACGAATTCCAAGTTTAACGGGAAAAAAAGAAGAATGGTGCCAAGTGGTAGCCCAGGACAGTCAGTTGATGACTCCTGCCTCGCACACATGTGTGGGTGGATAGATAGGCCGTTAGAGGACTGTCATAAGGGCAGTTATGAGAGCCCAAGTCAATGGAGGACTCCCCTCCCTCATGGGAAGACATGACTGCCACATGGCACCTATGACCAACACATGGCATTTGTGATTCCCTCTCAAAAGAGACCCCATGGGTCTATAAAAGGTGGGACTTTTCTCACCCAAATAGACAAGTTAAAGGATATTTCAAGCAACGAAGTGCTGTCGAGTTGAAGACCCATTTGCATCCCTTTTGGTTCACCTTCTCGCATCCACCAATATCTTTTGCAAGGGAGGTTGTTGGGTGGCTTTTGGAAGCTTGAACCTGACCCAAATCCAACACATGGACACCTGAACCAACCAATTTGCAGACATCCCAATCCTAAGAGGTTTTGGTCCCATCCCTAGTGGATTGGCGCCAATATCAAGTGCCAACGGTGGGAGGCCCACTTGGGCACCCCCGCACTTTCCAAGTTTTGTTTCAAAAGCATTCTAGATTATTGTTTCAGGGTGCATATCATGTTATACTGTTTGGTTAACTGGTAACTTTTTATGTCTTCTATCAAGATTTCAATCCATTTGGACTCATTGTATTTATCGTTTCAGGCAAATGTTTACATGCATATTTCGTTAATTTTAGAGAACAAACACTTTCCATTTGTGGCAGGTGCTACTGACATCTTGGTTGTTTCTTTGTTCGTAGGAGAAGTAGCAGAGGTGAAGAACTCATCGACATCAGCGATGGCATCATCTTGGCCTGTCCATTTCAATCGTGGGCACGTGAAAAGAGGAACATTAAATGATTGTAATCAAATTCTTTTAGCGCTCCTAGCCCCTGAAAAGGGAGGAGGCGTCATTGTAACAGAGATAAAGAAATTTTAATGAAAGGGTTGTGTTTTCTCCATTCGCTTGTATCTCGTTTTAATGCGTCTCTTTCGTTTCATGCATTTTACATTTCTAGGACTTAAGCGCATTTGATTTTGGTTGCATCGCAATTAGTGTTTCCTTTACCCGGAATCTCATTCTTTTAGTGGTGATCACGGTGGGACCCTGTTCCCTGGTGTTTAAAATCACAGAAACTGATTAAATTTTTGTGTTTTGTGCTTGACAGGTACATTTTTTTGTTGTAGACTGCTATTCGTCTCTGGCAGGGATGAATTCTGTTCTGCAATTCGTCTGACCCTGGGACGAATTAAAATTCATCTCTTGGAGGGACGAATTCTGTTCTGTTATTCGTCTCACCGAGGGACAAATTTTTGTCTGCAACTTTTCAGAGCAAAAATTCAGAAGCAACCGGAGTAGGCAGAGAAGAGGTAGGGATTTTTATAATCTCTGTTAAAATTTATGTTTCTATTTCTGTTTCTTTAATTGTTTTCATTTAATCCTGCATTGCATAGGAAAAGTCATTTATGCTTGTTTCATTTCCATAAAATAAAATGAATCTCACACACTTCACGCAATAATTTTAAACCAAGGAGCTGGTCGTAAGACCCCAGCCCTTGAGCAAGACCAACGGTGGGTTCATCACCACCTTGGCTTAGCTTTGCATCCATTTCTCGATTGTCAACTATTATTAGGCGTAAATCCTGATGAAAGCTGACCGAGTGTCGCTGGCGTGATTCTCATGCACGCGAGGATAAGTTTTCTATGGTAGGTGCCATTAACAGGACAATCCCCCTTCCATACTGCCTACATACCACATACCTTCTGCTCTCATGTACCTATAGTCTCCCTCTCGTAAGGGCGGGTATATAGAAAGGTTGGTATATCGGCCTGGTTGGTATATTGAAGGGGCTACCATTTTGGGAGTTATATGAGCCTTCATAATGCATTTAAACGTTCTTCAAAACCTACAAAAACAAAACAAAACATCAAAATGCACTAAACCAGTTTAGGACACACTATTTAAACCCTTAAAAGAGATAATCACGGTTTGCACATGTGTGTGTTTATTTCTGCTTAGTGTAGACAAAAAAAAAAATCATCATAAACGAGATAAAAAATTTATTTAGATAGCATAGAAGCACCGCAATGGTGTACACCCGCAGCCAAGCCCAATCAAGGGCAGAAGCTCTGGAAGGTACACAAGAAGTAGGCACAAGTCACCTTTGCTTTAGTCTTGAGGATTTGGTCATACCGCCTTATCGGTCTAACCTACAAAAGAATCCAATTCAGAATCCTCGGTGGGGTATGCCTATTCAAAGCAACCCCTTTCGAGAGGACGCCTTACATGTAGACCTTAAGGTAAACAAAGAATTGCCCTCTTAGGTTAGACATGAGTGGCCATGGCGCGACGAAGTGCTAGACAGGCAAACCATCCATTTGGAGGGACAACATGGATATGGTATCCCTTATTTACCTCACATCAAAATAGAGAGACAAAATCTAGAGCGTAGGGTTCTTTAAAAAAAATGACCTAACTCTGCCTGCCCCCTTCACACCTATGAGAGGGAGCACGAGGAAGATCATCGCATTCCTCAAAGACAGCAACATACAACATGGGAACCTTGCACTTTCGCACCAGCTGGACATCATGATCACCCCTTGAGGCTAGAACCTCGAGTACAGGCCGCCTACCTTGACAGAGGGAAGCGACCCCTTGAAGTTGTAGATCATCAAAATCAAGGAAAACGCATGGGAGGAACATTCGAACCTCCTGAGAAAAATAGGGTAGACCAAATTGACCCGATAGTCATCCAACATGCCACCCATCAAGCCCAAATCATGCATCTTAAACAAAGTCATCAGGAGATAGAGTATCAACACCGCTTTGATAGAGAGCGCATGCAACGTGAAGCGAATGAGCTACGTTATAACCTACCTGAGAGGGAGCCAACCCCTCGCATTCAAAGAGCCGAACAATATGTGAGACATAATCTATTGGTGCAGGACAGGTCTCCACGACCTCGTCAATCTTTGCCTCCAAGACCTCATAGATTCGAGAGGGAGGCAACTCCCCAAAACAATGATGGGTACCTTCAGCGAGGGATTGATCAGGGTCATAGGTTTCACCCAAAGACTCCTCAATAATTTTACGAGGAGTATGAACCAAAAGAGGAATATGTTGAAAGTCCCCATCAAGGCAGGAGGGATGCCATTCGGCCACCCCTCCATAGGCCTCCAGTTTATCATAACTTACAACGAGAGAGAACAAGAGAGGAAGAAATAAAATCTTTCAATGCATACCAAGAACTATTGGAGCGTTTGGATTCTATGGAAACAAAAGCTGTTGGGCATCAAAAACCCACATTACGTCAACTCTACAGTAATCCAGTGCATCCCTCAGTGCCTACACCTCTTTACCTCGAGCACTTCAAGTTGCCTCAATTGGCAGTTTTTAAAGGTGAAGAGGACGCACAAGAACACGTTACAAGATTTTTAAGCCAATGCTTTGGCATCCAAGATAATGACGCATTGTTGCTTAGAAAATTCATAACCACATTCGCAGGCCCTACCTCGGATTGGTTCACACAACTACCCAAACACAGAATAAGCAACTTAGATCAATTAGTAGATGCGTTTCTTGAAAGCTTTGCCTTCAACACAAGGAAGAAGGCATCACTGAGTGATCTGGCGAGCCTCAAAAAATTTGAGGAGGAAACAATGGCAGCATATGGGAATTGATGGAGAGCTTTGCTTTCTAAGTTACCCTACCATCCTCCTATATCTGATCTCACGCAGATGTTCGCAAAAAGTTGCTTAAAATCAATCTCTGGTCAATTGTTGTTGTGGCAATACGATAGCTTAGAAGAAGCTTTGGCACAAGCCAGAGTCATAGAAGAGATTAAAATAGGTGAAGGCGCAATCGCTAAGCCTAAAAAGAAAGAGTGGAATAAAACCACTAAAACCGGGACAACGCAACCACAACACGCTGTAGTCAACCAAGTTGTGATAAATGTTCCCGCGCCTGTGTAAGAAACGTAGCCCCAAAAGGCTAATTACCAGGTAGTGCCTCCTGCTTATGAAAGAGATAATAGAAGACAGGAGCAAAATTACCCGCGTCGCCCTAGACAACATTTCACCCCATATGCGAAGTCTAGGGATTCCTTATTTGACCGCTTGTCAATGACAAATTTAGTCACTCTGCTAGAAATTCAAACTATAGACCCTAACATTCCCAAGCCTAGGGGGTACAGAGAAGAATTGTATTGTAGATTCCATAGGCGCAGAGGACATGACTTGAATGGGTGCTAGAAATTCAAAGAACTAGTCTAGGATTTGATCGACAACAGAACATTGGTCGTGGACAACCCCATCGCGCCAAACAACCAAGAAATGGGGGTATTCAAGGACCCCTTGCCTGCCCACGAGGCACAGACAAAACCACTCCAGATTAACAAGGGGCGACAAGATCTTCCCACGCAGGATTTGTGGGAATGATTAGCATAGTAACAAGGAACAGAAGGTACCCAGTAGTTGCCCCCGAGGTAGCTACGAGGGAAGTTCCGACAACATCGCAGCCTCAACAACGCCCAACGTAGTTGCCTCCACCTAGACCCAAGGTCACAATACGAACCAAACTCACGCAGAGTTTGCAGACCACATCGGATAGGCTGTCCATTTACGAGCTTATTCAATAGTCAGCGCCCCATAGGGAAGCTCTTATGGACATTTTAAAAGCCATTGAATTACAGCCCCACGAAGAAAATTCTTTCAACGACTTCATAGGACATGTGAAACGATGTACGGAGCCGGTCATCACATTCAGAGAAGATGAGGTCAAAACGATATCTAATGACATGGCAGATCCACCCCTGCACGTTATCGCATGGGTCAACGGGATTCCGTACAAGAGAGTGCTGATAGATACTGGCTCGTCCAGTAACATCATTACCACTGCAGCCTTAAAAGATTTGAAGCTACCATCCTCTCACATCACAGCCTCCACGTACACACTACGAGCTTTCAACGATGCAATATGCTCGACATTCGACATCGTTGTTCTGCCTATCCAGGTAGGACAAAAGACAATACCTACATTGTGCCATGTACTGGAAGGCGAAATGGCTTATAATATACTGCTAGGGTGGCCTTGGATCAGGGACATGGAGTGTGTCCCTTCGATCGCCCACCAATGCTTAAAGTATGCTTATGAGGGAGAAATACATGTAGTCACAATGGACTTAGAGCCCTTCAAGTATTGCAATGCAGTACAATTCATGCCTCAATCGACCCTCCCTTCAACGCATTTGGATTTTCAATTAAATCCATCTAAATAGGGTCCGATACCGCAGGCACCACCGGTGGCCAACAAGGCAAAATCCCAACCAGGTGAGACCTCATCACCTGCTCATTCATCATCAATGCCACCTATCATGGCCGAACAGAAGGACAAGGGAAAACAGATCGTGGAAGAGGTTAAACCCTTGGAAGAAAGGTTTCCCACAATCTCAACGGTATCAATGGAGAAAACACCCAGCACAAGACAAACTAAGACTCCTAAAACACCAAACATGGAATGGAGTCAAGAAGGACTACCATTTCCTCCCACCCAATCATCAACAATCACTGTTGAAATGGCTAGTACGGGCTTGGGGGAATATTTGGTACAAAATTTGTGGCAACGCCAGCATTGGAGTCAGTACAAGACATGGGAAGACCTCGCCTTCCCATAGGGACAATTGTTCCTCTAGGCTACCCTCCAAACCAGACAAATTTCGTGTATGGGGGCCTTGATCATGGTCTTGAACCATGCCAACAAAAGGAAGCAGATGAAGAGCCTTTTGTTGAAAACATCAACTATCTGTCAAACCCAAATTTTGCCCTAAAATATCTCGGCCAATGCAATTGGCATGGATACGGGCTAGGCAGATATGAGCAAGGGATGCGGATCCTTTGCCAACCAAGATATCAGATGCCATATGACAAGTCAGGGGTAGGGTTCAACCATCCCCTGCCATTAGACATCTTGGTTGAAAATATGCAAGGCCTAAAAATAGGCAACAAGGGGGGATTGGCATTAGACCCTTATGCCAATCCAAATACAGAATACACATTGGAAGACTACCTCCCATGGTCAACAAACACCCCTGGAAACAGCAGTAGTCCATCTCCTTTGCTAGAGAGAGGCGAAAGTTCAGACAGTGGTCCTCAAAGAGAAAACCAACGACTGCCAGACATCTTTCTGAAGCTGTTCCCCTTAGATATTCCAGACGAAACAACACATCATCAAGAGAATCAGGTCCCTCCACCAAGAGTGGACAATGGGACCAGATTAACTTGCTGGAACAAGGAGGATCCTCAACGTCGCAAGCAATAGTTGTTGAAGAGGATGAACATTTTTGGGTCTTCGAAAGTGATTCAGAAGATGAGACTGAAATGGACTATCTCAGACATGCGCGACGACATCACCATGTTTTAACCCATGAAGATCTAATGGGACCGATGGGCATACAGTTAGGGCATGAATGGTGGGTAGACCCTACAAGGTGGGAGCAAGTATTGGATCCATGGCTCCAAATTCAAGATGAGCATCGTCCATCTCGAGATCCCATCATGACACCAGTGCTAAGAAAAGACCCTGTCATCCTTTTCGCAAATACGGACGAATTCACACCTAGGGAAGATCCATTCATGCCCATACCTCTAGAGCCGGATCCGAAGTGCAAAGACCATCAAGCTGGGGGTACCTCTATCCCCTGAAGAGCCATAGTCCAAACCCAAAAAGCTCCAAGGATTATCGTAATCACTTGGTCAAACCAAAAAGCTCCAAGGATTATCGCAATCACTTGGTCACCCCAAAAATCTCCAAGGATTATCGCAATCTCTTGGTCACCCAAAAATCTCCAAGGATTATCGCAATCACTTGGTCATCCCAAAAGCTCCAAGGATTACCGCAATCTCTTGGTCACCCAAAAAGCTCCAAGGATTATCGCAATCTCTTGGTCACCCAAAAAGCTCCAAGAATTAGCGCAATCTCTTGGTCACCCAAAAAGCTCCAAGGATTATCGCAATCTCTTGGTCACCCAAAAATCTCCAAGGATTATCGCAATCTTTGGTCACCCAAAAAGCTCCAAGGATTATCACAATCACTTGGTCAATCCAAAAGCTCCAAGGATTATCACAATCACTTGGTCAAAACAAAAAAAGCTCCAAGGATTATCGCAATCACTTGGGCAAAACCCAAAAAGCTCCAAGGATTATTGCAATCACTTGGTCACACTAAAAAGCTCCAAGGATTATCATAATCACTTGGTCAAACCTAAAAAGCTCCAACGATTATCGCAATCGCTTGGTCAAATTCATCAATAGAGAGTTCCTCTAGCATCGCATATTCACATTCACAAAATCAATCCATCAAAAGTACAAAAATATGTAGCTGCATTAAGCATTGCATCCATACATTGCATATTTGTGGTTGTATAGGTCAAAGGCACCATAGGCTGCAATTGCTCTGCTAGTCCATCTTGTTCCGCATAGTTTCATTTTACAAAAACAAAAAAAACACCATGCATAACTTTTACCACACTACAGTCAGTGGTCTGTAAATGTACCAAGAGTTTCAGTGATTCAGTCATCATTTTGCACTTTAACCATGTAATGTATCAAATCAAAACAGGAAAACCATCCATTTGGAGGGACAACATGGATATGGTATCCCTTCTTTACCTCACAGCAGAATAGAGAGATAAAATCTAGAGCGTAGGGTTCTTTACACAAAACGACCTAACTCCGCCTGCCCCCTTCACACCTATGAGAGGGAGCGTGAGGAAGATCATCGCATTCCTCAAAGACAACAACATACAATGCGGGAACCTTACGCTTTCGCACCATCTGGACATCATGATCACCCCTTGAGGCCAGAACCTCGAGTACAGGCCGCCTACCTTGATAGAGGGAAGCGACCCCTTGAAGTTGTAGATCATCAAAATCAAGGCAAACACATGGGAGGAACATTCGAACCTCCTAAGCAAAATAGGGTAGACAAAATTGACCCGATAGTCGCCCAACATGCCACCCATCAAGCCCAAATCATGCGGCTTAAACAAAGTCATCAGGAGATAGAGTATCAACACCGCTTGGATAGAGAGCGCATGCAACGCGAAGCGGATGAGCTACGCTATAAACTACCTGAGAGGGAGCCAACCCCTCGCATTCAAAGAGCCGAACAATATGTGAGACATAATCCGTTGGTGCAGAACAGGTCTCCACGACCTCGTCAAGCTTTGCCTCCAAGACCTCATAGATTCGAGAGGGAGGCAACTCCCTCAAACAATGATGGATACCTTCAGCGAGGGCTTGATCAGGGTCATAGGTTTCGCCTAAAGACTCCTCAAGAATTTTACGAGGAGTATGAACCAAAAGAGGAATATGTTGAAAGTCCCCATCAAGGCAGGAGGGATGCCATTCGACCACCCCTCCATAGGCCTCCAGTTTATCATAACTTACAACGAGAGAGAACAAGAGAGGAAGAAATAAAATCTTTCGATGCATACCAAACGCTATTGGAGCGTTTGGAGTCTGTGGAAACAAAAGCTGTTGGGCATCAAAAACCCACATTACGTCAACTCCGTAGTAATCCGGTGCATCCCTCAGTGCCTACACATCTTTACCTCGAGCACTTCAAGTTGCCTCAATTGGAAGTTTTTAAAGGTGAAGAGGACGCACAAGAACACGTTACAAGATTTTTAAGCCAATGCTTCGGCATCCAAGATAATGATGCATTGTTGCTTAGAACATTCATAACCACATTCGCAGGCCCTGCCTCGGATTGGTTCACACAACTACCCAAACACAGCATAAGCAACTTAGATCAATTAGTAGATGTGTTTCTTGAATTCTTTGCCTTCAACACAAGGAAGAAGGCATCACTGAGTGATCTGGAGATCCTCAAACAATTTGAGGAGGAAACAATGGCAGCATATGGGAATCGATGGAGAGCTTTGCTTTCTAAGTTACCCTACCATCCTCCTATGTCTGATCTCACGTAGATGTTCACAAAAAGTTGCTTAAAATCAATCTCTGGTCTATTGTTGCTGTGGCAATACGATAGCTTAGAAGAAGCTTTTGCGCAAGCCAGAGTCATAGAAGAGATTAAAATAGGTGAAGGCGCAATCGCTAAGCCTAAAAATAAAGAGTGGAATAAAACCACTAAAACCGGGACAACGCAACCACAACACGCTGCAGTCAACCAAGTTGCGATAAATGTTCCCACGCCTGTGCAAGAAACGCAGCCCCAAAAGGCTAATTACCAGGTAGTGCCTCCTGCTTATGAAAGAGATAATAGAAGACAGGAGCAAAATTACCCGTGTCGCCCTAGACAACATTTCACCCCATATGCAGAGTCTAGGGATTCCTTATTTGACCGCTTGTCAATGGAAAATTTAGTCACTCTGCCAGAAATTCAAACTATAGACCCTAACATTCCCAAGCCTAAGGGGTACAGAGAAGAATTGTATTGTAGATTCCATAGGCGCAGAGGACATGACTTGAATGGGTGCTGGAAATTCAAAGAACTAGTCCAGGATTTGATCAACAACAGAACATTGGTCATGGACAACCCCATCGTGCCAAACAACCAAGAAATGGGGGTATTCAAGGACCCCTTTCCTGCCCACGATGCATAGACAAAACCACTCTATATTAACGAGGGGCGACAGGATCTTCCCACACAGGGATTTGTGGGAATGATTAGCATAGTAACAAGGAAAAGAAGGTACCCAGCAGTTGCTCCCGAGGTAGCTACGAGGGAAGTTTCGAAAACATCGCAGCCTCAACAATGCCCAACGCAGTTGCCTCCGCCTAGACCCGAGGTCACAATACGAACCAAACTCACGTAGAGTTTGCAGACCACATCGGCTAGGCTGTCCATTTATGAGCTTATTCAAAAGTCAGCGCCCCATAGGGAAGCTCTTATGGACATTTTAAAAGCCATTGAATTACAGCCCCATGAAGCAAATTCTTTCAACGACTTCGTAGGACATGTGAAACGATGTACGAAGCCGGTCATCACATTCAGAGAAGATGAGGTCATAACAATATCGAATGGCATGGCAGATCCACCCCTGCACGTTATCGTGCGGGTCAACGAGATTCCGTACAAGAGAATGCTGATAGATACTGGCTCGTCTAGTAACATCATTACCACTGTAGCCTTAAAACATTTGAAGCTGCCAGCATCTCACATCACAGCCTCCACGTACACACTACGAGCTTTCAACGATGCAATATGCTCGACAATCGGCACCATTGTTCTGCCTATCCAGGTAGGACAAAAGACAATACCTACACTGTGCCATGTGCTGGAAGGCGAAATGACTTATAATATACTGCTAGGGCGGCCTTGGATCAGGGACATGAAGTGTGTCCCTTCGATCGCCCACCAATGCTTAAAGTATGCTTATGAGGGAGAAATACATGTAGTCCCAATGGACATAGAGCCCTTCAAGTATTGCAATGCAGTACAATTCATGCCTCAATCGACCCTCCCTTCAACGCATTTGGATTTTCAATTAAATCCATCTAAACAGGGTCCGATACCACAGGCACCACTGGTGGCCAACAAGGCAAAATCCCAGCCAGGTGAGACCTCATCACCTGCTCCTTCATCATCAACGCCACCTATCATGGCCCAACAGAAGGACAAGGGAAAACAGATTGTGGAAGAGGTTAAACCCTTGGAAGAAAGGTTGCCCACAATCTCAACGGTATCAATGGAGAAAACACCCAGCACAACAGAAACTAAGACTCCTGAAACACCAAACATGGAATGGAGTCAAGAAGGACTACCATTTCCTCCCACCCAATCATCAACAATCACTGTTGAAATGGCCAGTACGGGCTTGGGGGAATATTTGGTACAAAATGTTGTGGCGACACTAGCATTGGAGTCAGTACAAGACATGGGAAGACCTCGCCTTCCCATAGGGACAATTGTTCCTCTAGGCTACCCTCCAAACCAGACAAATTTCATGTATGGGGGCCTTGATCATGGTCTTGAACCATGCCAACAAAAGGAAGCAGATGAAGAACCTTTTGTTGAAAACATCAACTATCTGTCAAACCCAAATTTTGCCCTAAAATATCTCGGCCAATGCAATTGGAATGGATACGGGCTAGGCAGATATGAGCAAGGGATGCGGATCCTTTGCCAACCAAGATATCATATGCCATATGACAAGTCGGGGGTAGGGTTCAACCATCCCCTGCCATTAGACATCTTGGTTGAAAATATGCAAGGCCTAGAAATAGGCAACAAGGGGGGATTGGCATTAGACCCTTATGCCAATCCAAATACAGAATACACATTGGGAGACTACCTCCCATGGTCAACAAACACCCCTGGAAACAACAGTAATCCCTCTCCTTTGCTAGAGAGAGGCAAAATTTCAGACAGTGGTCCTCAAAGAGAAAACCAACGACTGTCGGACATCTTTCTGAAGTTGTTCCCCTTAGAGATTCCAAACGAAACAACACAGCATCAAGAGAATTAGGTCCCTCCACCAAGAGTGGAACAACCAAAATGGGACCAGATTAACTTGCTGGAACAAGGAGGATCCTCAACACCGCAAGCAACAGTTGCTGAAGAGGATGAACATTTTTGGGTCTTCGAAAGTGATTCAGAAGATGAGACTGAAATGGACTATCTTAGACATGCGCGACGACATCACCATGCTTTAACCCATGAAGATCTAATGGGACAGATGGGCATACGATTAGGGCATGAATGGTGGGTAGACCCTGCAAGGTGGGACCAAGTATTGGATCCATGGCTCCAAATTCAAGATGAGCATCATCCACCTCGAGATCCCATCATGACACCAGTGCCAAGAAAAGACCCTACCATCCTTTTCGCAAATAGGGACGAATTTGCACCTAGGGAAGATCCATTCATGCCCATACCTCTAGATCCGGATCCGAAGTGCAAAGACCATCAAGCTGGGGGTACCTCTATCCCCTGAAGAGCCATTGTCCAAACCCAAAAAGCTCCAAGGATTATCGCAATCACTTGGTCAAACCAAAAAGCTCCAAGCATTATCGCAATCACTTGGTCACCCCAAAAATATCCAAGGATTACCGCAATATCTTGGTCACCCAAAAAGCTCCAAGGATTATCGCAATCACTTGGTCATCCCAAAATCTCCAAGGATTACCGCAATCTCTTGGTCACCCAAAAAGCTCCAAGGATTATCGCAATCTCTTGGTCACCCAAAAAGCTCCAAGAAATATCGCAATCTCTTGGTCACCCAAAAAGCTCCAAGGATTATCGCAATCTCTTGGTCACCCAAAAAGCTCCAAGGATTATCGCAATCTCTTGGTCACCCAAAAAGCTCCAAGGATTATCACAATCACTTGGTCAATCCAAAAGCTCCAAGGATTATCGCAATCACTTGGTCAAAACAAAAAAAGATCCAAGGATTATCGCAATCACTTGGGAAAAACCCAAAAAGCTCCAAGGATTATCGCAATCACTTGGTCACACCAAAAATCTCCAAGGATTATCGCAATCACTTGGTCAAACCTAAAAAGCTCCAACGATTATCGTAATCGCTTGGTCAAATTCATCAATAGAGAGTTCCTCTAGCACCGCATATTCACATTCACAAAATCAATCCATCAAAAGTACAAAAATATGTAGCTGCATTAAGCATTGCATCCATACATTGCATATTTGTGGTTGTATAGGTCAAAGGCACCATAGGCTGCAATTGCTCTGCTAGTCCATCTTATTCCGCATAGTTTCATTTTACAAAAACAACAAAAACACCATGCATAACTTTTACCACACTACAGTCAGTGGTCTGTAAATGTACCAAGAGTTTCAGTGATTTTGTAAATTGTCACTCTACTACTTCCCCAAGAAGGCTATCATAGCCGGACCGCTCCATGGGAAGATGGGTTGTCGACGATTTCACCACATTATGGCATCACAAAGAGGGTTAACACCCACCAAAAATAGGTCCAGATGTTGGAAAAATTGCACATGCTTAACGATAAACCATCTAAAGGCACCCTTGCACAAGTCATCTTGGGTCAAGCGACTCGTCGCTTTTCTCAAGAAGGTCATTCCATCATCGATTCGTCGCTTGAGGGGGTAGTCACACTTAGTCACCAATCAACAATCACACACCCAATTAAGGAAAATGACATGCATTCAAAGAATCATTGACAAAGACAATCACGCTCCTGCTTGGGGCGATTAAACAAGCAACAATCAAATCAATCAAACACTTGGCATTTCGTGAATCATGAACACAAGGTTCCCCTGTGGATAAAATGCCCTTCGCCTATTCATGACTGATCAATGTCTAAGTTCAAGTCACACCTCACCAAAACAGGTTAACACTTGAAATCAAACTCCTTAGCTCGTCAGAAGCAAGGATTCAAGAATGCATGCCCTTTCCATGCTTGGGGCATCAAAAGTTGGGTAGGTTACCAAAAAACCCTAATCATTAGTGCTTTGGTTATCTATTTTTGCTCGACGCTGTGCCATGCATAGCGCATCCCAAAAAGGGGCATCTGTAGACACCAAAACAGCACCAATCTGATTATGTGACTGCAAACACTGATCGCTTTGACAAACACAGCCCCCAAGGCAGCCCTCAGAGGTCAAACAGTGGTCCTAACCACTTTCATAGCAATTTTGTAAGGTCAGGAAGCAATTTGGCACATTTAGACACTTTGCTCAGTATTCGTCTCACCCAGGGATCGAATACTAACTGGAATTCGTCTCACCCAGGGACAAATTCTGAAATCGTCTCACCCAGGGACGAATTCCAAGTTTAACGGGCAAAAAGAAGAATGGTGCCAAGTGGCAGCCTAGGACAGTCAGTTGATGACTCCTTCCTCGCACACATGTGTGGGTGGATAGATAGGCCGTTAGAGGACTGTCACAAGGGCAGTTATGAGAGCCCAAGTCAATGGAGGACTCCCCTCCCTCATGGGAAGACATGACTGCCACATGGCACCTATGACCAACACATGGCATTTGTGCTTCCCTCTCAAAAGAGACCCCATGGGTCTATAAAAGGTGGGACTTTTCTCAGCCAAACAGACAAGTTAAAGGAGATTTCAAGCAACGAAGTGTTGCCGAGTTGAAGACCCATTTGAATCCCTTTTGGTTCACCTTCTCGCATCCACAAATCTCTTTTGCAAGGGAGGTTGTTGGGTGGATTTTGGAAGCTTGAACCTGACCCAAATCCAACACATGGACACCTGAACCAACCAATTTGCCGACCCCCCAATCCTAAGAGGTTTTGGGCCTATCCCTAGTGGATTGGCACCGGAATCAAGTGCCAACGGTGGGAGGCCCACTTGGGCACCCCCGCACTTTCTAAGTTTTAGAGCATTCTAGATTACTTTTTCAGGTTGCATTTTGTGTTATCATGTTTGGTTAACTCATAGCTGCAAGTTCATAACTTTTGATCAGATTCTAGTATGTTTTGTGCCGCTTTGTTGTTTCACTAACTTGCAGGTGGCGAGATCAAATTCCCAAGGGTAGAGGCAAAATTGGGAGAATCCGACCATCTGGGTCGTCCCAAAATGGCCCCAATTACACAACCCCCTTGTTTGCAGGCATTTTATAGGTCTCGGGAATTGACATTGGAGTAGCAGAAGGTCGACTTCTTCAACACAGAAGAATTCGTCCCACCCAGGGACAAATTGCAGTCAAAATTCATCCTGCCTAGGGACGAATTCCAATTGAAGGCAGATTGGCCAGCTGTCTCAGTGGCAATGGCCTTCTGGTAACTTTTTCTATCTTCTGTCAAGATTTCAAGCCATTTGGACTCACTGTATTTACCGTTTCAGGCAAATGTTTACATGCATATTTCATTAATTTTAGAGAACGAACACTTTCCATTTGCGGCAGGTGCTACTGAAATCTTGGTTGTTTCTTTGTTCATAGGAGAAGCAACAGAGGTGAAGAACTCATCGACATCAGCGGCAACATCATCTTGGCCCGTCCATTTCAATCGTGGGCACGCGGAAAGAGGAACATTAAGTGATTGTAATCAAATTCTTTTAGCGCTCCTAGCCCCTGAAAAGGGAGGAGGCGTCATTGTAACAGAGATCAAGAAATTTTAATGAAAGGGCTGTGTTTTCTCCATTCGCTTGTATCTCGTTTTAATGCGTCTCTTTCGTTTCATGCATTTTACATTTCTAGGACTTAAGCACATTTGATTTTGGTTGCATCGCAATTAGTGTTTCCTTTGCCCGGAATCTCGTGCTTTCAAAATCAAGGGTTGGTGCTCCTTCCAGTGGGTGGTGGTAAATTGATTGCAAAATTGGTATTTTGCAAATTTTGGATTTGGATGGGAATCCAAGCAATCATTTTTGAGGAGTAGCCAAATTGGTGAACCTCGTTACATTGTGTGTTGTGGAATGCTCTCTTGTTATACTTGCTTTATCTGATTTTAATTTTTCATTGTTTTGGCATTAAGAGTTGTAGATTTGAATTTAAATAGCTACACTGATTCACCCCCCTCTCAGTGTCATTGTGAGACTAACAAACCACTGTGCGTGGAAGTGCGTGCACAAAAAATAATAATTTTTTTAAAAATGCTACGGACGCAGTGCTGCACAAGAAAATGCATAGCAAACAATGTGCGTGGGAGTGCATGCAAAAAAAAATCCAAAATAAAATATTTTTTACTTTTTTCTAGCAAGCTTCCACTGTGCAATTTTTTTCAGACCAGCTCTGCAAATTATTGCTGCCTCCTTTCTCTCTCACACTTCTGGCTCTGATGCCATGTTGAAGTAAACGAACAATATTCCATTGATTTAAACCAATATAAATATTACATTGTAGAGCCCAGATTAGCTCGTAATCATAGGATCTAATCAACAACTAAGAGCTAAATTAAAATAATAATATAGACTCAATATTATATACGCTAACAATAGCGTAACTAACCTAGGTAGTTAACTAACTACCCTAACAAAATAAAGTAATAATATAGAATTACTATAGTAACTCTAACAATCTCAAATTAATGCGCTTAATCAATTTATTGCAACCAATCAAGAATAGTCTGAAATGAATATTCAAGAGTTATTCTACAATTTCACTATAATTAATATTGTAGGACTTAGTTTTCTTTTACTTTTTGTAAAGTAGATGATAGGTATTTGATAGATGTAATTATGAAATATAATAAACTCCTAATTAATGTGCTAATAAACCCTAAAAATAACTTATAATCCAATTTTTCTTCTTGCAATTTTCATCCAAATTAAGGTGCTTTAACAAATTTAATAAGTAATCCAATTAATGAATCTACTTGCACCAAAAGTTGTTTACCTTTTTAAAGCTTTTGTAGCTATTTTTTTTCTTCTGTAGAGTATGTAGATCTTGGTGTCTAAGATCACCAAATTGTTGCTTCGAGTAGGATATTAAAGCTTTTTGTAGGCTATCATGAACAAATCAGTCTTCACCAAAATATGATCTCAAAATTTCTTTCATGAGCCTAGGATTTGGTGGCTTGTTCTCCTCTTGTGGTCTCCTCATTCTACTGTATATTTGGAGAAGTTTATTTTTGAAGCAATGCCTTCTTGCTGTGAGAGGTAATCTTCAAATATCCTAGATTTGGTGGGCTTATTATGTCTTCAAGTATTCTTGTCGAATTCTAACTTCAAGCATGATCGTCTTCTCAAGATTATGAATGTATTGAGGTCTTCATTGGATTCTTATTTTTGCATTTGGCACTCCTTGTCAAACTCTTCTTAGATTTTGAACTCCTTGCCAACTTCTCTTTCTCTTGGACTTATTTTTGGATGGCGATAATTATCCCAAGTATTTCACTATCAGGGGATTCTCCTTAGTAGTGAATTTCTCTAGTGACTTCTCCTTTGATGATTTCTTCAGTAAGGATCTCCAAGCCTTTTATCGGATGCTCATTGAGACCTTTCCAAGGTCTTTGATCTTACAATTTTTTTTGGTCTTCCGTGAGACCTTCTCTTCAACCTTCTGCTCCTAGAAGTATTGGTGGTGATATCTTATTATAGATATCTATTTTTTCTACTTTTGGATGCGAGCAGGACTCTCCTAGTCCTTCTTAAATACTAGAAGTTCTTCAATGAGATCTTGATGCAGGAGCATCTAGTGGCATCTGGTGCAGGAGCATCTAGTGGCAAGAGAGTCATCTTTGAATCGACAAAAAATTCTAAGTGTTTGCAAGGGAAAGCTATCACGATATCACAACAGAAAATGTGTCGCGATATCACGACACAAGTGGCAGAGAGAAGCCTGAGGAGAGAAGCTATCGCGATATCGTGATAGCTAATGTGTCGCGATATCGTGACACAAGTAGCGAAAATAAGCCTGAGGGGAAAAGTTGTCGTGATATTTCGACAAAAAATGTGTCGCGATATCGCGACACAAGTGGCAAAGAGAAGCCTGAGGGGAGAAGTTGTCATGATATCATGACAAAAAATGTGTTGCGATATCGTGACACAAGTAAAGCAAAGGAGCCAGCAGGGAGAAATTGTCGCGATATCGCGACGACAAATGTGTCACGATATCATGACACAAAATGGAGAAAGAAGACAGCAGGGCCAACTATCGCGATATCGCGACAGGTTCCAGAAGAGATGCAAGGATGCCAAGGATGTCACGATTTCGTGACCCGAAAGCTAAAAGGAAGAGCGAAAGAGGAAGATGTCATGATTTCGTGACATGTCATAGTTTCGCAACCCACCAAGGAGAGAGAAAACCAGGATAAAGAAATGTCACGATTTCACGACAGGTCACAGTTTCGTGACCAGAAGGCGAAGAAGGAGCCAAGGAAGAAAGATGTCATGATTTTGCGACATGTCGCATTTTCGTGACCAGAGGGCAAGCGAAGGAGCTAGAGGAGAAAGATGTTGCGATATCGTGACATGTCACGATTTCATGACGTGAAGAAGAGAGAGGAGACAAAACAGGAAGATGTCATGATTTCACGACATGTTGTGAAATCGTGACCCGAAGGAGCAAAAGAAAGAAGGAAGGGAAGATGTCGCGATATCACAACACATCACAATATCGTGACCCAATAAGGGAAGAGACAGAGATGAAGCAAAATTGTCATTATATCACGATAGAAAACATGTCGCAAAATCATGTCAGGAAGAGGAGAAGAAGAGCTAGAGGGAGAAGATATCGCGATATCATGACATACTGTATTTTCAGGGGCCACGATAGAGTGACAGTGACAGAGGTCAGGCGACAGTTGCAAAGCAGGGACAACATGTGGCACCAAGGTGCAGTAAAAGTGGGCAAATGCCAAGAAGCGTGGGAAATGAAAATGACCAATTGAGGAATGGTCGCGCAGAGAAATCTGATAAGAAGTGGTGGTCATACGGAGATGACAGGGGCCATGCAGAGTAGAGCTTGGATCGAATTTTGTGCTTTTATTTTCATGAAGGGATGTTTCAGAGGGTCGAGGCCTCTATAGAAACCCAAGCATTGTAATAGGATGGGGTGGGGGATTAGGAGATCGCACGTAGAGGATAGATTTAGTGAGAAAACCAAGCCGAGCGCTGGTTATTGTAAAGCCTACGGGCTGTTACTGTAGATCATTCCAGATTAATGCATGAAGAAAAATTGGATCTGAGGTAGTGTAATTTTCTTGTCCCCCCATCAGTGGTATTAGAGCTAATGTTCCTGAGTGCGCAAGCATATTCGTCGAACGTGAGGCAGTTTGCGCTAGGATCTGTGGTGAAGGGTTCTGAGAGAGAAGAGAGAGTAGTGTTCTGAGTGAATGAGCGAATCATCGAAAGTGAGGCAGCTACGCCAGGACCAATTAAGCTTGTGAGAAAAGTGAGAAAAGAATGCGTCCATGAAGAATTCATGGTGGTGAGAGAGATATGATGCCAAAGGAAGACTTTAAAGCTATGCAAAGGCAAGTGCAAGCCCTGCAAGAGAAGTTCAGAATGGATTTGTAGAGGCAAGTGAAATCCTTACGAAAGGAGCTACACAGAATGTGTGAGGATAAACAAAAAAGAAGAGGCCAGGGAGAAATAACTGGTGGAAGGGAAGATGGAGTTCGCCAGAAGTTGAAGCCATCAAAGGCAGTGGAGGAGGTGGGGTTGGAGCAGGCTACAGAGGCAGGTGAATGTCTGGAGGTGTTGCAGAAGGTGGTGACCAGACATCATAGAAGTGAATATCACTTCTCCACCAACCTCGGGTGTCTGATGCAGGAGCATCTAGTGGCATCTGGTGTAGGAGCATCCAGTCGCAAGAGAGTCATATTTGAATCAAAAAAAATTTCTAAGTGTTTGCAAGGGAAAGCTGTCGCGATATAGTGATAGAAAATGTGTCACGATATCACGACACAAGCGGCAAAGAGAAGCCTAAGTGGAGAAGCTTTCGTGATATCGCGACAGCTAATGTGTCGTGATATCACGACACAAGTAGCAGAAAAAAGCCTAAGGGGAGAAGTTGTCATGATATCATGACAGAAAATGTGTCGTGATATCGCGACACAAGTGGCAAAGAGAAGCCTAAGGGGAGAAGCTGTCATGATATCATGACAAAAAATATGTTGTGATATCCTGATGGGGGGATAGGAAAATTGCACTGCCTCAGATCCAATTTTTCTTCATGCATTAATCTGGAATGATCTACAGTAACAACCCGTAGGCTTTACAATAACCAGCACTCGGTTTGGTTTTCTCACTAACTCTATCCTCTACATGCGATCTCCTAATCCCCCACCCCATCCTATTATAATGCTTGGGTTTTTATAGATGCCCCGACCCTGTGAAACATCCCTTCATGAAAATTGAAGCACAAAATCCGATCCAGGCTCCACTCTGCATGGCCCCTGTCACCGTCGTCTGACCGTCGCTTCCTGTCAAATTTCTTTGTGTGACCATTCCTCAATTGGTCATTTTTGTTTCCCGTGCTTCTTGGCATTCACCCACTTTTACTACACCTTGGTGCCACGTGTTGTCCCTGCTCTGCAACCACCACCTAACCTCTGTCACTATCACTTTGTCACGACCCTTGAAAATACAGTATGTCATGATATCGCGACATCTTCTCGCTCTGGCTCTTCTTCTCCTCTTCCTGTCATGATTTCATGACACATTTTCTGTCATGATATTATGATAGTTTTGCTTCCTCTTGTTCTCTTCCCTTCTTGGGTCACGATATCGCGACGTGTCATGATATCGTGACATATTCCCTTCCTGCTTTCTTTTGCTGCTTCGGGTCGCGACTTCGTGACATGTCACGAAATCATGACATCTTCTAGTTTTGTCTCCTCTCTCTTCTTCGCATCGCAAAATCGTGACATGTCACGATATCATGACATCTTCCTTCTCTGGCTCCTTCGCTTGCCCTCTGGTCATGAAAATGTGACATGTCACAAAATCGTGACATCTTTCTTCCTTGGCTTCTTCTTTGCCCTCTGGTCGTGAAACTATGACCTGTCATGAAATCACGACATTTCTTTCTCCTAGCTTTCTCTCTCCTTGGCGGGTCGCGAAATCGCGACATGTCACGAAATCATGACATCTTCCTCTTCTCGCTCTTCCTTTCTGCTTTCGGGTCATGAAATCGTGACATCCTTAGCATCCTTGCATCTCTCTCTTTAATTTTGCTTCAGGTGTTGAATTGATTTTGAAGAAGATACTCTTGCTAAATTTCTTGTAGGAAGTTTCTCAACTCACTGAATCTCCTTTCCCTGCAACAAAATATTAGTACTAAAATCTTAATCTTCTTCTAAATAAAAAATTCTCTTCTAAATTCTTCTTCAGGATTAAGGCTTTTGTTACCTTTTTCATTATCTAGGATTATGTGGCCTTTTTTAGTATCAAGGCTTCTATGGTATTTTCAGTATCAAGGATTTTGTGGCCTTTTCTAGTATCAAGGCTTTTGTGGATTTTTTAGTATCAATGGTTCTATGGCATTTTCTAGTATCAATAATTTTGGGGTCTTTTCAGTATAAAGGCTTCTATGGCCTTTTCTTCTATATCAAGGATTTTATGGCCTTTTCTTAAACTATGAAGTTCTTCAATATAGAAATGGAGATGTTCAATCTCCTAACTTCTCCATGACTCTTCTCTAGAAGTCTTCTTTTGTAGTATTATTCTCTTGCACAAGAACTAATCTATGCACTATAAATCCATGTCGACCTTCGGCAACAAGGTTGAAGTCTCCTAGCTTTCTATTGTAGGAAGAATCCCAATCATCTGAGAATTAATTTTTTGCAACAACGAAAACTTTGGGCAATAGTTAGAAAATTTTAGATATCCTGAATGATCTTCACTAGAAGATATTTCAATCAAGTGGATTGAATGTTGAGTTTTATTCTTCACGAGTTTTTCTTGTAACTCTGTGGAAAGACTTTAGCCAAATGTAATCTTAGTATTTCTATAACAAAAATTTCTTTCAATCCTTACCTCTAATGTAAAGCATATAATCATGTTACTTTGTAATCTGTACATGGTTTTAATGATTTAAATGTTTGATGAAAATTTGTTGGAATCATTTTTTTTTTATTTATTCTACAATTGTTAGGTTTGCTTTTTTAAAAATAAATAACGAGAAACAATCACAACTAAAAATATCGTAGATTGTGGAGCATTGCATAGAGGAATTTTTTTTTTAACTTGATATATTTATATTAATTCATTTATGGAGTCTGAAGGGTAAGAAACACTTTTGCTTTATAATGTATTTGATGGATATCAATATATGATCCACAATTCAAAAGAAAGGTTGCAACTAGTAGAATTATGACTTGATGGCTTACAAAATAAACAAATAGGATGACTTACATCACAATTTTAATTATATTGAAATATATAATATTTTGTTTTTGTAAGGATATTTTAATTGTATGCTATTAATAATAACCTTGGATAAAGGTTCATTGTTATTAATATTATTTATTTTGTTATTGTGAGAAACCTCTATGACCGATGCATAGGGCTGAGCAGTATCCGCCCAACCATGACCCCTTGTAAAGCCGAGAGCTATACTTATCAATAGAAAATTTAACACAAAGCCACCACAGATCCATACATTTTGAACCTTAAACCTCGTGAAGAAGAATCAAAGCCTAAATCATTGCGCTACACCCAAGTGCAATACAAATCTTTTATTATTATGCTATGAGAAAATGTAACCTTAATTATTTAGACTATTATACTTTACATTATTTTAATAAATAAATAAAATAATTTAATAAAAAATAAATAAATTATAGTATTTCATTGGATCCATACATAAGTTAATGTGATTTGAGTGAGCAATGCTTTAACGTCTACGACGGATTCCATTGTTCTCTTCGTATATTTATTCAAATAATTTTTAACTATGATAGTATATACATAATCCTAACCTTAAATCCATTAACTCTCGTGTTGAAGTCCTGGTCATTAAATTCATTAAACCCACTCGAGTTATATATATTCCATCCTCTCCTTCCTTATTCATCTAATACCGTTGTACTTTTAGTAATTAATACATTGTCCTTATCTTCCATCATTACACCCACTCGAGTTATGTACATGCCATCCTACATGATCTATGCTTCCTTATTCATCTAATATCATTGTACTTTTAGTAATTAATACCTTGTAATTATCTTCGCAAGAAATTTGAATATTTTTTTTAAGTATTATTATAGGGGTTTCTTCCACATCCACATACATGTAATACACTCACAAAACTTTTAATATCTTCTTAATATGATATTGAAATCTCCTACTTATTGCATGTTAGCCATCAATGACATTTTAATGTATCTCTAACGAGACTGAAAATCATATTTTGGTTGGTATATATTTTATTAATTTTTTTATTATATTATTTTATTTTTAATGGGATTTAGAATCATATATATTTTTAAAATTAAGGTATATAATTTATTGAACATGTATTTTTCATATAATTAAAATTTTAAATGTTATTTTATTTATTTTTTAATAAGTTCATTTTCATTGTGACATGGATACACACTTTGTGGCACACACATTCTATAGATAAAAGAGAACTCAATCCGCTCATGCAGAGGAGTTGGAGAGCAAGTGGGTAGTTAAAACTCTCCAGTTATCCAAAGGCTCAAGTTCAAATCTCTCCCCTTACATGTTGTGAATATGTTGTATATAAAAGGTTCCTCATTAAAAAAAAAAAACCCACAACCTTAATTTTCCCAAGGATAAGGGTGCTAGGTTTTAATGTCATTTTGTATATTGAAGTTTTAGATAAAAACATAATGAAATTTATTTGTAAATTACATTTATGAAATATGAAAAAAATATTAGGTTTCAAAAACTATATATTTGTTACTTTTAACAAAACTATGAAAGAATAAAAGTTTGAATTTGTGAAGAAGTAGGTCATATGGATTAAAGGTTATGTATCTATAGTTTCATATTTAGTTCTTTTCAATGGCGGAAGAATACATGGATGAAACAAAATAGGAAATAAATGAAACGTTTGGAAATCAACATAAATGATTGCCCATATGTCAACAAAGACATAAAAATTTATGTGAATGAAAAGTTCAGAAGAGGAATGCGAAAAAATGTGAGGAAAAAACAATATTTAATTAAAAAGTTTAACCCAACGTATGACCACAAGGAAAAAGTGTATATAGGTGTTGAAATCAAGTGGAATGAAAAATCCTCATTGCTCAAATAAGGACTAGCTCTCATAGGCTTATATGTGAAATAGGGATATGCAAAACACCCAAAGAATAGTGAGAAGAAAGGATATGTACTCTATGTAGCACAAGGACAGTAGATACAGAGTAACACTTCATCTATAAATGCTTGAGTTTTTCAGATATACGTGGTAAATATAAAGAAACACTTGGAAATGGGTCTATAGCAGAGTTATTTGAAGATAGTAAAATAAAAAGTTGGGGAATTGCTAACCTAGATTAGTAGGAAAAGGAACACCTTCTCAAAAATATTAAATATCATAGAGTAATTGTACTTCCATATTTGAGGTCCCATAGACCATATTTGGTCTCGCAAATGTAATTAAAATATTTCGTTTCATTTCAACGGGTTAATAACAAATTCTTTTAAAACCAAGAGAGGTCTTAGATTCTTAGATAGTAAGATCCTATATATCCATATTTGTTCATTATTATGGTAAAGGTATTGGGTAGGAACTTGATGAGGGCTAACAAAGATGAACTAATAAGTGGACTTAAGTTTACTAATAACGTTGACAACATCACCTACCAATAGTTTGTAGGTGATGAAATAAGGATAAATGATGCTAGATATTGGAATGTTTTATTAAAAGAATACTAAATAACATTAAGGTATAAAAAATATATTTAATTGGACAAAATCCAAAATTTACTTCTTAAACACTCCATCTAGAATCAAAGCAAGGATTTAAAGGTTACTTCAAATGGAGGTAAATTTACAAGTATCTTATATATTGGTTCGTTATTAAATGGGAGAATGCATATAAAATTATTGAGGGGAGAATGCAAATAGAATTATAGAATTTGGTTAGAAATAAACTTAAGAATAAATTGCTCACATCAAAAGCTAGGTGGTTATCATTAGCAAGAAGAGTGCAACTAATTAAATCAATCTCATAAGTCATTTATTAAACTAGAAAATATATAAAATATAGTTATATAGCTTGCAAATATGTATTTGAAAATATAATAATTTTGGTATTTTAATTGTTAGAAAAAGAGGTGTGATATATATCAAGATTTTATATTGTATGTGGCTCTAAATGGTTGGTGCTTATTGGTTCCTCATGTGTCAAAAGCTAAAGGTCACATGGACTAGTTCCTAGTTATTAAAATCACTAATTTTATGACCTATTGGAGATAGAGATACCAATTTTGACACGTAATTGTAAAAAAATAAAAAAATATCAGTTGTATCCTTGTTTACTAATGTTGCCTTCAATATTGGTAACCAATGAAAAAATTGGCAACTTGTGGTACATGCTTTTAATATGTTATTTAGAAAATTAAAATACATCATTGAGGTGGGTTTTATTTAGCATTCATAGATGATTTGAGGATGCCCTTATTATCAACCTAGAGAACCTATTTTCTTTGTGAAAGATAATAAGGATATTTTATAATATCTAGTATTAATTCTATTAGGGAATCTGTTGATATTGTTGATTTTTTAAGCATAGAGGCATCTATTTCTAGGGATTTAACATCCATTAGAAATTGGTTGAGACCATTAGTTTGGCCCTTCACTTTTACTAACCTAATGAATGTAATAATCCCCTTATATCTCTGATAAATTTGTTTAAACATTCATTGCACATATACTGAATAAGGCAAAACCAACCATACATCACATCAAATGTCTACCCACAAATACTGTATTCTGTATTGGCCTTCCACGTTACCTGTCTATATGTATGTTTCCGAGCAACTTGTTTTAAATAAAAGCAAGGGCCACGGACAGACTTGATGGTGGGTCAGTCCTTATAACAGAGAAGATGAACCGCTCAATGACCTGTCCCTCAAATGTTATATTTACATTCGCAGGCTCGTATTGTTCTTAGACAACAGTTTTGATCTCCACGTTTCATTACAATTCTAAGCTAATTTATCTCATTGCATAGACGTCTTTAATGGAGAAGGTTGTGATTCTTGTTGCGGTTAAAGGTCTGGCTCTAAGATTGACCGAAAAGTTTTGGGGATTGTTGCAAATGTTCATGGTATATCATGGGAGATCATGATGTTTTTAAGGATTATTTTACTTATCTGAAAATTTGCACACAATTGTTTTGATCAGTGTTTCGAAACTCGCATGTTAACTGCCAGTACTTGCGAAACTTGCCGGTCAGTGGAGCCTACTAGTTTTTTAAATAAAAAATTCGGGTCCGGTACTAGCGGTGAGTACTCAGGGATTAGTCATCCGAGACTCGCACGGATAAAAACAGGAAAGAGATAGAAGCCGAGACCGAGGCAGGAGAGGCAGGGAAAGACAGGGACCCAGATTCGTACGGATTGACGCAGGGACCGAGACTTCTATCCTGAGGTGGGGCTACGACAGGATTAAAATATAAAATATATTTCAGTATTTTTTTATTTTTATTTTTTTATTTTTTTATTTTTTTATTTTTTTGAGAAGCTAAAACTTTGTACTGGCTGTCATTGATAATGGTTTGTTTTACATTGTTATTATTTTTGGGTTATTGGATTCAAGTGGTATCAACATAGTGATAAAAGTTATGCATTTATTTTTGGGTTGTTGGTAAAAAAATAATAGATTCAAGTAATATCAATATAATAGTAAAAATAATGTAAATTAATAAATTGTAAACCACTAATAACCAATCGCATTGTTTTCTTGGAGGTTCTCTTGACAGTACACACAATGTAGAGGGCTTAAAAACCGTTATTATAAAAATAGATAAAAAAGGTTTTAGGTTTTGAAAAAATATCGCGTTGATAAATTAAAACTTTATTTCTTAAACTTGATTTTAGTTAGTGTTAGTAATAACGAGGTGTTATAATTAAAATTTTTATAGATTTAAGGTGTAAATTAATTGGTTCTACCCAATATTTTCAGGGGAGTTGGAAGGCTTGTCCCTTTCTTGGTGTTATAATTAAATATTTTATAGGTCCAAGGTGTAAATCAATTGGTTCAACCAAATATTGTAAGGGGAGGTCCAAGGCAAATTTAAAGCTTCCGAACGTTTGTCCCTTTCCTGGTGCTTTTAGCAGTGTAAAAGGTTTAAAATGACTGTGACACCGTGATTATAGGAATGGACTGTGCAAAGAAGTGTGTGGTGGTGTTTTCAGCGACTTAAAAGGTTTAAAATGAATGTGGTCATTATAAGGTGGATTACAAGAACTGTGTGAACACATAATACCGTGATGGCGTATAAGACGGATTACACGAAGAATTGTATAGATGTAGGTGATGGCCACAACCGAACAACCTACCCAAATTTGTGGTTGCTAATGATTTCATTTATAAATTCAAACAAAAAATAAAATAAAATCTGAATTAAAAATTTTATTAAATTCCTTAAGAAAAATTCAAAACAATCAATGTATAACACAAACTTGGGAATTGAGATTAGACACTAGGTTGAAACCTTTAGTTGTGATATTTGAAAACCTTATTATACCCACATCCATCGCACAATGTTATTAGATTTGAAATGCTATAACCTTACATTAAAAATTTATTTATTTATTTTTATTTATTTAATGATATGTTTGATGAAATATGCTTGAATCATTTTTATTTATTTTTAATCTGCAATCGTTAGGTTTGTTTTTTTCAAAAGTAAATAACAAGAAACAACCAAAACCAGAAATACTGTAGATTGCGGAGCATTGTATAGAGGAGGATTCTTTTTAACCTAATATATTTATTTTAATTCTTTTACCGATGCTTTATAACTGATTTCTTGGATATCAATATATGAACCGAACTTTGATTTGACTATTTTAATTATATGTATTGTAAAATAAAATATTTTGTTTTTGTGAAGATAATTTTTTTTATTAAAAAAGATTTGAAATGTCACCCACAACTTTTTACAATAATTCAGAGGAGAAGCACATCGTACAACTTACGAAAGACAACTTACGAAAGAAGGTTTGGAAAGGTATCCCACAACCTTAAACATCAACTTCAAGAAGAAACACGCTGCTTTTTACAACAATCAATTATTCCAAACGGGGTAAACGCTTTTTTACAACAATCAACTATTCCAAAAGGGGTAAACGCCCTTTTACAACGATCGACAGTTCCAAAAGAAGAGAAGCCTTTTTACAACAATCGACAGTTCCAAAAAGAGTGGATGCCTTTTTACAACAATCGACAGTTCCAAAAGGGGTAGATGCCTTTTTACAACAATCATGAGCTCTAAAAGGAGTACAACCCACATCTGCCAATCAAAAAATAAAAGAAATACGCATGCTAACCAGCTTGTACAAACAAGTAGTCCTACCAAAGTTAAAACAACGCCATAAATTCTACCACATGTTGGTAGGTCCTATCAACGGACAACAACACCAACAAGACTAAGTCATCACCAAACAAAATGAATAACAATACCGGACAACAACACCAACAAGACTAAGCCATCACCAAACAAAATGAATAACAATACCGACCACCAGTGGTTTCGAACAACAAAGGACCAAGAGCAACAGGACAAATTAAAATTTGAAATTTGAACATCCAATCCCCTCAAGCTCGAAATTGGCTACTGAATCCTACACTGGATTTTACCAATGACACTACAATCCCCTGCATTGCTTCTAAGAATACCAGCAGCTCACACTAACTCCCGCAGAAGCAAACCATCCGCCAAAGATACATGTCTATCAAACCCATGCACCGGCGGAGCCAAAAGCAAAGGAAAGAGGTGATTTTAATTGTATGTCATTGAGAGTAATTTTGGAAAGAGTTGCTTTAGTATTATACCATGAGGAATTATGGTCCCCAAATATATTTTTTACTATATTTTGCATTACTTTAAATAAATAATAAAATATTTTAATTAAAAATTTATAAATTATTGTAAAATAATGTATGCATAACTCACATATAGTATTTAATTCCATTAGATCCATGCTTAAGTTAATATAATGTGAGTGAGTAATGCTTTTACATCTATGATGTATTTCACTCTTAATCTTATACATTTGTGGAAACTTATAACACATCTAAATTTCTTAATATATTTAATTAATTTTTTTAAACTATAATAGCATGATACATAGCCCTAACCTTAACTACAATAAATCTCTTAGTAGTGTTGAAGTCTTTATCGTTAAACTCATGAAAACCCACTAGAGTTATATATATACCATCGTATACTCATTAAACCCACTAGAGTTATATATATACCATCTTATGTGATATCTTATTTTGCTTCCTTATTCATTCAATATCATTGTACTCTTAATAATCAATAATTAATGCCTTGTACTTATATTTCACAATGATTACATGGTATTATAGAAATTTTAATAATTTTTTAAGTGTTATTATATGGGATTTTTCCACACCCACACATTTATTGCTCACAATGATTATATGGCATTAAAAAGTTTTAATATTTTTTAAGAGCTAACAATTATATTAAATAAAAGAGGTTACAATAAAAAAGAAGTTGGAGAGATCATAGTTGGAGGTTCAAGGCCACCCACACAATAAAAACCCTAAATAGAACACCAAAACCAAAGTTTGAGAACAACCAAAGAAATCAAAATATGAGGTCTAAGGCCAAATACAAAACCAACCCTTAAAAGGGTGAAAAAACAACATCACTAAGTACAAGGATATGCTCTCAAAGGAGGAGGAAGATTATTCTTTGGCCCAAAAGAGCCCAAACCATAAGAATTCTCTATAAGTAGATTGATAGACCAAGTGTTATTAGGAGCAACAATGTTCATAAAAGGAACCATAATACCTCAACCAAGGGTACTAGAGTTGATCAAAGCTAAAGGTAGCAATGGAATAGAATAATTAGGAGTAGGAGAAGAAGTAATTGGTTAAGGATATGAGTGAGAGATCCAACCAGTACCATGATTAATTGAGCGATGACAAGAATCCAACCACACTATGGAGAGCATGAATACAAATGATGTTTTCTATGATATCTAGGAGGATACCTATCCCTATTGTGATTACTGGTAGAAAGACTTAAGGCTAGAGAATGTCACCTCCTCAACCTACTATGTAGAGACCTTAAAGAAAATGAAGGACCTTGAGGGGAGGGATGTCAATCATAACCCTGTTGTGTATGGAGCTACACACCAATAGTTGATAAGATTCATGAAATGTGTCAACTCATGCACCACCTTGGAATCTTATGAATGGATCTTAATATTAACATCATAAAGCACCATAATATTTTTAATTATAGAAAACTACAAAGAAATCAAATCTCCAAAATAGATAGCAACATTCCTAGCTTTCCATAGTTGAAGAAAAATAATCGCATGAAATAAATTCCATAAAGTAGTAATATAAGTAGGTCAACAACTATTATCACTAAAAAAATCATCTACCATCTAAAGAAATTAGGATGAAAAGGTTTAAAGAGTGAGTGAATCCAAGCCTAGGCAAACTGAGCATGATGATAGAACAAAACTAGATATTTAAATGTTTAAAAATTATCACAAGCAAGACTCTTAGGATTAGGAAGACCAACCCTATTGAGCCTCACTCCCATAGGAAGGCCTCGATAAATAAGATACCAAATAAAAAATGTGACCTTAGGTTCAATATTAGAATACCAAATACAATTCAAACGTGCAATCCAAGTATAGGAGGTAGAGTGAGTCAGTCATATCTGATTAAGATTGTCAATACCAAAGAAAAAATGACTAAGAAGCTAGTTAAGCAAGGAAGAAGAGTAATTCTTGAAAGGAGTATCTGCATTCCAACACCAATCCCTCCACCAAGACTCGATATCTAAATGTTGAGCTTATGCAACATGAAATCAGACATAAGCTCCTAGATATTAAGAATAGAAGGAAGATCCATTTTTTGAAGATTAAATTTATGCTTAAGGTTAGTCCAAGGAATCTAGTCCTAAGAATGCACTAAATATTTAATAAATCAAATGCCTTTGTTAAATAGCCTCAAAGCTTTAACCCCTGGCATATCAATAAGAAGTGAAGAGCTAAAAAAATAGGAAACCACTACATATTCTAAGATTTGAATGAAAGACCATTACAAAAACCATCACCAATCCAACTAATATGAGATTTCATTGCCTCAAAAGCCTAAGAAATACTTTTAACAATAAATTAACCTCGAATATTAACTGGGATATAAGTAATGACAAGAGTGTTAAGGCCAATATTAGCCCACATTTTATGCCCATGAGGCAACCTTGAAGAGATACAATGTTGAATTAAAACCTTCTAGGCTTCAGGGCCTTAAATAGCTTTAACCACCCACTTAGCACACAAAGAAATACTTTACCTATAGATATCGATGATACCCATCATGTTCTTATCAGTAGGCATGCAAAAAATATCCCAAGAAACCCAATGAAAACCATGAAAATTATTCCTCTTGGCCCAAAGAAAATTTCTAAGGATTATGGCCAACTTATTATAAGAATTCTTAGAAGGGGACCAACAAGATGAATAGTAAACATGGGTGGCAACAATAATCTTAGTGCAAACCAAAATTTTACCAACAAGAGAAAGGAGACACAAGGACCAAAAGGAAATCTTGTTTTCAAAATTTAATAATTGTAATATGGTATTGAAATTATCCTACACATGTTGCATGTTAGTCATCAAAGGTATTTTAATGTATCTTTAATGAGATTTAAAATCATATTTTTCTTTAAAGTTATGTATATAATTTATAGTGCAAGGAAACTGAAGGTAAGTGTAGTAGTGCTTCTAAGATTTATAAGTAAAGTGCAATGGGATATAACAATCACAAGATGCAGAATAATATGAAAGAAGATAAATTTGTGAGATGATTTAAATATACTATAAATATAAATGATATAAATGAATACAATGTAGCTATTGAGGAAATGAACACTCCATTAATAAAGCTACTGAACCACACATAACTATGCTACTACCTGAGAATATACCCTAAGATTCTCTATATGTGTATATATGCCTATCATAATGAGGCCCTTATTATATAGGAAGATATGTTCTTTGGGAAACACTCTACCTAGTTGTCCAAGGAACAACTTGCACATATACAACTTGTACATTGTCACTCATGCATTTGTTACATTGCATGAAGTAACTAGATAAATTCTCCCTAAAGTAATTTAATGTCCTAAATATGTACCTTGGAAGATACATTTACACAACCCAAACAATGTAATATACTGTATTTCTAACACCTCCTATATTACATTATTTGGAAAAAGAAGAATTTAGTCTTCAATACAAATCTTATTCCATTGGATAATGGAATTTGTATTCTCCTTCATTGCTTACTGTGTTCAAGTTTAGTAGGTAATTTATGTCTTCATATGATGCAAAATAAGTTGTATCTAAAGCTAAATATTCTTATTTAAATTGAATTTGTATTGTATTCCTCCTTTATCTACTTCCTCTTCTTCTTCATCTCTAGATTTACCTTTGATTTTAGTTTATGTGCTCTCATAGGTGGTTGTGCTACTACTTGATTCTTGTAAAAGTGGGGCAATTTTTTTTATCTACTTTTTGGCCTCTCTTTGATGCATTTAAGGCCAAGTAATTGTGTCAAAGAAGGATGTAGACTCCTGATGGCAACCATACAACAAGCACAAAAAGGGGTGACTAGGTTTGAGCAAAGGGGTGGTACAAGAGAGGTATCACAAAGGACACTCTAGACCCTTACACACTATGTGAGACATTACTAAAATTAATACCTTTGTGCCTATGGTGTTGCCTTGATTTTTTAAAGGAAAGAAACTTCCTTAAGATACTCGAAAATACAAAGAAATAAAAACATCGAATCACAAAGAACAAAGAAAAAGTAGAGAATATTGGGGTATAATATGAATCTAATGCACATAGTATGAAATGCATGGAAAAATGATTGAAATAAGGGAGAGGAAGAAATAGGAATAATGGAAACAAAAAATTGTGAAGTGGAAAAAGAAGAAGAAGACAAAGATAAAGGTCAACCATCTAAAATCAAGAAGGAAGCTAGATCAGAACACTGACTAGAGGATCTTATGATCAAAAAATGGTCTATGTATAAAGTGAAGAACCCGCTATGGGTGTAGTACTCACTAAATATGGACCAATAAGTGAAGTGTATAGTGTAACCCGCTATGGGTGGTTGCTCACTAGTAATTATTGTGGGGTGATTACCCACTAGGATGTATATCGAGACCTACTGTAAATGGCCAAGGAGATGATCCTATAATGGGGTGTTGAGCCCACTAAGTCAAAGAGAGACATAACCCGATAGGGGTGTTATAGTGTATGCTAATGTAAAATGATTATGTAATGTATATGCGAGTATTACCTGAGATGGTGTATGTGTATGTATGTATGTACCAACCAATATGAGTATAACATGATATGAGTGTGTGAATAAATAAAAAGAGGAAATATGAGGAGCAAAATAAGTGTGCGTGTGTACCCCCTGCTTGATGTTTCAATTAGAAAAAAATAAAAAGGGAGGAAGTGAACAAACAAATAAGAGAAGAATGTATCTCCTTGTGTTAACAAAGAAAGCAAAAGGATAAATAAGAATCATATAAAATACAAGGACATATCAAAAGAGGATTGTATTCCTTGACTTTGGAGAGAGATAATGGACATGATAAAAATATTCCAAATTCAAGGAACACAAGAAGAAAAGAGAAGAAATAAGATACAAGAGACAATCTAAAGAGAAATAAAGATAAAATATAAATGTAAGAGGAAGAAGTGATAAGGGCCCTAGTTTGGGGTTTTTCTAGGCATTAGAGTCTTAGTGAGAGTGCAATGCATATGAGCTATGACCTCCATAGGTGTCATCACATGCAATTATCACAAATTCCTAGAAACTATATGAGTAGGCAGTCATAAGCGGGCAATAATGCAATGCATGACAAGCAATATGTAAAATAGAATGGCAGGTAATCATGCATAGTATGATAGGCAAGAATTTAGAATATGTCAGACAAAAATGCAGTATTACCTAACTAAATGCCAATGCAACATGAAAAAAAATCAAGAACAATATATTTTTAAATGCATTATATTCATTGGTCCTCTAATTTCTTCACCATCCATAGAAGCCAACCTATAAGTACCTAAGCCTAGTTGTTATGACAAAGGTCCCTAACCAATTAATCTAAAATTTACCTCAAATATTAACATAAACATTAGTGTTCTTATGATTTTTCTTGAGGACAAGATCCCCAACCTCAAAAGAATGATTACAAACTTTTTAAGAGTAAGATCAGTAGAGTCTATCCTTATAGGCTCACAAATTATCTAAGGTGTGAATGCACTTCTCATCCAACAACTCCAATTGGTGCAAACAATCCACATGATACTCATCATCGACCTCAACATATTGCAACAAGATGCACAAAGAAGGAACCTCTAACTCAAAAGGAAACACTACATTAGACCCATATACCAAGACATATGGTGAGGCCCCTGTAGGATTATGCATGCTAGTACAATAGGCCTACAAGGTAGGATAAAGTTGAGTATGCCATTCACGATAGAGCTTATTAACCAACTTCTTCAACATCCTGATGAATGATTTGTTGGATGCTTCAGCTTGTCCATTACCTTAAGGGTAATAAGGATATTACCATATATGTTGAATCTTGTATTGACCATAAAAATTATGGACATTCTTGTTCTTGAAAGGAGTGCCATTGTCAGAAATAATCATTAAAGGTATCCCAAAACTACAAAGAATCTGGTTAAAAATGAACTTTGAAACTAGATTTTTTGTCATCGTAGCCAAAATTATGGCTTCAAACCATTTAGTGAAATTCTCAATCAAAGTAATGATAAAATTATGACCATATGATGACATAGAGTTAACTTTCTCGATAATGCCCAATCCCCACATGGTGAAAGACCAATAGGGAGAGATCACCTGAAGGCCTTGAGAAGGAACATAAATAGGATGATCATGGAATTGACACTTGTCATAATGCTAAACATAATTGCATGCATATTTCTCCATGGAAGGCTAGTAATACTCCATTAGAAGGAGCTTTTTGGTAACAGCATTACTGCTAAAATAGCCTCTACATGAACCTTCATGAGAATAACTAAAAGCAAGACGATATTAATTAGAGTTAAGGCATCACAAGAGGATACCTTAAAAAGAATGTTCATATAAAGTATTGTGAATTATTACAAATCGACACACTCTTTTACATAATGGATTACACTAATTGTGATCTAAACCATCAGACATCGATTCGTATTTAAGAAAATTAAATATTTCATTTTATCATGGTTCATATGGGGAATATCCAATGGTACAATAATATAGGGGAACCAAAAAAAAACTCAAGGACACAGATTCCTAGATTTGTCGAATGATAATCAAAGCTTGGTTATATTCTAACTCTAAAGGGAACAAGGATGTAGCCATAGCCATGACATACACATGGTGGTTTGAGGATATAGGGATAGACTCTACGATTACCTTCTCAAAAGAAGATAATAATTTGGTGATAATCTCTTTGTATGGTTTAGGCTCATCATCCTAAGTCTAATAAATATCATTGATCTTATTAAGCACAAGTTGAGAATTATCAAAGACCGAAAGGACCTTAACCTGCAAAGTTAAGGCTACTCCAAGACCAAGGTTTCAAACCTTCATATTATGTAGTGTTATTCATGCAAGAAAATGTTGTTTTAAGGACAAGGGGATGAACTATTTTTATGGTGTAACTAGAACGACTCTAGCTCCAATGCCCTTCATGCATCGGGCTCCATCAAAAAATAAAGTCCAAGACTTAGACTCTTCAATTTAAAAATTGAAGCACTCATCGAAAGACTCTACAACTATAGGGTGGACAACTTCTAGGAGAGTGGAGGCTAACTGATCAACAATCACCTGACCCTTGATAACCTTTTGACCTATAAAAGTTAGATCAAAATCACTAAGGAAAAATACCCACTTGGCAACTCGACCTGAAAGGTGGGGCTTAAACATAAAATAGTGCAAAGGATCAAACTTTGCAACCACCAATACCTTACGACTTATCATGTAGTGTCTTAACTTATAGGAAGCAAACACTACAACAAGGCAAAACTTATGTAAGGGGGTGTACTAGGTTTCATAGATTAAAAAAGTTCTATTGATATAGGAGATAGCTCTCTCTTTATTTTCATCATCATATTGAGCTAGCATGGCTCCCAAAGTGTGAGCAATGACCGCTATGTAAAGCAACAAATGCGTACTAGGTATAGGAGGCACTAAAATAGGCAAGGAGATAAGATATCTTTTGAGATAATAAAAAGCTTGCTGAAACTGAAAATCCCATTGGAAGACTACATCCTTATTAAGAAGCCAAAGGAAAGGCTAACACTTATCGGTTAATTGGGAAATGAACCGACGAAGAGACTGCAACTTACCTTGTAGACTACACATCTCGGTTAGGGTGTGGGGAGGAGGCATATCAATGATGACTTCTACCTTAATAGGGTCTACTTCAATGCCTCACCTAGACACTATGAAACCTAATAACTTGCTATATGTGACTCCGAATACACACTTAGTGGGTTTAATATGAACTATGTATTATCAAAGCCTTTCAAAAATTCATCTTAACACATGGACATGATCCTTTTTTTCTAGTGGTCGAGTCAAAATATCATCAACATAGTCCTGCAAAATATCATGCATCATGTCATGTAATATATAAATCATGGCCTGTTGATAGGTAATTCTTGCATTCTTAAGACCTAAAATTATGACTTTCCAATATAAGGGAGCCCATGTTGTAGTGAATGTTGTCTTGGCTTGATGTTTAGGAGTAATAATAATTCAGTTGTAACCTAAGAAACCATCCATGAGTGAGAGAATTCCACATTTGGCAATGAAATCTATGATCTGATCTATGTTGGGCAAGGGAAAATTATCCTTGATACATGTCAAGTTAATGTCCTGAAATTTGGTACATACTTTGACTGTTCCTTCCTTCTTAACTACAATAATGATATTGGAGATCCAATTAGAATAGTCAATGGCTTTTATAAAATTGATGTCAAGGATTTTTTGGAGCTCTTCCTTGACTAAAAGGGTGACCTTCAAATTCATATTTTGAATTTTTTGCATAACCGAATTAACATTAGGCTTAACTACAAAATAATGCATGATAATGGAGGGATCAAGCCTTGGTATGTTAGCATATGACCAAGCAAAAATATCCTAATATTATTTCAATAAATTGGTCAATTACTCCCACTTGTCTATGGTCAAGGCTTTTTCTAATTTAAGGATTCTAGGGGCTTCCTAAAAACCTATGTTCACACATATGGTCTCCTCAATAAGAATGGACAAGTCATACTCAAGAGGAGGTAGGGCAAGAATTACTCCTAATTGCTCAAGGTCCTTGGGAGACATAGAACCAAAGTCCACATGAGAACTAGAAGACTCAACCTACACTACGCAAGGGATAGACCCATCAAAGTAGATGTCATTCTAAGATAAAACCTTATCTATAATATGCAACTATGGGGTTAAGACATTAGGAGAGGGGTGGACCCTTATCCTCTAAACTCCCCTCTAAATCTTAATGAGATTCATCAAAGAGAAGATCTAAACAAGAAGATTCATCTTGATCGTGTGATGAAACATTTATAGAAATATTTTTAGAGGAATATTATGATGAATTGATTTGGGCTAGATATTTTGGTGAGAAAAATTCAAATGGATGAGGATATCCCATGATAGAAATGATTTGGTTTTCAAATTCAAATTTTACACATTGGTGAAAAGTAGAAGGGACAACCTTCATTGCATAAATCCAAGGTCATTCAAGAAGAAGATTAAAATATGAAGGATAATACACCACATAAAACATTTTTTTTTTAAATTTTGGTCCAACTCTAAGAGGGAGTAATATAGTGCCACAAGTATCTTCAGAATCATTGGTAAAAGTTCTAATGATGTCATTGAATGCAATTAAATATTCCCTCATCCAAATTTATGGAAGAACCTGATTCATCACATATTTCAATATTAGTTCACTCTAGGATATCGCCATTGTCTGAAAGAATATCACTTTTAGTATCTTCAATCCTTTTCAAATGAGAATTATTTGGAGCATCATCGAGATATGCATCTTAAAGCCTTTATTCTTGCAGTTGAGAGATGTTTCCTTTAATATATATAACTAGTCTTTGCAAATTGTGCTACATATCAGGTGAAGTGAGTGCTTCATTATAAAAAATAGTAAAGTTCTCCCATTTATTCCACAAATAATGATCATATTCTAAAATTGGGGTGTGATGTTCAACCATACCTTCACATTATTCAAATTCATTAATGGATTGATCTTCAAGCTCACCTTCACCTTCCTTAGATGGTTCAATTATTTCCAAAAGTGGGTTACTCTTTGTATTCAAGTTTTCAAGATCACAATCCACATTTGTAACCCTAAATTCAATTTTATCACAATTTGGAACATGTGAGTTTTCTTGGCCATCAATTTTAACAATCTCCTCCAAATTGTCTTCCAAGAAAAAGTGGTAAAATTCTATTATGTCTTCAAATTCATTTATTTATTTTATTTCAACCTCATTTTAAACCACTTTTGGTGACTTAGGGTTTCTATAAAGGGATCTATTTTTATATTTTTCTTTCTATGATCATCCCAATCCTCACTTGTAAACCAAAAATTTGAGCCATTCATCTCAAGCTCATTACAACTAGACTCATGTTGGCTCTCTTGATCTTTACAGTGATTATCTTATAAAAATAATTGATGAGATTCCACCATATCTTCAAATTCATCTCTTAACTCCTCAAATTCACTCTCAACCCTCTTTGGTGAGTCAAGAGTTTCTTCAATAAGATCAACTCTTGTATTTTGCTCCTAATATTCCTTTGTATGTAAACATGAACTAATATCCATATCTTGATGGGTTTGTTCATCCCAATCCTCATTTATGGATCCTGGATTTGAGACTTACACATCCTCTTGGATGAAATATAAGGTGGTTGTAATATTTAGACATTCAAATTTGTCCCATTGATTGTTCACCCTAGGGTTAAGCAATGATGTCTGATCCACATTTTCTCTTTACAAAACATACCATTGTTCCAATGTTATCATGGTCTCATAGACTCTATACAAATATGGGTCATCAAGATTTTCCCTTAAAAAATAGCAACTGTGGGGTGTATGGCTCCCATGTATAGTTAAATAGCTATCTCTTCTAAAATTATGAAATGGGCCACAACTTCGATATAAAACTTGTGAAACATATCATTGAATTCACTCATGAACTCATTAGGTTACTGAAAGATAGAGAAAAATTGATTTAACATCAAAATAGGGTCAACTTATTTTCTAAAATGGCTAGTAAATGTTGCTTCTAATTGAGCCCAAGAATTTATGGAACCCACAAGTAGATATAGGTACCACTCATACGTAACCTCATCCAATATGTATGAAAATAATCTACAAGGAACATATCCATTCCATAATTTCAAATGTCTTAAGATGTCCTTGTATCTTTGAATATGTTCCTCAATCGATATCACATCATGGTTAAACATGGGTAAATTATTTTCTACACCTTGAGGAATTTTATGAGTAGGCATGTCTAAGTGACTATAATAGCCAGCTATCCACAATGAAATTCCTGCTCTCGCCGAAAAATTGATGCCATTAGTAAAACTCAAAGAATAACTCCAGAACTAATCTGTTAGTCAAATGAAGATTTCTTACAAAGAAGCATGAAATGACTAACCAATATTAAATTTTTAACATATTAATCATCATGTTAGCATCAACCAATATATATATATATATATATATATATATATATATATATATATATATATATATATATATATATATATATCAATTAAACCATGAAATTGAAGAACATTCTCAAATTTGCAACACATTATCATTAATGCATCATCAAAATAGAGAATATTAGAATCAATGAAAGTGATCAAAAAAATCTCATTAGTCAAGACCAATGTATTTAAATAACTCTTTCAAGTAAAATGAATAAGTTAGCATCTAGATAGCAATTAAAGTAAACCAATTCAGGCCCTCCTAGCTCCCAAAGTGTTGAGTGCTAAAAGAGGCTAAAGATGCTAATCAAAAGGACTTGAAACATTTAGCAATTCAAAGCTCTCATGGTTACACCAAATCACATTATTCATTGCATGAACAATTCAAAAGCATTTAGAACAATAATGAACAATTTAGTATAAATAAAATAACACTAATTTAGGTGCTCCTAGCGTCAAAATGTTGAGTGGTAATTTTTCCCAACTACAAAACCACACCCACCTTAGGATTTTGATCATAAAATCCTCTCTTACAAAGAAGTTAAAACAAAACAACTTCTCTAAGGTTCTGCTATATAAACATTGCACATGTGTATTAGTAATCTCAATGAAGACATATCAAGTAAATGCTAGAAACACCTTTGTTATTGCAAGTAAATGTTAACAAGGGGCATGTGTTGGTTTATTATATTATGCCATAATTATGGTTTTTCATAAAACTTTCAAGAAAACAAATGTGAATTGACTCGCATATGACCACGATGTAAATCCTTAATTCCTTTTATCTTGAAATATTTTAGGTAGATTTTATCTTTCTTTATTAAGTAGATTTTAAACAAGTTTTATCTTGTATTAAATCCTACTTTAAGCATGAAGTAGAAGATTAAAACCTATCATTAAACATGAATTTCAAATTATGACATAATTTCTTTTATGTTGCTTTGAATCCTCAAGATGGAATAATTTAGATGACCAACTTTGTAGCTATATTAGCCTTTGAAATAATAAATAAATTATCCATCTTTGAGGAAATTAATTTTCATAAAGAGACAACAATTTATTGCTTTAAAATAATGGCCTTAAAATGTCATTATTAATTATCCCTCTTTAATGAAACAATTTTCATAAATAATAAATAATATAATGCTTTAAAACAATAGCATTTGATGTAATGTATGAATTACCTCTCTTTAATGAAATCAGGATTTTCATAAAGAAAGACGAATTTATTGCTCCGAAAATGATAGCTTATGGAATGTCATAAAAAATTAACCCCCTTTAACGAAATTGAAATTTTCATAAAGGAAAGTTCATTTATGCTTGCACAAAAAAATGTAAAGCTGAAAAAATTTATTTACCTTCAAAAATGTAAAAATAATAAAATTCCAAAGTTATAAAAATCCTTATAAAACAACAATTTTTATATAATCAAAATGACTTCAAAATGAGTTTGAATTTATTTTGGATGAAATATTGTAGCTCATTCTTGACACCCATGTATTTATTTTTGTAATTTCATTTTAATTAATTTATTTTAATCTTCAAAATAAAATAAAAAATAAAAAATCTGCAAAAGAGAAGTTAGAAAAATAAAATTAAAATCTGAAAAATAAAACGAAAAGCTGAAAATGTTAAAACACGCTATATCCAATATAATGCCATCATATTCATGCAAAATTGAAGATGTAATAAATCCATGCATGCAACCTAGTTTACTCGAATCTACATTTGCACAATTAGCAATAACCTAGGTGCGAGCTTCTAAGGAAAAAAAAAAAAAAATTTCATGTCTTAAAACTTCAATGGTGCAACCATAAAAATGCATTTAACCCCCTCTATAAGCTTAAAACATGAAAGAAGAAAAATAAACAGTTAAAACAGGCATGCAAAAATAAACTCCTATCTTGCTAATTGAATGTAAATTTTTGGTATGTGTATTCAAATAATATCTCTATTTTTATAAATAACTTCTAATAGCATCTAACCTTCTCAAAAAAATCTAGCCATTTTTCTGTGTATCAATGATGCATTTAATATTTCGGGTTTAAATGTTCGTTTCTGTTTTTCATTTGGCCTTCCACATTCTATCTTTCCTGCATTCCCATTCTGGTTGGTTTTTTTTGTTCCTTCTTTTCCTACACTTCGAAACGATAATACCTCCCATGTGTAACCACCATCTTAAATAATTTCAAATATTAAAGATCTCTTATGTAATGCTTTGATTTACACGTTAATGTGCCTTCCATTTCATAACAATAATGACTAATTCCAAACTGTACCTTACATTTTCGACACTGACACAGAAGTCATAAACAGAGCCGTTACACCTAACCAAAGCTTCGATTAAACCCTATGGTAATACACATTCGTCCAACGTGTGCTTTATCCTTCCATGCACCTAAAGTCATCAATGGGTACATTTGAAGACGCACTTTGTTTTACCTGACGTTACTATAGGCAAATAATTACACATGGGAATGCTCCTTTGAAGACGCACTTTGTTTTACCTGACGTTACTATAGGCAAATAATTACACATGGGAATGCTTCTTTTGTTAAACCTCAAACTCTCTTTTAGTATTATTCTTGTGGATGCTGCTTCTATGGGGTAATCGTGGACCGTTTCCCAAAACGGTCTATTACATGCGGTTAAAAAAAACCTCGTCTATGTCCGGCATAAGGAAAATGGGAGTTCACTCTAAAATCAATGAGAAAACAACATGGGGGCTTATTTTACACAACACTATCACGGTTATATCCTACATCTAATGACTTCATCTACATGGCTATCACATTAAATTTTGGCCCACGTGCCCATCTATAGCTGATTGTATGATATGTCCACTCCATTTTCTGCAGCTTTATTCTTCGTTGGGGGTCACCATCGTCTATGTTTTGAAGATGGACCATGTAAATTAGGAGCATATCTAATATTTCGAACCCGTCTCCTCCACATCGTAGTCTAGGTCTTCATCGACAATTTCCACATTTTTTAAGGCCTCGTCGTATTCGTGTAGCTCACCGCCGTAATGACTATGTCCATGCCACCGACATCGAACAGCCACATCACTAGGAGGTCCAGTGCATCAACACTAGTTAGCACTGCCTTGTCACCCGTTGTGCCATGATTATGTTGCATCGATTACCCCTTTCTATGTACACAAACCCGACAGATATGATTTGTGAAGCTCCATGGATCATCAAACTCAATTTCCATTCACCATATCATCATTGCAACTGCCGTCGAGTCGACGTCGGGCCTTCTTCGTCTACCACACCGACTGGTCAAACACATCCACACAGAGTAGGGTTTGAAAGTCCCATCACCTCGCTCGACCTTGGGCCCGACACATCATTCAAATGCTTGCTCTTCGACATAATTGCCATCTCAAAGTCTATCGCCGAAGTGTGGCTAGCATCTTGAGAGAGGATTGGTCTTTAGCTCTCATGTCCACATCGTCACATAGGGTCCGTGAAAATCTTCACTGTGCCACACTATCGTCACGTCACGCACCCCTGCCTTCCACATGGAATCACATTACCACATGGGCCGTCTTATTTGGCAGGGTTCTGATCCATCTCGAAACAGGTGTTGAGGCCCCACTCTGTTGCGACTTGCGAAGACCAAAGATTAAACCATATTATTATTTGAAATGGAGATTTAAAAATAAACAATCATACCTTTATTAAATAAAGATCTCACCTTGCCATAAACAATATTAAAACATTATAAAGGTCGAGTCTTTAGGATATATATATATATATAATTTATTTTGATTTATTATTTTATTTTTAATACACGTGCGAAATATGTAATTATATATATATATATAATTTTATTTTTTTATTTTTTATTTTTTTTTTAAATGAAGATTTATTTACTTTCAGATCAATATATCTAAAATCTTTAACTTAACATAAAAAAACCTTAACTTAAACATTAAAAATTAAAACAGACTTTTAACAACAATCAACAATTCCTAACATCACACATTAACCAATGAAACAATAATATCACCCTCCTACAACAAGACAAAAGAACCAGAAAAAAAAAGGAGAAACCATGAAGTTCGCATGGACGGATCATATTAATAATGATAGCTCAAATACAAACCAAAAGTAAAAGAGAGGATACCTAATAGGACTAGTTGTGGAGCAGCCACAAGAACCTTCCACCTTCCTTGACTTACTGGAGAGTGCTCCAATTTATGAAATTTTAATACACTTTGGTATGGCTGTAGAACCGTTAGAGAGGAGGTGTCCAATATTGGAACGCATATCATTCCTTTCTTTTTAATGCCTCTGATTTAAGAATGTTAAGGACTATTGGATTTTTAATCAACTGAATCCAATGCCTCTGGTGGTTTAGTGTGTGAAAAAATATCTAAAACTATTTCCATAGTGTAAAGTCACAAAGTATGGATGGTGAATTATTTAGGGTGGAACCCGAGTGCTCAAGTTGGACGAGGATGTCAAACAGATTATGGATAAAGAGAATTTTCTTAACTATCCAATGAGGCTTAATGGACATGACAGGGACATCTCTCCAAATGGCACACTCCTAGAAGGTAGTGTGAGAATGATTGTGCTAGATTTCCAAAAAGATTATAGTAATATAAAAGTTATCTAAAATAAAAATATATCCATTAAAAATGAAAATAAAAAATCATACCACAATTTTCCTTCCTTAAAGGAAAGAAGCAATATACCACATAAAATACTAAATATTTTTTTGACCTTGGATTCTGATTAGAAGAGTGAGTTTGAAAGAAGTACATATCCTTTAAACAGATCTAACTCACGAGGAGGAGCCCAAAAAAAAAGCTACTGAAGATTACATACGAACCAGGAATAGTTAATTAAAAAAAAATCTGGATATTAAAAGCTCAAAATTAATTATTAAAAAAAACATTAGTAAAAGATCTATATGATTACATTAAATACAAAGACTCAAACCCACAGGAATGATCCACCGAAAAATAACATTGAAAGGAATAGATGTAAGAATGTTTTAAAATATTTAAAAAAAAATTACCTTTTATAATTTATAACTACCTATTTTTTTTTTTCCTAAAGAACAAATTTTCTTTTTTTCCTAAATTAGTTTGATCTTATTAAGAAACAAAAATGAGTACACCATTTAAAAAAAGAATGTACTCATAACCTTAGCCCTCAGGATCAATGTGTTAGGAAAGGATTTCCTTCCCTACTATAGTATTATCGTATTAAAAAAAAATCATGAATTTTACTAATTATATAAATAAAGTAATTTAAAATTATTAATATAATTTTTTTACATTCAATTTGAAATATGTTTTAAAAAAAAATCTTAAACATAAATATTTTAAAATTATTTTAATTTTTTAAAATTGCAAAAAATATATTTTCAAAACGTTTTATAAATATAATAAATATAAAAATTTATTAAAAAATTATATATTTATTTATTTACTTATAATTGTTATAGTTCTTAAGTTAAATAAAAATAATGCTTTATAAAAATCACTTTTAAACAACTAATTTTGTTAAGTTGGTTGTATCTATTTTTAGTAACTACCAAGTTGGAAGTACAAATGCAAAAAGGTGTTTAGTGGATCTGCTCTTCCATAGGATATAGTTTTGCCAGAATTAACCTTTTGATCTTTTGTTACATGTGGGACACATTCATTCCCAATTCTATGGACCATTCAACACATCTCAAACTTTCTCATATGGTTCGAGATCATCAGAAAGTCCAACAAGAAACTAAGAAGAAGACAGTTAACAATGATAAGCAGGTTCAAGGTTTGATTACTTATTTTTCTTCTCTGAAGATTTTAGAAGATTTCGGGGAAAACATACCTCTAATTTTTTCACTCTTCTACTTATGAATGCTGATATCTGGTGTATTGCAGCAAGATATAGCTATAAGTTTTTTTTGTTGATATTATCTTCTATTCTTATGTATATTCAGTTATGGATGCTTTACTCATATCCACCTCATTTTATTTTTTAGTTGGTGGACAATGCTAACACCAAAATATTGTAATGTTTCCCTTAATCATATAATATAATCTAGTTTTAAAAAAAATTACAAAAACTGTTCCCAAAAAACCTATACCACAGTAGTATTATTGTTTACTGTCTGACGAACACAAAAAAAATTCTACTTTCTGCTAAGGAAGTTTGAACTTTGTAATGTTAACATTCGTCTCTTTTTTGCAACAGCCTGGCCACCAGGGTTTGGCCAGCAAGGTTTGAATTTTGTAATGTTAGCACATTGAAAATTCGTCTCTTCTTTGCAACAGCCTGGCCACCGATGCACTGAAAATTCGTATGCTACTCATCTTCTAGACTGCGGCAAAGAAAAGTCAGCTTTTCGTGTGACGCCGAAAATTTCGGAAACAGATCGCCCTTGCAGATGTCAAGTTGCCTGCCTTATGATCTCAAAATATTGGAGAGAATTTAAAATCCTATGTACTAATGTAATATAAAATTATATTAAATGATGTAACATTGAACATACTCCGAAATTGCTATCAATCATGATGTCTACACCCAAAATAGATCATAGGGTTGGGCGGAATCAGGAGCGTAGATGTGAAGATGTCAAGCGTCTCTAAATCTTCTTAACAGATGAAAAATTTCCTTCTAAATTAAGAAAAAAATAAAAATAATTGTAGACAACTTCACCACTTTGTTAAAGATTCATTGCACAATGACTATTTAAACATTCATTGCACATCTACTAATAAGGCAAAAATAACCTTTATAACAACAAATGTCTCGGGACACATACTGTATATGGTCTTCCACGTTACCTGACTATATCTATGCTTCCGAGCAACTTGTTTTAAATAAAAGCGACGGCGACGGACCGACCTTGATGGTGGGTCAGTCAGTCCTTATAACAGAGGAGATGAGCCGCTCAATGACCTGTCGCTCAAATGTTATATATACATTCGCGCCCTCGTATTGTTCTCCAACAATAGTTTTGATCTCCACGTTTCATTACATTTCTAATATATTTTATCTCATTGCATAGACGTCTTTAATGGAGAAGGTCGTGATTGTGGTTGCGGTTGAAAAGTCTGGCTGTAAGCTTAGACGAAAAATTTTCGGGATTGTTGCAAATGTTCATGGTATATCATGGGAGAATAGACGAGATGTTTTTAAGGGTTATTTTACTTATCTAAAATTTTGCAGGCAATTGTTTTGATTCTATGGTTATGCAAATTTGAGGATAATTTTTGTTCCCTTGATCTACACGATTGAATTATGTCACACGTCTTTTGTTTACAACTTCAAAGTAAAAATTTCATCTGTTTTCTTTGGTTTGATTTTCATTTTCTTTTTTTGAAGTTATTGGTAATGTGTTTGTATGTGTGGATATATCGGAGGAGTGGAGGAAAAAGCAGTGGATGCATCGAAAAACACTCTAACAGTAAAGGGAGTGGTGGATGTTGTGGAACTCGCTTACAGAATGCAAAACCTGAGGAAAACAGCCAAAATTGTGAGCGTTCAACCTGCTGCGAAACATGGAGACAGGAAAAATAAAACTAGGAAGAAAATAAGAAAAAGGCTAAAGTATGATATTTATGACCAATGTAAATAGGCAACATAATATCAAAAGGCTAAAGTATTTTGAAAAATTCATCGGAAAAAGAAGTGCATGGGGCAAGAGGGTTGATGCTTAGAAGGAAGGGTACAATCCAATCATTTATAGGTTATGTGCAGTGCAGAAGATACAAAGAAGGATATTTTTACAGCGAAGTGATGACAATGTAGCAGATAATATTACTACTTGGAAAGAGTAATAAGAAAGAAAGCTAGTACAAGAGGATCCTAATCCCTCCATTAGCTAAATATTTATAAAGACAGGGATTATTCTTTCTGATACATATGAAGAAGCCAAAATTCCTTTCCTAAGTTTCTAATATTCTAAAACTTACCTTGAATATTGCATGTCCAATGGATAAGGTTGTCATTTGTTGGTTATTTTACTCCTACAAGTAGAAGTCCCCTATGAGTCACTAGAATAGTAGTGAAGTTTTCATTACTGTGGGGTAGGTTCCTGTCATATATAGAAACAAGCATAACTAGATGAGAGGCCCTAAAGCTCCATCCATGCAGCTAATTTAGAGAAAATATTTGCAAATGAAACTGTACACCGAAGAATGATAACATGCTTGAAACTCTCTTCACCATGAGGTAAAGTCAATAATTTGAAATAAGTTAATAAGTAAATTCAACCTTTTTAGTGGTAACTAAGCCTCACCCCATCATCAATAGTTACCCCAAGCCTTATCAATGGTGACTAAAAGGGTTTGTTTGGTGATGAGACCTCCAATAGTTTGATGGAATAACACCTTCCTACATGAGTATTTGTAGTGACCTAAAACAAAGGTATTTTCTCTTGGTAATTGGATTTTAGCACTTCATATACCTAGGGGTAGTTTTTCAAATGCAAAAAATTGTATCTTATCTTCTTTTGGTGCATACCCCTATTAGATAGACTAGATAGGTTTTTGTTTTTGTACTTTACTTTCCACTATGTTGCATGATATCTTTCCTATTTCCTCTTTCTTCTTAAGTCGGTTAGAGTAGGAGAAGACAAGTGTGACAATAGAAAGATGAGTGTCAAAGGATATATCTAAAACCAAGGAACGAACCTTGGGTAAAAATCCTTTAAGGTCTTCTGATGGGAACCAAGGTCGTCTGATGGGAACCACGTCTAACACTTCTCTAGACTTCCTAAAGTAGGTGCCCCCATATGAGGAATAGGGCACCTGACACACCTACTCAAAAAATGTGGTTGAAGCCACAACCATGAAGGGTTGCTATGTCGAGGGAGTATAAGGGGGTCACAATAGATATATCTTATACCAATGCACGTGAAGGAAAAGTATCACAATTGTAAAGCATAAAATCTATGGAATATTCTAGTATGTCAATAACACAGTGAAGTAAGGTTCTACTATTTTTTTGCTTTAAATTCTCCCATTGAGATGCTCTACTATGCTCCGAAGGATTGTTTATAGATTAATCATATCAATAATCTTGTCACTTAGCATTCACACTCATTCTTAATATAATTCATATCATTACAAATATTTTTGACATAAATTAAATAATAAAATAAAACTTTCATTTATATATAGATATTGAATAAAAACTTATCCAAGAACTAATTCAGTAGTGTAAGCTTGAATTATATAAACTATTACATTATTAACATTAAGTAAAATCCATCACATTTTATGTCATATTCCAATTTTATTTTTATTTTATCAATAATATATTATTTACTATATTAAATTATTCTATAATAAAGTTTATATTGTTTAGTGCAATATTTGGTGTTAGAGGAAGAAGTCAAAATTTGCTTTATTTACGAGTGTCCAAAGAATAGATCCTGTTTTTCAATGAATCTTATAAAAGACTAACATAACAAAAAAAAATATCACATAATCTATTAGATTTTTCTATCCTAATCATATTAGTTTTTTTTTTACATGGATTATATTTTTTAGTTTTTTAATTGTTTTTCATTTTTACGATGCATTGGTTATATTTAGAGTAATTGCTTTATTTTTTTGTTAAAATATATTTAGTTAGAAGTTTCAATATGAAAATCGTCTTTACTCGATTATTTATATTGTTTGTCATCTAATGGGTTTTGTCCTAACGTTGTAATGTGAATATGATAAATAAAATTGTGTTTTATCTTAGTTGGAAATTTTATATTTGACTATGTTAAACATGTCATATTATCTATGGAGCTTTTTTTTTAGATAAAATTCAAATTGATATTATATCCATTGAAAAGCAACCTTAACTAAGTTGTGATTATCACTTCTACGAGATGTATGCATTCTTAAAGTTTTTAATTTATATCATTTAATTCTTGTGGACTTTCCGTTAGTGTACATGATAAAAGGACATAAATGCATTTCTTCACTTTTAATTTCTAACATATAAGTATGTTCCCATATATATTTTGCCTCAAGCACCATTAATTTTTACTTGTTATCATAGATTCATATGTATGAATTGCACAGGCCTTATGAAAACTAAAAGCAAAGATTGAAAGTGTTACCTTATACTTTAATTACGTGTCAACCCAATAAGAAACCAAAATGGAAGATCACATCAGATCATTTTACGGCAAGAAGGCGCAAATTTTTGCATTGGAAAGTGTTCAGGTGACTTTGAAGATGAATAAACGTATCAAAATATAGATGTTATTCCAATCAATAATTTCATGGTTTTCTCTTTTTTCTTGAACTTACGGTTCCGACCTATTTGTATGAAAACACAGTTGATCTGTCATGGTTGATAACATCCATTGTAATGCATTGTTTGGTGAAACATTGTTCAATGTAATTAAATGTTTGCTGAAAGTACACACCTATAGAAGAGAGAAGCATTGTTCATAGTTGATATCTTCCATATTGTAGTGTAAGGGATATAATCACGTTACTTTGTTATCTGTAAATGGTTTGGTTTTAATGGTTTAGATGTTTGATTAAAAGATGGTGGAATCATTTTCAAATTTTTAAAATCTGCAATCGTAAGGTTTGTTTTTTCAAAAACAAATAACAAGAAACAATCACAGCTAGAAATACCGTAGATTGCGGAGCATTGTATGGAGGAGATGTTTTTTTTTTTTCAACCTAATATATTTAAATAAATTCTTTTATGAATTCTGAGAAGGAAAAGAAACACTTATGCTTTATAATTGATTTCATGGATATCAATATATGATCCACAAATCAGAAGAAAGTTTACAACTAGTATAATTATCACTTGACGGCTTACCTAATAAACAAATAGGTTGGTTTACATCAAAATTTTAATTATTGGTAAATTTATTGAAAATAAAATATTTTGTTTTTGTGGGGATATTTTAATTGTATGGTATTGATGGTAATTTTCGAAAGAGGTCTTCTATTATTATTATTATATCAAAAGGAAGTTTGGTTCCTAATGGTTTTACCTAGTATTATTATTATTACTTTATTTTAACAAATAAACAAAATATTTTAATTAAAAATTCATTAAATATTGTAAAATAATGCATACAACATTTATATAGAGTATTTAATTTCATTGGATCCTTACTTAAATATTTCAATTAGAAATTCATAAATTATTGTAAAATAATGCATACATCAGTCATATAGAGTATTCAATTTCATTGGATCCATACTTAATTTGATGTGATCTAAGTGAACAATATTTTTACAATGTGATTGATTTCACTCTCAAACTTATAACAAACCTAAATCTTTTCATATATTTAGTCAATAAAATTTTAATAGCCTTATCCTTAACTCCATTAAATCCCTCATCAACATTAAAGTTTTCATCATTAAACTCATTAAACCCACTCAAATTATATATATACCATTATAATTTCTTGGCATGGGACTCATTCTAAGGGACTGCTGCCCATAAGGGATCATCGAGATTCGTTCCTCTCTTTCGTAAAAGTGGTCTTAGGGTCTTTCATTGACAAAGGTAAGCAGATTCAGTATGATCTCTTTTCTGAGAATCACAATCTCTGGATCCCTTCAGATATCAATTGTAGGAATATGGAAGAATGTTCATGGGACCTCATTGGTAAATTTCAAGGCAGTCGGCCGGATCTAGACTCCATTCAAAAATAGGTTATTTTAGATTAGAAACCCCTAGGCTCCATTAATATTATTGCACTGCCCAAGTCCTTTTCCTTGGTAAATATAACCTGCAAGGAATATTCGAGGAATATTTTGGAAGGAGGGCCTTGCTTTTTTGGTCATAGAGGAGTTTTTCTTTGAAAATGAGGTATTGATTTCAACCCTTCTTCATAGAAAGCAAATCTACTTCTCCTTTGGATGAAATTACTTGGTCTCCCTATGCACTTTTGGTTCTTTTATCTGCTCAAGGGTATTGCATGGGGTATTGGGGAGATTATATCAGTGGATGGCCCAAGTTTGGTGAAATGAAGGATGAACTACGCAAGGATGTGTGTCATGGCTAATATTGAAGCGGATCTACAATATTAAATAGAGTTTAATTCAGAATTGGGATCCTAGAAACAACCTCTGGAATATGAGAACAAACCACCACTATGTAACTACTATGGAAGTAGGGGCCATGTGTAAAATTTGGGCTCATCCTTCAAAAATCAAGTGGCAACTCAGAAGAAGAAAAATGGCTCTACTTTGCTACTTAGAAATCCATTTGAGCTACTAGGAGTAGTGGTACTCATAGCCCCATAACTCAAGGAGAGTTAAACTTCTCAAAATAAGGGTATAGATTTTGGGTTATTAAGAATCTACTTTTTTTGACCCCAAGATCTAACTTCTCCCTTGCCCTGGCTGGTGGTAAATATCAAAGTGTTTCTTCTCCTTTAGGTGAGGAAGTTCAGCCTAATATAGGTGTTGAGGTTGAAGGGGCCCAATAATGGCTGACTATGGACACTTCATTGACCCCAGTGCAGCTTTCTTATGATTCCTTGGCTTCAGACGGTGTCCTAGTGAAGTCCTTCATTGTTTTAGATCCACTTCAGTTGGGTCAAAATTATCGTCTCCCTTATCTAGGCAATATGGTGATTCTCTTACATGAAAGCCCTTTAGCTGGGATCTGTATGAAGGCGTCTGCACCAAATGAGGTTTTTGAGCCCATTTTATCTTTAGTAAGGATATGGCTAGACATTTTTCTAGAGGAGGTAAGCCCTAATGGTATGGTTTTATTCAATTATTTTGAAAATATTAATTCGAATGAACCAGTCCTGCAAGATTTGTAGTTAGCTTTGGGTAAAAAACCTTTGTCTTCTAATCCTCTCAAGCATGACTCCTCTAGCCATAAAACAAGGAGTTATTACAAAATATTGGTTGTGAGAGTAGATAGAAAGGTTGGCAAACCTTCAAATTATTCTCGAAGAAAAAAGGATATTGAGTATGATATTGCTAATGGATCTCAGACCTAACTCAAGGTTGATTCTAGGGTAGAATCAAGGGGAAAGCAATTAAAAATGGAGGCTTTTACTCACCCTTATCAGTTGCTCTTGGTTGATAAAAATCCAAATTCCATAAATGAAGTTTTTATACTGGAACATAAGAGGATTGAATGGTCCATAAAAAAGGTAGAGTTTATCTTCTCTCAAGAAGTATTTGTCTTCGGATATCATCTTCATTCAAGAATCCAAAATTGAGAGCAATAATTTTGACTGTGTGCATAAGTCTATTTGGAATGGGGTAGGTTTTATAGCGAGTTCTACCACTGGGGCCTCTGGTGGTCTTTGTTTTTTTTGGAATAAAATTAAATTTGATGGCTTTGTAATTTCTTCCTCTGATCGTATTATCAATTTGCTATTCTTTTACAAAAATACTAACCTAAGATGGGTTATGACCAATGTATATGACCCTAATTCTAGTCTAATAAGAAAAGCCCTTTGGTCGTCCTTCCTTCAAATGAGAGAGTTCTTTAAGGAGGAAGCCTAGATTTTGGTAGGCGATTTTAATACTCCGCTATTTCTATATATTAAAAAAGGGTGGTAATAAGCCTTGTGAAAGGAGTATGAAGAAATTTTATGATTTTATCAGTAATAGTGATACGATGGACTGATTTGAAAGGATCTCAATGTACATGGAGCAATCACTATATAGGAAATCGATCGATTATTTCTAGATTTGATAGGGTTTTTTTATCTAAGTAAGCTTTACCTTTGTTTGGCAATACTTTTCTTTTTGCTTTGCCCAAGGTGGGCTTTGATCAAATCCCTTTATGGTTAGAATCCTCTCGTTATGACATGTTCTTCCCAAGACCCTTTTGTTTTGAGGCTATGTGGTGTTCACATGTTTAACTCGAACAACGAATCATGAAATGGTGGTATTCTGAGGTTCCTGGTGTGGGAATGCCATGTGTGGCTGTTAAACTAAAGATTATAAAAGGAAGGATTAAAGCTTGGAATAAACATGTTTTTGGAAATATTTTTCAAACAAAACAATATTTAAAAAGTAAATTATTGGATATGCAAGCTAAAATTGAAGAGAAGGGATTCTCAAGCGAGCTAAGAAATAAGGAAAAATTGGTCCTATCCAATCTCCATAACACTATGGCCCAAGAAGAAATCCTATGGAAGTAGAAGTCATGGGCCTTATGGCTAAAGGAAGATGATAGAAACACAAAAAAAAATTCATGTTTCAACTTTAATACATAGAAGTGCCAACTATATCTAGAAAATTATCGAGGAGGATGGGTCAAAATTGTTAGATATCCAAGAGTTTTGAAATGAAGCTATTTCTTTTTAGCTCTCTATTAGTTTTGAAATATGCAAGGGATGTGGAGGTAGAAAATTCCCTGTTGCAGTCAATCCCCTCAATTATGAAATCTGACATGAACCGTTTTCTTGAAGATACCTTCCAAGATTCAAAAATTAAAGAAGTTGTATTTGTGATGGATGCTTTGAAAGCTCTAGGTCCAGGTGGATTTCCTCCATTGTTCTTTTAGTGGTTTTGGCACATAGTGGGGCTTTGACATTTGTGAGGTTTTCAGATATGCCCAATACTCTAAATATTTTCTCTATGGAGTGAAAGCTACTTTTTTTATCTTAATACTAAAGTCTACCAAGGATATCAGTTTCAAAGACTTCAGACCAATAATTCTCTGCAATACACTTTATAAAATCCTGTCAATATTAGTGAATAACTACCTAAAGAAGTTTATGCCCAATTTAATTGATAAATCTCAATTTGGTTTTGTTCTGGGTAGGTAAATCTTGGATGGCATTATCACAGTTCATGAAACATTGCATTCCATGTAGAAGAGTGGTAGAGTAGGTGTGTTTTTTAAATTAGATATGAATAAGCCTTACGATCATGTTTCGTGGGATTTTTCATTTGCAATGCTTACCAAATTTAGTTTTAGCAACTATTGGATTGAGCTCATCAAAACATGCATCACTTCGGCTAAATTTTTTATTCTCATTAATGGTGCTTCGACTGGATTTTTTCTAAACCTTAGGGTTTTGAGATAGGGTGACCCAATCTCCCCATATTTGTTTATTCTTATGGCTGAAGCATTGGGAAGAACTTTTATCTACAACCCTGTTATCAAAGGAATTAATCTTGCCCTATTGATTGATCTGTTGTCCCACCATCAATTTGCAAATGATACCTTCCTTTAACTTCTTACTTCGGTGGAGCAGGCTCAAGATATGAAAGTCATATTATATTCTTATGAAGGGGTGGTTGGGCATAAAATTAATTTATTGAAGAGCCTTCTATTTTTATTGAACACCCTAGAGCATCGATAGAAGAAAATTACTGATGTTCTAGATGCAAGATAGCTTCCCTCCCTAAATCCTACTTGGGCCTACCTTTGTTCATTGGTCGTATGAAAAATAATATTTGGGACCCAGTGGTAGAAATATTGCAATCTTGTTTGGCCAACTAGAAAGGCAATCTCTTAAGAAATATTGGAAAAAATTTACTCATGAAGACAGTGTTGTAAAGTATTCCAGTTTACTTTAGTCTCTGTTCAAAATACCCATAAAAGTCCTATCTAAATTATAATTTTTAAAAAAATATTCTTGTGGATAGACCCTCAAGACCACAAAAAGTTCTATTTGGTTTTTTGGGATCAAGCTTGTGTAAGGAAAGACAATGGAGGTCTTGGGCTTCCGAATATCATGTTAATGAATGAAGCACTAATTCTCAAACATGGATGGAATGTGCTTAGGATTCAGGGGCCTTATTGTATCAATATCATAAAAAATAAGTATCTTTTACATAATGAAAATCAATTGGTTGTGAACATTACCCAATAAGGTTCTATATTCTAGTAGAGCTTGAGAAAAATCAGAATGAATCTACTCTTGGGTGCAAGGTGGGTTGTGGGAAATGGCTCTATCATTAATTTTTGGGAGGACACTTGGATTCTTGATATACTGCTTATCCTCAATATAGCTCTAGCTCTTGTTTTTTCTCTTACCCATAGAATAGATTGATACAAAGTTGAATATTTCACTATGGGAAGGGAACAGGAGGTGCCGAAAATAAATTCCTCAAAGAGTATTTGAATTCAGGGATGAAGCATTAGCCTGGGGGACCATTTATAATCACCTTAGATTCTATAGCCTTGCGAGCCAGCATATGGAGGACTCTATCATTTGGAAAGCTGAAAGTGAAGTTTGTTACTCTGTTAGATCAGCCTACCACATTTTTGATGCAAATACTTAGTGTTGGTTTTTACCAAAAAAAGTTTGGCTTAAAATCCTGACTTTGAAAGTAAATTTTTTTATTTGTTGGCTATTCAAAATAAATGGTTAACAATAGAAAATATTCACAAGAGGGGGATGAATTTGATTAATAGATGCTACCTATGTGAAGCTTCAAAGGAAACTTGTTAGCATATTTTTTTTTTAGATTCCCTTCTCAGTTTTAGTAGTTTCTTAGGTGTTGTCCCCTCTGGATGTTAGTTAGGTTTTAGAAAACACAATATCTAATATGTGCCTATAGTGGACTTCTCCTTTTGAGTTCCCTCAATTGGAAAAACTTTGGTCTTTATTTCTCCCACATTTTTTTTGTAGCATCTAGTGGAAACACAATCAGAGAGCTTTCAAAAATTCAAGGCATGATCCAGATTGGGTTTCTTCTAGAGCTCTTGGAGCTGCTGTGGAGAATGTCTCTCATTGTTTCTCAAATCTCAAAGCAATTTATTTGTATGAAATCCTTATGGAGGCTAAAATTGGCTTTCCAGCTTCTTGAAATTCATCTAAACAACCTTCTACTTTGGTGTGCTCAACCACCTTATGGTGTCCTCCTCTTGAGAGTTGGGTCAAATTGAATTTTTATGTTGCCTCGAATGGAAATTTGGACCTTGTGATTGTTGGTGGGTTAATTATAAATTCTAAGGGTGAGTTTATTGGTGCATACACAGAGAATATTTCTATTCAAACCTCTTATTTTGCTAAAGACAGGGGTCTCCATCAAGGGATACTATTGGTAGAAACACTTAAATATCAAAAAAATATTGTAGAATGGAACTCTTTAAATCTAGTAAATATTGCCAATTCTATTAGCAAGCCTTACTGGAGCATTTTGAATATTATAGAAAAGGTGTCTAGGATTTTGAAATCAAGAGAGGAGTTCAAAGTTCAGCATATTTATCAGTAAGGCAATAAGGTCACAGATTATATGGCCAACTTGTGTATTTCTCAACAAGACCTGAGGGTCTGGTTGGATAATTTTTGTCAAGACCTTGAATCTCTTGTTTTTGATGATCATAGTTAGTTGTTGGTTGTACATGATTAGTATGGAAATTCACTCCATGGAATATTTTCTAGATGTTTTTTTATTCTTAATTGGGTGGGCCATCTTAATTGGTGATCTTCATATGTCCCCTAACCTTTTTTAGCTGACTATCTTTGGTTGGGCATATTTGTGTGGATGTTGGTCAAATTTTTTCTGGCCTCATTCCCCATGGTGTCATTGTTGTATGCTCTTCTAGCGATATGGTGATGTTTTATGCTCTTGTGGTGATGTGGTGATATGTTTGTCTGTTCTGGAGGAAAATCACTCTACTCTTTTGGGTACATTGTAGGTTGTGGTCTCCTTTTTCAACAAAATTTGGGATGTGGTTAACAAGCATATGGATATGACCACCCCAAACTAGGTCTACTATAATGTTCTTTTGGTTTTTGATATCAGGTAATATTTTATGTTGGTTTTATGGGGCCCTCTCTATTTTGTTTTGCTGAGAGAGGTCTGGTTCCTTTAGTTGTTGTTACTTGGCTTTTATGGTATGTTGTTTGTATGGGACCCTCTCTATTTTTCCTTGTTGAGGGTGGCATGTTATTCCTGCCCCTTGGCCAAGGTTATGCATAGCGGCTTAGAATTGGCTAATATTTGAGACATTTGACCAAGGCCCATTAGCCAAAAATTTTTGGGTGCAATTTTTTTGGGGGGGTCGATTCGCCCCAATTTTATAATAATTTGACCATTTTAAGTTTAAATTTCCAACATTACCCCTAATAATAGTTAACCTTCTACATGTGTTTCGACACTATTCACCTGGATTTTGAAACTGATTCGCCAAATTTTTATAAATACATTTTGGAGCTGACCCCTTATGCATAACCCTGCCCTTGGCTATTTTTGATTTAGTGTTGTAGTTTAGTGCATTCTCATGCCCTATCTCAACCTATTGTAATAGTTTTGGGGACCTCAAAACCCCTTCGTTTACCAAATCAATATATATGTATACCATCATATGTGATATCGTAATGTATTTATTCATCCAATACCATCATATGTGATATCTTAATGTCCTTATTCATCGAATATCATTGCACTCTAAATAATTAATAATTAAGGTCTTGTAGTTTTTTTAGTTTTAATATTTTTTAAAGTGTTATTATATAGGTTTCTCCAACATTCACACATGTAATACACTCACAATCATTGCATGGTATTAAAATATTTTTTAAATATATAATATGGTATTGAAATTATCCTACACACATTATGTTACCTATCAATGGCATTTTAATGTATCTATAAAGAGATTTAAAATCAAGTTAAGCTATATAGTTTAATAATTAATATATAGCAAAGAGGTCGACATACTAGTAAATTAGGTTATAAATATAGTTTATGGTTATTGCTCTCAAACCACTAAGAAATAGAAGGGTATGAGTGGTATGTGTAGATGAGTAGAATTCCAATTATGAGTTATATATATATATATATATATATATATATTCTATTTTTTAGAAAGTTTTGTTTATGTTTACTTTGATATCTTTTTGTTAAGTAAATAAATATTTTCCTTTAATACATATATTAACCATCAATATTATTTTAATGTATTTTTAATTATAACATATATATATATTTAAATTAAATATATAATTTAAATGTATATAATATATATACTTTTTTAATTAACTTATATAACCACAACTTTGGATGTTTTTTTACATGGTGGAATCAGTAGCCGCCACAAAAGTTGCACAACTTTTTACAACTTTAGATATTATTTTAATTTAATATTAATTTTTAAAAAATTCACTTTCATAGTCGTATAGACACACACCTCGTGGTACACGCCCTATAAATAAAAGATATCCCAAAGCCTTAATCACTAGTTGTCCCATAGGGAAAAGGGTGTTATTTTTTATTGTCATTTTATGCATTAATGTTATTAGGAGTACAGAAAAATAATCTTGCATTGATAATAGTGCTAATTAAATACAAACACTAAGGCTAAATATAGCCTTAGATAGCGATAAAATAATATCGCTAACAAACCTAAGAATAATATCCTAACAAAAATATATTCTAAGAATATCTTCCAACAATAAGAAGTATCGGTAAAGTAAATAAACTAACTAGGAGAATTACCAAATAAGGTAATAACTCTAAAATCCCCCTTATTACATTATTTGGGTAATACATATACATCCCCCTATACAACAATATTTGGGTAAAGTATATAACTGCCCCAATACAGTGAAGAAGAAGAGAAATGAAAGAATGTTGGCTCTTGCTTTGTATTTGGCTCTAGCTCTGGCTCATGGCTCTGGCTAAGGCTCTAAGAGTACCTTTATATTTGTACCTTTGGGTCTATCTTAGGATCTTCCTATGAATCTACCTCTAGATCATTGTCTCTGGATTTTCCTATAGATCTACCTCCTAAACTTTGTCTCTAGGTCTGTCTCTAGGTTATTGTCTCTGGGATTGCCACTCGGTCTATCACTAGATTTGCCTCGAGGTTTACCATGGGTTTTACCTTTTTGTTAGAAGCCAAACAACATTTATTTCATCATGGTCCATTATGTGACATCATTCCATCCAAAATAAATATGAATATTTTTGGCCATTTTCACTTTGTACCAACAACTGGAAGAAGAGTGATTCGTACATTCACATGAATCACAAAGATGTAATTTCTAACATCTAGTTGCAACATATCCTGTCTTTCCATAATGACTAAAATAATGTTGTTTAGGAGTTGTAGGAGATTTATGTTTTACAAATATGGTATTACTGGTACTTGCATGTCCAGTATAGCCAAGGCCTTCAATATTTGCCCTAACATTTAGTATTATTGGAGTTTTAATGCCTTGTTCCAGTTTACCTAATCTCTCACCATTGAATCCCATTTTCTTCACCAGTTTGGATCCAAATCCTTTGGTGTATTTTTTAAAACATCCAATTTTGTCATCTTCATAAACGCTTTTAACAATATGGCATTTGTCACTATTGATGAGATTATGGAGTTCATTTTTAAGAGGTTCAATTTTTAAGTCACTAGTGTCACAAGCAAAATATGCTACTATGGTGACATCACCTGTGCTACAACTGATATCTACCATAGAAGGTATAAGGTCACCTATATCAGAACAAGTATTGGCCATCATAGGTTCAAGGTCACATGTGTCACAACAAGCATTCACCACCATGGGTTGAAGGTCACTTGTGTCACTACAAGCATCGACCATTAGGGGTTTGACCTCTATTTCCTCACTAATATCCCTTTTCACTTTATGTTGTGCAATGTCAAGAGAAACCAATGACATGTATATTGCCCTTACAACACCAATAGGGATTAGAACACCATTTTTCTTAATGTCTTCAGAACACACAAAATCATCGACTATGGCACACCACTACGTAGTGTGAGAAATGCACCATCCTCATAAAAATCTATCTCATCCATGTATGGTGAAAAGTAGGGACTTTTAACTGATTTAGCAACATCAATTGATTTTGGGGCTTGCTTTTTTTTTTATATGGCCATTTTTAAGGTGACGATCACTGCCGAAAATGCATCCTTATAATTCTTCCCCTTTTTTTTTTGCTAAATTATAATTTGATCCCTCCTGTCGGTAAAAAATATGGTAGAGAAATAAAATTTTGTCCCCTCCTTTGCAAAAAAAAATACAACTATGAAGCTTGTAAACCATTTAAAAAATTACCTTCTAGGCAAGGTTCAATGATTTCCAATGAGTGGAAGCAACAAAACTTGTAAAACAAATACAAGCCCCTTTAGCTTTTTCGAAATTGATTGTTTGCTTATTGCATTTTATAATTATTTTTAATTTAAATGCATATTTCTTATAAATTTAATAAAAGGGTAATTTTGTCCCCTCATTTGCAAAAAAAAATACAACTATAGAGCTTGTAAGGCATTTACTGTTGGCAATTTTGGGTTTGAGATCCTAGCTTCTTGTCTATGAGTTGCCATTAATCTCAAAAGGAAATGGCATTAATGTTAAGAGGATGTGTTGGCTTCAAAGGTGGAAGATTCCAAGAGAATTTTTTTAAGAGAATCCGGAGAGATTCCATTGGCAAGGGTTTTTCATTAAAACCAAACTGGTTTTTATTAAAACCAAGTTGGATAGGGTTTTTATTAAAACCAAGTTAAATGGTTTTTATTAAAACCAATGGAGGTTCTCTTTATTATTTATTTAATTATTATTTTAAACCCTTTTTGAAAAGACTTTTGATTAATTTCGAAATGGTCTTTATTTTCACCGACGTTAAGGTGTCTTCAAAGAGACTATTTATTCTCCACCTCCTAAGGTTGGAAGGCTAATGAATTCAAAATTCCCTGAATGCAATTTGCGGTGTTTATGCTCTATATTTGTTGCGATCGAAGGAAGACTTAGAAGCACGTGCGGTTGAAAAGTCTTCAGGAGTTTTTTCGAGGGTGAAGTGGAGGGAAGTTCACTTGTGAACTTCGTAGCCCGCATGGGCTATTGAACTTTGCTAGAGTAAAACATGTTTTTATTAAAAGTTCTTTATGCCACAAAATTCGGAGTTTCTTGGACAGCGATTTATAAGGTGTGATTAAATTTTATGAGTTTTGGCTTTTGTGATTAGCATTGAATAAAAGCTTAGGAGAAATAAGGGCATATTTTTTTGGATGTATTTTTAAGATTATTCTTTGCTATGCTAAAATTAAAAATGGAGGTATAAGGTGTGAGTCTGTGATTGTTGATTTATTGGCATGTTATGGTTGTTGTGTTTAAAGAAGTGGAGCTAAAAGGTGTAATAAAGGAAGTTTATATTATTGCTCATTTCTTTTTATTCTAACCCTAACTTGGTTGGAAGTTTGAGATTTGTGTGTGGTGATAGCTTGAAGGTTCAATTATCTTCTACTCCAATAAGGTATGGGCACATTCTTCTTATGAGTATGATTGGTGTATGTTTTCTAAAATAAGGTTGGAGTGAAAAGGTATTCTACTAGGTATCCTTTGGCTAGGTGTAAATCCTATTTTTTGGTTTGTTGAAGACTACTTATGCATTATTATCCTTAAGGAGAGTTTTTGATGAATGCATAATTTTTGGTTTGAGATAGTGGAAGATTTGTGCACTAGGGTTTATATTTGTGAGTCTAGCTACTTGCATTGAGTTGGTGGAACCCTTGGTTGGCTGTTTTGAGTTTGATGGTTGATTTGCTTCCATAGAGGTCGTTTGATCAAGTTATTGCTTTACTTGATTCCTGATATTGGGCTTACTCCAATGAGTTGATTTGAGCAAGTTATTCTTTGCATTTGGTGATATTGTGTTGGTGGCTATTTTCTTCAAATATCTTTGGAGGGAAAAGGATTTCTACTTGTTTCCTTTTCTTGTGATGATTGGTTGAATGCTTCAAGGTTGATGTTGAGTTGAATGGTGTTGGTTGACTAAACCTTGTTTGATGAGCATTGTTGTTGAAACCCTAATTGATGGTGAAAAGAACATGAGTATCATTGTTATGTGATTCTTTGCATAGTTGGCAATTGTTGGGGTTTCATGTTCTTGAAAGAAAACATTCTATCCTATCCATTTCGGATATTGAGTTGAGTTTTCAGATTTGAGATTGAGATTGAGCTGAGTTGATTTGAGTTGAGTTTTGAGATTGGGATTTGAGTTTAGAACATATTGAGTCTCTAAAAATTTTCTTTATGCTTCTATGAGTTTGACAAATCACATTGGGTCTCTAATAATTGACTTTGTGATTTCCTACTAAGAAAGTTTTTCTTGGTGAGCTTGCTGAGTTTTTGGACAGGTTTCGGTGGGGACTTGTGAGCAGTTTTGGAGAGGTTCCGGTGGGGACTTGTGAGAAGATTTGGATAGGTCCTAGAAGAGGACTTGTGAGCTGAGTTTGATAGTTATATCAAAGAACTTGAGGACAGAGGTGCATTGGTTCTATGAGAAGAACCTGAGGACAGTTGGCAAGTCTTTGAGAAGGCTTGTATGCAGAGGATTGATTTGTTCAAAGAGTTGGACAAATATGACAGACAAAGGAAGACTTATACTAGATCGACTGACTATGTTTGGTACAGGTTGATGAGCTTTTGTGGACGTGATCATAGAAGGCAGAGGTCTCTTAGGCTAAGCATTGAGGACAGGATGTATTCAATGGAAAGGAGTTCCACGTGCTAGCAAGAGGTAGAGGCAGTTGATCTTCTGAGGGATCATTTCCAGATCAGAGGGGAAGGTATCTCCTTTGAGCAGAGGCTCATAAATTCTAATTGGGGGAAGGTATCTCCTTTGATCAGAGGCTCATAAATTCTGATTGGTGTAAGGCATCTCCTTTGGGACGAGGCTCATAAACATTGTAATTGGGAAGGATTTCCAAAGAACTTGGAAATAACTTTTAGAAAAAAGTTTTATGGATGTAGCCTAGCCATTCTGGGTGAACCACGTTAAAATTGGTGTCACTTTGTGGATGATATTGTGCATTGCTTTGACATTGCTTTGGGTATATTGCTTTACTATTTTTAATTATAAAGGAAAAAGTAAAAATAGGTCTTATACTGTTCACCCTCCCCTCTCAGTATAAGCTTGTGTTCTTCAATTGGTATCAGAGAAGGTGCCTTCAAAAATTTTAACACATTGAAGGAAAAGCTAGTAAAGAACACAATGGATCATTCAAGTGGCAATGCAACACCTATTCTTGATGGGTCAGATTTTGGTCTTTGGAGTGCAAGGATGAAGGTTCATCTAATGGCACTTGGGAATGAGGTTTGGGAAATGATTGAAGATGAGTACACTATTCTTGAACATGGTCCTAATACTAAAGAATAAAGGCTCCTACATCACAACAATTCAAAAGCAATGAATGCAATCCTAAAAGGCTTACAGAAAGCAGATCTCACCAAAGTGATTCACTGCAAGACAGCTAGTGAAATGTGGAGACAATTGAAGGTGGTTCATACAGGTGATACAAATGTCAGAAAGGCCAAGTTAAGACACTTCAAAGGTATGTTTGAAAAACTAAAGATGAATGATGATGAAAATATTAGTGACTACATGCTTCATATGGATGAGGTTGTTAACTCCATGAAAGACTTAGGTCTTGAGCTTGCTCAAAATGATGTTTGTGATAAGATTTTAAGATCTCTTCCTAATAGATTTAGTGAAAAGATTTTTGCTATTGAGGAAGCTAAAGATTTGGATAAGTTGAAAAAGGATGAGCTCCATAGTATACTTGCAGACATTTGAGTTGAGAACTCAAGTGAAGGTTGATGTCAAGAAAGAGGTAGCTTTCAAGGCTACCAAGAAATCCAAGGGTAACTGCTTCAAGATAGTGATGAGTCTTCTAGTGATGAAGAGATATATTACAAGCAAGAAAGCCAAGTTCTCTAGAAAGCACAAAAGTATGAAAAATATAAGATGTTTCAATCGTGAAAAGTTTGGTCATTATGCTACTGACTGTCTTGTTCCCAAGAATGAAAGTGATGAAGATAAACGAGGATTCTAAGAGCAAGGATTCAGAAAAGCACAAGCATCACGGGAAAAACAAAGATGAGCACAACAATCAAGGAAAGAGGTATTCTCACAAGCACAAGAAGAGTTTCTACCTAGACAAAGCAAGTAAGTGTTCTAGTAGTGATAGTGAAAGTTCTTCAAGTGATAATGAAAATGAGATGTTGTTCATATCAGAAAAAGAGGAAGAATAAAAACATAGATTCATTATCATGAAATGTCTTAGATGTGGAAACTTTGGTCACCTTGAGGATGATTGCACAAATAATGATTTGGTTTCTAGTATGTATGAGGATGCTTCAGAAAACTATAAGGAAGATGTATGTATGGTTTTTGAAAAGGGTAGCACCTCTAGTGATAAAAAATCTGAAAAAGGCCTTGATGATTCAAAAAGCAAACAAATAGAGGAAGATATAGAGGAAGGTGAAGTAGATCTTGAAGGTGAACTTATTAGTGCTATCAGTGCTTTGAAAAAGGAAAGAAAGAAGAATGCTAGACTCAAGGATAAGTTATATGAATGTTATATGGAGAGATATGATCTTATAGAAAGTCTTGACTTCTCTATAGCTAAGACACATGAACTCAAGGATGAGTTAGAGTCTAAGGTTATTGAGTATAGTGAGTTAGAATAGAAAATGGTTTCTTTGAAAGAGGAAACTAAAGAGTACAAGGATAAGCTTTACATGATTCAAGATAGGTCCACAAAGGTTAAGTCACTCATCAAAGGTCAAATAAAGACAACAGATAAAACAGGCCTTGGTTTTGTTAAGCCACACAAGGAACAAGTTGGAGAGTCTAGTAAGAGACTCCAAAAGGAAGAGAGTTCTGATGAGGAAAGTATTTCAGAAAAGGAGTCCTTGAATGATAGATGCACAGAAATAGAAAACATAATTTAGAATGAGAAGAAGTTTTCAGAACCTAAGAGGTTAATTAAATGAAAGTTTCAAGGTATATGTTTTGCTTGTCACAGGTTTGGTCACACGACTTCACATTGCATGGCTCAAGGGAAGGAGGTAAATGATAGTTTCAGAAGTGCTAGTTACTTTCAAGGGTATTGCTACTCTTGTCAATAGTTTGGGCACAAGGCAGTTTATTGCAAGGCAAATAACAAGAACAGGTTTGGTCGGAACGAGTTTGGCGGAACGGGTTTGGTCGAAACAGGGTTTGGTCAGAACTAGTGGATTCAAAGATCAGGTTTACCTCAGAGAAACAACATCGTCATGTGTTTCAAGTGCAACAATGAAGGTCACACAATCAGACAGTGTAGAGCTAAAATTCTAGAATACAGGAACATGAACATTGGCATGATCAGATCCAAGGATCAAGGCATGGACAAGAATAGGGATGCAAACAAGAACAAGAACAGTGATAGGAATAGGAATATGGACAAAGAGTTCAAGAGAAGGCCCGGTAAGGAAGTTATAGACGCTGATGATGATCAGTGCCTAATGGGAGTTTTACTCCCACCCAAGAATTAATCACCTCATCAGGAGGTGGGGGAGGGACTAAGCTAAGAGGCTCATTCTTAGTCCCGAGCCCCAAAGGTGACCCTTTGCCATTGATGACAAAGTGGGAGAGATTTGAGTAAGGGGGAGAGCCTCAAGACAGGGGGAGCTGTTTATGTTGAGTTTTTATGTTGTTGAGAAGCATGGTTTGCCATCAATGACAAAGGGGGAGATTGATGGCAATTTTGGGTTTGAGATCCTAGCTTCTTGTCTATGAGTTGTCATTGATGTCAAAAAGAAATGGCATTAATGTTAAGAGGATGTGTTGGCTTCAAAGGTGGAAGATTCTAGGAGAATCTTTTTAATAGAATCCAGAGAGATTCCATTGGCAAGGGTTTTTCATTAAAACCAAACCGGTTTTTATTAAAACCAAGTTGGATAGGGTTTTTATTAAAACCAAGTTAAATGTTTTTTATTAAAACCAATGGAGGTTCTCTTTATTATTTATTTAATTATTATTTTAAACCCTTTTTGAAAAGACTTTTGATTAATTTTGAAATGGTCTTTATTTTTATCGACGTCAAGGTGTCTTTGAAGAGACTATTTGTAGACACCAAAACAACACCAATCCGATTATGTGACTGCAAACACTGATCTCTTTGACAAACACAACCCCCAGGGCAGCCCTCAGAGGTCAATCAGTGGTTCTAACCACTTCCATAGCAATTTTGTAAGGTCAGGAAGCAATTTGGTACATTTAGACACTTTGCCCAGTACTCGTCTCACCCAGGGACGATTACTACCTTGCAATCGTCTCACCCAGGGACGATTGTTGTAATCGTCCCACACAGGGACGATTACCAAGTTTAACGAGAAAAACGACAAACGACGCCAAGTGGCAGCCCAAAATAGTTAGTTGATGACTCCTGCCTTGCATGTGTGTGTAGGTGGATAGAAGGGCCATTAGAGGACTGTCACAAGAAGCAATTATGAAAACAAAAGTCAATGGAGGACTCCCCTCCCTCTTGGGAAGACAATACTGCCACATGGCACCTATGACCAACACATGGCATTTGTGCTTCCCTCCCAAAAGAGACCCCTTGGGTCTATAAAAGGTGGGACTTTTCTCACCCAAAGGGACAGGTTGAAGGATTTTTCAAGCAACAAAGTGCTACCGAATTGGAGACCCACTTGCATCCCCTTTGATTCATATTCCCACATCCACCAGTCTCTTTTGCAAGGGAGGTTGTTGGTTGGCTTTTGGAAGCTTGAATCCGACCCAATTCCAACACATGGACACCTGAACCAACCAATTCGCTGACCCCCCACTCCTAAGAGATTTTGGGCCCATCCCAAGTGGATTGGTGCCAAAATCAAGTTCCATCGGTGGGCTGCCCACTCGGGCACCCCGCACCTTTTGGATTTATTTGTAGTTCATTTTCTGTCATTTGTTCATATTCCTTGTTATTCTCTGCTGTTCAATAGTTCAGAATCTTGAATCTTGATTTCAAAAGGTTTTCATCGAATATTATCATGCTTTTGTTATTTTGGTTGTCCCACTGACTTGCAGGTAACAACATCCAATTTCTCGGTGATGGAGGCCAAATTGGGAGAATCCGACCATCTGGGTCATCCCAAAATGGCCCCAATTACATAACCCCCTTATTTGTAGGTGTTTTTTAGGTCTCGAGAATCGACATTGGAGTAGCGACAGGTCGGCTTCTTCAACACAGTATCAATCGTCCCTGCAGGGACGATTAACAGCAGCAATCGTCCTGTCGGGGGACGATTAATAGTAGCAATCGTCCTTACCAGGGACGATTACCAGGTGAAAGCAGATTGGTCGGCTGTCTCAGGGGCAATGGCCTTTTGGTAACATTTTCTGTCTTCTGTCAATTTTTCAAGCCATTTGGACTCACTGTATTTACTGTTTTAGGCAGATGTTTACATGCATATTTCGTTAATTTTAGAGAATGAACCCCTTTCATTTGCAGCAGGTGCTACTGACATTTTCATTGTTTCTTTGACTGTAGGAAAAACAATCAGAGGTGAAGAACTTATCCACATCAGTGGCGGCAACATCTTGGCCCGCCCATTGCAATCGTGGGCATGCGGGAAGAGGAAGACTAGGTCACACATTGTAATGAAGACAAATTTAACGCTCCTAGCCCCCAAAATGGGAGGAGACATCTATGTAACCGAGGATAAGATATTTGAATAAAGAGGGCTATGATTTCTTTACATCTTGTATTTTGTTTCCAAGTTGTCTCCTTTCTCTGTTGTAGTGCATAGGATCAAAGCGTTACATTTTCGTCTTATGTTGCATAACTAGTGTTTCCTTTGCCCGAAATCTCGTGCTTTCAGTGGCGATCACGATGGGACCATGTTCCCTAGTTTTAAAAATCATAGAAACTGATTAAATTTTTGTGTTTTGTGCTTGACAGGTACATTTTTTTTGTTGCAGACTGCTATTCGTCTTTGGCAGGGACGAATTCTGTTCTGCAATTCGTCTGACCCTGGGACGAATTCTATTCTGCAATTCGTCTCCTAGAGGGACGAATTCCTGCCTGTAGATTTTCAGAGCAGAAATTCAGAGACAACAGGAGCAGGCAGAGAAGAGGTAGGGATTTTCATGATCTCTGTTATATTTTTTGATTCTGTTTCTGTTCCTTTGATTGTCTTCATCTTGTCCTGCGTTGCATAAGAAAAGTCATGTATGCTTGTTTCATTTTTGTTGAATAAAACGAATCCCACACACATCACGAAACAATTTTAAACCAAGGAGCTAGTCGTAAGACCCCAGCCCTTGATCAAGACCATTGGTGGATTTCATCACCACCTTGGCTTGATTTGCATCCATTTCCCGATTGTCAACTGTTGTTAGGCGTAAATCCTAACAAAAATAGACCGAGTGTCGCTGGGGTGATTCCCATGCGTGCAAGGATAAGTTTTCTATGGTAGGTGCCATTAACAGGACAATCCCCCTTCCGTATCGCCTACGTACCACGTACCTTCTGCTCTCATGTACATATAGTCTCCCTCTCGTAAGGGCGGGTATATAGAGAGGTTGGTATATCGGCCTGGTTGGTATATTGAAGGGGCTACCGTTTTGGGAGTTATATGAGCCGTCATAATGCATTTAAACGATCTTCAAAACCTACAAAAACAAAACAAAACATCAAAATGCACTAAACCAGTTTAGGGCACACCAATAATACTTAAAAGAGATAATCACGGTTTTGTGAATGTGTATGCTTAATTCTGCTTAGTGTAGACAAAAAAAAAAAAAAAAATCATAAACGAGATAAAAACTTATTTAGATAGCATAGAAGCACCGCAATGGTGTACACCTGCGATCCAAGCCCAATCAAGGGCGAAGCTCTGGAAGGTACACAAAAAGCAAGCACAAGTCGCCTTCACTTCAGTCTTGAGGATTTGGTCATACCGCCTTATAGGTCTAACCGACAAAAGAATCCAATTCGAAATCCTCGATGGGGTATGCCTATTCAAAGCAGCCCCTTTCGGGAAGATGCCTTACATGTAGACCTTGACATAAATAGAGAATCACCTCTTGAAGTTAGGCATGAGTGGCCACCGTACGATGAAGCGCTAGACAGGCACACTGTCCATTTGGAGGGGCAACGTGGATATGGCGTCCCTTCTTTACCTATCATCAGAACTGAGAGACCAAATCCGGAGCGCATGGCTCCTTACATAGGGCGACCTAACTCCGCCCACCCCCTTTACACCCGTGAAAGGGAGTATGAGGAAAGCCATCGCATTCCTCGAGGGAAACAAACAATGCGGGAACCTTGCATTTCCGCACCAGCAGGATATCATGATCACCCCTTGAGGCCAGAACCTCGAGCACATACCGCCTACCTCGACAGAGGGAAGCGACCCCTTGAGATTTTAGAGCATCAAAACCGAGGTAAACCCATAGGAGGAACATTTGAACCTTCTAAACAAAATAGGGTAGATCAAATTGACCCGACTGTCGCCAGATATACCACCCATCAAGCCCAAATCATGTGGCTTAAACAAAGTCAGCAAGAGATAGAGTATCAATACCGCTTGGATAAAGAACGCATGCAACGCGAAGCGGATGAGTTACGCTATGAAATACCTAAGAGGGGGCCAACTCCTCGCATCCAAAGAGCTGAACAGTATGAGAGGCATAATCCGTTGGTGCAGGACAGGTCTCCATGACCTTGTCAAGCTCTGCCCCCAAGACCTCATAGATTTGAGAGGGAGGCAACTCCCCGAAACAATGATGGGTACATTCAGCAAGAGCTTGATCAGGGTCATAGGTTTCGCCCAGAGACTCCTCAAGAATTTTACGAAGAGTATGAACCAGAAGAGTAATATGTTGAAACTCCCCATCAAGGCAGGGAGGATGCCATTCGGCCACCCCTCCATAGGCCTCCAGTTTACCGTAACTTGCAACAAGAGCGAACAAGAGAGGAAGAAATAAAATCTTCCGATGCATACCAAGCGCTATTGGAGCGTTTGGAGTCCGTGGAGACAAAAGCTGCTGGGCATCAAAAACCCACATTACGTTTACTCCGCAATAATCTGGTGCATCCTTCAGTGCCTGCGCCTCTTTATCCTGAACACTTCAAGTTGCCTCAATTGGCAGTTTTTAAAGGTGAGGAGGACTCACAAGAGCACATTACAAGATTCCTAAGCCAGTGCTTCGCAATCCAAGATAATGACGTGTTGCTGCTTAGAACATTCATAACCACATTCGCAGGCCCTGCCTCGGATTGGTTCACACAACTGCCCAAAAACGACATAAGCAGCTTAGATCAGCTAGTAGATGCGTTTCTTGAACGCTTCGCCTTCAACACAAGGAAGAAGGCATCACTTAGTGATCTTGCTAGCCTTAAACAATTTGAGGAGGAAACAATGGTAGCGTACGGGAACCGATGGAGAGATTTGCTTTCTAAGTTACCCTACCGTCCTCCCATGTTCAATATCACGCAAATGTTCGCAAAAAGTTGCTTAAAATCAATCTCTGGTCTATTGTTGTTGCGACAATACGACAGCCTAGAAGAAGCTTTGGCCCAAGCCAGACTTATAGAAGAGATTAAGATAGGCGAAGGCACAATTGCCAAGCCTAAGAAGAAAGAGTGGAACAAAACCACTAAAATTGGGACAACGCAACCACAACACGTCGTAGTCAATCAAGTTGCGATAAACGTTCCCGCGCCTGTGCAAGAGACGCAGCCCCAAAGGGCTAATTACTAGGAAGTGACTCCTGCTTACGAAAGAGATAACAGAAGATAGGAGCAGTATCAGTAGCGTCGCCCTAGGCGATAATTCACTCCGTATGCGGAGTCTAGGGATTCCTTATTTGACCGCTTGTCAGCGGCAAATTTAGTTACTCTGCCAGAAATCTAAATTTTTGACCCTAACATTCCCAAGCCTAGGGGATATAGGGAGGAATTGTATTGCAGATTCCATAGGCACAGAGGACATGCCCTAAATGGGTGCTAGAAATTCAAAGAACTAGTCCAGGATTTGATCAACAATATAACATTGGTCGTGGACAACCCCATCGCACCAAACAACCAACAAATTGGGGTATTCAAGGACCCCTTGCCTGCCCACGAGGCACAGACAAAACCGCTCCAGATTAATGAGGTGCGACAAGATCTTCCCGCGTAAGGATTTGTGGGAATGATTAGCATTGTAACAAGGAACAAAAGATACCCAGCAGTTGCCCCCGAGGTAGCTGCGAGGGAAGTTTCGTCGACATCGTAGCCTCAACAACGCCCAACACAGTTGCCTCCACCTAGACCCGAGGTCACAATACGGACCAAACTCATGTAGAGTCTACGGACCACATCGGCTAGGCTGTCCATCTATGAGCTTATCCAACAATCAGCTCCCCATAGAGAAGCTCTAATGGAAATTTTAAAAGCCTTTGAAGTACAACCCCACGAAGCAAATTCTTTCAATGCCTTCGTGGGACATGTGAACAATGTACGGAGCCTGTCATCACATTCAGAGAAGACAAGGTCAAAACGATATCAAATGACATGCTAGATCAACCCCTGCACGTTATAGCGCGGGTCAACGGGATCCCATACAAGAGAGTGCTGATAGATATTGGCTCGTCCAGTAACATTATAACCACTGCAGCGTTAAAACATTTAAAACTGCTAGCCTCTCACATCACCGCTTCCACGTACACACTGCGAGCTTTTAACGATGCAATTTGCTCGACAGTCGGCACGGTTGTTCTGCCAGTCCAGGTAGGACAAAAGTCAATACCTACACTGTGTAATGTGCTGGAAGGGGAAATGGCTTATAATATACTGCTAGGGCGGCCTTGGATCAGGGACATGAAGTGTGTCCCCTCGATCGCACACCAGTGCTTGAAGTATGCCTATGAAGGGCAAATACATGTAGTCCCAATGGACTTAGAGCCCTTCAAGTATTGCAATGCGGTACAATTCATACCTCAATCGACCCTCCCTTCAACGCATTTGGATTTTCAATTAAATCCATCTAAACAGGGTCCGATACCGCACGCACCACTGGTGGCCAACAAGGCAAAATCCCAGCCAGGTGAGACTTCATCACCTACTCCTTCATCATCAATGCCACCTATCGTGGCCCAACAGAAGGACAAGGGAAAGCAAATCATGGAAGAGGTTAAGCCTCTAGAAGAGGGGTTGCCCACGATTTCAACGATATCAATAGAGGAAACACCCAACACAACACAAACCAAGACTCTTGAACAACCAAACATGGAATGGACTCAGGAAGGACTACCGTTTCCTCCTACCCAATCATCAACAATCACTGTTGAGATGGCCAGTACAGGCCTGGGGGAGTACTTAGTGAAAAACATTGTGGCAACACCCACATTGGAGTCAGTGCAGGACATGGGAAGACCTCACCTTCCCATAGGGACAATTGTTCCACTAGGCTACCCTCCCAACCAGATGAATTTTGTGTATGGGGGCCTTGATCATGGTTTTGAACCATGCGAACAAAAGGAAATAGATGAAGAGCCTTTTGTTGAAAACATCAATTATCTGTCGAACCCAGAATTTGCCCTAAAATATATCGAACAATGCAATTGGCATGGGTATGGGCTAGGCAGATATGAGTAAGGGATGCAGATCCTTTGCCAACCAAGATATCGGATGCCATATGACAAGTCGGGGGTAGGGTTCAACCATCCCCTGCCATTATACATCTTGGTTGAAAATATGCAAGGCCTAGAAATAGGCAACAAGGGGAGATTGGCACAAGACCCGTACGCCAATCCAAACATAGAATACACATTGGAGGACTATCTCCCATGGTCTACAAACACCCCTGGAAATAGCAATAATCCCTCTCCTTTGCTAGAGAGAGGTGAAAGTTCAGAGAGCAATCCTCAAAGAGAACAACAACGGCTTTCGAACATTTTTTTGAAGTTGTTTCCCCTAGAGATTCCAGATGAAATGACATAATGTCAGGAGAATCAGGTCCCTCCACCAAGAGTGGAACAACCACAATGGGACTGGATTAACTTATTGGAATAGGAAGAGTCCTCAATGTCGCAAGCAACAGATGCTGAAGAGGATGAACAATTTTGGATCTATGAAAGCGATTCAGAAGATGAAACTGAAATGGACTATCTCAGACATGCGCGATGACATCACCGCGCTCTAACTCATGAAGATCTAATGGGAAAAATGGGTATACGGTTAGGACATGAATGGCACGTAGACCCAACGAGGTGGAACCAAGTGTTAGACCTATGGCTCCAAATTCAATATGAGCATCGTCCACCTCAAGATCCCATCATGACAGCAGTATCGAGGGAAGACCCCACCTTCCTTTTCACACATAGAGATGAATTTGCACCTAGAGAGGATCCATTCGTGCCTATTCCTGTAGAGCCAAATCCAGAGTATAGGGAACATCTAAAAGAATCAAGTCATCACACCCGTGGTTCTAGAGACCAAATTCATTCCATCCACATGATCTCCATTGATTTGACCGCACCCATCCACAATCCGATCGATCCATCATGGTCATTGCATCTAGACATGGATGCCATCGACTGGGATCGCGTCAATTCACCATTGTCACCATCGAGTACTGGCATTTCGATGAAATGCTTCATTTTACCCCAAGGACAACTCAGGATATTTTTCAAGTTGACGAGGGACCCGAGGTTCCAAACGTAGATCTTAACTCAGCTGACGATATCCATTTAATTCCAACTCCACATCAGTTGGAGGATGGATCCCACATGTCAGTCGAGGAGACGACTGACATAGACATCGGCATAGATCCAATGAATCCACGAATTCTCAAGCTGGGGGTAAGCCTTTCCCCCGAAGAGCAAGCTGAATACATTGCACTTCTCAAAGAGAAGAAGGAAGTTTTTGCATGGTCGTACAAAGATATGCCAGGACTAGACCCGCAGCTAGTCATGCACAATTTAACGCTTGATCCGAAAATCAAGCCTGTAAAGCAAAAACTAAGAAAGATGCACCCAATAGTGGCCTTGATGGTCAAAGACAAATTGCAAAAGCTGTTGGATGCACAATTTGTCATCTGCGTGGATTATCGGCCATGGTTCCCGTAAAGAAGCCCGACGGGAGGATTCACATATGCATCAACTTTCGAGACCTAAACAAAGCGAGTCCTAAGGATGATTTCCCCTTGCCAAGCATTGACGCATTGGTAGATGCTACAGAAGGTCACGAAATGCTCTCCCTAATGGACGGTTTCTCAGGATACAATAAAATTCATATCAATCCTGAAGACCAACTCAAAACGGCATTCACAACGCCTTGGGGGACATTTTGTTATAAGGTCATGCCTTTTGGCCTTAAAAATGTTGGCGCTACATACCAACGTGCTATGACGTATATCTTCCATGATTACATGCACAAAAATTTGGAAGATTACATGGATGATTTGTTAGCCAAGTCTCTCTTGTGCTCAGATCATCTCGATGACTTAAGCAAGATTCTCGATCGCCTCATAGAGCATAAGGTCAGATTGAATCCCAAGAAGTGCGTGTTCAGCGTCACATCCGGAAAACTCTTGGGTTTTATAGTCTCAAAGAGAGGCATCGAAGTGGACCCAAACAAAGTCAAGGCAATCCTTGAAATGGCTCCCCCAACCACTATCAAGCAGCTCAGAAGTTTGCAAGGAAAGGTCGTGTCGATTAAACGCTTCATAGCGCAATTATCTAACAAATGCCGACCAATGAACAAATTATTGCACAAGGGGGTCACATTTCATTGGGATGACGAGTGCCAGTTAGCCTTTGACGAAATCAAACAATACTTGGCTTCGCCGCCAGTATTGGCACCACCTAGACCAGGTGTGCCGTTCTACTTATACATCTCAGCTATCGAGGTGGCACTAGGCGCAATGCTAGCCCAGAAGAATGAACTTCACAAAGAACAGGCTACTTACTATCTTAGCCGCACCACGGTCAGTTACAAACTTAACTATGCATACGTTGAGAATCTCGCTGGCAGGTGGTGTTTGCTACCAAGAGGCTACGCCATTACATGCTGAGCAACACGACGTATGTTGTGTCTAAGGAGAATCCATTGCGATACATGATGAGTCGTAATTATCATAGTAGTCGCACGGCGAAATGGATCATGTTGTTGACGGAATTTGACATTGAGTTTATTGGGCAAAAATCTATAAAAGGACAAGTCATAGCCGATCAACTAGCAGAGGCTCCTCTTGAAGATGATCAGCCTCTAGTCATAGAACTACCCGATGATGGGGTCTTCCATGTCTCAGAATCACCAGATTCTGAAGAGCCTAAGTCTCAGGCCGACATAACCTTATTTTTTGATGGTTCTAAATGCGAGCAAGGTGGTGGTGCAGGAATTGTATTCTTCACACCGTAGGGCGCTCCAATGCCCCTGTCATTTAAATTAAATTTCCAGTGCACCAAAAATAATGCAGAATATGAAGCCTTATTCCTAGGTCTTCAAACAACAATCGCCATGAACATCAAAAGACTAAACATCTTTGGTGATTCGCTGTTAATCATCAATCAAGTCAAAGGGGTATATCAATGCAAATGCCTAGTTCTAAAATCCTATAAAGCTCTTGTGGACAAATTCCTGGCAAAACTTGAGTGGTATGACATCGAGGCACTCCCTCGATCATCGAATCGTTTTGCGGACACAATGGCCTCCTTGGGGTCACTAATCCCGCAAGACCTTTCCGGTGACATGACAACTATTCAAGTCAAAACCTTATCGCAACCCGTGATGGAGCGCGCAAGCTCAGACTTGACGCCAGGAGTCCACATGATCCAGATCGAACCATCTTTGGATAAGTTATTTTGAATCTGAGACTATTTGAAACATGCCAACTGGGGATCTTTGTTCTCCCCCACTCCCATTAATAGCAACACAACGCTATTCTTACAAGTTCTATCTCAATCAACATTTGTTAGGGAAGAACTCCAAAAGGGATTGGCTCGTTCAAACCGTCGAGGTATCCGATCAACGGATCGGTATTTACCCATAAGAGACTACCTCAAGTTAGGTAATCTACCCTTTGGATTGACGCACGTCGCAAAACAAACATTCAAACAGAAAGCGACAAAATATGTCTTGATAGGAGACATTTTGTATCATCGTAGCTACGACGAAATTCTTCTTCGTTGCTTGGACCAGCAAGAGTCCACTTGGGCAGTCACCCAAGCGCATGATGGTACATGTGGTGGCCACTTCAGTGGTATGGCCATTGCAAAGCGCATTCTTCGCATGGGCTATTATTGGCCATCTTTAGAGCGAGATTGCTACGCGTATGTCAAGAGGTGCGTGAAATGTCAACATCATGCCAATTTAATGCATGCACCTTCCCAGGCCCTACAGACAGTCCAGTCTTCTTGGCCATTTTTGTAGTGGGGCCTCGATCTAATCGGAAAGATCTCCCCTGCATCGTCAGGCCATCACACATTTATCATAACGACCACAGAATATTTTACCAAATGGGTGGAAGCAATTCCGTTAACCTCTACGACAGGACCCCGCATTACGGAGTTCATTTTGCATTACATCATATGTCATTTTGGTATTCCATCCAAAATAATCTCGGATAATGGGCCATCATTCAAGAACAAAGACGTGTGTGCTTTAACCACAAAGTACAAAATTCAGCACAACTTTTCAACACCCTATTATCCGCAAGAAAATGGGCAAGCAGAGGCGTCAAACAAAACGCTAGTCGCCATCCTTAAAAAGACCGTCGCAGACAGTCATAAGGATTGGCACATACAAATCCCACTTGCCATTTGGGCTTATCGCACTAGCATTCGGACGCCCACTAGGGCAACTCCGTTTTCACTAGTGTATGGCTCAGAGGCAGTAATGCCTCTCGAGTTGAAAATTCCTTCCCTCCGCATATCAATGCAGGAATTCATCGATGATGACACTGCACGACAGGCCCGGTTATACCAACTTACATTGCTTGACGAACGACGTGTTAATGCTCTTGAGCACTTACGTATCTATCAAGAACGACTTAAGAAAGCTTACAACATGAAGGTTCACCTAAGGGACTTTCGGGTTGGTGATTTGGTTTTGAAGGAAAACCAACAAAATTTTAATTTACTGCCCCACCTGAGGGATAAATTCGTGGCAAATTGGTTAGGTCCTTATTTCATTGATAGCAAAATAGGACCCGAGACATATTGGCTAGCTTCTCTTGATGATATCAAGGAAACAGAACCCTTGAATATCAGTCACTTGTGACCATTTCATATCTAAGAAAGCCATATCCAAAAAAAAAAAAATCTCCAAGGATTATCGCAATCTCTTGGTCAATCCAAAAGGCTCCAAGGATCCCCGCAATCTCTTGGTCAATCCAAAAAGCTCCAGGGATTATCGCAATCTCTTGGTCACCCAAAAAGCTCCAAGGATTATCGCAATCACTTGGTCAAAACCTAAAAAGCTCCAACGATTATCGTAATCGCCTGGTCAAAAATCAAAAAATTTCAAAAACAACAAAATACATCAAAAACAACAAAAATTTGCATCTCATTTCTACGCATTCTCAAATTCATCAATTGAGAGTTTTCTCACATCTCATCTTCATACTCGCCAAACTCAATTCATCGAAAATACAAAAATATGTAGCTGCATTAAGCATTACATTCATACAGTCCATCTTGTTCCCCACTGTTCCATTTCATAAGAACAACAAACACAACATGCATTGCTTCCACCACACTAGAGTCAGTGGTCTTTTAATGTATCACGAGTTTTCATAGTTCAGCCAAAATTTTCCTCTTTAGCCATGTAATGTATCAAGTCGAACAGATTTTACGAAGGTAGAGTCATTCTTGAAATACACCTTGATACGTAACATCCCAACACAAACTAAACACATTAACAATTCCAGAGTTATGTGAAAGAAAGATGAACTGCATAGTAATCTAGGTCACCATAAGCGAAACGGTTATCTTCCTCATCCCCCTGTGCGGATGACCCAAAGAATGCTGAGAGTTGGCAAAAGGACAAGCATCACCCCTACCCAATTCCCAAAAATCCCTAATTCTCAATAGTTGCAAAAAAAAATCAAAAAAAAATTTCAAAACGTCAAAACATCAAGATTTGACATCCTATAGTGCACACATCAAAATGCGCTACGAAACAGTGATTTTTATCACTCCAATCCCTTGCTCAAAAAAAAAAAAACAAATCAAAATAAACAATGATCTTATCACTACAAACGAGCAAGTATCATATTACAATTGAAGAAAATAAGGGAGTTGAACTTGAATCCCTGGAACTCTCAGCATTCTAAAGGTCTTCTCGCATGACGATATATCTGTCACATTAACTTGCGTACAAATCAATGTTTGCATGTGGATAAGCTAGCTTATGACATCCTAGAAAACATCGTGGATTAATCTAACTAAACATAACAAAGGAGTTAGTGGAGCTAGTTAGGTGATCCTCAGTACAAGTTCGGTTGAAAGCCCATCTGGCACTGGCGGTATCCTGATAAATACCACATAAATGAACTCAATTGCACACACAAGGATGTGAAATAGCTTGGTCAAAAACAGGTCTGATTCATACCTTGTTCAAAAATCATGTAAGATAAAGTACAGTCGTGGCTAGAGAGCTAGAACTGTCTGAGTCTCAGAAAAACTTAGCTACATTTCTAAACCAACTGCGCTACTTTTCGTCTTTGCAATACCATCAGAAAATACAAAAAAAAAAAAAAAACCACATGTATACATACAAATTCATGCATCACAACAATCGCCTAAAAACAAAATAACAGAGTTCTAAACAATCTATGGTGCCATACCCAAACATAACAAATCCCATTCATCCATTTCATCTCTGTATATCACATATAAATAAAAAACATTTGCAGTCATCATAGCATATGCATCCATCAAAATAAATCAACATAATACATCCATATTCATCAACCATCATGCATAAGATCAAAGAAAATCAAAACAACAAAAACAAAAAATAAATGCAACACAAAAACAAAAAGCAATAAAAATTGCCAGACAAAAGTGCTCTTGCACTTAACCTCTTGGCATAGCAAAACTGATATCGAGGTTTACATTGTCACTATCCTACTCCCTAAGAAGGCTACCATAGCTGGACCGCTCCACGGGAAAACGGATTTCAGACAATTAAATCCCCAAATGGTGTCACAAAACAACAAAAACATCACAAAAATGCAACACAAAAACAAAAAGCAATAAACATTGCCAGACACAAGTGCTCTTGCACTTAACCTCTTGGCATAGCAAAACTGATATCGAGGTTTACATTGTCACTATCCTACTCCCTAAGAAGGCTACCATAGCCGGACCGCTCCACGGGAAAATGGATTTCAGACAATTAAATCCCCAAATGGTGTCACAAAACAACAAAAACATCACAAAAATGCAACACAAAAACAAAAAGCAATAAACATTGCCAGACACAAGTGCTCTTGCACTTAACCTCTTGGCATAGCAAAACTGATATCGAGGTTTACATTGTCACTATCCTCCTCCCTAAGAAGGCTACCATAGCCGGACCGCTCCACGGAAAAATGGATTTCAGACAATTAAATCCCCAAATGGTGTCACAAAACAACAAAAACATCACAAAAAAGCAACACAAAAACATAGCAATAAACATTGCCAGACACAAGTGCTTTTGCACTTAACCTCTTGGCAAAGAAAATCGATGTCGAGGTCCAAATTATCGCTCTCCTACTTCCCCAAGAAGGCTACAAAAGCCGGACCGCTCCACGGGAAGTTAGATTTTCGATGATTTCACCTCATTACGACATCACCAAAAGGGTTAACACCCACTAAAAATAGGTCCAAATGTTGGAAAAATTGCACACGCTTAACGGTAAACCCTCTAAAGCCACCCTTGCAAGTCATCTTGGGTCAAGCGACTCATCACTTCTCTCACAAAGGTCATTCCCTCATCGATTCGTCGCTTGAGGGGGTAGTCACACTTAGTCACCAACCAACAATCACACACCCAATTAAGGAAAATGACATGCATTCAAAGAATCATTGACAAAGACAATCACGCTCCTGCTTGGGGCAGTAAACAAGCAACAATCAAATCAATCAAACACTTGACATTTCGTGAATCATGAATACAAGGTTCCCTTGAGGTAAAAACGCCCTTCGCCTATTCATGACTGATCAATGTCTAAGTTCATGTCACACCTCACCAAAATAGGTTAACACTTGAAATAAAATTCCTTAGCTCGTCAGAAGCAAGGATTCAAGAATGCATGCCCTTTCCATACTTGGGGCATCAAAATTTGGTTAGGGTACCAAGAAACCCTAATCATTAGTGCTTTGGTTATCTATTTTTGCTCAGCACTGCATCACCCGCAGCGCTTCCCAAAAAGGGGCATCTGTAGACACCAAAATAGCACCAATCCGATTATGTGACTGCAAACACTGATCGCTTTGACAAACACAGCCCCCAGGGCAGCCCTCAGAGGTCAAACAATGGTCCTAACCACTTCCATAGCAATTTTGTAAGGTCAAGAAGCAATTTGGTACATTTAGACACTTTGCCCAGTACTCGTCTCACCCAGGGATGATTACTAACTTGCAATCGTCTCACCCAGGGACGATTGTTGTAATCGTCCCACCCAGGGACGATTACCAAGTTTAATGGGCAAAATGACAAACGACGCCAAGTGGCAGCCCAGAACAGTCAGTTGATGACTCCTGCCTTGCACGCGTGTGTAGGTGGACAGAAGGGCCGTTAGAGGACTGTCACAAGAAGCAATTATGAAAACACAAGTCAATGGAGGACTCCCCTCCCTCTTGGGAAGACAAGACTGCCACATGGCGCCTATGACCAACACATGGCATTTGTGCTTCCCTCCCAAAAAGAGACCCCTTGGGTCTATAAAAGGTGGGACTTTTCTCACCCAAAGGGACAGGTTGAAGGAGTTTTCAAGAAACGAAGTGCTGCCGAATTGGAGACCCACTTGCATCCCCTTTGATTCATCTTCCCACATCCACCAATCTCTTTTGCAAGGGAGGTTGTTGGTTGGCTTTTGGAAGCTTGAATCCGACCCAATTCCAACACATGGACACCTAAACCAACCAATTCGCCGACCCCCCACTCCTAAGAGATTTTGGGCCCATCCCAAGTGGATTGGTGCCAAAATCAAGTTCCATCGGTGGGCTGCCCACTCGGGCACCCCGCACCTTTTGGATTTAGTTGTAGTTCATTTTCTGTCATTTGTTCATATTCCTTGTTATTATTTGTTGTTCAATAGTCCAGAATCTTGAATCTTGATTTCAAAAGGTTTTCATCGAATATTATCATGCTTTTGTTATTTTGGTTGTCCCACTGACTTGCAGGTAACAACATCCAATTTCTCGATGATGGAGGCCAAATTGGGAGAATCCGACCATCTGGGTCGTCCCAAAATGGCCCCAATTACATAACCCCCTTGTTTGCAGGCGTTTTGCAGGTCTCGAGAATCGACATTGGAGCAGCGGCAGGTCGGCTTCAACACAGTATCAATCGTCCCTACAGGGGACGATTAATAGCAGCAATCGTCCTGTAGGGGGACGATTAACAGTAGAAATCGTCCTTACCAGGGATGATTACCAGGTGAAAGCAGATTGGCCGGCTGTCTCAGGGGCAATGGCCTTTTGGTGACATTTTCTGTCTTCTGTCAAGTTTTCAAGCCATTTGGACTCACTGTATTTACTGTTTCAGGCATATGTTTACATGCATATTTCGTTAATTTTAGAGAACGAACCCTTTTCATTTGCAGCAGGTGCTACTGAAATTTTCATTGTTTCTTTGACTGTAGGAAAAGTAATCAGAGGTGAAGAACTTATCCACATCAGTGGCGGCAGCATCTTGGCCTGCCCATTGCAATCGTGGGCACGCGGGAAGAGGAAGACTAGGTCACACATTGTAATGAAGACAAATTTAACGCTCCTAGCCCCCAAAAGGGGAGGAGACGTTTATGTAACTAAGGATAAGATATTTGAATAAAGAGGGATGTGATTTCTTTACATCTTGTCTTTCGTTTCCAAGTTGTCTCCTTTCTCTGTTGTAGTGCATAGGATCAAAGCATTACATTTTCGTCTTATGTTGCATAACTAGTGTTTCCTTTTCCCGGAATCTTGTGCTTTCACTATTTATTCTCCAACTCCTAAGGTTGGAAGGCTAATGAATTCGAAATTCCTTGAATGCAATTTGCGGTGTTTGTGCTCTGTATTCATTGTGATCGAAGGAAGTCTTAGAGGCACGTGCGGTTGAAAAGTCTTCGGGAGTTTTTTTGAGGGTGAAGTAGAGGGAAGTTCACTTGTGAACTTCATAGCCCGCATGGGCTAGAGGCAGCGAAGGCTGCTGTTGGGCGTTGCATTGGTAGAGGTCGCCATTTCGAGTCTCGCAGGGGTGCTTTGCTAGAGTAACACACATTTTTATTAAAACGTCTTTATGCCATGAAATTCAGAGTTTTTTGGACAACGATTTATAAGGTGTGATTAAATTTTATGAGTTTTGGCTTTTGTGATTAGCATTGAATAAAAGCTTAGGAGAAATAAGGGCATATTTCTTTGGATGTATTTTTAAGATTATTCTTTTCTATGCTAAAATTAAAAATGGAGGTATAAGGTGTGAGTCTATGATTGTTGATTTATTGGCATGTTATGGTGGTTGTGTTTAAAGAAGTGGAGCTAAAAGGTGTAATAAAGGAAGTTTATATTATTGCTCATTTCTTTTTATTCTAACCCTAACTTGGTTGGAAGTTTGAGAGTTGTGTGTGGTGACGGCTTGAAGGTTCAATTATCTTCTACTCCAATAAGGTATGGGCACATTCTTCTTATGAGTATGATTGGTGTATGTTTTCTGAAATAAGGTTGGAGTGAAAAGGTATTCTACTAGGTATCCTTTGGTTAGGTGTAAATCCAATTTTCTGGTTTGTTGAAGACTACTTATGCATTGTTATCCTTAAGGAGAGTTTTTGGTGAATGCATAATTTCTGGTTTGAGATAGTGGAAGATTTGTGCACTAGGGTTTATATTTGTGAGTCTAGCTACTTGCATTGAGTTGGTGGAACCCTTGGTTGGCTGTTTTGAGTTTGATGGTTGAGTTGCTTCCATAGAGGTTGTTTGATCAAGTTATTGCTTTACTTGATTCGTGATATTGGGCTTACTCCATTGAGTTGATTTGAGCAAGTTATTCTTTGCATTTGGTGATATTGTGTTGGTTGCTATTTTGTTCAAATATCTTTGGAGGGAAAAGGATTTCTACTTGTTTCCTTTTCTTGTGATGATTGGTTGAATGCTTCAAGGTTGATGTTGAGTTGAATGGTGTTGGTTGACTAAACCTTGTTTGATGAGCATTGTTGTTGAAACCCTAATTGATGGTGAAAAGAACATGAGTATCATTTTTATGTGATTCTTTGCATAGTTGGCAATTGTTGGGGTTTCATGTTCTTGAAAGAAAACATTCTATCCTATCCATTTCGGATATTGAGTTGAGTTTTCAGATTTGAGATTGAGATTGAGTGAGTTGATTTGAGTTGAGTTTTGAGATTGGGATTTGAGTATAGAACATATTGAGTCTCTAAAAATTCTCTTTATGCTTCTATGAGTTTGACAAATCACAGTGGGTCTCTAACAATTCACTTTGTGATTTCCTACTAAGAAAGTTTTTCTTGGTGAGCTTGCTGAGTTTTTGGACGGGTTACGGTGGGGACTTGTGAGCAATTTTGGAGAGGTTCCGGTGGGGACTTGTGAGCAGATTTGGACAGGTCCTAGCAGAGGACTTGTGAGCTAAGTTTGATAGTTCTATCAGAGAACTTGAGGACAGAGGTGCTTGGAAGGATTTAAGTATCCTTCTGCACAATTTGCAATTACAGAGAGAGAATTCGAACGGATTGACGAAATGAAATGCCGAATAAGAAATTAAAAACGGAAGAAATAAAATAAATTTACTTGCCACTTGAGGTGGGCACACCCTCGCCGTATAGGCTAAATGCAGAACGCAGATGAAAGAGTATAAAATATAAGATGATGCTACTTCAATTAAATGATTATGAACCATATATAATAAATTTTACACACTTGGATAACATAGCCGAATTATATTATTTTTGGAGTGTAACATGACTCCCCTCCTCGGAAAGCTTTGTCCTCAAAGCTGGAAATGTCTGGAAGATACTTTCAGGTTCCCATGTGGCATCCTCCTCTGATAAATCTTGCCATTTAATGAGAAATTCGTGAATCTGACGTGATCTCAGTTTTCGGATTCTATGTTGTAGTATATCTTCTGGTTGGAGATGTATGCGTCCTTCCTCATCAAGCACTGGTAATTCGGATTGACTTTGTACTTTCTGACCAATTACTTTTTTGAGACATGAAACATGAAATACCGGGTGTATTCGTGAAGATGTAGGTAGCTCTAATTGATAGGCTACTTCTCCAATGCGGCGCACAATTTTGTAGGGACCATAGAATCGTGGAGCCAACTTTTGGCTGGACTTTATCCTTAACGAGGATTGTTTGTAAGGTTGCAACTTTAGGAACACCCAATCACCTATATTAAAAGTTCTTTCTGATCGGTGCAAGTCTTGTTGTTGTTTCATACGATTCTGTGCTTGGACTAAATTCTCTTTGAGGATGGTGAGTGTAGACTGCCTTTGTTGGAACCAATCATCCACTTTGGCTACTTTGGATGATCCATGGACGTAATCTGCGATTGCTGGAGGTTTGGTGCCATACAATGCTTCAAATGGAGACATCTTAATTGAGTAATGGTAAGAAGTGTTGTACCACCATTCCGCCAATGCTAACCAATGGCTCCATTGGTATTGTTTATCTTGAGCAAAACATCTTAAGTACGTACCCAAACATTTGTTAACTACTTCTGTTTGACCATCTCGTCTGTGGATGGTAGGGTGAAGACATGTTCAATTTGGTACCACTAAGTCGAAATAATTCCCGCCAAAAGTTACTAGTGAAGATGGGATCTCTATCACTTACAATATTTTTTGGCATACCATGTAATTTGAAAATTGAATCCATAAATACCTTTGCCACCTTGCTTGCGGAAAATGGATGTTGTAAAGCCTGAAAGTGAGCGTATTTGGATAACCGGTCTACGACAACGAAGATTATTGTCCTGCCTTCTGACTTTGGAAGACCCTCAATAAAATCCATGGATATATGTTCCCACTGTCGTTCAGGGATGGGTAATGGTTGTAACAATCCTGGTGATTTGACTGTTTCTCCTTTATTGCGCTGGCAAACTTCACATTCTGCTACCCATTGTTTGACTTCTGCTTTTAATCCTTTCCAACAAAATGATTGTTTGACTCTTAAATATGTCTTCAAAAATCCTGAATGTCCTGTTGATGGAGAGGCGTGTGATTCGTCTAGGATCTTTGATTTGAGTTCTGAATTGTGTGGAATATAAATGCGGTTTTTCTTCCGGAGGATTTCATCTTCATAAGAGAACAAAGGGTATTTAGAGGACCCTATAGATAATTCTTGAATTATCCGAGCGGTTCGCTATTGGACAACCATTCATCTTGTAATTGATTCACCCATTGGGAGCAAGGACCTGAAATAGCGTTAATGACTACTTCATCTTCATATTTCCTGGACAGCGCATCGGCAGCTATATTTTCCTTCCCCTTCTTGTATTCGATAACAAAATCATACCCCAATAGTTTGGTTAACCACTTATTTTGTTCCGGATAGGAAAACCTCTGCTCAAGAAAATGTTTGAGACTACTATGATCTGTTTTGATAATGAAGCGGCTCATCGATTAGGTAGTGTCTCCATTTTTCTACGGCATGAAGAATAGCCAACATTTCTTTTTCATATGTCGATCTTCCCAAATTTTTCCCGGAGAGTTGTTTACTTTCAAATGCCAAAGGATGACCGTCTTGCATTAATATAGCCCCAATTCCTGTTCCTGATGCATCACATTCGATAATAAATGGTTTGTGAAAATTGGGGGTTGCTAATACTGGAGTTGTACACATGGCCTTCTTAAGAGCTTCAAAAGCTAGAGTAGCCTCTTTCGACCAACGAAAAGCATCCTTCTTTGTGAGTGCGGTGAGAGGTGCTGCAATCTTACCATAATTTTGTACAAACTTGCGATAGTAGCCCGTGAGACCCAAAAAACCACGAAGTTTCTTGATGGTTTTAGGTAAAGGCCACTCTTGAATTGCCTTAATCTTATTGGGATCCACTTTGACGCCTTCGTGTGAAACTATATGACCAAGATACTCGACTTCTTGAACACCAAATGAACATTTGGAACGTTTAACAAATAATTTTTCTTTGTGTAAAATGTGAAGGGCTTGATCCACATGATGTAAATGGTCCATCCATGTTTTGTTGTATATGAGAATATCATCAAAAAAAACTAACACAAACTTACGGAGGAGTGGACGAAACACTTGGTTCATGAGGCTTTGGAATGTGGATGGTGCATTAGTGAGACCAAAAGGCATGACCAAAAATTCGTAATGACCTTCATGAGTACGAAAGGCTGTTTTGGGAATATCTTCTTCTCTAACACGGATTTGGTGAAAGCCAGAGCGAAGGTCTAATTTTGTAAAAAAATTTGCACCATGCAACTCATCTAATAGGTCATCTATGACAGGGATAGGAAATTTGTCCTTGATAGTGAGTTTATTGAGAGAACGAAAGTCAGGACACATACGCCAAGAGTTATCTTTTCGTCTAGCCGGGACTACGGGTGAGGAATAAGGACTAGTGTCGTGACGAATGACTCCATGATCCAACAAATCCTGAACGATCCGTTCGATTTTTGTCTTTTGTGGTTGAGGGTAGCGATAAGGACGACTGTTAGGTGGGACACTCCCAGGCATCAAATGGATGGCATGATCATGAGATCGTTTAGGTGGTAATCCTTGAGGTTCTTGGAAAACCTCTTCGTAATGTGTTATGATATCTTGTAACTCAGGTGCAATAATATCCGAAGTTGTTGAAGATTGTTTTTCCAAACAATTAATTTGAGCTATAAACCCATATCCACCCTTTTTTAACATCTTCTCCATACTATGAGAGCTCACCATTTGTGATGGAGGAGTAGTAATGCCTTGTAAGCGAATGACTCGTCCATTTTCCTTCCATTCCACAAATAATTTTTTGAAGTTGAAGCTAACTGTGTCTAATGTTTCCAACCATTCAACTCCCAAAATGACATCCGAGTTCCCTAAATTCATGACAAAAAGGGATCCTAACCAGGTATAAGTTCCCATCTTTATGGAAACTTGAGATGTGCGACCAACACATTGTGCGTTCACCCCGTTGGCCACTAGAACCTGGAATTTGTCTTTGTTGGAAGAGTTAATGAATAAATTCAAAGCTTTTGCTGTTTTGATGTCGATAAAATTGTGGGTGCTACCAAATCAATTAGCACATTCACCTTTTTCCAGCGGAGAAAGCCTGGTACCTTGATGGTATGGTGGGCGGTTAAACCCATGAGAGCATGCACTGAAATCGCCATTGTATCCTCTTCTTTTTCGTCTATAGTACATGGTAGGTCTTCTGGCATAGGTTCTTCTGATTGGTAAGGTTCATCCTCTTCTCCTTCACATTGATCACCTTCAATATGAAAGTTTTGTTTTTGGGCACATGCTTGTTCCCTGGGGTGATGAGTGCGACATTTATAGCAAAAATATCTTGATGGTTGATCATTTCTACGAAAGGAATTGTTGCGATATGAGGGACGACTATACGTTTCCCGCCGTGCAGACAACTGATGTCTCTTCTCGGCCAACTTGGCTATTCTTATACAACTGTTCAACAAGGTTGGATCGTGCATGTCTACCTCCACTCGAATACTTTCTTTCAAACCATTGCGAAAGGCTCCTACCACTGTGTCGGGACTGAGGTCTGAAGTGTATGGTAGTAAACTGGTAAACTCCGAAACGAATTCACTAACTGACCCTTCTTGTTTAAGAGATAACAATCTTACTGTGTATGATGATGTAGCTCCATCGTCAAATCTTTCTAAAAAAGAGGTAGTGAATTTTCTCCAATTAATAGTAGCTTCATTCTCTCGTTTAAGCCATACAAACCATTGGTAGGCCTCAGTGCCTAGTTTTGATGCAGCGAAAGGAACTCTATCAATTTCCTTAATTTGATATAAGTCAAGGATGCCTTCCATTTTGGCTAACCAACCACGAGGATCATGACCTTCAAAAGTGGGCATATCAATTCGTGGAAAATTATTATTAGGGCCTCTTGGTTGGTGATAACCCGTGTCCCTTTCTTGATTTTGGTTATACCGCTGTCTTTGATAGTGATCCTTGTAATTATCCGAATCACCTCGTTGTTGTTGCCAATCATCATTAGGATCGATATTTTCTTCATTCCTTTGGGCATGGGAGTGATTTTGGGGATTAGTATTGGGATTAGGCTGTTTTTGTGCTTTGACTAGGTCTTTTAGGAGAAGACTAACTTCGTTCATACCCTCGAGTAGGAGGTGAAGAGAAGCATCATTGGAAATGGCTGAGTTACTTGAGGTTCCTTGTGTGATGTTTTCGTGAGTTGGGGAAGGATTAGTAGCCATCGGATCTACTAGTGGATGATGTGGATTATAACTACCAATTTTAAAAGGAGAAGGAGAATTTTTTGTACCTGGGCTTCGATTTGGTCTTCTTGCGTTGTTATTGGTCGTCTCTGAGCTGGATAATCGACCGTCAGGACCTTTGACCCAACTTCTACTCATACACTGCTCCAAATCTCTGGCTTAGTAATCCTTGAGCTTCAATTGCTACAAAATTGGATTATATTTTGGCAAAAAATTGTTGTTGTTTTCGCCTTAAATACCACTCCAACTGTGGTGCGGATTTGAATGTTATGGGTTCCTTGAAGAGGACTTCAGATAGGTGTGTGACAAGAACGACCCTACTAGACCAAGACAAGGCGTGTCTAGGACAAACAAGACGTGATCCGACGTGATAGCGACACGTAACCTTATGAGACACGATAATTGGACGACTGACGACACTACCGATTAGAACTGACGAGACCACACTCGGATGTAGATAACAAGGACGATACGAGACGACACCACATGCGGACAACACGACGCGAATGCGGAAGAACGACGAGATGATGCGAAAGAACTACACAACGCTGGAACGACGAAACTACCCGACAAACGACATGATGTTGAAAAGACGAGAATACTCGACAAACGACACAACGCGAAAACGACAAGACTACATGACCAGACGTGGGAAAGACGACAAGACGACGCGATAGGAACTCCAACGCGTGACCGTAGTCACACTTTAAAAGGTACGCGTAATTCCTTTTAAACTTATAAACCCACTGATTACGGCGAATGTGGGATAAACAGTTTGATAAAGACCCCCAAAATTTTTTTTTAATGATGTCAGCGAAAAAATTAAAATGGTAACCTTAGCTTACCCGGTTTAAAAGAATTAAACGCGATTTTCTTATTGGTTGACGTAGCTCGCGAACGGATGCTGTACTGCAGGAGAAATAACGCGCTGGTGTTCGGAATTGACTGCAAAAAATATCTAGACGCCGCTGCTTGCGAATCACCAATATGCAGAATTTCGAGCCGAAGGAGATGGAGGTGTTGCTTGCGAGAGTTGCTCGAGTACGCAGGCGCTCCCGAAATCGACTGTATCTGATACCACTTGGAAGGATTTAAGTATCCTTCTGCGCAATTTCAATTTACGGAGAGAGAATTCGAAACGGATTGACGAAATGAATATGCCGAATAAGAATTAAAGCGGAAGAAATAAAATAAATTCAATTGCCACTTGAGGTGGGCACACCCTCGCCGTATAGGCTAAATGCGAACGCAGATGAAAGAGTATAAAAATATAAGATGATAACTTCAATTAAATAATTATGAACCATATATAATAAATTTTACACACTTGGATAACATAGCCGACTTATATTATGTTCTATGAGAAGAACCTGAGGACATTTGGCAAGTCTTTGAGAAGGCTTGTATGCAGAGGATTGATTTGTTCAAAGAGTTGGACAAATCTGACAGACAGAGGAATACTTGTACTAGATCGACTGACTGTGTTTGGTATAGGTTGTTGAGCTGCTGTGAACGTGATCATAGAAGGCAAAGGTCTCTTAGGCTAAGCATTGAGGACAGGAGGTCTTCGGTGGAAAGGAGTTCCACGTGTTGGCAAGAGGTAGAGGCAGTTGATGTTTTGAGGGATCATTTCCAGAGCAGAGGGGAAGGTATCTCCTCTGAGCAGAGGCTCATAAATTCTGATTGGGGGAAGGTATCTCCTTTGGGCCGTGTAATTGGGAAGGATTCCCAAAGAACTGAGATAACTTTTAGAGAAAAGTTTTGTGGACATAGCCCAGCCATTCTGGGTGAACCACGTTAAATTAGTGTCACTTTGTGGATGATATTGTGCATTGCTTTGATATTGCTTTGGGTATATTGCTTTACTGTTTTGAAGTATAAAGGAAAAAGTAAAAAGAGGTCTTATACTGTTCACCTCCCCCCTCTCAGTATAAGCTTGTGTTCTTCATTTACAAAATTACCTTCTAGGCAAGGTTCAATGCTTTCCAATGAGTGGAAGCAACAAAACTTGTAAAAAAAATACAAGCCTCTTTAGCTTTTCCGAAATTGATTGTTTTTTTATTGCCTTTTATAATTCTTTTTAATTTAAACGCAAATTTCTTATAAATTTAATAAAAAATTAATTAATAATAAAATTAAACAAATTGATTTATTTAAAATGAATATTAAATTATTAAAAAATATTAAAAATTTACAAAATAAATAAAAAACATATCTTTGTGAGCTACGGTGGGCTTTGAAGACCCAATCTCCCCCCAATCTAAGTCCCTTAGTGTACGGCCACCCACCGACCAAGCTAGTGCACCGGGTGGAATTAGGAAGGGAATAACGCCTTGTTATCTACTTCTAAATGAACGGAGCAGGTGACGCGAGCAGTTGGCCCACGCTTCCTCCACATGGGCGCTACTTCTCTTGTGTGGCGTGCTCTGCTCCGGTGGGGCTCCTCCTCGACGGTGCAGGAATTTTTTGATATTACCTTTTACTGCTTGTGCCCGACTATGTTCAGGATCTATTGCACTACAAATTCCTCGACAATGGCACCAATTCTCCTTCGTTTGCTTGAGAATCGATTGATATTTTGCGCGAATTGCAGAGCTCCTAACTGTGATATCTGTAACTATTCTCTGAGGGTGCCGAGCTCCTCACTAGGATGTCTGTGAGGTTTAGACTTATTTTCTTCATCCGCCTACAACAGGTTATCTGCAATTATCTAACATTCGCACGTCTAATTCATTGTGGCTTTGTGGCTCTCAAATCCATCGATCCATTCACGCGTCTAATGATCCAAAGGTACCTGGATTCGTTGTGATTACTGGTTTCAAACAAAATCGAGCCTGAAACTATAGGTTGGAATGATCTACTTGGAGTGTATTTTTTTTATGCTCTTCGGATTTAGTCCCACATGAAACTTGCAGGGTGGACAAAATTCTTTAAAATTAAATGACTAACGTATGGTAGTCAAGGCTACTCATGGTCGTTTTGTCACTCACCGGTGTCGTCCAAATCGCCAGTTTTCCCGTCCTTAGCCCAGGTTTGGTCCATTTTGTCCTTGTCAGGTCCGGTCCATGTTGTCCTTGTAAGTTCGAGTCAGCCCCCTTTGTCTGAAGGCCTTGTGTCCTGTAGGATCAATGATAGACAGCATTAGGCTTATGCTTTATGTCCTTGCATCGTAGGATCAATGATAGACAGCATTAGGCTCATGCTTTATGTCCTTGATCAATGATAGACAGCATTAGGCTCATGCTTTATGTCCTTGCATGGTAGGATTAATGATAGACAGCATTAGGCCCATGCTTTATGTCCTTGCATCGTAGGATTAATGATAGAAAGCATTAGGCTCAGGCTTTATGTCCTTGCATCCAGTAGGATCACTGATAGGCAACATTAGGCTCACGCTCCATGTCCCGGTTAGAGACATAGCAGCCTGATGTCAACTGTTGGCAGTCCACCAGCAACCAGGTCCTCAGACTTACGAGAGTCAGTCTTACGTCAAATTCCACCTCTGCAGGCTACAAATTAACCCATAGCTCTAACAACTTTAATACCATCAATAATCATGCATTTGATAATAGTGCTAATTAAATATAAACAAGGCTAAAAATAGTCTTAGATAAACCTAAGAATAATATCCTAACAAAAATATATCTTAAGAATATCTGCCAGCAAGGGTAAAGTAAATAAGGTAAAAACTCTAACAAATGTTTTAGTTAAAAACATAATGAAATTTATTTGTAAAATATATTTATGAAATATGAAAAAATTATTGGGTCAAATAAGGTCATATTTTTAAATTTTTGATGAAGAAACATTCTCAAAATAAATATTCATATTTTGATATCATTTTGACTTTTTTATAACATTTAACACTATGACATTGAGAATTGGAAAGACAATCTCAAAAACTATATATTTTTTATTTAAAAAAAAAACTATGGAACAAGAAAACCTTACATTTGTAATGAAATGGGGTATATGGATTAAAAATTATTTCTTTATAGTTTTATGTTTAGTGTTGGTTAATCGGTTAGTAACAAAACATTTTAAAGCCAAGAGAGGTCTTAGATATGGAGATCCTCTATATCCATATTTGTTCATTATTATTGTAGACGTACTGGTAGGAACTTGAAGGGGTTTATCAGAGATGAGCTAATAAGTGGACTTAAGGTTAGTAATAACATTGACAACATTAGCTATCAATACTTTGTAGGTGATGTAATCCATTTTTTAATGGTAAGGATAAACCAGACTACAGCTTGGAATAACTTGTTAAAGGAACATAAAATAACATGAGGGTAAAATAGTTAATAGGACAAAATCTAAAATTTACTTAGTAAACACCCCAACTAGAATCAATGTAGTGATTTGGAGGTACTTCAAATGGAGATAAATTTATAAGTATCTTATATATTGGTGCCCTTATTTGAATGGAGAATGAGGATATAATTTTGAAATATATTTAGAAATAAAGCTCAAAATTAACTATTGATATCAAAAGGTAGGTGGTTATCATCAGCAGGAAGAGTCTAACTAGTTAAATTTGTCTCATAGGCCATTCTAACATATTATATGTCCTTGTATACTATGTCAAAAATGATAGAAAAAAATTTAACCTATATTATAGGGTTATTTTGGTGGTGATGACTACGTGATAAAAGAAAATTTTCTTTGGTGAAATGAAGCAAAGTGTGTGATGATAAAAATAGAGGAGGTCTTGGTTTAAAAGTTCTTATATATGTAAATTTATCTCTTAAGGAAAAAGTAATTTAAAGATCGGATAAACATAGTCAAATATAATGGACATAATATCTTCTAAGTAAATATGTTTAGCTCAATGTCCCAGCCATAATATTTACTATATTTTCATTCTTAAATGGTTTTTCTCTATTTAAAAAATTCAAATGATCTAGTAATTAAAGATCTAATTTGGGTAGTCAAAACTAAAGAAAAAAATCTATTTGGATGGATACATGGTGTGATAAAAAAAACTCAATCTAGATTCAATTTTGAAATCATGGGTGAGATTACTTTAAGAAAAATATGGTGATAGGGTTTCAAAAATTATGTACAATGATAAAGAAGAAAGATACAAATGGAAATAAGTTTTTTTACAATTTGACAAGACATTGATGGTAGGAGATAGATGAGCAGAAAGATAACTATAGTGATTATTTTGAGGGGAGCTAAGAATAAGATAATTTGGGAGTTCGATAGATCAAGAGAATATACAACAAGAAGTGGATAAAATATGTAGTGTCAACAAAATAGAAATATCACAAGAATATAGAGAGATATTTGGGATAGCCTGAGTGTTCCTAATGTTAAAATATTTATTTGGCTAGTAAGTCATAGAATTTTTTTTAGCTTTGGATACTCTTATGAAAAGGTATTTCATGGTCCCTCATAATGTGTTCTTTGTAAAAATAAGGGGATTTTAGACAATATCTTGGGACACTATTCAATAGTCTAGAGACTATAGCAATGGATTCCTAATATGTTTTGTAAATTATGGTGATAAATGAGAGAATTAAAAAATTGTTAAAGTAATGACATAACAGTTTTAAAAGTGAGGCTTCATAAACAATATAGCATTTATAAAAATATATAATACTTTGGACTATTTGGTTAGAAAGGAATTGAAGAATATTTAAAGGAAAGAAAATCAATTTAAAGGTAATAAAAAGAAATATTTTTGTAGACATAGAGGATTCTAAACCAACCCTATCAACTCACTCAATACCGTGATGTTGGGTATAGGAGAAATAAAACTAATGTAAAGATTATAAAGTGGAAACCACCAAATGTGGAGTTGGTTAAATCAAATTTTTATGGAGGATATAAAGGAAGTCTAGGACCAATAGGAGGAAGAGGAATGATTTAAAGAATAGAGGAGATATTTTATCTCATTACTCCAATAGTGGATTTAATACAAGTAATGAAGCTAAAGCTTGGATAGCTTTGGAAGGGTTAAAAATAAGCAAACAAATGAAATAGAATAGATTATGGGTGAAAGGTGATTCAATAATAGGAATAAATACAATTTTAAGAGGTGATTCAATAATAAGAATAATTGTAATTTTGAGGAAAGCAAGGGCTCCATAGAACATACAAGAGATAATTATGGACACACAAGACCTTGCTATAGAGTTTGAAGAAATTAGGTTTAAACATATGTTTAGTGAAGTAAAAAATGTGCAAATAGGCTAGCCAATAGAGGGATGTAATTGTGAATCACGAAGTTATATTTTCCTTGGTTAGAGGAAGTAGTAAGTTTAACTAAAGCTCACAAGAAATTGTTTATTGCTTCATTCAAATAAGAGTTTATATTTACTTTAGTGTTTTTCATTGGTAATATTTTATTTATTTTATAACATTAATATATTTTCATATAAACTATTTATTATAATTTTTGTGGTTGTATGTATGCATATATGCATTGGGAAGAAAACTAGTAATCCAAATCTCGTAAATCAGTCAATGATAGTACAATTTCAAAAATATTACTCTATTAAGATGCAATGCATAGATAACAATGGTAGAATTTTGGCATTTTGAAGTTTTTTGTAAAAAAATGTGAATAAGAAAGATGTTAGAGGTGGATTTTTGGCATTTTGAAGGTTGTTGTAGAAAAATAACAAGAGGAAAAAAGTTGAATTTTGGAATACTTGTATTCACATAGAAAATTAAAAAAAGATCCACAAAATGAAAATCAAGAATTCAAATATTTTAGTTATAATTAAGTTTTTATGATGCATAAACATCAAACATTATTTTGTGATATGACATGCAAAAAATAAGGTAAATAACTAAATCTAACAAAATTCAATAGACTAAATTATAAATATATAAAAACTATTATAAAGTCTCAGAGGGGGAATAAATCATGTTGAAATACTAATTTTTTTTATTTATAACGGTTAAAGATCAGTTTCAATGAACAAGAATGGGTATTATTTGAATGTTCACTTTACTTATTTTTTACTAGGACATATAAGAATTTGATATGATGAACTATATGCCCTAAAGAACTAAAAATTTAATAATATTTTGAACAATTGATATAAAGAAAGGTCTTAGAAAATTAATACTATGATAGAATTTTGAGTTGAAATTAAAAAAACAAAATGTGTTAGAAATAATTTAAAATAAACTAGAATAAGTCTTTCATTTAATAATATCGAATAATAATCCATAACATTACTTTTTTATTTTAATGTTCTAGCCTGCATTAATTATTTAATTATTAGATAATATATATTACATAAAAGAAATAGAGTGATAACATAAGTACTAAAATATAAATTAGTCTTATTTTTTTTTTAAGATCACCAGAGATAATATAAAATTTCTTGTATGTATTTTTTTATATTTATATTTATTTATTTGTTTTGGATTTGGTTACTGTGAGAAATTCTTATGATTGACATACAAGGCTGAGCAGTCTCCTTCCAACCATGACCCATCATGAAAGATAGTATAAAATTTCTTTTATGTATATTTTTATTTTTTTATTTTTTTTGGATATGGTTATTGTGAGAAACCCCTATGGCTGACGCACAAGACTGAGTAGTCTCCTTCTAACCATGAACTCTCATAAAGTTGAGAGCTATACTTATCAATAGGGAATTTAACACAAAGACACCACACACCCATCCCTTCACACACTCACGTACATCGTAGTTTGAACCTTGAACCTCTCGAAGAAAAGTCAAATCCTAAACCATTACGTTGCACCCCAAATTCTTATTTTATATATTGATACATTTTTAATATGGTAACAACATATGTCCCTTATTGATATTGACTACTAATTGATATTGACTACTAATTGGTATTGACTACTAACTCATAAGTCCTTGTATACAGCTCGGATATTTTTGTAGGCATAGTATAATATTTTCTTACCTCTAAAAATAAGTTAATAATTCAATATTTCATCTGAATTAAAGCTATAATATTTGCAAGAGTACAAACATTGTAGTATGGGCTTGAACTCATATTTTTGGACTATGCCTTCCAAAGCCTTTTTTTTGGTTTCTACGGTAGGATTGACTTCTTTTGTTGGAATTTTATTCTAAGCAAATTATTTCCTTTTTCCACTCAACATTTTCAATTTGGACAATTTATTGTTCTATAAAAATTACAAGTGTTGAAAATTTTACAACTACAATTCACTCAATAGATTTGATTATGAGAGAAACATAGTTGAGAATATGAAAAAATAGAGGAGCCCATGATTTTTAATATTCGAAAGACACTCCTAGAGAGCAAATTTTCAATAGAGGAAGAAAAAGGGTTTTCTATTCTAGGAAAAAAGAACTCCCAACACATCCTTGTGAGTAGAAAATAGAAGACGAGATAGTTGACAATAAACTATAGAGAAGAAAATTTTAGAGAAAATTTGCAAAGGAAAATTGCAAATGAAGAAAATATTACAACTACCAACTACTCAATTTTTTTATTCCCAATGAAATTAAGTTGATCATGTAGAAAAATAGTGAAATTTGTCATTTTTATTTTTTAAAAGACACCCCTAGTAAGTGTTTTTTCAATAGTGGAAGTAAACAAGGGTTTTTATTTCTAGTAAAAATAAACTATTTTGGGAGTAGCCAATACATCAATATGAGTAGAAAATAGAAGAGAAAATACTTTGCAAAAAATAAATTTTAATAAAAATTTGAAGATATATAAAAGTTGTTGAAAAATACTACAAATGAATGACATAGTAAAAATAGAGGAGCAATAAAGAATATAAAAATTAGAATATTAAGATATAGGAGAGATCATAGGAGGAGGTTAAATAATGATATGGTAAGATCAAAATGAGGCTAAGTGTAATAGGAACATACTCTAGTGCTTATGGAAATAGAGGTATAATAGGCAATAAAAAAATAACTCCAAAAAATGAGCCCCCAAATCTAACCTAGGGAACATCTTGTTGGTGGATGATAAACACAACTTAGGAGGAATTTTATGTTCCACCTTCTAAGAGGAGAATGAAGAAGATACCCAACAAATACCAAAGTAGACTCAAAGGTATTTTAAAGTAAAAGGAGATAAAGGAGAAGATTCAAAAGACCATTTGTTGATAACCTCAAAATAAACTATAAAGGAATTGATATTAAAGATTCCAAACAAACTAGTAGAAATATTTGTGCTAAGATTGAACAACTATCTAATTGGAAGAATTATTAGAGCTTGACCCAACATTGAGACTATAAAAAATAGACTATATCTAAATGGAAATCAAAGTAAAATTTAGAAACATTTATACCACCTACAATATTCTTTTTGGTATCCTTGTCAACCCAAGAAGACTGTAGTAAAACGTTGTTGGATAGCACATGGTTCATAGGTAAACATATATTTTCATAAGAAAGTGGACATTGGACTTCAATCCTAACAGGTTGAAAATTAATATACCGTATATTTGGATAAAACCTGTAAAATATCCTCAAGATTTTTGGGATGATGATGTCTTAACAGGTATTACAAGGATAGGGAGATATGTATTAGACTTTCATTCAATAAATAAGCTTATGAAAAGAAACACTTTTGCTTGAATTTCTATAAATATAGATGTGGGGAACAAGCTACGATCCTCCATTAAATTACATTCCAAGTTTATAATTTAGGAGTATAATATTGAATATGAGAATAAATATTTCAACCATTATAATTGCTTGAAAAGAAGGAGCATGGTTAGAAATTTACCTAATCAAGAATAAAATGACTAAAAACAACCCAAGAACAAAAACGAAGTAAAAATATTAAGTTCAATGGAATGAAAAGTAGGAAAAATCCTAATTTCAAAATAAAAAAATAGAGGTTCAATCCACTATACAAGAGACTCATATTCCATAAGATGACCAAAAAAAGTAAGAGAAGGACAAATAATATAGATAATATGTGGTGAATAAAGATGAAAAGCATTGAAATAAGAACTAGATAGAGACATACTTTCAAAGTACAAAGAAGAAAGAGGAGGGAGATAAAATAAAAGACTCTAAGATTAAGAATCAAAAGGAGAAATCTTGATGAAGAACAAAATATAAGAATCATAACAAATTGTAAGGATATAAATATAGGAAACCATTTCAAAGAGATAGTCACTCTATCTAAGAGAAGAAAAGAGATAATTAAGGACCTAGAAAATGGTAAATACTAAATGGGGGACTAAAGTCCATCGATAAAAATTAGAAATTAAAATAACATCTTCGAATGTTAGGGGTATGAAGGATACTAAGAAGCAAAATTTGGTTAAAATCATGATGAAGGATAACCAAATTGATGCACTCTTACTTCAATAAATAAACATTGACTCTCAAACCTTTGATTCTACAAAAAAATGTATTTGGAAAAATAAAAATGTGTAAATGTGGATACTAGGGGATATTGAAGAGGTTTTATGAACCTTTGGAATCATGATGTTGACGGGGAAGTTATGGTCAGTATAAAACATGTGTTAACTATCTTTTTCACCTCTAAAATAGGTCACTATGCATTTTTATGCTTCAAATACATGTAAATAGATAAAGGAACTTTGGAGGGACTTAGATGAAATTAGGAATGACATTGGAAATATAAAATGGACTATAATTGGAGGTTTCAATTCTCTACTATCTCCTAGAGAAAAAAATATGGAAACTATTGGTTTCCATATGGGTATGTGATATTTTTTGCATTCCAAAGTGATTTTTGGTTCCAAAATTTACCTAAGTCAAAGATAAGGTCAATGTGCACCCTAAATATTTTAACCAAGATTTGGAAGACTTGAAATAAATATATTTCTCTATCAACATCCAGAGAAGGTTAGTTCCTTTACCTAAATAATCTATCTAAATGTGGGTGTAGACTAAAGAAAGAAATGAGAAGGGTTAGAGAGATGACATAGAAAGTGGTACATATTTGGAAACATCAAAAGACATGGTGTAGAGAGTCTCACAATCTAAAACCAAATTGAACACCTAAAAAAATAGCCCATGTCCCTTATGAATTTTAAAAAAATATCATTAAGCACCCTTAAGCTATGATAAATCATTCTATAACTACAAGGGAAACCCATATAGAAATATAGAATACAAAATAACTATGGCAAAATATTTGTTTATATATTTAACAAAAAATCAATAGCACATAGTAAGACATACATACATGTTTTTGCATAAAACATTAGGAGTCTAGATAACAATCCAATTCTCATTCAAGAAGGCATATAGTCCTTAATCAATACAATCATGCTAGTTGTAAACACCAAAGAGATGAACCCTAGGATGACTTGCATTCTACTATTTATATATTTTTAGTGTATACAATAGTAAGAATAATTGTTGTGAAATCATATTGTAAGGTTTAAAGCAGACATGAGATCTGGTTTCCGCATTCAACTTAGTACTACTTAATTGCTTCAAACATGCTCTACTAATGTGTCTAATCTAAATTTCATTGTGAGGTTGACTTGCATGTTGCATCATAAGATTATAACCATCTACAATGGTCCAATCATTTCTATTATGTACAACCAATTAAGCAAGGGTGGGTGTGCGGTGTGGAGATATTTTGATTATACTAATTCCTAGCAACTAATTGGTATGTGCATGTCTCCTAAAAATGATGACTCTAGATCACTTGTGCATGTAAGGCATTACTAACTTCTAGACTATAACTTTGACTATGAAATTCATTTATTTCTCCTGATTTTGGGCCTTTAAACCTTCTATTGTCTGGTGTTGGATGACAACTCCAATATTGATGATCATTATCTCAAGATTTAGGTAGTTATTTTATCCTTGCATTATTCCATCACTAAATGTTTTTAGTCCTTGGTGCTTACACTATCATATTTTGAAATCCAATGCCTCTAGAAGCTTTGCGAGTTATAGTTTTGGATGCTTGATGTCAATCCCAATGCCTTGGAATAATTTTTTAATATTGTTCTACACAAAGGTAGACATTTTGTGTTGCTTTGTTGAAACCTACATTGTAATCTATCTAGAAATACTTGTTTAATTTTCATGCATGCTTGAGCATTGAGTGCTAGGTTTTGGATGCTAGGATTTATGTCATTGATTTTATTCCTCCTTGAAGTATGTTAGATATTTGATTTTTATCATGTTCTTGCTAACATTGGTGTTTCATAGTTTTGGTAGGCTTTCCATACTTAGCTATGTAATTACCTTCATTATACTTTTACTTTTGTTGGATGTTGGAGTTAATGCCTTAGCATGAGATATTATCTCGCAACTATTTTATTGGTGCATTTTTTGCATTTGGTCACGCTTAACTACACTTTACATCTTCTTACAATATTTTGAATTAGTGGATTTACTATAAGAATTTCATTTGAATGCTATTTTTGTTGCTCCTCTAAACTACCTCATGTTCATTTCTACACTACTACTTTAAAACAATCACTACATGGTATGGAATACCCCACATAGTGGATGTAGGTGATAAATTCACTTATATAATTGGTGACTCATGGGGATTTTTGCTTGTAAAATTAAGAAGCCAGTATGCCTTATTTAAAGGCTAATAAATCTTAGAGAAGAAATGGATATTGAAGATACAGTGAGCATATACACGAACAAATAGAAAAAAGTAAAGTGATTTAAAGGAAGTAAATTTATGGTGCCATGCTAGAGATGTAAGGGAGGTTGGTGGATTATATTGTTGCAACAACGCTTTTGAAACACACTAGGTGATAGGTGCATCGGTTATCTGAATCCCATTTATTTATAAAATGTATGATGTATGGGTGCATTCATAAGAAGATAAGAGGGGAGGACATTAGGATTTATGGATATACATACTCAACAAGAATGAATAGGGAAACAAGTATCACTGAGAAAAAGGAAGATTATCTAGTATGGAGAATGGAAGGGATATGGGAATTAGGATTCTAAGATTTGGTAGCAAGATAATTAGGTAGATAGAGTGTGGAAAATAAATGCAATATAAATATTGAAAAGGAAAGATAGAGGAAAGTAGGAGCGGATACATGTATCAAGGCATCTCCAACAAAATTGCAAATATTCTAAGCATATTCTACTACAACTTAGTAGTATTTCAAATCCACGATGGTTTCCTTAGGCAAATGATTTCCCGTGCATATCTTCTTAGGTGAGTATTTGAATTGTTTGGAGGTTTTTCTTCCTTCTCTACCTATGACTTTACAAAATTTTATAGGTAAGTATTTTTTGCATCATCAAACACTAGTTGGATTTTTGATTCAATGTGATGCATGGCTACTTAGATTAATCATAAAATCACCTGCATTAAAAATCTTTAAGCATCCCTTTAGAGGTACTTTGAAGTGGTAAATAATTGTATCTTTTATTGAATTGGGCATTTTTTAGTGTTGGCATGAATTTCTCAAATTTGGCTGCCCATGTGGTTTTTCCCAATTTTTGTAATTAACCAATCCAAGATTTAGTCCATAGATTTTTTATTAATGTATCATGTGTTTGATTTGATAATCTTGCCATTGTAGCACATTGGTCTCAATTCAACATGATGTTTATCTTTTAAATATTGTTGCCAAGCATGATATGCATTCAACTTACACATGTCAATTGATTTCATGATGTTATTTTGTTGACATTTTATGCCTTCCTTCATCATAATAATACTCAGGGTATTGATTTCATATATTGATATATGTTATATTTTAATAATGTAGGATATGGAGGAAAGAAATAACAAGATGTAAAATATGTAGAAAAGTAAGATAATGGAATTTTACAATAAGACTGAAATATACTATTAATGGAAAGCTACAAAAATAGTACAATGTAATGTAATTTAAATTACATTGTACCTACTCACTACTCAATAGTAGTCTTACTACTCTCTTCTATTCAATATGGGACCTATATATAATAGTATAGATTACTTGGTCGTTACACTTCCTAAAAATATTTCCTATGACTCATGTACAAGTTGACAACTTGTACATTTACATCATTTCACATTGACACTTGTGCATTTATTGCTTCTTCCTCAAGTAACCTAAGATAAACTCATAATCTAGAAATATACCTAAGGTGGTACATTTACATGTACCTAAATAATGTAATATACTCTAACATCCCCTTGTATTACATTATTTGGGTATTGAAGACATACTTTAGTTAGGATATTTCTCTTTTGAATAGTCTTCAGTTCAATCAGATCCATTTTCTTCTTCTAATTCAGTCTTCATGTTATATCTTCTTATCGTTTCCAACCCACTATTTTTGGTTTTTAAATGTCTTTTATGAGCTAGTGATATTATAATTTGGCACTTCATAAGTGGATCATAATTGATCCATTTTCTCTTGTTTGATTCTATGTATGACCTATTTCTATAATCTTCATGAATGTCAAGCTTGAAATAATTGTTAGTTGATGTTTGTAAAATAATATCCTGAAAGAAACAATCTATTCTTTATAGTAATTTTTCTTCATAACTTTTCTAGTACTTATATTTATAGTAGTAGAAGAAAGATAAATGATTTTTTCCTCCACAATATTTACATGGATGGAAACATCAGTAGTTAACTTTCTCATGACCAAATTGGTTGCAATAAATGAATAGTAAAGGTATTCCAAATACTTTTTTGTCTATTTTAGGAATATCAGGTTTATCTATCTCCTTTATCAGATACTTAAACCGTATGTGAACAATTGAGGCTATTCCATATTTGCTTCTTTCATACATTTGTATGATATATTTTCTATCAATATTCTTTTCTTATTTTTGAATATGATATTTTGTATCTTCATTAGTATAGTTGTCACCAATTCCTTTTGCTATCTCAATAGAGGGTGTTTTAGAGGAGTCTATTTTTCCATTACTACCAATTTTAGAAATCCTTTTAAATCCCATAAATTTTTCTTTCCTGTTTGTATCTTTATCCATTGAATTATCAATCATGCTTTTAATCCATATTGTTACTTTTATTACTCCTTTTATAATTGCATTATTTAAAGTGTTAGTAGACATCTTTATAGCTCCCTAAATAAGGGTATATGAATTATTTTGATAAAACCTATCTTGTATTTATGTTATATAGGAATCCTTATATATACCAAGTAATTTAGAATATGTTGTAGGCATTGATATAAAAAAATAGCAATAATTAGTTTACATTTTGAGTTGATTTTGTAATGTTTTGATAATAATAATAAACTTTCAATTTTACCTTATCTCTCCTAATGAAGTACTTATAGTTAGATTTATTTTTGTCTCCTTTGTATGAGTATGATATAAGTGTTACCGATAAGTTCCAACTCTATATATAATCACTAGATTATTTTTCTATATTCCAAGTATTTATAGTTGGTGTGGTGTGCCTTATAATTCCCTACTTTTGGAAATGTTAGAAAAATACACTATTTGCAAATTGATGTTGAATTTACCAAGGTAGATAGTCTTATATTTCCTATTTGGTTATTTTATAATATTATAATATGCTTCAATTATAATGCTTTAAAAATGGACTTGCTTTATAACTTATTAATGCTTAGTTATTCCAATACAACACCAATTTTGACCAAATATGTAGAACCTTATAACTCCAATGTTACTTTTATTACATCAAGTAAATTTAATATCAATTTTACCTTAGTAATATAGTATTTCAAATTGCTTAATACTTCACTCATCTCAACGGCTATCTGAGGGCTGAAATTGTTTGAAACACCTTAGGCTTTAAATATTTTATGGGTGCTAAAATCCCTTGAAATACATTGTATCCTCTTGCTAGTTTATGATAGGCTTTAATGAATGTTCTTAATTGAATCTTTGACTACTTGCCTTCAGGCTTTGAAAATGTTCTCTACTAAATGCACCTTTGCTTTAATGTTGGTTACAATTTCACTTACATTCCCCTTGGACTTTGCTTACACTTTTTTTGGACTTCACTATATTTTTCTTGGACATTGTTGGATTGTACCTTGATAGTTTGGGCACTTATGTAGATTTTGTTCTCCTTGGAGTTGAACCCATGTGTCACTACAAAATTTATAGGCATTACTATGATGAATAAAATTTTAATATTGAGTAATTATCCTTCCTTATTCAATTGACAAGCTATGATAAATATACTTTGAATTATGCCTTTCAATGTTTGAGACTTAGACATTACCTTAAGCATTTATTTCAGGAACATTATGGAATATAGGGTGCTCTATTAATTGTGACAAGCAGCGGCCTTCAAAATTGCATGTATAGACTCTTTCAACGTCTATCAAATATTATAAACTCCTTTGAAAGTCAATACATAACTATTTTCATGCTTCAAATGCTTCCTTCAAATGAAAGAATGTGCTCTCCTTCACAATGAAATTGCTCTATTTTGATGAAGATGGTTCTACGGTGCTATTGTTGGTTGGCAATTCTCACATGGTAAGCTTTCTTATTCACTAAATCTTCCTTATTTTCACTGTAATCATCTATAATATAGTAGATAATAATTACCCTAATATTTTGTCCTTACATTAGATTTAATGCTTGTAGATATTCATTATTTTAAATGCTCGATGTGGTGGATGATAGGGTGTCTTTGGACACCTCAATATCAGCTAGATTTTATCCTTAGAATGGCTCTTTTTTCTAGAACCAACAGTGAATATCCAAACCTAAAGAACATAAGCTTATACTGAGAGGGGGGGTGAACAATATAAGACTACTTTTTACTTTTCTTTTCAATACAATTTTATGCAATGTATAGATAGTAGTATCAATAGCAGTAATCAAAGCAATACACAAAACACCATCCACAATAGAGACACAAATTTTAACATGGTTCACCTAATGTGGGCTACATCCATAGAGAAAATATTTCTTCTAAATATTTCTTCTAAATATTTCTCAAATAATATTTTGGGAATCCTTCCCAATTACAATGTTTATGGACCTCTATCCAAAGGAGATGATGATACCCTAATATCAAGTTCATGTATCTCTTCCATAGGAGAAATATTTCCCCTTCATATTTGCCTAGTGATTTCTAGAAGACTCTGTCTCTCTTCTACACTAACAGGTGGATCTCTCTCCACTTGAAGACTCCTCACTGAGAATATTTGTGTTGAATTTTCCTAGCTGCTAGATATCTATCCACTATGACTCTATCCTCTATACTCTGTCACCTCCAAATATCTATCAATAGGTTTAATCATAACCTTATAAAATCTTCTCAATAGGTTCAATCAAAACCTACTCAAATTTGCTCAACAAGTCCACTCATAACCTACTCAAATATACTCACTAGGTCCACTCAAAACCTTCTCAAATCTGATCAACAGGTCCACTCAAAACCTACTTAAATATGCTCAATAGGTCCACTCAAAACCTGCTCAAATATTCTCAACAAGATCACTCAGAACTTGTCCAAATCTACTCAACAAGCTCACTCAAAACTTGTCCAAATATACTCAACAATATCACTTAGAACTTGTCCAAATATGCTCAACAAGATCAATAAGAACTTGTACAAATATGCTCAACAAGTCCTCTCTAGGACTTGCTCAAATTTTCATTGTAAGCTTCCACAAAATCTTACACAAAATCAGTTCACAAGCCTTCTCAAAGACTTGCCTCAAATCGGCTTAACAAGTCTACACATAACTTGTTCAATCTCATATAATCATAAAGAGAATTGTTAGAGACTCAATATGTATTATACTCAATGCTAAATCACTTTCTCAACTAAATATCATAAAAGCATAAAGATAATTGTTAGAGACTCAATATGTTATATTCTCAAAGCTCAATATCAACTCAAATCAATATCATAGAAGCATAAAGATAATTGTTAGAGACTCAATATGTTCTATTCTCAAAGCTCAATATCAACTCAAATCAATCTCATAGAAGCATAAAGAGAATTGTTAGAGACTCAATATGTTCTATTCTCAAAGCTCAATATCAACTCAAATCAATCTCATAGAAGCATAAAGAGAATTGTTAGAGACTCAATATGTTCTATTCTCAAAGCTCAATATCAACTCAATAAAAATATAGAATAGTTTGTTTCATGGAACTTGAACAACCACATGCATCCACTTGACTAGACTTAACGAACTCTACTCAACCAATCACCTCAAGGAAAAACCCTTTCTCACAAACCCTAGTCGAAGAATGTATCAACCAACTCAAAATATTTCCAAAAATTCTCAATAAAAAATCTCACATAACAATGATACTCATGTTATTTTCTAACTCAAGTTCAAGTTCTTTGCATAACCAATTGGCTTCAACAACAATTCTTATAAAACAAGGTTTAATCACAACTCTCAATCCATAAAACCTTGAAGCATTAAACCAACCACATTCAAAAAGGAAACCACAATAAATCCTTTTCTCTCCAATGATATTTTTAGAAATCAATCACCCAATCAAGTCAATGGAGAATATTGCCCATACCTCTTTGATGCCAAGGAGTTATCCACAAAATATGTCAAACTCAACACACTTTCAAATATATCCTTTTCAATCACAAAGAGGTTAGAGGACATGAGTAATATCACAACAATAAAAATAATATTCCAATAACACCTTATTACTCCTACTCAATAAAATTCACCATGTCCTCTCATGAAAGAAATAATACCCTTTCAAAAAGAGTAAATCAATCTCACTTTTGAACCCCTTTTATAAAACTAGAAATATCTCTTTACACACACCTTATTTCTCCTTCTAAGCAAGTTAATCAAATAGCCCTTGAAAACTACTTTGCAACAATATATAATATGCTATCCTTCCAAAAATAAAACCATAAAAAATATATCAATTTCCTAGGGCATAACATAACCTTTATTTCTCCTTAAGGCTATTTAACAAAAATTAAAATATAAAAATTAACTTGCCTTTATCTCTTGGAGGGATTCGATCCCCCGACGTCCTCCTTACCAACTCCTTGACCATGGACAAGCCGTAGTTAGGCCACATGCCCTTACATGCTTAGAAAATCACAAATTGCATCAAAAACTCCTGAAAATGCGCCTTTCGAAATAAAAACGCACTTCAAGCGCAAGCAACCTTGCAAGCAAAACTCCAAGTGAATCGAACACGAGACCTCCTCTATCTCACCAATCCAACTCACTGTTAGGTGAAGATGGCCTATGTGCTCCAATAACCCACACGTTCCCTACTCCATGCTTTTCGTGAACCATCAAATATTTTAACACAAGCCTTTTCGCACGCACTTCAACAAATTAGAAAGGGTGATGATTAATGCCTTTTGGGGCATTATTTAAAATGTCTTTGTCTTCCTTTCAATCACACTAGTGCATCAATTTAATTCGACGTCGGCATGGTTTAATTTATAATATATTTAAGTTTAATTTTAAATTTAAATATTATAAATTAAAATAGACCAACCTTTGGTTTTGGTTTAATTAAACCTAGAAGCCTTGTATTAATGCACAACCTTGGTGTAACAAATATTATTTATAAAATTTAAATTCCTTGTGAATTAAAATAGTTTATAAATGATTATTAAACCTCATTTTTAACCTTTGCAATAACCCATATTGGGTTTTTATGAACCAATTGCTTAACCTATGCTCCCAATAATATTAAAATATTATGGAGCCTTTTTCCTTTCACTTTTGCACTGATGAAGATTTTTCTTGGAATATTGTGACAACCTTGGATGACTTTATTTCTTTCTAAATTCCTTGTGATGAGTGATAACTCTATTAGGTGACATCAATGACAACTTTGACTTAGAGGACTCAAAATGTCCAACAATCTCCCCCTTTGTCATTGATGGCAATCCATATCCTTTTACTAAAACTTGACATTCTTTTCTGCTCCCCCTGGGACTTTTCTCCCCCTAGCTTAATGCTCTCTCAAATATCAAATCTCTCCCCATATCAAATCTCTCCCCAATATACACAAATCTCTCCCCCTTTGACATCAATGGCAAAGGGTCACCTTTAGGCTCAGGGCTAAGAATGATCCTCTTAGCTTAGCTCCTCCTCCATCTCCACATGATGTGGTTAATTATGGGGTGAGAGTATTTATACTCCTCTAAAGAACTATTATTTACCTTTATCTTTCTCTCCTATTTTCTGAGTTTTTTGAATCCTTTCACTATTTCTTTCCAAGTCATCATCCCTGTTCCTGTCATCACTTCTATTCCTATTTTTGTTCTTGTTCTTATCCATGTTCCTATTCCTATTCATGTTCTGGTTCTCATACATGTTCCTATTTTTATTCATGCCTCTTTTCTTGTTGATATGCCTGTTCCTGTTCATATTCTTGTTCTTGTTCATATTCCTATTTTTGTTCATGTTCATATTCCTGTTCATGCCTATTTCTAGAATATTTGCTCTACACCATATTGCTATGTGACCATAATTATTGCACTTATAACACTTAATGTTATTATTCCTTGGATGTGCAACTGTCTTAGGATTTCTTCTAGTGAAGCCATATCCTCTTATGTCATGAATATTGCAATTCATTGCCTTGTGACCAAACTCATTACATGAGTAACAATACCCTTGGAAAAGTTGTCCTTTTCCATGTTCCTATTTTTTATGTGTCCTGCACTGTGAATCCATGTGCCCAAACATGTGACATGAAAAAATTGTTCCATTGAAGCTTCCTTGTCTTGACCTCATTGGTCTCTTGTTTTGATTTTTGTTCTATCTGTATATTCTTTGTGCATTATCCCTATATTTTTTGAACTCTTTATTGTCCAACTCATCTTATGATGTCTCACTCCCACTTACACTGTCTTCTTCTAATGTATCTTCTTCTGAAGTTTCTTCTTCTTCAATACTTGAAGTAGACTTTTCTTCCCATTTATTTTGAACCTATTTAGAACCAAGACTTGTGTTGTTTGTTGCTCCTCTTTGTATCTTGACTATTTTATCTACATTATTTACACTGGTTACATACTTGTATAGCTTATTCTTGGAATCCTCTAAATATTCCTTTAGTAGTGCCACTTCTTGTGTTAAATTTTCACATTCCATAATATTTGCTTCTAACTTATCTTTGAACTTGCTTGCCTTAGCCTTTGAATTCTCTAAATCCTCTATGAACAATAATATTTCTTCATCACATTCTTGAAACTAAATTTCAATCTTAGAGTGTTGCTTTTTTTACCTTATTTACCGTGTTAAGGGCATAGATAAGTTCTCCCTTGATATCATAGCCATTTTCTACTAAATAATCCTCTATTTATTTGCCTTTGTCCATATCATTTATTTCTTTTGGCTTGTCTTCTATAGTGTCACTCACTTCTTCTTCTAATGCCATTAGAATATTTTCATCTGGTCTATTAAGTGCATTTTCAAAATCATCATCATTGAAACTATAACCATCTCTTGTGCAATCATATTCAAGATGTCCAAATTTACCACATCTAAAACACTTGAGAATAACTGTAGTCTTTTTCTTAACTGGATCTTTCTCTTCAACCATAAATAATACTTCATCTCTATCATTGTCTAAAAAACTAGCATCACTATCAATTAAGTACTTACTTGCATTATCCGCATAGTAGCTTCTATTTTGTCTTTGGAATAACTTCTTCCCTTGTCTATTTTGTCCATCCCTAATTTTCTTCTAGTACCTGTATCTTTCAGATTCCCTGTACCTATGATCATGTTTTTCTTCATTACTGTTGCTCTTTGGTTCTTTGCACTTTGTTGTAAAATGTCCATACTTTCCACAATTGAAAAAATTAATAGATATTACATCTATGGGTCTTCTGAAACATTTATATCTTCTGCCATAATTTGCTTCTTCATCACTGGAAGACTCACTGCTTGATTATGACTTCTTGCCATTTTTATTTTTGCCCACTTTGAATGTAATTTTTTTTGGAGGAATAGGATCTTTTGTTCTTATCTCAAAAGTTGTGAGCATGCCAAGAAAATCATTTCTTGTTATAATATCACTATCAATTGATGTTTCTATAGTAGAAACATTTTCACTGTACCTTTTTGGAAGAGTTCTCAAGATCTTATCACAAGCATCAGATTCATCAACCTTCATTCCAAGACCTTTCATCTCATGTATAAGTTCATCAACTTTGTTGAGATAGTCATGAATATTTTCATCATCCCTCATTATTAGGTTCTCAAATTCTCCTTTGAGATTTATGATCTTAGATTTCTTTACACTTTTATCTCCATATATGGTATGCAATAGTGTCCACATATATTTTGTTGTTCTACATTCCATGATCTTCATAGATTTTGATCTACGCAATCCTTTTATAATTGTATTCATAGCTCTTGAATTTGCATGCATGAGAATATTACCTTCCATATCTATAAGAGGGTTGACTGTTGAATTATATCCAAGTTCCACTGCATCCCAAACTTCATTGCCATGTGCCATCAAGTGAAATCTCACCAGCACACACCAATACAAGAAGTCACTTCCATCAAATATTGGTACTGCATTATTGAAGAACTCATCCTTTTGATTATTTTGATCCATTGTGTTATTAGACTGCTTTTCCTTCAAGCTGTTAAAATATTCTGAAGGAACCCTCTCTGATACTAATTAATGAATACAAGATTATACTTAGAGGGGGGGGGTGAACAGTATAGGACTACTTTTTACTTTTCTTTTCAATCCAATATTATGCAGTGTATAGATAGCAGTATCAATAGTAGTAATCAAAGAAGCATAAAATACCATCCATAATAGAGACATATTTTAATGTGGTTCACCCAATGTGGGCTACATCCACAGAGAAAATAGTTTTTCTAAATATTTATCAAATGATATTTTGGGAATCCTTCCCAATTACAATGTTTATGGACCTTTGTACAAAGGAGAAGCTGATCTCCTAATCTCACGCTCGTGGATCTCTTCCACAGGAGAACTCTTTCCACTTTAACTCTGGCTAGTGATATTCTATAAGACTCTGTCTCTCTACTGCATTGACTGGTGGATCTCTCTCCACTTGAAGACTCCTCACTCAAAATATTTATTTTCAATTGTCCTAGCTGCTGGATCTCTATCCACTAAGACTCTATCCTCTATACTATGTCACCTCCAAATATATGTCAATAGGTTCACTTAAAACCTTCTCAAATATTCTCAATAGGTTCACTGAAAACCTTCTCAAATATGCTCAATAGGTCCACTTAGAACCTATCAAATATGCTCAATAGGTCCACTCAAAACCTTCTCAAATATACTCACTAGGCCCACTCAGAACCTGCTCAAATATGCTCAACAGGTCCACTAAGAACTTGGTCAAATTTTCTCAATAGGACCACTCAAAACCTACTCAAATATTCTCAACAAGCTCACTCAAAACTTGTCCAAATTTGCTCAAAAATCTCACTCAAAATTTGTCAAAATCTGCTCAACAAGCTCACTCAGAACTTGTCCAAATCTTCTCAACAAGTCCTCTCTAGTACTTGCTTAAATATGCATTGCAAGCTTACACAAAATCAGTTCACAAGCCTTCTCAAAGACTTGCCTAAAATTAGCTTAACAAGTCCACATAGAACTTGTTCAATCTCATAGAATCATAAAAAGTGATGCGCTATCGTTAAGCACATAATTAATTCTCAATGAATTTGCCAATCCAGGGTAGTGTATAAGGCTATCTGCGAAAGGAGTGAACAGGGCTATAATTTAAGGTCAATTAGGAGCAGCAAGTCTTATTGGTGGAACTTATTGTGTGGGAGTTTTTAGGTTTCTTCTACCTCTAAATTACATAAATTGAACATTAGTCTAATTGCAAGAATGAAAACTAATTTCTGATTATAGAAATGAAACCTTAGTTACAATTGCAAGAATGAAATCTGATTAAATTACAAAATTAAAACCATAGTTACAGTTGTAGAATTGGAAACCTAATTACAGTTGCAAAATGAAAGTCTATTTATTATTGCAATAATGAAAACTAAAATTAAGTCCTGTTAATACTCTGTAATAGAAGTTTGTCAATCTTCTGTGCAAGGGTTGACAACAAAAACAATAATGCAAAAAAATTGCAAAAAACTGTAAATTGCTAGAAATGGAAATTATAGTAAATTGGAAAGTTGTTAGAAAGCAAAAAGACTAATCAGATCTACTGCTAATAACATCACAAAAGTATATTGAACAGAAAATAAATTATTAGGATTAAAATGGATGTTAACTACTACAAAAGAATGAAATTGACAAGTTTCACAACTTATTCTGCTGCAGCAAAATCAGAACAAAATCTGTTTGTCAGTCCTCCTCCTAGGTCTGCAAGTGGCCAACCTCATTTTATAGAAGAAGGTATGAGTTCATCTCTCTTTAAATATTACTCACACTCAAAAATAATATAATGAATAGAAAAAATTGTACTTTATTGATTCAAAACATGATTACAAATCTGCTGCTAAAACCTATTACAGAACTATAACAGTCTCAGTTTTCTCACTTATTCTCTATCTTTTTTCTACTACTATTTCTAATATTATTATATCAACTCAACCTGGATAGGATATATTGATGCAAGAGCATCCAACGAAAGGCAAAATACCGCAAAGTAGAAAAAGTGTCGCGATATCGCGACATGTCGGCAAAGAAGAAAAAGTGTCGTGATATCGTGACATGTCACGTTTTCGCAACTCAGGAAGGAGAGAGAAGGCGCGGAGCAAAAATGTCACTATTTACTTGTCACGACTGAAAGAAGACAGGAAAGTCTAGAGAAGAAAATGTTACGATTTCGCGATATGTCACGAAATCGCGACCGAAGGAGAAAAAAGAAAGCAAGGAAGGAAACTGTCCCGATATCATGACATGTCATGATTTTGGGACCCGAAATAGAGAGAAAGCAGAGAGCAAAGCTATCTTGATATCGTGACATTTCGCGATTTCATGACCCAAGATGCGAGGAGGAGGCATAAAGGAAAGATGTCATGATATCGCGACATGTCGCAATTTCGCAACCAAAAAAGAGAAAGAAGAGCCGAAAAGGAAATATGTCGTGATATCGTGACATGTCACATTTTTGTGACCAGAAGACGAGAGAAGGTGCAAGAGAGAAAAGTGTCACGATATCGTGACATGTCGCATTTTCACGACCAAAAAATGAGAGAAGGCGCAAGAGAGAAAAGTGTCGCGATATTGCGACATGTCGCATTTTCATGACCGAAGACAAGAGAAGGCACAAAAGAGAAAAAAGTTCTGCGATATCATGACATGTCACATTTTCACAACAAAAGGACAAGAGAAGGTGCAAGGGAGGAAAAAGTGTCGCGATATCATGACATGTCGCATTATCGTGACCAAAGGACGAGAGAAATCGCAAAGGAGAAAAAGTGTCACAATATCGCGACATGTCAAATTTTTAGTGACCAAAAGGCGAGAGAAGGCACAGGAGAGGAAAAGTGTCATGATATCGTGACATGTCACATTTTCATGACCAAAGGACAAGAGGATGCATAGGGAGAAAAAGTGTCACGATATCGCGACATGTCGCATTATCGTGACCAAAAGACGAGAGGATGCGCAGGAGAGAAAAAGTGTCGCGATATCGTGACATGTCGCATTTTCATGACTCACAAAGGGCAGGCATGCTGAAAAGAAAAAATGTCACGATATCATGACATGTCACATTTTTGCAACTCGAAAATGGGTAGGAAGGCAAAGAAGCAAAAGTGTCACGATATCATGACATGTCACATTTTTGCGACCAAAGAAAAGAAAAATGGTAGGCGGTTACAGGGGCCATTATAGAGGAAATTATCGAGCGGTGGGTATACCGAACATCATCATTGGTTGACAGGCGGACAGAGTCTAAAGTGGCAGGCACTGAATAGCACGTGGCATCAAGGTGCAATGAAAGCAGACGAAGATCAAGAGTCGAAAAGAAAGACGTTTCGAAAGCCAAGACAATGAAGAGGCATGAGAAATGAAACGAAGGGTTAGAAAAGGGAAACAGAGAGTCACGCCAAATATTTTAAAAGGGGAAGCAAAGGCATGCAGAAGGGTCGGAAAACTACTGAGACATAGTTGTAGACGTGAAGGCAAGAGGGCCATTTTTGACCTTTTTAGGCTATTTTTCTTCCTGGGTGAAAGATGTTGTAATAGAAAAAAAGAAATAAACTATATTTTGGGATAAAGGAGTTTATTTTGCAGACTGCTGCCATTATTGTAAATTTTTCCAAGTGTAATGAATGATAATTGAGAATTTGGTGTGAGCGATTTTTGGCTCCCCATTAAGTAGTATCAGAGCGGGAGTTCCTGAGTGTGTAAAAAGATCATCGAAAGTGAGGCTGTTTGCACCAAGATCTATGGAAGAGCGGAAGTTCCTGAGTGTGTAAATAGATTACCGAAAGTGAGGCAGTTTGCACCAGGATCTGTGGAAGAGCGGGAGTTCTTGAGTGTGTGAGAAGATCACAGAAAGTGAGGCAGTTTGCACCAAGATTTGTGGAAGAGCGAAAGTTCCTGAGTGTATGAGAAGATCGTCGAAAGTGAGGTAGTTTGCACCAGGATCTATGGAAGAGCTTAGGGTTTCTGAGTATGTGAGAAGATCACCGAAAGTGAGGTAGTTTGCACCAGGATCTGTGGAAGAGCGTAGGGTTCCTGAGTGTGTAAATAGATCACTGGACATGAGGCAGTTTACACCATAATATGTGGTTAAGGATTGTGAGAAGAGAGTGAAGAAGAATGCCTCCACGAAGAAACCATGGTGGTGGGAGAAATGTGGTACCTGAAGAAGATTTTAGAGCTTTGAAGAGGCAAGTGCAAGCCTTGTAAGAGGAGTTACGAAGAGGGGTTGAACCAAAGAGAGAAGACCATAGTGAAGATCAAGCTTGGGAGGTTGATGATCCATCGATTGAAGAAGAAGCAACGGATCCTGCAGAAGCTAGATTAGTTAAGGCCATATCTTGGATCGTGAAGAAGACAAAGTTTTATGTCTCCACGTATTCTGGGAATCTCAATCCAGAGGAGTTGATTGATTGGATCAATTATATGGAGGAGTATTTTGAGTATGAGGAGGTTGTAGATCCAGATTGGATCAAGTTTGCAAAAACAAAGTTGAAAGGCCATGCTTGCATATGGTGGAAAGAAGTGCAGCTAGAAATAAATAGAAGCAAAAAGGAAAAGATAACCAGATGGGATCAAATGGTAGAGAAGTTGAAGAGACAGTTTATTCCTATAGATTATGAATTAGATATGTTGAGGAAAATGTAGAGCTTGAGACAGTCAAGAAAATCTGTCAAGGAATATACAAAGGAGTTTTACAAGATCTCAATAAGAACTGGCCATTCTGAGGCTAACAAGAAGAAGGTAGCCTGTTACATCAATGGATTGAGAACCAGTATTCAAGAAGAGTTGAGTCTGGTTAGGATTAGCACCATTGAGGATGCTTACCAGTTTGCTCTAAAAGTTGAAGAGAAGCTGAACAGAAGGTTTGAGGGTAAGCAAAAAGGAAGAGGTCATGGAGAAAGAACTAGTGGAAGAATATATGGAGGATGAGATGAGAAGAAAGAAGAAGCTAGCTGTAGTCAAGATTAGAAGGGGGATAATGATTACAGAACTCGTAATCAGAATAATGGTTACCAAAGAGGAAGATGTAGATATGGAAGAGGAGGATTTCGTGGAACCTATTTCCATTGTGGAGAAGAGGGACATCAGGCATATGAGTGTCCCCAACACCAAGATAGGGCGAATAGGAGACTTGAGGGTCATGCCAGAGCTGTTGTAGCAGATGAAGGTGCTGAATTAGAACATTCTGAGGAGGTAGAGAGAGGAGAAGTTATGGTCACAAGGAGAACCTTATTGAATGAGGAGAAAGGACCAGACCAGAGGAGGATCCTATTCCACACAAGGTGCAAATGTTCAGGTAAGGTCTATAATGTTATTATAGATAATGGTAGTACTAATAACTTGGTCTCTAAATAAATGGTTACTAAGTTACAGCTAGAGAGGAGGAGACACCCGCATCCATACCAGATTGCATGGTTGTAGAAGGACCATAGGGCATTGGTCAGTGAACAGTCCTTAGTCAAGTTCAATATTGGGAGATACCAGGATGAGGTCCTGTGTGATGTTTTGCCTATGGATGCTTGCCATGTGTTGTTGGGGAGGCCATGGTAATTTGATAGACGTGTGGTGTATGATGGGCATGCGAATACTTACTCTCTGAGGAAATGTGGAGTGCGCCACAAGTTGAAGCCATTGATCGATATGGATGAAAAGAGTTTGCTAAAAATAATGAGAGTGGAAGTTGTGGGGTTTGAAGAACTTAAGGGTTTGTACCTTGCAGACCCATATTTTGCTGAAGCTTGGAGAGCTTGTGCAGCCCTAGTTAAAAATAAGGTGACAGAACAGTACAGAAGTGAAGGTCACTTCTCAATCCACCTCGGTTGTCTAATGCAGGAGCATCCAACGAAATGCAAACTATCGCAAAGTAGAAAAAGTTTCGTGATATCGTGACATGTCGGCAAAGAAGAAAAAGTGTCACGATATCGTGACATGTCACATTTTTATGACTCAGGAAGGAGAGAGAAGGCATGGAGCAAAAATGTCATGATTTCATGACATGTCACGAAATCATGATCGAAAGAATACAGGAAAGGCCAGACAAGAAAATTTCACGATTTCACATGTCATGAAATCATGGCCGAAGGAGTAGGAAGAAAGCAAGGAAGGAAACTGTCGCGATATTCTGACATGTCATGATTTCATGACCCAAAACAAAGAGAGAAAGCAGAGAGCAAAGATGTTGTGATATCATGACATGTCATGATTTTGTGACCCGAGAGGCAAGGAGGAGGCAGAAAGGAAAGATGTCACGATATCGTGACATGTCACGATTTCACAATCAAAAAGGAGAAAGAAGAGCCGGAAAGGAAAGATGTCGCGATATCGTGACATGTCACATTTTTGTGACCAGAAGATGAGAGAAGGTGCAAGAGAGAAAAGTGTCGTGATATCGCGACATGTTGCATTTTTGCGATCAAAAAATGAGAGAAGGCGCAAGAGAGAAAAGTGTCGCGATATCATGACATGTCGCATTTTCACGACCAGAAGATGAGAGAAGGCGCAAAGGAGAAAAAAGTGTCACGATATCATGACATGTCTTATATTCATGACCAAAGGACGAGAGAAGGAGCAAGGGAGGAAAAAGTGTCACGATATTGTGAAATGTCGCATTATCACGACAAAAGGACAAGAGAAAGCGTAAAGAAGAAAAAGTGTCGCGATATCGCGACATGTTGCATTTTTAGCGACCAAAAGGCGAGAGAAGTTGCAGGAGAGGAAAAGTGTCACGATATCATGACATGTCGCATTTTCGTGACCAAAGGACAAGAGGAGGCACAAGGACAAAAAGTGTCGCGATATCGCAACATGTCGCATTATCGCGACCAAAAGACGAGAGGAGGCGCATGAGAGAAAAAGTGTCACGATATCGCGACATGTCACATTTTTGTGACTCGCAAAGGGCAAGAAGGCCGAAAAGCAAAAATGTCGCTATATCGCGACATGTCGTATTTTCGTGACTCGAAAAGGAGCAGGAAGGTAGAGAAGCAAAAGTGTCACGATATTATGACATGTCGCATTTTCGTGACCAAAGAAAACAAAAAGGGCAAGCGGTTACAGGGGCTATTACAAAGGAAATTATCGAGTGGTGGGTATACCAAACGTCATCATGGTTGATAGGCAGATAGAATCTACAGTGGCGGCACTGAACAGAACATGGCACCAAGGTGCAGTGAAAGCAGATGTAGATCAAGAGTCGAAAAGAAAGACGTTTTGAAAGCCAAGACAATGAAGAGGCACGAGAAATGAAATGAAGGGTCAGAAAAGGGAAACAGAGAGTCACGTTAGAGATTTTAAAAGAGGAAGCGAAGGCATGCACAAGGGTTAGAAAACTGCTGAGACATAGTTGTAGACGTGAAGGCAAGAGGGCCATTCTGGACCTGTTTAGGCTATTTTTCTTCCTGGGCGAAATATGTTGTAATAGAAAAAAAGAAATAAACTATATTTCGGGATAAAGGAGTTTATTTGGCAAACTGCTGCCATTATTGTAAATTTTTCCAAGTGTAATGAATGAGAATTGAGAATTTGGTGTGAGCGATTTGTGGCTCCCCATCAGATATCTTTTATAGATGCCTAAAATATAATTACAACAAAAAATATACTCTGCAAATCAATTCCTATTATTCTACAATATTCCCTGGGTTTATCCTAGAAGAGGATCTTTTTCATAAATTATGGTTTTGGATGGCAAGGACGTCAAAGTTATATGGGAGATATTTTCATTTAATCTCCTTATCCTTATTTACCTTTTTCCACCATCAGAAATCAGTCAACAGGTCAAAAAGTGCTTTTTGTTCTCAATCAGGAGCTAAGTGGCTCAATCCGAAGATATTCGCTCAATCCGAAGAGACTGTATTTCTCAATATGAAGATCTTCAGAATGACCAAATATGTACTCTTCAATTGATTTTAGCTGCATTTCTTAGGTGGATTAGTCCTCAAGATCATATTGCAATAGCCTTCATTCCTCTTCATGTGTGAATTCCATGCCTTGCCATTCATTGGTAGTTGGCTAGAATTTACACAGGAAAACCAGTTTTTGTTGCACGGTAACAATTTTTTGCACTATTTGCTAAATTCAAAGAATTTAATGCTTTAGAAACATCAAAATAAGAATAGTAAAGTGTTGCTATCAGCCTAAGAATATCCCTTATGTAACAGGTAATGGCAAAGTGACATAAAACTACACAAAAACTATAAAAATTAGCATATAATATTCCAAACACATCAATCATTCAAACAATTAATACACAACATATTATATAAAAATAAATAGTATATAAAGTAAATCACAAAGTTTTAGGCAAGTTTTAGTTGTTCAATACATGATATGATGGAGGCATTTCCAGGCCTCATCATTTTCCCCCCAACTTATATTAATGCATGTCCTCATGCATTCTATTGGGCTATAGAATCATAGATATCCATATTCAAGTTCCATGATATGTAGAACAAATTTTTGCCTATATAGTATCCTCTATTCTCCTAAAGGTTTCTGATCTAATTTTCAAACTGCTCATCTAGTTGAGGATCCTCTTCAAAATAGTAGGTAACTGGAGTAATGATGGTTGGAGGCCTAAATATGAGACCTACCCAGTTATGCTGCATAATTTCAATAAGTTGTTTCACCCCTTCTGCTCTTCTTCTAGACCATTCCAGATTAATGGGGGAGATAGGCTTCCTTTTCTGTAAAGACATGGAAAGTTCTGACCATCTATTTATGCAATGTGATAATGCTGGAACAAAATTGTCATTACAAAAATTCTAGAATTTAGTTACACAGTCCCTCAAATTTCTCAAATACATACTTTTGATATCGTCCCTGTTCATCATGAGAAAATGTTATCTAGTGATAATAGGATGATTTGGCTAAATTGCTTTGATTAACAATTCATCTCTTAATTCAATTTCCTTATTTTACCTTTTTTCTTGGTCCTAGTAAAACTAATTTTGTAAGGTAGACATATAAGCTCTCAATTGCACATCTCCTATATAGATATGGGGGTGGAAATATACATTCTCTGGAATGAAAAAGTTGTGCAAAAATAACTCACATCGCAAGTTTTTCTACTCTGTAGGACTGTTGAAGTAAGCTTCCAAAAACTCTTCAGCTTTTTCTAGTTTATAGGGGAGACCTGAGCTAATTCTCATAACCTGCCATCTCAAATATCTCTGATATATCTCCTTCAGAACGAGACTATAAAACCTGGTAGGTCTTCTGAATTGAACCAAAAATTCAACAATTTGACACTGGTCAGTTACTTTTTCATTCAATGCAATGATTTTTGTGTCCTTTGTCTCCAACTATTTTCCTACCAGTTTTAATTTCTCAAGTTGGGTGGCAAGATTTTCATATTTGATCATCTAGTTAGCAATGTCTGTATTATACTGCTCCAGGGATATAGTATTGGGTGGTCTAATTACAGGTTGAAACTTAGGCAATAGTTCCACCTATACCCCTTTCTCTGCCACTTCTACTGGTTGGACATCTGATAGCAATTCTACTTGTATCCCTTTCTTTGCTACTTTCACTGGTTGGACATCTGACATCAATTCTACTTGTATCTCTACTTCTATAGAAATCTTATTCAGAGGTTACTTGATTATTTACATTTTGTTGTTCAAAATGCTCATGTGCTGGTGTTTCTTGCAGACATAACTACTATGACTCTCCACAAATATTCTTTTCTGGGCTCTTTATAAATTCTGGAGCATCTCCATATTGAGAAGGTGTTGCTTCAGAATGGAAGGGCACTGCTTCAGAATGAGGTATTTTTTTTTCATCCAAATATGCCTCTATCAAGGGGGAAGAATTATCTGCCCTAGATAATCCAAGCAGTAATTGAGACAACTCTTCCTCATTATTTGTTGTAGTTGACTATTTTTTAAATTGTAACAGTCTACTCTTTAGTTCCTCCACTTCCTGTTGCAACTCTACAATTCTTTTTTCATGTTTTTCAATGATATTTTACTTCTCCTCAACCCATATAGTTTGTTTTTTAATCACACTCTTGGCTACTCTCAACTGTTCTACAATTTCCACCTCCTCTTCTTCTTATTCATAATTTGATGCAGAAAAATTATCTACAGTTTGTTTCTCAACAATTATCTCACTTTTTGTTTCAACTATTCGGTCCTGTTCAGAAGGTTCCATAAGGTTATCTATGATTACATCCAAGTTTGCATAAATTTCAAAATTGTCTTGTCCAGACTCTTCCTCAACCAAGTATTCAAGAAATTTTGAAAAATCCTCCAAAGTGGTATTTACAGTGGCTGGTTGTATTTCTGTGACATAAGGACTGCCTTGGTTGTTTTCCTCTTCAATCATCTATTTTTCTGTTTCTTTCAGGTGGAGTCTTGTAGACCTCCTGGTTCCTGGTGTATACTTTCTCTTCTTACTTTGTTTTCTTATGTCAATAGGGGCTATAGGAATTGTATCAGGTTTTGGTGGAATTTCCTCTGCTTCCACTTCTGTCTCTTCTCTAATTTTACTGAGAAATTCACTCTTATGTTCTGTCAGATCAACAATATTCTTAGAAAAATAGACCCTCTTTTGTTTTCCTTTTCTGTTGCCAGTTCCAGACCCTCTTTTAGTTTGTGAGGTTGAAGGTTCTGGGGAAAGGTACTTTGTTGCTTTTGCAGCAATATCTATAGCAGCATCTATTTCCTCCTCTGTAGTAGCATCTATTTCCTCCTCTACAGCATCATCTGTGTCTTCTTCCTCCTCTTCCTATTTTTCAAAGACAAAGGTTCACTCCGAAGACAAAGTAGGACTTGTCATTTTGAATATAGTTTTCAATCTAAAGATAATGCTAAACTTGTCATTTCGAAGACAATTTTTAATCTAAAGACAAAACTTCATTCTGAAGATACAATGCAACATTCATTCCATAGATACAATGCAACAGTCATTCCGAAGATATAGCAGAAACCAACATTATTATTTTAAAACATGTTTTGCTTATGCCAACTCTTATGAACACTTTTATACTAATGGTTAATTGTCATATACTATATATCAAATATTTACAATGAGAAAAGTGCAAGAAACATATACCTAGTTAAAACAAGTTAATGCAAGTTTTTGAAAGATGACTGCTTTTGTTGATGCCCTGCTGAGGCTTACTACAATACTTCAAAAACAAATGTAGTTGGTGAATTTGTACAATGGTGACTCAAAAGTTTTCAAGGTTATACATGCCAGAAAACTGGTTTTCATGCATACCAACTCAGTAGTGCCTTATAAAAAGGTTTTCACTACTGAGTTATTCATTTTTCTCTTTTTTTTTTTTACCTCTCCTTTTCTCTCTTTTTTTTTTTGATTCTGGTTATGCACATGAAGGAATTCACAACCAGAATTTATTCATATTTTTGTTTTCTGATTTTTTTTATTTTTTTTTGTATTTTTCTATTTTCTCGAAATCCATGATTATGCTCAATCTGTGGCAATTATGGTGGAAGAGGGAATCTATTCTACCTATTTTGCATCCAAGCTATCAAGTTATTACAAGAAATCCTCCTTAGTCAGAGGTGTATGGTACACTCAAAGGCGATGCCCATTCACTACCAACTTTCTCAGTGAATCATCAATGGGAGAGAGACAAGCTGCTCCATTGTCAAATACTTCTTCAATATCGTATGATCCAAGCCATCTAGTCCTTAGTTTTCCAAGGAAGTCCATATAGCAATAATCAAATAGCAAAACCCAATCTCCTTGCTGAAATTTTCTCTGTTGCAGGTGGCCATCTTGCCACAACTTCTTCTACTCCTGAATTACTTTAGTTTGGTGCAGAGCATCCAACCGAATTTCATCCAATGCATTTAGATACAGAATCCTATTCGCTTGTGCCTGTGATAATTTAATTCTAATTTCCAATGTTGTACGCAATGTTAGTAGCTCAAATTCAATAGGTATGAGGGGCTTTTTACCAAAAACCAGTTCATAAGGTGTGAATCCAAAGAGTGGATTTCCAAGTAGTATTGTAAGCCCAAATTGCTTCAGGTAATTTATCTATTCAGTTTCTCCTATGAATAACTACTATTTTCATCAAGATCTATTCCAATTCTCTGTTTGTTACCTCAACTTGGCCATTTTCTTGTGGGTGGTAAGGTGATGATTTCCTATGTTTGATTTCATACAACTCTGTAAAAGCCTCAATAACTTTAGATGCAAATTGGGGTCCTTGGTCTGTGGTGATAGACCATGGAGATCCAAATATCTAAAAAAAATGGTTATACAATAAATCAGTGACCTTCTCTTCATGAGCATGTTTGAAAGCACGTACCTCTACCCACTTTGTTAGGTAATTAGTACATACCATAATATGCACCTTTCCTTGAGAAGGTGGATCAATAGGTCCCACAAAATCAAGCCCCCACATCTCAAATAGTCCTAAAACCACTTGAGGCTGTAGTGGTATTTCATTTGTGTGAGTGGGTTTCCCGATTCTTGGGCATGCATCACAATGTCTGATGTACTTTTTCACATCCTTGTGAAGAGATGGCCAATAATATCCTATTCCTAAAATTTTCCTAATTGTGCTTTTTACATAATAGTGTCCACTAGAGGGTTCATCATGACAAGCCCTAAGGATATCATATACCTCATCCTTTTGGATGCACCTACATAACACATGGTCATGACTACTCTTGAAAAGAATACCTTGAATCCATTCAAAATAAGAGCTCTCTTTGATCAATTATTTTCTTTGTTTTGAAGTAAAATGTGGAGGAACTTTCCCTATGATCAAATAGTTGGCTATATCTGCAAACCAAGGTGATTGGATAGATATAGAAAATAATTTTTCATTAGGAAAAGTGTCCTCCACTAATTCCCCTTACTCTGTGTTCTACAACCTAGACAAAAAATCTGCTACAACATTAGCTTTTCCTGGTTTATTAATTATTGTGATATCAAATTCCTACAACAACGGATAATCCTTGCACTCACCATAGGCTTATTTATCAAATATTTAGTGGTTGTGTGATTTGTGTGAATGAATATTTGATAACCTGTGATGTAATGCCTAAATTTATCGATGGTATAGATTACTGCCAATTTTTTTTTCTCAGTTGTAGTATAATTTTTTTCAGCTCTTGTCAAGTTATTGCTAATGTAGTAAATAACATAGCGTTCACCATTGTCAATTTTTCCCAATGTTGCTCCAATTGTAGTATTGGAAGCATCAGTTTGTATGTGGAATTGTAATATCTAGTTAGGTCCTCTTAACACAGGTGGAGTTACTAATTTTTATTTTAGAGCTTCAAATGATTCCTGACACTTTACAGTCCAGGAGAATTTATAATCTTTAGTCAATAGGGCAAACATGGAATGACTTATTGTTCTAAAGCTGGGAATAAAACTGCGGTAAAAACCAATGTGTCCTAGGAAGCGTATAACATCAATATGAGTTTTAGGAGGGAGAAGGTTCTTGATAATTTCCACCTTCTTTGGATCAACCTGGATCCCTTGAGGAGAGATGTGATGACCAATAACTATTCCTTCCTCCATCATCATAAAACATTTATCTGGATTTAAGGATAACTGGTAGGTTTCATAGCAAGTTAAAACTTTATCAAGGTGTTCCAATGTAAAGTCAAAAGTTTGTCCACAGACTATGAAATCATCCATGTATATTTCAACACTGTTGATAGTCAGATTAGAAAATATGGCTAACATTGCTCACTGAAATGTTGTTGGGGCATTACACAAACAAAAAGGTAAGACCCTATAGATAAATGTTCCCCATGGATAGGTAAATTTTGTTTTCTCTTGATCTTCAGGTGCAACCGGAATTTGATTATATCCACTAAATCCATCAAGAATACAAAAATATTTCTTTCCAGCAAGAGTATCTAACACCTTATCTATGAATAGCAATGGAAAATGATCTTTGTATGTCACTTTGTTCAGTTCTCTATAGTCTATACATACTCTCATTTTTCCATTTTTCTTAGGCACTATAACCAATGGAGAGACCCACCGGATATTAGAAATTGGGTAAATGAATCCTACTTCCATAAGTTTTTCAATTTCTTCTTTCACAATATCCCTCAAGGCAGGATTCAGTCTTCTCTAAGGCTGTCTTACAAGCTTGACATATTCAGTATAAATTCTATGAGTACATACATTAGGGTGAATCCCTAACATATCTTTGTAATCCCAAGCAAAAGCATGGATATGCTTCTGTAAAATAGCTGCCAATTTTTCTTCCTCTTCCCCAGTAAGCTGGTTATTTATGTTCAAAAATTTTCCTAGTTGGACTTCTATTTATTTTGTATTTGGAAGGACTAAATTTACTTCTTATCAATTGTTGACTAGGGAATTAAGAGGACAATGATGATATGGGAGGACATAAGAAGTTTCTGTCTCATTGATTTCTAATGGAAGAATATCCTGTATGGAACAATGATAAGGGAAAATCAAGTGATGGTGCCACCCATGTCGTAGTGAAACAGATGTTTCCTGTGATGGTATAGATGGCCTTTATTCGGAACTTTGACCTTATTCTCTCACTAGAAATTGATTAATATTGGTTGCTTCCTCTTCTAACCCTTGTTCATGTAGAACATTCATTAGGATTGTTTCATTTTCTAAAATTTTTGTGTCATGGAGGTCTTCTATGTGTTCCCTTACTACCAAGGTGGCTAGTGTGGAAATAACCTCTTCTCGGTTCTTCATATGAGTCAGAAACCATAACTCACCTGTGAAATTGCTTAAAGGTATTGCAGGAGGATATAGAGAAATCTGTTTTAGTTCAATACCATTTGAAATTGTCAGTTTTCCAGATCTACAGTCTATAAAGGCTGTTGCAGTTGTAAGCCAAGGTCTTCCTAGGATAATTGGATAGACATGTGCTGAGTTTCTTGGTTGTAAAACCAAAAAAACTATAGGGTATTCCTAAGAATAAACTTCTATTGGGACATCTTCAATGATACATTCAGGTTTTGCAACTGACCTATCAGCCATTTCTAAAACTATGAATGTGGGGCTGAGATGTTTGAGCTATAATTGTTCCATTGTATCCTTGGTCATGATATTTATTGCAACTCCTAGATCAACTAAGATGTTTGATATTGGTACTGAGCTTATGATCACTATGATAAATGGACTTCCTAGGTCATTATACTTTAGAGGTACTAGTTTTCCTAACAAGAGATCAACTATCTTTCCTTCAACATGAATAGTTTTAGGAAATGCTTTCTTTTTTCTTCCTACTCTTCTGTTGCACAAATCTCAGATAGTTATTTTAATCACAGGTATATCCTTAATGGCTTGAAATAAGGGTAGTGATATGGTTAATTTTTAGAGTTCTTTCACTAACTCTAATTCAAAAAAAAATTTTGTAGTGTTAAGTCTCTCGTAGGTATGGAATTATCCCTGATGAAGGTAATTGTTCTGCCTGTGGTTCTATTTTTTCTTCTTTTTCTGTTGTTGGTTTGAATTTTCTTGGTTCAATAGGTTCTTGAATTTCATCTTCTTTCACTTCAATTATAACAGGTTTAGGTAAAACTTTCCTTGAACGTAGTTGTATCTTGCTACAATCCAGAATTTACATATTTGAATTTCCTTCAGAATCAACCATATAGGCAGGAGCTGCCTACCTTATGTTATTTGGATTTATTATAGGTTGAGCTGGTAATAGATTTTGTTTCACCTATTGCATTTGTTGATTTGGTTTTCATTGAAATTTTTGATTTGGTGCAGGCAGCAAATTCTGAGTTTGACCTTGATTTCTTTGTTGCCTTGGATAGGACTGGTATTGTTGACCCCATTGCTGTTGATTTTGCATCCAAGATGGATTACTTTGATTCTGAGTCCATGGTGGGTTATTTTGATTACATGATGGGTTATTCTGGTTTTGATTCCAAGATGGATTATTCCAACCTTTCTGTGGTCATTCTTGAGAATTTGTCCATTGAGAATAATTCCAAGGACGTTGGGGTGGTTTTGACTATCCCCAAGACATGTTTCTATGGTTGTTTCCCCAATTTGTAGGAAAATAAGGGGTATTTTTATACTGTTTAAAGTTTCTCCCTTGTCTTGGTCCCACATAATTGAGTTCTTCTATTTGAGTTTCTAGGACAATTTTTAGTTGTGGTAGCAGATGACATTTGTCAGTCAAATGTCCTTTTGAGCAAATACTACAAATGGCTAAAATGGATGTTTTGTTTAGAGGATATTCCTGTAAGGCATGTTTATTCTTGCATCTTGGGTAATAAATTGCTAAAGGTTCTATGGTTTTTGATTTATAATACATTTATACTAGAGCTATGTTTAATTGTACTAGGATATTAGTCTTAAAATTTGCAAGTTCCTCTATTAGGTCCTTCACATCAGTGCCATTTGTATTGTTTTTCTTTCTTTTCTTCCTAGTGCGAGAGTAATTTCAGCAAATATCCACAATCTCATCCATATTACGAGTACTTAAATCCCCATTTCCTATCAAATCTAATACCTCTATGGATTCATCTTGTAATCCTCTTACAAAAATTGTTTTGCATAATTATGGTTCTCCTAGTCCACACCTTCTTTGAACAAACACAAATATATCAAGGTAATCTTCTAATGTTTCATCATCTTCTTGTTTAATTTTGAACAACTCATCTTTCTTGTTCCTTACTCGACAATACTCTTGATACTTGTCTAAAAACATAGTCTCCATTTGATCCCAAGTTTGGATGGAATTTGGCTGTAAGCTCATGAATTAATGTAATGCTGAGTCCTTGAGTGTTGAAGGAAAAACCTTGAGTTTTTTATTATCATTTAGATAGTCATAGGTTTGACACACTACTTTGAACTCAAACAGGAAATGATCAGGATCTTCATATGCAACACCTTGGAAGGTTGGAAACACTAAAGGTGAGATTGTTTTCATGGGAGAGTTCTATGTGGGATTCAAAAGTGTAGGATATTCAAATGTTCTAGGAGGTTGGAGTACATATTGATCATCTTGATCATTTTCATTATGGACATGACCATGCTGGTCATCCCCATCTAGATTGCCTCTTTCTGCCATAATTTCCTATTCTTCAGAAACAATTAACCCTATCTAAATTTCTTTCTCAAGAGATCCAAAACCTTCTATTGATAATGAGTTTGGTAATTTTTCTTGCTTAGGATATTTTGATGATGATGAAGCTGGTGGTTTTTGTTTTAGTTTTTCTGGTAGTTCAAACATAGGCGATTCACCCCTTAGGCATGAAGATATTCTTAATGGAATAATCCAGGGATCTCTTTGTATAATTTTGCCTTCTTCACCCCTAGGCCTACTCATTCATGCATACTCCTTAATGAAATAAATTATAAGTAAATAATTGTTACTTAACTAACTATTATATTCAGATTTTACCCTAAATTTTTACAACTCAGTCTAATTAACAGCTATTGAACTATTGACACCTTCTAACAACACTCTCCTCGACAATGACACCAAAATGATGCACTGTCATTAAGCACATCATTAATTCTCAATGAATTTGTCAATCCAGGGCAATGTACAAGGCTATCTATGAAAGGAGTGAACATGGCTATAATTTAAGGTCAATTGGGAGCATCAAGTCTTATTGGTGGAACTGATTATGTGGGGGTTTTTAGGTCTCTTATACCTCTAAATTTCATAAATTGAACATTAATATAATTGCAATAATGAAAACTAATTGTTGATTACATAAATGAAACCTTAGTTATAGTTGCAAGAATGAAATCTGATTAAATTGCAGAATTAAAACCCTAGTTACAGTTGTAGAATTGGAAACCTAATTATAGTTGCAAAATAAAAGTCTATTTATTCTTGCAATAATGAAAACTAAAATTAAGTCCTGTCAATACTTTGTAATAGAAGGTTGTCAATCTTCTGTACAGGGGTTGACAACAAAAACAATAATGTAGGAAAATTACAAAAAATTATAAATTGCTAGAAATGGAAATTGTAGTAAATTGGAAAGTTGTTGGAAAGAAAAAAGACTAATCAGATCTACTGCTAATCACATCACAAAAGTATCTTGAACAAAAAATAAATGATTAGGACTGAAATGAATGTTAACTACTACAAAAGAATGAAATTAACAAGTTTCACAGCTTATTCTACTGTAGCAAAATCAGAAAAAAACCTGTCTGTTAGTCCTCCTTCTAGGTCTAGAAGTGGCCAACCTCCTTTTACATAAGAAGGTATGAGTTCCTCTCTCTCTCTAAATCTTAATCACACTCAAACATAACAAAATAAATAGAAAAACTTGTACTTTATTGATTTAGAACATGATTACAAATCTGCTGCTAAAACCTGTTACAGAACTGTAATAGTCTTAGTTTTCTCATTTATTCTCTATATATATTTTCTCTACTACTATTTCTACTATTATTATTATTAGCTCAACCTGGATGGGAGCTATCTTTTATAGATGCCTAAAATCTAATTACAACAGAAAATATACTCTGCAAATCAATTCTTATTATTGTGCAGTATTCCCTGGGTTTATCCTAGAAGAGGATCTTTTCCATAAATTGTGGCTTTGGATAGCAAGGACGATAAAGCTAGATGGGATATATTTTCCTTTAACCTCCTCAGCCTTCTTTATATTTTTCCACCGTCAAAAATTAGTCAATAGGTCAAAAAGTGCTTTCTATTCTCAATCTGGATCTAAGTGGCTCAATCCAAAGATATTCGCTCAATCCGAAGAGACTGTATTTCTCAATCAGAAGATATTAGGAATGACCAATTATGTACTCTTAAATTTATTTAAGCTGCATTTCTCAGGTGGATTATTCCTTAGGATCAGATTGCAATAGCCTTCATTCCTCTTCATGTGTGAATTCCATGTCTTTCCATTCATTGGTAGTTGGCTGGAATTTACACAGAAAAATTAGTTTTTTCTACACAGTAACAGTTCTTTGTACTATTTGCTAAATTCAAAGAAATTAATGCTTGAGAAACATCAAAATATGAATAGTAAAGTGTTGCTATCAGCCTAAGCATATGCCTTATGTAACAGGTCATGGCAAAGTGACATAAAACTACACAAAAACTGTAAAAATCAGCATATAATATTCCAAACACATCAATCATGCAAACAATTAATACACAACATATTAGATGAACTTAAATAGTATATAAAGTAAATCATAGAGTTTTAGGTAAGTTTTAGTTTTTCAAAACATGCTATGATGGAGCCATTTCCAGGCCTCATCAAAGAGAATTATTAGAGACTCAATATGTCATATACTCAATGCTCAATCACTTTCTGAACTCAATATCATAGAAGCATAAAGAGAATTTTTAGAGACTCAATATGTTCTATTCTCAAAGCTCAATCTCAACTCAAATAAATCTCATAGAAGAATAAAGAGAATTTTTAGAGACTCAATATGTTCTATTCTCAAAGCTCAATCTCAACTCAAATCAATATCACATAAACATAAAGAGAATTGTTAGAGACTCAATATGTTCTATTCTCAAAGCTCAATCTCAACTCAAATAAATCTCATAGAAGCATAAATAGAATTGTTATAAATTCAATATGTTCTATTCTCAAGGCTTAATCTCAACTCAATCAAAATAAAATAGTTTATCTCATGGAACTTGAACAACCACATGCATCCAATTGACTAGGCTTAATCAAATATACTCAACCAATCACCTCAAGAAACAACCCTTTCACACAAACCCTAGTCAAAGCATGTATCAACCAACTCAAATTGTTTCCAACAATGCTAAAAAACAAATCTCACATAACAATGATAGTCATGTTATTTTCTAACTCAAGTTCAAGTTCTTTTCATAACCAATTGGCTTCAACAACAATGCTTATAAAATAAGGTTTAATAACTAGTCTCAATCCAAAAAATCTTGAAGCATTAAACCAACCACTTTCAAAAAAGAAACCACAATCAATAATTTTCTCTCCAATGATATTTCCAGAAATCAATCACCCAATCAAGTCAATGGATAATATTGCCCATACCTTTTTTATTCCAAGGAGTTGTCCAAAAAATCTGTCAAACTCAACACACTTTCAAATATATAATTTTCAATCACAAAGAGGTTAGAGGACTTGAGTAATATCACAACAATAAAAATAATATACCAATAAAACCTTATTACTCCTACTCGATAAAATTCACCATGTCCTCTCATGAAAAAAATAATCCCCGTTGAAAAAGAATAAATCAAACTCACTTTTGATCCCCTTTTACAAAACCAGAAATATCTCTTTACACACACCTTATGAAGAACATAGACTTATACTGAGAGGGGGGTGAACAATATAATATGCAACCATTTAAAAAACTTTACTTTAGATAGCAGGGGCATCGCCATAACATTAACCATTACAAAAAACAACACACAAAGAAGAGCCATTTTAACGTGGTTCACCCAATATGGGCTACATCCACGTAAATATTTTCACTAAAAGCTTTCTCAATCAAGTTCTTTGGGAAATCCTTTCCCTATTACAAATTTTATGAACTTCCTATCCAAATGATAATCTTTCCCCTCAACAAGTATTTATGAGCCTCCTACCTAAAGAAGAATCCTTCTCCTAAACAAGTATTTATGAGCCTCTTGCCCAAAGGATATGTCCTATCCCCTCAAAAAGTATTTATGAGCCTCCTACCAAAAGGATATGTCCTATCCCCCAAAGCTCTATAAATGATAATTCAGAAGATCACTGCCTCTTCTGCCGCTAGTAGGTGGAACTCCTTTCCACATAAGATATCATATCCTCCTTGCTCTGGCTCTAGAGACTTATGTCCTCACTAATAACCTCTACAACTACTCATCAAAAATTGTACTAAACATAGTCAGTCGGTTCAGCACAAGTCCTCTCAAACTCTGTCATAAATCTACACCAAACTTAGTCCTCTGGTCCAGCACAAATCTGCTCTCAAATATTTGTCAGATCTTTCCCAAGCTTAATCCAAAATATTGAATAAATCAATCACAACTGCTCACAAGTCTTCACCAAGACGTCATCAAATCTATCCCCAAGTTATTCAACAATAACCTGTCCAAATCAGTCCTAGCAAGCTCACCAAGAACTTGCCCAAATCATCTCAATCAAGTTTACCAAGAAACTTGCCCAATGTGAACACACAAAGAGAATTGTTAGAGACCCAATGTGTTTCATCCAATCATATAAAATCAATATCATAGAAGCATAAAGAGAATTGTTAGAGACTCAATATGTTCTATCCTTCAACCTTAAATCTCAACTCGAACAACTCAATTAGGGTTTAAACAACTTATAGCAATGGCATAATCTTCTCACTCAAAAACCCTAAAGCAAACTTAAAATGCTTCCACTCTCATAAACCAGAATTATGCAATAACTCGTAAACTCATCATGATCTCATAATGCATAATCAATACTTCCACTTTCAGAAAATAAGATCCACTCCAAATAAGGAAATTTAATTTAATCCTTTTCAATCCAAACATATTTTCAAAAAAGCATCAATCAATAATAACCATGGAATAATGTGCCCATACATTTACTTTGATGAAGAAGGAGGACTCAAAATATGTCACAACACTAACTCTCAATTTGCCACAAATTAGAGTTAGCAACAATGGAATAATGCACAATGATAAGAGTCCTAATAACACCTTATCACTCCAATTCATCAATAATCAAAACCCACAAATATACATATCAACAATATTCATTTACACCTTATAAATCCTACTTAATATATCATAAAATAACTTCAATCTCAAAAATAATTACAAGAGAATATCTACTCAATAACTCCAAAGGCTTTCTAACCCCAATGTGACACTAAGCACAATTATTCCTTAAACCCTTATAACACCTAAAATACATTTACTTCTAAATGCATTTACCACATAAACATTAAGCATCAATAATAACAATGTCAAAAAAATATTTCTATTTAACCTTGTACCTCCATCCAATTACCAACAATAATTTGCCAAGTCAAATCAAATATTCCTCATTATCAACAAAAGATCTACCTTGGTCAAAAATCAATTCTCCAACCTTAGGATAGGTGTGGAGACACCAACATAAGCACCAAAGTGCTTCCTCCTCTAAACTCGTGGCCCAAGGCAATTGTTGTACCACGTGCATAATAATCTATGACCAAAAATTAAACACGCTCAAAGTGAATCGATCTCGACCTCTACCTAGCGAGCACCTTCGCTCCACCGCCTTCACCGTTGGAGCACAAGTTCCCAATGAAATGCTCAAGAACCACTCATTGTTTTACCTTTCCTTTGCTCTCAAAAATTAAATACAAACAAATTTTTCTTCCTCATAGGTGTACGAAATCGAAACTTAAACACAGAAATACGAAACTTGAAAATCATAGAGTAATCTGAAATCAAAGGTCACAGAGCAATACAAAATTGAAGGTCATAGAGCAATACGAATTCGAAGGTAATCGCACAAATCAGAGGTGTATTGAACCTTAGGAATTAATGCCCTTTAATAGTCTTTTGCATCCCATGCAAGTTGACATTGGCGCTCCTTCCAAAAAAACGACGTCGACGAGGTAAGTCTTCTACATTGGCATCGCTAAGGGTTTAGAAACCCTTTCAATAATAATTATTAAATTAATAATTATTATTTTATTAATAATAAACTTAACTTAAAACCTTTTCAAAGGTTTGAGTTAATTTATTTATTAATAATCAAAATGGACTTTTAAGGTTTTTTCAAGGAGAAAAAACCTTTTCATTAAGCCAAGATGGTTTTAATAAAAACCCTTAATGAGTCTAGATGGTTTTAAGAAAAAAATTTAACCTTGTCACCATGGTTTTAATTAAAAACCCTTAAACAAACATCATGGAACTTTCAAGATCTTTTTGGCACCAAACTCTTTTTGACATCAACACAAATTCTTTTTGATATCAACACAAACTCCTTTTGACATCACTGATAACTCACAACCATAAAGCTAAGAAACATACCCAAAATTACCAACACCTTATTTATCCTTCTATGCAAGTTAATCAAATAGCCCTTGAAAAATTCTTTCCAATGATATATAATATGCTACCCTTCCAAAAATAAAACAATCAGAAATCTCTCAATTTCCTAGGGCATATCATAACCCTTATTTCTCCTTTAGGCTATTTAACAAAAATTAAAATATAAAAATTAACTTGCCTTTGCCTCTCGGAGGGATTCGATCCCCTGATGTCCTCCTTCCCAATGCATTAACTACGGCCAAGCTGCCATTGGGCCACTTGCACTTACGTTCTTACAAAAGCACAAATTACATCAACAACTCACGAAAACGTGCCTTTCAAAATAAAAATGCGCTTTGAGCACAAGCAACCTTGCAAGAAAAAATCCAAGAAAATTGAACGTGGGACCTCCTCTATCTCGCCAAGCCAACGCATGGCTAGGCCAAGCTAGCCTATGTGCTCCAATCACCCACACATTCCCTACTTCATGCTTTTCATGAACCGTCAAATATTTTAACACAAGCCTTTTCACATGCGCTCCAATGAATTAGCAAGGGTGATGATTTTGGGGAATTATTTATTATGTCTTTGTCTTCCTTTCAATCATGTTGGCACATAAATTTAATTCGACGTCGGTGTGGTTTAATTTATAATATATTTAAATTTAATTTTAAATTTAAATATTATAAATTAAAATAGACCAACCTTAGGTTTTGGTTTAATTAAACCTTGGAGCCTTGTATTAATGCACAACCTTGGTGTAACGAATATTATTTATAAAATTTAAATTCCTTATGAATTTAAATAATTTATAAATAATTATTAAACCTCATTTTTAACCTTTGCAATAAACCATCTTGGGTTTTTATGAACCAATTGCTTAACCTGTGCTCCCAATAATATTAAAATATTATGGAGCCTTTTTCCTTTCACTTTTGCACTGATGAAGCTTTTTCTTGGAATATTGTGACAACCTTGGATGACTTTATTTCTTGCCAAATTCCTTGTGATGAGTGATAACTCTATCAGGTGACATCAATGACAACTTTGACTTAGAGGACTCAAAATGTCCAACAAATCCTTCTTTGTCTCATCTCTTACACACGCTTAACCTAATGCTTGCTCTTCATGAACAACATATGTTGATCCTCTTTCAAATGCCTCCTACTATTGCTTCTGTTAGATTGTTGTAAATAGGATCAAGATCTATGTAAAGTGTCCTTATGATACTTAATATTTCCCTTTGATGTAGTAGTATAAGGTGAGTTTGGTGCTCAAATACCAATTTTTAATAACCTCTATTTTCACCTTAAATCCCAGACTCTCCAAATCTCATTATGAGGCTATTTTATCTAATTTTAATGGTTGACTTCTTCTTCTCCGCTCCTTGGAGGGATTTTGATCTACTTGGTGGCTTTTTTAGGCTACAATAAATTGTAGGTTTTGTGCACCAAATAAGACACTTTGATATATGTGGATTTTGTGCCCTTTTGTTTTCACCTTAAGTTAACAACAAATCCACATAATGATCTTTCAGAGTAATAAGTTAAAAAATATAGATTAGTACAATAGTATTCTCACCTTATTATTCCTTAAATACACTAATAATAAATCCTAAATAATGCACCAATAATATTTGCAACTTTCATCTAAGAATAAAGTCCTCTTTATAAAGAACTTTTAAAAGTAATCTAAAACTTCCACTACAATCAATGTTGTAGGATGTAGTCTTATTTAGATTTTATATGGACAATAGATAGATGATATTTTTATTTTTGTGGAAATATTTCCAAATCATATTTTAATGTGTAGGTAATAACTCTGATAGAAACTATCTTTTGCACTCCATTGAAGAATTTAAAATGCAACCTTCTTATTGAAAATTATAGATTCTAATAAGGTGCTTAATGAATCTAAGTAATGAACTAAATATAACTAATCAAGTAATGAACCCTTTTAACATAAGTTGCATACCTTTAATTATCTCTTAAGATGATGTAATTCTTGCTATTTTTATTCATCAAGTTGCTATGTAGAATGGTAGTAGATGATTTCAAATTCTCCTTTAGGATGTACCCTAGAAATTTGAATTGTTGTAGTTAGGATTCTCATCCAAGAGCCCTTCAGTATTTTTCTATAGGTTCCACAAATACCTATCTCTAAAATGTGCTTTCTTTCCTATGAAAGGCAATCTCCAAATCTCTTAGATTTGGTAGGCTTTATCTATTCGTGTTCTTCTTCAACATCCTTATCAAATTCTAGCTTCAATTTTGATCCTTTTATCAAGAGTTTGTAATTATTGAGGTATTCATTGGTCTCTTTCAAACTTTAGCAAACTACATGCCAAATCCTTCTCTCTTGGGCTTGTTTTTGGATCATAACAATTATCCCAATTTATTTACTATTAGGAGCTTCTCCTTGATAGTGAATTTAATCAATGAGTTCTTCTAAGAACTCCTTTAATAAATTCTTTAAACTCTACAATAAGGATTTCCAAGCCTTCTACTTGTTTCTCCTTGATAACTCTCCAATATCTTCAATATCATAGCTTATTTGGTCTTCTCAATGATACATATCCTTCAACCTTTTATTGTGGAAGAGTTGGAAACGATATCTTCCAGACATATAGAATTTGATGCTTATGGAATCTGGAAAAAGACCTTGCTATTTTATACAATCTATAGGAATGGAGATCACTAACCTCTAGTCCTCCAAAATTGGGAGTTATTTAATAGGATCTTCTATGGATCTCTTCAGCTTCTTCAGGATGATTTATTCAATCTATTGTCTATAGTCTTGTATGGAGATCACCAATATCATATCTTCTTCTAGACTCTTCCATGGAGTCTCTTGAACCAACAATAAGGCCACTATGGCATTTTATTCTTATGTAATGTGCATGTTTATAACATGACTTCCCTCAAGTTCCTAGAATCTCCTTTTCTTCTATTTGTTGCTTCTGGTACTGGATTGATTCTAAATATGATATTATTCCTAGCTCTTTGTAGGAAGCTTCCCAAAGTTCTTCAAATGTACATTTTATTATAACAAAGTATTAGTACTATAATAGAAGAAATTCTAAGATATGAATCTTCACTAGTTAATTTTCTAATCTAGTGGAATGAATGTTGAGTCCTAGTCTTCACGTATTTTGTCGCAACTCTATTGAAAGACTCTAGTCATATGGAATCTCAAAAATTTTGGAATTGATATTTGCTTCTCTCCTCTCAATATCTCTTATGGCTCTGTCTATTCCTATTTGATCTAACATAATTTTGATACCATTGTTAGCTTTTGACAATCTAGTATATGGGAGAAAGTAATCACAAGATGTAAAATATGTATAAAAGTAAGATAATAGAATTCTACAATAAGACTAAAATATGCTATTAATGGAAAGTTGCAAAAATAGTACAATGCAATGTAATGGAAGAATGAAACACTCCATAAATATAATAGAAACTAAATTTTAAAAACTCACTACTAAATAGTAGTCTCACTTTTGCTACACTCTTTGCTATTCATTATGGAACCTGTATTTAAGAATATAGGTTACTTGACCCTTACTCTTCCTAACTACCTTTCCTATGACTCATGTATAAGTGGACTCCTTGTACATTTATGTTATTTCACATTGAAACTTGTACATTTATTACTTCTTCCTCAAGTAACCTAAGATAAACCCCTAATCTAACAATGTACCCATGGTGGTACATTGACATGTACCTAAATAATATAATTATTTTAACACTATAGTCATGAGTAAAAACTACAATTTCTTGCACAATATGACTTGAGCCAACATTTAAATTAGGCTATAAATTCATAAGGTGAGAGAAAGGGAGAATTATAATGAAGAGTAGGGATGTGTTTAGGGGTTATGGGAATGGTAAATATAAAAGAAAAGAAATTCATACCTACATATCATATGTTCTATAGTTTTGTTGTTGTGTTATGTTGTTTAATGTACCCATTCAACTATTTATTTTACCTTTGGACTATCTTGGTGTTTGGTAATGATAATTTCAAATGCTAAGATGGTAAAAATGTGAAGTGTCTCTCCTTCTCAAGGGAGATATTCTAAAATTTCTTCTCTTATCCCATGTTTATATCAGTGAGCCTCTATGGGTTAAATATTAAACAAGAATGATTCTAACAACTTGTTAGTCCTATTGAATGACAAGGATTAATAGGTTAACAAATCACTTGGATAATTTGAATTCAAGTTCTTCTTCCATTATTTCAATGCCTATGTTTATTATTCCTTTAAAAACACAAAACTATTCTATATAAATGGCAAAAACCATTGACCATGTGGTTGTAGATATTGTTGCTAAAACCCTTCACAAAAATGAAGAATATTGATATTGTCAATAGATAAATATGCCCATAAAAAACTTGGATAATATTAGCTAACATCAATATGGTTTTAGAAAACATCGAGATGTTTATTGAGTAACCATCAATTAACATGCTAGGTTTAGCTACCACTGGGAAGGCTAAGATTGATCATTTATTTTTGGTGTTGCTTTACCTACACTAGGCATAGAGATTTAAAAAAAAAATTAACTCTTTTTCCAAGACATATTTTTCATTCCTTATTTTACTAAGTGTAAATCCAATATAGGCCATTATCAAAATATTATTTCTTAAGAGCAAGTGACTACTATGGAGTGCATTTCCTTTTATCGATTCTTATTTGTTGATGGCGACATTCACTCCAACTCATACCATTGATTATTATCTCATCAATATTCAAGAATCAACATTTCCTTTAAAACATATTCAATACATATGATATACCTTACATATTTCTAAAATTCTCTATTATCCCTATAAAGCAATTGATTTATTCCTTTAACTGATTTACATATTTTATTCACTTATAGCCTATTTACAAAAAATTATGGTGTGTATGTATACCAGTTTTACCTAGTTCTTCTGTCTCTACATATAAGCCTATAGTGACCCCACAAAATAGTGCTTAGTTTGTGCTTTTGTCTCTACATATTAGTTTCAATTTATTTTTACATGATCTTACCTCTAGATTAATTCTAATATTGTGTGAACTTTTGTGGCATTGATTATTCTTCTTTGTTGACCAGATGACCAATTACTTTATGAATGCATATTTATTGGCATGCCATATCCCATAATGACTGAATATTTATGAGTTTTGGATCTTTTCTTTCTTTGGAATGTTGCTCAAGGTATTTTGTGGTAGCATATACTTTATCTTGCATTTGTCCTATTATCATAAACTTTGATTGTTGGAACAAGTAACTGGATAATTTATGATTACACTATAAGTTATGTTGCTTCCCCATTTGTAATTACCATGATACTTGAGAACTATTAAGGGGGGGTTATTTACTAATTGGTTCCTACTCCTCTTTTGACCAATTAGTTATTTTATTTTAGATAAATGTACATCAGTTTCTTATTGATATTTTCCAATGTGATATGGCTAGATTTCTATAGATCAAACCTAAATCATCTTTGAATATAGGTAATTACCATTTGACCCTCTACTATATATTTTCCTATTTGTTGTAATAATTCTATGGATAAATTCATCATAAATGTAAGTGTAAAATCGATGACTACCACATCTTTAATAGCTACTAGGTTTGGTAACCTTTGCAATAAGATTAAAATTTCTTTGATGAATTATATATTTTAAACTATAAATCATTTCTTCTTTAATGTTTAAGAATTGTCTATGTCATATTTTATGCCCATAGCATCACAAATTACCTAAAATATTGTGTAAATTTTAGTTTCCAAATCAATCATGTAGTTGTGCAACACCCATCCTTAAAAGTATATTGATAGATAAAAGGGGGAGAATCAACCTTGATTGAGCCATCTAAAATCTACTTACAGGATGCTTTATCATATGCTAGATCAATATTCAGATCATGTAAGGCTACTTTAACCAAATTTAGATTTTTAGACACTAGTAGACCCTCACATAGTATTTTTGTCTTAGTATTAGAATTGGTTTGATATATGGCTTCTAGTTTGATTATTTATACATAGCATTCTACCATATATTCAGTTTAAGCTCTTGTTATAGGTAGATAATACAATTTTTGGTAGGCCTATTTTCTTCAACAATGTAGACATAACACTTTTGAATTCCATATTTTTATAATGTTTTCTGGCTCTTTTGCTTTTTCCTCTAGACTAGCTTCCTTTTACTATGCTTCTTTTTCCATTTTTTCTATAGTCTAAGCATCATGTAGCCCATAGTTATATCCTTTTGAATTTGAAATATTTGGATTCCATAAAATAGATCCTCTTTTGCTAAAAAGTTGATCTAGATGCATGATGAGAGCTATAGATTCCTCTAGATGTATATTATATTTTATGATTATGTTCAATGGATTATCACATTTAGCTTTTGAACCCATGGTAAAACTTTCCTTTGGCTGGTTTTTGTTTATGCGTTTGATTTTCTTTTCATATATTTTATTTACACCCTTACTATTATTATTATAGAATATTTCATTTTGACCATCCTTGTTGTTTTTGAACTCATATGATTGATGCTCAATTTTAGACACCTCTTTTGTAAGTTATTCGATAATTTTTTAATATTTCTTAAGTTGTTTGGATTATCAACAAACTCTCTATATATTTTGGATTTCATGAAGGCATTGTACATGTAGGAGTTAGTTATTACAAAAACTAAGGGATAATTTAAGGTATGTGTGGCTCTACTTGATATCATACTGGAGATTCTATTTCACTAGTTTTCAACCTAGATGTCCATCTAAAAAATTTAGAAAAATATTTTATCATTATGTTATTGGATTTATATACTTAGATATGAGTTTAGAAGTAAAACATAGTACATGTATGCCCATTATTGAGATGGTATCACATATTCAGTTATCTTATCTCACAACCTTTTCAATATAATATTGAAGACCTAGAGTTTTTCTAGAGGATGTCTTCTAATATATGAGAACTATATACAGAGCTCAAATGCATCACTTGGATCATCAAACACTAAAATTATAGGTGCATCCAAGTATAACCAAACATTAACAATATAGTCCTTTAAGGATATATACCAAAGAATTTTTATCAAAAATATTGAGCTAGAAGCATGACCATAACATCTTCTAAATAAACATTATACACAATGGCTAGTGTTTCTACATCTTTGCAATGTTTGTAAGTGGTTTTGCTAATGCCATCATAAGACAACAAGATTATTCCATGTAGTTTTTCTAGTGATAAGCTAGGAGATAAAGTGGTCTGACATTATTCCAAGCTAGATAGACTTGTCCTACCATGGATATGAGAAATATTACTAATTTTTTGACAAGGTCATGTGGTCAGTGCCTAATGAATTATCTAGGATTTTTGACCTTTTTATCATTTTATTCTGTGTTTTATGCCAGTGGAATCACCATTTTATTAGGATTCTTAAGTTAACAGAGTTTTGAGGTGAACATATAATATTTGCAAGTGAGTTCAAGACTATTCACTAAAATCTTTGTTCCTCCACGTGAATGTGCTAGTAATAAATCTAAGCATGCTATATTGGGCATATAGCCTAGACAACAATACAATTATCATGTAACAAATCATATAGTCCTCAATAAATACAATCATACCAATTGTAAACATCAAAGATTCAACCCTTAGAATTACTTGAATTCTAGTATTTATATTTTTTTATAGTTTTTCCAATGTGAGGGATGTAGTTGAATTTGTTACCCGACCTTTACGATGTTAGAAGTATTTAAAATACTTAGGTCAATTAACCCTTGTGATAAACAACAACATGTTTTAAATGTCCTAGTACATCTAGATATTAATCTACATAAATTTGGGAAAATTTTCTATTATGTTGAATGATAACTAATATTGATTTCTATGGAAGATATCAGAATGAAATCATATGGGAGATATCAAAATCATTTCTATAATGATACAAAATTACAAATCATAAAATATAAAACCTTAAACTAGAGGTGCATCCAATAGGAATTGAACCTGCAACTTCCCAATTATGAGTTGGGTGCTTTGACCATTCAACCATGGATGCTTATTATGAACCAATTTATATCAATAATATGATGACTAGGAATATAATTATACTTTCTATGTTTTGTATCTAGGACTCAAGACATAAAGTCTGAAGTCCTCCAAATTGGAGGAGAATATTAAAAAAAGAAATAAAAAAATATATTTTTATTGCCAGACTGTCCAGTGTTTAGATGATTTAAAATGATAGATAGAATGAAGGGAATACTTGTTAAAAAGTATTCACATTGGTTATACCATATAAATATGGTACTAACTATATAGATGTAGTTATATGTACATCTATATCTATATAATACACAATTTCTAAAATTCTTGTAATAAAAATTAGTAAGGCATATGGTCTATATCAAGCATTTTCTCTAATTTAATAATTAGATCAATTAAAATGAGAGATATAGGAAAGGGTACACTTGTCAAAGCATTTTTATTGGGTTATAATTTTTGGTTATATTACGAGTTAAAATGATAGATATAGGAAAGGGTTGGTTATAGTATTGGTTAAAATGATAGATGTAAGAAAGGGTTGGTTATAGCCAGTTTTAACTATTGGATGTATACATACATACATAGATACACACACACACACACATATATATAATATACCATTCAATATAACCTTTACAATATAAGTGGACCTTACTTCGAGAATGATTAGGTGAGAAACCTAAAAGATCGAGTCGCGATGAAGCTTCTATGGCGCTATCTTAATAAGCTACAGCGCTATCTCCTCAATAAGATCAACTGCTTATATAAGAGAGGCCTGTTCCAGAGAATGAAGGATGATGTAAGGGCTTCTCCCGATCTCGCGACCTCCTCTCCTCTCTAATAAGGGAGGGAGGGAGTCTTATTTAAGTTTTTCCTCTCTAATAAATTAGGACAGCAATCTCCGGTCTTCCTTGTAGCCAATACGAGCAAACCAATGAACGCTTAAGAGCCGGGCTTTTATTAAGAGGAGCTAAAGGGCGGGGAACGGGAACCCTTTTAAAATAGAGAGGGGGATTTCTTTTGAATAGGGGCCGCCTCTCGCCTTTTAAAAGCCGTTTAGTCTTCAGGTTCAATGGGTTGTGCCACACAATAAATTATATATCCAAAAACGATTCAATGGGATTCACTCGTCGCCGATTCAACGGCGGAAGGCTCTTTAAAAAAGCAGATTCAGAACTCGATCGAACGGAACATTCTTTCATGCACGCACCCCCCCCAGGTGCCCATCGGCAGGCTGGTTTCGGTGGAATGCCGGCTTAAAAATTTCATGCAGGATTGTTTCTCCCTACGAAGTTAAGTCCAGCTCCGATGATTTGGTTTGTGCCAGTCTCTTGCGCTTTTTTTCTCTCGAGCTCGCTAAAGATCTTCTTATCTTGGAAGCGCGGGCACCCCTCGCCGGATCACTACACTTCAAGCCCGCCTGGGATAATTTCAGTTGTCTCTATTCTAGAGCGGGATCGATCTTCTGAAACAAGCGACGGGTAAATATCGTTGTCAGGTTTTCGTGTATATAGTATACTCAATCTTTCAAGCTCGGCCCCCAAGTATGTCTATTAAAGGGAGATGAATGAAATGCGGGTCACAATCCCCTCTCTATTTTCAAAAGGGGGCCATCTATCTTTGTATGCGAACGGGCAGCTACACGGTATGGAATGGCCTCTCCTCTTAAGGGTACGAGGGTCATGCTTCAAGTTGACAGCTCTCTATTTTAAGCAGCGGCCGAGAGCTTTTCGCTCTTTTCCGGTGAAATGCATGCCTAAAGAAAGCGATCTTATTCCGCCTCTTCTGCCATAAACGATTCATAACCGTCGATCCAGTCGCTGGACTCTTAAGCTAGTTTCCAAGCTCGACCTTAAAGAAACGACATGAATGAATTCTTTCCCCGATTATGGATGCGGGTCAACCCCCGGGGGAGAGCTACACTTGACCGATGCGATCTCTGCGGTGACGGAATAGACTCAATTCATACGGCCGCTGCGCGGCAGACAACAACGAACCTTTCTTGTTTGCTCTCCTCTCCTTTTTAGAATAGAGAGGGCCGCAACCGTTTAGAATAGAGATCCGCCCCTTTTCAAATAGAAAGAGGGCTAAAAGGGAGTCTTCAGTGGCTCCAGAACCACATGAAGCGAGTCATCTATTGTATACGTTTAAACGACTGGATCTTGAAACGCTGCTTTCCTTTCAAAGCCAGCTTCGAGTTCCCCCTTTTTAAAACAGCTCGGATGAATAGGCTTTTGATGGTTCTCCGTTACTCTCTTTAATTTAACGCGAATGATGGCAATCAAACACAGCTGTGGCTTCTCTTCCGGTCGAATCGGCGAGGATAATTTGAATCCGATTTTTCCCCGACCAAGTTCTGATGTATCCAAAGTTGCTCGCCCTCCGGAGATCTGCTTCTTCCTCCGTCAGGTGAGAGTTCATCCTTTGATGGTCGAGTGCTTGGAATAAAAGGGCCCTTTTCGAATGGAATCAGCTTTCAATGGATCTGGGGCTTAAAGAGTAGATGCACCGCCCCCAAGTACTAATATCAAAGGTCTGGTGAGCTACTTCATGCCTAAGAGGTCTTTTAGCTCTAGAGGCCCAGAAAGGAAAGAAGGGATGATTGAATCTTAACCTTGTGCCCCCCCAAGTATGGCTATTAAAGGATTCGACTTGCCTTATTTAAAATAGAGAGAGGCAAAGATTTGAAATAAAAGGCCGGAAGATCTTAATTTGATCTTAATTTGATCTTTAGAGGGCGGGCTCTTAACTTAAGCATCGATGTCACCCCTCTCCCTGTAAAAATCCCTTTTTTCTCCCTTTTTTGGTCCAACAGAGCTCTGTTTCAAAAGGGCATAAAAAGGACATCCCCCTCTCTATTTTTAAAGGGGCCATTTCAATTCAAAAGGAGGGCGGAAAACATCTCTTTTTTAAAAGGGGTCACCCAGGGAATTAAAGAGAGCCTCTCCAAAACTTCAAGAGGAACCAGAGAAAAGACGTTATTCTTAAAGCTGGGCTCTTCTCTTTAATAACCCCGCCCCCGGGCCCTTCTCTTTAATAACCTAAAAATCGAGTCATTAAAGAATTAAAGAGAGCCTCGCTCCCCGGGAGTTTTTTTTAAAGAGATGAAACTGAGAGGAGCCCGGCTATTTTAAAGCCTCTCCTCTCCTCTCTATTATAAGGTAGGGCCCCTTTTTAAAACAGAGAGGCCCTCCCCACCGGGGCTAGATCTTTAGAGTTAAAATCTGTCAATTGAAGAATTAAAGAGAGCCGGGTTCACTCGAGGCTTGCCTTAAAATTGAGGGGAGAGGAGCCCCTCATTTTAAAGGGCTTTTTTAAGGATGAGTTGCTCTGGCTTTTTCAACAAGGGCAAGGGCGTATATAATATACGACTCGGGACAGTCTTTTTAAGAGCTTTAAAATATTGAGCCCTCTCCCCTCCTTTCTCTAATTCCTCGCTAGGTGAGTGTATAGCTTTGTTAAGGGAGTAGGCGGGTGTATAGCTCAGTTGGTGGAGCATTGGGCTTTTAACCCAATGGTCGCAGGTTCGAGTCCTACTATACCCAGTTGCCCCCACCATTTAAAAGGGTCATGTTAGTCCGCTGCCGCTCACTCACTTCGTCCTTCCTCTGAACCCCAGGCCTGATAGTGTCATCTCTCCACATTTAAGCGGGTCGAATGGGAACAACTGGGAGAAAAGCTCCTGGATCGATCTGGTCATGAGCGGGTGGAAAAGGGAGCTCCAACGACCCGCTTGAAATAGAGAGGCCATTCTCAGTATGCTGCCATGAATGGGCTGTTTGTTCCTAGTCGTCATGGGAGGGAGATAGAATGCTTTACTGGGCATTTAAAAATAGAGAGGTGATCTCCGTTTACCCATTTCCGCATTCTCTCCGATCTTCACGATCGAATCCCCCCTATTTTGAGCCCGGTCTTCTTTCCGAGGGGGAAAGCTTGGGGGAGGGAGCGGGGCCGGTTGGGTCCCTCGCTTCGACATGACCGGGCATCCATTCCGAGTGGGCATTGTAGCTTTAATATAATAGCGTGTCCCAGCCCATAATACTTGCCAACAGCTTAGATTTAGGCTATCCACTTCCCATAGATTCCTCCCTGACCCTAGGAAAGGGAACGAACAGGATTTCCTATCCTTAGCGCGAGCCGGAGAGCGTCAGAAGCAAGGCCCACCCCTCTCCCCTCCCCACTATTTAAAAGGGCTTTTTGAGGGCTCTTGGGGGGAAGGACTAATGAATTCCTGTATCGATCAAGGCGCCTGTGAGAAAGCTGCGGGGGAGTTCGGTTTCGGTCGAACCACAAAAAAGCTTTTAAGGAGTGGAAGGATTCGAACCCTGCGTCCCTCCCCGGGCATCATTGTAGCTTTGATATAATAGTGTGGCCCAGCCCATAAGGAGAATGAGGACCATCATCCCCACCTCCCTCCGGTTCCCTAGGGACCGATTCACGATTATAGATAGAAGTAGATTGACTATCTATCTGGTGGAATACATGATCTGAGGTGGGATACGTACATATTCAAAAGTTTAATTTAAGCCCCGTTATAGATAGAGAGCCAATTCCCTATTTATGTTCTCAAGTTGCAGAGAACAATCCGATCTCTCTGTCATAAGGAGAAAGGGGTTCAGGTTCTTCTCCTCACAGCAGCAACACCTTTATGGATAGAGGAGGGGGACTCCTTGCCCAGGGATGAAAACTTATCCATTCACGGGCGGGCCTTTATGGATAGAGGAGGGCTAAACCCATTCTCATTTCACCTCTCGCCTTTCGCTTTTTAAGGGGAAATGTTTTAAGAATTGGGATTTTACAAATTGGGGGACTGAGCTCCCCCCCGATCCAGCCAGCGAATGAAAACAGTGTTCCAACTCAGGCCACACTCTCTTCCTATCTGGTGGTCCGGACGGAAACCAGGGATTCTGACGCGGATGAAACCAATCATCACCTTTGAACGGTACCGCAACATCAAGACTTCCCTCATACTATTTCTACAGGAAGGAATTAGACTTGTTAGAAACTGATTGCTTTTTTCTGGGTGATATTTCGAAAAGCTATCGAGTTGCTGAAGAACTTTAAGGGAAAAGGAAACTATTTATTCCGTTAAAGCGGGTAAAGCTTCCTATTCATTCATGGGTTACTGCTTGGAATTAAAAGCAGGGCCTTTAAAACTGCCATGAGAAGACCGGTGAGAGAGGGATAATGTTCTCTTTCCAGGACAAGATCCTAGAACAATTGAACATAGGCGGTTAGAGAGGATATCCCAACTCCACTTTTTGAGTGGTCCTTCAGGTTTGAAAGAGGAAAGGGCCAGCAATCAAGTCCAATCCACTTTGAAATAGAGAGAGCTCCTCCTTTCCCAAAAAAGCTCCACCAGTTCAAAAGCTCTCTCGAATCTGTACGAAATCTATCTGTCTTTTTTCTCGTTGTAATTTACGAGAGCGAGAAAAGAGCCCTTTGAAAAAACAGGGGGGGGAGTGCGAGATCAACAGACAGATGCTACCCCCACTGATCGACCGCAGAGAAGAGAGGGGATACCTATGGAGGGGTAATATTGCCTAATTGTGAAATCACTCTCATAGTTAGGATTTTAACACTAAAACCCTCTCTTGCAAAGAAATGTGAATTTCTCCAAGGTTATTTTCACTTAATATGTTTGTATATCATGACAACATGTCAACTAAGTAACTAGAATACCTTAGTGATTTGCAATAAATTTTTAACAAGGGGCCCAGATTTTAAAGTATTTTGATTTGAAATCATTACATGCACTTTTCAATAAAATTCACTTTCCAAAAATGAATAAATTTACCTTTAAATTTAACATTAAACAATGCAAATTTATTTTAAAACTTCCAAAACAGAATTTTAATTAAAAATGCTTCAAAATATTACATTAAAATTACATGAATCACTTTAAGCATTTTAATTAAAACCAAAATTCACTTCAATGTCAAATTTAATAAAATGATAAATAAATAAAAACCCTAATTATAAAGTTTTAAAAACTTTTAAAATATTCAACTTTGAAACTTTGCTTCTTTTCAAGAATAAATTTACGTAAAATATAAATAACCAATGTATATGAATCTTAATTATAAATTTTAAACTTTATAATATGAAAATTAAAATTCATATGATATTTCCTTCAATATAATATTTATTCACCCAAATATTAATTTAATTAAATATTTGGGAAATGAATAAACATAAGCCCTTTCAATATTTATAATATAGAATTATTATAAATAACCAGTATATATGAATTTTAATTAAAAAGTTTAAGCTTTATAATATTGAAATTAAAATTCATATAGTTTTCCTTCAATATAATATTTATTCGTCCAAATATTTATTGAATTAAATATTTGGAAAATAAATAAATATAAGCCTTTAATTATAAATTCTTAACATTTTTAATATCAAATTGGGGCTTTTATAATCCAAATTTACAACTCAAAATAAAATCAAAAGAAGGGTAAAGAAAATACAATTAAACAATGAATAAAGTTGCAGGCTATGAAAAAATAAACAAAAGCTTATGCAATTTAATGTTATTTATATGCATCAAAAGTATCTCAATCCAATATAAATAAAATGCAATCTTCTATGGAAACTTTAATAATTCAAAAATAAATCAAATTTATTTATATTATGAAACACCTTAATGCATGCTTCAATAAAATAAAATTTGATTCACTTCAACAATAAAATATTATAGTGCTTATGTCAGATATCTCTATCAAACTTGGTCTCCTCCTCTATCTGCAAATAGACTTTCTCTCCAGGATCAAATCAGTCATCGTTTCCTTTGGAGTGGTACTAAGGAGAAAAGAAAATGGGCCTTGGTGAAATGGGATACTTTATGTCTTCCTAAGATTGAAGGGGGTTAGGATTTCGGTCTTCAATTAATAACAACAAAGCTTTAGCTACTAAATTATATTGGAGGATGTTGCATAACCCCAATGCTCTTTGGGCCAATAATATCTGTGCTAAATATGCTGAGAACAAAAGTCCTGAAGAGCTTGTTTGCTATCACCTTCCTACCAAAGGTTCTCCCATTTTAGCAGTTCTTAAGAGTGGTGAGTATTTGATAAAGAAAAACTTATTTTGGATCATTCATAATGGTCAACATGCAAATTTTTGGACAGATTCTTGGGATGGTCACAAGCCTTTGATAACTCAGTTTCCCGATTGGAGGCCTTGGATGGAGGAGCTTCACCGAGCTAATTGGATAAAGGTGGCTAATTACTGTTGGTACCATATTGGTAATTCAAAGGTTGGTAGATATTGGATCCCTATTGAGGACTGGCCTATTCAAATCCTAGAAATGCAAAGACAAGATATCCAAGGCATCCTTCATATGATATCCCTCTCTTTGTCCCATGAAAAAGATTGTTTTAGATGGAACAACACTACTAAGGGTGAGTATTCAGTTTCTCAAGGTTATTTGACCTTATGCCATAATAATCCCAACCATTCTTCTGACATATTTTATCAATTGTGGGCTCAAAATCTCTGGCCTAAGGTGAGGTTATTTATTTGGCTTTTATTGCATTGTAGGGTGCTTACTGGTGAGCAACTTATGAAGCGTGGTTTTCATGGCCATTTTAGATGTGAAATGTGTGAAGAGAATGTAGAAAATATCAACCATATTTTTATTGAGTGTACTTTAGCCTATGAGCTATGGAGGAGAATGGCAAATTTACTTGGCTTACAATGGTCCAATTTTTTCACTTTTGAACAACTTTGGAGAGATTGGCCTAATCAAGAGGGTGTTGATCATTTTATTAGGCAGTTAGTTTGGATGGGTTCTACCATTCTTCTTTGGAATATTTAGAATGAAAGGAACAACCGAATTTTTAATCAAGATAGGAAGGATATTCACTATATTTGGCAAAAGACCATAGCCAACTTAGTTGAATCAGTCCATCAACTCCTTAATCACCCCCAAAACTCCCACCAAAGATGGGATCAAGTGATGCAAAGATTGAAGATTAAACCTTCTAAGGGTAACCAAATTAAAGGGAATGTGAGTATTAGTAAGATGGATAGGACTATAAATTGGCAACCTCCTCCTAAGGATTTTGGAAAAGTCAATACTGATGGAGCCTCTAGAGGGAACCCCGGAAAAGCCAGTGTGGGAGGAATTGGTAGACTTTAAGATGGCTCCCTGGTTTTTACTTTTGCTGAGAATTTGGGTATTATTTCCAATAACCTTGTTGAGGGGTATGGTATCCTTAGAGGCCTTCATGAGGCTACTAAGGTTGGATGGGAAAAGGTGTTAGTTGAGTCTGACTCTCAACTTATGATTAATCTCTTGAAGACTCATTCTAAGAATCATAAGGTGGATTGGAGAATAAAAAGAATTATTGAGAAGATTCAGTTAATCCAGATGGGATTTTTGAATGTTGATTACAATCATGTGGTCAGAGATCAAAACAAGAGTGCTGATGCTTTAACTAATTGTGCTTTGGAAAAAGGTGATCTTACTTGTTATGGCCACCCTCCTATATGGTGGGCTTCTCAAATTAGGGAAGCTCTTCTTTCTATCATTTATTTGGATGGCTCCATTTCTGAAGGTACCTAGTTTCTTCTTGTTTTTTTTTTTTTTGTTTCTCTTTGGTTCATTCAGTTTTTTTAGTTCCCTAGCTCATTCTATTCTTTATTTTGTTTCCTCTATTGATTCTTGCATTAATAGTCTTCTGGTATAAATAGGTCATTGTTTTGTTCATTTTTTTTTCTTTTGTATTATTTGTTTTTTTGTTTAGTTTTTTAAGGTGGGTGGGTTTTTTTGTTTTGTTTTTGTGTTCTTTGTGTTGTTTTTTGTTGTTCTTGTGTTTTTGTTGTTTTGTTTTTTTTTATGTTTTTTGTTATTGTTCTTGTGTTTTTTTCGTTCTTGTTCTTGGGTTTCTCTTTGTTTGTGTTATTTCATTTTTTTATGTGTGAGTGTTTTCTATGTTTTTTGTTTTTGTTTATTGTCTGTTGTTGGTTGTTTTTATTTTTATTTTATTTATTTTATTTTTTATGTTTTGGTTGTGTTTATTTTTCATGTTTTTTTGGGTTATGTCTTTGTAGTGTTCTGTTGTTTTTGTCTTGTTTGTGTTTTGTTGTGGTTCTTGTGTTTTTCTATGTGGTTTGTGTTGTGGTTTATTTTATCTTATTGTGTGTGTTTGCTTGTGCTTTTGGTTTTGACACACTCAAGGAGCATGTTTTTTATTTTATTTTATTATTTTTGTTGTTATTTACTTTTTTTAATTTGGTTTTGTGTGCTTGTTTGCTCCTTGAGTATGTCAAAGGTGGTAGGTCAGGTCCGAGTCCTAGGCGTTTTTCACAGAATTGATACCCCTGCCTCCTTGGGTCTTACTCGAAAGTGGCATCCCTTTTGGGATGTTTTCCACAAATAAAAAAAAAATAGCCTTTCTCTCCCTTCATTTCTTTCCTTCCTTTTTCGTTCGACCCCTTTTCTTGGTTTCCAATGGCCTATTTACAATTTAACATTGTATTCATTCATTCCATTCTACAATTTAAAATAGATTTTATAACCATATTATTATATTTTCTTTTTGCTACTTTGTTCGTTCATTCATATTGAAACCCTGCAAAACCAACACAAAACTTTTTATAATTATGTACTTTAAATATTTTAATTAAAACATTTACAATACACTTTGAAATAAAAATATTCAAAATAAACTTTAAATATTTTAATTAAACTTTAAAATGAATGGTTTAAAACACTAAAATTGTGTACTTTAAATATTTTAATTAAAATTTAAAATGAATTGTTTAAAAATTTAAAATTATACTCTAAAATATTTTTTTGATGATTTTAAATGATTTATTTTAAATATTAATTTTTTTTTTTTTTTTTTAAATTAAAACATTTAAAATCATACTTATCAAGTCTTAAAATTTTCAAAGGAGGCCCAACAAAATATAAAATAAAGTAAATAAAGGTTTGATTTTTAATCAAACAATCAAGATCATGAAAACCAAAATATCAAAATCTCAAAAATTTTAGTGAGTTCCCAATTTTGGGGCGTCATGAAATAAGTCACAACAAATGGTGAATCTGCTATAAAATGTTCCTGAACATTTCAGACTTAAGAAACCAACTCTGAAACCAATAAAACATGAATAGTAGAACCATGAGTATCAATAATATTTAGAGAATGTGAATAGACAAATTTAAACTTAAATAATAGAATAATTCACATCTACTTGTTGTGTGCCATGTGATTTATTTTTATATCTTTGAAACCATTTAGATTTCTATTTATCATTTTTACAGTTAGGCTATAAAAAATTGCTCTTTTAAGTGCACCTCTGCATTGATCTCTTCAAGATTTTTTTTTTGGTAAATAAAAGTCATCATTAATTACGGGTTTCGTCTCCAAACAAGCCAAATATGCCTTTGCCTGTGGTTTTTCGTCACAAACAAGCTGGATATATTCCTACAAACTCTACTACAAGCAAGCTCCTTTCTCCAAAAATGAAATGTAATAACCAAAGATGTATTCAAATGCTCTCACAACATCTATTTATTCTTTTCTCGAGTTGGTCGACCCAATGTGGGTAGAATGTGGGATTAAACTTCTTTCTTTTTTACTTGGTTTATGTCAATAATTCATTTGCTAATGAGCACATATAATGAATTAACCCCACAATTTCACTTAATCATATTATAATATCCCAAAGTGGCGTCCAAGCTAGGCATTAATAAAACCACATTAAAATATACATTATTTCATTCAAAATGAGTACTCATAAGCCCCCTAAGAAATTATAAAGTCATACTTAGGAGAATAATATAATAATTTAATGACTTTATAATAATTATAACTTCGACGATTAAAAACTCCATGACCGCTCATCCAAACTCACATCCGAAGATAGAAATGAGTAACCATTTGGCCAAACTAGCCACTCATAGGACTTCCGCTCCACCAAAACTAACTTACAAAAAATAGTAAATTCCCTTCACTGATAACCAAACGGGTCTAGTCAATGAACTGAAGATATATCTCGATACCCAATTTGGTGAAGAACAACATTTTGCAATCAATTCGGGTAGAAACCTGAATCATCGAATTACTATAAATAGTAAGTCCTCCGTCAAATCTCATAATATCTTCAAAAAAATAGCATCAAAAGGCATACAACTATCTAGCGAAACCCCAACATCCTTTGAGAGCATTTTCATAAAAGATAAGCCTGGAAATGGACATTAGAGTCCTCCCTCCTCAAGATTGCTTGTACCCAAGAAATCTAATATCATCACATAACAATCTCAATGACAACTACCATGTGATCACTGGATCCCAGATGAACCGAAGAGCTCCATATATCCAACTAAGATAAATCCTATAGCTTCCTGAAAGAACTTCCCTCCATACTATCTGTATGTCGGGATCCCAAATGAAACTGTGGAATGACTCACTATAAAGATGCTGCTCAACCTTATCAAAATTGACCCAGTGAAACTGCACTAGCTGATAAAGCAACATGAAATGCAAACCAATACTTATGCTGAGATTGTGGATCCTGGTCATCCTTAGAATATTCTTTTCAAAATTTATGTTGGTTATCCTACAACACCTTACACTTACTACAGAAAGATAGTTCAACATGATAATTAACATGATCTCTTCAAGACATTGCTCTACTACCAACCAGACGTTTATAGCCCCGGTAGAGATTATCTAAATCACCCAAATATTAGATGAATTTTACATTTTGCTCTTTTTTCTTTATTTCAGTCTAGACATAGCTCCACTGCCAATCAGGCATCTATAGCCCCAATGAAGGTTATCTAGACTATGGTGACTAATTTGACTTTACTTTCCATTGTATTTGCTTTGCTTATGTTTTATTCAAGCTTTATATCACTTTTGCAAAATTCACCTGCCACTTGGGTTAGAGATCAAGTAAGGCTAAAAATTGAGTTCATTGGATTTTCACCTTAATCTGCAAAACTGAATAATTTCATCCTTCAAGATTTCAAGGAATATTCTTTTAATGTTTTTGCAGTATTTGTGAAGCTTTTGCAAGATGATTCCACTGTTCCAAGTTTCATTATCTTAGTCCAAATTCATAAAGATATACACTAAACATCTCACTTTCTTTTTCTTCAAGTTTTGCATGCTTTCAAAATAAGCAATTTTGTCTTAAATGATCCAGGAACAAATACCAAATGAAATCATCAAATGTTTAGTGTCCATATAACAACTACCTCAATCAAGGAAACAACACCACAACATTTTATTCTACTCAATAACAACATTACAACATAAACTGAACTTCAAAAATTTGGTAAAAGTCAATTTATTATAACATAAACAGACAACACATCCAAATCTTTAACAAATTGAGCAACATGTAAATAAACATGCACAAAACAACAACAAAAATGATAAACAATAGAATATATACAAACAAACCAAAACTCTATGTACATGAGATGGATATATATAAAAATCTAGACTATTCTCTCCCTGGATCCCAAATATGATTATCACAAGTCAAACAATACCTATTATGGTATGCATACCAAACTTTATATAAATCCAACCACAATAGGATAAACCAAACAAAGACTCTCATTTTATCTTTCTCTCCCCACCATTTTATTTTAATTCCATTAGCAATCTCATAGTGGAGTTTCAATTCAACAAATAAATAAGACAATAACTGATTCTCAATTCCTTCTTGTCTATTCCTTAGAATGCAAATTTCATAATTCAATTCCTGATTTAGACTTAGACTCATCTTTTCAGAAATGAGATTTTGCAAGTATGAACCTATTTGAAACAATTTCAAAGCTAAATCATTTTTCGTATTTTTAGGCCAATCAAATTTATGCAACAATTTACAAATAACTAGGATATCTACTAAATGAGAATCATTATGAGTTCGTATCCTAGATTCAATTATTAATTGCCTATGGACTTGATTCAAAGCTTCAATCATGTTTTATTTCGTTTTATTTATTGCAAAAAATTAGGAGTTATCTCCAATTCCTTGTCAACAACACTCGATATTTTATTATCAATAGCATAGGTATTCAAAGGAACATCATACTACTTATTACCTAAAATCTCCATAGCCAATAATAGAGATGAAGATTCTACCTTGTCATCCACAATTAACATATCATGAGTAGTCTTTACCAAAACTTGGTGAGCCATTGTAATTTCTTCTTTTTCTTCATGAGCTCCATCATTGTCATCTTGTAGCCTTTCATCTTCATCAACTACCTGCTTTTCAAAAACACAAAATTAGGCACCCAATTAAAAATATGTCCATATTTTTCAAACCATAAGTCTTGTTTATCTAAGGATGTGTCAAATAACACATCTCCTTGATCAACCACTTGAGTTGTTTCTAATATAACATTTTTATCATTTGAATGAATAGGAGTCAATTCTAATTCCTTGTTAACCATCAATGATATTTCTTTATTTGAATCTCCAAGACAATCATGTGAATTGGTACCCAAATTTTCAGTAGTCAAGAGTAAAAGAGAAGACTTTACCTCTTCTTCATTCATAACAAATGAGTCATAAGAAACATTTACCATTTCTTCATTTTTAATTTCAGCAAGGTGTTCAATAAATTCATCTTCAAAGTGATTCAATTTTGGAACCTTATCTATTTTTGCAATTGACACATCATTTTTTGATTGCATGAAAATTTCAAAATCTTCATTTGAGGTAGAATTTTCAACATCCTGCATATCAAGTGAAATAGAAATTTCATCAATAGGATTGTGAGCAAATAATGATTCCTCATGTCTTTTTAAACAATTATAATAATGGTCATCTAGACCCATGGGATGAAACTCTATTGCATCTTCCTCATAATTTTCAAGCTCTTCAAGAAACTCTTCTTCAAAGTCACCTTCAACCATTTTTGGTGACTCTAGAGTCTCTGTTACCAAATCAATATCAAATGTGTATATGCCTAGCTCAATATCATTATAAATAATCTCATTAAACTCTTTATTATAATCTGTGATCATGTTCCTTAACCTAGGCTCCCTTTCCACTCGTATCTGATTGGCTACACCTTTCCAAGGTAGCCACATGTGTGAAAAGTCTATAGAAAAGTACCCATTCAAATGCCTGCTCCAATCCCTACTCAATAACAAACCATACTTGTCAGGAATATCGACAATATGAATATCTATATAATGTTGCACTCTAGGCTCTGATGACAATTGAATGTGAATATTCTTAAGCATACCTACGACTTTTACTTCTATTTTATCTAACTACACAACAATTTTATTTGAAGATGTCAGTTTAAAACCTAACTTTTGACAAACCGCAAAAGGCATCACATTACCTGAAGCTCCAGAATCCACCATGCAATTATGTAAATTTTTACCTGCAATTCTAACAGTTAAAAGAAAAGGAGGAGCTTCCTCTTTCTCTTTTCATGCAACATATTGTGCTTTGGTTATTTTCTTAACTTCTTTTTTACTTTGGTTATCAAAAGCTTCCATTAATAACTCTTGTTGATTAGGTAATTGTGCAACTTCAAACATATTGATATTGGCTTTAGTTTTCTTAAGATCTTCAATAATATTATAAGTCATCCTTTCATTATTTTGCACCTTATGTGTAATTTTAGATGCATCAAGAGAAGATGGAGGAATGGGATTATTATTTGCATTAACATCAGGAGGAATGATAACATTGTTAGGAGGAGTAGAAGTAGTATTGTAAGACTTACTTTTACTTCTCAAATGATAGCCATGATTCCCCTTTTTGTACTGTTTCAATGTATGAATTTCTTCGATACCTTCATCCTCTTCTTCTTCATCATCATCATCATCTTCACTTGAACCAAGAATATCAAGAACAAAAGTAGTACTTTTACCTTTACTTGTACTAGCTTCATCATAAACATCATTAGCAACCAATTCTAAATTATCCAATCCCTGCTGAATGAAATCTATAACATGTCTAAATTCAGCACATTCAAGCTCATTGTGTTCACTAGTGCTATGTAATCTACACCAATTATCCAACACAACTTCAGATAAATTAACAATTGTAGCTTTATGGCTAGAACTAGTAGAAGCACCATTGTTGTTGGTAACAGGAGTTGGTACACCCCCGTTATTAGGTTTTGTGTTAAATATTTTCTTTGCATGGTGAATTTTCTACCTGATTGTGAATTTTGAGCATTTTGATTTTGCATTTGAACCATGTCATTGCTTAACTTTTGATACATCCTTTTTATATCTGCCATTTCTGAATTAGACTCATTAGCAGTATTAGGAGGATTATTTTGATTTTGATTTGGCATGACATTTTGAACATTTTGGTTTGGTAACACATTTTGAGCATTTGGATTTAACCAACTTGGAACATTTTGACTTGGCATAGCATTTGAAATGTTTTGGTTTGGTAAAGTATTCTGAACATTCTGATTTAACCAAGGGTTTGCATACATTGAATTACCCTGATTTTGTAAAGCTTGTGCAAGCATTGGATTAGTTTGTTGAGCATGAAAGTTTTGAAATGAAGTTGCATTTTGTGTTGCTGCTACATTTCCAAATGTATTCATATTAGGTACATCATTATTCCTTATCTTATGTGCAGCAAACTGGCTTTCTAACAACATAGGATTGTTTGATTGTGCATGTACCATTGGATTTGTGGCATGTGGTATTGTGTTTAACATTGGCATCTAATTAGATAATGCATGATTAATCATTGGGACTTGATTATGCATACCTGGATAACCGATTTATGGCAATTGACCTGGTCCATAATTTTGTGGCATCATTTGCTACTCTACTATGAGTGCTTCTATGTAAGCTCCCGTGAGATTTGTGATTTTCTTGCTTTCCTGATGAACATTGTTGTCAACGGATCCAAAGCTCCAAAGTATATTTGAATTGTAGTAGATTTTGCAATATTATAGGGAGCAGTTAGTCTTGAAAATATTTTATGAAATCTAGTGTTAAACATGCGTAATGGTTCATTAGGCTCTCTCCGTGTAGATGCAAATTGTAAATAAATGCTAGCAGGATCTATAGCAAATTTAAACTGTGTAATAAATGCATCTTTTAACATGGTCCAAGAAGTAATAGACCCAAAAGGTAAACATACATACCAATCATATGCAACTTCATCCAATGTTAGAGGAAATAATCTACAGGCTACATCTTCATGTTCTACTTGTAACCTAGATAATGCATCTGTGTATGCCTGTATATGTTCCTCTGCTAAACGTACACCATTATGTTTATACTTAGGCAAATATTTTTCTACACTTTTAGGCATATCATGAACATCCCCTAGAATATTCAAAGGACTTCTCTGATTTCCCATCCATGCTAAATTTGGGGTAGCCATAGTAACAAGTGGTGGGTTTAATGATAAATTAGGATTTGTATTTGAAGTACTAGTAGGTGATGGAATAATCACAGTTTGAGTTTGACTTCTTCTATGCCTCCTAGTAGGAGATAAACTCTAAAAAATGGTGGATCCTATCGATTTAGATCTAGTGATTATTTTCTTAGGCTCCAGTTTAATGAAACTTAGATGCTCTAAAAATACAACACTCAAATATGATATCAATGTAACAATGAAATCACAGTATCCAAGTAATGTATTTTAAGCATGAATTTTCAAGAATGAACAAGTGAATGATTGATAACAAATAATGAAATGCTAAAATCAAATTACCTATTTTTCGTGCCCTCCTTCTAGCACCAATTCTGTTGAGGGGTAATTTCGCCCAATTGTGAAATCACCCTCACAGTTAGGATTTTAAGATTAAAACCCTCTCTTGCAAAGAAATGTGAATTTCTCCAAGGTTCTTTTCACTTAATGTGTTTGTATATCATGACAATATGTCAACTAAGTGCCTAGAATACCTTAGTGATTTGCAATCAACTATTAACAAGGGGCCTAGACTTTTAAAGTATTTTGATTTGAAATCATTATATGCACTCTTCAATAAAATTCACTTTCCAAAAATGAATAAATTTACCTTTAAATTTAACATTAAACAATGCAAATTTATTTTAAAACTTCCAAAATAGAATTTTAATTAAAAATGCTTCAAAATATTACATTAAAAATTACATGAATTACTTTAAGCATTTTAATTAAAATTAACATTTATTTCATCAATGAAACTTTATGTCAAATTTAATAAAATGATAAATAAATAAAAACCCTAATTATAAAGTTTTAAAAACTTTATAATTATTGAGTTAGGGCTTTTAAAATATTCAACTTTGAAACTTTGCTTCTTTTCAAGAATAAATTTACGTAAAATATAACAATGTATATGTCTCTTAATTATAAAGTTTAAACTTTATAATATGAAAATTAAAATTCATATAATATTTTCTTCAATATAATATTTATTCACCCAAATATTAATTGAATTAAATATTTGGGAAATGAATAAACATAAGCCTTTTCAATATTTATAATATAGAATTATTATAAATAACTAGTATATATGAATTTTTATTATAAAATTTAAGCTTTATAATATTGAAACTAAAATTCATATAGTTTTCCTTCAATATTATGTTTATTCGTCCAAATATGTATTGAATTAAATATTTGAAAAATAAAAAAATATAAGCCTCTAATTATAAAGTTTTTACCTTTATAATATCAAATTAGGGCTTTTATAATCCAAATTTACAATTCAAAATAAAATTAAATTAAGGGTTAAGAAAATAAAATAAATAAATAAATAAATTTGTAAGCTATGAAGTAATAATTAGAAGCTTCTGAAATTTAATCCTATCTATATGGATCAAATGTATCTCAATCCAATATAAATAAAATGTAATATTTTTCAGAAACATTAACAATTCAAAAATAAATTAAATTTATTCATATTATGAAACACCTTAACACATATTTCAATAAAATAAAATTTGATTCACTTCAACAATAAAACATTACAATGCTCATGTCAGAAATCTCTGTCAAACTTGGTCTCCTCCTCTATCTTCAAATAACCTTCGTCTTCCTTCGTTCTTTCCTTCCCTGTTAATTTAACCCCTTTTCTTGGTTTCCAATGGCCTATTTATAATTTAACATTGTGTTTATTCATTCCATTCTACAATTTAAGACAAATTTTATAACCATATTATTCTTTTTTTTTTTCTCCTTTGTTCGTTCATTCATATTGAAACCCTAAAGAACCAACAGAAAAGTTTTTATAATAATGTACTTAAATATTTTAATTAAAACATTTACAATACACTTTAAAATAAAAAAATTCAAAATGAACTTTAAATATTTTAATTAAAATTTAAAATGAATGATTTAAAACATTAAAATTATGTACTTTAAATATTTTAATTAAAACATTTACAATAAACTTTGAAATAAAAACATTCAAAATGAACTTTAAATATTTTAATTAAAATTTAAAATGAATGATTTAAAACATTAAAATTATACTCTAAAGTATTTTATTTGATGATTTTAAATGATTTATTTTAAACATTGAAATTAAAAGTTTTTAAAGTTAAAACCTTTAAAATCACACTTATAAAGTCCTAAATTTTTTGAAAGAGACCCAAAAAAATATAAAATAAAGTAAAGAAAGGTTTGATTTTTATTCAAATAATCAAGATCAGGAAAACCAAAATATCAAATTTTTTAGTGGGTCCCAAATTTTGGGGTATTGTGAAATAAGTCACAACAATTCCTTTGAATCCCTAATGACTAAAAAATCCTAAAGCACATATTCATAATACACCCTTGAATTTGACCCTTATGTTGCTTCGATGTTTATGCGTTGTCAAAACAAAATTTCATAATAAATGTGTGACTCATTTTTCTAAGGGTAAGGCATCCTAGGTTACGTGTATGGTGCCTAGTGCAGAAATAAAACATGTGACCATTATTAAAATAGACAAAGTGCTTTGCCATTGAGCTATCTAGGTTTATATATAAACTATATAAAAGAATTACCCTACCATGTACTCTAAAGTTCATATTAGTGATACAGCTAGAATCTCTACTCCTATATTTGCACCTCCCAATTAACTCAATGAATAATTTATTTGCTACTTTTTAGTCCATTTTTTTGACTAAATAATATAGAGCTAAGCCTCTCGCATACCCATTATTTAAAGGATACCTTTTATTTAATTTTAAGAGTTGTTTGTATAGAGGTTCTAAAGAGTGTAAACTTTGATTTTGAGGACTCCATGACTTCAGGGTATTTAAATCTATTGTGATATATGAGCTTTACAACTCAAATGGAATTGAGGTTAGGGAAAGGAAGTCCTTCCTATTAAAGGTAAAACTAAGCACTTGAGTGAAAAGCTACTTCTCCTTTCCCTCACCTTTTAGAATAGAGATTTGGAGTATAACCCTTTAATAAAAGTGGCAAGGCTTTTAATTTAAGTGGTGTTGACATATAGCTAGTTAAAATACTTTAACTATTAATATATGATATTTTCTCTAGTCATAGGATTGGTTTGGGTCAGTGTACTATTTCCATCTAGAATGCAGTGTTGACGTTGTCAATATGGAATATATACTTAAAGAAATGTGATAATAGTGCATCATGGTCAAATGTTATTTGTTTTATTTATCTTTGAATTTAATATAAATAAAATTTAAAGGGACGAACAACGAGTCCTACATCAATGAATGTGGTGAAAATGCTTAGAATAGAGAGGGGCGGAAACATTCAACTTTTATAATATAAGGGTAGCTGATGCCCCTTTTGAGATAGAGAGCGCACGGGCTTTAAAAAACTAGCTACTCAATATTGATAGACTTCACACTATTATTGGATATTCCTATCCTATCCTATTTCCATTTAAAATAGCGAAAAAAGGGTATTTTTGAAGGGTGAGCTAATAAGGATACTCAACTCTACCCTCGGGACCCTAAAATTAAAAATTCTTTTTAAATAGTGGGGAGGCGAGAGGTTGTCATAACATTTTCTAAGGAACTCACTAAAATAACTTAGATTTGAAAAGGGATGTTTTTCCATATCAAGATCAACTCACCAAATCCTAGGGTCGAAGAAGATATGGATCATAGTATGTGAAGCTCATGCCTCATATAGGAATCTAGAAGATTTGTGGTATCTAGGATCTGGTAGTGCTAGGGAGTTTTTATAAATGTCCTTACATGCCAATTGAGTGGTTTAATTACCAGATACCCATGATAGTTTGATCTATTTAGGGGCACCCCAATCTAGTGGCCAAAGAGCGTAATACTTCTAGTGAGACCAATTAGGTTGATGAGATTAACATTGGTTGCATAGTCATTGGTAGTGAAAATAACCCCACCCCATCTAATTCTAGGTCTCAATGATGTTAGAGAAGGGAAATCAAGTCACCTATCTTATATAGGGTGATTTGGTCCTCATTCTTGATTATGGATTATTGGTTGCTGCAACTATTTGAATGTTATTATTTTCCATTTACCAATATTAGCAGTGTTAGATAGAAGGATTATTTGCTCTCTTTATAACTCTGATCACATCGAGGATGAATAAATAACTTAATAAAGGATAAAAAGCATTTAATGTAAATTTTTACTAAGAATGATTGCTATAAAATCTTGTTGTAGGGTTTAAAGTAGATGTGGGGAGTGGTTTTCACATTCAACTTAATTTTTTTAACCACTTCAAATATAATCTATTGATGTGTTTGATGAATATTTCATTGTGAGGTTGACTTGTGTGCTGTATCATTATATTATAACCATCTACAGATAGTCCACTTATTTTTGTTATGTATGGATAGTTGAGCAAGGGTAGGTGTGCGATGTTGAGAGCTTTGGCCATTGATATTTTCTAACAATATTTATTCCTAGCACCTAATTAGTATGTGGATGTTTGCTAAAAAGGATGATTCTAGATCAATTATTCATGTAAGATATTTCTCATTGTCAAATTATGACTTTGACTGTGTAATTCATCTCTTTATTCTCATGTCAGGCCTTTGAACCTTCTATTATCGAGTGTTAGATGATAAATCTAGTCTTGGTGATCACTATTTGAAGATTCTGATAGCTATATTTCATTCTTGCATTACTACATTGTCATTTTTTTTAGTTCTTGCCATTGACATTATCATATTTTAAAATCCAAAACCTCTAGAAGCTTTGTGACTTATAGTGTTGGATGCTAGATTCTATATCCAATGCATTGGAATAATATTTTATTATTGTTCTACACTATGTCAAACATTTTGTGTTGTCTTTCTAACATCAACATGATAATCCATTTGACAAACCTTATTTGGTTGTATTGCATGCTTGATTGTTGGATGCTAGGTGACATATACTGAGTCTTATTGCTTTTTATCCTCCTTGAAGCATCTTAAATTCTAGGTGTTTATCATGTTATTGCTGATATCAACATGTTATATTTTTGATAGGCTTCCCATATGCAACTATATAATTACCTTTATTTTACTTTTGGTTTTACTAGATGTTGGGTTTAATGACTTAACATGAAATTTTATTTGTAAAATGTCCACTTGATATCCTTTTTGGTATCCAACCACACTTACCTACACTCAACTTGTTGGATCTACTACAAGAATTTTATTTGGACATTATTTTTATTGCATCTTTAAACTGGATCATGCTCATTGTTGCACTACTACTTTAGCAAAATCACTACATGGTATAGAATGCATCACATAGTGGATGTAGGTGAGAAACTTCACCTATAGAACATAAGGTTATTTATAAAGTATGAAGGATTTAAGGAAACTCATTTCTAGGAATGGGGTTATTGATATATGTCTTAAAGATAAAAAATTTACCTAGACTAACAGTGGGGTATCAATATTATTAGGATGTGAGATTGGAAATCTACCTTTAGTTTATTTCTGTATGCAATTATTCTATGAGAATAATCAATATTATTTCTAGGATCCTAGAATATTATTTCTAGTATTTCAAGTTGGTAAAATTATTGATATTATTAAATTAATTTTGATAGAATATATTTAGATTGAAGGTTAGTTTGTTAAGCCAAGTTGGTAAAATTATTGAATATATTAAATTTATTTTGATAGAATATATTTAGATTGAAGGTTAGTTTGTTAAGCCAAGTTGGTAAAATTCAACTTGCTAAGAGTGTTTTACAAAGCATAATGATCTTCTTTATCTCAATATTCAAAATTGTAGTCAAGGAAAACAATATTTTTATAGAAGATCAAAAAAATGTTTTTTGGATAGGAGCTAAAGTGAAATAAAGACTAGGTTTAGTGGTTTGGAGGAAAGTTTGTAAAAACAAAAACTAGGGAGGATTTGGTCATAGAAATATTATAGAGTTAAATTAAGTTTTGTTAAGTAATTTTTTTTGGAGAATTATGAGAGAACCTAAAAATAATTGGGCTAAAAATATTTTAGCTAAGTACTTGGATAATCAAAACCCTTGCAAAGTTTTAATCATATGTAATTTCCTAACTAAAGCAAAAATAATGTTGTTGATGAATGTGATATGGACGATAGGTAATGAGAACTATATATCCTTTTCAGAAGATGTATGGTTGGATAAAAGCCCACTAAGTAGAATAGTAAAATGGAAAAATATGAATGATGACATAAAAACTAAATATGGTGAGTACTTACATAATATCATTGAGCTAGATGAATGAGGAAGGATATAGATCCAACCTAGCCTAGATTTTCATGAAAAAAACATGCAAGTCTAGGAACTACTACTCATTTACATAACCACTACATTTTATCCTTGTAACTATGACGACTTGGGATGTAATTTAGTATTACCATAATTAATATGAATGTGAGAATGTGGATTTCATATTTATAATTTAATTTTTATAGTCACTAATACACTGAATCAAGGATATCAATCTTACAACTTTATAATGTTATGAATACATATAATATGAGTATAGAGTGGGAAGGTGGTAAGTGCATGTGCAAATATTGTGAGCAAGAAGGTGGTAGGAAAAAAGGTCTAATTTGGTGAGTCTTATAGTTCTCTAGTGGATCATAGGGCCAAACCAATCTTGTTTGGAAATGCAGATCCAACTTTGGGCTCATAGAATATTTATAAGTCCTTTAATCCTAGTGCTAACTCCTATGTCATGATGGTTTTGAATATGTTTTATTGGACCATTTCCTCAAAAATTATTTTCAATCTAACTCCTAAGCAAAGGAAACTTTATGTCCCTATGTATCTCTTGAATATTACTATGGATAAGGGAGTATTTAATCTTGTGGGAAACTTCCACGGGGTTTGTCCATAATTGGACTTCATTAAGTTATGGACCTACTCTAATTGGAGATTACAACATTTGATAGAAATTTTAGCCCTCCCAAAATATTTTTCCCTCATTAAGTTAAACATTGAAGATGATATGAGGCATATAGTTGGTGGATATCTGTGGTTTTATGGCAAGATAGACCTCTTTTTAAAAAAATGAGGGATTGATTTTAACAAAGATAATCAAAAAATAAACATAGTGCCTCTTTGTATTATGATCCATGGTGTTCCTTTAACCTATGATATGATAATGTTTTGAGAGGAATTGCTAGGGTTGTGGAAGACCTAATCTTGATCAACTTTATGATGAAGGAAAATTCAAGAATGATTTTTACATGAATGTGTGTCAATGTTGACCTCAATGTTAACCTTCCATCCTCCTTCAACCTCATATTTTATTTGGGATCCTTTATCCAACCTATAGAGTGTGAAAATAGACCCAATATCTATTCTTACTACAAATAATTAGGCTCTCTTTGCTCATTGTCCAACTAAGAAAAATATTGAGAAGGAATTCTAGGAAAAAGTGATGCTAAAAATATTTTTACTTATAAAACTTCTAATAATGTGCATGCTAATGCTTATACCCATGAAGTTATGATTTTTTCCACTACAAATCAAAAAATTGAAGGTAATAGGTGATAGCACTTCATCTCATCAAGTTGAGAAGGCCTTGGGTGATAACACATTATATTAGGAAGTAGTGGAAGTCATGGGTGAGAGAGCTCCATTGCAATAAGCTATGAAGGAAGTAGGTTATGGAGTTACTTATCAAGAAGCCATGGAAAGCTTGCTTGGTTTAGAAATTTCTAACCTCAAAAATGGTCCCAATAAAGGGAAATGATGAATTTTAGAATTATATTTCTTAGGTTAGATCTATTCTTCCTCCCCCTAAATCATTTCTTTTGAACACTTTCCATTGAAACTCTTTTTAATATCTTTCTTGAGTCCCTAATTTATTAGAAAGTGAAATAAATTATATACATTAATAGACCCTTTTCCAAGAAAATTTGTTTCTTATCTCCTAAAGTCCCAAGTTGAATCCCCTAAAGCAAAATCCATAATGGAAAAAGGTATTCCTTTCCTAGGCCCAAAAACATGAAGTCAAAAAAATATTTAATAGATGTGGACATTGAGTCTAATGTTGGGAAGCACCCCAATAAGGATATAAGAAAAAGTAAGACATAATTAGAAATGAACAATGACACTCAATTGATTTTGAAATTTGAAGGAGAAAAAAAATCATATATAAAACAAATAAGGATAATTTCCACCAATTCTCAATCCTCTTATCTTGCTAGTGGAAGAATAAACATAACTCTAAGGTTTGCAAATGAAGATCATGTCATGGAAAATAATAGGCCTAAATGGACACTCTAAAAAAATAATTTTACCTTCTTCAAGGAAATATTTATTGTTAGATATTTTTTTGATCCAAGAAACTAAAGTAGAGGAATGCAATATTGATAAAGTAATTTGGAAGGATGTTGCACACACTAATTTTTTGGATCAATGGGTCTCGAGATGTCTCATTTACTTTTGAGACCCTCATAAGCTATATGGAATGATTGTCTTGATATAAAATAGAATTACTAATGTATATTTTTTTTTATAAAAAGTCCAAATGTAGATGGATTCTTGCCAATATTTGTGCATAAAATTCTTATTTGAGAAAGATCTCGATATGGGATTCTTTGAGTAAAATGATATATATCTTTGGAACGAAAATTTGAATAGTGGTTGGGGACTTCAACTCCCCACTTTACCAGTTTGATAAAAAATGGAGAAATCTATTTTTTTTAAAGGAATAGATGAATTTGTCCTATTTGTAAACCAAAATGAATTCATGGACAAGGACCTAAAAGGAAGTGAGTTCACTCAGACCAATTGAATATTAGGAAGCTAACTGATTCAAATAATATTTAACGACATACTAATTTCTAAATAAGGCTTGTATTCCTTTAGGAAGGCTCCCAAGAAATTTCTAACCTTTCTAATTTGAAGCAATGTGGGTCCAAAACCCATATCTAAAATCTACGATTAAGGATTGGTGGTACGATACATTCTCTATCCCTTTAATTTTCTAAATTGCTAATAAGCTTGGGTTAGTCAAATTTGATCTTAAATTCTAGAATAAAATTATATTTGGGCATATTTTCCAAAATAAGGAATATCTAAGAAAGCAATTAAAGGAAATAAAACTTTCCCTTGAATCTAGAGACCTATTCGAAGAGTCTATAAATGAAGAGAAAATTATTATTGTAGATTGTCACAATACTTTGGCTAGTGAAGAGATGTCATGGAGACAAAAATCAAGGTCTCTTTAGCTTAATCAAAGTGATCATAACACTAAATTCTTTTGTATATCAACTTTAAGGCACAAGAGTACTAATGATCATAGAGAGATTCAAGGAAAATGGATCCATATTGAAGGATATTCTAGATATCAGGGATGAATTAGTAAATTTTTTTGAAACCCTCTTAGGCTAGAAGGAGGATGGTCATATCCTAGCTAAAAAGAAACAATTTCTCAATATCCCTCCCTATGTTTTGGAGGAAATGAATTCACACTTAAACAACCCATTCAAAGATGATGAGATTCGAATGGCAGTTTTCTCTATGGCCAACCTAAAATCCCTTATTCCCAATGGCTTCTCCCCCTTACCTTTTTCTAAAAAAATTGGTATACTTTTGGTAAGAATACTAGTGAATATTTGAATGATATTCAAAGAATAATTTTTATTCCAAAATATGTAAACTCTACCTTCTTGGTTCTCATTCCCAAGAAGGTAGGTGCCATGGACTTGAAACACTACAAAACCATTAGTATTTGTAATACCATCTATAAAATTCTAATCAAATTATTGGCTAATACAATCTCATTTTATTTGCCTTGTATCATTGACCCCACCCAAGGAGGCTTCATGAAAGGAAAGTAGATTGTATATGGTATTCTAACAATTTATGAGCTTATGCATTTAGAGTATAATAATGGAAGAGTTAGTTTATTATTGAAGTTGGACATGAATAAGACCTACAAAAAAAGTCTATTAGGACTTTGTGAGTTACTATTATTGCACCTCCTCACCCACTCTTTTAGAGCTCACCAAATTTTGTTGACATTATTGGATGAACAGAAGGAAATAGTTTGTGGTTGTGGAAGTCACAAGCAAACTGAAGTATTGGGCAGATAATGAAATGAATCAGTGTAAGCCATAAAATGGAGGACCTTTTTCTTGTGATTCTAGGCAAAATACTCCTAAAAACCCACCCAAATCCTTGGGTGGATGTTCTACACATGAAGCATCGGTAGAAGATTCGGTCGACCCTGCCTTGAAGAAAAAGGAAAAATCCCACCCTTATTGGATGGGGAAATGTCAGCACCAATTTTTAAGAACACATGGGAACACCCGCTAGACCCTCCTAAAAGCAAAATAATCCACCAAACATACAAGAAACAACATCCAAGGGAAGGTCCACCCGCTACTTTGATTTCCCAAGTACTCAATGTTGTACATGAAAGTGACATGTTTTGGTGCAATGCTCCTACGGACCTCTAGTGTCTATCACATGTTAACTAATCAGGGGATCACCAGTCAAGGAGGATTACATGGTAGCTAAGCAATAAGAGCATATATTTATCCAAAAGCACCTACCACTTTCTATAATATTGGTGCTTCCAAATGTAGTAGTGTACCAGGATGACACTCGTTATTTGTAGAAGCCATCTTCCCACTTTTTGCCATTAATATCCAAATTTTGAAGCTAGTGTAAATGTAATTATAAATAGTGGAATGTTGGACATTCCAAAGGGTGGCTCTTTAGCCTTTACAATTCTTATGTAAGGTTTCCCCTCTATAAATATAAATTATGCATTATTCGGTCTCTAACTATATTTTCTTGTTATTGGATTGAATGAATGAATATCCTACTTCTTAGCTGCTTAAGTCATCCTGGTTATTCTACTATCTAGATTCCTTAGGGTGTGCTTGAGTGACTAATAGGGAGTGTGTCCATTATATGGATTCAATATTTTCTTTTATTAACATGATCAGAGTAGGAGTGCTTTTATTTTGCATATTGGATCTCATGCACTTGCTCGTCAATGCTGGAGTTTGGCATCACCTACCAGTAATAAGAGACCTAGGACAAGGGCAATATTGGGTTATTGAGTGTAGTAATATGTGTTTCATACAAGATATTACACCTACATAGGTCTTGATGCAACTATACCCATCCTTATGAGTTCAACTACAATATTTTATTTATTTCTTTCAGTTTTTTTCTTTTCTCTTTCCCTTCTATGGCATAGAGTACATGGAACCATCTCTTATAGGAAATGGTATTCTCTGCAGATCATCTATTCCATCCTCTCGATGTAGCAACAATTAAATTATTGGTACTAAACCATTTAACCCAACCTGCACATGGTTCTATATTGGTGACCTATTGTGGCTGCTCCACAACGTACCCCAAAATTGGGGACCCACCTTTTTGCATGTTTTCCAAGAAGACCGAAGTGGACCATATGCTAAAGAACAAATAAAAAGTAAAACACTGCAAGGAGAAAAAGGTGTCGTGATATCGCGACATGTTGCATTTTCACGGTCCAAAGCATAGAGAGAGAGAAAAAGATAAAAAGTGTCGTGATATCGCGACATGTTGCATTTTTGCGGCCAAAAGATAAAAAGTGTCGCGATATCGTGAGATGTTGCATTTTCGTGGCCAAAAGATAAAAAGTGTCGCGATATCACAATATGTTGCATTTTCGTGGCCAAAAGAGAAAAAGTGTTACGATATCGTGACATGTTGCATTTTCGTAGCCAAAAGAGAAAAAGTGTCGTGATATCGCGACATGTTGCATTTTCGTGGCCAAAAGAGAAAAGTTTCGTGATATTGTGACATGTTGCATTTTTGCGGCCAAAATAGAAAAGTTTCGCGATATCGTGACATGTTGCATTCTCGCGGACAAAAGAGAAAAAGTGTCGCGATATCGCGTCATGTTGCATTTTCACGGCCAAAAGAAGAAAAAGTGTCATGATATCGCGACATGTTGCATTTTCGCGGCCAAAAGAGAAGAGGAAGACCAAAAGAGAAAAAGTGTCGCGATATCGCGACATGTTACATTTTCGTGGCTAAAAGCAACAAAAGAAAGCAAGGAGGCAAAAGTGTCACGATATCGCGACATGTTACATTTTCGTGGCTAAAAGCAACAAAATAGAGCAAGGAGGCAAAAGTGTCGCGATATCGCGACATGTTGCATTTTCGTGACTCAAAAAGGGTAGGCAGACAGAGAAACAAAAGTGTCACGATATCACGACATGTCCGATTTTTGCCAAGGGAACAGAGTAGTTGACAGTGCGTATGATATTAGTGATGAACACCAGGACAGTGAAACTGAAGACTGCATAGTGACGTGGACATAAGGACAAAATCCAATGAATAAGACAAAACATTACATAAGGAATATTTAATGATTTGAAATCATTTAAGATGGTCGTTACACACGGAAGGAAATGGACGCATGCCCTTGTGCAGAAAAGGAAACGTTTTTTCGAAATAAAACCATGGGAATGAAATGAAGGGCCACGAAATAGAAACGAAAAGTCTTTTTGGAAATCAAAACACATGCATGCACAAGGGAAGGAGAAAACAAATAGTCATGGAAGGAGAAACAAACTTTGTTCAGAGGTTTTAAATACGTGATTCAAAGAAGTGAGAAGGGGCTGGAAATTGTAGAAAAAAAATAAAGACTATTTTTCGGAATAAAGGATTTATTTTTTTGGCAAGAGCAACTCTTGTGTGTGAAATCAAAAGGAGATTGAAACTAAGACTGCTACTATTTTTGTAAATCTTCCCTTTGCATTATTTCTTCTTGTATCTATTCTTTTATGCCATAAAGTAGATTACGATAGGTGAATGATAGAATGATGCAATTATTTGTTTCCTTAGAGTCTTGCACCTGATCTAATTTGATTGTGTTTATGTTGCAGGTCTGTTAGGTCAGGTTGTTTTAGAATTTCATCTCATAACTTGGGGTTTTGTAGGGAGGAGATTGCTAACCAAATTAATGTCCTGTTTTGTTTTTCCAGCTAAATTTTGTAAATATTGTTTCTGTTTTAGTTTTCTGATATTTAGATTAGTCTTGCCTTAAAATGTATTGTCCCAATTCTTGTCCATTCCAGAATTCTTGTAGGTAGCTGATTTCTCGATTCTGGTCCTATTCCAGAATTTATGTTCATAAAAATTTCATTTATTGCCATGAATAATCTAAGTTATAAAGAAGGTAAATAAATCTGCCAAGAGTATGCTCTGTGTCCGCGCTTGAGAAAGCAATCTGCTTGCACCAGAAATTGGAGGGTTTTTTTATAGATCTAGTGTTTCCCAAAGAAAACCAGGGATTAATAGCGAAGAAGAGAAAGCCATTTCTAGATCCACTTCTTTAATTTAGATTTTCATTCTTGCATCTCCAAGCACCTTCATCTAATTTTTAGATAAAATATAGGTTTAGGAGGGCTACTAATTCCAAATGCACACTAAATCAGATCAAGTGAACGAATCCTAGCTTGCTAATGTACTAATTTTTGCTAACACCAAATGCTAACATAGGGATAGTGGAACACTCTTAAATGAAGATGAAATGAACCCGCTAACTCTAAATGAACCTCATGTTAAAGGAACGGAGCTTAAAATGACGTGGCTCATACCACACACTTTCTCATTTGGAATATTTTTAAGCTGAAGATAAAAGAGGTTACTAACTGGGTTTCGGGTAGATTACTTTAATCTCAAGAACATTAAAAGAAGCTATCTTCGCATTTGGTTGATTTAATGGATTATGGTTGGAAAGTACTTGTTTGAATCATTAAAGGCCCCTTGTTAACTGTTACTTGCATGGTTTAAGTTATTCTAGTATACATTCATTTATTTGCTTTAGTCTTGATTGATTATATGCACATGAATGTTTGTTCACAAGAACCTTGGAGAAATGAATAATACTACTTAATTTCTTTGCAAGAGAGAGTTTCCTGTTGGATACTCTAGTTGTGGTGATCATTTTGCTATAGGGAAAAATATTCACTCAACATGACCAACATTTTTTGGTGACTCCATTGGGGATGATTGAGTCCCTTATTTTAGAAAATTAAAGTTTTGTGACTCTCTAATTTACCCAAATCTTCTCAAAGTCACTTGGAAACTCTGACTGAATGGCATATCCAGACCATGAAACCAGTCTCTAGTTCATGTTGAAGATTCAAACATCCCAAAGGACTTAATATATTGTGGGCAATTTTGACCTTGCATGTGAAGAAAACATGCTCACCTAGTGACTCTGACTCTAAAAATGCAATCATGACCTCTAAATGATTGTGCATTAATGGCTCAATTATCATTTTCCTAATGGAATGACCCTATTCCATTGAACCTCCACTGCTTGCATGAGATTCAAAAGGGTGCCTTGAAGGCCCCAACCAAATATAATGGCACCTTGTAAATGGCTCGAGAGCATCTTAAAGATGTTACTACACTAGGACCCCTCTATGGAATCACCCATGAGGGTTTCATGATAAGACTTCCAGTCATATCACTATAAGGAAGGGTGCTATTGTGGTACTGAACCCTTGGGCTAAGAACCATCTGCACATGGATGGACTTTGTGGGAGCTCTTATCCATACATTTGATGGCTCCATGGACCCCTTCCAACTCTTGATGCATCTATTATACATAAACAGGGCACCTCTCGAGTCTCTAATTGACTTAAACATTTTATTTAAGAGGATTTGGAGGATTATTCTTTATGAGTACCAAATATCACCCATCCAAGATCACTTGTACTATATTTAAGATTTAATATTGAACATAGGCCTCCTCCTACTTCAATATGGGAAAAGCAAATTTCTCTAAATTTATCAAGAGGCCATACAGGTAGAGTAACTCCTGCTTCAATCAAGAATAACATCTTTAGGAGACTCCACCCTACCATATCTATTTCCACTAATCACTGCTCCCCTATCTAGTACGTAGTATCCCCTATGGATGCCATCTGAATTTGTGCAACATCCAAGGCTGCAGACTCATGAAACACAAGGGGTGGATATTATCTCATGCCTAGGTGGAAGACATGTAAGCACTAATCCTAAAATTAATAACTTCAATGCTTGCACCATTTTACAAAAATTGAAGGATCTTAACTAGGGTGAGAACACCACACAAAATGATGGATAATTTTTGCACCCTTTTTGTGTCTCAGAGTGCAATGAGCAAGGACCAAGTCATATTCATGATGGCTTGACTAATCAACACCCAGTTCCTAAGGAGGTCCTGAGAGCTGCAGGCTCAATCAATAAATCTTGTGAAAACAAGTGTAAGGAGGTCGCAAAGGTGTACCAAGATGGGATTTTACAATAAGTGGATCAAAAAAATTGGCAACATGAGAGTCTGTTTTGAGATAAACCAATACATAAAGAAGGCTCTGTTATGAAAAAATTCATTACCACAATGACCATCAATTGCATAGGTACTAGTATGCATCATTATATTCCAGGTTGTAAATTATTCATGACCTAGAATAGTTGGCAATGCCAATTGAACTACAAGGAGTGCCTAAAGTTTAATACTATTTGGTATGGTCACTACAGGACTACTGGATAAAAATATTGGGCAAGTCAACAATTACGATGCATTGATTGTATCGAAGCTTTATGTACATAAGCCAACACTAATTAAAAGTGCACCAGGGTGGAAAATTTTAAAAATAGAAAATAACTTTAGATAAGTATCTTTATTCCTAAAATAACTTTCCCCATATTCTAATTGTCTCTTCTATGACTCCACAACCCAATGGGTAAAGGACAAAGACCAAAATTCACATGATTGCATCGTACAAAAACTAAATTCACCTGTGTGCAAACAATAATGTGAGTTTGTGTATCATTTGGGAGTGACGGCTGCATCCTCCTATATATGTCATTAATAATATAAATGCAACTCATAGAGGAGGCAAATATGGTCAAAACTTGCTAGGTTGAAAGTCAATTCAAGAATAGGTAGATTGTCAAAAGTTTCTTGTTATTGGATTGAATGAATGAATATCCTACTTCTTAGCTGCTTAAGTCATCATGGTTATTCTGCTATTTATATTCCTTAGGGTATGCATTATTGACTAATGGGGAATGTATTCATTATATGGGTTGGAGGTTTTCTTCTATTAACGTCGCCCAAGAGAGAGTGCTTTGATTTTGCATCCTGGATCTCATGCACCCACTCATCAATACTAGAGTTTGCCTTCCATCCACCACTGATAAGAGAGCTAGTACAAGGGAACTATTGGGTAATTGAGTGCATGGTTATATGTTTTTGATAGGATATTGTGCCTGCATAGGTCTTGATGTGGCTATAACCATCCTTGTGAGTTTGGATATAGCCTTTTATTTATTTCTTTTGTTTTTTCCTTTCCCCTTCCCTTTTGTGGCATAGAGTAGTTGGAACCATCCCTTACAAGAACCAACCTTATCCAAATATCATCCACCCCATCCTCCCAATGTGGCAGCCGTTCTATGCATGACACTGACCTGTGCATCCTGCCTTGCATGTGGTGTTGTATTTATGACCAACATACTTCCTTTTGAAAGTCATAACTAAATTTAGTTTTCATCAAATATGGTTATGTCTGATTAAAGAGTGTGTCTCGACAATTATGTTTTTAGTTATAATTAAGGGATTTTTTGTAGGACATTTCAAAATCATAAGGGGACTTCATTAGGAATATCTATTTCATCCATATTTATTTATTTTTATAGCAAAATATCTTGGTAGAACTCCCAAATATGCATCCTTCCAAAATTTTATTGAAGGTATTAGATCTGTATTATATCTAGATCCTAGTACTCACCAAAAATTTATGAATAATAATCTCTTATCCACTTTTATCTCCATTCACCAAGCCAAGGAAATCAAGGGAACCCTATCCTTCTATAAGCAAAATCCAAGATAGAAGGTCAATTTGGTTAAGAGAAAATTTTCTTCCTCAATACTCCCCTCATGGGAGAGAGGAATATTGCTCAAATTTTGAGGTGTGATACGGTTGATTTAACTTCTATCTACCTTGACATACCTCTTTTCAATGGTCGAATAAAATATAATATATGGGATATAGCAGTGGATAGAATAAAAAGGAAGCTTGTTGGTTGGAAATGTGCCCTTTTGAGATAGGTAGGTAAAGCATAGTTAGTGAAATATACCCTCTAAAATATTCCTATCTATTACCCTTATCTTTTAAAAATATTTATTAAGATCACCCAAAAAATGAGCACATCCAAAAATATTTCTCTGGTTGGATTTTGAGGAAAATAAGATATTATTTGTAGTCTCAAGGGATTAGGTCTATAGTAGAAGAGAAGTAAGAGGTTTGGGTTTTAGTAAATTGAAACAAATTAATAAAGCTTTATTGTCCAAGAAAAGTTGGAAGTTTTTAGGAATGAAAACTTATACTAGATTTGTATTCTTTCAACCAAGTATTTGAACCAAAAAGAAAAATTGGTTGATCCCTTTCCCCTCTCATCATCTAAATTTTGTCTTAGCATTCTTAAAATGAAGCCCCTCATTTTTAAAGGGTAAAAATAAAACCTAGATAATGTTAATAAAGTTAATTTCTAGGAGTATCCTTGGCTTATTAATGCCCCTCTAGTTTGCTCTCCTCATATATTAGTTGTGGAACCCAAAACTCAACTTCTCTTTGGCCCTAAAGCTACTATTTTTTTTTAAATAAATAATGTTACAAAAATTTGGAAATATCTTTCCCTCCCTAACCTTAATCTTGAAGATTTGGAGGTCTTCAAATTCCTAACTGGCAAGTTGAGAACTTAGGTCATTAAAATCTAGGTGAAGAGGAATTGATTTTTTGGAAAGGTAAAAAAGATGGATTTTTCTCTACTTAATTTGCCCACTTCCTAGCTAAAGATGAACCTATGGCATAGTTCTATAGTAGATGGACTTGGATTAAAAATCTCATTCCTAAAGTCATTTTTGTTTTTGTTTTATTGTTTAGAATAAATTCCTTACCTTAGAAAATATTTGTAAAAGCGGCATGTGTTTCTTAAATAGTTGCTATCTTTGTGAATACAGTGATGAATATTTGAATCATTTATTCTTCTAGTGCCCATTTTTAGGTCTTTAACTCCATTTTAAAATTTCCTTAGAGTTTGTTGGGTTGTTTTAATATCCTTTTCAATTTTTATGATCAATGGACCTCTCCATTCTATAATAATGACTATGGGTTCTCTATTCCTTTAGCATCACTTGTATTCTTTAGGATATTTGTAAAGAAATAATTAATAGGGTCTTTAAGGACTCCAAAAGACATGGTATATTTTTTTTGTTCTATAATTATCAGTTCTATTGTGTAAAATATCTCAAAATTCCTACTGGAGAGTAGTGGGGAATATAAAAATGAAATTAAGTTGGAGGAGAAGTTAGGTCTTTCAATAAGAAACATATTTTTTTGGTAGGTGGTAGAAATTATATTATATGGGTTTTAACTGGTGCCCAAAACTAGAAATATAAGCATATGATGAAAACTACGTAGAGAAGCATAAAATTGGGTGTCTATACGCTAGTCTCTCCATGAACCCAACTAGAGAAAAAATAGGCCCAAGCAGGGGTTGTTTAATAGAAAAAAAAAGATCAAAATATAGAGCCCACGTATGGGCTAAGAAGAACATAAAAAATCAAAATAATATCCATGCAGGCGTTAAATTAATAGTACCAAAATTACCATGTAGGGGAACATAGCTCGAAAAACAAAACAAACCAACTCTAATAATCAATAATCTCTTCAGCTACAGAGCTCTTTTAGCCATATTTCTTGACCAATAGTTTTAGGGAGGTGCTTATGCTATCCATACCACTAATGATACTACTAAGGATGGTGTTGTGGACCGAGTAGAATATTCCCATTGGATAAGCAGTTATGTCACTCCCATCATAAGACATTTTGAGGCGAGCATACCTCTCAGGGCTAGTTGTGCATTTCCAAGTCGATAGCAGCAACATTAAGAATATTTTGAGGGAAATTTTGGTGCAATATGGAAATATTCTTATGACTAACACTAACTTTTGTAAGCAAATCAGTAGACTTGTTAGCTTCCTAATACACATGGTAGCTTGTAGTGTTGCAAAAATTCTATATCAAGACCTTAGCTTCCTGAATAATAGTGCACATGTTCCATGAAGGAATTCTGTCGTTGATGATAGAGTTTGTAAAATTCATGGAATCACCTTCAATTTGTAAATTTCTTGTGTAATATTTGAGAACTTCTAGACCTATACAAAACACATGAGCTTAAGCATAGTAGTTAGTTTGGATGCCTAGAAACTTAGCATTGGCCACTATGAGTCATCCTTTTGTATCCTTGACCAAACCTCTAGCACCGCTACATACATGTTTCCTTTAGAAGCACCATCATAGTTAAGTTTAAGCAATCCTACAAGATGATGAGTCTAATGAGCACCAATTCTAGGATGGGGATTAGAAGGAGTAGATCTAGGACTATGGGAAATACTAAGAGAATAGAAAAGAGTGGACTCAAGGGCATACTCAGGTGGTTTGGTGCAAGGAAAAAGATTAGAATTTTAAAAAACAATGGTGATGGATTTTTTGAAAAAATATATAGAGTACCTGAAGGTGTTTGAAAATATTATACTATTTCTTTTGAACCAAGTTTTCCATAGGAGATGATGGAGATAAAATTTCCACAAATAAGACAACCTAGAATTTTTGAAAGGCATGGGCCACTGGGAGAAAAAAGAGTCAATGAGTTGGGATAGGCCTAGGATATGTGAAATGTGGGCATGATATGATCCATAGAATATTGGAAGAAAGAACATTCCATAAATATGTGGTTGACAGATTTGCAGACCACCAAGTAAATATGGTATCTATTAAGAACAATCATACCTCTCTTCATAAGAATAATAGTAGTGAGGATATTTTTTTGGATGGCCAACCAAGAAAAGACATCAACTTTAGGTATGAGGTATTTAAGCTAAAAAATACTGAAAGGAATGAGAGAATTTTTGGGAATGAAATTCAAAAGATGATCAAATTTGATATAAAAAGACAAGATTCAATTTATTTTTAGAAAGTGGTATCATGAGACATACTAGATGGAATTACCGTTGCCCTCAACAATATTGATAATTTTATGATAGCATTTGAAATTTAGATATCAACATTTTCAATGTGGAGATATTTCCATATTTTGGGTTGGACTAAAGAGTCTATGAAATCAGCCACATTTCTGCCTATGAGAGTATCCCGTAAAGGATACACCACTGAGACTTCATTGTTCTTACTAAGTGTTTGATTGGACTACTTGTCTAACCAAAAATATATCTTGTTTTCTATTCTAATCTACCATATGGTTCCCATTTGAATAAGAAGTTTGGTCTAGAGTATTGAATTCCATAAGGTGGCATGACCAATAAATATAAAATTAAATGGATCCTTCCTCCTCCCACATGGACCAAGTTCAATATGGATGAACCATCAAAAGTAAATCCATGGAAATATATGGATAGTGGCGTGTTTAGAAATAATAAGGATGAAATTATTCTTTCTTACACCAAAAATCGAAGAATTAGGAGTAGCCACTTTGCAAAATCTATAGCTCTCTTTCAAGGAATACCTTTGGTAGAAGCTATAGATCACAAAAATGTTATCATTGAATATATTCTCTAAACATCATCAACTCTACATGTAGTTCTCAAATACCTATTTGAAGCATAGTAGATATGATAGAGGAATGTAAAATGCATATTCAATCCTTGCAATATTTTCAAATCAAACATATATAATATGGAAATAAATCTACATATATATCGATCAATCTCAGTATTCTTCAATAAGAAGTTTCTATATGGAGGGAAGATTTCTATCAAGGTCTTTCTTAGATATCATAAGGGTCTTGGTTTGTTATGTTAACATCTTGAATTATTTTTTATGAGGGGTATTATTTTTTAAAATCTTGATATGGTGGAGTTCTCTTATGGTTTTTTAGGTGTTTTTTTATCCAATAGAGTGAAAGGAACCGTTTGGTATCAACTGTTCTCTTTTGAATTTGAGTTTCATTTTGGTAAAAATATTTTGAACTTTTGGATGCAAAATTATAGATGGCAACAATCTCAATCTATTGGCCCACAAAGGAATTGTGCTTTCCTTAATCTTCTTCATCAACAAGAGTAAATATTTCATAACTAAGTGGCAGTTAAAAATAAATGTCTAGGAGTGACTTCATATTTGTGTCCACTTGGAATTAAAAATCCTGCTCTCTCCTTTCTATTCCTACCCTATGATTGGGAGTGGGACTTATATCCATTTTTGCTCAACACTTATCCATAATTAGTTGTTTCATTCTTGTGAATTGTGTCAAGGTTTATTTTTTTACATAACCATGCATAATACTACCATGGTCTAGTTTTGAATCCTCAGGCATGATTTCCATGAGATAAGGTGAGAAGACATGGGCTAACTTGTAGCTTTATTTCCATCCAAAACATGTGTCAATTTTATGACTTTCAACTTCTCCTCTACAACCTCACATGTTCATCATACTCTAGGGTGGAATTTTACCCTCTCCTTATTCTAAAGTAATACCCCTACCTTGTCTCATTAGAGAGTACTCCAACTGATGAAAATTCAATCCACTTTTGTATGGCTACAAATATACTATATAGAATGTGTGGAATCTTGGAATGCATATCATTCCTTTACATTTAATTCCTCTAATTTAAGGATGCAAAGGACTATTGGATTTTTAATTAACTACGTATAAGACCTCTATTGGTCTAGTGTCTCCTAGAATATCTACAACCATTTCCATAGTGTAAAGTGATAAAGTAGTGCTAGTGAATTTGTTAGGGTGGAACCTGAGTCCTCAAGCTAGATGAGGATGTAAAATAGATTATGGTAAATGGGGGACTTATTAACTACTTGATGAATTTTAATGGACATGATAGGGGCACATTTATCCAAATGGTACACTCCTAGAAGTATTAGAATGTCAAAGTGAATACGCTATATTTCCAAATTCTATTAAGTATAGGTGAAGATAAAATTACTATAGAAAATATGTAAACATTAGAAAATACAAGAAATAAAAGTACATCCATTAGAAATGAATTAAAAATTAGAAATAAAATATCATAGCACCATTCGTACAAAATCTATATGATGGAATTGATGGAGCTCTGGAAGAGAAAACTAGGGCATCAGTTGGATAGCCGAAGATATTTTTGGTTATTATGGAATTGAAGACAATATTGTTTCCCTAGGAGGGCCCAATGGGGACACCTTTAGATCCTCTTTTAGAGAGACAAAGTTCTTTTGCAAATTTGTTAAAGGATAAATCTATAGAAGAGACTAAATAAGTACAAAAAATAGCATTAAAAATGTTCTTTACAACTACAAAAAATACATCAATATCTCAATGAGTTAATGTATGCTTGCCACAATCAGAATCAAGACCAGATATTTTCATTGAGAAAAGGATGGTAGAAGAAATAATTTTATATAGATTCAATCATGATTTGATCTGTAAATTCATGGGTACTTGTCCTACCCTAATTTTTTTACATTCTTAGGTTCAATAAAATTAGGAGCCTCTTGGTGAGTACTCTTTTTGGTTTATTAGCAATGGGTATTTTATTGTTATTTTTTCTTCACTTACCGATAGAAATAAGAATTTTGAATAAAAAAAGGGGAATCATGGTCTGGTAGGATTATTTGTTCATCCTGAGAGAGTGGGATTTTATCCTCTAATTGAACACACTGCTATCCTGATTTGGATTCATTTGTACACACTTCCAATGAAGTTTTGGAGTGAGTAGGTATTGGAAATTATCAATAATTCCCTTGGAATATATTAGGGTATTTCAAAATATACAATGGAAGGAAACACAATCCTTTATACTAGATTATGTATGGAAATGGATCTTAGCTAGCCTTTGATAATAGAGGTTGAACCCGAACTTGCTGGAATTTATTGGTTCAACAACTAGATTATGAGGAATTTCCCTTTAGGTGCAGAGTTTACCACAAATATGGGAATTTGGTGTGATCCTACCCAAACAATATGAACATAAAATCGAACCTCCTCTGAGAATTTTAGATCTTCCTAATTAGGGTATGTCAACAATAAATAAAGAAACAACCACCATTTTTCAGGGTAAATAAGTACATGGAGATGGTTTTGAATAGTGCAAAAGAAGGAGAAGGCAAAAGAAAAAATATGGTAAAGAGCAAATCCATCTCAATCCCTTCAATAGGTATGAGATCATCAAGAAACTAGTGGACCAAGAAGAAAAAAATCATGGAAGGAGTGTATGGGAATAATGAAAACAATAATAGCCATGTTCAAGCCCCTCTTTCACCTCCTCCCATCCTAGAGTAGGTAAATGAGTGTAGTGAGTTATCATAATTAGAGATTGCAGGGGTATTTATAGATCATAACCAAGAGTAGCCAATAATTAAGGATGTCATAATGGGTATAGCAAAAGAGAATAGAGAAATCCCAACTCTAGGGATCACTTAGGTGAAAAGGAGATAAAAAATATTAGCTCTCAAGGAGTGGGTATAAAATCAAATAAGGAATTGATAGCAGTTTAAGGGGATAAACTAGTCACTAAAGGATCGGTGAGGCCTAAAGATTTTTACTTCTCTCAAGGTAACCAATGATTATACAATCATGGAATATTAGGGTTTGAAATAGTAGAACCCAAAGAATCTTAGAAAAATGTAAAATAATTTTTTTGATTATCCAAGAGATAAAAATATCATTGGATCTTATGTGTAAAACAATAAATAAACTTTGGAGGGGTGTTGATCATATGGAAGTGGTTACCCAAGGGGTCTCAGGGGGAATAGTTACTTTTTGGAACTCTCTTGATTGGATGAAAATATAACATATAGCTTGGAGGGGTTTCCTCACATCATATTTTAGGAATAATGTGATAGTTGAGTAGGTTTTTATCACAAAATTTTATGAGGATCAAAACCTAGATGGTAAAATACATCAATGGAAAGTTGTGCATAACATGAGAGTCTCAAGGGAGGAGTTAAAATTAAATTATTGTTTTAATTTATAATGTAAAATTATCCTCTAGATATTAGGAAGGGGGAACCCCAATTTTTGATCGAGGGGATCGACTTATGATTGCCCAAGTCCAAGCATTACACTTAGTTGATATTAAATGCCCTGAAACCATCTATACTTGGACTAATAAGAGGAGGGATCCACATAGTAGAAAAATAAATTTAGATCATTTTTGGTTTAAGAGGAGACATTTGTGAAATTGGAGGGTCTAGTTTCAGATCACTTTCCCATTTTGTTGGAAGTGGGGATCAAGACAATGTAGTATCCTAAACCATTTAAATTTGAAAATTTTTTGTTACAAAAAATGGAACTTCAAAAGAAAATTCCATAGTGGTGGGAAGAGGGTAGCCCAAAATATGGGAAAATACTATTTAGATTCCTCAAACAACTTCATTATGTCAAGGATCAACTGAAATAATGAAGGTGAGCCAACAAGATAGACATCCAAGCCCAAAGAGCTCCACTGGTGGCTATATGGGATGAGGTTCAAAAACACTTCAAGGAAGGAATAATTATAGAACAACTCAAAGAAGAGGATGATGCATTACGTAAAGTGGTTGAGGAAATTCACAACTAAGAGGAGAACTACTATAAATAGAGAGTAAGAACCACTTGGTTATTAGAAGGTGGTAAAAATACCAAATTTTTCCATTGGGTTGCTTGTGCTAGGAGATAGATGAACAACATGGAAGCTCTTCAAGATAAAAATAGACACCCCTTTGATACAATTCCAGGCATACATTTCCATTCAATGGATTAATTTTCTTAACTATTTAAGGAAATTATGGTGCAAGATGAAGATAATCAAAAATAAGTTCTTGTTGTCATACCCTTTGTTATCTCTGAATAAAAAAATCAGGCCCTACTTAAACCCATTGACAGAGAGGAACTAAAGAAAGTAGTCTTTGAAATGAGCACCAAAAAACACCAAGTCTAGATGGCTTTCCAATTGAGTTTTTTAGGTCTTCTAGGACAACTTGGAGGAGGATGTAATGGTTGTTATAGAGTGGTCCAAAGGTAATAAAATAATACTTAAAGCATTAAATCATAATTTCATTTCCTTAATTCTAATGGGAGAGGGGGGTGCACATTTCATATTCTAGACGTATTACCTTATCCAATATCATATATAAAATAATCCCAAACGAAATGGCTGAGCGGCTAAAACCTCTTCTACATAGCATTATCTCCTTAAAGCAAGGGGGTTCTATTGAGGATAGGTGGATCTTGGATGGTGTGGTTCTAGTTCAATATGCAATCCATTCAATGCAAAAATATCGTGATAAGGGAATATTCATAAATTTGGATATGTCAAAATATTATTATAGGATGGAGTGGATATTCCATCAAATATGATGGTAGCCTTTGGTTTTTCTTAGGATTGGATAGAATGGGTCATGAGCTTTGTTTCTAACCTGGCATGCTCAATGTTAATCAAGGGTCTTCCCTCACAATAATTTGGAGCTACTCAAGGCCTTTGTCAAAGAGATCCTTGTTCTCCCTATATTTTTATCATATTTACTGAAAGTTTAGGTAGACTCATCTTGAGGAGAAGATAACAAGATTTTCTAATAGGCATCAAGGTGGGTGAGAAAGTTTTGACTCACATAAAATTTGTTGATGACATAGGATTAGTGGGATTGGCCAACTTTAGGAAATCAATAATGATTAGAGATACAATTAATGTCTGCCTTAGCGCCACAAACCAAATCATCAATGACAAAAAATCCAAAGTGGCATTTTTCAATATTGATCAAAGGCTTGAGGATGGAATTTTATAATTCTTGGTATTCACAAGGAATTATCTTCCAATGCTAGACTTGGGGGTCCCTTTGTATTTTAAACAACTGAAAATAGATATTTGGATGAATATTTTGAATTGTATCAAGAAAATATTAATCATTAGTCTCATAAATGGTTAAGCTATGGGGGTAGATTAATATTATTACAGTTATTCATTCATGCCATGCCAATTTATAAATTTTCTATCCTTACTACCCCACATACCATATGGAAAGAGTTGGACAAGATGACTAGAAATATTTTATGGGGAGGAGTAAAAGGAGAGAAAATGACCCTTAGTAGGTTGGGAGAAAGTAAACCAACCCAAGGTAAAAAGAGGTTTGGGACTAAGGAGATCAAAGTTAAATAATAAATCTTTTGTATGAAAGCTTTAGTAGAGGTGGGTTGCCCAAACCAACTTATTTTTCAGTAGAGTTTTAACTAGTAAATATTTGGGATAGGTAAATCCAAATGAGGTGGGTCGTTTCTCTTTGGATCAAATAGTGAAATATGGATTATTTTAGAAAGTGGGGAGAGGGTAGAAGACACGATTTTGGATAAATTAATAGGATCAATACCCACCTATCATTATTGAATTCTCAAAATTAAAACCAATAAAAAACCATGGAAATTAAGGGTTCAGTCCAAATTGAAAGTTATTTCAGCACTAGTTAGTTGGTGGATTATAATTTTAATAAGGTGGATGAGTGGCTAATTTCAGTCCCTCTCGAATTGACGCCCATCATGACTAAAATATTAGCTAAAATATTTCTCACAAGTAGAGATGAGGAGGATGAATTAGCTTAGGTCTATGAGAGACTTGGTGTATATATAGTGAAGGATGGACATTATCAGGTAGTTTTAGAGCCTCAATATGCATATTAGATTGAGGATTGGAGAAATATTTGGCAATACAAGGGTTATCCGAAAGTAAAATTTTTTATCTGGCAGTTCATGCATAATGAAATTCTTACTTTTGATAATCTTAGATGTAGGTAAAATCATTGGTCTATATCAATGTGTTTTACTCTACAAGAGTGAAGAAACATCTGACCACTTGATTTTTGAGTGCATATTCACGTGCCACATTTGGGAGAGATGGTTTTTATCTTATAAAATTCATGCTAACGGTGATTTGATTCATATTAATATTTGGGAAAGACGGAAGACGAGTATATTTAAATCTAAATCTCTTTGTATCGAATGACAGATTAGATTAAACTTCATTTGGTGGCGAGTGTGGTTGGAGAAAAATGATAGAATTTTTAGAGAAACCTTTTCATATTTAGATGGATTTTGGTAGGTCATTTGAAGCAAAGTCATAGAAATTGTGGTAGTGTATGTTAAAGAGGAAACTCAAGCTGTTATAGGGACAATAGAGAAGAAAGTTGAAGTGTAAGAGGGGTAGGAAAATGCTAGTTGGAAACCACCCCTAGAAGGTTGGATTAAAATTAATATTGATGGAGCTACTAAATATAATTTAGGTAGAGATAGAGTTGGAGTGGTTTGCAAGAATCGTGTTGGGACAATGCTATATTGAGAATTGCAATGTCTAGGAAGGACCACAAACAATGAAGCAAAAGACTTAGTTATCAAATTTGCTTTTATTTGGATAGTAAAAAAGGTTACAAGAGGATAATCCTAGAATTAGATTCTCAAATAATGATAGGAGCTTTGGATTGCATGAGGAACTTTGCTTTGAAGACATGGAGGTTGAGGATTCTTGTCACTCAAATTAAGGAATTATGAAGGGAATTTGACGATATGATTTCAGTTTATGCGAGTAGAGATCTAAATAAAGTGGTAGACTTTCTGGCTAAGATGGTTATTGAGAAGGAGGTAAGGGTTTAGTCGCACATTGACATGGCTATTAAGAATGAGATGATTAGACCAGCTGGTGAGTAAATCCAATGTTTAGCTAATTTTGAAAATAATTGTAGAAAAATAGTTTAGGATATTTGTGCTTCAATGTACATCTTCTTTTACAATTGTAAATATGTGAACAATCATTGTAGAAATATGGTTTAGAATATTTGGCTCCAATGCAAATATTGTTTTACTATTGTAAACATGTATTCTCTTTGATATGGAAGAAGTCTCATCCCAACTTGTAAATGATTTTTGTTTTAATATAAGCTTTTCTAATTATCTTTCCAAACACGATGTTCTTTCCTTAAAGAAAAGAAGCAATATACCACTTAAAATACTAAATATATTTTGACCTTACATTTTCATAAGTAGAATGAATTTGGAAGAAGCAAAAATCCTTTAAACAAATTTAACTCAAGAGGAGAAGCCAAAAAAAACTATTGAAAATTACATAAGAACCAAGAATAATTAATTAAAAAAAACTCTTGTAATATTAAAAACTAAAAAAAAATCATTATATATATATATATATATATATATATATATATATATAAACCCACAAGAATGACCCACCAAAAAAATGACATTGAAACGAATAGATGTGAAAAATATTTTAAAAATATTTTTTCAAAAAACTTTACCTCTGAAAATTAATAACTACTTAAATACAGCTAACAAATCATATAATTTTATAATCATTCAAAAAAACTTATAAAAATATAGTTTTTCTTTTAAAATGACTTGATCTTATTTAAGAAAAATATACCATACTCAGAAAATAATATTCTCGGAACCTTCACGGGCAGGACCGTGTACTACGGAAGGATTTCACTATCAATTTTAATACCTATTTTTTTTTAATTTCATATATAAATAAAATAATTTAAAATTAAAATATAATTTTTATGCATAAAAAAAACCTTTATTTAATATAAACCCTTTAAAATTATTTTAATTTCTAAAAATTACTTAAAATAAATTTTCAAAACATTTTTTATATATTTTAAATATAAAAAATATTAAAATTTATTATTAAATTATATATTTATTTATCTATTTATAGTTTTTAAGTGAAATAAAAACAATGCTTTAAAATCCAAAATCACTCTTACACAACCAAAGAATTTTCCATTCATGTGTGAATTAGTAATGTTAGCACATTGAAAATTCTTATGCTACTCTTCTTCTAGACTGTGGCAAAGTCAGGAATTTTCTATTCATATGTGGAATTAGTAATGTTAGTACATTGAAAATTCTTATGCTACTCTTCTTCTAGACTGTGGCAAAGTCAGGTTTTCATGTGGCGCCGAAATGTTCGGAATCAGACTCGCCCTTGCACATGTAAACCTGCCTGCCATATGATGTGACAATATTGAAGAGGTATATACTGATGTGATATAAAATTATATTAAATGGTGTAACATAGAACATACTCCGAAATTGCTATCATGAAGATCATATAGATCATTGGGTTGGGCGGAATCAGGACCGTAGATGTGAAGATGTCAAGTGTAAAATCTAGACAACTTCACCACCATTTATTAAAAATTCATTCCACAATGACTATTTAGACATTCATTGCACATCTACTAATAGGCAAAAGCAAAATTTATCGCAACAAATATCTTTCGAAAAATGTTGTATATGGTCTTCTATTACAGGGACAAGATTGTATTTTTGAAGCGTGTTTGCTTTTTTTTTAATATTTAGTTGTAAAATATTTTGTAGGATTTTTATTTTCAATAAATTATTTATTTTTTATTGTTTCATAATTAGCTTCAAGAATATTATGTGAGGTGTTAATTTTTTGCATGGAGCTGCTTAAATGGATTTTAGTAATCATTTAGATTTTATCAATGATATGATTCAAATTTTTTTTTTGCAGTTGAGTCTTCTCATGCTTGCATGATTTCTGCATGACAATTGGTGAATTTGGAAGATGAGCTTCTTTCTTTTGAACTTTGAACTTGAACATATGAAGGTTTCAAATCATTTGAATGTAGGGTCTTCTCCTCTACTAAGGAGGAATGATCGATGGGGGTATTTCTTCTGGTGGTCATGTTACTAACAGCCAGGAATCGTAGCACGATGGGATGACCCATCATCTGTTCAGTTGACCATATTACTCACAGCCATAACATCTTAGGGAGAAGTTTTCATATTCAATATTTTGGATTCATTCCCCTGTGGTTACGAAGATAGTAGTGGATTGAGGCCTAACTCAAACATCTATGCAAACAATCAATCTTGCCTTACTCAAATTAATTTTATTATACATTTTTTTGTCTGTTTGAGCATTCATATAGTGGAATGCACCAATGACATTACAATTTTTGGTGAATATCTTCTCTCCCCAAAACTTTGCAAGGAGAGCATAATCATTCACCTAGATTATAAAACATTAACTTTTTCATCTAAAAGTCCAAGGTTTTATATAAATACCTCTTTGTCCAAAAAATCATTTATATCTATAATCTATTACCTCATCTCTATCAATTTTTTTTTTTTTTGTAAAAGACGGTAAAAATTTATTAACTCAGCAAAACATTCATGATACAAAGAAAAAGCAGAAGCTATTCAGACATATCAGCTCTCAATAAAGAAGAGAGAGATTGAGAGCAATCAGAAGAAAGTTGAGACCAATTTTGAACATCCCAACCATCTTGAAACTTAGAAGCCCATTTAGCTAACAAAACCGCTACCCTATTCCACTCCCGAGGAATATGCACAAAAGAAATGAATTCCAAGTGAGCAGAGATATTAAGAATTTTCCGAGCAACCCAACTCAACCGCCAACAACCATGAAGACTATCTCCAAAATTTAACAAATTTATAACAATCTGAGAATCAGATTCACAAACAATCCGACGCCAACCCAAAGCATACCCTTGCTCCAAAGCATATAAAATTGCGAGTGCTTCCATGCAGTTATTAGAATGATGTCCCTTAAAGCAAGAGAAAAAAAAATGGATAGTACCACTACTATCCCGCCCCACACCACCAATACCAGCATTACCCGGATTACCCCGGGAAGATCCATCCGTATTAATTTTTAGCACTCCCGGAGGAGGCGGATTCCATTTTCCAGCCCTCCGCACTCGATTATTCTGACCCATCCTTCCGCAAGAGACATTAGGACCGGGACCATTAACCATCAAGCCTAATATTTCCATGATCTGACGTTCCGCATGGTCCATGGGAGAAATAATCTGACATTTTGCAGACACAGTTTCCTGGATCATTCGCAAAATCCTCTGCCAGACCTGGGAAGTAGTTAACTCCTTACCTTGGAAAATTTGACGGTTCCGTTCAAGCCAAATCTGCAAAAAAATGCATGAAGGACCAATACTCCATCCAACTTGTAAAAATAAAGCCGCTGCAGGAGGCCGCCCCATACTCCTCCAAAAATCAACTATTGATGAAGCATGCGAACAAGGGTGATTCCATACTCCCCACCAATAATTCCAGACTTGTCGAGCAAAGTCACATTGGAGAAGTAAATGCCCAATAGATTCTTCAGCCTTCCCACAGTTATAGCATAAAGAGGGGCCAGCAAACCCATGCTTTTGAAAATTATCCCATGTGAGACAATGATTATGAGTAACCTGCCACCCATAAAAACTACACTTCGGCCAAATAAACTTATTCCAAACTTTCTTCCACCATGGAACCTCCTCCTCACCAAACCGCTGTCGATCCAAAACACAATAACCAGCAGCAACCAAAAATATCCCTCTATTATCTCTTCCCCATGCTAGCACATCATCCCCAGGTAGAGAAGAGCAGGGATGGCTAGTAAGAATACGGGCCAGCTCTGCCCTCGCATCCATAGTGCCACCAGTAGGCCATTCTCGAGGATCCTTCCACTGGAGACTAACCATCTGACCAAAGGACTTAACAGTTTTGAAATCTGCCACCTTCAACCATCCAGCATCCCAAAAGCATTGAGCAAGATCTTGAAGATGTGGAAACTCGCTAAGAAGAGGAGCAAAGCCATCCCAATAATCCTACCAAAAAAGAGCCCGAGACCCAGTATAACAAATCCAGAATAACCCATGCTTAACCAACTCTGCTCCCTTTTTCAAAGTATCCCAAATAAATGATCCTCGACCAGTCAAGTCGTATCGATGAATCTCTCGAACCTTCCACTCCCCTAAGATACTTGTGGGAGATAATCTTGGACCAAGTTTGCTCCCCGATTACTACACCAATGCCAATACGACTTAGCGACCAAAGCGAGTCCCGGAAATAGAGCTTAGACGAAGACCCAACCCCCGAGCTTGCCTTGGTCGACAAATAGTCTCCCATTTAACAAGACTCCATTTTGAGGAACCAAGATTGCCAACCCATAGGAATTGCCTAGAAAGAGAATCCAGGTCATGAAGAAAACTTGCTGGAGCAATATGAATAAGGCATCTATACACCGGTAAATCCTGAACAACTGAATTCAAAAGTAAAACCCGACCAGCAAAAGTTAACCATCTATGAGTCCAACGACTAACTCGATTACGAAATTTGTCAAGTATGTTAGTCCAAACCGCCCTAGGTAGAGGACCAACATAAATGGGAATCCCCAAGTATGTAAGAGGAAGAGTTCCAACCTGAAACCTGAGAATCTGAACAATTCTAGCTTGAACCCTGGGATCTGTATTGAAAAATAAAATAATAGACTTGTGCTCATTAATATCCTGACCAGAGACAGCCAAATACAAGTCCAAAGCATGTCTAAAGTTGGTTGCTTCACAAATAGAAGCTACACCCAAGAGAGCAGTGTCATCAACAAACTGAAGATGGGAAATAGCTGGCCTACTATTCTCCCATTTCCATCCATGAATAAGACCCTGGTGAACCTGATCTTTAAGCCAGCGACCCAGACCTTCAGCCATAATTATAAACAAGTACGAAGATAAAGGATCCCCCTGTCGAAGACCCCGGGAAGCATGAAACAAAGGAGAGGGCTTTCCATTAATTAGGAAAGAATATGAGGGAGTTGTAATACAACTCATAATCCACTCAATCCAAGAAGGATCAAATCCAAAGGCCAAGAGGATTTTGTGAAGAAAAGACCATTTCACCCTGTCATAAGCCTTCACCATATCCAACTTCATAAACATAAACTTATTCTTAGAAGTGCTCATAGAATGAATCACCTCGGCAGTAATAGCCACTCCATCCAGAATCTTTCGACTAGCCACATAGCCACCCTGCTCATCAGAAACAACTCTATCCAGCCAAGGCTTGAGACGCTCCGTAATAAGCTTAGTAATAATTTTATACACCACATTGTAGAGAGCAATAGGTCGAAACTGATCAAAAGATCTAGCACCCTCCTTTTTAGGAATTAGCATCAAAAAAGTGGAATTCAAAGCTTTCAACAACTGATGGTTATGAAAGGACTCAAGAACAACCCTCAAAATATCAGATTTAATAATTTCCCAAAAGTGTTGAAAGAACTCAACCGGAAGCCGTCAGGCCCCGGAGCTTTCCCAGTCTTCATAAGGAAAACTACCCTTTCTAGTTCATCAATGGAAATAGGTTGAAGAAGGCATGCATTGATCTCTTCTGAAATAACAGAAGGAATACAATGCAAAATAGTATGATCATCAACATGATCCCCACAAAAATCCTCAGAATATAAGGAAGAAAAAAATTGAACAGCTTCCCGAGAGATATCCTGAGAAGCAGACAACTAAATACCATGAGAAGAAATAATCGAATAAATACCATTACTGTGTCTTCGAGCCTTAACAGTGTTAAATAAAAAATCTATATTTCGATCTCCTTCTTGTAACCATTCCACCCTGGCCTTTTGCTTCCAGAAAATCTCTTCCCGAAGCTCCCATTCTTGAAGTTCATGCAAAGCTTCAGACTCCTCCTGCAAATTCTGCTCTGTTAACCCATGATCTCTGATATGTCTGGTGATAACATCAAGCCTTCTTTGGGCCAAAGTTTTAGCTTGAAATAGATTCCCGAAACACTGCCTGTTCCACTTTTTGAGTTGATATTTCACAAATTGGAGTCTTTTAACAAAAGAGTACATAGCAGTATCGTGGGAAGGACAGCCCTGACTCCATCAGACTTTCATCAACTCGTACAAAGAGGGATACCTAAGCCACATTAACTGGAATTTAAAAGTGCTCATAGAATGAATCGCCTCGGCAGCAATAGCCACTCCATCCAGAATCTGTCGGCCAACCACATAGCCACCCTGCTCATCAGAAACAACTCTATCCAGCCAAGGCTTGAGACGCTCCGCAATCAGCTTAGTAATAATTTTATACACCACATTGCGGAGAGCAATAGGCCGAAACTGATCAAAAGAGCTAGCACCCTCCTTTTTAGGAATTAGCATCAAAAAAGTGGAATTCAAAGCTTTCAACAACTGATGGTTATGAAAGGACTCAAGAACAACCCTCAAAATATCAGATTTAATAATTTCCCAAAAGTGTTGAAAGAACTCAACCGGGAAGTCGTCAGGCCCCGGAGCTTTCCCAGTCTTCATAAGGAAAACTACCCTTTCTAATTAATCAATGGAAATAGGTTGAAGAAGGCATGCATTGATCTCTTCTGAAATAACAGAAGGAATACAACGCAAAATAGTATGATCATCAACATGATCCCCACAAAAATCCTCAGAATATAAGGAAGAAAAATTCGAACAGCTTCCCAAGAGATATCCTGAGAAGCAGACAACTGAATACCTTGAGAAGAAATAATCGAAGAAATACCATTACCGTGTCTTCGAGCCTTAACAGTGTTAAAGAAAAAAGCTGTATTTCGATCTCCTTCTTGTAACCATTCCACCCTGGCCTTTTGCTTCCAGAAAATCTCTTCCCGAAGCTCCCATTCTTGAAGTTCATGCAAAGCTTCAGACTCCTACAAATTCTGCTCTGTTAACCCATGATCTCTGATATGTCTGGTGATAACATCAAGCCTTCTTTGGGCCAAAGTTTTAGCCTGAAATAGATTCCCGAAACACTGCCTGTTCCACTTTTTGAGTTGGTATTTCACAAATTGGAGTCTTTTAACAAAAGAGTACATAGCAGTACCATGGGAAGGACAGCCCTGACTCCACCAGACTTTCATCAACTCGTACAAAGAGGGATCTTTGGGTTCCCGGATGAATGAACCAACCTCTCCACTCCATTGAAATACAAATAGAGTGGAGAGGTTGGTTCATTCATCCGGGAACCCAAATATCCCAAAGATCCTTGAGAGATATTTCTTGTCAGGGAAGAGGTTTTTTCAGACTGAAGATATGGTCTAATAAAAACAAGTTGTTTCTTCCTTCAATACTTGATTGCACCTAAAATTTGCATCCATATCCAAATTTATTGTTGTAAGTCCCGCGTTGAAATCTAAGAAACACTACTTTCTTTCAAACAACCGGGTTGTTTCTTCACCACCTACCCTTGCTGGGCCACCTGTTTATTGAAGAGGCAAAGCTCCTCCATGCACGACCTATTCTCCTCCATCCATTCACGCATTCCTTGCCTAAAAATGTCAAAACCCATACAATTTTCCACCATCATAAGCATAATGTTATTGTTTATTCATTTTTGCAAGGCATATAATCATGTTACTTTTTTTCTTTTTGGTAAATTAAGTCTGTCATTAAATCGGGTTTTAACGGTTGACCCAAAACCGATTTACAAAAATCAGCCCTTTGCTGAGGAACCCCACCATGAACCAAACTAAGGAAACTCTGTCCTCTAACCTAACGCTACTGCTTAGCCAGAAACCAAAAGAACTAGACCATACTATCCACCATAGTCAAAAAACCACTTAACAAAAAGAGACAAAGGTCCTATCAGGACCCTAACTACCCAAGCACCCACACTTTGCACAGGAGATCACCCATAAACCCGTAGGAAACGAAAAGCCACTACCACTACCAACACAACAAAACAAAATGCAGACCGTCCATCCACAGTACATGCCAATCAAAGGAAGATCTTAGTCCTCATCCTCGACCTCCTCTTCCTCATTTTCGTCTTTGTCTTCTTCGTTGACGATAGTCTTCGGGTTGTAGACCACCAGCTTGTTGCTCTGGTATCCTTCATTGAAGTAAAAATTGGTCAAAATCTCTTGTAATTCCTGCATCTGCTGATTAATGATGGACGCCATGTTCAGGACATACCTTTTCAATTCCATGATTGTAGGATTAGGACCCTCATCTTCATACATAATCTCCATGATTTTTCTGCTCCTCTAAACTTACTTGTTTTTTAGCCTCAGGGAAGACCTAATGGGATGGTCATCAATTCTCAGCCTTCTCCTTGTCATGCCTCCCTTAGTACTAGACTCACCCTCACGCTTCGGGACATGGGAGGGTTTTGGAATACTAGGGCTCTCACGTCCCCTTGAACTTTCACCATGAACAATCAGGGATCCTCAGGAGGAGGGGCAGGGACAGGTTGGGGAGCATGGAGAAGGACATATTTGTAAATGACCTTGAGAAGGCCTTGATGCATGGGCATGGAAAAGCCTTTTTTGCTATGGGAAGAGGTGATGGTGTGGTTCAAGGAGTTCATCAAAAATTGGGGAATGCTTATGGGGTTAACATCCCAAAAAAAGTTGACAAAGGCGTAATGGAAACTGAGTAAAGTTTTACTAGGGTCCTCCGTCGTGATGAATTCTAGCACATTCTTCATAACCGCATTCTAGGGAGTCGGGAGGTCCATCCTTGTGAGGCCATTATTTGCCTCGTATATTTTTGGGTTATCCTTAAACTCTTTGAGCTCCACCTCCCAATGGTGCTTTTGTCGGTGAATTGACCTTCCCTTGACCGACTGGCCGGTAATTTCTGCCAGTAGCTGAACATCAATGAAAAATTCATGGCCCCTGATCTCCACATGACCATCCTCCCATGTTTCCATCACATACAACGTAATTTCATCTTTCGCACCTAAAAATAGATCAAAAAGCTAGGTAAAACACCTATCGATCAGGATAGTCTATGTAGCAGGCTCCATGACCACCATGCTAGGCTCAATGTATATCATGTTTGATAGGGAAACTGTCAAATTCCTCTATGAATTATTTGAATGCTTGCCACTCATGGTTTCCTTCAAAAGACTCCAGTATTGAATGATTAAAAGATGATGGTTTCTTTGCTTGTCGTATCCATCTGTTGGTAAGTCCTTAAAACCCCTACCAAAATTAGAAACGACTCGCGAAGCACCTTTACCTTGATAATCATGCGAAATCATCATGTGGATCATGTCGCCGTAAACCTTGATCCCGCTGATAGGATCTATTTTCTTGGTATTTATGTGGAGGTTAGTCCCAAGACCCCTCGTAGGGACCCTACTCCTCTTAGGGAAGGTTTTCCCATGTCTCAATGTGTTTGGAAACTTGCACCTCCCCCCATGGTGCACCCTCCTCGTATAACTGTCCTTTTTAGGAAATACCACCACCACCTCGTAGTCCTGCCACTTGTGAGTACGAGTTTCCAAGATGACCTTGGGTTGATCGTAATATGATTCCAACCTAGCCACAGCCAATAAGAAAAGCCTTCTGCTTTGGGTATTTTGCCTCCTCATGATAGTGATCCCCGAGGTACATGTGACTTACCATTGCGATAGCCTCATTGTTCCACTCATAGTCTTTCTGATTGGATGATATTTTCCACATCACTTGGAACCTCATTCATCCATGTGATCAGCACGTCAGCCTCGACCTTGATGTTCATCAAATTTTCTACTACTTTATTGGCTTCACGGAACACATGTTGGACGACAAGATCTTCCCTCACGTCAACAAGGATCCTTGCTTCATTGATTATGGCCTCTATCCTCCAAGGAGGTTTTATTTTGTTATTGAGGAGGTTGACAATATTCAGGGAATACCCTTCCATGTAGCAATTACCTTGAACCTCGTGGAGCAGATGCAACCCTCTCCATAGAGCTCTGGCTTCGACCTCATTATTGGTTTTGATCCCTAAGTTTTCAAAAAAGGCTAGCATGACCTATCCTTGGTGGTCTCTCACCATGCCTCTCGCTCCAGCTTTTTTAGGGTTATCCTTGGCAGCCCCATCAAAATTGAATTTGATCCAATCCACAAGGGGGTCAATCCATCTAGACTTTGCCCTTGGATGAGGTTTGCACACTCCTATGGACTCATCTAAGGAAATATCAATGGATTTAGAAAGGATTTTCTCATGCAAAGGGATGGATTGGGGAGACGAAGGAAGGATGCTAAGATTTTCTTTGGCAAAGGCCAAAATTTTGGTAATGATAGAAAGCGGGTCAAGAATAGAGTCATTAAGGGCTCTAAAGGCTCTATGGTTTCTCTCTGTCCAGATCTGCCATAGATAGTGATGGAGGCAAATCTTCCATAGGAACCTCAGTTGGGAACTGATGAAGGGAGACGATCATTGATGGAATAACTCAGGAACCATGGTAGGCATTGCCCACAAAATGTTAAATGTTTGGAACACCCCATTTAGGATGGCTATCGACCAAGGATATTCTATAAATATGTGATGAATCAATTCCTAGCTTTTCCTGCACAAATAACATCTGTTAGGCAAAATCATACCTCTTTGTATCGTGTTGTCTATGGTGAGGATTTTTCCTTGAATGGTAGCCCAGGAAAAGTGAGCCATCTTAGGGATCAACTTGTCAATCCACACCACTTTGGAAAGAAACGGTGGATCCTCATAGTCGAGAAGCAATCTGTACGCCAATTTCATTGAGAATTCCCCACTTTCAGTCGTTGCCCACCTTAGATGATCCTCATCTGCATTCATGGGAATGAATTATTGAAATAGCACACCTTCAAGTTCCTTAGACTCATCTTGCAGTCCTTGCACCTTTACAGACTTCCACCTCAGCTTATTCCCATCCTATCTTAGGAAGTCTGCAACCATGGGTCCAAAATTTTCATCAGTAAAATGCTTAATTCTTGCTAACCTGGGGTCTATTATAAGGGCCTCCTCCCTCGCCCATCTATCCTCCCAAAATATTATCCTAGTGCCATTCCCAATTATCCATCTCATCCCTTTCTTAACAATCTCCCTTATTACCAAAATTGCTTTCCAGAATGTTGATCCTCGTATTGGAATAGGAGTGTTCAGAAAATCAGAACCTTGTAGGTATTTCCTTTTCACAATGGCTATCCACTCATTATCTTGTCTTGATAGGACACGCTACGCTTTTTTGGCTAGCAAGGTAGCATTCAGGAGGGAAACTTTCCTCATGCCAAGGCCTCCCCTATCCTTGGGAAGGCAACTTTGTCCCACCCAACTAGGTGGATCCTGTGCTTTCCTTCCGATCCTGACCACATATTTTTTTTTGAAGTTGTTCAATATTTTGGAGGACTCAAGTCGAGGCTTTGAAAACTGATAGGAAGTAGACAAGAATGCTTTGCAACGAAACCATAGTCAGGGTAGTTTTTCCTTCTTGGGATAAAAAATCACCTTTCCATCCTGCTAACCTCTTATGGATTCTTTCCACCACATTGTCCCACATAACTCTCATAGGAGCCCTAGTGAAGAGAGGTAGGCCCAAATAATATGTTGGTAAAGTAGCTATGGCACATCCCAAGATCCCTACAATCTTGATCTGTCTCTGAATGGGAGTGTTGAGGAAGAATATTTTGCTTTTGGTGAAATTGACCTTCTAACCGACCACCTCCTCATACAGGGTAAGGATGTGTTTGATTCTTTTGGCTTCTGCCCCCGATGCAAGAGAGAGCATCAGTGTATCGTCTACAAATTGTTGGTGAGTGACCGAGGATGTTTGGGAAGTTGCTTTGATACCAGATATGGGACCATCTGAACATTTCGTTTTGATGGTTCTGCCTAGGGCTTTAGCCACAATGATGAATAGCATAGGGCTAATAGGATCCCCTTGTCTTAGACCCTGCAACTTTGAATTTACCCTACGGGTGATCCGTTAACTAACATAGAGAACCAATGCTTATGGATACATCCTCAAATGAGATTTACCAATTGGGGATTAAATCCAAATTTAATCAACATCGCCTCAAGAAACTCCCAATTTATGCGATCGAAAGCTTTGTTCATATCCAGTTTTAAAGCAAAGGACGATTTCTTGGTTTGAATTGCAGAGTGAAGGGCTTCATGAACCATGATGACCCCATCGAGGATAGATCTCCCTTGGACCGGGCTTCCTTGACATTGGTCAATGATAAGGGGTAGAATATCTTTCATCCTGTTTGCTATCAATTTGGTGAGAATTTTGTATGTTACATTGCACAGGCTCACAGGTCTATAATCGGCCATAGTTTTAGGAGCTACTCCTTTTGGGATCAAGTCTATAAACGTGGAGTTGTAGCTTCTAGGAATGTGTTTGAAAGATTTAAATTCTCTCATGGCCAAAAAAACATATGCCTCCACCGTGTCCCAGTAGGTTTGGAAGAAGTAGGAAGATAAACCATCAGGCCCAAGTGCTTTATTCGGATCCATGGAGAACAAAGATTTTCTAATTTTATCATCTAAAAAAATATCGATGAGTTTCCTGTTTATATCATTATCAATAGTTTGAGGAATAGCACGTAAAATGGATTCTTTTGCATTAGCCTGGCATTGCACTTCTTCTCCTAGGAGATTGCTAAATTAATGTACAACTTTATTTCTAATTTCCTGGACATCTTGAGTTGTGGAGCCATACTCCTTGATCAGATTACGTATTTTGTTGTTGCTCCTATTTTGCAAAGTGGTCAAATGGAAGAATTTAGAGTTAGAATCCCCATCCTTGAGCCATAATGCCAGGATATTGTGGAATTCAGCCAAGAGAATGTTTTCTTCTGATTTGGTTGCCTCATCATATTGACTGTTTTCAATGCTCCTTTCGATGACAATCAGTATATCACTGACCTCTTTATTTTTTTTCAAACAGATTCCTGAAAATTGCTTTGTTCCAAATTCTGAGGTTATATCTCACCATCCTTAGTTTCTAGGCCAGATTGAAGGAAGGGCTTCCGTGATCATCGATCTGCCACCATTGAATGATTCTTTCCTTGAGGTCCTTATGCTTGGTCCACGTTACCTCGAATCGAAAGGGCTTCTTGAGGCAAAGATTTGGGTAACCTCAAGTAGGATGGGGCTATGGTTAAAAGCGATCTTGGGCAAAGACAACTGGAAAGAGTCTCCAAAGGCCATGAGAGCCTCTTTCGAGATAAAAAACCTGTCTATCCTCTCCTGAATAAGATGTTGCCCTACTCGCTAGTTTCTCCAAGTAAACTTGGCTCCTTTTAACTTGACGTCCGTTAGTTCATTTGTGTTGACGAACGAATTGAACTCCTCCATACTTCTGAGATGCATCCCAGATCCTCCTTTTTTATCATATGGGTATAGTGGAGTATTAAAGTCTCCCCCTACCACCCAAGAAATGTCCCAAAATGCTTCACCCAAATGACTAAGGTAAACCCACATAGACTCTCTTTCCTGAGCAGTATTAGGGGCATAAACATTTGAGGTGATCCATGACCTATTGTTATCTAGATCATGGAATAGAATGCTTAGGGCCCTCTCCTTAGCCTGGATCACATTTTATTCCACTTTTCGGGGGTCCCACATCATCATCAATCCTCTAGAAGTGCCTCTCGCTTGCTTGAAAGCCATCCTCCCATGCTTCCATATGCTATGGGCCACAGAAATTGCCTGACCTTCATCCATTTTTGTCTCTTGAAGTAACATTATAGTTGGATTAATTGTTTTCCTTAATGACTTAACCGTCCTTTGTTTTACCAGGCCATTAAGGCCTCTCACATTCCATGAGAGGATATTCATTTAGATTGCTAATTGTTTTTACCTCTCCCCCTACCTTGGGGTGGGGGAGATTTGTTGTGTTGGCTATCATCCTGACTTGTGATAACTTGTTGTAGAAGTGTCCTCTGTTTCCCATTTGCTATTTCATTATTGATCTTGAGTTTATAATGATCTGTCTCGGACATTCTTCCTCTTTTTCTTGCTCCCAAAGTCAATCGAGGATTTTGCTAAACTTCTTGTCTGTTTTGGGCTAAACTTAGGAGGAGCTATTTGTTGCAGGACGATACTAGATCCCCCCATTGTCATTTTGAATCCTATCATGTCAGTGTTGGAATCACCTCCCTCGAGGTTCATCCTGTATTCAAAAGGGTTTGAATCCACACCTTGATGGTTGGTTAGATCTTGAGGCAACACTAAGGATGGCCCTGCTTTAGGCAAAGATTCTAGGACTTCGGGTCATTCAATCTGTATTTGATTATCTCCCTCATTTTCATCATCAGAATCCTTATCTGCTAATACTTCAAGCCTATTGGAGCTTAGGGTTTTCGGACTTACCTTGTCTCCCTCGACGGTTTGTTGCTTTCCTTTATCCTTTTCTCAATTTTGGACTTGATGCTCAAGGTCTGTTCTGACTTTCTTGAAAGCTCCTTTTCCTTGAGGTGCCCTAGGTCCTTGGTTTCTGATGATCCCTCTACCTTTGGGGACTCTTGGGTCCTAGTTCTTCGGGCCTTCTTTCTTTGATACCACTGTTGGGCACTGACCTGGAAGGTGACATTGGTTTCTGCACTCTATACAAAAGGCCGGTTTGTTTTCATATTCAATCGGTTGCTTCCTTAAGTAATTTCCATATTCCAACTCGATGAAGGTTGGGAGTTCTGTTTCTAGATTTGCATTAACGCAGATCCTCGCATGAGTCAATCTTGTCCTTCCTAGGGTGGCGTGATCAATAGCCACCAGTTCGCCAATAGTTTTTGCTATTCCTTCAAGCCAATACTCATTGACAAATTGAGTCGGTAGGTTAGGCAAGCGAACCCAAATGGGGGCCGTGTTAATATTTTGTGTATTAGGGTCGAAGTCTTCACCGCATATTCTGAGATAGAGGCTGCGTTTGCCTAGGAACCATAGGCCTCCAACCAGGATTCTCTCCGCGTCTTCCTTTTTGTTAAACCTTATTATGAAGAACCCTTTGAAAAGGGCCACTATCTCCAAATTTCCTGCCATTTTCCATTTGTTCCATGCCCAAGCCCTAATAGTTTCAATGTTGGGCCTTCCACCCAGGAACTTTCCAACCAACGAAAACTTCTCCATGGCCAGGAATCCATCCATGATGTTTGCAGGAGCGATGATCCTATTCTTTACTGGCACCAGTGGAGAAAAATCTTTGAAAAAGTTGGTCCTCGAACCTTTTAGTGTTTCCGCAAAGGACCAAGATTTTTTGGGTCCCACAGCCCCATGTTGGGTCCCTTTATCAGGGTCTTTGTCAGGTGGGTTAGGCTCTCCGGCCGAGCCTACTTGGTCAGAGATCGAATCTCGACCGTCCTTTGCCTCAGTTCCTTCCTCTTGATCGTCGCCTGTCCCGTGAACACTGGTCCTACCTGCCTCCACAGAGCCTTCGATCGAGATCCTGCACACCCCCTGACCTCCGTTGCTCCGCATCTGCTCCTCCGCTTCTCCCATATCTCCCTTGTTCCTTGACACCACTTATCCAATATGTACTAATACATATTAATCATGTTACTTTGTTATCTGTACATGGTTTTAATGATTTAGATGTTTGATGAAAAGATGCTGGAAACATATTTATTCGTCTAACCTGAAATTTAATCACATCCACAAACACCGTAGATTGCGAGCCATTTTATATATAGATATATATTCAACCTAGTATATTTATATATTTTTTTTTATGGGATTCTAAAAAGAATAAGAAAGACTTATAAATGACCCAAAATTCAGAAGAAAGGTCGTAACTAATAGAATTATGACTTCACGGTTTACAAAATAAACAAATAGATTGGCTTACATTACAATTTTAATTATAGTTAAAAAAAAAATATATATATTTTGTTTTTTTAGAAATATTTTAATTGTATGTTATTGATGGATAAAAGTCTTTATTTATTATTATGTTATAAAAATATATTTTAAAAATAATAAAACAATTTATTTAAAAATTTAGAAGTTATTTTAAAATAATGCATGCATCAGTCACATAGAGTATTCAATTTTATTGAATCCATGTCGTAAGTGAGCAAATGCTTTTATATCAACGATGTATTTCACTCTTAATTTTATACTTTTGTTAAAACTTATAACACACTCAATCTTTTTAGGTATTTATTCAATGGGATTTTAACTATAATAGCATAAATATCTTATTAGGTTGAACTCCTTGTTATTAAACTTATTAAATCCACTAGAATTATATATATCTCATCCTATATTTTTTTTTTTAATAACCCAAAACATAATACAAAATTTAGCTTTATATTAGATTGCGAATCCGAAAACATTATTTTCAAAATTATTATTGCTTCTTTATTCATCCAACCGTGTACTCTTAATAATTAGTTATATATACCATTCTATGTGATATCTTATTGTCTCTCCTTACTCATCCAATATTATTGTAGTCTTAATAATTAATGCCCTGTAGTTATCATCATACAATGATTATATGCTATTAAAAATCTTTTAATATTTTTTAATGTTATTATATGGATTATATGGGTTTCTTCCACACATGCAATATGTTCACATCCATATATAGTATTAAAATATTTTAATATTATTTTTTAATATTTATAATATGGAATACATATTGCAGGTTAGTTATCAATGGCATTTTAATGTATCTCTGGTCATATTTTTTTCTCTAAAGTTAATAATTTATAAAACTTATATATACTCTTATTATGTGTTAACTATATTTTTAGAATCATATTTTTCTATAAAATTAAGGTACGTAATTTTTTAATTTTTTTTCAATTAATATAATATTATATATATTTATATATGTTTTTTTTTTTAATTTGGTTAGTGTGATAAATTCCTATGACCAATGCACATGGAATTTAACATGATCCTTACCTAATTTGAGAGCTATGCTTATCAATAACATCTAAAGTTATGATCATATAATTTAATTAAACAACACAAGGGCTTTAGTTCTTTTTTCGGGAGGTCCAAGGTTCAAGTAGGAAAAAGGTGCTATTTTTTTAATACAATTTTGTACATTGTATTTATGGGTAAAAAGATAATGAAATTTATTTGTAAATTATATTTATGAAATATGAAAAAAATATTAGGTTGGATAATGTTATATTTGTAAATTAAAATTTTGATGGAAGAAACATTGTCAAAATAAATATTTATATTTTGATGTCATTTTGACATTTTTATAACATTAAATACTATGATATTGACAATAATATAGAGAGACAATTTTAAAAATTGTATATTTGTTATTTTTAGCAAAACTAGGAAATAAGAAAAGTTTAGATTTTTAAAGAAATGGGTCATATGGATTATAGATTATGTCTTTATAGTTTTATTTAGAGTTGGTCAATGGGTTGGTAACCAACTATTTTAATCTAAGAAATTTCTTGGATAGAGATCCTCTGTCTCAATATTTGTTTATTATTATGGTAGAGGTATTGGGCAATAACTTGAAAGGGAGCTAATAAATATGAGCTAATTATTTGACTTAAGGCTAGTAATAACATTGACAACATTAGCTATCAATAGTTTGTAGGTGATACAATCATTTTCTGGAGGGCAAGGATAAATGAAGCTAGAGCTTGTAATAACTTATTAAAGGAATATAAAATAGCATTATGATAAAAAATTTAATAGAATAAAATCTTAAATTTAATTCCTAAACAACTAAACTAGAATCAAAGCAAGAATTTGGAGGTTACTTCAAATGGAGATAATTTTACAAGTAGCTTATATATGGGTACCCTTATTTGAGGGTAGAATGATGATAAAATTAGAGAATCTAGTTTGAAATAAAGCTTAGAATAAACTAGAATTATTGAAATGTAGGTAGTTCTCAGTAGTAGGAAGAGTGTAACTAGTTAAATTAGTCTCATATGCCATTCTAACATATTATATATCCTTGTATAATATGCCAAAAATGATATAAAAAGGTTTCATATATACTATGCAATCATTTTTATCGTGATGACTACATGATAAAATAAAATTTCCTTTGTGATGATAAAACTAGGGGAGGATTTGGTTTTAGAGTTCTTATAAATTTAAACTTTTTTTTTTAAATAAAGGGGTAAAAATTTATTGATAAAAAGTTTGGATTACAGAGTACAACTGAGATTCCAACCAAGACTCAAATAAAAAGCCAAATAGGCTAAAACCACTAGACTAGAATGACACTCGAAAATGAAAACAAGAATAAACCACATTAAGTTTGTACATCCTTGTGGATCAACTCCCACAAGCATTGAGAGTCCCCAGACGAGAGACTCTCCCAATTATCGATACTCCAAGGATCCAGTAGCTCAGAAGCCCTTTTGGCCAGGTAATCAACAACCATATTTCATTCCCTTGGAATGTACACAAAGGATATAAATTCAAACTCTTCACTCATCTGGAGAATTTGAATGGCTATAGAGGCCAATTGCCAATTAACTTCCTCCACATTTTTACTGTTTAAAATATTAACCACAATTTGAGAGTCAAACTCGTAGATAATCCTATGCCAGCCAAGAGAAAATTCCCTCCTCAAGGCCTCAAGAATTGCAAGAGCTTCCATAAAATTGTTGGAGTGAACACCTTTATAAATGGAAAAGAAAAAATTGACACTGCCAATAGAATCTCTCCCAACATCGCCAATATCAGCATGTCCAGGATTACCCCTGGATGATCCATCAGTATTAATTTTTAAAACTCCTTTACGGGGTGGCCTCCACCTACCATATCTCCTAACCTTCTTGCTGAGCTAAGGAACCCTACTAGAGCTAGAAGAGTTCACACCATACCCAAAGAGACCAAGGGCTTGATGTGCCTTCTCCTCCCTAGAATCCAAAAGAGGGTACACATCACATTTGTTGTGGATGGTTTCCTGAACCATATACAGGATCCTTTGCCAGATATGTTGAATAGCCAAATAACTGCCCTAAAATATGCATCGGTTTCATTCGAGCTAGCTTTTCCAGATGATGCAAGAAGGGCCAAAATTACAAGCCACCCAAAGGAAGGGGCCCTAGGCCGAAGGTCTACCCAGACTACTCCAAAACTCCACCAAGGACAACACATGAAAACATGGATGGTTCTAGGCACTCCACCAATGGTGCCAAATATCTTTGGCAAAGGAGCATTGGAAAAATAAATGAGAAGAGTCATCCTCATTCTTACTACAAAGGACATAAAAAGAGGGACCCTGAAATCCCCTCTTCCTCACATTATCCCAAGTGAGGCATTTATTATGAGCTACCAACCAGAGAAAGAAGTTACATTTTTGCCAGGCAAATTTGTTAAACACATTTTTCCACCAAGTGACAAGAATACTCCCATACTTTTGCTTATCAAGAACCTGATAATGATAGGATACCGAGTAGGTTACCTTAGGATCAGGGTTCCAAGCTAGAATATCTTTACCCCTCAATGAAGAACAAGGCCTTCCCATAAGAATAAGAGCAAGCACCTCTTTGTCCTTGGCCAGTCCCCCTTGGGGCCATTCTTGTGGATATTTCCACCTGTACATCTTCATATTTCCAAAATATTGGATTTTTTTAAAGTCCTCTACACGAGACCAGCCTGCTTCCAAGAAAAAAATGCTTAGGGAATGTAACCTAGGATATTGATTCAAGATAGGAGGGTGGCCATCCCAAGAATCCTCCCAAAAAAGAGCATTTGATCCCTGATTGCAAATCCAAAACAAACCCTACTTGATTAAATTAGCTCCTATTTTTAGAGTGTCCCAGATAACTAAAACTTTCCTAAACAAGCTAACTCTAGGTATTTCAGCCTCAAAAATACCTCTCAAGTATTTACAAGATAATATTTTATCCCAAATGTGATCTTGAGAGGTACACCATGTCCAATAAAGTTTTGCAGCCAAAGCCTACCCAAAAAGAGTTGTCTATCGCAACCCAAGGCCTCCATATTGCATCGACCTACATATAGAATCCCACCTAACCAAACTCCATTTAAATTGATCTAGTTTTCCAAACCATAAAAACTGTTTTGACAAAGAATCCATGTCCTTAATGAAGTGAGAGGGAGCTATCTGTACAAAACATATATAAATGGGTAAATATTGAACAATAGATTTTAAAAACAACACTCTACCTGCAGTGGATAGCCATCTAAAAGTCCAGTGATTCACCTTCCTTCTAAACTTATCAAGCATAGACTGCCAAGAATATATAGGTAGAGGGTGAGATGAAATTGGAATACCAAGATAAATGAAGGGGGGAATCCCAACCTAGAATATTAGAATACGAGCAATCCTGGTTTGAATAAGAGGAGGGATATTGAAGAAGAAAATAGAAGAATTTTCCTCATTAATCAACTATCCAGAAGCACCAAGATATATTTCAAGAGACTGTATAATATTGCCATCTTCCCTGACAGTGGAAACTCCCAACAAAGTAGTATCATCAACAAATTGAAGGTGGGAAAGAGGTGGAAAACTACTATCCCACTTCCACCCCTAAATGAGACCCTTCATGACTTGATACCTGAGCAATATTTCCAACCCTTATGCCATAATGATAAAAAAATAAGGATATAAATGATCTCCTTGCCTCAATCCCCTTGAGGCCTCAAATAGCTCTGATGGCTCATTATTAACAAGAACAGAGAATGAGGAAGAAGAAACACAGCTCATCACCCATCTAATCCATTCCTCTTCAAATACAAAAGCAACAAGAACTTTCTAAAGAAAGGACCATCTGACCCGATCATAGGCTTTAGCCATGTCTAACTTAATGAAAATATTTTTCTCCTTAGAAGTTTCCATCGAGTGAATAGCTTCTATAGCAATAACAACCCCATCCAATATTTTTTGGCCAACAACAAACCCTCCTTGCTCCTTAGAGATGATTTTTCTCAACCATATCTTCAGCCTCTCAGCAATAATTTTTATGATGATCTTATACACAACATTGCAAAGAGCAATAGGCCTTAACATATCCAAGGAATTTTCTCCCTCTTTTTTGGGTATAAGCACCACACAGGTAGCATTTAGAACCCTTATCATATTTTTGTTCTTTTGGGACTCATGGACCACCTCCAAAAGATCAAATTTGATTAAATCCCAAAACTCCTAATAAAACTCGATCAATAATCCATCTGGACCTGGGGATTTTCCTTTTTTCATATTGAATATAACATTTTCCAACTTCTAAAGGGAAATTGGACCCATCAAGTGCTCATTCATCTCTCTAGAAACAATCACTGGAATACAATTTATAATAAGCTTTTCATTCTCATCATCTGATAGGGAGTCCTCCTTGAAGAGAGAGGAAAAATACCTCTTAGTCTCTTCTGAAATATCCCTGAAAGAAGAGAGTAGGGCACCTTGAGAATTCACAAGAGAGGTAATCAGGTTACCATTATGGCAAGCCTTAACTGAGTTATAAAAGAAGGTTGTGTTCCTATCCCCTTCCTGAAGCCAATCTACTCGAGCTTTTTGTTTCCAAAAATTTTCTTCCCTTAGTTCCCATTCAACAAGGTCTTTCGTAGCCTCATATTCCTCAACAAGAAGCTCCTTCATGAATCCTTGATCTCTAATCTTCCTTGAAGATTATTCCATCCTCCTAAGAGCTACCAACTTAGCCAAGGAAATGTTCCCAAAATTTAGTCTATTCCATCTCTTCAATTTATGTTTTACAAATTGTAGTCGCTTCATAAAGGAATACATAGTGGTGCCATGAGGAGGTTTTCCAGTGGTCCACCAGCCTCGCATGAAATCATGAATCTTAGGATCACGAAGCCACATAAGTTAAAAATTAAAGGAGGGATTCTTTTTTAGCCCTAAATCCAAAGTAGAGAGTTTGATAGGCCAATGATCAAATCCCCTACCCTCTAGAATCACAGAACTAGCACCTCTGTTATTACCCATCCAATAACTGGATATCAAAAACCTATCCAGTTTCTCTGATATGGAATCTTCCCCACACCTTCTATTGTGCGAAGTAAAGATCCTATTATCTGGATTGATGTCAACCAATTTTAGGGCCTGGATATGAGCATTGAAGACAGAAGAAAAGGCTCGATATGGTCCATCCCACCATGTTTCTCCTCTAGACAAGTGATAGAGTTGAAGTCTCCAACCAAAATGCATGGGTACAGGGGAACCAAAATTCTCCCAAAGCAAATGTGCTTCCACAAATTCACTTTACCATTGTAATAAATAGGAGCATACACATTTTTAAGTAGGATGATTTCACCAGATTCATTATCATGCCCGACCATTGAAATAGACCATCTACTAGAAATCCAAGTAAGAGGGGATATCTTAATCGGATCCCATAAACAATAGATGCCACCAACATATCCACATGCACCAATACACTGGCATTGCCCCCTTCTCCACAAATTGGGAGCAATATTGAACATACTATCAATAGCCAATTTAGTCTCCTGAATAAACACCACATCCAGTAAATCCACACAAAACAAATCATGAATAACTTTTTGTCTAGGGATGCTATTCAACCCCCTTACATTCCATGAGAGGATAATAATTTTTGGGGGTTATAAAAATGGGAGTCCAATGTTATCACCAAGCCTAACTCCACAAAATTCTCCCCCATTAACTTAATTTTATCTTGGTCCTTCTTCCGACCCACCTTCATGTTCTTATTTGAAAAATATTTTTTAATTATTTTTTGCTACAATCCCAACACCGTAGGAGTTTTGTAGTCCAATGATGACTGTATCAGTGCCTAAGTAGGATATGGCATAACTAAATCTATACCACTTTCCAAAATAGTTTTCCTTATAGGGATAGACCCAACCATGTCCCCTATATTCAGATGTAAAGCCCTTTGTTATTTATTTAAACCCCCTAGATCTCATTCCTTAAGTTACCCCTCAAGAAGAGACATCTGATTCGACCTTGTTATATTTTTATTAGGTAGTGACGTTTCAGGTATCTCCATGCACTAATCAAGATCATCTAATATTTCAAAACGGTTGAGTAGAGCATCTGGCTAGCTATCCTTAAGGTCTTTATTTGCCCTTCATCCTCTATTTCGAGATTTTACTAGAACAAAACCTTCCTTATCGCGTTCCCCTTCCTTTATCGAGGATTTTCCTTTATCCAAAATTTGTCTAGACAAAGAGGGCCTAGGATTTTAAGCCACAAGTGAGACAAACTTAGGGCATTTTCTTTGTAGGTGGCCATATTCATGGCAAATCCAGTAACAAAATGGAAGAGCTTCATAGTCAAATTTTTAAACCCATGTAGTTGATCCAAATTGTATTTCAATAGAATCTGGAATAGGATTATTTAAGTCAATTTCAACACAAATATGAGCAAAAAAGATTACATTTTTATCCATTGTCTGTTGTGACGGTCCAACCGACTTCCTAAGAAGAAGGACAATCTTATGCAAGATATCAGTTCTCCAGAATTCCAACGACAGCCATGGAAGCCACACCCATACTGGAACCCGCAATGGCCGCTCCTCTGATGGGTTGAAACCCACATGCCAGTGTTTAAGAAAGATTCCCACTTGGTTATAGAAATAAGGACCCCTTTCAAATGCTTTGTTACAATCTGCAATACAAGAGAAAACCACCATAAAATAGCTTTTCGCACTCAACATCACCTCCACATCACCTTCAGGATTCCAAGTCTTCCTAACCCAAGCCTCCATAAAGGGGAGAGAAATTTATATGCCCAAAATTTACCAATAAGGACATGTTTGGTTAGATACTCCACATCTTCCACCACCGAGTCTGGTTGAACCACTAGAACTGGCCTGGCTTCACATCATTCCAAACATCCATTGTTCTTTAACAAGCGGTTCCCGACATGCACTAGAAAATCATGTTCCTTCCAGTCATTTTCAGATGAAAAAACATCATGAGAATGCACTCTCTATGCCAGACCCAATGCCATCACGAAATTCCTCCAATTTTTTTGACCTCCTTCGAAAGTTGCTGCCATCCTCGCACAACAGTTTTTCTTCATAAAACCCTACCAGAGTAGTTTTTCCTCATCAAACCCTAGCAGATATATTGCCCTTGACTTAGCACTCATTTTCTTATAAATTTAAACTTAGCTCTTAGGGAAAAAGTAACATTGAAATTGTACAAAAAAAATGAGAGACAATGGAAGAATTCTTCTAAGTAAATATGTTTATTTTTTTATTAGATTGAGAAGAGTGTTTTGAAAGGGATCCCACAACCTTTTACATTAGAATCCAAACATTACTCTTAAATTTGTACCACCCAAAAACAACCATCAATAACCCATAACAACCTAGAAAACCAAAAGAGATAATATCCTAGAACAAACAACACATCCCTACCACTCAACCACCTATTAACTCAAGTCCTTCCTTTTAACCCACCAATAGTATTTCAATCCAACCAGAAGGGATGGATTTCAAGACCATAAAATCCATCCTTCCTGCAAGAAAAAGAAATAAAATATTAGCTTGAAGAAAGGAAAAGGATATTTCATCACAATAAAAGAGGTACAAACATTGATCAAAAAGATAATCACCCTAAGAGGCATAGAATCTCTTAGAGACCTAACATAGATTCCAATAAGGCACCGCTAATCACCCTTACCAATTGAGCACCAATAAGTGACTATATATTAAAATAATTAACTCAAATTCTAAATCTGACATTAGATCCAGTATGACTATTATCGAAATATAACCAAAAAAATTAAAGAGTCTTAAATAACATTAAAAACTTGGTCAAAAAGACCAGTATCTCTCCTAAGGGATAAACCAAAAATTTAGATTTGAATAATTTTTTTCCAAAAAAATAGTCAGTCACAAAGGGACTGAAAATAACTTTTGATATCTCCCTTCGCAATGGGGTTTTTCAGCATTACCTTTAATTTATCCATGAGTTAAATGGTCTAAGGACTCATTTTTTTTAAGAAACCTAATTTCGATGAAGGCAGAATGAGCTCCATTAGCTTAATAAAATCCAAATCCATGGTAGACTCTTTTTTCATTTTAGAAGTTGACTTGATAGCCAAACAAGCAAAAGAATTGTCTAAAATCTGCATCAAAGGAGGGTCTGAGGCCTTGCAACTATTATTTTTTGAAATATTAATGTGATTTTTATCTCCTAATATTATTCTTGGATGAATATTGAAATTTTTATCTAAAAATATCTTAGTCTCCTTTGGAGGCTCCTTTTCAAGGTCCTTTACCAAGGCTTTATCTATAGGTTTTTGAGGGCATTATCTAGATACATGACTATAAGAATTACACTAAGCACATACCACAAACTTGTTCTCATATAATATGACTTTATTATTACCACCCACTTATGATAAAAGTTCTATACACTTGGGTAGGTCACCATCCAAATCTACAATCACACACATACGATAAAACAACTTCTGAGATTTTGATTTAGTAGGATCATCCAACATAAAAAACTCATCAATCAATTTTGCAATACCCCTAAAAGTTACTTCATGCCAAAAGTGTAAAGTAAGACTTGGAAATCTAACCCATATAGGGCCTAAATTGTTTTGTTGGATCTCTAGGTCAAAATTCAGATTCCATTTATGAAAAAAGAGGTCCTATCTACAAAAGAACTAGGGACATCCACCCAAAATAGATCTGAGATCTTATACCATAGAAATTTTAATCATAAATAATCCATTAAGAAGAGCTACTAGTTCCATCTAGCCTTTTGGTGACCAAAATATTGAGGCCCATATCCTGATGGGAGTCCAAGTTTGATCTAGTATTCCAAAGGAATTTACCATTAAGGGAGGCCTCACCCTCTCCCATAGTAGTATTTATCAATTCAAAAGGTACAAAAAGGTATGATTTAATAGGATCTAGGTCAAAGAGATAGTCTAAAGGAGAGACATACCTAGTTCTCTAAGTGACAACTACAATATAATACTTATCAATTGGGGGACTAGGCTAAGTAGTTAGACATGGGACCCCAAGAAATTGACCACCTCTAGGATCTCCTCACTAAGATAAGTATGACCACCAACAATAGTTTTTAACTTATGTTCTACCTCATGCCCAATAATTTATTCCACTAAAGGGTCTGCTTGACCACCCATAGAAGGTTCTACCACATGTTCCACCTCATGCTCAAAATTTAGTTCCATAATAGGGTTTTCTCTACCAACTATAGAGGGTTCAATTACATGATCCACCTCAAGATCAGTAATTTTGTAACAACCCAAAACCATCTTCAATTTTGGTTGTCCAAAGAAAATACGGTAAGAATAGAATGTATTTTTTTTAAGTTAAACTTTCTAAACACACCTAAAAGTTGAGGAACTAATTTTTGACTAGTTAATTTTTTAATCATCCAAGCAAATTTAATCATACATAACATAGATATATCCACTACATTTGAGTTCTAGAATACTACAGATAATCACCCAAGTGGATGATATTGGCCTTATCCCATTGAATGACAATTTTTTTAATTCGATCATCCTCATTTATTGTCCATTTTTTTTGGCATGAGGTTCAAACCACGACTAAGGCTATCCTCTAGGACCCATAACACATAAAGGGAGGATGATTTCTTCTTTTTCCTCTTCATACCAAAACTTTGATAATCTAGATGACTTGTTTTTACTTAGAATTAAAGATGTCAGACTATTTATGTCTTCATGACTAACTGATGACTCCTATAATCCTGGAGGTAGTTAGTTCTATTTCAATAGCATGTCCTTGGACCTCATCACCTATACTCATTGCAACTCACAATAGTTTTCCCATACCAAAACTTGCGGTTGTTCTAGAAAAGTTCAATGAGTATGTATTGAGCACTATGCTATCCGAGTCCAACCTAAAAATGATATTCCATACCACCCTTTTCAATCCCATCCTGACCAAGTATTTTTGACCAATTTTGTTAGAATTAGGTTGTTTGAAAGCTCATTATGTGCATTATCGTACCTCAACATATTTGGATGTTCTTTTGTTTATTTTTTATCAATTCTAACCTTCTAAGGGTATTTTAGAAATTATTCTATTAACAAGATATTCCCAAAGGTGAAAACTACTTTACTGTTAATTCAACATCTTTTGAATGCACAATAGAAGAATACCAAAAAATATCTTACTATTAGACTATTTAAACTATATCAAGTTCTAACCCATTCAAGAACATAGTTGCCCTTTATAACAACTATTGATATACTTTTATCATGAAGAGCTTATAAAAATACCAACTGATTATACAAGTATAGATCTAAATAACTCTATTTCCTTTTAAGATAAAGTTGGTTACCAATTCTCATAAGATTTTGAACCTCTTTGATGTTTACATTTTAGGAACAATATTCACTAATATTCCTCCTTTAGAGTCAATTTCTAGTTGCATCATGCTAGAGAGGTACTATTTATTTTATCAATAAAGTATTTACGACATTCAAGACAAGCATCCTTAGCTTATACACATCAAACATTAAATTGATTATAACTCAATTACTTATCTGGTTAATCCATGATGCATCATGATTAATCTAACTTTTCTTAATAGATATCACACACAAGTGATCCAATATAGTAGAATACAAAAGGATCAACAGTAATAACATTTCTAACTAAATATAGATATAAAGTTTCAATACAAGCGTAAGCTTCGTTTGACAATATAGAGAATATATGAAGTTGCTTCCAAATATATTTACATATTAGGTAAAAACATCATTACATAAGGTTTTACATTTCTTCTAGGTCCTAGACTTCACACACTTACTATATTTATCTAAAGTATTCTCATTTTAATATTTGATTCAACCACAACAAGTCTCAAGTGTTCATTCCCTACGATTCTACTCCACTACTCAAGCTCAGACCAAATAGGACAATATCCATCCACTAACATGTATTTCTGTATTCTTTATGTAGTAGCTATGGGGTAATGTTCCTTTTTGTGAGCTTCACATAAATTATTCCCCACATCCACTTAGCATTACACCATTTGCCTCCACATGATCAATAGTCCATTCAGGAAAAATATAGGAATCATTGTCAGGGATCAGATATGTCTCCAATAATATGAATATGTAAATTTAACATGCATAAATGATATTACTCTAATACAAAAAATATACAAAGAAAACCACTAAGCTTCCTTTCCCGATATTTGTCAAAGGATTTTGTCAAACATTTTCCTCCATTGGAAATTACCTACTTACACCAGGTAAAACTCCATGAAACCTACCTTCTTCATCCAAAGGTGTTTACCAGTTCCTAGAGATGTGCAAGTTCTAAATTTGCTCTTTTATTCTGTTCAAAGGAGGAATGAAGCTCACACTCAGCATGGATCGCCTCACTCCTTTTAATACTATTGTAAATTTCAGTTAGTTGTGTTGTCATTGATGTCAAGAGTCAATGTCAGTGATCAGTGTTGGACTGGCAAAAGAAGGGTTAAAATATTTATATTTTAAGCCCAAGAAATCTGGTATAAGAGCTTCACATAATTGGTCAAAAGGACGGTTAAATACCATGAAGGAAAGGCCTAAAGGAAATAATATTATAATATTTATTATTGTAATATTAAAGGTTAAAATTAAAGCCTAAGATAATTTATAAATTGTTTATAATATTTATATTATAAATTAATTTATAAAATAATATTATTTAAACCCTAAATTTAGGGTGGCCATAAATTAATTTTAATTTATTCTCCTCCCCGTCGAAGTTCGATGAGATTGGCATATGGTATAAATACCATATGTTTTGCCAACCAAAAGACTAAGTCTCCGATAAATGCATATGTAAAAAAGTGCAAAAATCTAAGTGTAAATTTCATGAGCATATGAAGGGATTTTAATTTTTAAAAGGTGTAGCAAAAAACATGATGAATAAATTGTTTGAGGCACAGATCTTGGTCACCAACCAACTGGTTGGGCTAGTGGCAAGTGGTCGGTGGTTAAGTCGCTCGGAGAGAGGAAATTACACGTTCAAGTTTCCATGAGGGTAGTTTATTTTGGTTTTATTTTTGGCACCAGATCAAAGGTACTAAGCACACAAGGTGCTTTTTCCCAATAAGTGAACACCTAGCTCATGGGACAGCTGGTCCACAACTAGGGCACTGGAGGTAGTACGACCTAGGATCGAATCCCACGGAGGAGCACACAAGGTACTTTAATTTTTTAATATTTTTTAATTAAAGTGCATGGTCTAAGGTTGCATTATGAGCACTATTTGAAGCGTGTGGTCTAAGGTTGCATTGTGAGCGCTATTTGAAGCACGTGGTCTAAGGTTGCATTGTGAGCACTATTTGAGCATGTGGTCTATTTTGTTAAGTGGGCGCCTAGGGAGTTAAAATGAGGGTAAGGTAAAATTAATTTTTACCTTAGTTAAAAGGTTGTAAATGTTATAATTGTGATTTAAAAGTAAATTGCATTGTTTCTAATTTGTAATGTCAATTATTTTTGGAAATGCAATTTTTGAGTAGGGAGACATAAGTGAGAATTTTGGATTAATTTATGCATTAAATTTTTGAAAGAGATTATAGTGAAACTAAGTGATTGGAATCTCTATTTTAAAAGTTTGGATACTATAAGGTGTAATGAAGACTTGATAATTTTTTTATGGTGAATATTGAGGAAAATTCTGTGGTGAAATTTTGAGATAAGCTATTTCAATCTAACCTTGAAATTGGTAAAAATAGTTTGATTGTAATTGAGACAGGTTGTGAAGACATATCTCCATCAAACAAAAGGTATGGGCACATATTTTTATGAATGAAATATTGTTGGATTGAATGTTGTGAAATGGAAAGTTGGAGTGAAAAAGTTTGTTTGATAAGCATTGTTGGAAATGTTTGAGTGAGTTTTCATGTGAATGATTGGTGAATGTTTGTGAGGGTAATTGAGTGTAAAATTGAAAACTGTCTTGAATTAGGGTTTGTAAAATCTCTTGAGTATCATTGTTATGTGATTTTGAAATCATCTTGAGTTAAGGTTTGAGTTCCATAGTGTGAGTTTTTGGAAGTATAGTAAAACACTTGGTTAGGGTTTGTAAGCAAGTTGTGTTTCATTGAGTGAATGGTTGAATAATTTTGGATGAGATTTATTGATTGAAAGTGTTGGAGTAATAGTTCAAGTTATATGAAAAAAAAATTTCTTTATTATAAATTGAATTGAAAGAGAGTTTGGAAGTGATTGAGTATTATTGTAAGTGTGAAGTTTCTATGCAGAGTTGATTTATGATTGGATCAAGCTTTGTGTTAAGGCTTGAGGATATATTTGAGGATAGAGTTTAGTGAATATTTAAGGGTAGATTTATGCCAGACTAGATATAGACTTATGAGCTAATTTGTGCTAGATTGAAGGACAGTGTTTAGTGTATATTTGAGACAAATATTGAGCAGATATGAGAGCAAGATTTGGAGGTGATAGAGTTGAGAGTGAGACTTCTGAGGATAAGTTGGAAAATATAAATTTCAACAAGGAAAGAAATAATGCATAAATAAGGAACATATGGAACATGAACCATCATAGGTAAGAAGATACTAAGATACCAATGGGTTCAAGGCAAGGTATCTTCAATGGATGTCACTTCTCATATCACAGTTTTGGGCATAAGGCTACACAGTGCAGAACACATGAAAGATAGGGATATAGTTTCACCAATAGAAATTTTAGGAATGGGAATCTATTTCAAGGGTACTAATACTCTTATAATCAGTTTGGTCATAAGGCATTTAATTACAGGGCTCATGATAGGAATGGATATGGCTTCACTAGGAGGAACTACCAGACATTTTCACCTTCAAGAAATCACAACATTAAGTGTTATAAGTGCAATAATTTTTGGCATACAACAAAGTGGTGTAGAGCAAAATTTCTTGAGACAAGCAAAAATAAGAATATTTATAGGAATCATAAGGATCAGTTGATGAAGAAGGTGGAAAAAGGTAAATATCAGTGTATGTTGGGAGTAGAGATACTACCACCCAAAAATTAACCACCTCAAAGAGAGGACGTGGGGGAAGGGCTAAGCTAAGAGTCTCACTCTTAGCCCCAAGTCTCAAAGGTGGCCCTTTTCCATTGGTTTCAAATGGGAAGAGGTTTGAGTTAGGGGGAGAGCATTCAATTAGGGTAAAAGTTTCATAGGGGGAAAATTTTTAGAAAAAGGAAAAAGGAATGATTATAGAAAAAGGGTTCCCATCAATGACAAAGGGGAAGATTGTTTAAAATTTTCAGTTAGTTGTGTTGTCATTGATGTCAGAGTTAGTTTTAATGATCAATGTAGGACTTGGTAAAATAAGGGTTAAAATATTTATATTTTAAGCCCATGATATTTGGTTTAAGAGCTTCACATGATTTATCAAAAGGACGGTTAAATACCCTAAATGAAATACCTAAAGGAAATAGTATTATAATATTTATTATTATAATATTAAAGGAGGTCATTAAAGGTCTAAGGGTGAAAGAGAAAAATACCTAGGCCCAATGGAAATAATATTATAATATTTTAATTATAACATTAAAGGTTAACATTAAAGCCTAGGGTGATGTATAAATTATTTATAATATTTATAATATAAATTAATTTATAAAATAATATTATTTAAACCCTAAATTTAGGTTGGACGCAAATTCGTTTTAATTTATTTTCCTCCCTATCAAAATTTTATGAGATTGGCATATGGTATAAATACCATATGTTTTGCCAACAAAAATCCTAAGTCTCTAATAAATGCATATGTGAAAAAGCACAAAAATATAAATGCAAATTTCGTGAGCATACGAAGAGATTTTAATTTCTAAAAGGTGTAGCGAAAAGCCTGACAAATAAATTGTTCAAGATGCAGATCTTGGTCACTAACTGACAGGTTTGGCTAGTGGCAAGTGGTCCATGGTTAAGTCACTGGGAGTGTGGAGGTTCCGCATTTGAGTCTTGGTGAGGGTAATTTGTTTTGGTTTTATTTTTGGTGCCATATCAAACATACTAAGCACACGAGGTGATTTTCCATCCCAAGTGAGTGCCTAGCTCACACGATAGTTGAGCCACAACAAGGGTACCGATGGTAGTGCGACTTGGGATCCAATCCCACTGAAGAGCGTGCAAGGTACTTTAAATTTTTATTATTTTTTTAATTAAGGCACATTGTCTAAGGTTGCATTGTGAGCACTATTTTAAGCATGTTGTCTAAGGTTGCATTGTGAGTGCTATTTGAGCGCATGGTCTATTTTGTTAAGTGGGCACCTAGGGAGTTAAAAGGAGGGTAAGGTAAAATTAATTTTTACCTTAGTTAAAAGGTTGTAAATTTTATAATTGTGATTATTATTTATGATTTGTAATATCAATTATTTTTGTAAATGTAATTTTTGAGTAGGGAGACATAAGTGAGAATTTTGGATTAATTTATGCATTAAATTTTTGAAAGAGGTTATAGTGAAACTAAGTGATTGGAATATTTGTTTGAAAAGTTTGGAGACTATAAGGTGTACTTAAGACTTGATAATTTTTGTATGGTGAATATTGAGGAAAATTTTGTGGTGAAATTTTGAGATAAGCTATTTCAATCTAACCTTGAAATTGGCAAAAAGAGTTTGATTGTAATTGAGACAGGTTGTGAAGACATATCTCCATCAAACAAAAGGTATGGGTACATATTTTTTATGAATGAAATATTGTTGGATTGAATTTCGTAAAATGCAAAGTTGAAGTGAAAAATTTTGTTTGATAAGCATTGTTGGAAATGTTTGACTGAGTTTTCATGTGAATAATTGGTCAACGTTTGTGATGGAAATTGAGTGTGAAATTGAAAACTATCTTGAACTAGGGTTTGTGAAAGATCATGAGTATCATTGTTATATGATTTTGGAATCATCTTGAGTTAAGGTTTGAGTTCCATAGTGTGAGTTTTTGGAAGTATAGTAAAACACTTGGTTAGGGTTTGTAAGCAAGTTGTGTTTCATTAAGTGAGTGGTTGAATAAATTTGGATGAGCTTTATTGATTTAAGGTATTGGACTAGTAGTTCAATTTCAGTGAAACAAATTGTTCTTTATTCTAAATTGAATTGAAATAGAGTTTGGAAGTGATTGAGTATTTCTCACATATGAAGTATGTAACCATTCTCTATATGTTTCTATGGTTAAACAAGATTATGAGTTAAACTTGTTTGTGTGATTGAAGATGTTTTTTAAAAAATATTAAGTTGAGTTTTTGTATGCAAGTTTTGCAATTAATTTGAATAAACTTTTTTGAAAGCTAGTGGATAGATTTGAGTAAGTCCTAGAGGGGACTTAAGGACAGAGTTAGGCAAGATTTTGTGAAAGCTTGTGGGCATAATTTAGTAAGTCCTAGAGATGACTTGAGGACAAAATTGAATAAGCTTTTTTGAAAACTTAAATACATATTTGTGTGAGATTTTGTGTAATCTTACAGGCAGATTTGAAACAAGTCTTGGTGAAGAATTGTTGAGCATATTGGACAATTTCTACTGAGAACTTGCTAAGTAGATTTGAGGTAAGTATTAGTGAATATTTGGTGAGTATATTGGGTAAGTTCTAGTGAGGACTTGTTGAAACAGATTTGAGGTAAGTCTTGGTGAAGACTTGAGAGCAGATTGAGTATGTTCTTGATAGGACTAGTGGATAGATTTGAGGTAAGTCTTTGAGAAGACTTGAGAGCAGAATTGTTTGATTGATTTGTTTAAGCTTTGAGTTAAGGTTTGGAGAAGATATATGCAGATTTGATTTATTATTGGATCAAGATTTGTTTTAAGGCTTGAGGATATATTTGAGGATAGAGTTTGGTGCATATTTGAGGGCATATTTGGACCAAACCAAAGATAGAATTGTGAGTTTATTTGTGCTAGACTGAAGGACAATGTTTAGTAAAAATTTGAGATAAATATTGAGTAGAGGTGAAAGCAAGATTTGTGTTGGATATTTTGAGTCCCTAAGTCAAAGTTGTCATTGATGTCACCATTGATGCCACCAGAAGGAGTCATCATTAATTCTAAAGTTTCATCAAGAAATAAAGGTGACAAAAATGGTCATTTGATATTAAAAGAAAAGGCAAAATTTTGAGTGAAACGGAGAAAAATATAAAGTTAAAAAGAAGGGGTAATATTTATTTTATAAATTATTTAAATTTATCGGTTTTGCAAAAAATTACCTCCCCTTTGTTTAGTCCTAAATAAACCAGGAGCACTGTGAAGTCTCCTATAGATTTTGGCAATGAAAAAGAATAGGGATGATATAAAATGTTGAGCATCAAAAAATTAAAAGTGATAATGATATCACCAATGGAAAATAGAGAACCTTGTTTCAACAGGTTATTCTGAGTTCTGAAGACAACAAATTAGGAAAACACCCTCAAGGGAGGAGGAGAAGAAGAAATCTCAAACAATCTAAATGAAGTTTCTCTCATGGAACGTGAGAGGCCTCAACGGCCTACCCAAAAATAGAGAAGTCAGTGCAATAAGAAATCAAGTGAATCCAACTATTATCATGTTGCAAGAAACAAAAACTGATGAGATTCAATAAAAAAAATAGCAAAAAAAATTTGGAATCAAGGGGAGATGGTTTGCAAATCAGCTAGAGGAGCATCTGGAGGCCTTATGACTTTTTGGGATCCTCAGATAGTAGAAGGCACCATTATTCAAAAATATGATAGGGTTCTTAGTGTTTTATTTAAGGAAATAAACAACAAGTCATGGATCCTTTCAAATATTTATGCCCCGACTTCAATTCAAGGGAGAGCTCTATTGTGGGAGTACTTAGGCAATCTGAGTGAAATATTCCATAATGTCCCATAGATTTTGGCTGGGGATTTTAACACTCCTCTTTACCCTTCAGACAAAATGGGTGGAAATGGACCACCTATCAGGAGCATGGATGATTTCAATGACTTTGTGAACTCCAACATGTTTATGGATGTAAAACTTAGAAGAGCGAATTATACCTGAAGCAATCAATTGATAGGGTGTCATCTCATTCAAGAAAGGCTTGATAGGTTTTTTATGTCAAAGGAGGCTACAACTTTGTTCGGTGATTCTACCCTACAAGCCCTTCCTAAAATTGCCTCTGATCATAATCCTATTTTATTGGAGATCCCTAACTCTCTGTCCTTCAAGAAATCTTTCAGATTTCAATCTATGTGGATCAAAAATTCTATTTTTAGAGATAACTTAAGTCAGTGGTGGCAACAGCCTATCAGGGGTAGTGCAGCTTTTAAACTTGCTGGAAAATTAAATTTTGTTAAGGAAAAACTTCGAACTTGGAACAAAGAGGTCTTTGAGAATCTCTTTGAAAACAAAAAATAGGTTGTTGAAATTTTGAAGATAATTGATCAGAGGATCCAACATGGTGATGCTGATGAAACTACTAGGCAGGAGGAACAAACAAAACTAGTAGAGTTTCATAACATTTTGGCCTGTGAGGAAATCTATTAGAGGTAAAAATCAAGATCTCTTTGGTTGAAATATGGAGATTCAAATTCCAATTTTTTTCACGTCACCACGCTTAGAAATAGAAGTAATAACAAGATAATTTTTTTTTAAAAAGTAAATGGTTATATTACTCAAGACTTAAGAGAAATAAAAAAGGATGCAGTAAATTATTTCAATTCTATCCTTGGTCAGGAATCATAGTGCAATGAGGAGGTCAAATATATTCTCTTGCAATCCATTCATAGCATAATAAATCAGGATATAAACCTTAGGCTTCTAGCTCCCTTTTATGATGAGAAAATTAAGGAAGCCTTGTTTAGCATAGAGCCAGACAAAGCCCCAGGACCCGATGACTTTCCCCCTAATTTATATAAAGCTTTTTGGGACATCGTAAGTGAGGATGTAATTTCTACTGTCAGAGAATTCCAAGCAAGCAATCATATCCCAAAAGGTATCAACTCTAATTTTATTTCTCTAATTCCTAAGAAGCAAACCCCTAAATCTATGGTTGACTTCAGGCCAATCATTATGTGCAATTTTTCTTACAATATCCTAACTAAAGCCATTGCAAATAGAATGAGAGATATTCTGCCCCGCATCATAGATCCATGTCAGGGAAGCTCTATCTAGGGTAGGTCAATCTTGGATGGATTTATCACAGTTCATGAAGCTCTGCACTCTGCTCATAAGACTAATAGGTATATTTTTTCCCTCAAGCTTGATATGAACAAAGCATTTGACAAGATAAATTGGGACTTTATGATTGCTATCCTCCTTAAGTTTGGTTTTCACCACCAATGGGTTAATTTTATTAAATAATGTATTTATAAAGCATGGTTCTTGATTCTAGTTGATGGAACAAATTCTGGTTACTTTCAAAGTCATAGACGAAGTCGGTAGAGGGAACCTATCAGCCCCATGTTATTAATCATTGTGGCAGAAGCTTTAGGCAGAACCATCAAAAATACTTGTAGTTCAAGGCTAATATCAGGAATCAAGGCAACATCTATCACTATGGTTTTTTCTTACCAATAATTCATCGATGATACCCTTATACTGACTAAGGCATCAGTGGTTGAGGCCAAAATAATTAAATACATTATGCAACTCTATGAAGACGTTTCTGGTCAGAAAGTTAATTTCAGTAAAAGCAAGTTATATTTATTGAACACCCCCATTTAGAGGTAAGGAAGGATTGCAAAAAATTTAGGGTGTGATATAACAAACCTCCCCATTTCGTATCTTGGTCTCCATATTTTCATTGGTTCTCTGAGAGAGTCAATGTGGGACAGGGTTATTGAAAGAATTCAAAAAAAACTTACTGGATTAAAAGGTCATCTTCTATCTCAAGTAGGAAAGATGACCCTCACTAAGGCCTCTCTTCAAAGCATTCCAGTCTACTTACTCTCCGTTTTTAAAGCCCCTGTGAAGGTTTTCCAGAATATTAAGAAAATACAAAAAGAATTTTTATGGACTGGATCAGAGGAGAAAAAAAGGATACACCTTGTAGGATGGACCAAAGTGTGTAGACCCAGGGAAAATGGGGGCTTAGGTTTGAGGAGAATTTCTCATATAAATTTAGTTGTACTAGCTAAGCAGGCATGGTATCTCATTTTTTGTGAAGAAAATGAATGGACAGCTATCATCAAATGAAATTATCTTCAAAATATGGAATTTCTAAGTGACTCAGTTCCAATAAGAGGTTCTGCTTTTTGGAAAGCAGTTCGTAATTGTAAGGAAATCATCAAAAAAGGTTTAATATGGGTTTTAGGTAATGGTGAGAGGATAAATTACTGGAATGACAGGTGGGCTAAGGACGAACCACTGATGCAATTTCCTAACTTAGCTCGAATCAAAGATATCACAGAAGAACTCATTGGTAGAAAAGTCTCTGATTATATGGTTGAGAAAAGAGGTAGAATGAAGTGGAATCAAATAAGAATTCAAGGAATTCAAGTAGAATAAAATGATCTTTGTAACATTCTCGAGTAACATTTTATCTCCATGAAACCCAAGGAAGATCAAGTGACCTGGGCTCCTATGAAAAATGGGCAGTTCACTGTTAAATTAGCTTACAAGATTCTACTTGATGACAAGGATTTTTTCCTCCAAAAGGACTTAGTTTGGATAAAACATTTAATTCCAAAAATTGTAGTCTTTTCATGGTTGGTTATCCAAGGAAGAATTCTAACAATTGATAATATGATGCATAAAGGTATTTGTATCACTAATCATTGTTATCTATGTAGGGCTAATTGAGAGACCATTTATCACATTTTCCTTGAGTGTCCTTTTTCCTTGACTGTCCTAAGTGGGGTTTTTCAGGCCTTCAATATTTCATGGGTTAAACTAGCCATCGTACTTGATTTTTTCATCTAGTGGCCTTACCCCTTTTCAAGCCAAAGACTTAGATACATGTGGAAAATTTCTCTCAATCACTATCTTTGGCGAGTGTGGTTAGAAAGGAACCATAGAGTCTTTAATGAGTCTATCCATGATCATCAAACTATCATTTCCAAGATCCTATCCCTTGCCAATGAGAATGTGAACCTTATCCCTTTTGATAGTTGTAAACCGAAGACAATGATTGCTCAATATTTAAGCTTAACCTTGTTAGATGAGTTTGTGCCTAGGGTAGTCAACCCCAGAGCCAATGTTAAGTGGTCTCCACCTCCTACGGGTTGGTTTAAGATTAATTTTGATGGAGCGGCTAAGGATAATCCTGGCAGAGCAGGCACTGGTGGCATTGTGTGAGATCATAATGGGAATATGATGCTTGTGTTTTTCGAATATTTATGAACAAGGACGAACAATGAAGTTGAAGCTAGAGCTATGTGGAGAGGCCTTCAAATGACTCAAGACTTAGAAGATAATTTGATCATAGAAGGAGACTCTGCATGTTATAAATCTCCTCAATAATTGGAAAACACCTCCTTGGAGGATTAAAACAATTGTTGAAGAGGCTAGGATCATTTTCCATGGAAGACAGGATAGAAAATGCCAACATGTCTTTTGGGAAGCTAACAAAATTATTGATAAGCTGGCCAATTTGGGTGTTGATGGTGATGAACTTTTTAAATGGGAACACGGTGTCCTGAGTGAATTAGAGGATCTTATTCAACAAGAATGACAAGAATGATAGTTGAATTTACAAACAGAGAAAGCACTATAAGTTCGAAGGCTAGGAGTATTCCTGTATCTTTTTTGAATTAGACTCACAATAAAAATTATCTGAGCTGTCAGTCTTCATGGATGCTGCTTGGAAATACCACAAAGACTAATGGGAACAGTCACATGTCAGATAACATGGCTTGTAGTCATCTTAGTAATTTGAGGTTGGTTTATAATCACAGGGATAGAAAGAAATGACAATATAAGATTTCGAACCAAAGCCACATGGACCACAAGATAGCCACCACCATAAATCTATCCAACAGGTTCACTTCTCCAAGGCTGATTGGCCAAGATAGTATGTGGTACCAAAGCATGTCATATACAAAATAAAGCAATTACCAAAGAATTATTAAGAGTAACTATCAATACAGAGCTTGTGGGAGTTTTTTTCAGTACTTTTCTATGTGTATTTGCAACTTTTTGTTTCTCCATTGTCTTAAGGAAGGGATCTATGTCTGTTTATTTTTTGTAATTATGATGCATGTGTGTTTTCTCGGGGTATACCCAAAATGTTGTATGGGAATTTATTTTTTAAAACAGGCTATGTGCCTTATCGGATGTAATGGCTTTGGCGGCATGTAGATTTTACATTTATAGGATCCTTAGTAAGGATATGTTCATCAACAGCCCTAGGCTGATTTTTGTAAAAGGTTTTGGGTTAACCTGTAAAACCCGGTATTAATGCTATAGTATCTTATCTACAAAAAAAAATTATTTAAATTTAGGATGAATTTAAATTTTATAAATAAATATTATAATGGTTAGAAGTGCCATAGTGAAAACCCAAATAAAATAATTTTAATTTTTATTACAATATTTTATATTGCAAAAGAGGATTTATAAAGTCTAAAAATATCTAAATCCAAAGGTTGGGTAAAAATATTTAATACCAAATATTATTTTAATAAATCCAAAATTTGGATTTATATTTTTATAATGAAGGCAAAGTTTATTTCCAAAGGGAAGCATTGACGTCGAAAAAGGCAAAGGAAAGCGCCGACATCATAGAAGACAAGGTAAACGCTGACATTTTAAATATAATAAGAATGCATATTAATACCATGCATAAGTTAAAATTTGAATTACCCTTGCTCTATTTGAAAGTGAAGCGCATCGAATTTAATGCAGAGCTCGTGATAGTGTCATGTGAATTTCATGGTTTGACTTACTGACAAAAGAGACAAAAGCTAGCACATTGATTTATTGGATGCCAACAAGGCACTTTGACCTAGTGGCAAGTGGGCTACGACATACATTTTGGTGTGCACGGTGGTGAGTGTTCGAAACCTATGAAATATTTTGGTGGACGTGTTGAAGGCACCAATTCTAAGGCACATATGTTTTACAAGGCAAGGAAGGGGAGTTGAAGCACGTGGTGATTCTTCCCTCCCAACGAGATAGTAGCTCATGTGGTGGTTTGCATCGTGCGCAAAGACTTGTGAAGGTTGCCTTGAGAGTTCAAAACTCTCCAAAGGCAAAGATACATTTTTAATGTTTTATTTTATTAATACCTAAGTTGGAGGTATAGGTTTTTGGTGATTAAAGTATTTATATTGTGATAAAGGTTGGTAGTTGAGAAATATCATTAGGAGGTATAAGGAAAATTCTATTTTTATGTTCAAATCTTAAATTTTGCTATTGTGGAATATTGAAAGGTTAATACTTTGTGGTTTGTGTGTTATTTCGAATATAGGATTTTTTATTATTGTGAGGATATTGCTTATTGTTAAGTTGGAGTGATAAGGTGTAATTGTGATATTATTTTTGTGATATAAAAATTATCCTCTAACCCTTATTAAATTTGTCAAAGAAATAATTGTGAGTGTGATAGATTTGTAATGACAACTACTCTTCAAGAAAAGGTATGGGTAAAATTCTTCTTTGTTGAGTTAGGTGATTGGTATGGGTAAAAGGATTTTATTAGGGTTTCCTTTTTAAAAGTACATTGAGTTAATGCTTCAAGGTTTTCTAGATTGAGAGTTGTGATTAAACTTTGTTTTATAAGCATTGTTTTTGAAACCATTTGTTGTGTGAAAAGTCCTATTTAGGGTTTGAGAAGAACATGAGTAGCATTGTTAGATGAAGGATGTTTTATTAGCATTGTTGTTGAAGCCCGTTGGTTAAAAAAATAACTTGACCTTGAGTTAGAAAAGAACATGAGTATCATTGTTATGTGAGATGTATGTTGGGCATTGTTGGAAATATTTTGAGTTGAATACTATATGTTAGAACAATGAACAACAATTATAATATATTGAGAAGAATTTATACACAGCAATTAAGCTAATCTGGGAGGTAGGTTGAAACAGTCCAGCAAGCTGAGCGTGAAGCCAAAATACGTTCCAACTATACAACCGTATATGCTAACATCCCCCCTTATTACATTATTTGGGTAATGTAATAACTACTAGCTATACTAACATCCCCCCAGATTACATTATTTTGAAATACATAGAGAGTTGCGAAACAATTCAAATTTGACATGTGCAAGTGCCTTAGTGAAAATTTCTACAACTTGCATTGGTGAAGATGTACTGAAGCTAAATTCGATGTTTTGGTACTTCGTCTCGAATAAAGTGGCATTGTGTATCAATGTGCTTGGTTTTCTCATGATGTACTAGATTCTTAACAAGATTTAAAACACCCATGTTGTTGCAGAACAAGTGTATTGGAGATTTTTATGGAAGACCCATACTTGTTAGGATGTGACACAACCATATCACTTTGCACACAGCTTCACGTGCGGTGTGATATTCTACCTCTGTTGATGAGAGAGCAACCACCTGTTGCTTCTTGCTATGCCAAGATACAGGACCAGATCCAAGATGAAAAATATATCCTGAAGTTGACTTGCGATCATAATATGACCCGACATAGTCGGAGTCTGAGTATCCTTGCAAGAATAATTTGTTGTTCTTCTTATATTCTAGGCCATATTCCATTGTGCCATGAACATAGTGAAGAACTTGCTTTTCTATTTTCCAGTGTGTAGTACTAGGTTCCTGCATGAACCTCGAAAGATAATTTACAGAAAACATGATATCTGGCCTAGTGTTGGTCAGATATATGATCTTGTTGGCAATTTTGGGTACTTTGGGTACATTGCCTTTGCTTAAGTGTATAAGTTGTCATTGATGTCAAGAAGCTCTTGAAGGAATTTGATTTGATGTCAAATAATTTGCTTTGATGAAGGTTACGGCATGACAGTTTCAAAGGTCTTTTGCAAACCCCAAGTTGGTAGGTTTAGAGATTACAGGTGGATGCATTGGTTTAATGCTTTTGGGTCTAGGAGGAAGTATTTATTTAAATAATTAAAAACCTTGTTAAGGTTCCATTTAATTATTTTTAAATAAATAAATTATTATTTGCAATGGGTTCTCCTAATCCATGGCACAAATGTTTTAACATTGTGGGCGCTAGCAAAGACCTCCGTCGACGTGTTAAACTCCTCGCCGACGTCAAAGAGCTTATGGTAAATTGCATATAAATCTCCCTCGACAAAAACAAAGATTTATCCCATCCAAATTTTGAAAGGAGTTGCTCACTGTAAATTTGACTGTGTCTTCACTAATTTTTGTGGATCTGTTGTTCGTTTGTCTGCACTCGCCATTTGTCGAATCTGCAGTAAAGTTTATTGTCATTGTGTTACGGTAGAGGAAAGGAAGGGACTATGGTTTCATTTTATCCCTGGTGCAGAAGGATCAAGGTTAACAGCATGAGGTTTAAACCTCATCGAGTGCCTTTGGCGCACCGATAGCGGCTAGGCTATTGGTGCGCTACCCAAACGGGAGGTTCCGCGTTCGAATATCGTGAAAGGGTTTTTCGTCATGAAGTGGATGCAGCGGGTGGTGTTAGAATTCATGTGCAAATTTCCCCATAGCAATTTTTGATGTGGCTAAGGTATTTTTGAAATTAATTTTTGCTAAGTGTTTTTGCGGATGGAGGAAGTTTGTTAGAGGGAAAAACAGCTTAGGAGTTATAAGGAGTTTAAAGCTTGTTTGTATTTTGATAAAAGATTCTTTTTGAAGATGTTGAAATTTCTTATTGCATTCTTATGAGAGATAAATTTTATTTGTGATAAGACTATAAGGGAGAAATAAGGTGTATAAGGGTTAAATATTTCTTGTAATGTTGAGAGTGCTTTTGGTTGTTTATGGAAATGAAAGCATGATATTTTAAGGTCAATTGCTTCTTGTGTGAAGTTGTGAAACCTTAAGTGAGCAGCTTTTAGATTGACATTTGCTTTCATTAAATTGTTAATTATCAAGCTATTATTTACTTGGTTAAAGTGTTGAGCTTACTCCTTTTTTGATGATTTGAAAATTTGTGTATGCTATTATGAGTTGAGTTGGTGGATGCTTTTGTTCAAACAATATTGGAAATGTTGATGTTGATTATGAAATGTTTCAAGGTTGATTGTGAAATGTTGATGTTGATGTTGATTATGAGTTGAGTTGGTGGATGCTTTTGTATCTACTTGTTTCCTTTTCTGATGTTGATTGTGAAATGTTTCAAGGTTGTGTTTTGAGCTGAATGGTGTTGATTGAACCTTGTTTGATGAGCATTGTTGTTGAAGCCCTAATTGATGGTGAAAAGAATATGAGTATCATTGTTATGTGATTATTTGCATAGTTGGCAATTGTTGGAGTTTCATGTTCTTGAAAGAAAGCATTATATCCTATCCATTTCAGATATTGAGTTGAGTTTTTAGATTTGAGATTGAGTTTGAGTTGAGTTTTCAGATTTGAGATTGAGTTTGAGTTGAGTTGATTTGAGTTGAGTTTTGAGATTGGGAGTTGAGTATAGAACATATTGAGTCTCTAACAATTCTCTGTATGCTTCTATGAGTTTGACAAATCACATTGGGTCTCTAACAATTCACCTTGTGATTTCCTACTAAGAAAGTTTTTCTTGGTGAGCTTGTTGAGGTTTTGGACAGGTTCCGGTGGGGACTTGTGAGCAGGTTTTGGACAGGTTTCGGTGGGGACTTGTGAGCAGGTTTTGGACAGGTTCTGGTGGGGACTTGTGAGTAGTTTTGGATAGGTTTCGATGGGGACTTGTGAGCAATTTTGGACAGGTTCCAGTGGGGACTTGTGAGAAGATTTGGACAGGTCCTAGCAGAGGACTTATGAGCTAGGTTTTTATAGTTCTATCAGAGAACTTGAGGATAGAGGAGCACTGGTTCTTTGAGAAGAACCTAAGGACAGATTTGGCAAGTCTTTGAGAAGGCTTGTGTGCAGAGGATTGGTTTGTTCAAGTGTTGGACAGATCGACGAGACGAGAGGAAGACTTGTACTAGACCGACTAACTGTGTTTGGTACAGGTTGCTAAGCTACTGTGGATGTGATCATAGAAGGCAAAGGTATCTTAGGCTAAGCATTGAGGATAGGAGGTCTTTGGTGGAAAGGAGTTCCATGTCTTTGGTAAGAGGTAGAGGTAGTTGATCTTCTGAGGGATCATTTCTAGAGTAGAGGGGAAGGTATCTCCGTTGAGCAGAGGCTCATAAATTTTGATTGGGGGAAGTTATCTCCTTTGGGCTGAGGCTCATAAACATTTTAATTGGTAAGGATTCCCAAAGAACTTTGAGATAACTTTTAGAGAAAATTTTTGTGGACGTAGCCCAGCCATTCTAGGTGAACCACGTTAAAATTGGTGTCACTTTGTGGATGATATTGTGCATTGATTTGATATTGCTTTGGGTATATTGCTTTATTGTTTTGAAGTATGAAGGAAAAAGTAAAAAGAGGTCTTATACTTTTCACCCCCCCTCTCAGTATAAGCTAGTGTTCTTCAATTGGTATCAGAGCAGGTGCCTTCGAAAAGTTTAACAGCTTGAAGGAAAAGCTAGTAAAGAACACAATGGATCTTTCAAATAGTAATGCAGTACCTATTCTTGATGGGTCAGATTTTGGTCTTTGGAGTGCAAGGATGAAGGTTCATCTAATGGCACTTGGTAATGAGGTATGGGAAGTGATTGAATATGAGTACACTATTCCTGTACATGGTCCTAATACTAAAGAAGAAAGGCTCCTACATCATAGCAATTCAAAAGCAATGAATGCAATCCTGAAAGTCTTACAGAAAGCAGATCTCACCAAAGTGATTCACTACAAGACATCTAGTGAAATGTGGAAATAGTTGAAGGTGGTTCATACAGGTGATACAAATGTCAGAAAATCCAAGTTAAGACACTTCAAAGGTATGTTTGAACAACTCAAGATGAATGATGATGAAAATATTAGTGACTACATGCTTCGTATGGATGAGGTTGTTAACTCCATGAAAGACTTAGGTCTTGAGCTTGCTGAAAATGATGTTTGTGATAATATTTTAAGATCTCTTCCTAATAGATGTAGTGAAAAGATTTTTTTTATTGAGGAAGCTAAATATTTGGATAAGTTGAAAAAATATGAGCTCCATCGTATACTTGCAGCATTTGAGTTGAGAACTCAAGTGAAGGTTGATGTCAAGAAAGAGGCAGCTTTCAAGGCTACCAAGGAATCCAAGGGTAAACAACTTCAAAATAGTGATGAGTCTTTTAGTGATGAAGAGGCATATTATAGCAAGAAATGCAAGTTCTATAGAAAACACAAAAGTGTGAAAAATATAAGATGTTTCAATTGTGGAAAGTTTGATCATTATGCTACTAACTATATTGTTCCCAAGAATGAAAGTGATGAATATAAACAGGATTCTAAGAGCAAGGATTCTGAAAAGCACAAACATCACAAGAAGATCAAAGATGAGCACAGCAATCAAGGAAAGAGGTATTCTCACAAGCACAAGAAGAGTTTCTACCTAGACAAAACAAGTAAGTGTTCTAGTAGTGATAGTGAAAGTTCTTCAAGTGATAATGAAAATGAGATGTTGTTCATATTAGAAAAAGAGGAAGAACCGAAACATAGATTCATTATCATGAAATGTCTTAGATGTGGAAATTTTGGTCACCTTGAGGATGATTGCACAAATAATGATTTGGTTTCTAGTATGTATGAGGATGCTTCAGAAAACTATAAGGAAGATGCATGTATGGTTTTTGAAAATGGTAGCACCTCTAGTGATAAGAAATCTGAAAAGGCTTTGATGATTCAAAAGGAAATCAAATAAAGGATCTTGAAAGTGAACTTATTAGTGTTCTTAGTGTTTTGAAAAAGGAAAGAAAGAAGAATGCTAGACTCAAGGATAAGTTAGATGAATGTTGTATGGAGAGAGATGATCTTATAGAAATTCTTGACTTCTCTATAGCTAAGACACAAGAAATCAAGGATGAGTTAGAGTCTAAGGTTCTTGAGTATAGTGAGTTAGAACAGAAAATGGCTTCTTTGAAAGAGGAAACTAAAGAGTACAAGGATAAGCTTTACAGGTTTCAAGATAGCTCCAAAAATGTTAAATCACTCATCAAAGGTCAAAGAAATACAATAGATAAAACAGGCCTTGGTTTTGTTAAGCCACACAAGGAACAAGTTGGAGAGTCTAGTAAGAGACTCCAAAAGGAAGAGAGTTCTGATGAGGAAAGTACTTCAAAAAAGGAGTCCTTGAATAATAGATGCATAGAAATAGAAAACAGAATTCAGAATGAGAAGAAGAATTTTTCAGGACCCAAGAGGTGAAATAAAGGAAAGTTTCAAGGCAGATGTTTTGCTTGTCATAGGTTTGGTCACATGGCTTCAAATTACATGGCTAAAGTGAAGAAGGTAAATGACAATTTCAGAAGTGCTAGTTTCTTTCAAGGGTATTGCTACTCTTGTCAATAGTTTGGGCACAAGGCAGTCTATTGCAAGGTAAATAACAGGAATAGGTTTGATCAAAATAGGTTTGGTCAGAATAGGTTTGGTCAGAACAGGTTTGGTCAGAACAGGTTTGGTCAGAATAGGTTTGGCCAGAACAGGTTTGGTCAGAACAGGTGGATTCAAAGATCAGGTTTACCTCAGAGAAACAACATCATCAAGTGTTTCAAGTGCAACAATGGTCACATAATCAGACAGTGTAGAGCTGAAATTCCAGAATACAGGAATAGGAACAGTGGCATGATCAGGTCCAAGGATCAAGACATGGACAAGAACAAGGATGAGAACAAGAACAAGAATAGTGACAAGAACAGGAATATGGACAAAGAGTTCAAGATAAGTCCCGAAAAGGAAGTTATAGACGCTGATGATGATCAGTGCCTAATGGGAGTTTTACTCCCACCCCAGAATTAATCACCTCATCAGGAAGTGGGGGAGGGACTAAGCTAAGAGGCTAATTCTTAGTCCCGAGCCCCAAAGGTGGCCCTTTGCCATTGATGACAAAGGGGGAGAAATATGAGTAAGGGAGAGAGCTTCAAAGAAAAGAGGAAAGCTTCAAGTCAGGGGGAGCAAAACTTCAAACGGAGATTCTCAGTTGTGGGCACAGTTTCTTAGTTGTTAGCACAGTTGGTTTCAGTTTTGGCTCTTGAGAAGTGTTTTTAGTAAAAGTTTGCCATCAATGACAAAGGGGGAGATTGTTGGAAATTTTGGGTACTTTGGGTACATTGCCTTTGCTCAAGTGTATAAGTTGTCATTGATGTCAAGAAGCTCTTGAAGGAATTTTATTTGATGTCAAATAATTTGTTTTGATGAAGGTTACGGCATGACAGTTTCAAAGGTCTTTTGCAAACCCCAAGTTGGCAGGTTTAGAGATTATAGGTGGATGCATTGGTTTAATTATTTTGGGTCCAAGAGGAAGTATTTATTTAAATAATTAAAAACCTTGTTAAGGTTCCATTTAATTATTTTTAAATAAATAAATTATTATTTGCAATGGGTTCTCCTAATCCATGGCACAAATGTTTTAACATTATGGGCGCTAGCAAAGACCTCCGTCGATGTTTTAAACTCCTCGTCGACGTCAAAGAGCTTATGGTAAATTGCATATAAATCTCCCTCGACGAAAACAAATATTTATCCCATCCAGATTTTGAAAGGAGTTGCTCGCTGTAAATTCGACTATGTCTTCATTGATTTTCGTGGATCTGCTGTTCGTTTTTATGCACTCGCCATTTGTCGAATCCACCGTAAATTTTATTGTCATTGTGTCATGGTAGACGAAAGGAAGGGACTATGGTTTCATTTTATTCCTGGTGCAGATGGATCAAGGTTAACATCGTGAGGTTTAAACCTCACCGGGTGCCTTTGGCGCACCGGTAGTCGCTAGGCTGTTGGCACGCTACCCGAACAGGAGGTTCCGCATTCGAATATCGTGAAAGGGATTTTCTTCATGAAGTGGACGTAGCGGGTGGTGTTAGAATTCATGCGCAAATTTCCCCATAGCAATTTTTGATGTGGCTAAGGTATTTTCGAAATTAATTTTTGCTAAGTGTTTTTGCGGATGGAGGAAGTTTGTTAGAGGGAAAAACAGCTTAGGAGTTATAAGGAGTTTAAATCTTGTTTGTATTTTGATAAAATATTATTTTTGAAGATGTTGAAATTTCTTATTGCATTCTTATGAGAGATAAATTTTATTTGTGATAAGACTATAAGGGAGAAATAATGTGTATAAGGGTTAAATATTTCTTGTAATGTTGAGAGTGCTTTTGGTTGTTTATGGAAATGAAAGCATGATGTTTTAAGGTCAATTGCTTCTTGTGTGAAGTTGTGAAACCTTAAGTGGGCAGCTTTGAGATTGACATTTGCTTTCATTAAATTGGTAATTATCAAGCTATTCTTTACTTGGTTAAAGTGTTGAGCTTACTCCTTTGTTGATGATTTGAAAAGTTGTGTGTGCTATTATGAGTTGAGTTGGTGGATGCTTTTGTTCAAACAATATTGGATATAAAAGGATTTATACTTGTTTCCTTTTCTGATGTTGATTGTGAAATGCTTCAAGGTTGTGTTTTGAGTTGAATGGTGTTGATTGAACCTTGTTTGATGAGCATTGTTGTTGAAGCCCTAATTGATGGTAAAAAGAACATGAGTATCATTGTTATGTGATTCTTTGCATAGTTGGCAATTGTTGTATTTTCATGTTCTTGAAAGAAATAATTCTTTCCTATCCATTTCAGATATTGAGTTGAGTTTTCAGATTTGAGATTGAGTTTGAGTTGAGTTTTCATATTTGAGATTGAGTTTGAGCTGAGTTGATTTGAGTTGAGTTTTGAGATTGGGAGTTGAGTATAGAACATATTGAGTCTCTAACAATTCTCTTTATGCTTCTATGAGTTTGACAAATCACATTGGGTCTCTAACAATTCACCTTGTGATTTCCTACTAAGAAAGTTTTTCTTGGTGAGCTTGCTGAGGTTTTAGACAGGTTTCGGTGGGGACTTGTGAGTAGGTTTTGGACAGGTTTCGATGGGGACTTGTGAGCAGGTTTTGGATAGGTTTCGATGGGGACTTATGAGTAGTTTTGGATAGTTTCAGTGGGGACTTGTGAGCAGTTTTGGATAGGTTCGAGCGGGGACTTGTGAGAAGATTTGGACAGGTCCTAGCAGAGGACTTATGAGCTAGGTTTTGATAGTTCTATCAGAGAACTTGAGGATAGAGGAGCACTGGTTCTTTGAGAAGAACCTGAGGATAGATTTGGAAAGTCTTTGAGAAGGCTTGTGTGTAGAGGATTGATTTGTTCAAGTGTTGGACAAATCTAACAGACAAGGGAAGACTTGTACTAGATTGACTGACTGTGTTTGGTATAGGTTTTTGAGCTGCTGTGGATGTGATCATAGAAGGCAGAGGTCTCTTAGGCTAAGCATTTAGGACAGGAGGTATTTGGTGGAAAGGAGTTCCACATGCTGGCAAGAGGTAGAGGTAGTTGATCTTCTGAGGGATCATTTCTAGAGCAGAGAGGAAGGTATCTCCTTTGAGCAGAGGCTCATAAATTTTGATTGGGGGAAGGTATCTCCTTTGGGACAAGGCTCATAAACATTGTAATTGGGAAGGATTCCCAAAGAACTTTGAGATAACTTTTAGAGAAAAGTTATGTGGGCATAGCCCAGCCATTCCAGGTGAACCACGTTAAAATTGGTGTCACTTTGTGGATGATATTGTGCATTGCTTTGATATTGCTTTGGGTATATTGATTTACTATTTTGAAGTATAAAGGAAAAATTAAAAATAGGTCTTATACTGTTCACCCCCCATCTTAGTATAAGCTTGTGTTCTTCAGAGACTCCAGATCAACTATTGACAGAGAGTACCATCTGATGCAGGAGCATCCAGGGCAGCACAATAATCTTGCCTCACCAAAAAAGACAAACAAAAGAAACAAGCAAAGAAAACAAAAAAAGTTCTAAGTTTGAAAACAAATACTCTAAGGTTCAAAGGTGTCACGATATCACGACATAAAAGTTGTCGTGATATCGCGACACCAACAGCAAAACGACAGGCACAAAATAAATTGTCGCAATATCATGACATAAAAGTTGTCGCGATATCGTGACACCAACAGCAGAACGGTGGGTGCAAAATAATTTGTCACAATATCGTGACATAACAGTTGTCGTGATATTGCGACATTAATAGCACATCGGTGGGCACAAAATTAATGGTTGTGATATCATGACATAACAGTTTTCGTGATATCGCGACACCATCAGCACAACGGCGGGCACAAAACCAAGTGTCGCGATATCGCGACACAAAGGTTGTCGCGATATCGCGACACCTCCGATCAAGGGTGGAAGCAAAACTCAAGTGTCACAATATCGTGACATAAAGGCTATCGCGATATCATGACGGACTTAGAACAAAGCAAGAGTTAACATGCAGATGTCGCGATATCGCGACACCTCGACAAAGAAGGTCAAAGGGCAAAAAAGTGTTGCGATATCGTGACGCATTGGCGAAAGAGAGCCAAAGGCAGAAAAGTGTCACGAAATCATGAAATGTCGTGTTTTCATGACCTGGCTAAGAAAGATAAGGTGGGTTTTTGTGGACTATTACAGAACGATAGTTGGTGGTTCCAGAAGCCGTTAAGGTAGTTCTAGGAAACCGTTGTTGCGGTTACAGGGACGGTTGTGAACGACGTTTACAACAAGAATATTTGATGATAAAAAGGGATTTTTTTGAAGGATTGGGCAGGCTGGAGAGACGAAGGCTGTGGCTTCTTTTGGCATTTTCTTACTGTGTAATTTTTCATGGTTACAAATTGTAAAGCTTTCCATGCTTCGAAATAAATTACGTCTTTTGAAATAAAATTGTGTCTTTTCTTTGTTATTAAAATTGGCTCCCCATCAAGTGGTATCAGAGAAGTAAGATTCTGAGTGTGTGAGCAGAGCACCGAATGTGAGGTAGCTTGCACCAAGATCTGGGGTTACGATTTCTGAGAAACAGTGAAGCAGAATGCCATCGCAAAGAAATCATGGTGCTGGAAGGAACGTGGTTCCTGAAGGAGACTTCCGAGCATTACAGAGGCAAGTGTAGGCCCTGCAGGAAGAATTGCATAGAGGAGTAGAGCCAAGAGGAGAAGACCAAAGCGATGATGATGCTTGCGGAGTTGAAGACCCGTCTGAAGAAGAAGAAGAAGCAATGAGTGCTGCAGAGTCTTGGATGATTAAAGCTATTTCTCAAATTGGGAAAAGGCCAAAGATTGATGTATCCACATATTTTGGAAATTTAAATCCAGAAGAATTAATTGACTGGATTAATGACATGGAGGAATATTTTGAATATGAGGAAGTTGAAGATCCAAATCAAATTAAATTTGCTAGAACAAAGTTGAAAGGCCATGCTGGCATATGGTGGAAAGGAGTGCAACTGAAAAGAAATCGGAGAGGAAAAAAAAAGATCACCAGGTGGGATCGAATGGTTGAAAAACTAAAATGGTAGTTTATTCCGATAGATTACAAATTAGATCTGCTGAGAAAAATGTAGAGTTTACGCTAGTCGAGCAAGTCTGTTAACGAATATATAGAGGAATTTTTTAAAATTTCTATCAGAACCAGTCATACGGAAGCAAATAAAGAGAGAGTAGCCAGTTACATTAATGGGTTGAGAACCAGCGTGCAAGAAGAATTAAGTTTGGTTCAAATGAGCACCATTGAAGATGCTTACCAGTTTTCTTTGAAGGTGGAAGAGAAACTAAACCGTAGATTTGACAGCAAAAAAAGAGGAATAGGTCGTGGTGGAAGAACTGGTGGAAGAACTAGTGGAGGTAAATATGATGACCAAAAGCAGACTGGTGAAACCAGCAATCACCAAGAACAGAAGAAGGATAATGCTTACCGACCCCGTAATAAGAACAATGATTATCAAAGGGGATGAGGTAGAGGTGAACGTGAATATGGCAGAGGCAGATTTCATGGAACCTATTTCAATTGTGGAGAAGAGGGGCATTGATCATATGAGTGTCCCAAACACCAAGAAACATCGAATAGAAGGCCTGAAGGTAATGTTAGAGCTGTAGTTGTTGAGGATGGTGTTGAATCTGAGAACTCTGAAGAAGTAGAGCACGGAGAAGTGATGATCACAAGGAGAACCTTGTTGAACGAAGAGAAGGAACCAGATCAGCAAAAAATCCTGTTTCGCACGAGGTGCAAATGTTCAAGTAAAATTTGTAATATTATTATTGATAATGGTAGTACAGATAATTTGGTTTCTGAGGAAATGATAGCTAAGTTAAAGCTAGAGATAATATAGCACCCGCATCCATACTGAATTGCATGGTTGCAGAAGGATCATAGAGCATTGGTCAGTGAACAATGCTTGGTCAAGTTTCAAATTGGAAGATACCAGGATGAGGTCCTGTGTGATATTTTTCCAATGGATGCTTGCCATTTGTTGTTGGGAAGACCATGGCAATTTGATAGACATGCGACACATGATGGGCATGCAAATACCTATTCCCTAAAAAAATATGGAGTACACCACAAACTGAAGCCATTGAAGGAGGTTGAGGAAAAGGTATGCAATAATGCTAGAATTTGTTTAGTAGATGGTAGAAAATTTTTGGATGGTCTAAAGAGGGATTCAATGTGTTATGCATTAATTCCTGCTGTAAAGAGAAAAAAACTACTGACATTCTAGCAGAAGTTACCCAGTTGTTAGCAGAATTTCCTGATATTATATTAGACAATGTGCTTGAGGGTTTTCCGCCAATGAGGAAGATTAGTCATCAGATTGACTTAATGCCAGGATCTAGCTTACCCAATAAGGCTGCCCATAGAATGTATCCTATAGAGAATGTAGATTTGAACTGACAAGTTCAGGAATTGTTGAGGAAGGGTTTGATTCGAGCAAGTTTGAGCCCTTGTGCAGTGCCAGCAGTACTTGCACCAAAGAAGAATGGCGAATGGTGAATGTGCACTGATTATCGAGCCATTAATAAAATTACCATTAAATATTGCTTTCCATTACCCAGAATGGATGATATAATGGATTGCTTGAGTGGAGCTAAATACTTCACTAAGATTGATTTGAAGAGAAGATATCACCAGATACGTGTTAGAGAGGGTGACGAATGGAAGACAGCCTTTAAAACCAGAGAGGGTTTGTATGAGTGGTTAGTTATGCCATTTGGATTGACTAATGCACCCAGTACGTTTATGAGGCTAATGAATGAGGTATTGCGTGAATTCCTAGAAAATTTCGTGATAGTTTATTTGGATGATATTTTAATTTTTAGTAAAACATTAGAAGAGCATTTGATGCATGTTTGAACAGTTTTTGAAAAACTACGTGAGGAGCAGTTATTGATTAATATACAGAAGTGCAGTTTTGTACAGAAAGAGTTTATTTACCTGGGATTTGTCATCTCAGAGGAGGGTCTGAAAATGGATCCTAAAAAAGTGAAGGCTATCATTGAATGACCTGCCCCACAAAATGTAATAGAGGTAAGATCATTTCATGGTCTTGCAAGTTTCTATCAAAAATTTATTAGAGACTTTAGTAGTATTTGTGCGCCCCTAACAGAAACTATGCGAGGGGATAAGAGATAATTTAAGTGGACTGCCAAGGTAGGTACCAGTATGGACATATTGAAAAAGAAAGTGATAGAACAACCCATTCTGGTACTTCTAGATTTTAATAAAGTGTTTCAGGTTGATTGTGATGCTATTGGCAGTGCCATTGGAGCTATATTGAGCCAAGAAGGTAAACCTGTTGCATATTTTAATGAAAAATTGAATGATGCTCGCAAGAAATATTCTTTTTATGATCAATATTTCTATGCTATAATTCAGGCTCTTAAGAAATAGAGACATTATTTGCTAACCAAAGAGTTTGTTTTATATATTGACCATCAAGCTTTACAGTATATAAATAGTCAAGGTAAACTTAACCAGCAACATTTGAAGTGGGTTGAATTCTTGCAGAGTTATACCTTTGTACTGAAGCATAGAAGTGGCAAATCTAATAGATTTGCAGATGCCTTGAGTAGAAGGCATAATTTGTTGATGAAAATGAGAGTGCAGGGTGTTGGGTTTGATGAACTCAAGAGTTTATACCCGAGCAGATCCAAATTTTGTAGAGGCATGGACGACATGTGTGTCTCCTACTACTGTGGATCATACTAAGTGGTTGGATTTTATGATCCAATATGGGATGTTGTTTTGGAAGAACCAGTTGTGCATTCCACGCAGTTCCATGAGGGAAAATTTGATCAAAGAGAAACATAGCAAAGGACTAGCAGGGCATTTTGGTCGAGATAAGACCATTGCTCTCGTTAGTGAGAATTGCCATTGGTCACAGTTGCAGTCGGATGTGACCAAGTTTGTGCAAGGTTGTAGAGTGTGCCAGATGGCGAAAGGAGTCAGCCAGAATACAGGAATGTACTAGCCATTGCCTATATCGAAGAGACCATGGGAGGACATCAGTATGGATTTTGTTCTTGGACTGCCAAGGACACAACGTAGAAATGATGCCATTTTTGTTGTTGTTAATAGGTTTTCAAAAATGGCCCATTTTATTCCATGTCAGAAGACAAGTGATGTTGTTCATATTGTAGACTTATTTTTTAGGGAGGTTGTGCGCCTTCATGGTCTACCCCAAAGCATTGTCTCGGACAGAGAGACCAAATTTGTGGGTTATTTCTGGAGGACCCTGTGGAAGAAGCAGAAAACAGAATTGAAATTTAGTTCTGCGTACCACCCGCAGACTGATGGACATACCGAATTTGTCAACAGAAGTTTGGGTAACCTTCTACGATGTCTGGTAGGAGATAAACCCAAGGGATGGGATCTGATTTTACCACAGGTAGAGTTTGCTTACAATAATTCTGTCAATCGTAGTACTGGTAAATCCCAATTCCAGATAGTACATGGGAACAGCCCAAGAAATGCTTCTAAGTTGAGGCCGATGGATAAGGATGATAAGCGCAGTTCTGAAGCTGAAGACTTTGCAACACACATGAAGAATTTACATGAAGAGGTACAACAACATATCAGTCAAATGAATGCTACGTACAAAGCCAGAGCAGATCTGAAGTGATGTTTCAAGGAATTCCAGATAGGAGATGAAGTCATGGTTCATTTGTGCAAGGAACGTTTTCCTACCAAAACCTACAATAAGCTAAAAATGAAGAAGTTTGGACCATGCCGGATCATAGGTAAACGAGAGTCAGGCAATGCCTATGAAGTAGATCTACCGAGTGAGATGAATATTTCACCCATCTTCAATATTTTTGACTTGGTTGAATATCATGCAGGAAGTTGTAGCGAACCACCCAGTCCAGATCTGTGGAACATTCCAGCATTCACTCCGGACAAAGAAGAAATTGAAGACATACTCGACACTCGCGTAGGCGAAGTACCGAAACGAGGCAATATTCAGAGTATTTGGTCAAGTGGAAGAACCGACCTGTCGAAGATGCCACATGGTTGTCCAAATCAGAGGTTGATCATCTGGGTTTTCCTCTGACCATCTAGACGTGAGGATCACTTCTAAAAAAATCTACCCCGGGTGTCTGATGCAGGAGCATCCAGGGCAGCACATCAATCTTGCATCACCGAAAAAGACAAACAAAAGAAACAAGCAAAGAAAACAAAAAAAGTTCTAAGTTTGAAAACAAATACTCTAAGGTTCAAAGGTGTCACGATATCGTGACATAAAATTTGTCGCGATATCGCAACACCAATAGCAGAACGGTGGGTGCAAAATAATAGTTTTCATGATATCATGACATCAACAGCACATCGGCGGGCACAAACTTAATGGTCGTGATATCGCAACATAACAGTTGTCACGATATCGTGACACCATCAGCACAATGGTGGGCGCAAAACCAAGTGTCACGATATCGTGACATAAATGTTGTCGCGATATCACGACACCTCCGATCAAGGGCGAAAGCAAAACTCAAGTGTCGCGATATCATGACATAAAGGCTATCGCAATATCATGACGGACTTAGAACAAAGCAAGAGTTAACATGCAGATGTCATGATATCGCGACACCACGACAAAGAAGGTCGAAGGGCGAAAAAGTGTCGCGATATCGCGACGCATTGGCGAAAGAGAGCCAAAGGCAGAAAAGTGTCACAAAATCGTGACATGTCACATTTTTCGTGACCTGGATAAGAAAGAGAAGGCAGGTTTTTGCGGACTATTATAGAACGACAGTTTGCGGTTTCAAAAGCTGTTAAGGAAATTCCAGGAAACCGTTGTAGCGGTTACAGGGATGGTTGCGAACGACGTTTACAGCAAGAATATTTGATGATAAAAAGGGATTTTTTTGAAGGATTGGGTAGGCTGGAGAGACGAAGGCTGTGGCTTCTTTTGGCATTTTCTTACTGTGTAATTTTTCATGGTTATGAATTGTAAAGCTTTCCATGCTTCGAAATAAATTATGTCTTTTGAAATAAAATTGCGTCTTTTCTTTGTTATTAAAATTGGCTCCCCATCACCATCTACCTGCGATGAATCATCATATCACAATAACCGTATCCCTGTTTCCATTGGAGTTGCCATTGGCTTACAATCAGTCATGCGATATTTTTCCAACAGTGTCTTGGCATATTTTTTTCGAGTCATTTTGATGTAGTGCTCCTTCTTGCTGACTTCCAGACCAAGACAATAATGGAGAAGTCTGAGATCTGACATCTCAAAATATTGACACAAGTCTCTTTATAGTAGAGATCATAGTTTCTGAACTCCCTGTAATGAGCAGATCATCAACATAGAGTACAAGAAACACTATCTCAGAACCCAATTTCTTGAAATAGAGGTTTGCATCTGACAAACATATCTTAAATCCATGTTGTAGGAGGTGATTATCCATTTTTATATACCAAGCTTGAGGAGCTTGTTTCAAGCCATATAAGGATTTGACCAGTTTGCACACTTTCTACTTTTGGCCTTCCACTTCAAATCCTTCTAGATGAGTCATGTAGAATTATTCTTGGATATCACCATTCATAAAAGCACTTTTGACATCCATCTGGTGAACTTTGCACCCAAAATGTGCTGCCATAGCACAAATAACTTGAATTGTGGTCATCCGAGTAGTAGGTGCAAAAGTTTCCTCATAGTCAATGCCTTCTTTTTAATCGTAGCCCTTTGCAACAAGTCATATCTTATGCTTATATATTGTCCCATATACCTTATACTTAACTTTATACACCCATTTGTAGCCTATGGGATTATTTTTGTATGGCAGATCGACAAGCTTCCAAGTTTTGTTTTTCATCAGATACTTATACTTTGCATCCATAGCAACTTTCCATTGAGGCTCACCAAGAGCATCTTGCACTAATGCAGGTTCAATATCATCTATTGAGGACATAAAAACCCTGTCATCATCAATATCCATATCTTCTATATCTCTTTTTGGATCTACAAAAATTTCCTCAAAGGATTGACATAGATCATCAACATCAGTAATCTCAATTGCAGCTTTCTCTTGTTGAGCCATGCTACGAGTACGAGGCCTATCCAATGTCAAATCTGGTGGAGTGGATAGCTTAGAATATCTGATTGTATTTGTATACCACTTTGGATTCTTCTTCTGAGGTGTTGAAGAAGATGAAGAGGGACCTCCAGTTTGTGTTGACGAAGGAAACTTCTCTTCCTTAGATTCCACAAGATCTAGGTATACATTAGATGTGCTTTGTGATGTGAAAGCTTCATCAAAAACAACATCTCTACTAACATGAATTTTATTGGTCAAAGGATCTATTAAACGATAACCTTTAGAGTGCTCATCATAGCTAAGAAAAATGCATCTCAATGTTTTCTCATCTAGATTCTTCCTTTTCTCTTTCGGTATGTGCATGAAAGCTTGAAACCCGAAAATATGAAAATTAGATATGGAGGTTTTACAACCACTCCATGCTTCCTATGGAGTTATTCCTTTTAGGGTCTTTTTGGGTGCCCTATTCAATAGATATACTTAAGTGGTGATAGGTTCTACCCAATATTGTTGCCCAAGAGTAGCTCCTATGAGCATACAATGAACCATTTCCATAATAGAACGGTTCCTCCTCTCAGCAACTCCATTTTGCTAAGGAGTGTAAGCAGTAGTTATCTGTCTCGAGATTCCATGCTCAGTTAGGAATGCTAAAAATTCTTTAGAGGTAAACTTCCCCCCTCGATCTGAGTGGAGGGTTTTTATAGAAGTCCCTGACTCCTTCTCAATAGATTTCTTGAATTGCTGGAAGAAATCAAAAGCCTCAAATTTTAGTTGAGGAAAGAAAACCCACATATTTCTTGAGTATTCATCTACAAATAACTAAAAATACCTCTTCCCCCCACAACTGTTGGGTGTGAAAGGACCGCACATATTGGTGTGAATCAACTCCAGAGGTTTCTGCGCTCTTGTTGAGATCTTCTTAAAAGGTACTTGATGCTAATTTCCTACCAAGCAGTCAGAGCACGCTGACAATGTGGAAGAAAGGGAAGGAAGACCCTTTACCATCTCATACTTACTAAGCTCAAGTAAGTAGCCAAAACTAAGATGCCCATATCTCTTGTGCCATAGAGAAGTTGCCTCCTTGGTAGAGACTGTCATGGCAACATGGGGAGTAGAGATAGCATCTAGGGCAAATAAGCCATGCTTATACAAAGTTGTTGCAATCTTCTTACCCTTACTGGTGATTGTACAACACTTCTTGCCATCCTCAACATGAAAGTTGACAACCATATTTTTATCTAGGATTTGTGTGATCGACAACAAATTGTTAGCCAATCCTGGAACATAGAGGACTTTGTCAATATGACACTTGCCATCAGGAAGAGTGACTAAAACTGTACCCTCTCCCTGAACCTTATAGGTTTTATCATCAGCAATAGTGATAGGTCTGCCATCTTTGGCCACAAATGATTCAAACCATGATCTGTCGCCAGTCATGTACTTACTAGCACCAGAATCAACATACCATACAGGATCCTTCTCCTTGGAGGCTATGGTAGTCATGAGCACCTTGTGTGACCATTCAGAATCTGAGTTAGATTCTTCAACAACAACATTCACTTTGGGTTGCTTGTTCTTGTTTTGTGGTTTTTTCTGGCCTTTTTGCTTATTCTTATTGCAAAACCTGTTGGTGTCATGGTTGTCTTTATCAAAAATTTTGCAATACCTCTTCTTATGTTGAGGTTGTTTCCCTTATCCTTTTGAATCCTATTGAGAATTACCTCCTTTCTGAAAATTACCTTCTTCTTAGAACCCTATCGGTTGGAGTATAGGATTATATTAGAAGAATCATCCCTGTGAAGTTGGCATGCCTCCTGTTGTTGAAGCAAATTGACCAACTCAATAAAGGTAATTTGTCATTGCAAAACCTGAATGGAGGTGATCAACATATCAAAGGAATCAGGCAAAGCTCTCATGACTATTGAAGTGAGAAGCTTGTTGTCCACTGTATCTCCCAAAGAATTCAATTTGCCTTTCAATTCAGAAACTCTACAAAGAAAGAGTTCAACTGTCTCACCCTATCTCAAACTTAGATTGTGAAGTTATTTTTGAAGATGAAGAATGGTGGAATCATTATTTCCCTAATAAATGGTTTGAAGGGCATCCCATGCCTCTTTACCACTTGATTTATCAGCTATATGAGGTTGAACTTCATCTAAAACAAAAAACAAAATGAGCACTTTTTCTCGATTGTCTTTCTTATCAAATGCGATCTGATCAGTAGTGAGATTTGTGGATCCAGATGCTGGTGAAGGTCTTGTTGTTGCTCCAAAAACAACATCCCATAAATATTCCATGATGAGGACTGCCTTCATTTTTTTTTCCATGGTGTATAATTAGGACCTTTCAATAACTAATGAGCATCAGTCATTAACTTTACAGCAGAAGCCATAGTGAAGGTTCCTTATATCACCAATTGGTCACCCTTTCTATATACCCTAATGCCAGGTCGTTATACCATACAAAATACCTACCCTTACATGAGGGAGACTATAGGTATTTTGAAAAATTGGAAAAAATTACCCACCCTTACATAAGGGAGACTATAGGTAATTTTTAAAGATTATATGATACGTGGTACTTAGGCAGTACTGAAAGGGAATTGACTTGTTGATGGCACCTACCATAGAAAGTCATCAATCCTCATGCATGGGGCATAACTTCCCCTAAAAATTGTGGATGTCAAAACTCTCGTCAGGATTTATGCCTAAACACAAGAACGATCAGGGTAGTATATGGAGTAAAAAAAAATAGCAAAATGACAAACTTATCTCTCCTCGAATATTGATAGAGAGCAAGCTCAGACGTCATTATGGCAGCTATATTAGACAGTGGATACAATAGCACAAAAACGATAGCTTTACCTGTAAGTGCTAGCCAAAGGTATCACAAATACCGAATGTTGCAGTGCAATAAATTGCACGGATGGGTTTTAATTATTCTGGGGACTTAGGGAGTGAATTTGATTTTTAACTTTTAATGAAGTAGTGCAAAACAGAAAGAAAATGCAACCTACAACATAAAAGTGCCCTCAGGAATTACCCGCTAGGTGTCGGGCGCGGCCGAAAATGCACCTTTACAATAATGCCAAAAAAATTGTTTTTTTTCAAAAAATTACTCAATCCCCCCTTGATTTTCCAAAAAAAAATCACTTCCCCCCTTCGGATAAATTATTTTCACAATTTTTTTTTTTTTTATAATTAAGGTTAAAAAAAAAAACTTTTACTTTAATTTACCATAGTAAAAAAAACTATGGAATAAAAAAAATTAAAGTAAAAAAAAAATAATTTTTAACCTTAAATAAAATATATATATATATATATATATATATATATATATATATATATATATATATATATATATATATAATATATTAAATGAAAAAAAATTTACCTTTTTTTTTTTTTTTTTGACGGGGGGGGTGAACGGGGCTTGAACCCGTGACCTCTGGGTTCCCAGAACCCACCACGCGGCTCACTTGCCAGTGAGCCCATGGGCTGATCTGGGTATAGGAACCCAGGTCGTGCCCCTTATACCTCTCGGGCTACGACGGTGAGTGTGCAGGGCTGCAGCTTCATCTACTACTGGCGACAGTAGGGGCCGCGACTTAATCAGCTGTAGGCAGCGACAGGGGCCGTGACTTCCTCTACTATAGGCAATGGTAGGGGCCGTGACTTTCTGCATCATGTGGCTACAATGGGGGTCGTGTGACTGGGGCAGTCGTAGGCAGCACGCAAGGGAGGGGGGGCACGAGGGTGGTGGCGTGTGGGAGCGGATGGCATGCACGGTGGCACGAGGGTGGCACTCAGGTAGCACGGGGAGGATTTAACTGCACGGGCGATGCCGGGGTGGGGAGTTCACGCAGGGGAGCTCTCCAGCCCTTAAAAAAAATTTAAAACTTCCAGCCTTAAAAATAAATTTCTCCAGCTCGTCGGGGTGGGGAGTTCACGCAGGGGAGCTCTCCAGCCCTTAAAAAAATATTTAAAGCTTCCAGCCTTAAAAAAAATAAATTTCTCCAGCTCGCTTCCGACTGCACTTCTTCGTAAAAAATTCTGCCTCCTCTCAGACTGGCTCTGATGCCATGTTAGAACAACGAACAACAATTATAATATATTGAGAAGAATTTATACACAACAATTAAGCTAATCTGGGAGGTAGGTTGAAACAGTCCGGCAAGCTGAGCGTGAAGCCAAAAGACGTTCCAACTATACAACCGTATATGCTAACAATATACTTGGAATAAGGTTTGTGAGAAAGAGTTTTTACCTTGATGTGATTGGTGGAGTAGAGTTGATTAAGCCTAGTCAAGTTATTGTGTGAAGTGGTTGTTCAAGTTCCAAGAAACAAACTATTTTATATTCTGAATTGAGTTGAGATTGAGTTTTGAGAATAGAACATATTGAGTCTCTAACAATTCTCTTTATGCTTCTATGATATTGATTTAATATTGAGCATTGAGTATAGAACATATTGAGTCTCTAACAATTCTCTTTATGCTTCTATGATATTGAGTTAAGATTGAGAATTGAGTATAGAATATATTGAGTCTCTAACAATTCTCATTATGCTTCTATGTGATTGAGTTGAGAGAGTGATTGATCATCGAGTATAGAATATATTGAGTCTCTAACAATTCTCTTTATGCTTCTATGAGGTTGGACAAGTTCTTTGTGGACTTTTTAAGATAATTTGAGATAAGTCTTTGAGAAGGCTTGTGGACTTATTTTGTGTAAGCTTTTGTGGAAGCTTGTAATGTAGATTTGAGCAAGTACTAGAGAGGAATTATTGAGTAGATTTGGACAAGTTCTGTGTGATCTTGTTAACTAGATTTGGACAAGTTCTGAGTGAGTTTTTTGAGATGATTTGGACAAGTTCTGAGTGAGCTTGTTGAGCATATTTGGACAAGTTTTGAGCGAGCTTGTTGAGCATATTTGGACAAGTTTTGAGTGGACTTGTTGAGCATATTTGAGAAGGTTTTGAGTGGACATGTTGAGCATATTTGAGCAGGTTTTGAGTGGAGCTATTGAGTAGATTTGAGCAATTTTTGAGTGGACCTATTGAGAAGCTTTGAGCAGGTTCTGAGTGGACCTGTTGAGCAGATTTGAGCAGGTTCTGAGTGGACTTTTTGAGCAGATTTTAGCGAATTCTGAGTGGACCTATTGAGCATATTTGAATAGGTTTTGAGTGGACTTGTTGAGTAAATTTGACTAGGTTCTAAGTGGACCTATTGAGCAAATTTTATCAGGTTCTAAGTGACCTATTGAGAATATTTGAGTAGGTTTTGAGTGAGTTTGTTGAGCATATTTGGGCAGGTTCTGAGTGGACCTGTTGAGCAAATTTGAGTAGTTTTTGAGTGGACCTATTGAGAAAATTTGAGCAGGTTCTAAGTGAGCATGTTGAGAAGATTTGAGCAGGTTTTGAGTGAACCATTTGAGTAGATTTTAGTAGGTTTTTAGTGAGCATGTTGAGCATATTTGAGCAGGTTCTTAGTGGACCTATTGAGCAGATTTGAGTAGGTTATGAGTGGACCTGTTGAGCAAATTTGAGCAGGTTCTAAGTGGATATTTTGAGCATATTTGAGAAGGTTCTTAGTGAACCTATTGAGCATATATTTAGAGGTGACAGAGCAGAGAGGACATAGTCTCTAATGGATAGATATCCATCAACCAAGATAATTGAGGACAGGTATTCCAAGTGAGGACAAGAGTCTTTAAGTGGAGAGATATCCATAGGTAGTGCAGTGGATGTAGTCTTCTAAAATATCACCAACTAGATCATAGGAGAAGGAGTTATCCTATGGATAGAGCTCCACAAACTAGATTTAGGGTATCAACATCTCCATTGGAAAATGGTCCATAAACATTGTAATTGGGAAGGATTCCCAAAATAATATTTGACAAATATTTAGAAGAAATATTTTTTTTGTGGATATAACCCATATTGGGTGAACCACATTAAATTGATGTCTCTATTACGTGTGATGATTTATGCTTTAATTTTGTTATTGTTATTGATATTGCCATTGATTATATTTATTAATACTATTTGAGAAAGAAAATTAAAAAGTGGTCTTATATTTTTCACCCCACCCTCTCAGTATAAGATTTTGTTCTTCAATTGGTATCAGAGCCAGTTTCTTTGGAATAAGTTTAACAACTTAAAGGAAGATCCTACAAGAACACAAATGACAAAGAAAGGCAAGAGTAGAAGCATGATATACAAGAAGAAAAGAACACCTATGGTCATAAAAGAAAAGGAATATGAGTTTAATATTGTTGTGTTGGGAGGACAAATGGAAATAGATTCAAGAGATGAATCAAGCAATGGATAAATATAAAGACCGATAAAGTTTTGTACCATATGTGGGAACACAGGTCATCATGCAGCTTATTTTCCACAAGAATGTTTTGTTTATGGTCAACTTGGCCATGATGCAAGATATTGTAATGGGTTTAGTAGCAGTGAATGTGAATATGATATTATCGGAAATGAAATTCTAGATATTGGTTCAATAAAGGATAACATGGAAATCAAAACATGTATGAAGAAGAAACTCTACTTTCAGTAATAGAATAAAAATAAGATGCTTCAAAAAAATAAAAATGGAAAGCCACTCTTAAGGAGCTTATTGAATTGAAAAGAAAGAATTTAAAATTGAAGGCTCAAATACAAGAATATGAAAAATGTAAGACAAAGATTCTACAAGATATCTCTAAATTGAGATATAAGGTTGAAAAAGCAAGAAGAGTTGAAGAAGGTATGATTAAATAGTCAAAGTTAAAAAATATAGAATATGAAAGGTTTATGGTTAGTATTGAATAATTAAAAAGGGAGAACTCAGTATTAAGGGTTCAAGCTTAATAAGATGAAAGAGCAAAAGCAAAGGTTTATTTAGGAACTCATAAACTTAAAAATCAAAGTTGAAGAGACAAGAAAAATTGAAGAAGGTATTGCCAAAAAATTAAAGACAAAATATCTAGAGTGTTAAATATTAGAGCATGAGATAGTTTTATTAAGGATGGAATTAAAACGTTCTAAGGACAAGCTACACAAGTTTGAAGAAAACTCAAAGAATTTGGATAGGATTATCAATGCACAAAGGTCATCAGTCACCATAACAAGACTTAGTTCTAAGGAAGAACAAGGGAAAAAAAAAGCAGAAAAATGAGAGTCAAGGTCAAACACCAAAAAAGAAGAAGCGTCAAAAGAAGTAAGTAAAATAGAGAGTGAGACTTCTAAGGATAAGTTGGATAATAGAAAGTTCAACAAGGAAAGAAACAATGCACAAGTAAGAAACATATGGAACATGAAACAAGTAGAAGAGACTAAGAGACCAATGGGGTCTAGGCAAAGTTTCTTAAATTGAAGATGTTTTTCATGTCACAGGTTCTGGCACATGTCTTCATGAAAGCACGAGGATACGGAAGCAAAAAGGAAAGCGAAGATGCGATGCAAACTGAACTTAGACTTGACGCTAAATCCTACAAATTGAAAGCGCATGAAAAGAGGGAAAGCATGAGCGAATCAAAACTTGAAACAAATGCAAATAAATAAGACAGCCCTTTTTATTGATATGTTTCACAACTCGGTTACAATGCGCATCCTCCCCTTCCAAGGGCTAGGAGCGTTTAAGTATGCGTTCTTGTTACATCCATGGATGCCCTTCCTTCTTTCGCGTGCCCACATGTAAAATGGGTGGACCAAACATCGTCGTCGCTTGCGTTGATGAGTCTTGACTCCTTGCTGCTCCTCCGATGTCCAGACCCTACGTTCAAAGGAACAAGAAGCAGTTAGTAGCACTTGTGGATAAAATAAAGCATGCAATCCCCAAGCCTACGATAAGTGAATGAGAAAAATGAATTAAACTATGACTAAAATGAATCCAAATGCTCTAAAAATTTGATAGGGGCATCAAGACATCCCAAAGAAAATACTGCAAATGGAACAGTCAGGAAATTCCTCGCCGATTTGAATTCGCTCCGGGGCGGGACGAATTTACCTACAACAAAACGCCGAAAAGGTACTGTCCCAAATGTCCTATCTAGGAAGCTCCAAACGACCTGCAAACTTGGGGTTAGCTAATTGGGGGTATTTTGGGAAGACCCAGATGGTCATATTTTCCCAATTTGGCCTCCATCAATGGGAATTTGATGATGCTACCTGCAAGTTAGTAAAGGCGAACGAAGATAGAAACATGATCAAAATTGTTCAAAACGAAATGAAATTTAAATGGAAACCTATCTAAGCAGCATAGAATTGAATGCAAAAATGAAAGAAAGAAAATCTACCATAGATTTCCAATCACTCCGAAGAGGGGCGATTAGGACTATAGCAATGCGGGAGGGGCGCCCGGAGGCAGGCCGCCCGCCGTTTGGGGCCTGATTTCGGCACCAATCCACTTGGGATGGGTCCAAAACCTCTTGTGGGGTATTGTCGGAAAATTGGGTGGGATATTGTGGCCAAATGTCGGGTTTGGTTTCGGATTTGTGCTTCCAATAACCACCCTATGACCTCCTCTCCAAAAGAGATCAAGGATGTGAAAGACACAACTCAAAAGGGTGTGGGTGTGAAAGTAAAATGACAACACTTCGTTGCTCCAAAATGCTCCTTCTCTCTATCTTTTGGGGTGAGGAAACTCACCAATTTATAGACCTGGAGGTCTCTTGAAATGGGCATGCAGAGGCACCACTTGGCAATCATGCCTTCCCAGGGGGAAGGAGATTCCTCCCTGAATAGGGACTTCATGACTGCCCTTGTAATTGCCTCTAACGCTCGAAAACGCTCACCCATACTCCCATGCGATGAAGGAAGCGTTAAGTGGCGGATCTGAGCTACCATTTGTCAAGATTTGACTTTTTTCCCGTCAAACCTGCAATTCGCCCCACCCTGGAGCGAATCTAGAATTCGTCCCTGGGTGGGGCGAATCCCAATTTGAATTCATCCCTGGGTGGAACGGATATTGAGCAAAGTGCCTGAAGGTGCCAAATTGATCTTTGACCTTCCAAAACTACTGTGAGAGTGGTTAGGACCACTTTTTAACCTCTGGGGGCTGCCCTTGGGGCTGTGTGTGTCAATGCGATCAGTGTTTGCAGTCACATAATCGGATTGGTGTTGTTTTGGTGTCTACAGATGCCCCTTTTTGGGATGCATTGTGCATGGCGCAGCGCCGAGCAAAAATAGATAACCAAAGCACTAATGATTAGGGTTTCTCAGTAACCTAACCAAATTTTGATGCCCCAAGTATGGAAAGGGCATGCATTCTTGAATCCTTGCTTTTGACGAGCGAAGGAACTTAATTCAAGTGTTAACCTTTTTCGGTGAGGTGTTACTTGATCTTGGACATTGATCGATCATGAATAGGCAAAGGGCGCAACCTTTTGTCTGTGGGAACCTTGAGTTCATGATTCACGAAATGCCAAGTGATTTGATCAGCTTGTGATTATTGCTTGTTTACTACCCCAAGCAGGAGCGTGATTGTCTTTGTCAATGATTCTTTGAATGCATGCCATTTTCCTTAATTGGGTGTGTATTTGTTGATTGGTGACTAAGTGTGACTACCCCCTCAAGCGACGAATCGATGAGGGAATGACCTTCATGAGAAAAGCGACGAGTCGCTTGACCCAAGATGACTTGTGCAAGGGTGCCTTCAGATGTTTAGCGTTACACGTGTGTAGCTTTCCGACATTTAGACCTATTTTTGGTGGGTGTTAACCCTTTTTGGTGACGCTTTTTGGAGCTGAAATTGTCAAAGATCCGTTCTCCCGTGGAGCGGTCCGGCTATGGTAGCCTTCTTAGGGAGTAGGATAGTGACAATTTGTGACCCCAACATCTATTTTGGATGCCAAGAATGTCAGGCGCCAAGGCACCTTCGTTCGGCAATGTTATTGCTATTTTTGGTTGGATTTTGACCCTTTTGGCGACGCCGTTTGGGGATGAAATTCTCGAAAATCCGTCCTCTCGTGGAGCGGTCCGGCTATGGTAGCCTTCTTAGGGAGGAGGATAGTGAGGATTTGTGACCCCGATGTCCGTTTTGCATGCCCGGGATGTCAAGTGCAAAAGCACTTTCATCGGGCAAGTTTATTACTCTCTGATCATGGTGGCTATATTGTAGCCTGCGGGCATTTTTGATGATATATATACAGATGATTTTATTTTTTATTACACATGTGTCATGATTTGATGTTATGCCTAATGATTGATGAATGTGTATGTATGCATGTTAATTTACATTGATGGATGCATGTGTTATGATGAATGCAAATGTTGCTTAATGTATATGATATGCAAATGGAAATGGATGAATTGAATTTGTGATTTTTGGTGGTGGCACCATAGACTGTTCAGAACTGATGGCCTTTTATCTTAGGCGATTATTGTGGTAAATGACTTTTCATGTATACATGTTTTTTGTATTTTTTGATGGTGAAGCGAGGATGGAGGATAACACAGTTGGTTTAGAATGTAGTTAGGTTTTCTGAGACTTAGATGTTTTAACTAACTATCCAAAACTGTATTTTATCTTACAAGACTTTTGAACAAGGTATGAATCGGACTTGTCTTTGACCCAGTTATGTCACATCCTTGTGTGTGCAATTGAGTTCGTTTATGTGGTATTTGTCAGGATACCGCCAGTGCCAGATAGGCTATCAACCAAACCTATACTGAGGATCACCTAATTAGCCCCACTAACTCCTTTGTTGTATTTAGTCAGATTAATCTGCAGTGCGATCCAGGATACCATAAGCTAGCTCATCCACATGCAAACATTGATCTGCACACAAGTTAATGCGATAGATATATCGTCATGCGGGAGGTTTGCCACGAGTGACCGATAGGCTATCAACCAAACCGGTACTGAGGTTTATCTCATGACCTTTCGAATGCTGAGAGTTCCAGGGATTCAAGTTCGACTCCCTTCTTTTCTTCAATTGTATTGGGATACTTGCTCGTTTATAGTGATAAGAATCACTATTTATTTTTGTTATTTTTCTTTTGAGCAAGGGATTTGAATAATGAGTGATGAGAATCACTATTGTATGTGCCTTTTGATGTATGCACTTTGGTTGTGATGTCAAATTTTTGGAGTTTTGACCTTTTGCAAATTTTTATGATGTTTGCAACTTCTTTTGAGAACTTGGGATTCTTGGGGAATTGGGTAGGGAAGATTCTTGTCCTTTTGCCAACTCTCAGCATTCTTGGGGTCATTCGCACAGGGGGATGAGCAAGATAACCATTTCGCTTATGGTGACCTGGATTGCTTTGCAGGTTTCATCTTTCGTTCACACAACTTGGGAATTTTTATGTGTTTTAATTTGTGTTGGGATGCTACGTAACAAGGTGTGATCCAAGTAGAACTCTACCTTCGTAAAATCTGTCTGACTTTGTACAGCATTTGGTTAAAAAGCTATTGACAGCTGAATGACAAAAACTCTTGATACATTAAAAGTCAACTGACTATAGTATGGCGAAAAGATGTGAATGGCATTTATTTGTGATGGACTATTTATAAAGCGGAGAAATATGGAACAAGATGGATTTGCCAAGTAATTACAGTCTATGGTGCCCTGACTTGGATGACCACAAATATGCAATGTATGTGTGCGATGCCTAATGCAACTATATGTTTGTGTTTTTGGATGGATTGATATTTATGAGTATGAAGATGAGATGCAAAAAGACCTCTTTCTTTTTGTGATGATTTTGAGCATGCATAGAAATGAGATGCACATTTTTGTTATTTTTGATGATTTTGTTGTTTTTTTTTTTGGATTTTCTTATTTTTGACCAAGCGATTATGGGAATCCTTGGAGCTTTTTGGGATTGACCAAGCGATTTATGGGAATCCTTGGAGCTTTTTGGTTGGGTTGTGGCTCTTCTAGATATGGAATGGCCGCAAATGGCTGATGTTCAAGGGTTCTAGTTCCTTGATTCCATCAAGAGAGGCTAGCCGGTATGTTCTAGGTCCTATTTTACTATCAATTACATAGGGACCTAACCAGTTTGCCATGAACTTGTCCCTTAGATGGGGCGGCAAGCTAGAGTTCTGTTGGTTCTCTTTTAAGACCAAGTCACCAACCTGAAAGTCCCTCAGGTGAACTTTCATGTTGTATGCTTTCTTTAGTCGCTCTTGATAGATACGTAAATGCTCGAGAGCATTAACACGTCATTCATCGAGCAACGTAAGCTGGTCTAACCGGGCCTACCATGCAGTGTCATCATCGATGAACTCTTGCATTGATATGCGTAGGGAAGGAATTTCCAACTCGAGAGGCATGACAACCTTAGAGCCATACACGAGCAAAAATGGAGTTGCCCCAGTGGGTGTCCGAATGCTAGTGCGATAAGCCCACAGGGCAAGTGGGATCTGAATGTGCCAATCCTTATGACTATCTATGACTATCTTTTTGAGGATGGCAACTAGCATTTTGTTTGACGCCTCTGCTTGCCCATTTGCCTGCGGATAATAGGGTGTCAAAAAACTGTGCTGAATTTTGTACTTTGTGGTCAAAGCATGCACATCTTTGTTCTTGAATGACGTCCCATTATCCGAGATTATCTTGGATGGAATACCAAAATGACATATGATGTTATGCAAAATGAACTCCACAATGCGGGTTCCAGTCGTAGAGGTAAGCGGAACTGCTTCCACCCACTTGGTGAAATACTCTGTGGCCGTTATGATGAACGTGTGATGGCCTGACGATGTAGGGGAGATATTTTCGATTAGATCTAAGCCCCACTATGAAAATGGCCAAGTCGACTGGATCGGCTGCAAGGCCTAGGAAGGTACGTGCGTCAAATTAGCATGATGTTGACACTTCATGCACTTCCTTACATATGCGCTACAATCTCGCTCTAAAGATGGCCAATAATAGCCCATGCGAAGAATGCGCTTGGCGATAGCCATACCACTGAAGTGGCCACCACATGTACCATCGTGCACTTGGGCGATCACCCAAGTGGACTCTTGCTGGTCCAAGCACCGAAGGAGGATCCCTTCATAGCTACGATGGTACAAAATGTCTCCTAACAAGACATGCTTTGCCGCTTTCTGCTTGAATGCTCATTTTGTGGCATGCGTCAATCCAAGTGGGAGGTTACCTAACTTGAGGTAGTCCCTTATGGGTAAATACCAATCCTGCTGATCGGAAGCCTCGATGGTATGAACAACCAATCCCTCTTGAAGTTCATCCCTAGCAAACGTTGAGTGGGAAAGAACTTGTAAGAATAGCGTTGTGTTGCTATTAAGGGGAGTAGGGGAGAACAAGGACCCCTAGTTGGCATGTTTCAGACGATCGTGGATTCGAGAGAACCTATCCTGAGGTGGTTCAATCTGGATCATGTGGATTCCTGGCGTCAAGTTAGAGCTTGCACGCTCCATCATGGATTGCGATAGTGTTTTGACTTGAATGGTTGTCATATCACCAGAAAGGTCTTGCGGGATTAGTGACCCCAAGGAGGCCATAGTGTCCGCAAAATGATTCGATGATCGAGGGAGTGCCTCGATGTCGTACCATTCAAGCTTCGCCAGGAATTTGTCCACAAGGGCTTTGTAGGCCTATAGAACTGGGCATTTACATTGGAATACCCCTTTGACTTGGTTGACAATTAACAGCGAATCACCAAAGATGTTCAATCGCTTGATGTTCATGGTGATTGTTGTCTGAAGACCTATGAGCAAGGCTTCATATTCTGCATTATTGTTGGTGCACGGGAAGTCTAATTTAAATGACAGAGGCATTGGAGCCCCTTGCGGTGTGAAGAATACAATTCCCGTGCCACCTCCTTGCTCACATTTAGAACCATCAAAAAATAGGGTTATGTCGGCCTGTGACTCAGGCTCATCAGAATCTGGCGATTCTGAGACATGGAAGACCCCATCATCGGGTAGTTCTATGACCAGAGGCTGATCGTCTTCGAGAGGAGCCTCTGCTAGTTGATCGGCTATGACTTGTCCTTTGATGGATTTCTGTCCAATAAACTCTATGTCAAATTCCATCAACAACATAATCCATTTCGTCGTGCGGCTACTATGATAAGTACGACTCATCATGTACCGCAATGGATTCTCCTTAGACACAACATACGTAGTGTTGCTCAGCATGTAGTGGCATAGCTTTTTGGTAGCAAACACCACTGCCAAGCAGAGTTTCTCAATGTATGCATAGTTAAGTTCATAACTGACCAGGGTGCGGCTAAGATAGTAAGTAGCCTGTTCTTTGTGAAGTTCATTCTTCTGGGCTAGCATGGCACCCAGTGCCACCTCAGTAGCTGAGATGTATAAGTAGAATGACACTCCTGGTCTAGGTGGTGCCAATACTGGTGGTGAAGCCAAGTATCATTTAATGTCATCAAAGGCTGACTGGCACTCATCATCCCAGTGAAATGCTACCCCCTTGTGCAATAATTTGTTCATGGGTCGGCACTTGTCAGATAGCTGCGCTATGAAGCACTTGATTGACGTGACCTTTCCTTGCAGGCTTCTGAGCTGCTTGATGGTAGTTGGGGGAAGCATTTCAAGGATTGCCTTGACTTTGTTTGGGTCCACCTCGATGCCTCGCTTTGAGACTATGAAACCCAAGAGTTTTCTAGATGTGATGCCAAATACGCACTTCTTGGGATTCAGTCTGACTTTATGTTCCATGAGGTGATCGAGGATCTTGCTTAAGTCATCGATATGATCTGGGTGCAAAAGAGATTTGGCCAACAAATCATCCATGTAATCTTCCAAAGTTTTATGCATGTAATCATGGAAGATGTACGTCATGGCACGTTGGTAGGTGGCACCAACATTTTTAAGGCCAAAAGGCATGACCTTATAACAAAATGTCCCCCAAGGCATTGTGAACGCCATTTTTAGTTGGTCCTCGGGATTGATACGAATCTGATTGTATCCCGAGAAACCATCCATGAGGGATAGCATTTCGTGGCCCGTTGTAGCGTCTACCAATGCATCGATGCTCGGCAAGGGGAAATCATCCTTAGGACTCACTTTGTTTAGATCTCAAAAATTAGTGCATATGCGAATCCTCCCATTGGGCTTTTTGACGGGCACCATGTTGGACAGCCATGGCGGATAATCCACGCAGATGACAAACTGTGCATCCAACAGCTTTTGCAATTCATCTTTGACCATCAAGGCCACTGTTGGGTGCATCTTGCATAGTTTTTTCTTAACTGGCTTGACTATCGGATCAAGCGTTAGATTATGCATGACTAGCTATGGATCTAGCCCCGACATGTCTCTGTAGGACCATGCAAAAACCTCCTTCTTCTCTTTGAGAAGGGTAATGTAGTCGGCTTGCTCTTCGGGGGATAAGCTTACCCCCACTTGATGATCTATGGATTCATTGGATCCAAGCCGATGTCTACGTCAGTCATCTCCTCGACCGACATGTGGGATCCATCCTCCAAGCTGGTGTGGAGTCGGGATCAAATGGATATCATTTGCTGAGTTTAAATCTGCGTTGGGAACCTCGGGTTCCTCTTCAGACATGGAAGATATCCTGAGTTGACCCTGGGGTAAAATGAAGCATTTTACCAAAAGGCCAGTACTCCGATGGGGATGGAGGTGAATTGACGCGATCCCGAGTCTATGGCATCTATGTCTAGATGCAATGACCATGCTGGATCGGCCGGATTGCGGATGGGGGCGGTTAAGTCAATGGAGATCATGTTGATGAAATGATTTTGGTCTCCATTACCATGGGTGTGGTGATTTGAACATTCTAGATGATTCCTGTGCTCTGGATCTGGCTCTGGAGGTATTGGCATGAATGGATCGGCCCTATGTGCTGATAGGAGGACAGGGTCTACCCTCGACACTGATATCACTCTAGGGTCTCGGGGTGGAAGGTGCTCTTCATATACCTGGAGCGGCGGATCCAACACTTGGTCCCACCCCGCTGGGTCTACGTACCACTCATGCCCTGGCACTATGCCCAGCTATTCAAATATGTCGTTAATCTCCAAGGGGTATGGTTGTTGCATCTGTCGCATGTGATTAAGATATGTCATTTCTATTTCATCTTCGTAATCACTATCGGAGATCCAAAAGCCCTCGTTGGCTCCGACAACTATTTGAGGCATTACAGGCTCGTCCTGCTCAAGCAAATTAATCTGGCCCCATTGTGGTTGTTCCACTCTCCGTGGGGGGACCTGATTCTCTTGACGCGGCACTGGCTCGATTGGAGCCTCTAGAGGGAACATTGTCAAGAGGCTCTCTTGATAGTCATTCATGGGGATCACTTGGGAGTGATCACTATCTGATTCGAAGGGGTCATATGATGTTGGTTCATACTCTGACTCATCCTTCGAAGATCCCTCTTGACACTATCTATACCCTCCTTGAAAGTGAGTCCCCAAACTTTCACCTCTCTCTAGCAAAGGGGAAGGGTTATTGAGGTTAACAAGGGTGGTTGTTGACCATGGGAGGTAATCCCCCAATGTATACGTTGTGTTAGGGTTGGCATAGGGATCTGATGCCAATCCACCCTTGTTGCCTATCCCTAGGCCTTGCATGTTCTCTACCAAGATGTCCAAGGGCAGGGGGTGGTTGAACCCCACGCCCGACTTGTCATAAGGCATTTGGTATCTTGGCTGGCAAAGGACACGCACTCCTTGCTCATACCTGCCTAGCCCATATCCATGCCAATTGCATTGGCCAAGATATCTCGAGAGTGAAGTCCGGGTTAGACAGATAGTTGACATCTTCTGCAAAGGGCTCTTCATCTTCGTCCTCTTGCATGCATGGCTCAGTACCATGATCAAGGCCCCCATACACAAAGTTTGTCTGGTTTGGCGGGTAGCCTAAAGGAACAATTGTACCGATGGGGAGGCGAGGTCTCCCCATGTCCTGCATGGACTCTAGTGCGGGCGTTGCTACAACATTCCGCACCAGATACTCCCCCAGGCCCGTATTGGCCATTTCAATAGTGATTGTTGGTGATTGAGGGGGAGGGAACGGAAGATCTTCCTGAATCCACTCCATGTTGGGTGAACTAGGAGCCTCAACTTCCATTTTGCTAGGCATCTCTTCGGTAGAGATGGTTGATACTATTGGTAGCACCTCTTCTAGGGGTTGAGCCTCTTCCAGGGTTTTCTTCCCTTTGTCCTTCTGTTTAGCCATGATAGGTGGCATCGTTGGTGAAGGACCAGACGATGAAGATGTACCTGGATGGGGTTTTGATGGATTTATCACCAGGGATGCTTGCAGAATCGGACCCTGTCTAGATGGATTTAACTAAAAATCCAAATGCGTCGATGGAAGGGTCGATTGCGGCATCAGCTGCACCGCATTGCAATATTTGAAGGGTTCCAAGTCCATCGGGACTACATGTACTTCCCCTTCAAATGTATACTTCAAACATTGATGAGCTATCGAAGGGACACACTTCATGTCCCTGATCCATGGCCACCCCACAAGATGTTATAAGCCATCTCACCTTCCAAAATATGGCACAATGTAGGTATCATCTTTTGTCCTACTTGAATGGGTAGGACAATTGTGCCAACTTTCGAGCATATCGCATCATTGAATGCTCGCGAGTGTATAGGTGGAAGCCATGATGTGAGAGGCTAGCAACTTCAGATGTTTCAATGCCGCTGTGGTAATGATGTTACTGGATGAGCCAGTGTCTACCAACACCCTCTTATACGGGATCCCATTGACCCACGCGATAACGTGTAGGGGTGGATCTGCCATGTCATCAGACACTGATTTAACTTCATCCTCTCGAAAGGTGATGACTGGCTCCGTGCATCATTTGACATGTCCCACGAAGTTGTTGAAGGAATTCACTTCGTGGGGCTGCAACTCGATGGCTTTCAATATCTCCATTAGAGCCTCCCGATGGGGTGTTGATTGTTGTATAAGCTCGTATATGGAGAGCCTAGCCGACATGGTCCTCAAGCTCTGCGTGAGTTTGGTCCGAATCGTGGCCGCGGGTCTAGGCAGAGGTGGTTGCATAGGGTGCTGTTGAGGTTGTGACATCGATGGAACCTCTCTTGTGGCTGCCTCGGGGGCAACTCCTGGGTATCTCTTGTTCCTAGTCACTATGCTTATCATTCCTACATACCCTTGCATGGGGCAATTCTGTTGCACCTCATTGACTTGAAGGGGTTTTGCCTGTGCCTCACGGGCAGGCAAGGGGTCTCTGAAAACTCCCATCTACTGGTTGTTTGGCGCTATGGGGTTGTCCATTGCCAACGTCTTATTGTCAATTAGGTCTTGTATCAAACCTTTGAACTTCCAACATGCATTCAGGTCATGTCCCCTCCACCTGTGGAACCTACAATACAAGTCCTCCCGGTATCCCTTAGGCTTCGACGCATTGGGATCTATGGTTTGGATCTCTGGAAGGTTGATCAAGTTCGCCGCTGACAAGCGGTCAAATAGGGAGTCCCTAGACTTCGTATAAGGTGTGTACTATCGCCTAGGGTGACGCTGCTGATTTTGCTCCTGCTTCTGGTTTTCTCTTTCATAATTATTAGGAGGCACCGCCTGATAGTTAGCCTTTTGAGGCTGTATTTCTTGTGCAGGCTTAGGGACATTTATGGCAACTTGATTGACCGCAGCGGGTTTCTGTTGCGTAGTCCCTGTTTTTGTGTTCTTGTTCCATTCTTTCTTCTTAGGTTTGGCAATCTCGCCATCCTGTATCTTGATCTCTTCGATGATTCTGGCTTGCGCCAGAGCTTCCTCTAAGGTGGCATATTGCTGCAGCTACAATAGCATAGAGATCGATCTCAAACAACTTCTTGAGAACATTTGTGTAAGGTCGGACATAGGAGGGAGGTAGGGTAGCTTGGAAAGTAGAGTCCTCCATCGATTCCCGTAGGCCACCATGGTCTCTTCCTCATACTACCTGAGGCTGGCCAGGTCACTTAGTGATGCCTTCTTCTTGGTGTTGAAGGCGAAGCGTTCGAGGAACGCATCCACTAACTGATCCAAGTTACTGATGCTGTGCTTCGGCAATTGAGTGAACCAATCCAAGGCAGGGCCCATGAATGTGGTTATAAATGTCCTTAGCAACAATGCATCATTGTCCTGAATGCCAAAGCATTGGCTCAGGAATCTGGTCACATGCTCTTGGGCATCCTCCTCACCCTTAAAGATTGCCAACTGAGGCAGCTTAAAGTGTTCGGGGTAAGGGGGTGCAAGCACTGACGGATGCACAGGATGACTACGGAGTTGGCGTAACATGGGCTTTTGGGGCCCAGAAGCTTTGGTTTCCATAGACTCCAAACGCTCTAGCAGCGCTTTGTATGCATCGGAAGATTTAATCTCTTCCTCTTTAGTTTGCTCCCATTGTGGGTTGTGGGAGACTTGAGGCCTATGGAGGGGTGGCCGGATAGCAGCCCCTCCACCTTGATAGGGCATTTTGGCCCACTCCTCTTCTTGTTCATACTCCTCATAGGCTTCTCGAGGAGTTTCTGGGTGAGACCTATGACCATGGGTGGGTCCCCATGGAGGGAGCCCATCGTTGTTCTGGGGAGTGGCCTCCCGTTCAGGTCTAGGAGGTCTTGGAGGCAGCACTTGGTAGGGTCATGGGGACCTGTCTCGTACCAAGGGGTTGCGCCTCTCGTATGGTTCCGCCCTTTGGGTGCGAGGGGTTGGAAGCCTCTCAGGCACCATGTTATGGAGCAGCTCATCTGTTTGGTGTTGAATGCGCTCCTTGCTAAGGCGGTATAGATGCTCTAGCTACTGTTGATCTTGCTCAAGCTGCGTAATCTGTGCTTGGTGGGTGGCATGTCTGGCGACTGCCAGGTCGATCTGTTCCACCATCTTGAGTCTAGGAGGCCTAGATGCCTCTCCTATGCATTTATCTCGGTCATGGTGATCCGAGATCTCTATAGGTCACTTCCCCCTATCGAGGTTGGTGGCATTCACTCGAGGCTCTGGCCTCGAAAGATGATTTTGGTAAATAGCAGGTGCGGAGGCGCATTGCTCCCACACTGTATATTGCTCTTGAGGAAGGTAGGGGTCTTCCTCATTTTCCCTTTCATAGGTGTGAAAGGGGCGGGCGGAGTTGGCTCGCCCTGCCAGAGGAGCCTTGTGCTCCGGATTTGTCCTATTGTTTTTGACAATGAGAGGGGGCAATGGAGGGATGACATAATCCTGTGGCCTCTCCTCATGGACCCTATGCTCCAGCGCTTCATCGCATGGTGGCCACTCGTATCGAGCTTCTAAGGGAGCTTTCCCATTTATGTTGAGTGCCACGTGTAAGGACTCCTCCTGAAAGGGTCTATGCTGGATGGGAGTGCCCCTCGAAGGGGTGCCCCTATAGTCCCATTCTGAGATGCCACGATGTGGACTCTCTTGTGGGCCCGACCGCCAAGGTGAAATGACCAAGTCCTTGGGACTATAGCGGAGGCGACTTGTGCCCCCTTGTACACTCTCCGCAGCTTTCGCCCTTGCTTGGGCTTGGCTACGGGTGTACACCATGGTGGTGCTTTCCTACAAGATGCATAGATTTTTTTATGATTCTTTTTATGATTTTTTTATGCTACACTAAACAGAAAAGATCACACACACAAAGCAATGATTATCTTGTTTAAAAATTAAAGGTGTGCCTTAAATCTGGTTTAGTGTATTTTGATTTTGTTTTGAAAGCTTTTGTAAAGAACGTTTAAATGCAATATGATGGCTCTTATGGCTCCCAAAAATGGTCGCCCCTTCGATATACCATTTCCCGACCGATATACCAACCTCTCTATATACCCGCCCTTACGTGAGGGAAACTATAGGTACGTGAGAGCAGATGGTACGTGGAACGTAGGCGGTACGGAAGGGGGATCACCCTATTTTTGACACCTACCATAGAAGACTTATCCTCATGTGTTGGGAATCACCCCGACTACACTCGGTCAGTTTTCATCAGGATTTACGTCTAGCAACAATAGCGATCGGGGTTTATGAATGCAAAATTCAAGCCAAGGTGGTGATGAAATCCACCGTTGGTCTTGATCAAGGGCTGGGGTTTTACGACCAGCTCCTTGGTGTTTACGTTGCCACGTGATGTGTGGGGTTCTTTTTATTTTGCATGAAATAAAATAAACATGCAACAAACTTTTCCTAAGCACGCAAAAAGAAACCAGAAAAATAGAAAAAGAACAACAAAAAATGACAGGAAAAGTTCAGGACTCTTACCTCTTCTCTGCCCAAATTTGCGGGTTCTGAGTTTCTATCCTGAAACTGCATAGACAGAGATTCATCCCGGGGAGGAATGAATTATAGGACTGTATTCATCACAGGGTGGGGCGGATTCCCATTCGTCCCTGGGTAAGACGAATTCCAGCTCTGTATTCGCCTCAGGCTGGAACGAACTACAGTCCAGCGTCTGAAAACTCGGTACCTGCAAGCAAAAACAACCAAGTTTTGATCAGATATCTGATCTTAAAAATAGAGGACAAGGTCCCACCATGATCACCACTGAAAGCACGAGGATACGAAAGCAAAAAGGAAAGCGAAGATGCGATGCAAACTGAACCAAACTTAACGCTAAATCCTAGGAATTGAAAGTGCATGAAAAGAGGGAAAGCATGAGCGAATCAAAACAAAAAAAAAGCAAATAAAGAAGACAACCCTTTTTATTGATATGTTTCACAACTTGGTTACAATGCGCATCCTCCCCTTCCAAGGGCTAGGAGCGTTTAAGTATGCGTTCTTGTTACATCCATGGATGCCCTTCCTTCTTTCGCGTGCCCACATGTAAAATGGGTGGACCAAACATCACCGCCACTTGCGTTGATGAGTCTTGACTCCTTGCTGCTCCTTCGATGTCCAGACCCTACGTTCAAAGGAACAAGAAATAGTCAGTAGCACCTGTAGATAAAATAAAGCATGCAATCCCCAAGCCTACGATAAGTGAATGAGAAAAATGAATTAAACTATGACTAAAATGAATCCAAATGCTCTAAAAATTTGATAGGGGCATCAAGACATCCCAAAGAAAATACTACAAATGGAACAGTCAGGAAATTCCTCGCCGATTTGAATTCGCTCTGGGGCGGGACGAATTTACCTGCAACAAAATGCCGAAAAGGTACTGTCCCAAATGTCCTATCTAGGAAGCTCCAAACGACCTACAAACTTGGGGTTAGCTAATTGGGGGTATTTTGGGAAGACCCAGATGGTCAGATTTTCCCAATTTGGCCTCCATCAATGGGAATTTTATGATGCTACCTGCAAGTTAGTAAAGGCGAACGAAGATAGAAACATGATCAAAATTGTTCAAAACGAAATGAAATTTAAATGGCAACCTATCTAAGCAGCATAGAATTGAATGCAAAAATGAAAGAAAAGAAAACCTACCACAGATTTCCAATCACTCCGAAGAGGGGCGATTAGGACTGTAGCAGTGCGGGAGGGGGCGCCCGGAGGTAGGCCGCCCGTCGTTTGGGGCCTGATTTCGGCACCAATCCACTTGGGATGGGTCCAAAACCTCTTGTGGGGTATTGTTGAAAAATTGGGTGGGATATTGTGGCCAAATGTTGGGTTTGGTTCCGGATTTGTGCTTCCAATAACCACCCTATGACCTCCTCTCCAAAAGAGATCAAGGATGTGAAAGACACAACTCAAAAGGGTGTGGGTGTGAAAGTAAAATGACAGCACTTCGTTGCTCCAAAATGCTCCTTCTCTGTATCTTTTGGGGTGAGGAAACTCACCAATTTATAGACCTGGAGGTCTCTTGAAATGGGCATGCAGAGGCGCCACTTGGCAATCATGCCTTCCTAGGGGGAAGGAGATTCCTCCCTGATTAGGGACTTCATGACTGCCCTTGTAATTGCCTCTAACGCTCAAAAATGCTCACCCATACTCCCATGCGATGAAGGAAGTGTTAAGTGGCGGATCTGAGCTGCCATTTGTCAAGATTTGACTTTTTGCCCGTCAAACCTGCAATTCGCCCCACCCTGGAGCGAATCTGGAATTCGTCCCTGGGTGGGGTGAATCCCAGTTTGAATTCATCCCTGGGTGGAACGGATATTGAGCAAAGTGCTTGAAGGTGCCAAATTGATCTCTGACCTTCCAAAAACTATTGTGAGAGTGGTTAGGACCATTGTTTAACCTCTGGGGGCTGCCCTTGGGGCTGTGTGTGTCAATGCGATCAGTGTTTGCGGTCACATAATCAGATTGGTGTTGTTTTGGTGTCTACACTTCACAATGCAGGATACATGAAATACAAGAATATGGGAACATACAAATTTTCCATGGGTATTGCTACTCATGTAATTAGTTTGGTCACAAGGAAATGAATTGCAATATTCATGACAAAAGAGGATATGGCTTCACTAGGAGAAATCATAAGACAGTTGCACCTCCAAGAAATAATAACATTAAGTGTTATAAGTGCAATAATTATGGTCACATAGTAAGATGGTGTAGAGGGATGAACAGGAACAAGAATATGAATAGAAACAGGAACATGAACATAAACATGAATATGAACAGAAACAGGAACATGGATGAGAACAAGAACAAGAACATGAAAAGGAATAGGAATAGGAACAAATATAAGAACAATAACAGGAATAAGAATAGACGTGATGACATGAACAAGAATAATGACTTGGAAATAAATAGTTAGAGGATTCAAAAAACTCATAAAATAAGAGATAAAGATAAAGGCAAATAACAATGCTTTCAGGGAGTATAAATACTTCCACCCTAGAATTAACCACATCATGTGGAGGTGGGGGAGGGGCTAAGCTAAGATGCTCGTTCTTAGCCCCGATCCCCAAAGGTGACCCTTTGCCATTAATGTCAAAGGGGGAGATTTTTGTGTATTGGGGAGAGATTTTATATTTGAGAGAGCATTGAGCCAAGGGGATCAATGTCCCAGGGATAGCAAAAGAAAAAGAAAGGTCAATTTTTAGTACAAGGATATGGGTTACGATCAATAACAAAGGGGGAGATTGTTGGACAGTTTGAGTTCCTAAGTCAAAGTTGTCATTGATGTCACCATTGACACCACCAGAAGGAATCATCATTAATTCCAAAGTTTTAACAAGAAATAAAGACAACAAAATGGTCATTTGATATTCAAAAAAAGGCATAAGTTCGAGTGAAACAGTGCAAAATACAAAAGTTAAAAAGGAGTGGTAATATTTATTTTATAAATTATTTAAATTCATGATGAATTTAAATTTTATAAATAAATATTATAATGGTTAGAAGTGCCATAGTGAAAACCCAAATAAAATAATTGTAATTTTTATTACAATATTTTATATTTCAAAAGAGGGTTTATAAAGTCTAAAAAAATCTAAACCCAAATGTTGGGTTTAAAGGTTTAACACCAAATATTATTTTAATAAATACAAAAGTTGGATTTAGAGTTTTAAATAAATGTAAAGTTTTTTTCCAAAGGGAAGTGCCAACGTCATAGAAGATAAGGGAAGCGCCGATGTTTTTAATATAATAAGAATGCATATTAATACCATGCCTAAGTTAAGATTCGAATTACCCTTGCTTGATTTTAAAGTGAAGTGCATCTTATTTAATGCAGAGTTTGTGATAGTGTCATGCAAATTTTGTGGTTTGACTTGATGGTGAAAGAGATAAAAACTAGCACATTGATTTATTGGATGCCAACAAGGCACTTTGGCCTAGTGCAAGTTGGCAGCAATGTACGTTTTGGTGTGCATGGTGGTGAGTATTCAAAACTCGTGACAGATTTTGGTGGATGTGTTGAAGGCACCAATTCTAAGGTGCATACATTTTGCAAGGCAATTAAGGGGAGTTGAAGCACATGGTGCTTCTTCCCTCCCAACGAGCTAGTAGCTTGTGTGGTGGTTTGCACCATGGACAAAGACTTGTGAAGGCTATGTTGAGAGTTCAAAACTCTCCAAAGGCAAAGGTACATTTTTAATGTTTTATTTTATTAATGCCTATGTTTGAGGTATAAGGTTTTGGTGATTAAAGCATTTGCATTGTGATAAAGGTTGGTAGTTGATAAGTATCATTAGGAGATATAAGGAGAATTTTATTTTTATATTCGAGTCTTAAATTTTGCTATTGTGGAATATTGAAAGGTTAAGACTTTGTGGGTTGTGTGTTATTTCCAATGAAGGGTTTTTTTATTATTGTGAGGATATTGCTTATTGTTAAGTTGTAGTGATAAGGTATAATTGTGATATAAAAATTATCCTTTAACCCTTATTCAGTTTTTCAAAGAAATAATTGTGAGTGTGGTAGATTTGTAAGGACAACTACTCTTCAAGAAAAGGTATGGGTAAAATTCTTCTTTGTTGAGTTAGGTTATTGGCTTGATTGAAAATTAAGTTTGGAGTGAAAATGATTTGATTAGGGTTTCCTTTCTTAAAGTACATTGAGTTAATGCTTCAAGGTTTTTTGGATTGAGAGTTGTGATTAAACCTTATTTTAAAAGCATTGTTGTTGAAACCATTTGTTGTGTGAAAAACCTAAGTTAGGGTTTGAGAAGAACATGAGTATCATTGTTAGATGAAGAATGTTTTATTAGCATTATTATTGAATCCCATTGGATAAACAAAGAACATGAACTTGAGTTAAAAAATAACATGAGAATCATTGTTATGTTAGATGTGTGTTGGGCATTGTTGGAAACATTTTGAGTTGAATGCTACATGCTTGGACTAGGGTTTGTGAGAAAGGGTTGTCCCTTGAAGTGATTGGTGGAGTAGAGTTTATTAAGCCTAGTCAAGTGATTGTGTGAAGTGGTTGTTCAAGTTCCAAGAAACAAACAATTCTATATTCTAAATTGAGTTGAGATTGAGTTTTGAGAATAGAAAATATTGAGTCTCTAAAAATTATCTTTATGCTTCTATGAGATTGAGTTAAGATTGAGAATTGAATATAGAACATATTGAGTCTCTAACAATTATATTTATGCTTCTATTAGATTGATTTAAGATTGAGCATTGAGTATAGACCATATTGAGTCTCTAACAATTATATTTATGCTTCTATTAGATTGAGTTAAGATTGAGCATTGAGTATATAACATATTGAGTCTTTAAAAATTATGTGATTGAGTTGAGAGAGTGATTGAGAATTGAGTATAGAAAATATTGAGTCTCTAACAATTCTCTTTATGCTTCTATGAGATTGAAAAAGTTCTATGTGGACTTGTTAAGCTGATTTGAGGTAAGTCTTTGAGAAGGCTTATGGATTGATTTTGTGTAAGATTTTGTGGAAGCTTGCAATGCAGATTTGAGCAAGTCCTGGAGAGGACTTATTAACAAGATTGGGACAAGTTATGAGTGAGCTTGTTGAGCAGATTTGGACAAGTTCTGAGTGAGCTTGTTGAGAATATTTGAGTAGGTTCTGAGAGGACTTGTTGAGTAGATTTGAGCAGGTTCTGTGTGGACCTATTCAACAAATTTGAGCAGGTTCTAAGTGGACATGTTTAGAAAATTTGAGCAAGTTCTGAGTGGACCTATTGAGCATATTTAAGTAGGTTATGAGTGGACCTATTGAGTAGATTTGAGCAAGTTCTAAATGGACCTATTGAGCATATTTGAGCAGGTTCTAAGTGGATATGTTTAGCATATTTGAGTAAGTTCTAAGTGTATATGTTGAGCATATTTGAGTAGGTTCTGAGTGAGCTTGTTGAGAAAATTTGAGCAGGTTCTAAGTGGACCTGTTGAGTAGATTTGAGCAGGTTTTAAGCAAGTTATGAGTGAGCTTGTTGAGCATATTTGAGTAGGTTTTGAGTGGAACTATTGAGAAAATTTGAGCAGGTTCTGAGTGGACCTATTTAGAATATTTGAGCAGGTTCTCAGTGGACCTTTTGTGTAGATTTTAGAATGTTCTAAGTGGGTCTGTTGAGCAGATTTGAGTAGGTTTTGAGTGGACCTGTTGAGCAGATTTGAGAAGGTTCTGAGTGAACCTATTGAGCAGATATTTGGAGGTGATAGAGTAGAGAGGACATAATCTCTAGTGGGTAGAAATCCATCAGCCAGGACAATTGAGGATAGGTATTCTAAGTGAGGACAAGAGTATTCAAGTGGAGAGAGATGCACAATTAGTGTAGTGGAGGTAGTCTTCTAGAAGGTCGCCAACTAGAGCATTAGAGAAGGATTTATCCTATGGATAGAGATCCACAACCCAGATTTAGGGGATCAACATTTCCATTGGACAGAGGTCCATAAACATTGTAATTTTGAAGGATTCCCAAAAGAATATTTGAGAAATATATAGAAGAAATATTTTCTCTGTGGATGTAACCCACATTGGGTGAACCACGTTAAATTGGTGTCTCTATTATATGTGATGATTTGTACATTACTTTAGTTATTGTTATTGATACTACCATTGATTATATTTATTAATACTATTTGTGAAAGAAAAGTAAAACGTTTTCTTATACTATTCACCCCCCCTCTCAGTATAAGCTTGTGTTCTTCACTTTGGAGGTGATAGAGCAGAAGATAGTAGTCTCCATTGGATAGAGATGCATTAGCCAGGGTAGTGAGGATAGAGGTCTTATGGGTGAGGACAATGTTCTTCAATAGAGAGATATCCACAAGCTAGTGGCATGGAGGCAGTAGTATTTTAGAGGATAACTAACCAGAGTAGAGGAAAAGGAGTTCTCCTATAGATAGATATCCATGAACCAGTTGATGGGATTGGTGTCTCTTGTGGATATGTATCCATGAACTTGATTAGGGGATTGGTGTATCCTTTGGACAGAGGTCCATAAACATTATAATAGGGAAGGATTCCCAAGAGATTTATTGAGAAAATTTTAGTGAAATATTTTCTTTGTGGAGTAGCCCACATTAGGTGAACCACGTTAAATTGGTATCTTTATTGTATGTGATTATTTATGAATTACTTTGATTACTATTTTTGATATTACCTTTGCAATATTGAATAATATTATTTGATAAATAAAAGTAAAAAGTGGTCTTATATTGTTCACCCCCATCTCAGTATAATCTTTTGTTCTTCAAATGCAATGTTTACAGCCACACCAATATGACAACATAATATTTCACAATAATGTATTGATTTCAACATTGTCAACACAACATAGCACAATGTTTTTTCTTGACACTATGATACTTTCTGTAATATGAAATAATTATTTTTCATAATAGTATTACACCTATAGTTCTATTATATTTTTTAACACAGCTACATGGTAATATTTTACATAGAAATACATTTACTAATATGGTAGTGTTACACCAAAAGTTCCACTATTATTATTCCCATTTATTCACACAATAACGTAGTAGAAAATTACACAACAAAACATCTATAAATATGTTAGTGAAATACCAACAATCTCATTACTTACATTCGTCATCTATCCACACAAAAATATAGCAATGATTTACATGTTGAAACATACATGTTATACATATTAGGCACACGGAGAAAACATGCATTACATGAGAAGCTACCGAACAACTAACATATTTTCTCATTATTTTCAAAATCACTATTTGCTATTTTCACCAATACTTTTTTCCTTGTCTTACCTACTCTCCCTTCTTTGCTCTCCTTCTCCAATTTTTTTAAAACTTTTTTTTTTTTAATTTTGTTTTCCTTCCCCTAAATGATATGTAAGAAATTTTTTTTTTCTTCATTTCCCTCCATGCATTACATCAGGTAATGTCGAGCCTCCTCGCGTCTATGTCATGTGCTTACCAAGAAATCATGACCATTTAACAATTCACAACAATTTGTAACAAACATGGAGATTGCATCCATCATGGATGATTTAAAATAAAACTTTAACTCTCCCAAACTATTTAATAATTTCTTTAATGTTATTTTCAAATCTATTTGCTAAGTAGCATAAATTGTCTTTCATACATTTTTAAATAAAATAAGATTAATAATATTATGACATATATTCCTATATTCCAAAGTAATGCAATAATGATGTTCATTAAGGCTTCCATACATGGTAATCCTACTTATCATAATAAATTCACATATAATTAAAATATCAATTTAAATTATAAACTCTTATGCCATAACAAGTAACCTGGCACACATACATTTCTAAAATGGTGGCTCCCATCATCATTGCCACCTAAAAATATATTTCACATTTCTTTCCATACAAGCAATATTTGAGTCAAATAAACCCACACAAAGATACAATATGCAATGCACCTAAATGATATACAAGTGCAAGTTTCCATGTGCGCATGAGCCAAATCATCACTTCCTTGTCTCACCTTTTTCCCTAACTTTTTTTCGTTCATTTCCATTATGCAACTATTTTGCACTCACAGAAACCATCAAAAATACCATAAATCATAGAAAAATGCAAGTGCATACATATTTCTCTATCTTTCATAAACCACACAAGGAGGGTCATTACATCCTTCTCCACTAGGGATAAACATGGTTTTCATGTTTTCAACCATGTCAAATAAAAGAATTACTTTTCATTTTATTTTTCTTTTTCAAATATTTAAAAAAATTCATTGCTTATATCTAGTTCAAAATTTTGTAAACAAAGAATTTTCCACACAATTCGCTTATAATCACATCATATATTATATCGCAATATAATCTATTTAACATATTTCAACACATATTCCAATATATGCCACTTTGCAATTCCACACTTGAGAACTACTTTATATAGTAAAATGGCAACCACACTTAACTCTACTCATTATCCAGTTACATTTACATTTGTATATATACAAATATTCCAAAATTTAATAAAATTTTATAATTAAGTCTATTTTCACTCAAATAGATGAGGAAACTACCACTGCATTTATGCCATGTCTTCCCACATAGAATTTTGGTCTGAGTAGTGGTCCCATTGGACCCAACATTTATCAACACTTTGTTTTATCAGATTCTTGGTTCTAAAACCAAGCAAACAAAAAGGTCGCACCTCAATCCTTAATGGATCAGTCATCTACAATTTGGAAACATCTAATACATGAGTAGAATCAAAAATATATTTTCGAAAGAGGGATACATGAAACACATTATGGATTTTGGATAAGCTTGGCGGTAGAGATAATATGTACACTAAAAGACTTATATTACCAATGATTTCAAATAGTTGGCTTCACTCTCAAGAAAACATTGTTTTCTACAAAATATTCCATCGATGTTCTTCTAATGTCCGCATAGATCTTCTGGTAGTTTGTGGCCTCTTTCAGCTTCTACTAAATCTTCTTTAGCTATTATTTTGTTTCTTTTATCATTTCTATATGGATCACTACCTAATCTTCTAGATTATCCCAAGTTAAGGGAATTCTTCACTACACCCATATAGAGCTTAAAAATGTGTCATACCTAATGATGCATGGTAACTATTGTTATATTCAAATTCTACTAGGTATAAGTAGTATTCCCACTTTGTATGTTCTTCCATGTAGTAAATTCTCAAAATATCTTCAAGCACTTGATTCACCCTCTCAGCCTTTCCATATGTCTCAAGGTAGTAAGGACTACTAATGTTCGACTTAGTCCCTAATGCTTGATGCATTGCTTGCCATAATTCTGAATTAAAATAGGAGTCTCTATCAGATATTAGAACTTCATGGAACCCGTGCATCCTCACCACTTATCTAGAAAATTTGATCGCTACTGTGGGTGCATAATCATGCAAATTACCTAGCATAAAATTCTTGACTTTGGTTAGCTTATCCACAATTACTAAAATTACATAATGTCTAAATTTTGTTTTAGGTAGTCCCGTTATAAAATCTATTGATACCACTTGTCACTTTTATGTAGGTATCTCATGTGGATATAATTTCCCAGTAGGATGCACATGTTCCACCTTAAATTTTTGGCATTCTAGTCATTTGACCATATAATTGATGATATATTTTTTCATACCTAGCCAAAAATAAGCTTTCTTTAAATTCTCATGCATTTTTGCCTCTCCTGGGTGCACATAATAAGGAGTGTTGTGAGGCTCTCTAAGTATCGTTTCTCAGTTCCCAAAGAGGTGCAAGTTCTAAATTTTCTCTTTTATTTTGTTCAAATAAGGAGTGCAGCTCACACTCAGCACACATCATCTCACTGCTTTCAATACAAGATTTACAACCACAAGAATATGACAACAAATTGTTTCACAACAATGTATTGATTACAACATTTTCAATGTATCATATCATAATATTTTTTTGAAACTATAATACTTATCATAATATGAAATTAATATTTATCATAATAAGGTTACACCAATTGTAACGAACCCCTTCGTTACTCCTTCCTATCCACAATTTTTTTAAAATTTTATTTACTTATTGTTCATGTGGCAATGACCTAATCCATAACCTAAGATAACCATATTCCATTTGGATTGTATATTTCAAGGCATATTGCTTCAAGAGCTATAGAGACTTGATCAAAGTCTCTTTAAGTAGAAGTGATCAGCTTCTATGAAACCCTCATACCTCACTTGGTATGAGTATGTTGGCCAAGCATACTGGTTTCAACCTAATAAAAGGAGAAAATCACCAAATGGTCCATCCAGATCAGGTGAATGCCTTTAAGATGGTGAACTACACCAATGGTAAACCATCATAGATGGAATAACCACACCTATGGTTATCCATAAATCTTAGCTTTGATCCAATCCATCTAGAAAGGAGTTCTAAGGCTACTGTATCACTATTATGATAAAAATCCATGGAACATCTATCTTTAATCCTACTATGGTAGCCTTCTTAGGGAGTAGGATAGTGAGGATTTGTGACCCCAATGTCGGTTTTGCATGCCAAGAATTGTAGGCACAAAGGTGCCTTTTTTTGGCAATTTTATTATTATTTTTGGGTGGGTTCTGACCCTTTTTGTGACGTCGTTTGGGGATGAAATTCTCGAAAATCCATCCTCTCGTGGAGCGGTCCGGCTATGGTAGCCTTCTTAGGGAGTAGGATAGTGAGGATTTGTGACCCCAAAATCGGTTTTGTATGCCAAGAATCATAGGTGCAAAGGTGCCTTTGTTTGGAAGTTTTATTATTTTTTTAGGGTGGGTTTTGACCCATTTTGTGTGGGCGTCTGGGGGTGCGGTGCAAACAAAACAAAAGCATGCAAAACGCTAAGTCCAAAGTGTATGAAAAAGGGAAAATAAATGAACTGAAATGAGATATAAAGTAAATGTAAAGTGCAACCCTTCTCTTTATTAATTTTTCTTTGAGACTAGGTTACAATACGTATCCTTACTTTTTAGGAGCTAGGAGCGTTAGATATAGATTTGTTACACCAGGATGGTACGCTTCCCTTTGGGATCTTTCGCGTGCCCACATTTGAAATGGGAGGGCCAAAATGTTGCCATCGCTTGCATGAATGTGTCTATAGTTCCTTGCTGTCCCTCCCGTATTGAGATCCTGCATTCAAAGAAATAGTAAATGATTAGTAGCACCTACGGATGGAGGGAAATATGCAATCCCCAAGGCCTCCGGTTAATGCATGCATGAAATAATTAAAAAAGTAATCAAAACATGTCAGAATAAAAATAAATTTGGACAGAAGCATGTAATCACTATCAGAAACACATTGCAAAAGGAACAGTTGAGAAATTTGTTGTAGATTTCTAATCTCTTTAGGGTGGGACGATTAGGACTGTCATAAACTATCAGAAAGCCACCTGCTAAATGTCCCGTACAAAGGCCTCCAAAACACCTACAAAGTTAGGGTTAGACAAAATAGGGCATTTTGGGATGACCTAGAAGGTCGGATTTTGTCGATTCTTCCCTGATCGCCCTGTATACGAAAGCACTCCCTGTGTGTTAGTGAAAGTGAAAAGCAATGAAAACATAGTCAAAACTCATCAGAATGGCATGAAATTTGAATGGTAGCATATGTGAAAGATATAAAATGAAATACAAAAGAAACAATAGGGAAATATACTATAGATTTCTAATCACTCCGAGGTGGGGCGATTAAGACTACAACAGTGCGGAGGGCACCTGGGGGCAGGATGCCCGTCGTTTGGGGCTTGGTTTCGACACCAATCCACTTGGGATGGGTCCAAAAAATCCTAGGGGGTTGTGTCAAAAAATTGGGTGGGATATTATGGCCAAATGTTCAAGTTTTGGGTCTGAATTGCGCTTCCAATGTTCACCAGATAACCTCCCTTTCGAAAGAGAGATCAAGGATGTAAGAAGCACAATGAAGGTGATGGTATAATTTGGCAGCACTTCGTTGCTCCAAATGCTCCTCTTGTGTTCTCCTTTTTTTGGGGTGAGAAGACTCATCATTTTGTAGACCTAGGGTCTCTCTCGTTGAATGCGCATGCAAGGGCGCCACTTGGCTTGCTTGCCCTATTTTGGGAGAAAATATTATTTCTTGATTTAAAGTCTCGTTGCATGAGGCCTCCATAATCAAGGCATGCTTGACTGAAGTCTCTCTCTCTGATTTGAAGCCGTTCCTCACAATTGCATGCCCTGAAGGCCCAATTAAGTGGTGGACCTATCGAGGTTTGAATTTTTTCTAGTCAAACTTGCTAATCGTCCCACCCTGGGACGATTGCTGCTAATCATCCTAGGGTGGGACGAATACCAGTTTGTAATCGTCCCAGGGTGGGACAAGTAGGGAGAAAAGTGCTAAAAAGGTACCAAATTGACCTCTGAACTTCCAAAACTGATGTTTGAGTGGATAGGACCACTTTTTAACCTTTGGGGGCTGCCCTAGGGGCTATGTATGTCAATTTTATTAGTGCTTGTTGTCACATAATCGAATTGGTGTTGTTTTGGTGTCTATAGATGCCCCTTTTTGGGATGCACTGTGCGTGGCACAGTGATGAGTGAAAATACATAACCAAAGCACTAATGATTAGGGTTTCTCAGTAACCTAACCAAATTTTGATGCCCCAAGTATGGAAATGGCACGCATTCTTGAATCCTTGCTTCTAACGATCTAAGGAGCTTAATTCAAGTGTTAACCTTTTTCGGTGAGGTGTTACTTGATCTTGGACATTGTTCAGTCATGAATAGGCAAATGGTGCAACCTTTTGTCTATGGGAACCTTGAGTTCATGATTCTAGAATGCCAAGTGTTTGATCAGATTGTGATTATTGCTTGTTTGCTATCCCAAGCAGGAGTGTGATTGTCTTTGTCAATGATTCTTTGAATACATGTCATTTCCTTGATTGGGTGTGTATTTGTTGATTGGTGGCTAAGTGTGACTACCCCCTCAAGCGACGAATCGATGAGGGAATGACAAAAATGAGAAAATCAACGAGTCACTTGACCCAAGATGACTTTTGTAAGGGTGCCTTCAGTTGTTTTTTGTTGAATTCTTATGTAGTTTCTGAACATTCTGACCTGTTTTTGGTGGGTTTGAACCCTTTTTGTGACATATTTTGGAGCTAAAATTGTCAAAAATTCGTCCTCCCGTGGAGTGGTCCGGCTATGGTAACCTTCTTAGGGAGTAGTATAGTGACAATTTGTGACCCCAATGTCTATTTTGGATGCCAATAATATCAGGCACAAAGGAGCCTTCATTCGGCAATGTTATTGCTATTTTTGGGTGGGTTTTGACCCTTTTTATGACATCGTTTGGGGATGAAATTCTCAAAAATCCGTCCTCCCATGGAGTGGTCCGGCTATGGTAGCCTTCTTAGGGAGTAGGATAGTGAGGATTTGTGACCCCAATGTCGGTTTTGCATGCCAAGAATCGTAGGCGCAAAGGTGCCTTTGTTTGGAAGTTTTATTATTGTTTTTGGGTGGGTTCTGACCCTTTTTGTGACGTCGTTTGGGGATGAAATTATTGAAAATCCATCCTCCCATGGACTGGTCTGGCTATGGTAGCCTTATTATGGAGTAAGATAGTGAGGATTTGTGACCCCAACATTAGTTTTTCCTACCAAGAATCATAGGTGCAAAGGTGCCTTTTTTTGGTAGTTTTATTATTTTTTTAGGGTGGGTTTTGACCCTTTTTGTGACATCGTTTGGGGATGAAATTATTGAAAATCCATCCTCTCGTGGAGTGGTATGGATATGGTAGCCTTATTACGGAGTAGGACAGTGAGGATTTGTGACCCCAATGTTAGTTTTGCATGCCAAGAATCACAGGCACAAAGGTGCCTTTGTTTGGCAGTTTTATTGCTATTTTTGTTCATTTTGGGTTTGTTTTTGTTGTTTGTGAATTTCTTGCTCTGTAGTCATCCCAAGGTGGGACGAATACTAGTTTAGTAATATTACCAGGGTGGGATGAGCGCTAACTAGAGCGATCATCCCAGGGTGGAATGATTATAGGCCTAAAAGCCTATTTAAGGGCCAAAACTAGGTTTTAGGCTCATTTGCATTTGTTTTTTTTGGCATTTTGGAGCTGTGAGGAGGAGGAGGTCGAGTTCGCATAGCGGAGCACTGTCAAATTTTCTTAGAAACAATGAGTTCATAGACTATATCATCAAGTGGTAGAGCCGAAGCGAGACTGGTGAGTGCTCCTTCTCGTTATTTTTTTTGTTTTATTGTACAGTTTAAAACCACAATTTGTTTTTCTTGTTTGTATTTCATTTTTTAATTTAAACTAAAATAAAAACCCTAGTTTAATTTTTTTTGTTGTTTGAATTTGTTTTTTGTGGTGCTTTGTAGAAACTAAGATTGAGACCCTAGTTGAAACCATTGTATTTTGCTTAAAAACCCTAGATGTAAAAAAAATTGTGTTGATTTGGTTGTTTTTCTTTTGCAAGTTAACTAAGGTTAAAACCCTAGGTTAAAAATTTATTTGTGGTTAACTAAGATTTGTTTGTTTTGGTAAGGTTAATAAAAACCCTAGTTTTTAAATGCGTTGTGTATCTGTGTTTGTTTTAGACTGAGAAAAAACCCTAGTTTTTTTTTTTTTTTTTTTAAACCTAGTTTAAAAACTGCATTTATTCTGTTGTTGTTATTGTTTGTTATTGTTTTTGTTTTGTTAGTTCAAAGTAAGGTTAAAAAAACCCTAGGTAACTAACTATTTTGAATTTTTTTTGTTGTTTTTTTTATTTATCAGTTTGAACTAAAGTGAAAAACCCTAGGTAATTGACAAATTTTTATTTTGAATTTGTTTTTATAATTTAAACTAGAGTTATAAACCCTAGGTTAAAATTTTGATGTTTGTTTAACTAGAGTTAAAAACCCTAGATTTAAATGTTTTTTTTTAGTTGTTTAAACCAGAGTTAAAAAAACCTTAGGTTTAAATGTTGTTTTGATTTTGTTTGTTTTCTTTTTACACTAGAGTTAAAAAAACCCTAGGTTAAAATTTTGTTGTTATTTTGTTTTTTTAGTTTAAACTAGAGTGAAAAACCCTAGGTTAAAATGTTTGTGATTTGTTTGTTTTTTTTTTTGTTCAAAATAAGGTTAAAAACCCTAGTTTGCAATTTTGTAATTTTTTTTTCTGTACAATGTTGTTACTGTTGTTGTACAGTTTATTAAATGTTTTTATGTGTATAATTTGTAGATATTGTGTATGTTTGTTTTAGTGTTGTACAGTTGTTTTTATTTTGTTTCTTCATGTTTTAATGTTTTTGGTTTGTTTTCTTTTGCAGGTTGTGAAGAGCCGATACCGTGTGCCGACAGTGTTCTCTGAAGCGCAGGAGGCTCTGATTATGGCGGACTGGGAGTGGCTTGATGTCATTGGGCTCAAGCAGGTGAATCGATTAGAGCCTGTGGTGGGGGATCGAGTATATCTTACGGCCCTAATCAACTTGTGGGATCCTTGCACCAACACCTTTCATCTCCAAATAGGGGAGATGATGGTGACTATTGAATATGTCCATCGAATTCTACAAATTCTGATAGACGAGCTTCCTATTCGGACTACTCCACGTGATCAACGTACGACAGTGTTGACACAGTGCTTCGGGCATGGGATGCATATGGGGGTGGATAGTCCGATGGAGAGGGCAGATGGGGATTTCCTTATTGGTGATATTTTTGTGCGATGGTGGTTGGAGAAGGGCGTGTTGGGGGTGAGGAATACATTAATGATGACCCTCATCTCTAAAATTCTGTTGGTTGACTCATCAGGTGCGAGTTTACCTTAGAACCTATTGGAGGTAGTTTTCAGACTTGTGGAGTGTCTGACAGAGGCACCCTTGATTATGATGTGGGGGTAGACACTACTGGCATAGCTTTATGATGAGTTGTACAAGGTTCACTATCAAAGGCGAAAGGGGATTGGATGCAGCTATTTGTTGCAGTGTTGGGGGTGGCAGCACATAGCTGTGGAGCAACCACAGGGTTTGCCATGAACCACTCAGGAAGAGATGATGGATAGGAAGATAAGGTACACGGCTTTGTGGTGAAGGTCAAAGGAGTAGGGGCAGAGTCGATGGTGGGTAGGTGTCATAGGGCACTATGCTGATGCCTTCACGTGGCTTGCTCCAGGGGAGGTGTTCTGGCATCCATACCGAGACTGTCCAGCCTAGCCTAAGGCTAGAGAGTGGCTTCAGTGGGTGTGTGGGTGGATATGGTTGATCGAGTAGCATGGGACCGAGAAGGAGTACTTCCCATACATCTGGGTGATGCGACAGTTTGGGGTGCGCCAGGGGTTTCCTTGTGAGCCTTTGATCTATCAGCATTGGGGTGACGAGAGGACTCTGTCTTGGCCGATCATCAAGTCATTGGGTGAGGAGGCAGATACAATGATTGACATCCTTGATGTGGACAATGTCTAGGTGACTTTCGAGTATGACCAATGTTGGACGATGTGGCGATGATGAGGTGAGGGGCCTCTAGGATGTCTAGATGCATCAGTAGTAGGTGGGGAGGATGTAGAGGCATTAGGGGAGGGTTGGGAGGCTCCACTGGAGGATGAGGACATGGTGGAGGTTGATGATTTTATGAGGGATGATTTTGGAGTTTTGGAGCAACCAAACATGTAGGACATCCCAGAGTAGTGGTTGTCAGAGTAGCCCATCGTCCCAGAGATGCCGATGCCTCAGGCAGTACTAGGGGATATGGAGGCTAGGTATTGCACTGAGGTAGCGTGATTGGAGGATCTACTTTGGAGATGGTATGAGGAGCTCAAGGATGCTTTGTAGGAGAGGGATCTCCTGTGGACTCATTTGGCATAGTGGGAGAGCGCATTGACCATGTACCATCGATGGGATGGGGACATCGATGCATCGTGGGAGAGGGATCTCCTGTAGACATAGTTGGCATAGCAGGATGATGCATTGGCTACGTACTCTTGGTGGGAGATGGATTTTTTCCAGAACCAGATGGAGTTGAAGGTAGATATTATCTGCCTCAATGGGTGGTTACCTAAGCTCCTTGGAGGTGGATCTTCATGTCGAACGAGAGACAGTGATACTGAGCAGTCTGCTTCCTCTCGTCGCAGGTGGCTGGATGAGGGTAGCGCTAGTGGGCATGATGTAGGGGCTAGCAATAGCCACCCTGAGAGGTCCCATAAGACCCATACCATTGGGGGTAGTTCCCGTCACACCGATCTTGAGTGATCATGGTGGCTGATGCCCTAGGCTTGGGGGTTTTTGAGTTTTTGCATTTTTTGCAATGTTAGAGGACTAAATTATTGTAGCCTGCAGGCATTTTGATGATATATATACATGACGTTCTTTTTGGTTATACACTTGTCATGATTTTTTGTTTATTTTTATGCATATTTATTTACGTTGATGTATGCATGTGTTATTATGAATGTGATGTTTCTAATTATATGATGTATGCATATGGAATGAATGAAATGATTTGTTGATAACTTGTCGATGGCACCATAGACTATACAGGATTTACTAGATTTTTGTACTTATGTGATTGCTTTGTGGAATGACTTTGCATGTGATAATTTTGTTTTGGTATTTTTCATATTTTTGATGGTGATTTAAGTAATGAAATGTACCAGTTGGTTTTAAAATGTAGTTAAGGTTTTTTTTGAGATTTAGATGTTTTAACTAACTAGCCAAGACTGTACATTTATCTCTCAAGACTTTTGAATAAGGTATGAATTAGACTTGAGTTTGACCAAGTTATTTTACATCCCTGTTTGTACGATTGAATTTGTTTATGTGGTATTTATTAGGATACCATCAGTGCTAGATAGGCTATTAACCAAACCTGTACTGAGGATCACCTAATTAGCTCCACTAACTTTGTTGTATTTAGTAAGATTAATCCACGGGAAAATCTAAGGTACCATAAGCTAGCTCATCCACATGCAAACATTGGTTTGATCACACGCAAAGCTAATGTGATAGACATATCGTCATGCATTTAGGATACCGCCATTGTCAGGTAGGCTATCCACAAAACCCGTAATGAGGATCACCTAGATGGGTTTTTGAATGCTGAGAATTCCAGGGATTCAAGTTTAGGCATATTTATGTTGCTCAACTTGTTGGGATACTTGCTCGCATACATAGTGATGAAAATCACTGTTTATTTTTCTTTTTGAGCAAGGACTTTGAATAGTGGTGATAACCACTGTTATTTGATTTTGCATTTTAGGTTTCAAAGTTGAGTTCATAGGTTTTTAGCTTGTGAATGCCATTGATATTTTTGGCCTTGGTGATGACTACCCATCTTGTTCAAGGATGTGTAGTACGAATACTTATGACTTTGGGAACCAAAGGTGATTGGGGATATTATTATATAAGGGCATTGATATTTTAGGCCTTGGGGATGACTACCCATCCTTTTCAAGGGCGTGTAGTACGAATCCTTATGAATTTGGGGACCAAAGGTGTTTTGGGAGTTTGTGATGATGGATTGTTGGAATTTTTCTTGTGAATGGCATTGATCCTTTTAGGCCTTGGGGATGACTACCCATACTTGTCAGGGGCGTGTAGTACAAATACTTACGAATTCGGGGATCAAAGGTGTTTTGGGAGTTTGTGATGATGGATTGTTGGAATTTTTCTTATGAATGACATTGATCCTTTTAGGCCTTGGGGACGACTACCCATCCTTGTCAGGGGCATGTAGTATGAATCCTTATGACTTTGGGGATCAAAGGTGTTTTGGGATTTTGGCTAGTGGTGAAAACCACTATTTACTAGGGGAAATTGGATGGGGAAAAGCTTGTCCTTTTGTCAATTCTTAGCATTCTTGAACCATTCGCATAGGGGGATGAACAGTCTAACCTTTCACCTATGGTACCCTAGATTGCTTTGTAGGTTTATCTTGCGTTCACACAACTTGGGAATTTTTTCATGTGTTTTAACTTGTGTAGGGATGTTACATAATGATGTGTGATCCAAGTAAAACTCTCCCTTTGTAATATATGTCTGACTTTGTATAGTTTTTGGCTAGAAATATAAAGACAACTGAATGACGAAAACCCTAAATACATTAGGAGACAACTAAGTATGATAAAAAAATGTGGATGGTGTTATTCTAGATGGATGTGTTTATAAAATGGATCAAATGTGGAAAACGATGGAATTTCCTAGCAATTACATTCTATGGTTCTTGAAAAAACCAGGGTGGGAAGCCATCAGGTTCGGGGGCCTTATCAGGTTCCATTACGAACAGAGCTTCTTTGATCTCCTCTTCAGTGAATCTTTCAAGAAATTTTCCATTATCATTGTTAGACACCAAATTTGGGATGTTCTGTAGTAGAGAACTTGAGGTGCGGGGATGGCATCCAGTGCTTGGTCCTAAGATTTCTTGGAAGTGGCAAACAACTTCCTGTCTGATTGCTTGGATGTCAGAGACAATGGATCCATCAGCCTTGGTCAGCTTAGAGATTTTATTAGAGCCTCTATGATGCATGGTGGAAGCATGGAAAAAATTCGTGTTGGTGTCTCCTTATTTGAGCCAGAGGTTTCTGGATTTTTGCCTCCAATATGTCTCTTCCTTAGCCAAGGCATTGTGAAAATTTGAAAGGAGGCTCTTTTCTTCAAGGAAAGTTTTGGCCCTCAGATATCCTCCCTGAATCAGATTTTCCACCCTTTTTAGCTCATCCATCAGATGCTTTTTATTGGTAAAGTGGTTTTCGAAGACATCCTTGTTCCAGCATTTCAACTTGAGTTTGACCGCTTTCAGTTTGAGGAACAGATTCATGAGAGGGTTTGGACAAAAATCCTACTGCCACCATTGGTGAATACACCGACCTAAATATGGATGAGTGAGCCACATATTTTCAAACCTGAAAGGGGTTTTGAAGATTTTTTGGGGATGAGAACAATCCAAAATTAAGGGATTATGGTCGGAGCCAATTTTTGGGTGGCTATGAAGCCTAGCATCGCAAAAAATAGGAATGAGTTCTTTGGATAAGAGAAATCTGTCTAGCTGGATTTGGATGTGATGGATTCCTGCTCGTCTGTTGCTCCATGTGTAGTTGGACCCTTGGAGCGGCATGTCCATTAGCTCGTTGTGATTGCCAAAGTCACTGAAGTCTTCTATGCAACTGTTGGTGATCGAATTGCCTCCTTTTTTATCAAACAAATGGAGGGGACAATTGAAATTGCCACAAACCATCCATGGAAAGTCTACAAAGTTGTTATACATTGCAAAAATGTTATCCCACAATAGTCTTCTGTTGACAGGACTGTTAGGTCCATAAACATTGGTGGCGATCCACTGTACATGAGTGAATTTATTAGTAAACAAAATTTTGATGGTTCTATATGAGATTGAAAGAACTCTCCCTTCAATGGTTGTTGGGTCCCATAAATAGAGAAGACCCCTGAATGCCCCTGTGGAGGGACAAAAGGCAAAATTGTTTTTTCCTAGATTAGCTTGCAGACTTGAGTTCTGCTATTCTCATATAATTTGGATTCTTGAAGGAACATGATATTTGGTTTTAGATGTTTTCTTACTTTTTTAACAGTTCTCTATTTTGCAATTATGTTGACGCCTCTGAAATTCCAGGAGATGATCTTCATCAAGACGATTTGGATTTTGCTTTGCGACCTCTGCCTCTCCCTTGAGATAGAGTTAGTTTGGGTCTAACTTCATCCTCGTCTTGGTGGGTTGTGATGGATTTTTTGGATCAATTAGTCTCTACAGTGTCATTTACAAACTTATCACCAAAGTTATGGCAAATAGGTTTAAAGAAATCCTTCCCTCCATCATCGATCAGTGCCAAGGGAGCTCAATCAAAGGTAGATTCATTTCGGATGGAGTGATAAATGTCCATTAATTGGCCCACTCGACATATAAAAATAAAAAACCTAGCATGTTCCTTAAGCTTGACATGAACAAGGCTTTCGATCGGGTTTCCTGGAAATTCCTATTCGAAGTCCTAGAAAAGTTTGGGTTTCACAAAGAATGGATCAAGATGGTTCATGAATGTATCTCGACTGCTTGGTTCTCTGTTCTTATCAATGGCTCACCTACATTTTTCTTCCAAAGTTTCAAAGGCATCCGTCAAGGGGACCCTCTGTCTCCATTTCTCTTCATCATTTTGGCCAAAACCCTTGGAAGAACCCTTTTAGCTGCCTATAACAGTGGTGTTGTTTATGGTATTAAACCAGCATCAACATCCAAAGCCATATCCCATCAAAATTTTATTGATGATACTATTCTATCCTCTCATGCTTCCATTCTCGAAGCAAAAAACATTAAGAACATTCTTGATTCTTATGAAGATGCTGGTCAGAAAGTCAACTATCATAAAATCAAGCTATACTTTCTCAATACTCCCACTCATAGAAAAAATAGGATTGTTGAGATCCTTGGGTGCAACATTGGGAGCCTTCCAACTACTTATCTTGGATTATCGCTTTTCCATAGCAGATCAGTCTCGGCTATGTGGAACTCTGTTTTAGATCGACTCAACAAGAAACTAGTGAGGTGGAAAAGCTCAATGCTTAGCCAGGCAGCCAAAGCCACTCTAGTCCAAGCTTGCCTTCAAAGTATCCCCATTTTTTTCTTATCTATCTTCAAAGCTCCAGCTACCATATGCCAAAAAATTAAACAAATTCAACGCATATTCCTTTGGGCTGGAAACGAAAACAAGAATAAATTCTCGCTAGTCGCCTGGGACAGGGTCTATTCCAAGAAAAAGTATGGAGGACTCGAATTTAGAGAAATCAAGCGGATGAACATGGCCCTCATTTCCAAGAAGGCCTGGAGACTCACCATCAATGAAAAAGTCACTTGAATTGATATCATTAAAGCTAAGTACCTCCATCAATTTTCCTTTCTTAGAGAGCACAACCTCCCTATTGGATCCCATTTTTGGAATGGCGTAATCAAAACAAGGAAAATCATCATGGAAGGCTTAAGGTGGTGTCTAGGAATTGGAATGACCATCCATTTTTGGGATGACCCATGGATCCGTGATAAAACTCTCATCCAAGATCTGCATCTTGCAGTGCTCAAGGCGACTACCAAAGCCAGATTTGGAGATAAGGTGTGTCACTTCATTAACCAAGGTCCTATAAGACCTGAATGGAAACATCTAGCTCTTAACAAGCCTAGGCATATCACCGAGGCTCTCAGGTAGTTACAAAACTTGTTGAGGACTTGCATCATCTCGAGATCACACAAAGATGATTCCATGGTCTAGAACCTTAAAGAATCTAGAAATTTCACTGTCAAATCAGCTTACTACAGTCAAGAAACTCCCACAGATGGTTGGGACTTATCAAATCAGGTCTGGGTTCCCAAGATAATTCCCAAGGTCAAATTATTTTGTTGGTTGGCCATCCAAAATAGAATCATCACCATTGATAACTTGATAATCAGAGGGTTACTCATTCCCAATTGGTGTATCCTGTGCAAAAATGCCTGTGAGTCAACTTCGCATGTTTTTTGGAATGTCCCTTTTCTCTAGCAGTTCTCAACTAGGTTCATAACACCTTCGACATCTCCACGAGTCCTCCCACATTCCATTCCCCTCCTTATTAAGCAATGGCCCCGGCCTTTCAAGAGCAACCAACTAAAATTCATGTGGCAAGCTTGCCTCCACCTTTACCTATGGCAGATATGGCTCGAGAGAAATGCCAAAATTTTCAAAAATCAAGCCACTAATAAGAAGATTATTGTTGTCAAAATCATGGCCCTTGCTACGGAGAATGCCTCTCTTGTTTCATCTCCAAAACCCCCCCTCCTGGCTTAGAATCGGACCTAACCAAACTTTTCAATCTGTCTAACATCTCTGTCATACCCCATAATTCTGTTGATAGTTTTGTCATCAAGTGGGTCTTACCACCTACTGGGTGGCATAAGCTCAATTTCGATGGTGTGGCTAAAGGCAACCTAGGAGCGGCTGGCAGAGGAGGAATTCTCAGAAACCCCAAAGGAGAAATAATTTTAGCCTTTGCCTAGAACTTGGGAATTCAATCCAACAATATGGTAGAGGCACGTGCTCTATTCCAAAGTTTGATCCTCATGGAAGGGTTGACCATCAATAAAATTATCATTGAAGGAGACTCGTTGCACTATATCAACTAGCTCAATGGTACCGCTAAGCCTCCTTGGGCCCTTGCTTCGATTTTCCAAGAATGCAAGGCCCTAATTGGCAATTACCCAGAATTAGTCATTAAGCATCAATACCGGGAAGGAAAAAAAGATGCAGACTGACTTACTAACAAGAGAGTTGGTGAATCTGACATTCAAGTGTGAAGAGACTCCTTCCCCATTGGCCTAAGGAATGATCCTACAAGTTTCAATGTTTGCACAATGTGAGATGTTGCCAGGGGATTGGTTTGGTATGCTGATGAAACTTGTCGTGATATCACAACACTTTTTCCTTCTTCTCCTTCAGCAGCAAAAATGCAACATGTTGCGTTATCGCGACACTTTTCACCTTTGGCCGCGAAAATGCAACATGTCATGATATCGCGACATTTCTTTCTCCTTTGGCCGCGATGTTGCAACATGTCGCGATATCGTGACACTTTTTTCTCCTTTGGTCGTGGCATTACATCATGTCACGATTTCACAACACTTTTTCTCTTTCGATCGTGATGATGCAACATGTCGCGATATCGTGACACTTTTTCTCTTTGGTCGTGATGATGCAACTTGTTGCGATATCGCAACACTTTTTCCTCCTTTGGCCGCGGTAATGCAACATGTCGCGATATCACGACACTTTTTCTCTTTTGGCCACGACATTGCAACATGTCACGATATCGTGACACATTTTCTCTTTGGCCCAGATGATGCAACATGTCAAGATATCGTGACACTTTTTCTCTTTGGCCATGATGATGCAACATGTCATGATATCGCGACACTTTTTTCTCCTTTGGTCACGGCGTTACATCATGTCGCGATTTCATGACACTTTTTCTCTTTCGGCCGTGATGATGCAACATGTCACGATATCGTGACACTTTTTATCTTTGGCCATGATGATGCAACATGTCACGATATCACGACACTTTTTCCTCCTTTGGCTGCGGCAATGCAACATGTCACGATATCGCGACACTTTTTCTCTTTTGGCCATGACGTTGCAACATGTCACGATATCGCGACACCTTTTCTCTTTGGCCGCGATGATGCAACATGTCATGATATCGTGACACATTTTCTCTTTGGCCATGATGATGCAACATGTCATGATATTGTGACACCTTTTCCTTCTTTGGTCATGGCAATGCAACATGTCGCGATATCGCGACATTTTTTATCTTTTTGCCGAGATGATGCAACATGTCACGATTTCATGACACTTTTTCTCCTTTGGCCACGATGCTACAACATGTCGCGATATCACGACACTTTTTTTCCTCTGGTCATGACGATGCAACATGTCGCGATATCGTGACACTTTTTTCTCCTTTGGTCGCGGCGTTACATCATGTCGCGATTTCACAACACTTTTTCTCTTTCGGCCGTGATGATGCAACATGTCGCGATATCGTGACACTTTTTCTCTTTGGCCATGATGATGCAACATGTCATGATATCATGATACTTTTTCCTCCTTTGGCTGCGGCAATGCAACATGTCACGATATCGTGACACTTTTTCTCTTTTGGCCACGACATTGCAACATGTCACGATATTGCGACACCTTTTCTCTTTGGCCGCGATGATGCAACATGTCACGATATCGTGACACTTTTTCTCTTTGGTCGCGATGATGCAACATGTCACAATATCGTGACACCTTTTCCTTATTTGGTCATGGCAATGCAACATGTCGCGATATCGCGACATTTTTTATATTTTTGCCGAGACGATGCAACATGTCATGATTTCATGACACTTTTTCTCCTTTGGCCATGATGCTGCAACATGTCACGATATCGCGACACTTTTTTTCCTCTAGCCATGACGATGCAACATGTCACGATATCGCGACACTTTTTCTCTTCTGGCCGCAACATTGCAACATGTCACGATATCACGACACTTTTCCTCCTTGGGCCGCGACAATGCAACATGTCGCGATATTGCGACACCTTTTCTCTTGTGGCCATGACGGTGCAACATGTCGCGATATCGTGACACTTTTTCTCTATTGGTCATGACAATGCAACATGTCGTGATATCGCGACATATTTTCTTCTTTGGCTTCGATGATTGAACATGTCGCGATATCGCGACACCTTTCCTCCTCTGGTCACGATGACACAACTTGTCGCGATATCACGACACTTCTATTTTGGCAGCGATGTTGCAACATGTTGCAATATCATGACACTTTCCATCCTTCGGCCATGATGCTGCATCTTGTCACGATATCGCGACATCTTTTCCTCCTTTGGCCATGACGGTGCAACATGTCGCGATATCACGACACCTTTTTCTCCTTGCTTTTTCCCTATGCTTTGGACTACAAAAATGCAACATGTCGCGATATCACGACACCTTTCTTCTTGTGGTGTTTTGCTTTTTCTTTGATATTTAGCTCTTGGGCCTCTTCGATCGGTTTGGAAAACATGTAAAAAATACTTGTACAAGGTTCAGGGACCTTTCAACACCCTTTCAACCAATAAAAAAAAAACATTCTATGGTTCTTACGATGTGTATGACTAGCAAATATGCCATGTATGGATGCGATGGCTAATGCAGTTTATTATACTTTTGTGTTGTGATTGTTTACGAGTATGCATGGAAGTGAGATGCAAAATTTTATTTTATTTATTTATTTATTTATTTTTTGTAATTTTTGATTATCTTTTGTTTTTGTTTTTTTTTGAATATTTGTTTATGACCAAGCGATTATGGGAACCCTTGGAGATTTTGGTTTGACCAAAGGGTTATGGACACCTTTGGGGCATTTTTGGGTTGACCAAGCGATTATGAGAATCCTTGGAGCTTTTGGTTTGACCAAAGGTATTATGGATACCTTTGGGGCATTTTAGGGTTGACTAAGCGATTGTGAGAATCCTTGGAGCTTTTGGTTTTACCAAAGGGATTATTGATACCTTTGGGGCATTTTGGGATTGACCAAGTCATTATGGGAATCCTTGGAGTGTTTGGTTTGACCAAAGGGATTATTGATACCTTTGGGGAATTTTAGGGTTTTGACCAAGCGATTGTGGGAATCCTTGGAGATTTTGGTTTGACCAAAGGGATTATTTATACCTTTGGGGCATTTTGGGGTTGACCAAGTGATTGTGGGAATCCTTGGAGCGTTTGGTTTGACCAAAGGGATTATTGATACCTTTGGGGCATTTTGGGGTTGACCAAGTGATAGCTGGCATCCTTGGAGCATTTTAGGTTGACCAAGCGATTGTGAGAATCCTTGGAGCTTTTTAGGTTGACCAAGTGATTGTGGGAATCCTTGGAGCTTTTTAGGGTGGGCTATGGCTCTCTAAATGTGGAATGGCCTCAAATGACTGATGTTCAAGGGTTCTAGTTCCTTGATTCCTTCAAGAGAGGTGATCTAGTATGTTCCAGGTCCTATTTTACTATCAATTACATAGAGACCTAACCAATTTTCCGTGAACTTATCCCTTAAATGGGGAGGCAAGTTAGAGTTTTGTTGGTTCTCTTTTAAGACCAAGTCACCAACCTAAAAGTCCCTTAGGTGAACTTTCATGTTGTATGCTTTCTTAAGTCACTCTTGATAGATACATAAATGCTCAAGAGCATTGACACATCATTCGTCGAGCAATGTAAGTTGGTCTAACTGGGCCTACCGTGCAGTGTCATCATTGATGAACTCTTGCATTGTTATGCACAGGGAAGATATTTCCAACTTGAGAGGTATGACTGCATCGGTGCCATACACCAGCAAAAATGAAGTTGCCCCAGTGGGCGTCCGAATGCTAGTGCGATAAGCCCATAGGGAAAATTGTATTTGAATGTGCCAATCCTTATGACTATCTACGATTGTATTTTTGAGGATGGCAACTAGCATTTTGTTTGACGCCTCTGCTTGCCCATTTGCCTACGGATAATAGGGTGTTGAAAAACTATGCTAAATTTTGTACTTTGTCATCAACGCATGCACATCTTTATTCTTGAATGACGTCCCATTATTCAAGATGATCTTGGATGGAATATCAAAATGACATATGATGTTATGCAAAATAAACTCCGTAATGCAAGGTCCAGTCATAAAGGTTAGAGGAATTACTTCCACCCACTTGGTGAAGTACTTTGTGGCCGTTATGATGAATGTGTGATGACCTAACAATGTAGGGGAGATCTTTCTAATTAGATCTAAGCCCCACTGCAAAAATAGCCAAGTCGATTAGATCGACTGCAAGGCCTGAGAAGGTACGTGTGTCAAATTGGTATGGTGTTGACACTTCACGCACTTCTTTACATACACACAACAATATCGATCTAAAGATGGCCAATAATAGCCCATGCGAAGGATGCACTTGGTGATGGCCATATCGCTGAAGTGGCCACCGCACGTACCATCGTGCACTTGGATTATCGCCCATGCGGACTCTTGCTAGTCCAAGAAATGGAGGAGGATCCCTTCATAGCTTCGACGGTACAAAATATCTCTTAACAAGACATGTTTTGCCACTTTCTATTTAAATGATATTTTTGCGACGTGCGTCAATCCAAGTGGGAGGTTACCTAGCTTGAGGTAGTCTCTTATGGGTGTGTACCAATCTTGCTGATCAGAAACCTCGATGGTATGAACTACCAATCCCTCTTGTAGTTTGTCCCTAGCAAAAGATGAGCAGTAACAAACTTGTAATAATAGCGTGATGTTGCTATTAAGGGGAATAGGGGAGAACAAGGACCCCCAGTTGGCATGATTTAGACTATCATAGATTCGAGATAAATTATTCGTAGATGGTTCAATCTGGATCAAGTGGATTCCTGGCATTAGGTCAGAGCTTACATGCTCCATCAGGGATTGCGATAATGTTTTGACTTGAATGGTTGTCATCTCACCAGAAGGGTCTTGCGAGTTTAGTGACCCCAAGGAGGCCATAGTATCCGCAAAATGATTCGATTATTGAGGGAGTGCCTCGATGTCATACCATTCAAGATTTGCCAAGAATTTATCCACAAGGGCTTTGTAGGACTATAGAATTGGGCATTTACATTGGAATAACCTTTTTAATTGGTTGAAAATTAACAGTGAATCACCAAATATGTTCAAGTGTTTGATGTTCATGGTGATTGTTGTCTAAAGACCTATGAGCAAGGCTTCGTATTTGGCATTTTTATTGGTGCATAGGAAATCAATTTTAAATGATAGAGGCATTGTAGCCCTTTGCGGTGTGAAGAATACAATTCCGGCACCACCCCCTTGCTCACATTTAGAAGCATCAAAGAATAAGGTCATGTCGGCCTGTGACTCAGGCTCATCAAAATCTGGTGATTCTGAAACATGGAAGACCCCACCATCGGGTACCTCTATGGTTAGAGGCTGATCATCTTTGAGAGGAGCCTCTGCTAGTTGATCGACGATGACTTGATCTTTGATGGACTTTTGTCCAATGAATTCGATGTCAAACTCCTTCAACAACATGATCCATTTTGTCGTGTGGCTACTGTGATAAGTACGACTCATCATGTACTGCAATGGATTCTCCTTAGACACAACATACGTCATATTACTCAACATGTAGTGGCACAACTTTTTGGTAGAAAATACCATTGCTAAGCATAGCTTCTTGACATATGCATAGTTAAGTTCATAACTAACCAGGGTGCGGCTAAGATAGTAAGTAGTCTGTTCTTTGTGTAGTTCATTTTTTTGGGCTAGCATAGCACCCAGTGCCACCTCAGTAGCTGAGATGTATAAATAGAATGGCACTCCTGGTCTAGGTGGTTCCAATATTGACGATGAAGCTAAGTATTGTTTGATGTCATCGAAAGCTGATTGGAACTCGTCATCCCAGTGAAATGCTACCCCCTTATGTAATAATTTATTCATGGTTCGACACTTGTCAGATAGCTGTGCTATGAAGCGCTTGATTGACACGACCTTTCCCTGTAGGCTTCTAAGCTGCTTGATGGTGGTTGGGGGAAGCATTTCAAGGATTGCCTTGAATTTGTTTGGATCTACCTCGATTCCTCATTTTGAGACTATGAAACCCAAGAGTTTTCTAGATGTGATGCCAAATACACACTTCTTGGGGTTTAGTCTGACTTTATGTTCAATGAGGCGATCGAGGATCTTGCTTAGGTCATCGAGATGATCTGGGTGCAAAAGAGATTTTGCCAACAAATCATCCATATAATCTTCCAAAGTTTTATGCATGTGATCATGGAAGATGTATGTCATAGCGCGTTGGTAGGTGGCTCCAGCATTTTTAAGGTCAAAGGACATGACCTTATAACAAAATGTCCCCCAAGGCATTGTGAACACTGTTTTGAGTTGATCTTCGAGATTGATATGAATTTGGTTGTATCCTGAGAAACAATCCATGAGGGAAAGCATTTTGTGCCCTACTATGGTGTCTACCAATGCGTCGATGCTAGGCAAGGGGAAATCGTCCTTGGGACTCGCTTTGTTTAGATCTCAAAAATTGATGCATATGTGAATCCTCCCATCGGGCTTCTTGACGGGTACCATGTTGGACAGCCATGGTGGGTAATCCACGCAGATGACAAAATGTGCATCCAAAAGCTTTTGTAGCTTGTATTTGAACATTAAGGCTACTATTGGGTGCATCTTACGTAGTTTTTGCTTGACTAAATTTATTGTCAGATCAAGCGTTGGATTATGTGTGACTAGCCGCGGGTCTAGCCCTGACATGTCTTTGTAAGACCATGTAAAAACCTCTTTCTTCTCTTTGAGAAGGGCAATGTAATCGGCTTGCTCTTCGAGGGATAAACTTGTTGGCAATTTTGGGTACCTTGGGTACATTGCCTTTGCTCAAGTGTAGAAGTTGTCATTGATGTCAAGAAGCTCTTGAAGGAATTTGATTTAATGTCAGATTATTCAGAGCATGGACGGTGAGTTTCCAAGAAGATCATAGTAGCTCATTTGCAAAAGATCAAAGAAAAAGACAAGTTAGAAAAAGTATGCAGTAGGCTGGAAAAACTGTCGCGATTTCGCGACATGTTAGAGGAGAGAGAAAGAGCTGGAAAAACTGTCACGATTTCGTGACATGTTGGCAGAGAAGGAGAGCAAGGTGGAAAGTGTCACGATTTCGTGACATGTCGCATTTCGTGACTTGAAAAGAGCAGGAAGGCCGAGAAGGAAAAGTGTCACGATTTCGCGACATATTGCAAGGAAGGTTGTACGGACGAAAAATTGTCACGATTTCGTGACATGTTGCAGGAGAGAGAGTCCGAAAGGAAAAGTGTCACGATTTCGCGACATAATGCAGAAGAGAGAGTTCGAAAGAAAAAGTGTCATGATTTCGTGACATAATGCAGAAGAGAGAGAAAGAAAAAGTGTCACGATTTCGCGACAAAAGACGAAGTGAGGACTGTCACAATTTTGCCACATGCTAGAACTCGAAGTGAGAACTGTCATGATTTCATGACATGCAGCAAAGGGAAGAGTCTGAAATGAGAAGCATCGCGATTTCGCGATAGGCTACAAAGAAAGCGTACGGAAGCTGAAAGCGTCGCGATTTCGTGACAAGATGAAGGAAAAGCGTACGGATGGAAGGAGAAGGCAAAAAGATAGCGTATGGATGCAGAAAGTGTCATGATTTCGTGACGGGAAATAAAGATAGCGCACGAATACAGAAAGTGTCACGATTTCATGATAGGCAGAAAAGATAGCAGACGGTAGTAGAATTGTCACGATTTTGCAACAAAAACTGAAAGCATGTCTTCCATAGGTGAAGTGTCACGATTTCGTGACAAAAGTAGAGAGGAAGGCTATGAAGACAAAAGCGTCGCGATTTCGTGACATGTTCCAGTTTCATGGGCGTAAGGCAGAGAAGAGCTTAAGGCAGTGAAAGTGTCACGATTTCGTGACATGTTCCAGTTTCGCGGGTGTAAGGCAGAGAGAAGCTCAAGGCAGCGAAAGTGTCACGATTTCGTGACATGTTCCGTTTTTGCTAGTGCAAGCCAAGAAGAGGATAAGAAAGCGAGAAGTGTCACGATATCGCGACAAGAGCTTAGTCAAAGTCGTCAAAGGCTAAAGTGTCGCGATATCGCGACAAAAGCCAAAAGAAAGTGTACGGCTGCAAAGGTGTCGCGATATCGCGACATGTTGTAGTTTCACGGCAGAAGCTACAAAAAAGTTGCAGAAGTAGTGAAGCCGACAAAGTTAAATTTGGGCCGACGACGATTAGGGTTTGCAGCCGACGTAGTTTAGGGTTGTGCAGCCGACTAAGATCAAGGTTTTGATCTTGAAAGTATCAGTATATAAGGAGGGCTGTTTGGAGAGTTAAAGTATCGATTTTGGGTGTGCGTTCGAAGAGCGGCATTCATAGACTGTGCGAAGAGAAGAAGTTCGATCATCGAGAGCAGAGTGCATTCTGTCGAATCTTCCAAGTGAGAGAGATCGCAAGGAAGCAGAGTGCATGAAGGCTATGCGGCTGTGATTGCGTAGAGGTGCAAAGGTCAAAGTTTGATCAAGTGCAGCTATGATTGCGCAAAAAGAGCGAAGGACTGTGTTTTTGTGTAGACCAAAAAAAGAGGACAAAGACATTTGTGCCAGACCGAAGGACTGTGTTTGGTGCAGATCAGAGAAAGAGATCGAGGACATTTGTGCTAGACCGAAGGACTGTGTTTAGTGCAATTTCGAGGACCAGCTTTGGAGGTGATAGAGTTGAGGACAGAGGTCTCCAGCCAGAGTAGGGAAGACAGGTGTCTTCTATGGATAGAGTTCCATTTGCTAAGGGCAGAGGAGGCAGAGGTCTTCTAGAGGATCACCAGCCAGAACAGAGCTAGGGGATTGGTGTCTCCTTTGGGTTGGTGCCCATAAACATTGTAATCGGGAAAGGTATTCCCAGATTTGATTTGATAAAATTTAGTGAAATATTTTATCCGTGGAGTAGCCCGCATTGGGTGAACCACGTAAATTGTTGTGTCTCTATTGTGGATGGTGTTTTGTGCATTGCTTTGATTACTGCTATTGATACTGCTTTCTATACACTACATAATATTGAATTGAAAGTTGATTTGAAGGAAAAAGTAAAAAGCGGTCTTATACTGTTCACCCCCCCTCTCAGTATAAGCTTGTGTTCTTCAATTGGTATCAGAGCGGGTGCCTTCGAAAAGTTTAACAGCTTGAAGGAAAAGCTAGCAAAGAACACAATGGATTATTCAAGTGGCAATGCAGCACCTATTCTTGATGGATCAGATTTTGGTCTTTGGAGTGCAAGGATGAAGGTTTATCTAATGGCACTTGGGAATGAGGTTTGGGAAGTGATTGAAGATGGGTACACTATTCCTGAAAATGGTCCTTATACTAAAGAAGATAGGCTCCTACATCACAACAATTCAAAAGCAATGAATGCAATCCTGAAGGGTTTACAGAAGGCAGATCTTACCAAGGTGATTCACTGCAAGACAGCTAGTGAAATGTGGAAACAGATGCAGGTGGTTCACACAGGTGATGTAAATGTCCGAAAGGCCAAGTTGAGACACTTCAAAGGTATGTTTGAACAACTCAAGATGAATGATGATGAAAATATTAGTGACTACATGCTTCGTATGGATGAGGTTGTTAACTCCATGAAAGACTTAGGTCTTGAGCTTGCTGAAAATGATGTTTGTGATAAGATTTTAAGATCTCTTCCTAATAGATTTAGTGAAAAGATTTTTGCTATTGAGGAAGCTAAAGATTTGGATAAGTTGAAAAAGGATGAGCTCCATAGTATACTTGCAGCATTTGAGTTGAGAACTCAAGTGAAGGTTGATGTCAAGAAAGAAGCAGCTTTCAAAGCTACCAAGAAATCCAAGGGTAAACAACTTCAAGAGAGTGATGAGTCTTCTAGTGATGAAGAGGCATATTACAGCAAGAAAGACAAGTTCTCTAGAAAGCACAAAAGCATGAAAAATATAAGATGTTTCAATTGTGGAAAGTTTGGTCATTATGCTACTGACTGTACTATTTCCAAGAATGAAAGTGATGAAGAGAAACAGGATTCTAAGAGCAAGGATTCTGAAAAGCACAAGCATCACAGGAAGAACAAAGATGAGCACAACAATCACGGAAAGAGGTATTCTCACAAGCACAAGAAGAGTTTCTACCTGGACAAAGCAAGTAAGTGTTCTAGTAGTGATAGTGAAAGTTCTTCAAGTGATAGTGAAAATGAGATGTTGTTCATTTCAAAAAAGAGGAAGAACCGAAACATAGATTCATTATCATGAAATGTTTTAGATGTGGAAATTTTGGTCACCTTGAGGATGATTGCACAAATAATGAATTGGTTACTAGTATGTATGAGGATGCTTCAAAAAACTATAAGGAAGATGCATGTATGGTTTTTGAAAAGGGTAGCACCTCTAGTGATAAGAAATCTGGAAAAGACTCTGATGATTCAGAAAGCAAACAAATAAAGGATCTTGAAAGTGAACTTAGTAGTGCTCTTAGTGCTTTGAAAAAGGAAAGAAAGAAGAATGCCAGACTCCAGGATAAGTTAGATGAATGTTGTATGGAAAGAGATGATCTTATAGAAAATCTTGATTTCTCTATAGCTAAGACTCAAGAACTCAAGGTTGAGTTAGAGTCCAAGGTTCTTAAATATAGTGAGTTGGAACAAAAAATGGCTTCTTTGGAAGTGGAAACTAAAGAGTACAAGGATAAGCTGTACAGGTTTCAAGATAGCTCCAAAAGGGTTAAGTCTCTCATCAAAGGTCAAAGAAAACCAACAGATAAAATAGGCCTTGGTTTTGTTGAGCCGCACAAGGAACAGGTTGGGGAATCTAGCAAGAGATTTCAAAAGGAAGAGAGTTCTGATGAAGAAAGTACTTCAGATCATGAGTCCATGAGTGATAGATGCGCAGAAATAGAAAACGAAATTCAGATTGAGAAGAAGAAGTTTTCGGGACCCAAGAGGTCGAATAAAAGAAAATTTCACGATAGATGTTTTGCGTGTCACAGGTTTGGTCACATGGCTGTACATTGCATGGCTCAAGTGAAGAAAGTAAATGACAAATTCAGAAGTGCTAGTTTCTTTCGAGGGTATTGCTACTCTTGTCAATAGTTCGGGCACAAGGCAGTTTATTGCAAGGCAAATAATAGGAACAGGTTTGGTCAGAACTGGTGGATTCAAAAAGTAGGTATGCCTAAAAGAAATAACTTTGTTACTTGTTATAAGTGCAACAATGAAGGTCACACAGCTAGACAGTGTAGAGCTGAACTTCCAAGGTACAAGAACAGAAATAGTAGTATGAACAGGTCCAAGGATCAAGGCATGGATAAGAACAGTGACAGGAACAAGAACAAGAATATTGACAAAGAATTCAAAAGAAGGCCCGGCAAGGAAATTGTAGACGCTGATGATGATCAGTGCCTAATGGGAGTTTTACTCCCACCCCTATTTTAATCACCTCATCAGGAGGTGGGGGAGGGACTAAGCTAAGAGGCTCATTCTTAGTCCCAAGCCCCAAAGGTGACCCTTTGCCATTGATGACAAAGGGGGAGAGATATGAGTAAGGGGGAGAGCTTCAAGTGAAGAGAAGAGCTTCAAGTTAGGGGGAGCAAAACCTCAAAGGCAGATTCTCGGTGTTAGCACAGCTGGTTTCAGTTTTGGCTCTTGAGATGTGTTTTCAGTAAAGGTTTGCCATCAATGACAAAGGGGGAGATTGTTGGCAATTTTGGGTACCTTGGGTACATTGCCTTTGCTCAAGTGTAGAAGTTGTCATTGATGTCAAGAAGCTCTTGAAGGAATTTGATTTAATGTCAGATTATTCAGAGCATGGACAGTGAGTTTCCAAGAAGATCATAGTAGCTCATTTGCAAAAGATCAAAGAAAAAGACAAGTTAGAAAAAGTATGCAGCAGGCTGGAAAAACTGTCATGATTTCGTGACATGTTAGAGGAGAGAGAAAGAGCTGGAAAACTATCATGATTTCATGACATGTTGGTAGAGAAGGAGAGCAAGGTGGAAAGTGTCATGATTTCATGACATGTCACATTTTTACGACTTGAAAAGAGCAGGAAGGCCGAGAAGGAAAAGTGTCATGATTTCATGACATATTGCAAGGAAGGTTGTACGGATGAAAAATTGTCACGATTTCATGACATGTTGCAGGAGAGAGAGTCCGAAAGGAAAAGTGTCATGATTTCATGACATAATGAGAAGAGAGAGTCCAAAAGGAAAAGTGTCACGATTTCATGACATAATGCAGAAGAGAGAGTCCGAAAGAAAAAGTGTCACGATTTCGTGACATGCTGCAAAAGACGAAGTGAGGACTGTCATGATTTCGACATGCTACAGGACTGTCACGATTTCATGACATGCAGCAAAGGGAAGAGTCTGAAATGAGAAGCGTCATGATTTTATGATAGGCTACAAAGAAAGCGTACGAAAGCTGAAAGTGTCACGATTTCGTGACAAGATGAAGGAAAAGCGTATGGATGCAGAAAGTGTCACGATTTCATGACAGGCAGAAAAGATAGCGTATGGATGCAGAAAGTGTCATGATTTCATGACAAAAGCAGAGAGGAAGGCTATGAAGACAAAAGCATCACGATTTCGTGACATGTTCCAGTTTCGCGGGCGTAAGGCAGAGAAGAGCTTAAGGCAGCGAAAGTGTCACGATTTCGTGACATGTTCCAGTTTCGCGGGTGTAAGGCAGAGAGAAGCTCAAGGCAGCGAAAGTGTCGTGATTTCGTGACATGTTCCGTTTTCGCTAGTGCAAGCCAAGAAGAGGATAAGAAAGCGAGAAGTGTCACGATATCGCGACAAGAGCTTAGTCAAAGTCGTCAAAGGCTAAAGTGTCGCGATATCGCGACAAAAGCCAAAAGAAAGTGTACGGCTGCAAAGGTGTCGCGATATCGCGACATGTTGTAGTTTCACGGTAGAAGCTACAGAAAAGTTGCAGAAGCAGTGAAGCCGACAAAGTTAAATTTGGGCCGACGATGATTAGGGTTTGCAGCTGACGTAGTTTAGGGTTGTGCAGCCGACTAAGATCAAGGTTTTGATCTTGAAAGTATCAGTATATAAGGAGGGCTGTTTGGAGAGTTAAAGTATCGATTTTGGGTGTGCGTTCGAAGAGCGGCGTTCGCAGACTGTGCGAAGAGAAGAAGTTCGATCGCCGAGAGCAGAGTGCATTCTGTCGAATCTTCCAAGTGAGAGAGATCGCAAGGAAGCAGAGTGCACGAAGGCTATGCGGCTGTGATTGCGCAGAGGTGCAAAGGTCGAAGTTTGATCAAGTGCAGCTGTGATTGCGCAAAAAGAGCGAAGGACTGTGTTTTTGTGCAGACCAAAAAAAGAGGACAAAGACATTTGTGCCAGATCGAAGGACTGTGTTTGGTGCAGATCAGAGAAAGAGATCGAGGACATTTGTGCTAGACCGAAGGACTGTGTTTAGTGCAATTTCGAGGACCAGCTTTGGAGGTGATAGAGTTGAGGACAGAGGTCTCCAACGGAGCAGGGAAGACAGGTGTCTTCTATGGATAGAGTTCCATTTGCTAAGGGCAGAGGAGGCAGAGGTCTTCTAGAGGATCACCAACCAGAACAGAGCTAGGGGATTGGTGTCTCCTTTGGGTTGGTGCCCATAAACATTGTAATCGGGAAAGGTATTCCCAGATTTGATTTGATAAAATTTAGTGAAAGATTTTATCCGTGGAGTAGCCCGCATTGGGTGAACCACGTAAATTGTTGTGTCTCTATTGTGGATGGTGTTTTGTGCATTGCTTTGATTACTGCTATTGATATTGCTTTCTATACACTGCATAATATTGAATTGAAAGTTGATTTGAAGGAAAAAGTAAAAAACTATCTTATACTGTTCACCCCCCCTCTCAGTATAAGCTTGTGTTCTTCAAGACTTACCGCCAACTTGATGATTTACGAATTCATTGGATCAGATTCGATGTCTACGTCAGTCATCTATTCAACTGACATGTGGGACCCATCCTCCAACTAGTGTGGAGTTGGGATTAGGTGGATATCATTTACTAAAATTAGATCTACGTTGGTAACTTCAGGTTCCTCTTCAGCATGGAAGACATCTTGAGTCTGTCCTAGGGTGAAATGGAACATCCCACTGCAAGGCCAGTATTCTGATGGGGATGGTGGTGAGTCAGCGTGATCCCATTCTATAGCATCTAAGTCTAGATACAATGGTTGTGTTGGATTGGCTGGATTGCGGATGGGGGTGGTTAAGTCAATGGAGATCATGTTGATGAAATGATTTTGGTCTCCATTACGTGGGTGTGGTGACTCGGAAATCCTTGGTGATATTTGTGCTTCGGATTTTGCTCTAGGGGTATTGGAACAAATGGATCGGCCTTATGTGTAGATAAAAGGACAGGGTCTACCCTTGGCACTGATGGCTCTATAGGGTCTCTAGGTGAAAAGGACTCTATGTATGCCTAAAGTGGTAGGTGCAGTAGTTGGTCCAACTACGCCTGCTTTAGGTGCCACCTATGCCTTGGCCCTATGTTTAGCTGTTCAAACATGTTGTCAATGTCCAAGGGATATTGCTACTGTCGCATGTGATTGAGATATGCCATCTCAATATCATCTTCATAATCACTATCAAAGATACATAAACCTTTGGCTTTTACAACTATTTGCAACATGTGAGGCTCATCTTGCTCAAGCAAACTAATCTGGTACCATCAGGGTTGTTTCGCTCTCTACGGGAGGACCTGATTCTCTTGAGGTGGCATTTGCTCGATTGGAGCATTAAAGGGGAACATTGTCATGAATCTCTCCTGATAATCATCTATGGGCGTCACTTGTGAGTGATTTCTATCAGACTCGAAAGGGTCCCAAGGCACTACCTCATACTATGACTCGTCTTCTAAAGATCCTTATTGACCTTGTCTATATCCCTCTTGTAGGTGACTCCTCGAAATTTCTCCTTTCTTGATCGAAGGGAAAGGGTTGTTAAGGTCAACAAGGTTGGTTTTTAGCAATGGGAGATAATACCCCAATGTGTATGTCGTGTTAGGATTTCCATATGGATCTTGTGCCAACCTATCCTTGTTGCCTAGCCCTAGGATTTGCATGTTATCTACCAAGATGTCAAGGGGCATAGGGTGGTTGAACCCTACTCCTAACTTGTCATATGGCATCTGATATCTTGGTTGGAAAATAACATGCACTCCCTGTTCATACCTGCCCAACCCATATCCATGCCAATTACATTGGCCAAGATATCTCAAAGTGAAGTCTAGATTGGAAAAATAGTTAACGTCCTCCGCAAAAGGATCTTCATCTTCTTCCTCCTGCAGGTAAGGCTCAATGCCATTGTTGAGGCCCCCATATACAAAGTTTGTTTGGTTTGGTGGGTAGCCCAAAGTGACAACAGTGCCTATGGGGAGGTGAGGTCTCCCCATGCCCTGCATGGACTCAAGCTTGGGCGTTGCTACGATGTTCCACACTAGGCACTCCCCCAGGCCCGTATTGGCCATCTCAAAGGTGATCGCTGGCAGTGGAGGGTGAGGGAATGAGAGTTCTTCCTAGGTCAACTCCATGTAAGGTGAACTAGGCATCTCGACTTCCATTCGAATAGGCATATCTTCAGTAGATATGGTTGAGACTAATGGTGGTGCCTCTTCCAAGGGTTTCTTCCCATTGTCCTTCGGTGTGGCCATCATAGGTGGCATCATTGGTGAAGGACTAGACGATGAAGATGGACCCAACTAGGTATTTGAGGGACTTAACAATGGGGATCTATGCGGAATTGGACCATGTTTGGATGGATTCAACTAAAAGTCCAAATGTGTCGATGGAAGGGTTGATTGTGGCATCATTTGTACCGTATTGCAATACTTGATGGGCTCTAAGTCTACCAGGACTACATGCACCTATCCTTTGAATGTGTACTTTAGGCACTGATGAGCTATTGAAGGGACACACTTCATGTCCATGATCCACAACTTGCCCAACAAGATATTATAGGCCATCTCACCTTCCAAGAAGTGGCACAATGTAGGAATAGTCTTTTGTCCCACTTGGATGGGTAGGACAATTGTGCCAACCTTCGATCATATCGCATCATTAAATGCTTGAAGAGTATAGGTGGAGGCCACAATGTGAGATACGGGAAACTTAAGGTGTTTCAAAACTATTGTTGTGATTATATTGTTGGACGAGCCAGTGTCCACCAACACCCTTTTAAACAGAATCCCGTTGACCCACGCATTGACGTGTAGGGGTGGATCCGCCATATCACCAGTCACCGATTTCAGTTCATCTTCTCTAAAGGTGATGACTGGTTTTGTACATCATTTTACATGTCCCACAAAGTTATTGAAAGAGTTTTCTTCGTGGGGCTATAGCTCAATGGATTTTAATATATCCATTAGAGCCTCCCGATGGGGCGATGATTGTTGAATGAGCTCATAGATGGAGAGCCTAGCCGATGTGGTCCTTAAACTTTGTGTAAGTCTAGTCTGAATCGTGGCCACTGGTATAGGTGGGGGAGGTTGCATAGGGTGCTGTTGAGGTTGTGAAATTGCTAGAACCTCTCATGTAGCCACCACGGGGGTAGCTGTGCTTGGGTATCTCTTGTTCTGAGTCACTATGCTTATCATCCCCACATACCCCTACATGGGGTAGTTCTGTGTCACCTCATTGACTTGAAGGGTTTTTGCCTATGCATCATGGGCAGGCAGGGGGTATTTGAATACCCCCATCTTTTGGTTGTTTTGCACCATGGGGTTATCCACCGCCAGCGTCTTGTTGTCTATTAGGTCTTGCACGAAGCTCTTGAACTTCCAACATGCGTAAAGGTCATGTCCTTTTTGCCGATGAAATCTACAGTACAAGTCTTCCCTATAGCTCTTAGGTTTTGATGCTTTGGGGTCTATGGGTCGAATTTCTGGCAGGTTTATCAAGTTTTCCATGGAAAAACGGTCAAAAAATGAGTCTTTGGACTCTATGAAGGGTGTGAACTATTGCCTAGGGCAACACTGTTGATTTTGCTCTTGCCTATGATTTTCCTTCTCATAGCTGTCAAGAGGAACTACCTAATAGTTAGCCTGTGAGGATGTCTTCTATGTAGGCTTTTGTATGTTTATGGCAACCTGATTGACCACTGCGGCTTTTGGTTGCATTGACCCAATTTTGGCATTCTTTGGCCACTCTTTCTTACGTGGCTTGGAAATCTTGCCATCCTGTATCTTGATCTCCTCAATGATTCTGGATTGCATCAGGGCTTCCTCGAGAGTGGCGTATTGTTGTAGCTGCAATAGCACAGAGATTGACCTTAAACAACTTTTCGAGAACATTTGGGTCAGGTCAGCCATGGGAGGGAGGTAAGGTAGCTTTGAAAGCAACATCCTCCATCGATTTCCATAAGCCGCATGGTCTCTTCCTCATACTTCTTGAGGCTAGCTAGGTCACTTAATGATGCCTTATTATTAGTATTAAAGGGAAAAAATTTGAGGAACGTGTCCACTAGCTGGTCTAGGTTGCTGATGCTATGCTTTGGCAACTGGGTAAACCAATCCGAGGTAGGGCCTGTGAACATGGTTATAAATGTTCTTAGAAGTAAAGCATCATTGTACTAAATGCCAAAGCATTGGCTCAAGAATCTCGTCACGTGCTCTTGGGCATCCTCCTCCCCTCTAAATATTACCAATTGGGGCATTTTAAAGTGTTCAGGGTATGAGGGTGCAAGCACTGAAGGATGCACAGGGTGATTGCAGAGCTGGCATAAAGTGGGCTTTTGGGGCCCAGAAGTCTTAGTCTCCATAGACTCTAAGTGCTCTAGTAGCACTTTGTATGCATCGAAATATTTGATTTCTTCCTCTTTTGTTTGTTCCTGTTGCGGGTTGTGGGGAACTTGAGGCCTATGGAGGGGTAGCTGGACAACACCCCCATTGCCTTGGTAGGGTGTTTCAACCCGCTCTTCTTGCTTGAATTCCTCATAGGCTTATTGAGGAGTTCTTGGGCATGACCTATAAACATGGGTGGGTTCCTATGGAGGGTGCCCATCATTGGCTCTAGGGGTGATCTCCCACTCAGATCTAGGGGGTCTTGGAGGAAGCATTTGATAAGGTCACGAAGACCTATCTCACACCAAGGGGTTGTGCCTCTCATACAACTCTGTCTTATGTGTGCGAGGGGTTGGGACCCTCTCAGGCACAATGTTCTGGAGTAATTCATTTGTCTAAAACTGAATGCACTCTTTGCTAAGGCAATACAAGTGCTCTAACTGTTGTTGGTCTTGCCTGAGATGCATGATTTATGCTTGGTGGGTGGCATGTTTAGGAAATGCCAAGTAAATTTGTTCTATAGTCTTGTGTTTAGGAAACCTATATGCCTCTCCTACATGTCTATCTCGATCGTGGTGATCCGAGATCTCTATGAGTCGCTTTCCTCTATCAAGGTTAGCAGCATTCAGTGTGTTATCCTAATAAATAGCATGTGCGGAGGCACATTGATCCCATGTTGCGTATTGCTATTGATGAATGTAGTGGTCTTCCTCGTGCTCCCTTTCATATATGTGAAAGGGGCGGCCAGAGGTGGCTCGCCCTGTCTGAAGATCCTTGTGCTATGGATTTGGCCTATTGTTTCTGACAGTAATAAGGGGTAGAGGAGGGATGACGTAATCATGTGGCCCCTCCTTATGGACCCTATGTTGTTCTAGTGCTTCATTGTGCGGTGGCCACTCATAACGAGTGTCTAAGGGAGCCCTCTCGTCTATGTTGAGTGCCACGTGTATGGACTCCTCCTAAAAGGGTCTATGTTGAGTGGGAGTGCCCCTCAAAGGGGTGCCTCTATAGTCCCATTCTATAATGGCATGATGTGGACTATCTTGTGGTTAGTCCGCCAAGGTGGTATGACCAAGTCCTCGAGGCTATATCAGAGGCGACTTGTGCCCCTTTGTACACTTTCTATAGCTTCTACCTATGATTGGGCTTGGCTATGGGTGTACACCATGGTGGTGTTTATCTAAAGATGTGTATGTTTTTATATTCTTTATGATTTTTTTATGATACACTAAACACAAGGGAACCACACAATAAAAACAATGATTATCTTGTTTATGGATTAAAAGTGTGCCCTAAATCTGGTTCGGTGTGTTTTGATTTTTGTTTTTAAAACCTTGTAAAGAAATTTTTGTTGTATATGCAATATGAGGGTTCTTATATCTCCCAAAATGGTCGCCCCTTCAATATACCATTACCAGGATTTTATACCGAACCTCTCTATATACCCGCCCTTATGTGAGGGAGACTATTGGTACGTGAGAGCAGAACAGTACGTGGAACATAGGCGGTATGGAAGGGGAATCACTTTATTTTGAAACCTACCATAGAAGACTTATCCTCATGCATTGGGAATCACCCCAGATACACTTGGTCAGCTTTCTTTAGGATTTACGTCTAGCAACAATAGTGATTAGGGTTATGTATGCAAGATTCAATCCAAGGTGGTGATGAAATCCATCATTGGTCTTGATCAAGTGTTGGGGTTTTACGACCAATGCCTTGATGTTTAGATTATCTCGTGGTGTGTGGGGTTCTTTTTACTTGCAAAAAGAAAGAAATCATGTAGTAAAATTTCCTATGCAAGCAAAGAAACAAAAAAATCATAGAAACTAAGACAGAAAATTACAGAGTGTTCAGACAACCTATCTCTTCCCTGCCCACATCATATGCCTATGAGTTTCTACTCAAAACATGCATAGAGAGCTAATCATCTCAGGGTGGAATGAATAGTAGATTTTTATTTTTCATAGGCTGGGATGAATGCATATTCATCCTTGGGTGGCACGAATTCTAGTTTGTATTCGTCACATGGTGGTACGAGCAACAGTCCAGCGCTTGAAGGATTAACACCTGAAAGCAAAAACACACAATTTTGATCAAAAATTTGATACCAAAATCAAGGGACAGGGTCCCACCAAGATCGCCACTGAAATCACGAGGATATGAAATCCCGATATGTGTGGGTGTACTGGGATGCGGTGCAAACAAAATAAAAGCATACGAAATGCTAAGTCCAAAGTGCATGAAAAAGGGAAAACAAATGAACTGAAATGAGATATAAAGTAAATGTAAAGTGCAACCCTTCTCTTTATTAATTTTGCTTTGAGACTAGGTTACAATACGTCTCCTTCCTTTTTAGGAGCTAGGAGCATTAGATATAGCTTTGTTACACCATGGATGGTACGCTTCCCTTCGGGATCTTCCACATGCCCACATTTGAAATGGGTAGGCCAAAACATCACCATCACTTGCATGAATGCATCTGTAGTTCCTTACTTCCCCTCCTGTGTTGAGATCCTACATTCAAAGAAACAACAAATGATTAGTAGCACTTGCGGATGGAGGGAAATATGCAATCCCCATGGCCTCCGGTTAATGCATGCATGAAACAATTAAAACGGTAATCAAAACATGTCAGAATAAAATGAAATTTGGACAGAAGCATGTAATCACTATCAAAAACACACTGCAAAAGGAACAATCAAGAAATTTGCTGTAGATTTCTAATCGCTCCGGGGTGGGATGATTAGGACTGTCATAAACTATCAGAAAGCCACCTCCTAAATTTACCATCCATAGGCATCCAAAACACTTGTAAAGTTGGGGTTCGGCAAAATAGGGCATTTTGGGACAACCCAGAAGGTCATATTTGGCCGATTCTACCCTGGTCGCCCTGTATATGAAAGCACTCCCTATATGTTAGTGAAAGCGAAAAGCAATGAAAACACAGTCAAAACTCATCAGAATGGCATGAAATTTGAATGGAAGCATATGTGAAATATATAAAATGAAATACAAAAGAAAAAGTAGGGAAATCTACTATATATTTCTAATCGCTCCGGGGTGGGGCGATTAAGACTGTAGTAGTGTGGGGGGGCGCCTGGGGGCAGGACGCCCACCATTTGGGGATTGGTTTTGGCACCAATACCCTTGGGATGGGTCCAAAACTATCTAGGGGGTTGTGTCAACAAATTGGGTGGGATATTATGGCCAAATGTTTGGGTTTTGGGTCCGAATTGTGCTTCTAATGTTCACCTGATAACCTCCCTTCCAAAAGAGAGATCAAGGATGTAAGAATAACAATGAAGGTGAGGGTATAATTCGGTAGCACTTTGTTGCTCCAAATTTTCCTCTTCTGTTATCATTTTTTGGGGTGAGAAGACTCACCATTGTATAGACCTAGGGTCTCTCTCTTTGAATGCGCATGCGAGGGCACCACTTGGCTTGCTTGCCCTATTTTGGGAGAAAATATTCTTCCCTAATTTAAAGTAGCCTTGCATGAGGCCTCTATAATCAAGGCATGCTTGAATGAAGTCTCTCTCTCTGATTTGAAGTCGTTCCTCGTAATTGCATGCCTTGAAGGCACAGTTAAGTGGCAGACCTATCGAGGTTTGAATTTTTGCCAGTCAAACCTACTAATCGTCCCACCCTGGGATGATTCTTGCTAATCATCCCAGGGTGGGATGAGTAGGGAGTAAAGTGCTAAAAAGGTGCCAATTTGACCTTTGACCTTCCAAAACTGCTGTGGGAGTGGTTAGGACCATTGTTTAACCTCTGGGGGCTGCCCTAGGGGCTATGTATGTCAATTCGATCAGTGCTTGTCATCACATAATCAGATTGGTGTATTACACATTTAATTAGGCAATCCCTCTAATGTTTTCCTTTTAAATGGATAATACTAGTCCCATGTAAATTTAATTCTTTATTTTAGATAGGAGGATCTATCTTGGTTTGTAAATCAAGGTCATAGTGCCATCTTGAGAGCTTCATTCAACAATATGATTTCAACTAAACCATCTTGAGTGCATTTCATCCATGAAGCAAGTTTCATTACATCTTATCCTTAGGTTTAAAGCATTACACAAAACCTTCTTTTTATATGGATTTGTGTTCCATTCAAGAGTAACGAAATAATAAGAAAATCCAATTTGCCCCTTAAGATTTGGTTTCTTTAGCATGAATATAAATGGTGATGTATATGGAAAGGTGCATCATTCATAAATAGTATCCCACAATATTATAGTAAATTAGACAAAAGCCTTTGATTCATTAACACATTTAAGTAAACATCCATCCTTTACATGAGACTATTATTGTACAATTATTCATCATTACCCATTTAATTCCAAAAATAAATGATACAATTGAATCACATTAAATTGTCACTATATTAGAAATTGAGCATCCTTTTCTAGCATCCATACATCATTAACCTACTAAAAACTTAGCATACATTATAGTGCATGAACATAAACATTACATCAAGCATATAACATCTCATTAACATAAATCATTATTATTTTTTAAATAAAAGCAACATCCACAAGATATAATAAAGTAAACCATAAATTAGAGTGACACAATGATTTATCCTAGGAAACCCTAATGGGAAAAACCCAGCCTCCAAAATATTTTCTTCCTCATTTTCATAAACTTAAATGGCAAACTTTACAATAATAGCAGGGCATCTACCGACCCTTCTCTTCAAATATAAGTCAAAGTATACAACAATTCATTTTTGACCTATTGATGTAATTAAGGAATCACCCAATCCCTTCATCTATGACATCAATATAAAATTCACAATACCATTAAAGAATATCTAGTTCTTAAGGCATTTATCATATTACACTATTCATGAAAAGTCATTGGATTATATTTTGGAGATATCATATTTCGAGGGAGCCCTAAAAGACCCCTCAAGAATGAATCCCAAATTCATTCTTCATGATTAATTTATAATAAATCCCTTGTGTGATGGATTGAAAGTACCATACCTTTAAAACCATCAATAACCATTTCTTAAGAAATAATTTCCAAATTCACTCTTTTGATTGAGTCACAATCAATCCCTTGAATTTAGATTTCCATACCTTTAATTTATTTACTCAATATTATTTATGATAATATTATCCATTAGTGGATATTCTTGTAATAATAAGTTATTCTTGAGATAGATTACAAATATTCTAGAGTTAGAATTGTAGATGTGACCAAGTTTATTCTAAACTAATTAGTAGTTATTAGTATATGGTTGGTCAATACCCAATGTTATCCATTGGCTAAAGTCACCCCACATCCATTTACTTCCATATAAAATTAGATATCGGTTTAATAAACTTATTGACTATATATAACCACTCCTTTCATTTGATTTGGTTTCTTTCAACTTATTAGGTACTCTTTATTTTGAGAGAGTTACTAGAGTATATATTCTTATTGATTCTACAAACTAATATACTAAGATAATCCTTTTTCTATTTCTAATCGTTTATGAGAAGGTTTTCAATATTGTGGCTATTTTAAGCCTCTCTTTACTTGAGAGTATAGTATATTTCTAATTTATTATATCTATTATCTATCGTTAGGCCATTGCCCATGGCACATAGTGGCCATCCAAGTTATGTTTATCGAATGACACTTCCATTATGTTTTTAAATCTTATGCCGCCATATAAAGGCCTTACGCATTACCTTCCAATATTTTACAACATAGGCATGTAGTGTGTGTCTTAGCACTTTCGCATTAAGCCTAGAAAATAAATTGTACAAAAATATTATCACTTTATGTCATTCGAGTACCAAAAAACCATGTCATATGACCCGCACTAGGTAGCAGGTAAACCATGTTGCTCAACCAAACTAGTCTAGGATGTACAGTTCATCATCCAACTACTAATCAAAGTTTAGAGAGGTTCCATGTGTCCCAAGGTGAGTGCACGACTACCACTTAGGTGGCCTAGAGGGAGGTTGAATTAAAGTAGGTTTCTCTACTCGATAGGTGTCAGTAAAATTAGTTCTTTTGGTAAGTTTTGGCATTTTTGCCACATTATTTTGATTGTTGATTATTCCTACATAAAATGTTGAAGTTCTCACTCCTTTACAGGTTTTGATGCAAAAAATAGCTATGTCTGAAGACTGTCGCGATATCACGACAAAAAGCAGCATGGAGAGCACAGTTTCAAAATCGTTGTGATATCGCGACATGTCATGTTATTGCGGGTCTGTTGAGGAGAGATAAGTCAAAAGCAAAGGTGTCACGAAATCGTGACCTATCATAGTTTCACGATGCAAAAGGCAGAAAAGGGCTAAGCAGCAAAGTTGTCACGATTTCGCGACGTGTTCCAAAATCATGGTCAAAATGGTCAACGGAGGTAGCGCAACAAAATTGTTGTGATTTCGCGACATGTCACGTTTTCATGACTTACAATGGCCATGGAGCAGAGTAAGAGAAAAGGTCACGAAATCATGACATAACTAAGCAAAGGATGATGATAATGAATCTCGTAGTGATTTCATGACAGAATAGTAAATGACGCACAAAAGGCGAAAGACGTCGCGATATCGCAACGTGTTGCGTGGTCGCGACAAAGTTGAAACAAATGCATAAGGCATGAAAGGCATTGTGATTTCACGACATTTGTGGAGATGAATTCCAACAAGAAAAAGACGTCGCGATATCGTGACAGGAAGTGGCAACACTAAAGAAGACAAGGAAATGTCACGATTTCGTGACATATTGGGGCGGAAGGACCAAGTGCAGAGAATTGTCATGATTTTGTGACATGTCGCGTTTTTGCGAAGAGGAAGCAAGGAGGTAGCCAGATTGTACAGAATGTTGCAATTTCGTGACATGACGAATTTTCGCGGTCAAGAGCAATAAATTCCAAGGAGATAGAACCTGTCGTGTTTTCGCGACATGCTGGAGATTAAAGAATCACTTGAGGCAAGAGTGTCATGTTTTCGTAGGTTGAGAGCAGGACCGTACAAGGCAAGAGGAAATCGTCGTGAAATCGCGACATGTCAAATTTTTGCGACATGGTTGATTTTTGCGGTCCGAAAGTGACAAAGTGTACGGAGCAGAGAAATGTCGTGATTTCACGACATGTCACATTTTTGTGACCCGTTAGATTTTTGTGCCAGAAAGTAGTTCAAACGGCCTGATGAAGCATTGCGATTTCCAAAGATTAAAATCACTCCAAAATTAAATGTTTTACTGCTTTCTAATGTATACAAGGTAGAAGAATGTGTCCAAGCCACTAGAATTGAAAATGCCTCCATTATTCAAAGCTTCTGTTCGTAATTTCTCTAACGGTTCAAACATGTTTCAAGAATGACCATTTAATGAAGATGACCGGTTCCTTATTCCATTTAATTTTTGGTTTCTCCGAGGCTGGTTTAAGGGGATCATTTCCTTGTTTCTATTGCACATTTTGTAGATCTCGAGGAGGTTTGTTGCATATTTTAAATGCTGTAAACAGTTAAGACTTCTATATAAATCAATGTAGATCTCAGAAAGAGATATCGAGAAAGAGAATTTTGCTGAAAGCTTTGAAGTTACTTGCATAAATGAAAGATATTTGACCTCTGATTTTGCAAGCAACTGTCTGTGTGATTTTTCCTTCTATCATATGCATTCCTACTTTATGCTCGTATTTATTATCTGCTGCTTAATTTGAATTCTGCATTTGAGTTTAAATATTGCTAGTGAGGAAGTGAGTTCTGGAATGTGATCTTGGAGGTTTTCTATGCAAGGTTGTAAGTTAATTACATTGATATCTTTTGTTATATGCTATTACTGTACTTGAAGTTATCTACTGCTAACCTTTCCCGATCTGATTAATTCAGCCTGTGGCTATATTTCCCATTTCTTTTCGTAATTTCCCATTTCTTCCTGCACATTTATAATTCCTTTCTAGTAACTCTAGTCTTCATCAAGCTTAGATTTAGTAAGGGAACCAGCCCTCTCTGGAGATTGGTCTAGGAGACATCTCTTTCTTCCAGCCTTTCAATGTTGGCCGGGTCTAGGGTGCATTTCACGTAAAATCCTTTCCTGTGGCAGATTCGTGACCAATAGTTTTTGGCACGCCCGGTGGGACAGACTGTTTCTGTCTCCCAAGGATCCACATATTTGAACAGCCCAGAGGAATCAAGATTTTTGATGAACTGTCTTGACATCATAGCAGAGATTTGTAAGTTCATCTAGTGACTTTGCTGAGTTAAGATCCAAATTTCTTGATCGTAGACGTCTGCATTTTAAAGCTAAAAGAATGTTCACTTGGCGACTCTGACTTGGCGATAGCCATGATCTTGCAGATCATTGCTATAATGGTGAGGGTATGTCCTAGATGGGATGATCCTGGCCCTCTAAATCTCCAAATTTGGCACGAGATTCCCAAAAGTGCCCTGAAAGCCCTAACAAAATATGATGGCACCGAGGGCATGGCTCTAGAGCATATTGAAGATGTTGCCACTTTGTCAATCATCCATGGCATAAACCATGAGGATGTCATGATCCGACTTCTGGTCTTGTCTCTGGAAGGAAAGGCATTGCAGTGGTACAAACTTCTCGGGCGTCAAAGTATCAGCTCATGGGATGACCTAGCGGGAGCACTAATTAGAAGATTTGATGAATATCCCTTTAACGGCTCTCACGATCCCTTTCAGCTTTTAATGTACATCACGAGAGCACCTCTAGAGAGCATCATGGACTTCAATGTATGATTCTACAGAAGCTAAAAGAGAATTCCAGAGAGGATCCAACCGACACCCACCCAAGCCCACCTCTTCTATGTTCGATCTTTCCACTCAAACATAGGCCTCCTCTTGCTGCAATCAGGTGAATGAAGGTTCCCTCAAATATTTGAGGAAGTAGTGCGAGCGGAACAACTTTTGCTCCTATCAAGAAAATTACTGTGGGGAGAAACTCCATTACTTTCTCTGGTAGTTCTTGTTCCTGTCTATCCCGCATAGTATTTTTCATACCAGATCCCTTATACGATGCAAAAACCTGAGATGCAGTTGTGTGGAGCTCAAGAGCTAGCTTTCATCCAAGATCCACGATGGGAATCAACAAGCCTTGTCCTGGCAATAGATAATATGGTTGCTTGTAGTTTCTATCAGAAGATGGATCAAGAGGAGATGAGTGAAGGAGAAGAAGAACAGGCTCAAGTGGCAGAACCTAAGAGCAAGGAGGGCACATATTTGCACCCTTTTTGTATCCTAGGGTATAGCATGCAAGTGTTCAACCAGAGCCCAATAAACATGCCTCATCAAGAAGCTGAGCCTAAAGAGATCTTGGAGAAAGGACTGTCGCTGGACAATTCTTGTTATCGCATCAAGGGATTGGAGGAACCTGTACTTAGCCCACAACCAGGGGACCCTTCAAGATGGTGGTATTGGTTTTAGCCATTACTACAACTGGTACCCACAGGTTCCCTTCATGTGGTAAATTTCTTTGCTACATTATTTGTCGACTATGTGGGCACTGGCATGCAAGATAACTTGCCCATGTCTGTAACATGGAAAGCTTCGAGAGGTCATCCCAATTTCAAGGACCAACTCAAGTATGATCAGATCTGGTTGGGACACTGCAGATTCACCGGATAACCCCCTGAGACTGAGTTTGTGGTAGCGGCATGCCAATCATGTCGTAAAATTTTGTATATAGTAAAAAAAAAAACAAAAAAAAAGAAAAGAAAAAGAAAAAAAAAAAGGTATTGTTTTCATCTGTCAACTTCGGCTCTTTTTGCATGCAAGCCCGCAGGTACGTATTTATTTCTTCTTTCTTCTTCCTTCCCAGTAGTTAGTGGCTTCCTCTCTATTTCTTCCTTCCCCTCTTCATTCCCTTCTTCTCCTACTCCTTTTTATTTTGCAAGTAATTAAGCCACTGTTGTTGTTTCTTTTTCCCTTTCTGACATTCCCGTTTCTTCTTTTCCTTTCTTCTAATTTCATTGTTATTTCAACATTTATCCGCAGTTCATACCGCATTTGTCATCCCTTCCACTTCCATTCCATTATTCATTTTCCCTCCATCCCCGCAGTCGGTGACACAGTGGCCCCTATTTCAATGTTGTATCTACCACATCAATCCCTCCACTCCACCATTCCATCATTTCCTATTTCCATTCCATAGTCCTCATTCCACTCATTTCATTCATTTTCCATTTTGTGTACTCCAAGTGCTTTTGTGGAAATATTTTATAGCACCTGGTCAGCTAAGCCAAATACAGATTCCTTGAGTTTTCAGTAAGTTAGCAAGAGTTATTGCAGCAGTCCGCCGAGATGTACCCCATCAGCCAGCTTTCTATTCTTAGTTTTTCTTGACTCTGTTGCCCAATGGATTTAGGCCTGGGATTCATGCATATAGCAGAACTGTATACCCTGCGAGCCACCAAGAATGTTGGAATTTTTTCCACATTATTTTGATTGTTGATTATTCTTGCATAAAATTTTGAAGTTCTCACTCCTTTACAGGTTTTGATGCAAAAAATAGCTAAGTCTAAATACTATTGCGATATCACGACAAAAAGCAGCATGGAGAGCACAGTTTCAAAATCATTGCAATATCGTGACATGTCACGTTATCACGGGTCTATTGAGGAGAGAGAAGTCTAAAGCAAAGGTGTCATGAAATCGTGACCTGTCACAGTTTTGCGACACAAAAGGCAAAAAAGGGCTAAGCAGCAAAGTTGTCACGATTTCACGACGTGTTCCAAAATCGCAGTCAAAATGGTCAACAGAGGTAGTGCAGCAAAATTGTCATGATTTTGAGACATGTCATGTTTTCATGACTTATAATGGCCATGGAGCAGAGTAAGAGAAAAGGTCATGAAATCATGACATAACTAAGCAAAGGATGATGATAATGAATCTCGTAGTGATTTCATGACAAAATAGTAAATGATGCACAAAAGGCGAAAGACGTCGCGATATCGCGACATGTTGCATGGTCGCGGCAAAGTTGAAACAAAGGAATAAGGCATGAAAGGCGTCACGATTTCATGACATTTGTGGAGATGAAGTCCAACAAGAAAAAGACGTCGCGATATCACGACAGGAAGTGGCAACACTAAAGAAGACAAGGAAATGTCACAATTTCGTGACATATTGGGGCGGAAGGACCAAGTGCAGAGAATTGTTGCGATTTCGTGACATGTCACGTTTTCGCAAAGACGAAGCAAGGAGGTAGCTAGATTGTACGAAATGTCGTGATTTTGCGACATGACAAATTTTTGCGGTCAAGAGTAGTAAAGTCCAAAGAGATAGAACCTATCATGTTTTCACGACATGCTGGAGATTAAAGAATCACTTGAGGCAAGAGTGTCATGTTTTCGTAGGTTGAGAGTAGGACCGTACAAGGCAAGAGGAAATCGTCACAAAATCGTGACATGTCAAATTTTTGTGACATAGAAGAGAAGATTGAGCAGTGAGAAGATAGTGTAGTGATTTCGTGACTTGTTTGGTTTTTGCGACCCAGAGATAAAACAAAGATGGCGATGGAAGAACGTAGCGAAAGCGTGACTTGTCTTGTTTTTGCGACGTATAAGTGAGACACAGCCAAAAGAGAGAAAGGTGTAGTGAAATCGTGCCTTGTCACATTTTCGTGGTTCGAAGCAGTGAAGAGAACAACATGGATGAAGAACATCGTAAAATTGTGCCTTGTCACATTTTTGCAAAAATAGAGTGGAGAAAGAGCATAATAGTACGAAATGTCATGATTTCGCGATGCATCACGTTTTCGTGAGCTAAGGTGGCGAAGGAGACTAAGGAGTCGAATACATCACGATTTCATGATATGGTTGATTTTCACGGTTAGAAAGTGACAAAGTGTACGGAGCAAAGAAATGTCGTGATTTCGCGACCCGTTACATTTTCACGCCAGAAAGTAGTTCAAACGGCCCAATGAAGCATTACGATTTCCAAAGATTAAAAGCACTCCAAAATTAAATGTTTTATTGCTTTCCAATGTATACAAGGTAGAAGAACGTGTCCAAGCCACCAGAATTGAAGATGCCTCCATTATTCAAAGCTTCTGTTCGTAATTTCTCTAACGGTTCAAACATGTTTCAAGAATGACCATTTAATGAAGACTTCCTTATTCCATTTAATTTTTGGTTTCTCCGAGGCTGGTTTAAGGGGACCATTTCATTATTTTTGTTGCACATTTTGTAGATCTCGAGGAGGTTCGTTGCATATTTTAAATCTTTGTAAAGAAGCAAGACTTCTATATAAATCAATGTAGATCTCAAAAAGAGATATCGAGAAAGAGACTTTTGCTGAAAGCTTTTAAGTTATTTGCATGAATGAAAGATATTTGGCCTCTGATTTTGTAAGCAACTATCTGTGTGATTTTTCCTTCTATCATATGCATTTCTACTTTATGCTCGTATTTCTTATCTGCTGCTTAATTTGAATTCTGCATTTGAGTTTAAATATTCCTAGTGAGGAAGTGAATTCTGGAATGTGATATTGGAGGTATTCTATGCAAGGTTGTAAGTTAATTACATTGATATCTTCTATTATATGCTGTTACTATACTTGAAGTTATCTGCTGCTAACCTTTCTTGATCTGATTAATTCGGCCTGTGGCTATATTTCCCATTTCTTTTCGTAATTTCCCATTTCTTCCTGCACATTTATAATTCCTTTCCAGTAACTCTAGTCTTCATCAAGCTTAGATTTAGTAAGGGAACCAACCCTCTCTAGAGATTGGTCTGGGAGACATCTCTTTCTTCCAGCCTTTCAATGTTGGTCGGGTCTAGGGTGCATTTCACGTAAAATCTGTTCTTGTGGCAGATTCGTGACCAACATTAAGTTTAGGACTTTGGTAGTTCTTTCAAGGAGGCATTCTAACTATTCACACCCCTTTTTACTCCATCCAAACCAACAATCTAGTCTACTACATAGAGGGTGTTCTAATATTCCACTATTAGATGGCTCGGATGTATACCCTAAGTTAATTTACTGGCTCTCAATCATATCGCTCATCTACATATGCATAGCTATTTAGTGATTTTAAGAAATTCAAGATGGAGGAGTTCACATCCATTCAAATATTTGGGAAAATATAGATTCATGGTTTTGGCCTGGTATCCAGGAGAAGACAACAAGGATATTTTATTTAGGTTTTCCTCCAATAAATCACCATAATCTATGTACAGATAAGATTTAGCCTATTTATGGTTACACAATAGCTTATGTGATAGGGTTTTGATGATGTATGCAGTCGAATCAAATGTTTGATTATCTGTTCAAATTCAGAGAAGATATATTGCTAACAAAAAGAGGTATATATGTATTGGATCGAACCTCAACATTATCAAAGGAGGCTAAATTAAATAGAGACAATAAAGCCCCCAAAATTTTACCCAAATCAAGGGCAGTTTATAGCCTTTGTCTACAAATGAATTTGTAGAAGTAATGATGTCAAAAAGGGTCCTATCCTTAATCACTTTTTTAGTCCAAATAAACATAGGGTTCTAAGTATGCGTGCTTGTAGATCAAAACTATGAAACCCCATACCAAATCCATCAATAATGAGACCAATCCATTCATATGTTAAGGTAATTACTTATCCAAATTTTGGGTCTTGATTAGGCGAGGTCACTATATACAAAAATGAATGATAGCTAACTCACACTATAGATTCAGATCATTGCATGGGAATATATGAATTGTCCCACAAGCCTCATGTAATGGGTGTATCCGAGATACAAAATCATACCCACATGCTATAAGGAGTAACCAGCATATGGTGGTTGAGAATAACGTAGTGGTTTAGCCTAATGGATGATGGCTTACTTAGATATGTGAATAGTATCTAACCTATCACCGTCTCGGCCGCATGGTCGAGTGGAGGATAGAATTTCAATATTAGTATGTCATGCGTTTATAGGCGATGGTTTATTTTTAGGCTTAATAGAAAACAATATGTTTAGTTTGAAGTTTTATAACAAGTAATTATATATAGATTCTCTAATGATAGCCCATTTAGATAAATAAATGGTAACCCCAAAGGTTTGTATCAAACAACATGGTTAAAATATTAAATCATACTCCAATGAGACTTATATTCAATCTGTATTCTAACAATTAATTATATTGTTCGTTGAACATTAAAAATGGCAGCAAGGCTATATTTTTGTTAATATTAGGTTCTTAATAACTTAACCTAGTAGGTAATAGAACATGAGTACAATTCATTAGTAATTCCATAAATAGATTTAGAAGGATCAAGATTTCAAAATCTAAAGTATTTATAAGCATAATATAAAATTTTAGTTCTAACCTCAAAAATCATGTGAGTTACTCCTTGCTTCTAGCTCCTATTCCTTCTTCTCCTTGTTTCCCTCCTTCTCTAGCATCTGCTCCCAATATTTTAAGATGCCTCATTTTACAACAAGGTAAAATTTTCATACCTTATCATTTCTGATCCACCAAAGGTGGAGAGCATACTCCCTAGGTATCAATAGTTCCTAGATAACCCTCCCTCTAACTAGGATTTCTTTCAAGTCTTCTAGTTTCTGATTCATCCCATGTTTGAAGAGCATACTCCCTAGACCATTAAGAACTCCTAGATTCTATATAGCCATTTCCTTCCAAAATGTCCTCTATTTATAGAGAAATTCTCCCCTCATGGGCCAAATAGTGACCATATTATAATAATATTAAAAAGATGCCTTGGCCCATTATGACCTCATCATGTCCTTCAAGGGTTCTCTAGAGATGAGATGAATGTCAAATTTCCTACTTTTGAGGCATAATATAGCTACAAGGGTGGAAATATTCTTGATAATCCATGGGATTCCTTGCATAACTCCCACCAACATCAGGTGTCCAGATGAGTACTTCCCAAAAGGTAGGATGACCCATGAGTTATTTAAAAATTTATTTGTCCCTTTGTGGCCCCATCCACCTTGGGTCCACTAAATTTACACATGATTTATTGTATGGTTTTAAGTTTGTAAAATATAATATTTCAAATTTATCATTTTCTAGGCCTCATAAATAGCCTTATAAAATTATTTTATTATATTTTTTGTAGGATTATTTAGGGTCATGACCCTTCTATTAGGCATTAATTGATCCTCAAAGATCAATTAATATTGTTTAAATAATGTAGGAGGGTAACGGGTCATTACACCAATAGTTCCATTATTTTTATTTTATCTTTGTTAACATAGCTACATGGTAGTATTTTACACAACAATACATTTACTAATATGGCAGTGTTACACCAACAGTTCCACTATTTGCATTTCTATTTATTCACACAACAATGTAGGAAAACATTACACAATAAAAAATATACAAATGTGATAGTGAAATACCAACAATCTCATTACTTACATTTGCCATCTATTCAAATAATAAAGCAATGATTTACACGCTGAAACATACATGTTATACATATTAGGAAAGCATGGAGAACACATACATTACATGAGAAGCTATCCAAAAATTGACCTATTTTCTCACGCTTTCCAAAATTACTATTTGCTATTTTCTCCAATTCCTTCTACCTTGTCTTGCCTGATCTCCCTTCTCTGCTCTCCTTTTCCAAATTTTTTAAAACATTTTTTTTTCTTTTGTTTTACTTCCCCTAAATTATATACAAAGAATTCATATTTTTTTCTTTCTTTCCCTCGATATGTTGCGTTAGATAATGTTTAGCCTCCTCACCTCTACGTTGTGTGCTTACCAAGCATTCATGACTATTTAATAATTCACAATGATTTGCAACAAACATAGAGAGTATGTCCATAATGGATGTTTTAAAACACAACTTTAACTCTGCCAAACTATATAATCATTTCTTTAATGTTCTTTGCAAAGCTATTTGCATAGTAGTGTAAACTATATTTCACACATTTTTAAATAAAATAAGATTAATAATATTATGACATATCTTCCTATATTTCAAAGTAATGCAATAATGATATTCGTTAAGACTTCCATACATGGTAATCCTACTTATCATAATAAATTCACATATAATTAAAATATCATTTTTAAATAATAAACTCTTATGCCATAACAAGAAACCTCACATGCATACATTTCCAAACTAGTGGCTCCCATCATCATTGCCATCTAATTTTTTTTTTCACATTTCTTGCCATACAAGCAATATTTGAGTCAAATGAACCCACACAAATATACAATATGCAATGCACCTAAATGATATGTAAGTACGAGTTTCCATGTTCTCACGAGCTGAATCATCACTTCCTTGTCTCACCTTTTCCCTTGACTTGTTTTCATTCATTGCCTTTACGCAACTGTCTTGTACTCACAGAAGTTGTCGATAGTATCACGAATCATAGAAAAAGGAAATTATATACATATTTCTCTATATTTCATAAACTATGCAAGGAGGGTCATCCTCCCCCACTAGGCATAAACGTTGTCCCTATGTTTTCAACCATGTGAAAGAAAAAAATTACTTTACATTTTCTTTTTATTTTTCAAATATTTAAATAATTTCATTGCTTACATCTAATTCTAAATTTTATAAACAATGATTTTTTCCATACAATTCGCATATAATCACATCATAGATTACATCACAATATAATATATTTAACATATATCAACATATATTCCAAAACATGTCACTTTGCAATTCCACACACTTGAAAAATACTTTATACAGTAAAATGACAACCACTCTTAACTCTACTTAGTATCTAGTTCCATTTATATTTGTATATATGCAAATATTCCAAAATTTTATAAACGTTTATAATTAATTCTATTTCTACTCAAAAATATGAAGAAACTATCACCATTTTTTAATAAGTCCTCCCACATAGTGTTTCAGTCTCAATAGTTGTCCCATTGAACTTGACATTGCTTAATACTTTGTTTTCTCAAATTCTTGGTTCAAAATCCAAGCAAACGAATAAGTCAAACCTCAATCCCTAATGGATTGGTCATATGCAAGTTGGAAGCATGCAATACATGAGTAGAATTAGAAATATATTTTTGAAGAGGGATACATGAAAGACATTATGGATTTTGGATAGGCTTGGCGATAGAGCTAATATGGATGCTACAAGGTTTATCTTAGCAATGATCTCAAATGGACCAACATATCTGGAATCTATCTTAGATGATTTTATGGAATTCTTGGTTTGCTTCACTCTCAAGAATAATCTATCTCCCATAAAATATTTTCTCGGTGTTCTTCTAAGGTCTACGTAGCTCTTCTGGCAGTCTACAGTCTCTTTCAAATTCTACTAAATCTTATTTAGTTGTTCTTGCATTTATTTTATCATTTTTGGACCTATCACTACTCGATCTTCTAGATTATCCGAAGTTAAGAAAATTCTGCACCATCGCCCATATAGAAATTCAAAATATGGCATTCCTAATGATGCATGGTTACTATTGTTATATGCAAATTCTACTAGGTATAAGTAGTCTTCCCACTTTAAGTATTGTTCCATGTAGTAAATTCTCAACATATCCTCAAGCAATTGATTTACCCTCTCAGTATGTCCATTTGTATTAGGGTAGTAAGCAGTACTATTGTCCAACTTAGTCCCTAGTGCTTGATACATTGCTTGCCAAAATTTTGAAGTGAACTAGGAGACTCTAAAAGAGATTAGAAATTCTAGGAACCCGTGTAGCCTCATAATATCTCTAGAAAAATTACTGGCTACTATGGGTGCATCATCATGCACATTATCTAGTATAAAATGTGCGACTTTGGTTAGCTTATCCACAATCACTAAAATTACATCATGCCTAATTTTTTTTTTAGGCATTCTTGTTATAAAATCCATTGACCACTTGCCACTTTTACATAGGTATCTCATGTGGATATAATTTCCCAACTGGTTGCATATGTCCCACCTTCACTTTTTGGCATTCTAAGCATTTAGCCACATAATTGATGATATATTTTTCATACCTATATAGAAATAAGATTTTTTTAAAATTCTCACCTATTTTCTCCCCTCATAGGTGTGCAAAATAAGGAGTGTTGTGAGGCTATCTAAGGATTGTTTCCTAGTTCCTAGAGAGGTGCAATTTATAAATTTTCTTTTATTCAAAATAGGAGTGTGGCTCACACTCAACACACATCACCTCGTTGCTTCCAATATAATATTTACAACTAGAACAATATGATAACATATTGTTTCATAACAATGTATTGATTCCAACATTGTTAAAACATCCTAGCACAATGTTTTTTTTGACATTGCAATATTTTGTAATACGAAATAATTCTTTATCATAATAGGGTTACACCTACAATTCCATTTTTTTCATTTTATCTTTGTTAACACAACTACATGGTAATATTTTACACAATAATACATTTACTAATATGTCAGTGTTACACCAATAGTTCCATTGTTCTCATTTCCATTTATTCACACAGTGGCATAGCAAAACATCACATGATAAAACATCTACAAATATGGTAGTGAAATACCAATAATCTAACTGCTTATGTTCACCATATATTCACACATCATAGAAATGATTTACACGCTGAAACATACATGTTATACATATCAGACAAGCATGGAGAACACATACACTACATGAGAAGCTATCGAATAACTAAACTATTTTCTCACACTTTCCAAAATTATTGTTTGTTATTTTATGCAATCCCTTCTACCTTGTATCGCATGCTCTCCCTTATCTGCTCTCCTTCTCCATTTTTTTTAAAACAATATTTTTATTTTATTTTTTTACTTCCTCTAAACGATATGCAAAAAATTCACAAATTTTCTTCTTTTACCTCCATGCATTGCATCAGACAATGTCGAGCCTCCTCACCTCTACATTATGTGCTTACCAAGCAATCATGACCATTTAACAATTCACAATGATTTGCAAAAAACATGGAGAGTGCATCCATCATGGATGTTTTAAAACAAAACTTTAACTCTGCCAAACTATTTAATCATTTCTTTAATGTTCTTTGCAAAGCAATTTTCTTAGTAGTGTAAACTATCGTTCATACATTTTTTTAAAAATAAGATAAATAATATTACTACATATCTTCCTATATTCCAAAGTAATGCAATAATTATATTCATTAAGACTTCCATACATGGTAATCCTACTTATCATAATAAATTCACATATAATTAAAAGATCATTTTAAATAATAAAATCTTATGCCATAACAAACAACCTCACATGCATACATTTCCAAACTAGTGGCTCCCATCATCATTTCCACCTAAAACAACATTTCATATTTCTCGCCATACAAGCAATATTGGAGTCACATAAACCCACATAAAGATACAATATGCAATGCACCTAAATTATATCCAAGTGCGAGTTTCCATGTGCTCGTGAGCCAAATCATAACTTCCTTGTCTCACATTTTTCCTTAACTTGTTTCCATTAATTACCATTAAGCAAATTTCATGCACTCACAAAATCCGTCCATGGTACCAATAATAAAAGAAAAGGCAATTCTATACATATATCTCTATATTTCATAAACTGTGCAAGGAGTGTCATCACATCCTTCCCCACTAGGGATAAACATAGTTCCCATGTTTTCAACCATGTGAAATAAAACAATTACTTCACATTTTCTATTTCTTTTTCAAATATTTAAATAAATTAGTTGCTTACATCTAGTTCTAAAATTAAAAAAAAAAAAAAAAATTCCATATAATTCGTATATAATCACATCATATATTACATCACTGTTTAATTATTTAACATATATCAACATATATTCTAAAACATATCACTTTGCAATTCCACACACTTGCAAACTACTTTATATAGTAAAATGGCAACCACACTGAACTCTACTCAGTATCCAATTCCATTTACATTTGTATATAAACAAATATTCCAAAATTTTATAAAATTTTATAATTAAGTCTATCTATACTCAAATATATGAGGAAACTACAGTCGTATTTCTACCACGTCTTCCCACATAGCATTTTGGTCCAAGTAGTACTCCCATTGGACTTGACATTGAAAGATACTTTGTTTTTTTAGATTCTTAGTTCAAAAACCAAGCAAAAGAATAGGTCACACCTCAATCCTTAATAGATCGATCATTTGCAAGTTGGAAACATCCAATACATGAGTATAATTAAAAATATATTTTCTAAATAGGGATACATGAAAGACATTATGAATTTTTGCTAAGATTGGTGGTAGAGTTAATATATACACTACAAGTCTTATCTTAGAAATGATATTAAATGGACCCACATATATTGAATCTAGCTTAGATGATTTTATGGAACTCTTAGTTGACTTCACTCTAAAGAATACTTTGTCTCCCACATAATATTTCCTTGGTGTTCTTTTGAGATCTGCGTAGTTCTTCTGGAAATCTGCAACATATTTCAACTTCTATTGAATCTTATTTACCTATTCTTCTATTTTTTATTATTTCTATATTGATCACTACCTAATATTTTGGATTATTTCAAGTTAAGGGAATTTTGCATTATCACCCATATAGATCTTCGAAAAGTACCATATCTGATGATGGATGGTAACTATTTTTATATGCAAATTCTACTAGGTATAAGTAGTCTTCCCACTTTGTGTGTTGTTCCATGCAGTACATTTTCAACATATCCTCAAGAACTTGATTAACCCTCTCAGTATATCCATCTACCTCAAGGTAGTAAGTAGTACTAATGTTCAACTTAGTCCCTAATTCTTAATGCATTGCTGCCAAAATGTTGAAGTAAAACGGGAGTCTCTATAAGATATTAGAACTTCTTGGAACCCATGCATCCTCACCACTTATTTAGCAAACTTGCTTGCTACCATGGGTGTGTCATCATGCACATTACCTGGTATAAAATGTGCGACTTCGGTTAGCTTATCCAAAATCACTAAAATTATGTCATGTATAAATTTTGTTTTAGGAAGTCTCGTTATAAAATCCATTGATACCACTTGCCACTTTTACTCAGGTATCTCATGTGGATATATTTTTACAGGTGGATGCAGATGTTCCACCTTCAATTTTTGGTATTCTAAGCATTTTACCACATAATTTATGATATATTTTGTATACCTAGCCATAAATAAGCTTTCTTTAAATTCTCATGCATTTTCACCCCTCTCGAGTGCATAGAATAAGGAGTTTTGTGAGGATATCTATGAATTTTTCCCTTAAAATTACTAAATTAGGTACAACCAATCTATTCTTGAAGAATATAATATGATTCTTGATCACATATTCTGCATCCTTACCCAAGTAATGTATATCTTATCCAATGCAAGATTGGCAAAATTCATCTTTTCTTTGTTATTATTTTATTTGATCCAACAGATCATATTGGCATTTTGTCATGGCGGTAATATGCCCTCTCTTAATTAAAGCATCTGTGACTTTATTCTCCTTACCATTAATGTAATCAATGCCAAAATCATACTATGAATCTCTATCCATCGTTGGGTGAATATATAATTTAAACTCCGATGGTTTGTATTTAATTCAAATGGTTTTCCCAGAAAATAATGTCACCAAAATTTTAGTGCATGCACTACCATTGCCAACTCTAAATCATGAGTGACATAGTTGAATTCATTCCGATTCATCTTTCTAGACTCATAAATAATAACCACACCATATTGTATTAAGATACCACCTAACCCCTCGATCAATGCATCAGTACAAACTATAAACTACTTTTTAGGATTTGGTAGCTACATTATTATTGTTGTCATCAGCTTTTCCTTCAAAACTTGAAAAGCCTTTTCACACTTCTCTATCCAGTCATATTCTTCTATTATATAGTACTTCAATTTCGATGGAAAGCTCCATATTCCATCCAAGATAGTACCTGGAACTACAATTTTTTTTTTAAAGCATCATCAATACAATATTAATACAAAACTACAATTTTAAACTCAATTCAAATTGCACCAACAATTGATCTAGAGAACTGTAGTGTTAAAATTTTACAAAATGATGGTACCAAGATATCATGAAATTATGCATTAGACATAGAAAGTCTTTTTAATTTTATCAAAACTCCCACCAAGGAGTATCACAACATAATTTGGTTAACTTTTGGCATGAATTGACTTGATAAAATCAAATGCTAAAAAATATACAACATAATTTTAGAATCTCGATTCAGGATATTTACATTTATCCTAATATGCATTTTAATACCAGAGCATCCACCCAGATGTCTCGTGGTTTTATATCATCATGGAGAAGTCCCATACCTTCTCCAAGAATGGACACCAATCCATTCTTCAAATTAATTTAGTGTTCTTTTATAAGTTTGCTTTACATACATAAGATTTTCATGATAGAAGACACAATATTTCATTTTTATACCAGAAATATAGATATATTTCAAATTATTTTTGCTTACAATTGGTCAAACTTATTGGCATATTAATACATATAGTTTTCTAGGTTAGTGGTTTTGGATCTCAAGGTTGTTCTTCCTCGGATATTTCATTCATCAGTTCCCTAACTATATTTCCAGTTTGAGATTCTGTTTGAGAAAAAACTCGAGGAGTGGCTTGACCAGTTGCCTAAGTTGTATTATCCTATTCAAGTTACCCTGCAACCACTTGTTTTACTGGAAGAAGTAAACCATGGCTTATAAGTGCATCTATACAAGAAGTAAATAATGTAACTCAGTATATCTCTCTTCTATCGTGTAATTGTGTTAACTCTGGTTGAAGCATTTCTTGCTCTGATATGGCAGCTTCTCTCTCAGTCTCCAACTTGAATCTTTGTTGTGCCCATTTATCTACTAACTTCAAAAATTGTATTTCTAATATTCGAACTTATTTCTTTAGCGCATCCACCTCATGTTGCGCTTCACTCACAGGTTCCTTTTTTCATGGGCTGGAAGGTCCATCTCATATATCCAACCGTTGGTGCACACATATTTTGGAGGGTTCTTCCTTACTTCTCTTCCTATATGAGCGTCCTAATTCTACCACTTTAGCTATTTTTCTACAACTGCTTTTCTAACTGGAATATTTATCTTGGCATTGATACTTTGTGGACCAACGAATGTCATAGTCAGGGATTGTGCTTGCATCATCCTCCTTAGGTGTCCATATAGCTTCATCAGGTTCTAAAGCTAGTGGTTATTTTAGTGGAGGTGTCACGGCTGATATCCCATTCCTTGTGTAAACCATGGATGGGTCTGGTATTCATTGTGTGATACCAAATTATTACAATACCCGAGTATATTGAAAATACTCGTATTGCTTACTAGTACGTCCAATAAACCATATTGCTCATCTTACCCAGGCGATTTGAACACCATATTCTACCCAAAATGGGCCTAATCTCCAAGGTCTCCAAATAACATCATGGGATTGCAGGTTCTACCAAATAGAGCAAAATCACTCTTTATTTCCTTCGATTGGTCTACAGTTAGAACATTTATTTTTTTGTTACCATGTTAACGCATAGGGTCTCTCTGGTCCCATAAATTTGTGTGCATCATAAGGTAGCCCTTGGGTTCTGGCCACCGCTATGTGATCCCATGCACAAAATTGTAACAAAGTTCTACATTTCAATACAATTTTCATTGTTGTTCTTAAATCGAACAACTCTCTATAGGTTTGGGCAAATAATGTTGGTTCCCATGCATATATTATTGACTCTTCCACCATATCTTGCATGATTCCCAACAGATTCCAGGGAAAACATGCACTTCTTGATTCGGGTTTAATGATACCTGATATGAGTTCCATTATAACCGCATGATTATGTGTCAGTATACCCTGCACATAGTGAAGTTCATGATCTATACACTCGTTATCAGTATTTACATTCGTCCAGTCAACCCCAAACACAATTTCTAGAATATACCCTATTTCTACTTCGTTAGCAGTGGTTACTAAACATACTTCTATCGATATCTGGTATATCCTGTATACGTCTTCCAACATGACAGTAATTTCTCCCATGGGTAACTAAAATGTTCCTCTATCAGGATCCCATATTTCTACTAGGGAAGCTAAATAACATCTATCTATATGTATGGGCTCTAATTGAGTCATTCCCTTAAATCCTACTTCTTTCAGCCATTACCAGTCACTTGCATCCAGTATATCCTTGGCATTCTGAAAGATCATCTTCAAAGGATACCTTACCCTAATGATATTTAATGGCTAAATTATTGATATTTTGGTAGGATTATCGCTACCTGTTTTAACATTTTTGGAAGCCATAGCTCAAAGAGTATGTTCCAATAGATCAGCTAGCAGGAATAAGATAATTACGATATACACTATGATGTTTGTCCTCGGGATTGCTAGTATTAATAAGGTAAACTCTAATGTGAGTAATATGATATTTACTACCATGAATAGGGCTTAGGGTATTTCCATTTTCTGAGACTAAGATAAATTCTACACTATCTACTCCATTCTATGATGTTGGAATTTTACCCTAGTTTTATTCGTTGGATAGTGTTTCAAGGTCCATTTATTTTCGTAGATTTGTAGATCCATCAGATTGAATTATTGGTTCTCTTACAATTATCGAGGGATTAATCTTCTTTCGATGTGCATAGATTACATCATCATAACCCATGTGTCATTTCTTGGGTTTGCATCACGTCCTACCGTTGACCCTTCAATGACTCCAACAGATGATTTTGTACATTATTTATCTATTGGAAAAACACATCTATCGCACAGTACTTTCATTGTAAAGTGTACCCCCATTACCTTATTATCATATGGTAGAATTAATTTACATTACCCCCTTTTTTTAACTACAGTGCTTGGGTTATACCATTTTTATATACATGGTTTTTTTTCGTGCTACATACCACTATTTTGAAACTAAACTTTAGTTTTCATATAATTCATAATACCACATGCATGCCATAATGACTAATTTCTGGTTTAAATAACTTATCACCCCATATTACTTTCAACCACCACCCAGGTGGTCGGATGCATACCTTTCAAAATAATTGGTGGAGCTGCATGTGGCAGTGACACTTGGGGTTATAAGGCTTACTTGGAGGACTCTCCTAATTCTCATATTTTGGGGGACTTATGTAATGTTTCACCCTCCTTGCTCTCCTCCAAAATAGCATAGTTTTTGGTTCTAGTGTTGTTGTCGGGTGACTTCTTCCTCCATTTTCTACACCTTACCCTCTGATTGGAAAAATCCCAAATTGTATTGTAACATTGATAAAAATAAAGTAAACATTGTTTTATTTGAACTTCCACCAATTAACACTATGTGTGTATATATCCTAAGGTTTCAATTTCAGTTATGGCTATAGTCATTGTCAAAATTGGTTGGGAAATTATAATTCCAAGTGAATCCTTAGTAAATATGAACCTTAACTCCTTACATAGAAAGTCTCAAAGATTTATATGTCGAGTAATTTCCAAAAATATTCTAAGGTACACCACTTAAAATCCATGTAGAAGGGTTCAATTAGCACTTCCACTTTCGAACGACTTATGATCTACTCGTGGGGAATAGGAACTCAGACATCATCATCCCAAGCACTTACCAAGTGTATATTTTAGATCTATGGAATTTCCTCTCAAGTTTAGTTTCATGCCCCAAGTCGTTCCTATCCTAAATTTTCACTAGATCATACCAATAAGTCTGGGCTCTAATACCAACTGTAATGAACCCCTTCATTACTCCTTCCTAACCACATAATTTTTTATTTTTATTTTTTATTTACTTATTTTTCATGTGGCAATGACCTAATCCATAACCTAAGATAGGCATATTCCATTTGTATTGTATCTTTCAAGGCATATAGCTTCAAGATCTATAGAGATTTGATCAGAGTCTCTTTAAGTAGAAGTGATCAGCTTCTATGAAACCCTCATACCTCACTTGGTATGAGTATGTTGGCCAAGCATACTGGTTTCAACCTCATAAAAGGAGGAAATCACCAAATGGTCCACCCAGACCAGGTGAATGCCTTGAAGATGGTGAACCACACCAATCATAAACCATCATAGATGGAATAACAACTCCTATGGTTATCCATAAATCCTAGCTCCAATACAATCCATCTAGAAAGGAGTTCTAAGGCTACTGTATCACTATTGTGATAAAAATCCATGGAACAACTATCTTTAATCTGCCTTACACATTATTACACATTTAATTAGGCAATCCCTCTAATGAATTCATTTTAAGTGGACAATACTAGTCCCATGCAAATTTAATCCTTTAGTGTAGAGAGGAGGATCTATCTTGGTTTGTAAATCAAGATCATAGTGCCTTCTTGAGAGCTTAATTCCACAATATGATTTCAACTAAACCATATTGAGTGCATTTAATCCATGAAGCAAGTTTCATTACATATTGTCTTTAGGTTTAAAGCATTACACAAAAACTTCTTTTTAGATGGATTTGTGTTTCATTCAAGAGTAAGGATATAATGAGAAAATCCAATTTTCCCCTTAATATTTGGTTTATTTAGCATGAACATAAATGGTTATGTATATGAAAAGGTGCATCTTTAATAAATAGTATCCGACAATATTTTTTTTTTGTGTGGAAAACATCCCAAAAGGGATGCCACTTTTGGGTAAGACCCAAGGAGGTAGGGGTATCCATTCCGCAAAAAATGCCCAGGACTCGGACCTGGCCTACCACCTTTGACATACTCAAGGAGTAAACAAACACACAAAACCAATTTAAAAATAAGTAAATAACAACAAAAATAATAAAATAAAATAAAAAACATGCTCCTTGAGTGTGTCAAAAACAAAAGCACAACCAAACACACACAATAAGATAAAAGAAACCACAACACAAAACACATAGAAAAACACAAGAACCACATAATAAAACACAAACAAGACAAAAACAATAGAACACTACAAAGACATAACCCAAAAAAAAACATGAAAAATAAACACAACCAAAACCTAAAAAATTAAAAAAATAAAAATAAAAAATAACCAACAACAGAAAATAAACAAAAACGAAAAACAAAAAACATAGAAAACACTCACACATAAAAACACAAAATAACACAAACAAAGAGAAACCCAAGAATAAGAACGAAAAAACACAAGAACAAAAACAAAAAACATAAAAAAAACAAAACAACAAAAACACAAGAACAACAAAAAACAACACAAAGAACACAAAAAAAAAAAAAAACAAAAGAACCCACCCACCTTAATAAACTAAACAAAAAATAAAAAAAAGAAAAAACAAAAAACAAAAAACAAAAAGAACAAAACAATTACCTATCTAGACTAGAAAACTATTAAGGCAAGAATCAACAGAGGAAACAAAATAAAGAATAGAATGAGGTAGGGAACTAAAAAAAAACTGAATGAACCAAATAGAAGCAAAAAACAAGAAGAAACTAGGTACCTTCAAAACTGGAGCCATCCAAAGAAATGATAGAAAGAAGAGCTTCCCTAATTTGAGAAGCCCACCATATAGGAGGGTGGCCATAACAAGTAAGATCACCTTTGTCCAAAGCCCAATTAGCTAAAGCATCAACATTATTGTTTTTATCTCTGACCACATGATTGTAATCAACTTTCAAAAATCCCATCTGGATTAACTGAATCTTCTCAATAATTATTTTTATTCTCCAATCCACCTTATGATTCTTAGGAGTCTTCAAGATATTAATCATAAGTTGAGATTCAGACTCAACTAACACCTTTTCCCATCCAACCTTAGTAGCCTCTTGAATGCCTTTGAGGATACCATACTCCTCAACAATGTTATTGGAAAGAATACTCAAATTCTTAGTAAAAGTAAAAACCAGGGAGCCATCTGAAAGTCTACCAATTCCTCCCACACTGGCTTTTCCAAGGTTCCCTCTAGAGGCTCCATCAGTATTGAATTTTCCAAAAATCCTTAGGAGGAGGTTGCCAATTTCTAGTCCTATCCTTCTTACTAATACTCACATTCCCTTTAAGTTGGTTGCCCTTAGAAGATTTAATATTCAATATTTGCATCACTTGATCCCATCTTTGGTGGGAGTTTTGGGGGTGATTAAGGAGTTGATGGACTGATTCAACTAATTTGGCTATGGCCTTTTGCCAAATATAGTGAATATCCTTCCTATCTTGATTAAAAATTTGGATGTTCCTTTCATTCCAAATATTCCAAAGAAGAATAGTAGAACCCAACCAAACTAACTGCCTAATAACATGATCAACACCCTCTTGATTAGGCCAATCCCTCCAAAGTTGTTCAAAAGTAAAAAAATTGGACCACTGTAAGCCAAGTAAAGTGGCCATTCTCCTACATAGCTCAGAGTCTAAAGTACACTCAATAAAAATATGGTTGATATTTTCTACATTCTCTTCACACATTTCACATCTAAAAGGGCCATGAAAACCACACTTCATAAGTTGCTCACCAGTAAGCACCCTACGATGCAATAAAAGCCAATTAAAGAACCTCACCTTAGGCTAGATATTTTGAGCCCACAATTGAGAAAATATGTCATAAGAATGGTTGGGATTATTATGGCATAAGGTCAAATAACCTTGAGCAACTGAATACTCACCCTTAGTAGTGTTTTTCCATCCAAAAAAATCTTTTTCATGGGACCAAGAGAGGGATGTCATATGAAGGATGCCTTGGATATCTTGTATTTACCTTTTTGGGATTTGAATAGGCTAATCCTCAATAGGGATCCAATATCTACCAACCTTTGAATTACCAGTATGGTACTGACAGTAATTAGCCACCTTTATCCAATTAGCTCGGTGAAGCTCCTCCATCCAAGGCCTCCAATTGGGAAACTAAGTTATCAAAGGCTTGTGACCATCCCAAGAATCTGTCCAAAAATTGCATTTTGACCATTATGAATGATCCAAAATAATTTTTTCTTTATAAAATCCTCACCAGTCTTAAGAACTGCTAAAATGGGAGAACCTTTGGTAGGAAGTTGATAGCGAACAAGGTCTTTAGGACTTTTATTCTCAGCATATTTAGCATGGAGATTATTGGCCCAAAGAGCATTGGGGTTATGCAACATCCTCCAATATAATATAGTAGCTAAAGATTTTTTGTTATTAATTGAAGACCGGAATCCTAACCCCCTTCACTCTTAGGAAGACATTAAGTATCCCATTTCACCAAGGCCCATTTTCTTTTCTCCTTAGTACCACTCCAAAGGAAATGATGATTGATTTGATCCAATTCTCGAAGAACAGCCTTTGGGATATTCAAAATGGAAGAAACATAAATAGGAATAGATTGAAGGACTGATTTTACCAAGGTGATTCTACCCCCAAAAGAAAGCCACTTGTTGGTCCACTTTCCAATTTTCTTCTTGAATTTGTCCAACAACCAATTCCAATCTTTATTTTTCTGCATTTGAATATTTATGGGAATACCTAAATAAGTTATTGGAAGGGAGGTCTTCTTATATCTTAATTTATCCAAGACCATGGATTCCTATCTAGCAGAGTAGTGAAAGAAAATAACTTTAGATTTATCTTCATTGATCAACTGCCCGATGAGCCTTAGAAAAATAGCTAATGATTTGCTTAATATTAGAAGCTTCCTTAACTGTAGCTTTACCTTAAAGAGTAGAGTCGTCCACAAATTGAATATGAGAGCTAGGTCTAGCTCCATGAGCAATGGTAACTCCGTCAAGGGTTTTGTTTTACCTCTTTTTGGTTATACTCCTACCCAATCATTCAGCAAGAATGATGAATAAATAAGGGGATAGCGGGTTACCTTGCCTAATACCTCAGGAATTTGGGAAAGACTGAGAAGGCCTACCATTGATAAGAACTAAGTAGGAAACTAAAGAGATACATCCCATAATCCAATCCATCCAATCCTTATAAAAACCAAATTGCCTCAAAAATTTGATAAGGAAGTGCCAATCCACTCTGTCATAAGCTTTGGATAAGTCTAACCGAATGAACATGGAAGGAGAATTTTGCATATCCATGGAATGGATGGCTTCCTGAGCAAGAACTATCTCATCTACTATTTTACGTCCTTCCACATAACCCCCTTGCTCTGGGGAAATAATATTATGCAAAAGAGGCTTCAACCTTTCTGCAATTACATAAAGCAATAGGTCTAAAAGCTGAGATATGATCAACCTCTTGAGATTTTGGAACAAGAGTAATATAAGTTTTATTGATAACATTTAAAATTTCTTTGGCTTTCCTGGATTCTTCCGCCACCTCTAATAAATCAACATGAAGGATATCCCAGAACTCTTGGTAGAACTCAATGGGAAAACCATCAGGACCTAGGGTTTTCCCTTTTTACATTTAAAAACTACTTGTTGAAGCTCATTGATAGTAACAGGAGCAGTCAAAACAGAGTTCTCCTCATAAGTGATAAGAGAAGGGATTGCTTGAAGAAATTTTTGTTGTGAAGCTGAGTCAAGAGGAGTAACAACAAAAATATTGGAAGAGTAATCAACAACAATAGAGTTCATGCCATCCCAAGTATAAACAACATCTCTAGAATCTGATTTTAAGGAAGAAATAAAGTTGTGAGATCTTCGAGCTAGAAGAGATTTGTGGAAGAAATTTGTGTTTCGATCTCCTTCTTTGAGCCATTGAATTCTAGATTTTTGCTTCCATAAGATTTCTTCTCTTTTTTCCCATTCCTCTAACTGAGTTGTGAGTTTAATTTCATATGCAATTCTCTGCTCTATGAGGCCATCTAAATGGATTTTCTTATTTAAATTTTCAAGATGAGCAATAAATTAATTTTTTTTTTATGAACATCCCCAAACTCTTTTCAGTTCCAAGTCTTGATTTTGGATTTAATGTATTGCAGTATTTTGGCAAAATAGAACATCTTAGTCCCATGCCTAGTTTTACCTTCCTTCCACCATTGTTGCACACGAGGTCTGAAGGAAATGTCTCTAAGCCACATTAATTGAAAACAAAAAGGAGAGAAACTCACATTGGTTTTCCACATTTCCACCATGACTGGCCAATGATACGAACCAACATTATTAAGAGTCTTCACTTTAGGAATGTGACTATGGATTAAGAAATTTTTAGAGAGTAAAAACCTATCCAATCTCTCCATTATACAAGCTAATCCTTGCCTTCTATTAGACCAAGTCATAAGGCCGTTATCTGGTTGGATATCCACAATAAGGAGGTTTACAATATATTCGCTCATGAGGTCAGTGATTTTGTCCAAATTTCTATTTCCCCTTCTTTTCTCATCTAGAGATAGGATGGTATTGAAATATCCTTCGATCAAGATCCAAGCTTTAGGAAAATGAGAGATAATATGAGTAATATCCTTCCACTGTCTTCTTTTTTCCTCCAAAGAAGTCGGATCATAAACAGTAATGTAGAGCATAATCTGGTTGGAATGTCTCCTTTGAATAGCTATAGCCAACAAACCCCAACTGCCAACCATATGGTGAATAACTACCTCTTTTGGGTCCCAAAGACAAGCAATGCCACCCGAAGTCCCTTGGGAACTGAGGGAAACCATTTTTCTAGCTGGCTAAATTTTATTGGCAATTAAGTCCATATCCTCCATTGACATATTTGTTTATTGAAGGAAAACAAGATGTGGATGATTTATCTGAATCATTCTTCTAATTTCATTTTGTTTTGAAAGACTCCCTTTGAGTCCTCTAATATTCCATGTGATGATCTTCATTAATACTAGGGCTAAAAAATTTGGGAAGGGCATTAATATTACCTTCCTCTACAAGCTTTTCATGTTCTTTTACCATATATATTGATTGGTCTTGCGACCTACATTTTGATTAAAATCCATCTTCAATTTTTTTTCCCTATTTCTTGACTTATTCCAATTGAATCCGAGATGGCTTCTAACCTTGAAGAATGCTCGTACACATCCAAAATTTTACTAGATGGTTCAACGGAGTCTATATTGGGACCTGCATTATTTGAAGTTTTGACATTTGAAATATTGTTTTTCTTGTGTCAATTTTCTCCTCTCTTTTTTTCTGTTGAAAACCTTTGATTTGTTGGTTTGTCTCTGAGTTCTTCCCTTCATATTTAAATTGTGTTTCTAAGATTTCAGTTTCCATTATTTCCTCTTCCTCACTTGGGACATCATTTGTGTAAAGGATTTCAAACATATTAGCAGAAGACTTTGATTGATCCTTCATAACTGGTTTTTTCGAGTGTTCTTCTTCTTAGGTATTTGGAAACCTGCTAAGTTTATATCTTCTTTCTTTTGATCAAGAATTTTATTTGGGCAATAAATGGCCAAATGACCATATTCACGACAAATTCTACAACGAAAAGGAATGTTATCATAGTCCACTACTTGCTCCCAAGTGTCTTCCAATTCTACACTATCTACTCCATTCTACGATGTTGGAATTTTACTCTAGTTTTATTCATTAGATAGTGTTTTGAGGTCCATTTATTTTCGTAGATTCTTAGATCCATCAGATTGAATTATTGGTTCTCTTCCAATTCTCTAGGGATTAATATTCTTTCGATGTGCATAGATTACATCATTATAACCCATGTGTCCTTTATTGGATTTGCATCACATCCTACCATTGACCCTTCGATGACTCCAATGGATGATTTCTTACCTTATTTCTATATTAGTGAAACGCATCTATCGCATGGTACTTTCATTGTAAAGTGTACCCCCATTGACCTTATTATCATATGGTAGAATTAATTTGAATTACCCCCCTTTTTTTAACTACGATGCTTGGGTTATACCAGTTTTATATATGTGGTTTTTTCCATGCTACATACCACTATTTCGAAACTAAAATTTAGTTTTCATATAATTCATAATACCACATGCATGCCATAATGAATAACTTCTAGTTTAAATAACTTATCACCCCATATTACTTTCAACCACCACCCGGGTGGCCGGATACATACATTTCAAAATAATTGGTGGAGCTGCATGTGGCAGTGACACTTGGGGTTATAAGGCTTACTTGGAGGACTTTCCTAATTCTCATATTTTGGGGGACTTATGTGATGTTTCACCCTCCTTGCTCTCCTCCAAAATAGCATAGTTTTCGGTTCTGGTGTTGTTGTCGGGTGACTTCTTCCGCCATTTTCTACACCTTAGCCTCTTATTGGAAAAATCCAAAATTGTATTGTAACATTGATAAAAATAAAGAAAACATTGTTTTATTTGAACTTCCACCAATTAACACTATGTGTGTATATATCCTAAGGTTTCAATTTCAGTTATGGCTATAGTCATTGTCAAAATTGGTTGGGAAATTATAATTCCAAGTGAATCCTTAGTAAATTTGAACTTTAACTCCTTACACAGAAAGTCTCAAAGATTTATATGTCGAGTAATTTCCAAAAATATTCTAAGGTACACCGCTTAAAATCCATGTAGGAGGGTTCAATTAGCTCTTCCACTTTCGAACGATTTATGATCTACTCGTGGGGAATAGGAACTCAGACATCATCATCCCAAGCACTTACCAAGTGTATATTTTAGATCTGTGGAATTTCCTCTCAAGTTTAGTTTCATGCCCCAAGTCGTTCCTATCCTAAGATTTTACCAGTAAGTCTGGGCTCTAATACCAACTATAATGAACCCCTTCGTTACTCCTTCCTAACCACATAATTTTTTATTTTTATTTTTTATTTACTTATTTTTCATGTGGCAATGACCTAATCCATAACCTAAGATAGGCATATTCCATTTGTATTGTATCTTTCAAGGCATATAGCTTCAAGAGCTATAGAGATTTGATCAGAGTCTCTTTAAGTAGAAGTGATCAGATTCTATGAAACCCTCATACCTCACTTGATATGAGTGTGTTGGCCAAGCATACTGGTTTCAACCTCATAAAAGAAGGAAATCACCAAATGGTCCACCCAGTCCAAGTGAATGCCTTGAAGATGGTGAACCACACCAATGGTAAACCATCATAGATGGAATAACAACACCTATGGTTATCCATAAATCTTAGCTCCAATCCAATCCATATAGAAAGGAGTTCTAAGGCTATTGTATCACTATTGTGATAAAAATCCATGGAACAACTATCTTTAATCCGCCTTACACATTATTACACATTTAATTAGGCAATCCCTCTAATGAATTCATTTTAAATGGACAATACGAGTCCCATGTAAAGTTAATCCTTTAGTGTAGAGAGGAGGATCTATCTTGGTTTGTAAATCAAGATCATAGTGCCCTCTTGAGACCTTAATTCCACAATATGATTTCAACTAAACCATCTTGACTGCATTTAATACATGAAGCAAGTTTCATTACATATTGTCCTTAGGTTTAAAGCATTACACAAAAACTTCTTTTTAGACGGATTTGTGTTCCATTCAAGAGTAAGGATATAATGAGAAAATCCAATTTTCTCCTTAAGATTTGGCGTTTTTACCATGAATATAAACGATGATGTATATGAAAAGGTACATCATTCATAAATAGTGTCTGATAATATTATAGTAAATTAGACAAAAACCTTTGATTCATTAACACATTTAAGTAAACATCCATCCTTTACATGAGACTATTATTGTACAATTCTATCTACTAAAATCATTCATCATTACCCATTTAATTCCAAAAATAAATGATACAATTGAATCACATTAAATTGTCACTATATTAGAAATTGAGCATCATTTTCTAGCATCCATACATCATTAACCTATCGAAAACTTAGCATATATTATAGCGCATGAACATAAACATTACATCAAGCATCTAACATCTCATTAACATAAATCGTTCTTATTTTTAAAATAAAAGCAACATCCACAAGATATAATAAAGCAAACCATAAATTAGAGTGACACAACGATTTATCCTGGGAAACCCTGACGGGAAAAACCCAGCCTCCAAAATATTTTCTTCCTCATTTTCATAAACTTAAATGGTAAAATTTACAATAATAGTAGGGCATTTGTCGACCCTTCTCTTCAAATATAAGTCAAAATACACAACAATTCCTTTTTGACCTATTGATGTAATTAAGAAATCACCTAATCCCTTCATCTATGACATTCATATAAAATTCACAATACCGTTAAAGAATATCTAGTTCTTGAGGCATTTATCATATTACACTGTTCATGAAAAGTCATTGGAATATATTTTGGAGATATCGTATTTCGAGGGAGCCCTATAAGACCCCTCAAGAATGAATCCCAAATTCATTCTTCATGATTGATTTATAATCAATCCCTTGTCTGATGGATTTAAAGTACCATACCTTTAAAACCATCAATAACCATTTCTTAAAAAATAATTTCCAAATTCACTCTTTTGATTGAGTCACAATCAATCCCTTGAATTTAGAGCTCCATACCTTTCATTTATTTCCTCAATCTTATTAATGATAGTATTATCCATTAGTGGATATTCTTGTAATAATAAGTTATTCTTGAGATAGATTACAACTATTCTAGAGTTAGAATTGTAGATGTGACCAAGTTTCTTCTAAACTAATTAGTAGTTATTAGTATATGGTTGGTCAATACCCAATGTTATCCATTGGGTAAAGTCACCCCACATCCATTTACTTCCATAGAAAATTAGATATCGGTTTAGTCAACTTATTGACGATAAATATAACCACTCCTTTCATTTGATTTGGTTTCTTTCAACTTATTAGGTACTCTTTCTTTTGAGAGAGTTACTAGAGTATATATTCTCATTTATTATACAAATGAATATACTAAGATAATCCTTTTCGTATTTCTAATCGTTTATGAGAAGGTTTTCAATATCGTGGCTATTTTAATCCTCTCTTTACTTGAGAGTATAGTAGATTTATAATTTATTATATCTATTATCTATCTTTAGTCCATTGCCTATGGCGCATAGTGGCCATACAAGTTATGTTTATCGAATGACACTTCCATTATGTTTTTAAATCTTATGCCGCCATACAAAGGCCTTACGCATTACCTTCCCCTCTTTTACAACATAGGCATGTAGTGTGTGTCTTAGCACTTTTGCATTCAGCCTAGCAAATAATTCGTACAAAAATATTATCACTTTGTGTGTGTCTTAGCACTTTCGCATTAGGCCTAGCAAATAATTTGTACAAAAATATTATCACTTTATGTCATTCGAGTACCAAATGACCATGTCATACGACCCGCACTAGGTAGCAGGTAAACCACGTTGCTCAACCAAACCAGTCTAGGATGTACAGTTCATCATCCAAATACTAATCAAATTCCATAGAGGTTCCATGTGTCCCAAGGTGAGCGCTACGACTACCACTTAGGTGGCCTAGAGCGAGATCGAATTGAAGTAGGTTTCTCTACGCGATAGGTGTAAGTCAAATTAGTGCTTTTGGTATGTTTAGGACTTTAGTAGTTATTTCAAGGATCCATTCTGATAATTCACACCCCTTTTTGCTCCATCCAACCCAACACTCTGGTCTACCACGTAGAGGGTGTTCTAATATTCCACTATTGGATGGCTCGGGTGTATACCCTAAATCAATTTACTGGCTCTCAATCAGATCGCTCATCTGCATATGCATAGCTATTTAGTGATTTTAAGAAAATCAAGATGAAGGAGTTCACATCCATTCAAATATTTGGGAAAATATAGATTCATGGGTTTGGCCTGGTACCCACGAGAGGACAAAAAGGATATTTTCTTTAGGTTTTCCTCTAATAAATCATCATAATCTACATATAGATCATATTTAGCATGTTTATGGTTACACAGTAGCTTATGTGATAGGGTTTTGATGACGTATGCAGCCGGATCAAATGTTTGATTATCTGTTCAAATTCAGAGAAGAGATATTGCTAACAAACAGAGGTAGCGATGCATTGGATCGAACCTCAACATTATCAAAGGAGGCTAAATTAAAGAGAGACAATAAAGCCCCCAAAAGTTTACCCAAATAAAGGGTAGTTTATAGTCTCTTTCTACAAATGAATCTGTAGCAGTAATGATGTTAAAAAGGGTCCTATCCTTAATCAGTTTGTCAGTCCAAATAAATAGAGGGTTCTAAGTATGCGTGCTTGTAGATCAAAACTATCAAACCCCATACCCAATCCATCAATAATGAGACCAGTCCATGCATACGTTAAGGTAATTACCTATCCAAATTTTGGGTCTTGATTAGGCGAGGTCACCATATACAAAAATGAATGATAGCTAACTCACACTATATATTCAGATCGTTGCATGGTTATATATGAATTGTCCCACAAGCCTCATGTAATGGGTGTATCCATGATACAAAATCATGTCCACATGCAATAAGGAGTAACCACCATACGGTGGTTGAGAATTATGTAGTGGTTTACCCTGATGGACAATGGATTACTTATATGGCTTACTTAGATATGTGAATAGGATCCAACCTATTATCGTCTAGGCTGCACAGTCGGGTGGAGTATAGAAATTTAATATTAGTATGTCATGCGTTTATATACGATGGTTTAGTTTTAGGCTTAATAGCAAACAATATGTTTAGTTTGAAGTTTTATAATAAGTAATTATATATATATATTCGATCCTATCATCGTCTAGGCTGCACAGTCGGGTGGAGTATAGAATTTTAATATTAGTATGTCATGCGTTTATATACGATGGTTTAGTTTTAGGCTTAATAGCAAACAACATGTTTAGTTTGAAGTTTTATAATAAGTAATTATATATATATTCTCTAATGATAGCCCGTTTGGATAAATAAATGGTAACCCCAAAGGTTTGTATCAAACAACATGGTTAAAATATTAAATCATACTGCAATGAGAATTATATTCAATTTGTATTCTAACAATGAATTATATTACTGGTTGAACATTAAAAATGGCAGCAAGGCTATATTTTTATTAATACTAGGTTCTTAATAACTTAACCTAGTAGGTAATAGAACATGAGTACTATTCATTAGTAATTTCATAAATAGATTGAGAAGGATCAATATTTCAAAATCTAAAGTATTTATAAGCATAATACAAAATGTTAGTTCTAACCTCAAAAATCTTGTGAGATACTCCTTGCTTCTAGCTTTTATTCCATATTCTCCTTGTTTCCCTCCTTTTCCAACATCTTCTCCCAATATTTTAAGATGCCTCATTTTACAACAAGGTAAAATATTCATACCTTATGGTTTCTGATCCACCAAAGGTGGAGAGTATACTCCCTAGGTATCAAGATTTCCTAGATAACCCTCCCTCTAACTAGGATTTCTTTCAAGTCTTCTAGTTTTTTATTCACCCCATGGGTGAAGAGCATACTCCCTAGACCATTAAGAACTCCTATATTCTATATAGCCATTTCCTTACAAAATATCCTCTATTTATAGGGCAATTATCCCCTCATGGGCCAAATAGCGACCATATTATAATAATATTAAAAATATGCCTTGGCCCATTATGACCTCATCATGTCCTTCAAGGTTTCTCTAGAGATGAGATGAATGTCAAAGTTCCTACTTTTGAGGCATAAGATAGTTACAAGGGTGGAACTATTCTTGATAAGCCATGGGATTCTTTGCATAACTCCCACAAATGTCAGTTGTCCACATGAGTACTTCCCAAAAGGTAGGATGACCCATGGGTTATTTAAAAATTCATTCGTCCCTTTGTGATCCCATCCACATTGGGTCCACTAAATCTGCACATGATTTATTGTATGGTTTTAATTTTTTAAAAGATAATATTTCAAATTTATCCTTTACTAGGCCTCATAAATAGCATTTAAATAATTAATATTTCCTTATAAAATTATTTTATTATATAATTTGTATGATTCTTTAGGGTCATGCCCCATATATTAGACATTAATTGATCCCTGATGATCAATTAATATTGTTTAAATAATGTAGGAGGGTAACGGGTCATTACACCAATAGTTCCATTGTTTTTATTTTATCTTTGTTAACATAGCTATATGGTCATATTTTACACAACAACACATTTACTAATATGGCAGTGTTACACCAATAGTTCCACTATTTTCATTTCCATTTATTCACACAACAATGTAGCAAAAAATTACACAATAAAACATCTACAAATATGGTAGTGAAATACCAACAATATCATTGCTTACATTTGCCATCTATTCAAATTATAAAGCAATGATTTACATGCTGAAACATACATGTTATACATATCAGAAAAGCATGGAGAACACATACATTACATGAGAAGCTACCAAACAATTGACCTATTTTCTCACACTTTCCAAAATTACTATTTGCTATTTTCTCCAATTCCTTCTACCTTGTCTTGCCTGATCTCCCTTCTCTACTCTCCTTCTTTTCCAAATTTTTGAAAACAATTTTATTTTTATTTTTTTACTTCCCCTAAATTATATACAAAGAATTCATAGTTTTTTCTTTTTTTTCCCTCGATATGTTGCGTTAGATAATGTTGAGCCTCCTCACCTCTACGTTGTGTGCTTACCAAGCATTCATGACCATTTAATAATTCACAATGATTTGCAACAAACATGGAGAGTATGTCTATAATGGATGTTTTAAAACTCAACTTTAACTCTGCCAAACTATATAATCATTTCTTTAATGTTCTTTGCAAAGCTATTTGCATCGTAGTGTAAACTATATTTCATACATTTTTAAATAAAATAAGATGAATAATATTATGACATATCTTCCTATATTTCAAAGTAATGCAATAATGATATTCGTTAAGACTTACATACATGGTAATCCTACTTATCATAATAAATTAACACATAATTAAAAGATCATTTTTAAATAATAAACTCTTATGCCATAACAAGAAACCTCACATGCATACATTTCCAAACTAGTGGCTCCCATCATCATTGTCATCTAAAAAACAATTTCACATTTCTTACCATACAAGCAATATTTGAGTCAAATAAACCCACACAAATATACAATATGCAATGCACCTAAATGATATGCAATTACGAGTTTCCATGTGCTCACGAGTTGAATCATCACTTCCTTGTATCACATTTTCCCTTGACTTGTTTTCATTCATTACCTTTACGCAACTATCTTGCACTCACAGAAGACGTCAACAGTATCAGGAATCATAGAAAAAGGAAAGCATATACATATTTCTCTATATTTCATAAACTATGCAAGGAGGGTCATTACATCTTCCCCCACTAGGGATAAACATTGTCCCTATGTTTTCAACCATGTGAAATAATAAAAAATACTTTGCATTTTCTTTTTGTTTTTCAAATATTTAAATAATTTCATTTCTTTCATCTAATTCTAAATTTTATAAATAATGATTTTTTACATACAATTCACATATAATCACATCATAGATTACATCACAATATAATCTATTTAACATATATCAACATATATTCCAAAACATGTCACTTTGCAATTCCACACACTTGAAAATCACTTTATACAATAAAATGACAATCACACTTAACTCTACTCAGTATCTAATTCTATTTACATTTGTATATATACAAATATTCCAAAATTTTATAAACGTTTATAATTAATTCTATTCCTACTCAAACATATGAGGAAACTACCACCATTTTTTTAATAAGTGTTCCCACATAATATTTCGGTCTCAGTAGTTGTCCCATTGAACTTGATATTGCTTAATACTTTGTTTTATCAAATTATTTGTTCAAAATACAAGCAAACGAATAATTCAAACCTCAATTCTTAATGGATTGGTCATCTGCAAGTCGAAAGCATCCAATACATGAGTAGAATTAGAAATATATTTTTGAAGAGGGATACATGAAAGACATTATGTATTTTGGATAGGCTTGGTGATAGAGCTAATATGGATACTACAAGGCTTATATTAGCAATAATCTCAAATGGACCCACATATCTGGAATCTATCTTAGATGATTTTATGGAACTCTTAGTTGGATTCACTCTCAAGAATAATATATCTCCCACAAAATATTTTCTCAGTGTTCTTCTAAGGTCTACGTAGCTCTTCTGGCAGTCTGCAGTCTCTTTCAACTTCTACTGAATCTTATTTAGTTGTTCTTGCATTTATTTTATCATTTTTGGACCTATCACTACTCGATCTTCTAGATTATTCGAAGTTAAGAGAATTATGCACCATCGCCCATATAAAAATTCAAAAGATGCCATACCTAATGATGCATGGTTACTATTGTTATATGCAAATTCTAATAGGTATAAGTAGTCTTCCCACTTTATGTATTATTCCATGTAGTAAATTCTCAACATATCATCAAGCAATTGATTTACCCTATCAGTATGTCCATCTGTCTTAGGGTAGTAAGCAGGACTATTGTCCAAATTAGTCCCTAATGCTTGATACATTGCTTGCCAAAATTTTGAAGTGAAATAGGAGACTCTAAAAGATATTAGAACTTCTAGGAACCTGTGTAGCCTCATCACTTCTCTAGAAAAATTTCTTGCTACTATGGGTGCATCATCATGCACTTATCTAGTATAAAATGTTCTAATTTGGTTAGCTTATCCACAATCACTAAAATTACATCATGCCTAAATTTGTTTTTAGGAATTTTTGTTATAAAATTCATTTATACCACTTGCCACTTTTACACAGGTATCTCATGTGGATATAATTTCCCAACTGGATGCAGATGTCCCACCTTCACTTTTTGGCAATCTAAGCATTTAGCCACATAATTGATGATATATTTTTCATACCTATATAGAAATAAGAATTTTCTTAAATTCTCACCTATTTTATCCCCTCATAGGTGTGCAAAATAAGGAGTGTTGTGAGGCTATCTAAGGATTGTTTCCCAGTTCCTAGAGAGGTGCAATTCCTAAATTTACTTTTATTCAAAATAGGAGTGTGGATCACACTCAACACACATCACCTCGCCGGTTCCAATATAAGATTTACAACCACAAAAATATGATAACATATTGTTTCATAACAATGTATTGATTCCAACATTGTTAACACATCCTAGCGTAATGTGTTTTTTGACACTGCAATATTTTCTATAATACAAAATAATTATTTATCATAATAGGGTTACACCTACAATTCTTTTTTATTTATTTTATCCTTGTTAACATAACTACATGGTAATATTTTACACAATAATACATTTACTAATATTGTTAGAATATTTTGTATTACATTAACTATGTTACCAACATTATGTTAGAACATAAAGGAGTTATACGTAGGGTTCTTTATTCAGTTTATAAACCACCCAGCTTGGTTCAAACTGCATCAACAGAATATATGTAACCTTATATATCTTCCATGAATATCAAGAGCAAGCTAATGATTCAGTTTTCAATATGGCATCAGAGCTTATTTTCGTTTCTTGGGCAAAGTGATATGTTTTTTGGGTAAGGTGGTGATCAACCATTCCATAAACTTGCATGACCTGCAACTTTCATAGGCAGCACACTCCAAGCTTCGCAGCGATTCTTCCCTGGCCATAACCGGATTCCAGCAGCTCATTCCTGAAGCATTTTCGACGTGAGGGAGGCAAGGGCAGGCGAAGACGAAAGCAATATCGCCCGGGCCTCGCTGTCCATAGAACCAGTCGTCACCAGCATAGCCAACGCGTCGGTCGTTGTCGGTGCATGAGCAGTAAACGCGGTCGCTGCATTTGTAGAGGCACAGCGCTTCAGAGCTGCCGCGATGGCCTGCGCATGCTGAGAGCTGCAGACGCGTCGGTTGCTGTCGGTGTGTGCTGCATTTGCCGAGGCACAACGCTTCAGAGCTACCACGATAGCCTGAGCATGCTGAGAGCTGCAGCAATGGGGAGTATATAACAAAAAAAAAAATGATTAATGCTATCTTAGGGTTATCTTTTTAAAGAACTCATTGATTGGTATTTTTAACTGCCGCTTGGAGTCTTCGTAGGCTGGGAAGACGGTTTTTTTTTCAAATGCTAATCATAGCAGAGTTAATGAGTCGGTGACCTCATTATTTCTCTCGACACGCCACCTAGAGCAGTCGGCTCATGAGATTCTTTGTGTGGACGAGGTCCATAGTTCGAATCCCGTCGAAAAAAAAAAAAATTTTAACCGCAGCCCTGCCGTTTTTTTTGCCTCATCCACGAATTGACGACACGGACAACAGTTGACGCCCCGAGGGCCCGATGACGCCCGAGGAGGGCATTTTGACGCCCCGAGGGTCCTATTGATGCCCCGAGGGCCCAGTGACACCCGAGGAGGGCATTTTGACGCCCCAAGGGTTCTGTTGACGCCGAGGGCCCAGTGATGCCTAAATAGGGCATTTTTCCAAGAAGGTTTGGTGACACAAATTTGTTTTGTTATTGTCATTGTTTTTCAGACATGTCAATTGCTTATTATTTTTTCAAAAGCAATTGTTCAACGGCATATTGGGAAACTTTGAAGATATAATTGAGGGGGGAATTCAATTTTTTTTTCACACTCTCAGAAAAAGACATAGAGAGCAACTCAAAGGTGCATTTTTTATTTTACTCGACACCTTCTTTTGATAATTTGGGTGCATTTTCGGTTGAACCCGACACCTATGTGAGAAGCACTTTGTGAGCATGCTTGTTTGATTATTGCATTTTTTTTTTGCAATTAAAAAAATCATCTACATCAAAAGCATCCACTACTTCTCTCAGCACATGTTGCACCGGTTCTCCAAAGCATTTATCTCTTTGCACAGGGATATTCATAGATCATCTACTTGTTGCTCTCTCACCAACACTAATTTTCTCCTAGTTTTGTTTTTTGACTTAATTTCCTCCAACTGATTATTCTTCTTCCGAATATTCTCAGGAAGGTGTCATTAACATCTCTTTGAGTGAATTTTTTACCCCCATTGCTATTGTGTTTAGGCATAAATCCTGAAGAAATTTCTGGACTCCAAAGTGTTTAGGGGAAGTTACGCCCCACGCATGCGGATTCATGACTTTCTAAGGTAGGTGCCATCAACAAAGCAATCCTTTTCAGTACTGCCTATGTTCCACGTACCGTTATGATCTTAATAATACCTATAGTCTCCCTCACATCAGGGCGGGTATTGTTTTGTTTCAGTTCAGGTATAACTAGCCTGGCAACGATATATCAAAAAGGGGACCATTTGGCGCTATAAGGAACCCTAAACAATGGCTACAGTGCACAAGTATCTTTCGGATGCTCAATTTCTCAAAGGCACCAATTTTGTGCCATGGAAGCATAAAATGAAAGCCATTCTTCAAGTAGAAAAATTATGGGATGTAGTAAGTGGCACTACCTCACGTCCCACCACAGCAGGGACAGATCAAGATACATTTGATGATCAGGATAGGAAAGGCCTTATGTTTTTGTTACTTGTCGTAACAGATGAGGTCCAACCTCATATTTGTGATGCTACGACCAGTAAAGATGCTTGGGCAGCATTGATTACTATGTATGAAGGAAAGAATACTTCCACTATCCTTCACCTACAAACCCAGCTTCACAATCTCAATATGAATTCAGGGGAAACTGTTGAAATTTTTCTCTACAAAGTGGCCGAATTGAAAGCCAAACTCAATACTATGGGAAAACCCATAGCTGATGATCTTTTGACATCTGTTATTTTGAGGGCACTTCCAACATCTTACAAAAGTTTTATCACTTCACTCAATGTTTCTGGCAGAACATTAACTTTTGTTGAATTGGTTAATTTGCTTCAAACTGAAGAAGCCAATCAAGTACAGAAAGATGAGGAACCTGCCACTGCTCTTTCCACCCATCAAAAGGGTCCAAAGCAAGGACAGTTGCAGAAGGGAGGGTCTTCTTCCAAAGGCAAAGGAAAGCCCAATCTCTAGAGAGATAAATATTGCAAGATCTGTGATATGAACAATCATGATACCAACAGGTGTTGGTTCAAAAACAAACAACAGAATGATCCCTCACCAAAGAAGAAAGGCAAGGGGAAGCAGAAATATCCCCAGCATCACAAACAACAAAAGGGTCATGTTGCTTATGCAGATTCCCATTCAGATGATTTTGATTCATCTTCAGATAATGACTCAGAAAGAGCACACAAGGTGCTCATGACCCATACTGCCTCTTCCAAATCAGATGTTGTATGGTATATTGATTCTGGAGCAAGCAAACATATGACTAGGGACAAGTCCTGGTTTCAAACCTTTCAAGCGAAAGAAGGCAAACCTGTCACTATTGCAGACAATCAGGTCTATCAAGTACAAGGTGAAGGGGATGTTACGGTAACTCTCTCTGATGGTGACTGTGACATCGAGAAAGTTCTCTATGTTCCTGGCCTTGCCAACAATCTATTATCTATTCCACAGATGCTAGATAGAAATATGGATGTTGTTTTTCAAGTTGACAATGGAAAAAAGCGATGTTTCATCAGTCACCAAGGTAAAAACATTGCCACTGGCTCCTACAAACATGGATTATTCATCTTGGATACAGTTTCTCAATCCCATACTGCCCTCATTGCCACTACAACAGAAGCCACTTCCTTATGGCATAAAATATATGGGCACCTCAGTTTCGGGTATTTACTCGAATTAAGAAAATATGACATGGTCAAAGGGCTTCCTCAGCTTTCATCAGTTCTCCCAGTATGCTCAGATTGTCTAGCAGGGAAACAACATCGAGTTCCATTTGAGACAAGTTCTTCTCACTCTAAGAAACCCTTGGAGTTAATCCACGCAGATCTGTGCGGTCCTTTCCCAACCAGTCATGGTGGAAAGAGGTATTTTCAGCTATTTGTTGATGACTACTCCCACAAAATATGGGTCTCCTTCCTTGCACTCAAGTCAGAAGCTCTTCTCTACTTTCGTCAGTTCAAGAGACAAGTTGAGAAGGAAACAAGTTGTTTCATCAAAACCCTCCGCTCAGATCGAGGGGGGGAATACACTTCCAAGGAATTTTTAGCATTTTTGGAAAAACATGGGATCAAGCGACAACTCACTACAGCATATACACCACAGCAAAATGGAGTTGCAGAAAGGAAAAATCGCTCCATAGTAGAAATGAGTCGGTGTATGTTAAAAGGAGCAAACTTAGAAAAACAATACTGGCCAGAAGCAGTAAACACAACATCTTACCTACTAAATAGAGCACCTACAAGGGCTCTACAAGGAAAAACTCCACAAGAAGCCTGGAGTGGTAAGAAACCCTCAATTTCTCATCTAAAATTTTTTGGTTGCCAAGCTTTCATGCATATTCCTAAACAAAAAAGAAGGAAACTAGATGAGAAAACTCAAAAATGTATATTTCTTGGTTATGATGAGTATTCAAAAGGATATCGGTTGATTGATCCTATAACCAAGAAAACACATATCAGCAGAGATGTAGTATTTGATGAAACTTTCACATCAAATAATACATTTGTATATCTTAAGGAAGATGAACCTAAGAAAGAAACAACACCTCCTCGGAAGAAGGTTCCTAAATGGTATACTAGTACATTACAGGATTCAAAAGCGACATCACTTCCAGATCTAACTCTAGATCGACCCTCTACTCATAGTATGACTCAACACAAAAGAGCAGATGATGCAACATCAGTAACAGATGTTGATGACCTTTGTCAACATTTTGATGATTTATCTATGAATATAGAAGAAGATGAGGATATAGATATGGAAGATGAAAAAGTCTATCTGAAAATACTAGATGAAAAAGAACCAACATCAGTCTCAGATGCACTCAGTAAAGATCAATGGAAAACTGCTATGGATGCAGAACATACATCTCTAATGAAAAATCAAACTTGGAAGTTAGTGAATTTGCCTTCAGGAAAGAAACCCATTGGTTGCAAATGGGTATTCAAGATCAAATATAAGGCAAATGGTGCAATAGATAAACATAAATCCCGACTTGTTGCAAAGGGCTATGCACAAAGAGAAGGCATAGACTATGAAGAGACATTTGCTCCTACTTCTAAAATGACCACTATTCGAGTTATGTGTGCAATGGCAGCTCAATTTGGTTGGTAGCTACATCAGATGGATGTAAAGAGTGCTTTCTTAAATGGTGACCTACACGAAGAAGTCTACATGACTCAACCTAAAGGTTTTGTAGTTACAGGGCAAGAACAAAAAGTCTATAAGCTGATCAAATCTCTATATGGACTTAAACAAGCTCCTCGAGCTTGGTATATCAAAATTGATAGTCATCTAGTGCAACATGGGTTTAAAAGAAGTCCTGCAGATCCTAATCTATATATCAAGAACAATGGTTCTAACATAGTAATTCTAGTACTATATGTGGATGATCTGATCATAACAAGCGGTTCAGAGAGTATGATCAAAACAAGTAAAGAAAGATCTCAATACCTCTTTTGAAATGACAGATCTTGGACTTCTCCACTATTGTCTTGGTCTAGAAGTAACTCAATACAAGCATTGCATACAAGTTACTCAAAAGAAATATGCCAAGACCCTGATTGATAAGTATCGGATGACTGACTGCAAGCCCAAAGCCACACCAATGGAGGCAGGACTTAAGTTATCCCGATTCAATGAATCTCCTAAAATAGATAGTACTCTCTATCGTCAGCTGATTGGGAGTCTCATCTATCTCACAAACACTAGGCCAGATCTTAGTTTTGCTGTGGGTTATCTTTCACGATTCATGCAAGATCCTAAAGTTAGCCACTGGAAAGCAGCAAAGAGAGTTCTTCACTATGTCCATGGTACAACATATATCGGCCTGGAATACAAAAAGAACAAGTTCTATCTTCAAGGGTACATGGACTCTGATTATGCTGGATCCATAGATGACCGAAAATCAACTACAGGTTACATTTTTCACCTTGGATCTGGTCCTATCTCTTGGCATAGCAAGAAGCAACATGTTGTTGCTATCTCTTCTACTGAGGCAGAATATCGAGCGGCTAGTGGAGCGATCTGCGAGATGATATGGTTACGTCGCATCCTCACAAATATGGGTCTTCCAAAGAAACTTCCTTTACATTTATTCTGCGACAATCAAGGTGTTATGAATCTTGTCAAGAATCCTATCTTTCATGATCGCACCAAACACATTGACACTAGGTGTCATTTCATTCGATATGAGGTTCCAAAGCATCATATCCAGCTCCACTACATTCCCACAAATGAGCAAATAGCGGACATCTTCACCAAAGCGCTTGCTCGAGTCAAATTTGAATTGTTCCACAATGCTATGTGTAGTCAACATTAATGTAATAAGGGGGGATGTTAGAATATTTTGTATTACATTAACTATGTTACCAGCATTATGTTAGAACATAAAGGAGTTATACGTAGGGTTCTTTATTCAGTTTATAAACCACCCAGCTTGGTTCAAACTGCATCAACGAAATATTTGTAACCTTATATATCTTCCATGAATATCAAGAGCTAGCTAATGATTCAGTTTTCAATAAATATGTCAGTGTTACACTAATAGTTCCATTGTTTTCATTTCCATTTATTCACATAGTAGCATAGCAAAACATCACACAATAAAAAATCTACAAATATGGCAGTGAAATACCAATAATCTAATTGCTTATGTTCACCATATATTCACGCAACATCATAGAAATGATTTACATGCTGAAACATACATGTTATACATATCAGACCAACATTGAGAACACATACGCTACATGAGAAGCTACCTAATAACTAACCTATTTTATCACACTTTCCAAAATTATTGTTTGTTATTTTATGCAATCCCTTCTACCTTGTCTTGCATGCTCTCCCTTCTTTGCTCTCCTTATCCTTTTTTTTTTTAAACAATATTTTTATTTTCTTTTGTTTTAATTCCCCTAAACGATATGCAAAGAATTCACAAATTTTCTTCCTTTACTTCCATGCATTGCATCAGACAATGTCGAGCCTCCTCACCTCTACATTGTGTGCTTACCAAGAAATCAGGACCATTTAACAATTTACAATGATTTGCAACAAACATGGAGAGTGCATCCATCATGGATGTTTTAAAAAAAAAAATTAACTCTCCCAAACTATTTAATAATTTCTTTAATATTATTTGCAAAGCAATTTTCTTAGGAGTGTAAAATATCGTTCATACATTTTTTTTTAAAATAAGATAAATAATATTACTACATATCTTCCTATATTCCAAAGTAATGCAATAATTATATTCATTAAGACTTCCATACATGGTAATCCTACTTATCATAATAAATTCACATATAATTAAAAGATCATTTTAAATAATAAACTCTTGTGTCATAACAAGCAACCTCACATGCATACATTTCCAAACTAGTATATCCCATCATCATTGCCACCTAAAACAACATTTCATATTTCTCGCCATACAAGCAATATTTGAGTCAAATAAACCCACATAAAGATACAATATGCAATGCACCTAAATTATATCTAAGTGGGAGTTTCCATGTGCTCATGAGCCAAATTATCACTTCCTTGTCTCACCTTTTTTCTTAACTTGTTTCCATTAATTACCATTAAACAACTGTCCTGCATTCACAAAAGCCATCCATGGTACCAAGAATCATAGGAAAGGCAATTCTATACATATATCTCTATATTTCATAAATTGTGCAAGGAGTGTCATCACATCCTTACCCACTAGGGATAAACACGGTTCCCACATTTTCAACCATGTGAAAGAAAACAATTACTTCACATTTTCTTTTTCTTTTTCAAATATTTAAATAAATTAGTTGCTTACATCTAGTTCTAAAATTTATAAACAAAGAATTTTTCCATAGAATTCATATATAATCACATCATATATTACATCATTGTTTAATTATTTAACATATATCAACATATACTCTAAAACATATCACTTTGCAATTCCACACACTTGCAAACTACTTTATATAGTAAAATGGCAACCACACTTAACTCTACTCAGTATCCAATTCCATTTACATTTGTATATATACAAATATTCCAAAATTTTATAAATGTTTATAATTAAGTCTATTTATACTCAAATAGATGAGGAAACTACAACCGTATTTCTACCACATCTTCCCACATAGCATTTTTGTCCAAGTAGTACTCCCATTGGACTTGAAATTGAAATATACTTCGTTTTTTTAGATTCTTTGTTCAAAAACCAAGCAAACGAATAGGTCGCACCTCAATCCTTAATAGATATATCATATGCAAGTTGGAAACATCCAATACATGAGTATATTTAGAAATATATTTTCTAAATAGGGATACATGAAAGACATTATGAATTTTTTATAAGCGTGGTGGTAGATTTAATATATACACTACAAGTCTTATCTTAACAATGATATCAAATGGACCCACATATCTTGAATCCAGCATAGATGATTTTATGGAACTCTTAGGTGACTTCACTCTAAAAAATACTTTGTCTCCCATAGAATATTTCCTTGGTGTTCTTTTGAGATCTATGTAGCTCTTCTAGCAATCTGCAACGTATTTCAGATTCTATTGAATCTTCTTTACCTATTCTTCTATTTTTTTTATTATTTCTATATTGATCACTACCTTATCTTTTATATTATTTCAAGTTAAGGGAATTTTACATTATCACCCATATATATCTTTGAAAGTAGCATATCTAATGATGCATGGTAACTATTGTTATATGCAAATTCTACTAGGTATAAGTAGTCTTCCCAATTTATGTGTTGTTCCATGCAGTACATTTTCAACATATCCTCAAGAACTTGATTAACCCTCTCAGTATTTCCATATACCTCAAGGTAGTAACCAGTACTAATGTTCAACTTAGTCCCTAATTCTTAATGCATTGCTTGCCAAAATTTTGAAGTAAAATGGGAGTCTGTATAAGAAATTAGAACTTCTTGTAACCCATGCATCCTCACCACTTATGTAGAAAAATTGCTTGCTACCATGGGTGTGTCATCATGCACATTACCTGGTATAAAATGTGTGATTCGGTTAGCTTATCCACAATCACTAAAATTATGTCATGTATAAATTTTGTTTTTATGCGGTATCATTATAAAATCGATTGATACCACTTGCCACTTTTACTCAGGTATATCATGTGGATATAATTTTCCAGGTGGATGCAAATGTTCCACCTTCACTTTTTGGTATTCTAAGAATTTTACCACATAATTGATGATATATTTTGTATACCTAGCCATAAATAAGCTATCTTTAAATTCTCATGCATTTTCACCCCTCCCGAGTGCATAGAATAAGGAGTGTTGTCAGGATCTCTAAGGATTTTTTCCCTTGAAATTACTAAATTAGGTACAACCAATCTATTCTTGAAGAATATAATATGATTCTTAATCACATATTCTGCATCCTTACCCAAGTTATGTATATCTTATCCAATGCAATATTGGCAAAATTCATCTTTTATATGTTATTATTTTATTTGATCCAACATATCATATTGGCATTTTGTCATGGCGGTAATATGCCCTCTCTTAATTAAAGCATCGATGACTTTATTCTCCTTACCATTAATGTAATCAATGCCAAAATCATACTATGTAATAATCTCTATCCATCTTTGGGTGAATATATACTTTAAAATTTGATGGTTTGTGATGAGCACCAAAAATGCTCATTTTATATACACAGTTAAGAAGAATTATCACTGGTTCAATTAGCATATGAAATGTATTTTATATAACTTATGCATATAATTGATAAAAAATCCGGTATTATGCTTGATTGGTGTTTTTAGTGGGAAATGTGTATAAATGCAGGTATTGGTACTAATATGGTGTTTTCCAGTCTACATCCACTTGGACCCGGCATACTTCTGCTTACAGAGACTAAGGCAAGAGAGTAGGCGCCTTCCTCTTCAAGGAAGGCGCCCAACAAAAGTAGGCACCTTCCTACAACCGGAAGGCATCCACGGAAGATGAGCGCCTCCCTACAACCGGAAGGCGCCAATGGAAGACGAGCGCCTCCCTGCAACCGAAAGGCGCCAATGGAAGAAGAGCGCCTCCCTACAACCGGAAGGCGCCGATAGAAAATGAGCGCCTCCCTACAACCGAAAGGCGCCCACAAAAGATGAGCGCCTCCCTACAACCGAAAGGCGCCAATGAAAGACAAGCGCCTCCCTACAACAGGAAGGCGCCAATGGAAGAAGAGCGCCTCCCTACAACCGAAAGGCGCCTCCATGCCTTCATACTTTGCAAGATTTACCAAGTCAACTTTGACTGGTTGACCAAGGACTATGGAGGAGGTTGCACGTGAAGACAAAGGAGATCTATTTTAATCATGCATTTATTAAATAGAATAAAGTGTTTGTTATTATTATCAACCGATTGGTCGGTTGACCTTGTAAAGCTCTTAAAGCATATTATTATTTTTAGGATGCATTAGTTTAGGATTTGTTGTTACGTACACCTAAGGATATTTATATTTATCCTTTGGTGAACGAACATACTTTAAAATAGAAGAATAAAATATGTGTAGAATCAATTGTAACTAAATCACATCACGTGATTAAAATAGACTGATTTGTTATTGTAATGATATCTGGTTGCGCTTTATATAAAGACGTAGGCCAGATGAACAGAGGGGGATCAGAGATCAATGATTAATTTTACACAGAACTTATTTTATTTTATTGTTTAATTAATTAAGAGTGCAACTCCTCTTATTCGAGCAAGCTCTACGTAGCTAGTCGGGCGGACTATCTGCGGGAGCTTGGGCCCACTCCCTGCAGTAGTCCTCCCTTGTTTAATTTGTGCATTTGCTTTCTATAGATTAGTTTCTTGCTTTATTTAATTTCAGTTGTGTGTGTTTATTTCCTCGCATTTTATTTCCAGCACTTTACTTTTTGTTTAATAATTTATTTATTTCATTTCCCGCACTTAGTTTATTTGGTTTGGTTGGAATCCAATTACACAAACCTCCCCACCAAACTAAATAAGGTACAACCAGATTTGTTCCCCAACACTACAGGCATATACTGTGCGTGACACTCATAAGTTTACGAACTTACCGGATTGATAATTTATGGAAGAGAAATGAATGTTTTTCGGGACATGAATTTCTGCTCACCATTTTGGCGTCGTTGTCGGGGAGTGTCTAAACTGTAGTGTTCTGATTTACGAGTCAGATAAAAAGTCTATTTAAAATTACCTGTAGATATTTTACCTGAGAAGTGTGAGTCCACCATGGGCCTTTTTATAAGGCCAAAAATAGTTGCCGGCACAGTCAGAGCTAAATTCCATTGGCAACTTTTTGCATTTTATAGCTTCTCAGATAAACGTGGGAATGAACCTGATGTACCAAATTAAGTGTAGAAGTAGGAATAAAATGTGTTGTTGAAAAAAATTAAAAAAAAAATCTGGCATTGAAGGATTTCCATCATGTTCTAAATGGTTTCAAGAAATCAAAAGAAAAAGCACAACCCAAGTCTGATTGAAAATTTTTAGGGACATGTTTTTATACAGAAACCATTGAAAAATTGTGCCTCTAGAAGCTTGGTTTTAAATTAAAAAATTTTATAGGCTTGAAATTTTTGCAACGTATTGGTAAATGTTTTTTTTATGATGAAATTAATAATGCAGGGAAAATGATAGAGCATAATTTAAAGAGAACGCCTTGTTATGGAGTATGCTCTTCACTTGCGCTTACGGCGACCTGGTGAATCAGAAACTAGCATGTGTTTTTAACAGACTGCTATGCCATGTTTTCTTCAGGTTGCTAACTCACGGATAGTCATTTGTTGGCCTGCACACTTTGCCATTACGTTGAAAGAAGTTTGGTTGCGAGGCCATGAAGGAAAATACTCTTCTCATGCTACAACATATCAGACTAGTTGAAAAAAAAAAAAGATTTCGAGAAGACTAGTTCAGATGTAGGCATGGGGGAGACCCCACCTTCATCAAATGCCGCCAACAACACAATGAACGCTATTTATAGTGTTCATGAAAAAAAAAAAAAAAAGAGAGAAAAAATAAATCATCTGTTGAAAAGGCTCCAAGTTAATGAAGCAATTCAAAAATAGAGTTTTATTTTGCTGCTTGTTGAAAGAGAGTATCCTCTTTCCCGAGGACCAGCTTGGTCCAGAAGGGAAATGAGAAATCTCCAACCGGTAGCTAAATAAAACAAGGAAAAATCTTGGAGGAGATCAGATTTCAAATGTCTGCACAAAGGCCACAGGATTAACATTTTTTTTTTATGTGCTAATTGAGGAGGAGCTTGGTGTTTCAAAAATGTGAGTTGTTGGTTGTCATATGAAAAAAATATACAAAAGAGAGGCAGAATCTCACTATGGTGGAAGATAACATCAACTTTGAGAGGATCTGAAACCATGGAGAAATTTTCTTTTCACAAAAAGTGTGAGGGCAAAGATGTTTCGGTACATGGTACATTTTGCCAAATTCTTAGGATGGATCATTGACAAACCTCCAGGATGTGAAAATCACCAGCTCAAATGGTTGAAGTAGACATCCTATTCTTTGATGCAGATGATGAAAAAAAAATGATAATCCAAGATCTATTCTGGTCAAGGCAGAATAGACCAAAAAAAAATACAAAAAAAAAAAACAGAGAAAAAAAATTAGTTAGAATTTTATTTTAACGTCTTTAGTTTAGATTTTTCTTTTATGTTTTGCAGGACAACGTGAAGTGCGAAGTAGAAAAATAAGGAGGTGTCTGTGAAGATCTCATGAATTGAGATTCATACATGGAGTTCGTAATAGCACTATACGAACTGTCTCGGGTACCTGATCGTATAGCATCCAATCTAACAGGTGAAAGCCAGCAGAGTTTTGCCTTGGAAACATTGGCACTTGAAGGCAGGCTAAGTAACCCTGATCAAGCGAAAGGCTTCCAGCCCAAGGTGCTTGTGGAATTTGGGGGAAAATTTTGCTTGGAAAGTGCATGACTGTTATAGCTCTGGATGATAAACAAAGTCAGATATGCTACACCAAGTGCAAGAGAAGAGTTTCGAGACAACGTTCAAGTAACGGTCAATGAGCTCCATTAACCACTGCCTCACATTCACAAGAGTGGATCAGACATCGGCATGGGGAGACCCCATACCATACCAGTAGCTTGGACGAATGTTCAAACATTCGTCGAAAAAAAAAAGGAAGAAGAAAAAAAAAAAGAGAGAAAGAAAAAAAAAAAAAGAGAGGGAGGATACGTAAAAAAAAAAAAATGAAGTGAAAGACGCCTTGTTTATCAAGAAGGCGCCTTCCGCATCAAGAAGGCGCCATACATTGGAGGCGCCTTCCACAGGAAGAAGGTGCCATACATTAGAGGTGCCTTTCGCATGAAGAAGGCGCCATACATTAGGGGCACCTTCCGCATCAAGAAGGCGTCATACATTGGAGGCGCCTTCCACAAGAAGAAGGCGCCACACATTAGGGGCACCTTCCGCATCAAGAAGGCACCATACATTGAGACACATTCCACAAGAAGCTCCACACATATGGAGGCACCTTCCACATCAAGAAGGCACCATACATTGAAGATGCCTTCCACCAATATATATATATATGTGAATCCTCCTAGTGAAAAAAAAAAAAAAAAGCATAGAACATGTCCTGCTTAGCATAAAAATTGCTTTCTTATTGCTTTGCAGGAAATCATGAACCGAATGCAAGCTGCAGGCATCCTGAGAGCCAGGGCCTAACAGGCACGGAGTCATGACTCCTATTTTACTGCTTTCGTGTGTGCAGTTTTTGTAGGTGTAGTTTCGTAGTACACAACCATGAGCATGATCTGTAGGTGGAGCCGGCTTAAACTAGGCCTAACAGATGTGACATTTTGTGCCCTACAATTAGGAGTGCGGCGAAGCGGAAAAGGCACTTACTTCCCACTAGGAAGAGAGTGCCTACAATCAGCCCAATACGGTAGTGCCTTTTTCCACCTAGAGGAAGGCACCAATAAGCAATTTTCTTCTCCCTTGGATGGGGATACCTGTTGTTCAGTGTGGGACCTGATGTTTGGAGGGCTACGGACACTGTTGTGCGAGAGGGACCTATTGTTGGCGATAAGGGCATCACCAATTTAAGTGGGGGAAGATGCGGGTGAATCAGAACCTCCCGTAAAAAAAAAAAAAAAAAGGGGGAGTTCGGAAGGTTGTTGTCACGAGGACGTGACAATTTTTAGACATGGGGGAAAGACGCCTTATTGTCGGTGCCTAACTTACTCCTATGAAAAAAAAAAACCACCTTGTGTTGAAATAGCTCCACGATGAAATGCAAATCAGAAGCAAAGTTTTATTTTCGCTGCCCATTGGAAGAGAGTATCCTCTTTCCCGAGGACTAGCCTAGTCCCGAAGGGAAATGAGAAATCTCCAACTGGTAGCTAAATAAAATGGGGGAGGAGTTTGAAAAAAAAATAGATGTCAAATATCTATTTCCTTCGAAATCAACGCATGGTAAGTAGGCACCTTCCTCTTCAAGGAAGGTGCCAATAGAAGGCCAGTGCCTTCCTCTTCCAAGAAGGCACCAAGAAAAGATAAGCGCCTTCCTTTTCCAGGAAGGCGCCAATAGAAGGCCAGCGCCTTCCTCTTCCAGGAAGGCACCAAAAGAATGCAAGCGCCTTCCTCTCACCGAAAGCATCGAAGGAAGGTGCAGCGCCACAGGAAGGCACCCATAGGAAGGTGCCACAGGAAGGCACCAACAGGAAGGTGCCACAGGAAGGCACCAATAGGAAGGCGCCACTAGAAGGCGCCCACAGGAAGGCAAGCGCCTTCCTCTCATAGGAAGGCACTGATAGGAAGGCGCCACAAGAAGGCGCCCATAGGAAGGCGCCACAGGAAGGCACCGACAGGAAGGTGCCACAGGAAGGCACCAACAGGAAGGTGCCACAGGAAGGCACCAACAGGAAGGTGCCACTAGAAGGCAAGCGCCTTCCTCAGAGGGAAGGTGCCCCTGTTCTTCGCCCGTTGACTAGACAAGCACGATGTGGGCAACAAAAATTGGTGCAGTTCCAACTCTACGACATGTAGGTTAATTTGGGGATCGCACCAACGGATGAGAACATCCTACCAACGCCAGCACATACAACACATACATCTCAGCAATGCACCTGACAGATGCCGTGAATAATGAAAGAAATACTATTTTTCCTCACTCCAGAAAACAAAGGAATGCGGTGTTGTTCCAATTATGCATGCAAAAGAAATAATTCAGAGGGGAGATCATTTTGGATGCACACGTGTCAGGTATAAATTTTAATATTCATCCTGTAAATGCATTCGGAGAGAGATACGTCAATGCAGGATTAAAATATTTTGTGTGCTATTGAGAAAAAGCTGGGTATTTCAAAGTTTAGAGTCACCAGCTCAGTTGTTGCGGATTGACTCTGTTCTTTGATGCAGAGGATGAAAAAAAAAAATCGAAAAAAAAAAAAAAAAAAAAAAGAGAGTCAAGATCTATTCTATTCATGGCAGAACAGATAAAGATACATATAAATAAATAAATAAAATCTCCAGGAGCACCAACGTGAAGACGTCTCACACCACCGGCATCATATATATCAGATTCTATGAAATTCAACCGGGTATGTACTGATTTTCTTATTAATTATGTGTATAGTTATTTTAAAATCATTTCTATGCTAATACCAGTCGATGCCTCCACAGTTTTTCAAAATCTCCCATTAGAATTCAAACACATGATGTGCCTTAAAAAAATATATAATTGAAAAAAAAAGAGAGAGAGAGAGGCTATGGCATCTACATGAATAAATTTGGCATCATTTTCATTGCCGCCTCCTTACAATGGTAGTCATCTTGAGCGAACACATATAAATGATGCTACTCTCTACCACAAAGGAGGTTATGGAGATGTCAAATATGTTTCAGATGTGGGTAAAAGTAGTAGCTGGTGATTGCACTTGTTTTAAACAAATTTGGTCTCACCAAATATGACTAATGTGCAACATTGGAAAATGCCGACATTAGTGCGGTGGTAATTTGCCCTAAACAGTGTGGTCACGATTTAACTATTTATCCGCAATGATTAGTCAGGATGTGTTTCTGACTTCTGCTGGTGCCGCATCGCTCTATGGATGAAGAATAGCAGCACTCAATGAAAAAAAAAACACAGTCTTGAATAAAAAAAATAGTACTGAGAAAAAAAAATAGTAGTGTTGAATGGAAAAAATAGCAGCACTCAACGACAGAGAAACAGAGATGCTGAAGGCCATTAAAAAAAAAAAAAAAAAAGAGAAAAAATATATATATCCCAGGGGTTGTTGTCACGAAGACATGACAAACTTTTTGGCATGGTCATCCTGCGAGAGGGATAACTTCACCTTTTGGTGCCACGAGGGCATGGCACATGTTAGGCATGGGGGGATGATGAGCACCAAAAATGCTCATTTTATATACATGGTTAAGAAGAATTATCACTGGTTCAATTAGCATATGAAATGTATTTTATATAACTTATGCATATAATTGATAGAAAATCCGGTATTATGCTTGATTGGTGTTTTTAGTGGGAAATGTGTATAAATGCGGGTATTGGTACTAATATGGTGTTTTCCAGTCTACATCCACTTGGACCCGGCATACTTATGCTTACAGAGACTAAGGCAAGAGAGTAGGCGCCTTCCTCTTCAAGGAAGGCGCCCAACAGAAGTAGGCACCTTCCTACAACCGGAAGGCATCCACGGAAGACGAGCGCCTCCCTACAACCGAAAGGCGCCAATGGAAGACGAGCGCCTCCCTGCAATCGGAAGGCGCCAATGGAAGAAGAGTGCCTCCCTACAACCGAAAGGCATCGATAGAAAATGAGCGCCTCCCTACAACCGAAAGGCACCCATAGAAGATGAGCGCCTCCCTACAACCGGAAGGCGCCAATGGAAGACAAGCGCCTCCCTACAATAGGAAGGCACCAACGGAAGAAGAGCGCCTCCCTACAACCGGAAGGCACCTCCATGCCTTCATACTTTGCAAGATTTACCAAGTCAACTTTGATTGGTTGACCAAGGACTATGGAGGAGGTTGCACGTGAAGACAAAGGAGATCTATTTTAATCATGCATTTATTAAATAGAATAAAGTGTTTGTTATTATTATCAACCGATTGGCCGGTTGACCTTGTAAAGCTCTTAAAGCATATTATTATTTTTAGGATGCATTAGTTTAGGATTTGTTGTTACGTACACCTAAGGATATTTATATTTATCCTTCGGTGAACGAACATACTTTAAAATAGAAGAATAAAATATGTGTAGAATCAATTGTAACTAAATCACATCACATGATTAAAATAGACCGATTTGTTATTGTAATGATATCTGGTTGCGCTTTATATAAAGACGCAGGCCAGATGAACAGAGGGGGATCGGAGATCAATGATTAATTTTACACAGAACTTATTTTATTTTATTGTTTAATTAATTAAGAGTGCAACTCCTCTTATTCGAGCAAGCTCTACGTAGCTAGCCGGGCGGACTATCTGCGGGAGCTTGGGCCCACTCCCTGCAGTAGTCCTCCCCTGTTTAATTTGTGCATTTGCTTTTTGTAGATTAGTTTACTGCTTTATTTAATTTCAGTTGTGTGTGTTTATTTCCTCGCATTTTATTTCCAGCACTTTACTTTTTGTTTAATAATTTATTTATTTCATTTCCCGCACTTAGTTTATTTGGTTTGGCTGGAATCCAATTACACAAACCTCCCCACCAAACTAAATAAGGTACAACCAGATTTGTTCCCCAACACTGTAGGCATATACTGTGCGTGACACTCATAAGTTTACGAACTTACCGGATTGATAATTTATGGAAGAGAAATGAATGTTTTTCGGGACATGAATTTCTGCTCACTAGTTTGTCTTTAATTCAAATGGTTTTGCTAGCAAATAATTTCACCAAACTTTTAGTGCATCCACTACCATTGTAAACTCTAAATCATGAGTTGTATAGTTGAATTAATTCCTATTGAGCTTTCTAGATTCATAAAAATAACCACACCATATTGGATTTAAATACCACCTAACCCCTCGATCAATGCATCAGTACAAACTATAAACTACTTATTAGGATTTGGTAGCTACATTATTATTGTTGTCATCAACTTTTCCTTCAAAACTTGAAAATCCTTTTCACACTTCTCTATCCACTTGAAGCATTTTCATTTTCTTTAAATATTTGGAATGGGTTGAGCAGTTCTCAAGAATCCCTTGACAAACATTCTATAATACCCAACAATCTCCGTAAAACTTTGCATCTCTAAAAAATTAGTAGGTGTTATCTAGTCAATGATTTCTTTGAGTTTCATGGGGTCTACTACAATTTATTTTGTAGAAACATGTCCTAGATAATGCACTTTGAAGAACACAAGCTTATACTGAGAGGGGGGGTGAACAATTTAAGACCACTTTTTACTTTTCCTTCCCAATCAATATTATGCAATGTATAGACAGAAATATTAATAGCAATAATAAAAGCAATGCACAAATCATCACACACAATAGAGACATCACAATTTACATGGTTCATCCAATGTGGGCTACTCTACTAAGAAAATATTTCACTAAAATTTTCTCAATCAATCTCTTGGGAATCCTTTCCCTATTACAATGCTTATGGACCTCTTTCAAAAGGAGATACCAATTCCCTAAATCAAGTTTGTTGATATCTATCCATAAGAGACACTAATCTCCTAATATTTGCTCTGGTGGATGATCCTTTAGAAGACATTTGTATCCACTATCCATAGCAAATGGAATTCGATAAATAGAAGACACCTATCTTCCTTGCTCTGGCTAGATATATCTGTCCTCAACTCTATCATCTCTAAATATCTATCTGAAATCTATACTAAACACTGTTTGTTGGTATAGCATAAATCTATCCTCAATATTTGTCTCTAGTCTGGCATAAACCTGTCCTCAAATCTACACCAAACTCTATCCTCAAATATATACTAAACAAATTTCTTTGGTATAGCATAAATCTATTCTCAATATCTATCCTCAAGACTTAACTCAAAGCTTGAATCAATCTTAAAACAAATATACTAGATTTTCCCCGAAACTTAACTCAAGGTTTGAACAAATCAATTAATCAACTCTATTCTTAAGTCTTCTCAAAGACTTGTCTCAAATCTGCTTTGTAAGCTTTCACAAAAGCTCACATCAATTTGTCCGTAAGTCCTCTCTAGAACTTGTCCAATATACTCAATAAGTTTTCTCAAGAACTTATCCAAATTTATTCTCAATATGTATTGTAAGCTTCCAAAAAAGCCTACTCAAATATATCCACAAGTCCTCTTAAAGACTTACCTCAAATCTGCTCAACAAGTCCACTCTAAAACTTGTCCAATCTCATAGAAATATAAAGAGAACTGTTAGAGACTCAATATGCTCTACACTCATCACAATGCTCAATCAATCTCTTATAAACATACAGAGAATTGTTAGAGACTCAATATGCTTCAAATTAAACTCAATACTCACTTAATTTCAATCACTCTTTTGGAAATATAAGGAGAATTGTTAAAGACTCAATATGCTTCTCATTCACCTCAATGCTCAATCACTTTCTCAAATCAATTCAAAATATAGAATAGTTTGTTTTATGGAACTTGAACAATCACTTTACACATCCACTTGACTAGGCTCAACCAACTCTACTCAACCAATCACTCAATTAAACAATCCTTCCTTACAAACCCTAGTCCAAGTATATAAACACCCACTCAAAATGTTTCCAACAATGCTTTATCAAACAATCTCACATAACAATGATACTCATGATATTTGCAAACCCTAGTTCAAGTTCTTCACTCAACCAATAGCTTCAATGACAATGCTTATCAAACAAGATTTTAAAAACAACTCTTTATTATAGAAAACCTTGAAGCATTAACTCAACACACTTAATGAGGTAACCCTAATTAAGTCCTTTTCACTCCAAAGTTATTTTCTAGAAAATCAACCAATCAACTCAACTATGGAATAATATTCCCATACCTTTTTCTTGATGATGAAGGAACCTCTAAAATCTGCCACAACCACAAAAATTTATTTTCCAAGCTCAAAGGATTTAGATACAATTCAAAATTTCAAAACACATATACACCTTATCACTCCATTTTAAAGAAAGCATCCATCAACATATACAAAAATGATTGACCAAATAAACCTTTTGATCTCCCAATTAAAAAAATATTCAATACCAAAAATAATATCAATACAATACCCTTTTCAAACTAACTCAATGGCAAGAAGTCCTCTTAAATTTAATCACTCTTCAGTTCACCTTTTTTGATAAATCAAAAATTTCACTTTTAAAATAAAGTTCAACACCTTATTCCTTCATTTAATCAAAAATTAATAATAAAAAAAAAGTACCTTTTCATAACCCCTTATAGCTCCCTAAACCTTATGTTTACACCTTAGGCAAAATTTATTACCTCTACCTAGGTGAGATTCGAACCCTTGACGTAGCTTCTCCCAATGCCCTATCCGTGGCTCCAAATGACGTACGAGCTAGGAACTCATTTGGGGAACAAAGAGCACAATGTGCTATATATTCCTCCCCAATGCACCAAAACCAAAAGGACTACACATTGCTTCCTTCGATGCCTAAGAACAACACTATCGAAATGCTCTTGTAGTAGATTGAACACAGACCACTCTGAACCCACGTGCCTTAACTCGCGACTACTTTCCACTAGGCCACATTGCCTTCGTGGATATGAGGATTTAGCCCTCGATGTTGTTATTGCTTTCACTGGCACCTAATACAAAGAGTTTATCTTCTTCCTCGCATGAATTTTCACCACAACACTTGAATCTTTTATTTATTTTGAGCGAAGGATGGTATTAATGCCACTATGACATATAGTTTATATACCAATTACCTCCATTAATTTTGAACGTCGACACCTTCAAAATTTGAATAATTTATTTATAAATTATTTAAATTCTTTACAATTTAAATTTTATAAATTAATTTTTAAATCCTTTTGGCTTTAATAAATCCCTCTTTGATTTTATCACTTTGTATAAATAATAGTTATTTATAAAATTTAAATTCAATTTGAATTTAAATATTTTATGAAATAAATATTAAAACCTCCTTTAATTTTCAAAAAGCTTCCTTGGGTTTCTATGAAAAACCTTTTATTTTCCTCATCCATGGTTTTAATAAAAACCCTCTAACATATGCTTCCACATAATATTAAAAATATTATGAAGCTTTTTTACCATTAACCTTTGCATTGTTCCTTGACATATTCCTTTACATATTCCTTGGCATAAATGACAACTTTGTTCCTTGACATCAATGACAACTTTGACTCAACAATGTCCAACAATCTCCCTATTTTTCATTTATGGCAACCCAAATTATTTTTACCGAAAACTTAACTTTTTCTTGGTTATACTCCCCCTGGGACATTGCTTCCCCTAGATCAATGCTCTTGTCAAATCTCTCCTCTTAATTCAAATACCAAATCTCTCCCCTTTACTAAAATCTCTCCCCCTTTGAAATCAATGGCAAAGGGTCACCTTTGGGGCTCAAGGCTAAGAATGAGCCTCTTATCTGAGCCCCTCCTCCACATCCTCTTGAAGTGGTTAATTCTAGTGTGGTATTATGTCTACTCCTAGCAAGCACTACCTTTATCATTTTTTCTTCTTATCTGATCCTTCTAATTCCTTTTATTGTTACTTTTCATATCCATGTTTGTGTCGATCTACATTATCTTGTTCCTATTATTGTTCATATCCATATCCATTTTCCTATTCTTGTTCATGTCCATGTTCTTGTTCTTGTTCATATTCATATCCATATTCCTGTTCCTATTTGTATTCATACTTGATTTTGGAATATCTACTCTACACTACTTTATTGTGTAACCATCATTATTGCACTTATAACACTTAATGTTATTATTCCTTGGAGGTGCAAATATCTTAGGATTTCTCCTGGTGAAGCCATATCATTTTCTATCATGAACCCTACAATTCATTTCCTTATGACCAAATTGATTACATGCATATAAATACCCATGGAAAATTTGTCTGTTCACATATTCCTGTCTTTCGTGTGTCCTACACTATGAAGCCATGTGCCCAAACCTGTGATATAAAAAACATATTCCATTTAAGTTTCCTTGTCTTGACCACATAGGTCTCTGATTGTTGTTCCATATGCTTCTTCTTGGTGAATTGTTTCTATTCTTGTTGAACTTTTTTTTGTCCAACACATCCTCAGAAGTCTAACTTTCTCTTTGACTATCTTCTTCTGAAGTTTCTTCTCCTATAGAATTTGATATTGAATTCTCCTCCTATTTCTTTTGAGCTTGTTAAAAACCAAGAACTATTTTTTTTGATGACCTTCTTTGTACCTTGATCATCTTATCCATAATATTTGAGCTCTTTTCAAACTTGTGTAGCTTAATATTCAAGTTTTCTAAATCTTCCCTTAGTAGGGCCACTTCTTGTGCTAACTTTTTAGATTCTAAGACTTTTTATTCTAACTTATCTTTGAACTTCTTTGTATTAGCCTTTGATTTATCTAGATCCTCTTTAAGAATTCTTCTCTCTTCATCACATTCTTGAAACTGAATTTCAAGTTTAGAGTTTTGCTTTCTTACCTTCTTTACTATGTCAAGAGCATAAATAAGTCCTCCCTTGAGATCATATCCATATTTATCTCAATCTTCCTCTATTTTTTTACCTTTTTCCACATCTTCATTTAATATTGGCTTGTCTTATATAATATCACCATCTACTTCTTCTAGTTACATTAGAATATTCATAATCACTAAAACTAAAACCATTTCTTGTAAAAATATCTTCAATATGTCTAAAGTTACCATATCTAAAACACTTGAGAATTACTCGTGTCCTTTTCTTAACTTGTTCTTTTTATTTAATCATAAATAGCACTTTGTATCTATTATTGTCTGAAAAATTAGCATCATTATCACTTGAGTACTTACTTGCCTTATCTACATAGTAGCTTCTCTTTTGTCTTTGAAAGAACTTATTTTCTTGTCTTCTTTGTCCATCCTTGCTTTTGTTTTGATGCTTGTTTCTTTTTTATTCCCTATTTCTGTGATCCTATTTTTCTTCATCATTGTTATTCTTAGCTTCTTGCAATCAGTTGCAAAATGACCATACTTTCCACAATTGAAACATTTAACAGATTTTATATCTCTAGATATTCTAGAATCCTTATCCCTTCTACCATAATTAGCTTATTCATCACTATATGACTCATTGTTTGATTATGACTTCTTACCCTTTGTCTTCTTAATTGCTTTGAATGCTACTTATTTTTTGGGATTAGGTTCCTCATTTGTTCTCAACTCAAATTCTGTAAGAATACCATGAAACATATCTCTTGTCAAAGAATCACCATCCTTTGATTCTTCTATAGTAGAAATATTTTCACTAAATATTTTTGGAAGAGATCCTAAGACCTTATCACAAACACCTAATTCATGAACCTTTAGTCGAAGTTCTTGCATGGCATTAATAAACTCATCTATCCTAAGTAGATAGGTACTAATGTTTTCCTCATCCTTCATTATTAATACTTCAAATTGTACTTTGATATTTTTGGATCTTTGCCTGTTTGACACTTTTATCTCCCTCATATATACTTTGCAACTTATCCCAAATTTCTTTTGCATTTTGATAATGCATAAATGTTATGGACTTTTTCTATGCAAACCTCTAAAAAGTGCATTCATTGCTTTTGAATTGTAATGTTATAGAATATTACCTTCCTTATCTATAGGTGGATCAACTAAGGGGTCGTATCCATTTTCAACTTCTTCCCAAATTTCATTGCCAAGTGCCATCAGGTAAATATTCATTCTCATACTCCAATATATAATCACTTCCATTAAATATTGGTGCTAAATTATTTGAGTACACATTCTTAGAATCCATTATGTTCTTGAAATATTTTCCTTCAAGTTGTTAAAATATTCCAAAGGAACCCGCTCTAATACCAATTAAAGAACACAAGCTTATACTGATAGGGGGGTCAATAGTATAAGACCACTTTTTAATTTTATTTCCTAATTAATATTATGCAATATATAGATAGAAATATCAATAGAAGTAATCAAAGCAATGTACAAATCATCACACACAATAGAGACACCACAATTTATGTGGTTCACCCAATGTGGGCTACTCCACAGAGAAAATATTTCACTAAAAATTTCTCAATCAATCTCTTGGGAATCCTTTCCCTATTATAATATTTATAGACCTTTGTCCAAAGGAGATACCAATCCTCTAAATCAAGTCCATGGATCTCAATCCATAGGAGACACCAATATCCTAATCTCTACTCTAGATGGTGATTCTCTGCAAGACCTCTACCTCCATTGTCCTTAGAAAACATAACTCTATCCATAGAAGACACCTATCTTCCCTTCTCTAGCTGGAGATATTTGTCATTAACTCTTTCACCTCCAAAGCTTTGTCTAAAATCTATACTAAACACAATCTAGAGGTCTAGCACAAATCTATCCTCAATATTTGTCTCTAGTCTGGCACAAACCTATACTCAAAAATACACCAAACTTTATCCTTGAATCTATACTAAACATAGTCCTTTGTTCTAGCACAAATATATCCTCAATATCTATCCTCAAGCCTTAATATTTTTTTTTAACCCAAAAGTTGCTTCTTGTAATTTTTAAACACAAAAAAATTGCTAATAATTTTTTTTTTGTTTTGAAAAAAAAAAAAAATTTGATGACAACTTTTGCAATTTTTGTAAAGGCTCAATTTTGAGTGCTTTTTTGACAACATTGTCTACAAAGCAAATTGTAAAATCCTAAAAAAAAAAAAACTTTATAGTTGCAATTTTTTGCACTACGAGGGGAAAACGATTTTCTACATCCAAGATTTTTCTGCCTCAAGGGGGGATAATTTTTTCTCCACCATCTCCTCTCAAACAAAAGGGGGATTTTTTTTTGATGATATTGTTTTGCTAATCTGCATAAGAGGAAAATATTGTAATTTTTACAAACCAGTGGAAAAAGCATTCTGGAGCACCCATTTTTGGACTTCCAAAAAATTTTGGACTCCCCATCTCGTGACTACTACCTAGGGTACTGATCTGGATCTGATGGATCCAACCCTAACTAGACACCTACGGGGACTGTGGATCTAGCAGATAGTAGCCAGTCATAGTGACTTGGACCCGATAGACACTACAGATCTACCATGTTATCTGACACGTGGATGCATCGATCTAGATGAGACTTGATGACTCGACCTAAATGGAACATAACAAGGATTGATTCACCTCGAGACAAGTGGAGGACAAAAATCTTAAATACTACATGACAAATCGAGCATGCGTAAGGGTTCAATATTTTTTGGGTACAGTCTACCCGAAAGTAGACAACATGGTAGGAGAGGCTTCTTTTTAGAGCCTTCCTAGTATCTTGACACTACACATGTGGGATATTATCCCTAAATAAACATGCAGGCAATACAAGTGAGATGCTTTAAACACATATTATGAAATCATGGATGGCATCGATATCCATCTTGGTGTAGTGAGACAACAATTGCAGACTAATTTTGAGAAATTTATCATGATCAACAGATGATCATTACAGCTTCATATTACAGATTTTTGATCTGTTATCATCGTAGCTTGTTATTTTTAGGAGATAAATCCAATTTTCTATCTTGTTAGTTATGATTGTTGAATGGAGTTGTAGGCCTATGAATTGAAATACAACTACATCGATGCAACCCCCAAGCACCGCCACATGTAGAAGAGAGGTCGAATGCAATCAGTCCTGGGAAGCGAGCACCACCACTAGGAACTCCATTGCAGCAGACGGTGAGTAACAAGCAGATTCTGATTTATAGACTCACCAAAGTTGTCGAGAGCAACCATGGATCGATCTGGTGACAGTCATTACCGTTCGAACATCTCATTTGCTGTAGTGATTAAAAGAATTTAAATTCATGCCCTCAAAGGAGAGCCAAGCCCGCATGAAGGTAAAGTGCTGGTGGCAGCATCGAGAGAAAGCACCATCAAGCGCCGCCCAACCAGTGGAGCTAGTGTGGGCATGGCAATGCCTCAAATAGTGTATCTTCCTCATTTATTTCACTGAGCTTTCTAGCTTGGGTGGTCATTGTCCTTGTGTCAAAACCTTGCTTCCCATGTGGTAATGGGGTCCAATCCCATCGGCTCTCAAACATATGGTAATATTTTTTTTTAACACAAAAGTTGCTTCTTGTAATTTTTAAACACAAAAAAAAATTGCTGATAATTTTTTGTTGTTTTGAAAAAAAAAAAAGTTGATGACAACTTTTGCAATTATTGTAAAGGCTCAATTTTGAGTGCTTTTTTGTCAACATTGTCTACAAAGCAAATTGTAAAAGCCTAAAAAAAAAAAATTATAGTTGCAATTTTTCCCACTACGAGGGGAAAACGATTTTCTACATCCAAGATTTTTCTGCCTCAAGGGGGGATAAATTTTTCTCCACCATCTCCTCTAAAACAAAAGGGGGATTTTTTTTTATGACATTTTTTTGCTAATCTGCCTAAGAGGCAAATATTGTAATTTTTTACAAACCAGTGGAAAAAGCCTTTTGGAGCACCCATTTTTGCTTTTCCAAAAAAATTTGGACTCCCCATCTCGTGACTACTACTTAGGGGACTGATCTGGATCTGACGGATCTGATCCTAATAGGACACCTGAGGGGACTATGGATCTGGTGGTTAGTAGCCAGTCACAGTGACTTGGACCTAGTAGACACTACAGATCTACCATGCCATCTGACACGTGGATGCATAGATCTAGATGAGACCTATTGACTCGACCTACATGGAACATAATGAGGATTGATTCACCTCGAGACAAGTGGAGGAAAAAACTCTTCAATACTACATGACAAATCGAGCATGTGTAAGGGTTCAAGATTTGTCGGGTACAGTCTACCTGAATGTAGACAACATGGTAGGAGAGGCTTCTTATTTTTAGAGCCTTCCTAGTATCTTGATGTTGCACATGTGGGATATTATCCCTAAATAAACTTGCAGGTGATCCAAGTGAGATGCTTTAAACATCGATTGTGAAATCCTAGATGGCATCGACCTCCCTATTGGTGTGGTGAGACAATAATTGTAGACTAATTTTGAGCAATTTATCATGATCATCAGACGATCGTTGCAGCTTCATCTTGCAGATTTTTGATCTATTATCATTGTAGCCTGTTATTTTTAGGAGATACATTAAGTTTTCTAGCCTGTTATTTGTGATTGTTGAATGGAGTTGTAAGCCCATGAATTGAAATACAACTGCATCGATGCAACCCCCAAGGACCACCACACATAGAAGATAGGTCGAATGCATTCAGTCCTAGGAAGTGAGCACCATCACTAGGAACTCCATTGCAGCAGATGATGGGTAACAAGCAATTTTTAATTTATAGACACACCAAAGTCATCAAGAGCAATAGTGGATTGATCTGGCGATAGTCATTACCATTTGAACGTCTCATTTGCTGTGGTGATTAAAAAAATTAAATTCGTGCCCTCAAAGGAGAGCCAAGCCTACGTGAAGGTAAAGTGCTGGTGGCAGCATCAAGAGAAAGCGCCACCAAGCACCGCCCAGCCAGTGGAACTAGTGTGGGCATGGCAATGCCTCAAATAGGGTATCTTCCCCATTTATTTCACCGAGCTTTCTATCTTGGGTGGTCATTGCCCTTGTGTCAAGACCTTGCTACCAGTGTGGTAATGGGGTCCAATCCCATCAGCTCTCACACAGACGATAATATTTTTTTTAACCCAAAAGTTGCTTGTAATTTTTAAACACAAAAAAAAATTGCTAATAATTTTTTGTTGTTTTGAAAAAAAAAAAAAAAGTTGATGACAACTTTTGCAATTTTTTGAAAGGCTCAATTTTGAGTGCTTTTCTGACAACAGTGTCTACAAAGCAAATTGTAAAAGCCTAAAAAAAAAAAAAAACTTTATAGTTGCAATTTTTTGCATTACGAGGGGAAAACGGTTTTCTACATCCAAGATTTTTTTGCCTCAAGGGGGGATAAATTTTTCTCCACCATCTCCTCTAAAAAAAAAGGGGGATTTTTTTATGACATTTTTGTGCTAATCTGCCAAAGAGGAAAATATTGTAATTTTTTACAAACAAGTGGAAAAAGCCTTCTGGAGCACCCATTTTTGTGCTTCTAGAGTATTTTGGACTCCCCGTCTCATGACTACTACCTAGGGGACCGATCTAGATTTGAAGGATCTGACCCTAACTAGACACCTATGGGGACTGTGGATCTGGTGGATAGTAGCCAGTCACAGTGACTTGGACCCAATAGACACTACAGATCTACCACACGATCTGACATGTGGATGCATGGATCTAGATGAGACCTACTGACTCGACCTATGTGGAACATAACGAGGATTTATTCACCTCGAGACAAGTGGAGGACAAAACTCTTCAATACTACGTGACAAATCATGCGTGCGTAAGGGTTTAAGATTTTTCGGGTACAATCTACCCGAAGGTAGACAACATGGTAGGAGAGGCTTCTTCTTTTTAGAGCCTTCCTAGTATCTTGACGCTGTACATGTGGGATATTATCCCTAAATAAACTTGTAGGTGATCCAAGTGAGATGCTTTAAACACAGATTGTGAAATCCTGTTTGGCATCGATCTCCCTCTTTGTGCGGTGAGACAAAAATTGCAAAATAATTTTGAGCAATTTATCATGATCAGCAGATGATCCTTGCATATTTTTGATCTGTTATCATTGTAGCTTGTTATTTTTAGGAGATACGTCCAGTTTTCTAGCCTATTACATGAATTGAAATACAACTGTATGGATGCAACCCCCAAGCACCACCACATGCAGAAGAGAGGTCAAATGCATTCAGTCCTGGGAAGCGAGCACCACCACTAGGAACTCCATTGCAACAGACAGTGGGTAACAAGCAGTTTTTGATTTATAGACATACCAAAGTCGTCAAGAGCAACCGTGGATCGATTTAGCGATAATCATTACTGTTCAAATGTCTCATTTGCTATGGTGATTAAAAAAAATTAAATTTGTGCCCTCAAAGGAGAGCCAAGCCCGTGTGAATGTAAAATGCTAGTGGCATTATTGAGAGAAAGTGCCGCCAAGTCACCCAGCCAGTGGAGCTAGTGTGGGCATGGCAATGCCTCAAATAGGGTATCTTCCCCATTTATTTCACCAACCTTCCTAGCTTGGGTGGTCATTGCCCGTGTGTCAAGACCTTGTTGCCCGTGTGGTAATGGGGTCCAATCCCATCGGCTCTCATACAGACGGTAATATTTTTTTTAACCCAAAAGTTGCTTCTTGTAATTTTTAAACACAAAAAAAATTTGCTGATAATTTTTTGTTGTTTTGAAAAAAAAAAAAAGTTGATGACAACTTCTGCAACTTTTGTAAGGTCTCAATTTTGAGTTCTTTTTTGACAACATTGTCTATAAAGCAAATTGTAAAATCCTAAAAAACAAAAAACTTTATAGTTGCAATTTTTTGCACTACGAGGGGAAAACGATTTTCTACATCCAAGATTTTTCTGCCTCAAGGGGGGATAATTTTTTCTCCACCATCTCCTCTCAAACAAAAGGGGGATTTTTTTTTGATGATATTTTTTTGCTAATTTGCCTAAGAGGCAAATATTGTAATTTTTTACAAACCAGTGGAAAAAGCAATCTGGAGCACCCATTTTTGCACTTCCAAAAAATTTTGGACTCCCCGTCTCATGACTACTTCCTAGGGGACTGATCTGGATCTGACGGATCCGACCATAACTGGACACCTGCGGGGACTGTGGATCTGGCAGATAGTAGCTAGTCATAGTGACTTGGACCCGGTAGACACTATAGATCTACCGTGTTATCTGACATGTGGATGCATCGATATAAATGAGACCTAATGACTTGACCTACATGGAACATAACGAGGATTGATTCACCTCGAGACAAGTGGAGGAAAATAATCATCAATACTACATTACAAATCAAGCGTGCGTAAGGGTTCAAGATTTTTCGGGTACAGTCTACCCGAAGGTAGACAACATGGTAGGAGAGGCTTCTTTTTAGAGCCTTCCTAGTATCTTGACACTACACATGTGGGATATTATCCCTAAATAAACTTGCAGGCAATCCAAGTGAGATGCTTTAAACACATATTGTGAAATCATGGATGGCATCGATCTCCCTCTTGGTGTAGTGAGACAAAAATTGCATACTGATTTTGAGCAATTTATCATGATCAGCAGATGATCGTTGCAGCTTCATCTTACAGATTTTTGATCTGTTATCATCGTAGCCTATTATTTTTAAGAGATACATCCAATTTTCTAGCCTGTTAGTTGCGATTTTTGAATGGAGTTGTAGGCCCATGAATTGAAATACAACTGCATCGATGCAACCCCCAAGCACCGCCACATGTAGAAGAGAGGTCGAATGCATTCAGTCCTGGGAAGCGAGCACCACCACTAGGAACTCCATTGTAGCAAACGGTGGGTAACAAGCAGTTTTTGATTTATAGACTAACCAAAGTCGTCAAGAGCAACCGTGGATCGATCTGGCAACAATCATTACTATTCGAACATATCATTTGTTGTAGTGATTAAAAAAAGTTAAATTCATGCCCTCGGAGGAGATCCAAGCCCACGTGAAGGTAAAGTGCTGGTGGCAGCATCGAGAGAAAGCACCACCAAGCGTCGCCCAGCCAGTGGAGCTAGTGTGGGCATGGCAATGGCTCAAATAGTGTATCTTCCTCATTTATTTCATCGAGCTTTCTAGCTTGGGTGGTCATTGTCCTTGTGTCAATACCTTTCTTCCCGTGTGGTAATGGGGTCCAATCCCATCGGCTCTCAAATAGATGGTAATATTTTTTTTTTAACCCAAAAGTTGCTTCTTGTAATTTTTAAACACAAAAAAAAATTGCTGATAATTTTTTGTTGTTTTGAAAAAAAAAGAAAAATTTTATGAAAACTTTTGCAATTTTTGTAAAGGCTCAATTTTGAGTGCTTTTTTGTCAACATTGTCTACAAAGCAAATTGTAAAAGCCTAAAAAAAAAAAAATTTATAGTTGCAATTTTTTGCACTACGAGGGGAAAACGATTTTCTACATCCAAGATTTTTCTGCCTCAAGGGGGGATAAATTTTTCTCCACCATCTCCTCTAAAACAAAAGGGGGATTTCTTTTTATGACATTTTTTTGCTAATCTTCCTAAGAGGCAAATATTGTAATTTTTTACAAACCAGTGGAAAAAGCCTTCTGGAGCACCCATTTTTGCTTTTCTAGAAAATTTTGGACTCCCCGTCTCGTGACCACTACCTAGGGGACTGATCTGGATCTGACGGATCCGATCCTAATAGGACACCTGAGGGGACTATGGATTTGGTGGATAGTAGCCAGTCACAGTGACTTGGACCTGGTAGACACTACAGATCTACCATGCCATTTGAAACATGGATGCATGGATCTAGATGAGACCTGTTGACTCGACCTACGTGGAACATAACGAGGATTGATTCACCTCGAGACAAGTGGAGGACAAAACTCTTCAATACTACGTGACAAATCAAGCGTGCATACGGGTTTAAGCTTTGTTGGGTATAGTATACCCGAAGGTAGACAACATGGTAGGAGAGGTTTCTTCTTTTTAGAGCCTTCCTAGTATCTTGACGCTGCACATGTGGGATATTATCCCTAAATAAACTTGCAGGTGATCCAAGTGAGATGCTTTAAACACAAATTGTGAAATCCTAGATGGCATCGATCTCCCTCTTGGTGCGGTGAGAAAAAAATTGCAGACTAATTTTGAGCAATTTATCATGATCAGCAGATAATCCTTGTATATTTTTGATCTATTATCATCGTAGCCTATTATTTTTAGGAGATACATCCAGTTTTCTAGCCTATTATTTGTGATTATTGAATGGAGTTGTAGGCCCATGAATTGAAATACAACTGCATCGATGCAACCCCCAAGCACCGCCACATGTAGAAGAGAGGTCGAATGCATTCAGTCCTGGGAAGCGAGCACCACCACTAGGAACTCCATTGTAGCAAACGGTGGGTAACAAGCAGTTTCTGATTTATAGACTAACCAAAGTCATCGAGAGCAACTGTGGATCGATCTGGCAACAATCATTACTGTTCGAACATCTCATTTGCTGTAGTGATTAAAAAAGTTAAATTCATGCCCTCGGAGGAGAGCCAAGCCCACGTGAAGGTAAAGTGCTGGTGGCAGCATCGAGAGAAAGCACCACCAAGTGTCGCCCAGCTAGTGGAACTAGTGTGGGCATGGCAATGGCTCAAATAGTGTATCTTCCTCATTTATTTCATCGAGCTTTCTGGCTTGGGTGGTCATTGTCCTTTTGTCAAGACCTTTCTTCCCATGTGGTAATGGGGTCCAATCCCATCGGCTCTCAAACAGATGGTAATATTTTTTTTTAACCCAAAAGTTGCTTCTTGTAATTTTTAAACTCAAAAAAAAATTGCTGATAATTTTTTGTTGTTTTGAAAAAAAAAAAAAATTATGACAACTTTTGCAATTTTTGTAAAGGATCAATTTTGAGTGCTTTTTTGTCAACATTGTCTACAAAGCAAATTGTAAAAGCCTTAAAAAAAAAAAACTTTATAGTTGCAATTTTTTGCACTACGAGGGGAAAACGATTTTCTACATCCAAGATTTTTCTGCCTCAAGGGGGGATAAATTTTTCTCCACCATCTCCTCTAAAACAAAAGGGGGATTTTTTTTTATGACATTTTTTTGCTAATCTGCCTAAGAGGCAAATATTGTAATTTTTTACAAACCATTGGAAAAAGCCTTCTAGAGCACCCATTTTTGCTTTTCTAGAAAATTTTGGACTCCCCGTCTCGTGACTACTACCTACGGGACTGATCTAGATCTGACGGATCTGATCCTAATAGGACACCTGAGGGGACTGTGGATTTTGTGGATAGTAGCCAGTCACAGTGACTTGGACCTGGTAGACACTACAGATCTACCATGCCATTTGAAACATGGATGCATGGATCTAGATGAGACATGTTGACTCGACCTACGTGGAACATAACGAGGATTGATTCACCTTGAGACAAGTGGAGGAAAAAACTCTTCAATACTACATGACAAATCAAGCATGTGTAAGGGTTCAAGCTTTGTCGGTTACAGTCTACCCGAAGGTAGACAACATGGTAGGAGATGCTTCTTCTTTTTAGAGCCTTCCTAGTATCTTGATGCTGCACATGTGGGATATTATCCCTAAATAAACTTGCAGGTGATCCAAGTGAGATGCTTTAAACATCGATTGTGAAATCCTAGATGGCATCGATCTCCCTATTGGTGCGGTGAGACGATAATTGCAGACTAATTGTGAGCAATTTATCATGATCATCATACGATCATTGTAGCTTCATCTTGCAAATTTTTGATCTATTATCATCGTAGCCTGTTATTTTTAGGAGATACATCCAATTTTCTAGCCTGTTATTTGTGATTGTTGAATGGAGTTGTAAGCCCATGAATTGAAATACAACTGCATTGATGCAACCCCCAAGGACTACCACACATAGAAGAGAGGTCAAATTTATTTAGTCTTGGGAAGCGAGCACCACCACTAGGAACTCCATTGTAGCAGATGGTGGGTAACAAGTAGTTTTTTATTTATAGACGCACCAAATTCGTCAAGAGCAACCGTGAATCGATCTGGTGATAGTCATTACCATTCGAAAATCTCATTTGCTATGGTGATTAAAAAAATTAAATTCGTGCCCTCGAAGGAGAACCAAGCCTGCGTGAAGGTAAAGTGCTGGTGGCAGCATCAAGAGAAAGCGCCGCCAAGCACCACCCAGCCAGTGGAGCTAGTGTGGGCATGGAAATGCCTCAAATAGGGTATCTTCCCCATTTATTTCATCGAGCTTTCTATCTTGGGTGGTCATTGCCCTCATGTCAAGACCTTGATACCCGTGTGGTAATGGGGTCCAATCCCATTGGCTGTCACACAGACTGTAATATTTTTTTTTAACTCAAAATTTGCTTCTTGTAATTTTTAAACAGAAAAAAAAATTTGCTAATAATTTTTTGTTGTTTTTAAAAAAAAAAAAGTTGATGACAACTTTTGCAATTTTTTGAAAGGCTCAATTTTGAGTTCTTTTTTGACAAAATTGTCTACAAAGCAAATTGTAAAAGCCTAAAAAAAAAAAACTTTATAGTTGCAATTTTTTGCACTACGAGGGGAAAACGATTTTCTACATCCAGGATTTTTCTACCTCAAGGGGGGATAAATTTTTCTCCACCATCTCCTCTCAAAAAAAAGGGGGAATTTTTTTTGATGACATTTTTGTGCTAATCTGCCTAAGAGGAAAATTTTGTAATTTTCTACAAACCAGTGGAAAAAGCCTTTTGGAGCACCCATTTTTGCGCTTCTAGAATATTTTGGACTCCCCATCTCATGACTACTACCTAGGGGACCGATCTGGATTTGACGGATCTGACCCTAACTGGACACCTGTGGGGACTGTGGATCTGACGGATAGTAGCCAGTCACAGTGACTTCGACCCAGTAGACACTATAGATCTACCACATGATATGACATGTGGATGCATGGATCTAGATGAGACCTACTGACTCGACCTACATGGAACATAACGAGGATTTATTCACCTCAAGACAAGTGGAGGACAAAACTCTTCAATACTACGTGAAAAATTGAGGGTGCGTAAGGGTTCAAGATTTGTCGGGTACAGTCTACCCGAAGGTAGACAACATGGTAGGAGAGGCTTTTTCTTTTTTAGAGCCTTCCTAGTATCTTGACGCTACACATGTGGGACATTATCCCTAAATAAACTTGCAGGCGATCCAAGTGAGACGCTTTAAACACAGATTGTGAAATCCTAGATGGCATCGATCTCCCTCTTCGTGCTATGAGATGACAATTGCAAACTGATTTTGTTCAATTTATCATGATCAACAGACGATCGTTGCAGCTTCATCTTGCAGATTTTTGATCTGTTATCATCGTAGCCTGTTATTTTTAGGATATACATCCAGTTTTCTAGCCTATTATTTGTGATTGTTGAATGGAGTTGTAAGCCCATGAATTGAAATACAACTGCATCGACACAACCCCCAAGGACTGCCACACATAGAAGAGAGGTCTAATTTATTCAGTCCTGCGAAGCGAGCACCACCACTAGGAACTCCATTGTAGCAGATGGTGGGTAACAAGCAATATTTGATTTATAGATGCACCAAAGTCGTCAAGAGCAACAGTGGATCGATCTGGTGATAGTCATTACCGTTCGAACATCTCATTTGCTATGGTGATTAAAAAAATTAAATTTGTGCCCTTGAAGGAGATCCAAGCCTGCATGAAGGTAAAGTGCTGGTGGCAACATCAAGAGAAAGCACCGCCAAGCACCGCCCAGCCAGTGGAGCTAGTGTGGGCATGGCAATGCCTCAAATAGGGTATCTTCCCCATTTATTTCACCGAGCTTTCTATCTTGGGTGGTCATTGCCCTTGTGTCAAGACCTTGCTACACATGTGGTAATGGGGTTCAATCCCATCGGCTCTCACACATACGGTAATATTATTTTTTAACCCAAAAGTTGCTTCTTGTAATTTTTAAACACAAAAAAAAATTGCTAATTTTGCAACTTTTGCAATTTTTTGAAAGGCTCAATTTTGAGTGCTTTTCTGACAACAGTGTCTACAAAGCAAATTGTAAAAGCCAAAAAAAAATAAAACTTTATAGTTGCAATTTTTTGCCCTACGAGGGGAAAACGGTTTTCTACATCCAAGATTTTTCTGCCTCAAGGGGGGATAAATTTTTCTCCACCATCTCCTCTCAAAAAAAGGGGATTTTTTGATGACATTTTTTTGCTAATCTTCCGAAGAGGAAAATATTGTAATTTTTTACAAACCAGTGGAAAAGGCCTTCTGGAGTATCCATTTTTGTGCTTCTAGAATATTTTGGACTCTCTGTCTCATGACTACTACCTAGGGGACCGATCTGGATTTGAAGGATCTACCATTAGACACTATAGATCTACCATGCGATCTGACATGTGGATGCATGGATCTAGATGAGACCTACTGACTCGACCTACGTGGAACATAATGAGGATTTATTCACCTCGAGACAAGTGGAGGACAAAACTCTTCAATACTACGTGACAAATCGAGCGTGCGTAAGGGTTTAAGATTTGTCGGGTACAGTCTACCCGAAGGTAGACAACATGGTAGGAGAGGCTTCTTCTTTTTAGAGCCTTCCTAGTAGCTTGAAGCTACACATGTGGGATATTATCTCTAAATAAACTTGCAGGCGATACACGTGAGATGCTTTAAACAAAGATTGTGAAATCCTGGATGGCATCGATCTCCCTCTTGGTGCGGTGAGACAAAAATTGTAGACTAATTTTGAGCAATTTATCATGATCAACAAATTATCCTTGTAGATTTTTGATCTGTTATCATAGTAGCCTGTTATTTTTAGGAGATATGTCCAGTTTTCTAGCCTATTATTTGTGATTTTTGAATGGAGTTGTAGTCCTGTGAATTGAAATATAGCTGTATCGATGCAACCCCCAAGCACCGCCACATGTAGAAGAGAGGTCGAATGCATTCAGTCCTAGGAAGCGAGCACCACCACTAGGAAATCCATTGCAGCAGACAGTGGGTAACAAGCAGTTTTTGATTTATAGACACACCAAAGTCATCAAGAGCAACCGTGGATCGATCTGGCAATAATCATTACCGTTCGAATGTCTCATTTGCTGTGGTGATTAAAAAAATTAAATTTGTGCCCTCAAAGGAGAGCCAAGCCTATGTGAAGGTAAAGTGCTGGTGGCAGCATCAAGAGAAAGCGCCACCAAGCACCGCCCAGCCAGTGGAGCTAATGTGGGCATGCCAATGCCTCAAATAGGGTATCTTCCCCATTTATTTCATCAACCTTCCTAACTTGGGTGGTCATTGCCCTTGTGTCAAGACCTTGTTGCCCGTGTGGTAATGGGGTCCAATCCCATCGGCTCTCATACAGACGGTAATATTTTTTTTAACCCAAAAGTTGCTTCTTGTAATTTTTAAACACAAAAAAAATTTACTGATAATTTTTTGTTGTTTTGAAAAAAAAAAAAAGTTGATGACAACTTCTGCAATTTTTGTAAAGTCTCAATTTTGAGTGCTTTTTTGACAAAATTGTCTACAAAGCAAATTGTAAAATCCTCAAAAAAAAAAAACTTTATAGTTGCAATTTTTTGCACTACGAGGGGAAAACAATTTTCTACATCCAAGATTTTTCTGCCTCAAGGGGGGATAAATTTTTCTCCATCATCTCCTCTCAAACAAAAGGGGGATTTTTTTTTATGATATTTTTGTGCTAATTTGCCTAAGAGGCAAATATTGTAATTTTTTACAAACCAGTGGAAAAAGCATTCTGGAGCACCCTTTTTTGCACTTCCAAAAAATTTTGGACTCCCCATCTCATGACTACTACCTAGGGGACCGATCTAGATCTGATAGATTCGACCCTAACTGGACACCTGTGGGGATTGTGGATCTGGTAGATAGTAGCCAATCATAGTGATTTGGACCTGATAGACACTACAGATCTACCGTGTTATATGACACGTGGATGCATCGATCTAGATGAGACCTGATGACTCAACCTATATGGAACATAATGAGGATTGATTCACCTCGAGACAAGTGGAGGACAAAACTCTTAAATACTATGTGACAAATCGAGTGTGCATAAGGGTTCAAGCTTTGTCGGGTACAGTCTACCCGAAGGTAGACAACATGGTAGGATAGGCTTCTTTTTAGAGCCTTCCTAGTATCTTGACACTACACATGTGGGATATTATCCCTAAATAAACTTGCAGGCAATCCAAGTGAGATGCTTTAAACACATATTATGAAATCATGGATGGCATCGATCTCCCTCTTGGTGTAGTGAGACGACAATTGCAGACTGATTTTTGAGCAATTTATCATGATCAGCAGATGATCGTTGCAGCTTCATGTTACAAATTTTTGATCTTTTATTATCGTAGCCTTTTATTTTTAGGATATACATCCAATTTTCTAGCCTATTAGTTGTGATTGTTGAATGGAGTTGTAGGCCCGTGAATTGAAATACAACTGCATCGATGCAACCCCCAAACACCGCCACACGTAGAAGAGAGGTCGAATGCATTCAGTCCTGGGAAGCGAGCACCACCACTAGGAACTCCATTGCAGCAGACGATGGGTAACAAGTAGTTTTCGATTTATAGACTCACCAAAGTCGTCGAGAGCAACTATGGATCGATCTGGTGATAGTCATTACCGTTTGAACATCTCATTTGCTGTAGTGATTAAAAAAATTTAAATTTGTGCACTCGAAGGAGAGCCAAACCCGCATGAAGGTAAAGTGCTGGTGGCAGCATCGAGAGAAAGCACCGCCAAGCACCGCCTAGCCAGTGGAGCTAGTGTGTGCATGGCAATGCCTCAAATAGTGTATCTTCCTCATTTATTTCACCGAGATTTCTAGCTTGGGTGGTCATTGTCCTTGTGTCAAGACCTTGCTTCCCGTGTGGTAATGGGGTCCAATCCCATCGACTCTCACATAGATGGTAATATTTTTTTTTAACCTAAAAGTTGCTTCTTGTAAATTTTAAAGACAAAAAAAAATTGCTGATAATTTTTTGTTGTTTTGAAAAAAAAAAAAAAAAGTTGATGACAACTTTTGCAATTTTTGTAAAGGCTCAATTTTGAGTGCTTTTTTGTCAACATTGTCTACAAAGCAAATTGTAAAAGCCTAAAAAAAAAAAAACTTTATAGTTGCAATTTTTTGCACTACAAGGGGAAAACGATTTTCTACATCCAAGATTTTTCTGCCTCAAGGGGGGATAAATTTTTCTCTACCATCTCCTCTAAAACAAAAGGGGGATTTTTTTTTATGACATTTTTTTTCTAATCTGCCTAAGAGGCAAATATTGTAATTTTTTACAAACCAGTGGAAAAAGCCTTCTGGAGCACCCATTTTTGCTTTTCCAAAAAATTTTGGACTCCCTGTCTCGTGACTACTACCTAGGGGACTGATCTGGATCTGATGGATCCGACCCTAATAGGACACCTGAGGGGACTTTGGGTCTGGTGGATAGTAGCCAGTCACAGTGAATTGGACATGGTAGACACTACAGATCTACCATGCCATCTGACACGTGAATGCATGGATCTAGATGAGACCTATTGACTTGACCTACGTGAAACATAACGAGGATTGATTCACCTCAAGACAAGTGGAGGAAAAAACTATTCAATACTACATGACAAATCGAGCATGTGTAAGGGTTCAAGCTTTGTCAGTTACAGTCTACCCGAAGGTAGACAACATGGTAGGAGAGGCTTCTTCTTTTTAGAGCCTTCCTAGTATCTTGACGTTGCACATGTGGGATATTATCCCTAAATAAACTTGCAGGTGATCCAAGTGAGATGCTTTAAACATCGATAATGAAATCCTAGATGGCATCAACCTCCCTATTTGTGTGGTGAGACGACAATTGCAGACTAATTTTGAGCAATTTATCATGATCATCAGATGATCGTTGCAGCTTCATCTTGCAGATTTTTGATCTATTATCATCGTAGCCTGTTATTTTTAGGAGATACATCCAATTTTCTAGCCTGTTATTTGTGATTGTTGAATGGAGTTGTAAGCCAATGAATTGAAATACAACTGCATCAACGCAACCCCCAAGGACCACCACACATAGAAGAGAGGTCGAATTTATTCAGTCCTGGGAAGCGAGCACCACCACTAGGAACTCCATTGTAGCAGATGGTGGGTAACAAGTAGTTTTCAATTTATAGATGCACCAAAGTCGTCAAGAGAAACTGTGGATTGATCTGGTGATAGTCATTATCGTTTGAACATCTCATTTGTGTAGTGATTAAAAAAACTTAAATTCGTTCCCTCGAAGGAGATCCAAGCCTGCATGAAGGTAAAGTGCTGGTGGCAGCATCAAGAGAAAGCGCCGCCAAGCACCGCCCATCTAGTGGAGCTAGTGTGGGCATGGCAATGCCTCAAATAGGGTATCTTCCCCATTTATTTCATCGAGCTTTCTATCTTGGGTGGTCATTGCCCTTGTGTCAAGACCTTGCTGCCCATGTGGTAATGGGGTCCAATCCCATCAACTCTCACACAGACGGTAATATTTTGTTTTAACCCAAAAGTTGCTTCTTGTAATTTTTAAAAACAAAAAACATTTGCTAATAATTTTTTGTTGTTTTGAAAAAAAAAAAGTTGATGACAACTTTTGCAATTTTTTTAAAGGCTCAATTTTGAGTGCTTTTCTGACAAAATTGTCTATAAAGCAAATTGTAAAAGACTAAAAAAAAAAAAACTTTATAGTTGCAATTTTTTGCACTACGAGGGGAAAACGATTTTCTACATCCAAGATTTTTCTGCCTCAAGGGGGGATAAATTTTTCTCCACCATCTCCTCTGAAAAAAAGGGGGATTTTTTTTTTATGACATTTTTGTGCTAATCTGCCTAAGAGGAAAATATTGTAATTTTTTACAAACCAGTGGAAAAAGCCCTCTGGAGCACCCATTTTTGTGTTTCTATAATATTTTGGACTCCCCATCTCATGACATCTACCTAGGGGACCGATCTGGATTTGACGAATCTGACCCTAACTGGACACCTGTGGGGACTGTGGGTCTGGTGGATAGTAGCCAATCACAGTGACTTGGACCCAGTAGACATTACAGATCTACCACACGATCTAACATGTGGATGCATGGATCTAGACTCGACCTACTGACTCGACCTACATGGAACATAACGAGGATTTATTCACCTCGAGATAAGTGGAGGACAAAACTCTTCAATACTACGTGAAAAATTGAGCATGCATAAGGGTTCAAGATTTTTCGGGTACAATCTACCCGAAGGTAGACAACATGGTATGAGAGGCTTCTTCTTTTTAGAGCCTTCCTAGTATCTTAACGCTGCACCTATGGGACATTATCCCTAAATAAACTTGTAGGCGATCCAAGTGAGATGCTTTAAACACAGATTGTGAAATCCTGGATGGCATCGATCTCCCTCTTGGTTCTGTGAGACAAAAATTGCAGACTAATTTTGAGCAATTTATCATGATCAGCAGACGATCGTTGCAGCTTCATCTTGCAGATTTTTGATCTGTTATCATCGTAGCCTGTTATTTTTAGGAGATACATCCAGTTTTCTAGCCTATTATTTATGATTGTTGAATGGAGTTGTAGGCCTTTGAATTGAAATACAACTGCATCGACACAACCCGCAAGAACCGCCACACACAAAAGAGAGGTCGAATGCATTTAGTCCTGGGAAGTGAGCACCACCACTAGGAACTCCATTGCAGCAGATGATGGGTAACAAGTAGTTTCCAATTTATATATGCACCAAAGTCATCGAGAGCAACCATGGATCGATCTAGCGACAGTCATTAACGTTCGAATGTCTCATTTGTTGTGGTGATTAAAAAAAATTAAATTCATGCCCTCAGAGGAGAGCCAAGCCCGCATGAAGGTAAAGTTTTGGTGGCAGCATCGAGAGAAAGAACCGCCCACCCAGTGGAGCTAGTGTGGGCATGGCAATGCCTCAAGTAGGTTATCTTCCCCATTTATTTCACCAAGCTTTCTAGCTTGGGTGGTCATTGCCTTTGTGTCAAGACCTTGCTACCCGTGTCGTAATGGGGTCCAATCCCATCGGATCTCACACAGATGGTAATATTTTTTTTAACCCAAAAGTTGCTTCTTGTATTTTTTAAACACAAAAAATTTGCTAATAATTTTTTGTTGTTTTGTAAAAAAAAAAAAAAGGTTGATGACAAATTTTGCAATTTTTGTAAAGGCTCAATTTTGAGTGGTTTTTTGACAACATTGTCTACAAAGCATATTGTAAAATCCTAAAAAAAAAAAACTTTATAGTTGCAATTTTTTGCACTACGAGGGGAAAATGATTTTCTACATCCAAGATTTTTCTGCCTCAATGCGGCATAAATTTTTCTCCACCATCTCCTCTCAAACAAAAGGGGGATTTTTTTTTATGACATTTTTGTGCTAATCTGCCTAAGACGCAAATATTGTAATTTTTTACAAACCAATGGAAAAAGCCTTATGGACCACCCATTTTTGCACTTCCAAAAAATTTTGGACTCCTCGTTTTGTGACTACTACCTAGGGGACCGATCTAGATCTAACGGATCTGACCCTAACTGGACACCTGTGAGGACTTTGGATCTGGTAGATAGTAGCTAGTCACAGTGACTTGGACCCGATAGACAATACAGATCTACCACACAATCTGACACGTGGATGCATTGATATAGATGAGACCTACTGAATTGACCTACGTGGAACATAACGGGGATTGATTCACCTCAAGACATGTGGAGGACAAAACTCTTCAATACTATGTGACAAATCAAACGTGCATAACGATTCAATATTTTTTGGGTAAAGTCTACCCAAAGTTTGACAACATGGTAGGAGAGGCTTCTTCTTTTTAGAGCCTTCCTAGTATCTTGATGCTGCACATGTGGGATATTATCCCTAAATAAACTTGCAGGTGATCCAAGTGAGATGCTTTAAACATCGATTGTGAAATCCTGGATGGCATTGATCTCCCTCTTGGTGTGGTGAGACGACAATTACAGAATGATTTTGAGAAATTTATCATGATCAGCAGATGATTGTTGCAACTTCATCTTGTATATTTTTGATTTGTTATCATCGTAGCCTATTATTATTAGGAGATACATCTAGTTTTCTAGTCTGTTATTTGTGATTGTTGAATGGAGTTGTAGGCCCATGAATTGAAATACAACTACATCAACGCAACCCCCAAACACTGCCACACGTAGAAGAGAGGTCGAATTCATTCAGTCCTAGGAAGTGAGCACCACCACTAGGAACTCCATTACAGCAGACTATGGGTAACAAGCAGTTTCCAATTTATAGATGCACCAAATTCGTCAAGAGCAACCTTGGATCGATCTGGCAATAGTCATTACCATTCGAACATCTCATTTGCTGTGGTGATTAAAAAAATTAAATTTGTGCCCTCAGAGGAGAGCCAAGCCCACGTGAAGGTAAAGTGCTGATGGCAACATCGAGAGAAAGCATCGCCAAGTGCCGCCCAGCCAGTGGAGCTAGTGTGGGCATGGCAATGCCTCAAATAGGGTATCTTCCCCATTTATTTCATCAAGATTTCTAGCTAGGGTGGTCATTTCCCTTGTGTCAAGACCTTGTTGCCCATGTGGTAATGGGGTCCAATCCCATCGGATCTCACACAGACTGTAATATTTTTTTTTATCCCAAAAGTTGCTTCTTGTAATTTTTAAACACAAAAAAATTGCTAATAATTTTTTTTTGTTTTGAAAAAAAAAAAAAAAAATTGATGACAACTTTTGCAATTTTTGTAAAGGCTCAATTTTGAGTGCTTTTTTGACAACATTGTCTACAAAGCATATTGTAAAAGCTTAAAAAAAAAAAAACTTTATAGTTACAATTTTTTGCACTACGAGGGGAAAATGATTTTTCTCCACCATCTCCTCTCAAAAAAAAGGGGGATTTTTTTTTATGACGTTTTTGTGCTAATCTGCCTAAGATGCAAAAATTGTAATTTTTTACAAACCAGTGGAAAAAGCCTTTTGGAGCACCCATTCTTGCGCTTCCAAAAAATTTTGGACTCCCCATCTCTTGACTACTACTTAGGGGACCGATCTGGATCTGAAGGATCTGAAACTAACTAGACACCTACGGGGACTGTGGATCTGGAGGATAGTTTCCAGTCATAGTGACTTGGACCTGATAGACACTACAGATCTACCACACGATCTAACACGTGGATGCAAGGATCTAGATGAGACCTGCTCACTCGACCTACGTGGAACATAACGGGGATTGATTCACCTTGAGACAAGTTGAGGACAAAACTCTTCAATACTATGTGACAAATTGAGCATGCATAAGGGTTCAAGATTTGTCGGGTACAGTCTACCCGAAGGTAGAAAACATGGTAGAAGAGACTTCTTTTTAGAGCCTTCCTAGTATCTTGACGCTGCACATGTGGGATATTATCCCAAGATAAACTTGTAGGAGATCTAAGTGAGATGCTTTAAACACCGATTGTGAAATCCTGGATGGCATCGATCTCCCTCTTGGTGCAGTGAGACGACAATTGCAAAATGATTTTGAGCAATTTATCATGATCAGTAGATGATCGTTGCAGCTTCATATTGCAAATTTTTGATCTGTTATCATCGTAGCCTATTATTTTTAGAAGATATGTCCAAATTTTTAGGCTATTATTTGTGATTGTTGAATGGATTTGTAGGCCTATGAATTTAAATACAACTCCATCGATGAAACCCCCAAGCACCACCACACGCATAAAAGAGATCGAATGCTTTCAGTCCTGGGAAGCGAGCACCACCACTAGGAACTCCATTGCAGGAAACAGTGGATAACAAGTAGTTCCCAATTTATAGATGAACCAAAGTCATCGAGAGCAACCGTGGATCGATCTAGAGACATTAATTATCGTTCGAACGTCTAATTTTTTGTGGTCATTAAAAAAATTTAAATTCGTGCCCTCAGAGGAGAGCCAAGCCCGCGTAATTGTAAAGTGCTAGTGGTAGCATCGAGAGAAAGCACCGCCAAGCGCCGCCCATCCAATGGATCTATTGTGGGCATGGCAATGCCTCAAATAGGGTATCTTCCCCATTTATTTCACTGAGCCTTCTAGCTTGGGTGGTCATTTCCCTTATGTCAAGACCTTGCTTCCCGTGTGGTAATGGGGTCCGATCCCATCGGCTCTCACACAAACGATAATATATTTTTTTAACCCAAAATTTGCTTCTTGTAATTTTTAAACACAAAAAATATTTGCTCATAATTTTTTGTTGTTTTGAAAAAAAAAAAAATTGATGACAACTTTTGCAATTTTTGTAAAGGCTCAATTTTGAGTGCTTTTTTGACAACATTGTCTACAAAGCAAATTGTAAAAGCCTAAAAAAGCTTTATAGTTGCAATTTTATGCACTACGAGGGGAAAACAATTTTCTACATCCAAGATTTTTACTCGCCTCAAGGGGGGATAAATTTTTCTCCACCATCTCCTCTCAAACAAAAGGGGGATTTTTTTTTTATGACATTTTTGTGCTAATCTACCTAAGAGGCAAATATTGTAATTTTTTACAAACCAATAGAAAAATCCTTCTAGAGCACCCATTTTCACGCTTCCAAAAAATTTTGGACTCCCTGTCTCGTGACTACTACCTAGGGTACCGATCTGGATCTGATGGATCTGACCCTAATTGGATACTTGCAGGGACTGTGGATCTTGACACTGCATATGTGGGATATTATCCCTAAATAAAATTGTAGGTGATCCAAGTGAGATGCTTTAAACATTGATTATGAAATCCTGGATGGCATCGATCTCCCTCTTGGTGCGGTGAAACAACAATTGCAGACTAATTTTGAGCAATTTATCATGATCAACAGATGATCGTTGCAGCTTCATCTTGTAGATTTTTGATCTGTTATCATCGTAGCCTATTATTTTTAGGAGATACGTCCAGTTTTCTAGCCTGTTATTTGTGATTGTTGAATGGATTTGTAGGCCCGTGAATTGAAATACAACTACATTGAGGCAACCACCAAGCACCGCCACATGCAGAAGAGAGGTCGAATGCTTTCAATCTTGGGAAGCGAGCACCACCACTAGGAACTCCATTGCAACAGATGATGGGTAACAAGTAGTTTCTGATTTATAGACACACCAAAGTTGTCGAGAGCAATCGTGGATCGATTTGGAGATAGTAATTACCGTTCGAACATCTCATTTGCTGTGGTGATTAAAAATATTTAAATCCGTGCCCTCAGAGGAGAGCCAAGCCTGCGTGAAGGTAAAGTGCTGGTGGCAGCATCGAGAGAAAGCGCGGCCAAGCGTTGCCCAGCCAGTGGAGCTAGTGTGGGCATGGCAATGCCTCAAATAGGGTATCTTCCCCATTTATTTCACTGAGCTTTCTAACATGGGTGGTCATTTCCCTTGTGTCAAGACCTTGCTTCCCGTGTGGTAATGGGGTCCAATCCCATCAGCTCTCACACAAACGGTAATATTTTTTTTTAACCCAAAAGTTGCTTCTTGTAATTTTTAAACACAAAAAAAATTTGCTAATAATTTTTTGTTGTTTTGAAAAAAAATAATAATATGATGACAGCATTGTCTACAAAGCAAATTGTAAAAGCCTAAAAAAAAAAAACTTTATAGTTGCAATTTTTTTCACTACGAGGGGAAAACAATTTTCTACATCCAAGATTTTTCTGCCTCAAGGGGGGATAAATTTTTCTCCACCATCTCCTCACAGAAAAAAGGGGGATGTTTTTTTATGACATTTTTGTGCTAATCTGCCTAAGAGGCAAATATTGTATTTTTTTACAAACCAGTGGAAAAAGCCTTCTAGAGCACCCATTTTTGCGCTTCCAAAAAATTTTGGACTCCCCGTATCATGACTAATACCTAGGGGACCGATCTAGATCTTACGGATCCAACCCTGACTAGATACCTGTAGGGATTGTGGATCTTGACCCTGCATATGTGGGATATTATCCCTAAATAAACTTGCAGGTGATCCAAGTGAGATGCTTTAAACATCGATTGTGAAATCCTGGATGGCATCGATTTCCCTCTTGGGGTGGTGAGATGACAATTGCAGACTAATTTTGAGCAATTTATCATAATCAACAGACGATCGTTGCAGCTTCATCTTGCAGATTTTTGATCTTTTATCATTGTAGCATTTTTTTTTTTAGGAGATACATCCAGTTTTCTAGCCTATTATTTATGATTGTTGAAGAGTGTTGTAGGCCCGTGAATTGAAATACAACTGCATCGACGGAACCCCCAAGAACTGCTACATGCAGAAGATAGGTCGAATGCATTCAGTATTGGGAAGCGAGCACCACCACTAGGAACTCCATTGCAGTAGACGATGGGTAACAAGCAATTTTTGATTTAGAGACACACCAAAGTCGTTGAGAGCAACCGTGGATCGATCTGGGGATAGTCATTACCATTTAAACATATCATTTTGTGTGGTGATTAAAAAAATTAAATTCATGCCATCAGAGGAGAGCCAATCCCACATGAAGGTAAAGTGTTGGTGGCATCATCGAGAGAAAGCATTGCCAAATGTCGTCCAGCTAGTGGAGCTAGTATGGGCATGACAATGCCTCAAATAGGGTATCTTCCTCATTTATTTCATTGAGATTTCTAGCTTGGGTGGTCATTGCCCTTGTGTCAAGACCTTACTATCGGTGTGGTAATGGGGTCCAATCCCATCGACTCTCACATAGACGGTAATAATTTTTTTAACCCAAAAGTTGCTTCTTGTAATTTTTAAACACAAAAAAAAAATTGTTTATAATTTTTTGTTGTTTTGAAAAAAAAAAAAGTTGATGACAACATTTGCAATTTTTGTAAAGGGTCAATTTTGAGTGCTTTTTTGACAACATTGTCTATAAAGAAAATTGTAAAAGCAAAAAAAAAAAAAAACTTTATAGTTGCAATTTTTTGCACTACAAGGGGAAAACGATTTTCTACATCCAAGATTTTTCTGCCTCAAGTGGGGATAAATTTTTCTCCACCATCTCCTCTCAAACAAAATGGGGATTTTTTTTTTATGACATTTTTGTGCTTATCTACCTAAGAGGCAAATATTGTAATTTTTTACAAACCAGTGGAAAAATCCTTCTAGAGCACCCATTTTTGCGATTCCAAAAACTTTTGGACTCCCCGTCTCGTGACCACTACCTAGGGGACCGATCTGGATCTAACAGATACGACCCTAAATGTACACCTGCGGGGACTATGGATCTGGTGGATAGTAGCCAGTAACAGTGAATTGGACCCGATAGACACTACAGATCTACCACACGATCTGACACGTGGATGCATGGACCTAGATGAGACCTGCTGACTCGACCTACGTGGAACACAACCAGGATTGATTCACCTCAAGACAAGTGGAGGAAAAAAATCTTCAATACTATGTGACAAATCGAGTGTGCATAAGGGTTGAAGATTTTTTGGGTACAGTCTACCTAAAGGTACACAACATGGTAGGAGAGGCTTCTTCTTTTTAGAGCCTTCCTAGTATCTTGATGCTGCACATGTGGGATATTATCCCTAAATAAACTTGCATGCGATCCAAGCGAGATGCTTTAAACACCGATTGTGAAATCCTGGATGGCATCGATCTCCCTCTTGGTGCGGTGAGATGACAATTGCTTTGAGCAATTTATCATGATCAACAACCGATCATTGCAGCTTCATATTGCATATTTTTGATCTATTATCATTGTAGCCTATTATTTTTAGGAGATACATCCAATTTTCTAGCCTATTAATTATGATTTTTGAATGGAGTTGTAGGCCCGTGAATTGAAATACAACTGCATTGACGCAACCCCCAAGCACCACCACACACAAAAGAGAGGTCGAATGCATTCAATCTTGGGAAGCGAGCACCACCATTAGGAACTCCATTATAGCAGATGGTGGGTAACAAGTAGTTTTTGATTTATAGACACACCAAAGTCGTCAATAGCAATCATGGATCGATTTGGCAATAGTCATTACCGTTCAAACATCTCATTTGCTATGGTGATTAAAAAAAATTAAATTCGTGCCCTCGAAGGAGAGCCAAGCCCGCGTGAAGGTAATTATCTGGTGGCAGCATCGAGAGAAAGCGTCGCCAAGCACCGCCCAACTAGTGGAGCTAGTGTGGGCATGCCAATCCCTCAAATAGGGTATCTTCCCCATTTATTTCATCGAGCTTTCTAGCTTGGGTGGTCATTGCCCTTGTGTCAAGACCTTACTGTCGGTGTGGTAATGGGGTCCAATCCCATCGACTCTCACACAGACGGTAATAATTTTTTTAACCCAAAAGTTGCTTCTTGTAATTTTTAAACACAAAAAAAAATTGTTTATAATTTTTTGTTGTTTTGAAAAAAAAAAAAGTTGATGACAACATTTGCAATTTTTGTAAAGGGTCAATTTTGAGTGTTTTTTTGAAAACATTGTCTATAAAGAAAATTGTAAAAGCCAAAAAAAAAAAAAACTTTATAGTTGCAATTTTTTGCACTACAAGGGGAAAACGATTTTCTACATCGAAGATTTTTCTGCCTCAAGTGGGGATAAATTTTTCTCCACCATCTCCTCTCAAACAAAATGGGGATTTTTTTTTTATGACATTTTTGTGCTTATCTACCTAAGAGGCAAATATTGTAATTTTTTACAAACCAGTGGAAAAATCCTTCTAGAGCACCCATTTTTGCGATTCCAAAAAATTTTGGACTCCCCGTCTCGTGACCACTACCTAGGGGACCGATCTGGATCTAACAGATACGACCCTAAATGTACACCTGCGGGGACTATGGATCTGGTGGATAGTAGCCAGTAACAGTGAATTGGACCCGATAGACACTACAGATCTACCACACGATCTGAGACGTGGATGCATGGACCTAGATGAGACCTGTTGACTCGACCTACGTGGAACACAACCGGGATTGATTCACCTCAAGACAAGTGGAGGAAAAAACTCTTCAATACTATGTGACAAATCGAGTGTGCATAAGGGTTGAAGATTTTTTGGGTACAGTCTACCTAAAGGTACACAACATGGTAGGAGAGGCTTCTTCTTTTTAGAGCCTTCCTAGTATCTTGATGCTGCACATGTGGGATATTATCCCTAAATAAACTTGCATGTGATCCAAGCGAGATGCTTTAAACACCGATTGTGAAATCCTGGATGGCATCGATCTCCCTCTTGGTGCGGTGAGATGACAATTGCTTTGAGCAATTTATCATGATCAACAACCGATCATTGCAGCTTCATATTGCATATTTTTGATCTATTATCATTGTAGCCTATTATTTTTAGGAGATACATCCAATTTTATAGCCTATTAATTATGATTTTTGAATGGAGTTGTAGGCCTGTGAATTGAAATACAACTGCATTGACGCAACCCCCAAGCACCACCACACACAAAAGAGAGGTCGAATGCATTCAATCTTGGGAAGCGAGCACCACCATTAGGAACTCCATTATAGCAGATGGTGGGTAACAAGTAGTTTTTGATTTATAGACACACCAAAGTCGTCAATAGCAATCATGGATCGATTTGGCGATAGTCATTACCGTTCAAACATCTCATTTGCTATGGTGATTAAAAAAAATTAAATTCGTGCCCTCGAAGGAGAGCCAAGCCCGCGTGAAGGTAATTATCTGGTGGCAGCATCGAGAGAAAGCGTCGCCAAGCACCGCCCAACTAGTGGAGCTAGTGTGGGCATGCCAATCCCTCAAATAGGGTATCTTCCCCATTTATTTCATCGAGCTTTCTAGCTTGGGTGGTCATTGCCCATGTGTCAATACCTTTTTTCCCGTGTGGTAATGGGGTCCAATTCCATCGGCTCTCACATAGACGGTAATATTTTTTTTAACCCAAAATTTGCTTCTTGGAATTTTTAAACATAAAATAAATTTGCTGAAATTTTTTTGTTGTTTTCAAAAAAAAAAAAATTGATGACAACTTTTGCAATTTTTGTAAAGGCTCAATTTTGAGTGCTTTTTTGACAACATTGTCTACAAAGCAAATTGTAAAAGCCTAAAAAAGCTTTATAGTTGCAATTTTTTGCACTACGAGGGGAAAACGATTTTCTACATCCAAGATTTTTTTGCCTCAAGGGGGGATAATTTTTTCTCCACCATCTCCTCTCAAACAAAAGGGGGATTTTTATTTTATGACATTTTTGTGCTAATCTGCCTAAGATGCAAATATTGTAATTTTTTACAAAATAGTGGAAAAAGCCTTTTGGAGCACCCATTTTTGCACTTCCAAAAAATTTTGGACTCCCCGTACGTGACGAGTACCTAGGGGACCGATATGGATCTGACGGATCCGACCCTAACTGGACACCTGCAGGGACTATGGATCTAGCGGATAGTGGCCAGTCATAGTGACTTGGACCTGATAGACACTATAGATCTACCACGTGATCTGACACATGGATGTATGGATCTAGATGAGACTTACTGACTTGACCTACGTGGAACATAACGGGGATTTAATAACCTTGAGACAAGTGGAGGATAAAACTCTTCAATACTACATGACAAATCAAGCATGCATAAGGGTTCAAGCTTTGTCGGGTACAGTCTACCCGAAGGTAGACAACATGGTAGGAGAGGCTTTTTCTTTTTAGAGACTTCCTAGTATCTTGACGCTGCACATGTGGGATATTATCCCTAAATAAACTTGCAGGTGATTCAAGTGAGATGTTTTAAACACCGATTGAGAAATCCTGGATGGCATCAATCTCCCTCTTGGTGTGGTGAGATGACAATTGCAGACTAATTTTGAGAAATTTATCATGATCAGCAGATGATTGTTGTGGCTTCATCTTGTAGATTATTGAACTGTTATCATCGTAGCCTGTTATTTTTAGAAGATACGTCCAATTTTCTAGCCTATTATTTGTGATTTTTTAATGGAGTTGTAGGCCCGTGAATTGAAATAAAACTACATCGATGCAACCCCCAACCACTGCCACATGTAGAAGAGAGGTCGAATGCATTCAGTCATGAGAAGCGAGCACCACCACTAGGAACTCCATTGCAGCAGACGATGGTTAACAAGTAGTTTTCGATTTATAGACGCACCAAAGTTGTCGAGAGCAATCGTGGATCGATCTAGCGACAATAATTACTATTCGAACGCCTCATTTACTATCATGATTAAAAAAAACTTAAATTTGTGCCCTTAGAGGAGATCCAAGCCCACGTGAAGGTAAAGTACTGGTGGTAGCATCGAGAGAAAGTGTCGCCAAGCGTCGCCCAGCCAGTGGAGCTAGTCTGGGCATGGCAATGCCTCAAATAGGGAATCTTTCCCATTTATTTCACTGATATTTCTAGCTTAGGTGGTCATTGCCCTTGTGTCAAGAACCTGCTACCCCTCTGGTAATGGGGTCCAATCCCATCGGCTCTCACACAGACGGTAATATTTTTTTTAACCCAAAAGTTGCTTCTTGTAATTTTTAAACACAAAAAAAAATTGCCGATAACTTTTTGTTGTTTTGAAAAAAAAAAAAAAGTTGATGAAAACTTTTGCAATTTTTGTAAAGGCTCAATTTTGAGGGATTTTTTGACAACATTGTCTACAAAGCAAATTGTAAAAGCCTAAAAAAAAAAAAACTTTATAGTTGCAAATTTTTGCACTACGAGGGGAAAACGATTTTCTACATCCAAGATTTTTCTGCCTCAAGGGGGGATAATTTTTTCTCTATCATCTCCTCTCAAACAAAAGGGGGATTTTTTTTATGACATTTTTGTGCTAATCTGCCCAAGAGGCAAATATTGTAATTTTTTAAAAACCAGTGGAAAAAGCCTTCTGGAGCACCCATTTTTGCTCTTCCAGAAAATTTTGGACTCCCCGTCTCGTGACTACTACCTAGGGGACCTATCTGGATTTGATGGATCTAAAACTAACTGGACACCTATGGGGACTATGGATCTGGAGGATAGTAGCCAGTCAAAGTTACTTGGACCCAATAAACACTACATATCTACCACACGATCTAACACGTGGATGCATGGATCTAGATGAGCCCTGTTGACTCGACCTACATGGAACATAATGGAGATTTATTCACATCGAGACAAGTGGAGGACAAAACTCTTCAATACTACATGACAAATCGAGCGTGCGTAAGGGTTAAATATTTGTCGGGTAAAGTCTACCCAAAGGTAGACAACATGGTAGAAGAGGCTTATTTTTAGATCCTTCCTTGTATCTTGATGCTGCTCATGTGGGATATTATCCCTAAATAAATTATAAAATTGTCGAATTTATTCAGTCCTGGGAAGCGAGCACCACCACTAGGAACTCCATTGTAGCAGATGGTGGGTAACAAGTAGTTTTCAATTTATAGATGCACCAAAGTCGTCAAGAGAAACTGTGGATTGATCTGGTGATAGTCATTATCGTTTGAACATATCATTTGTGTAGTGATTAAAAAAACTTAAATTCGTTCCCTCGAAGGAGAGCCAAGCCTGCATGAAGGTAAAGTGCTGGTGGCAGCATCAAGAGAAAGCGCCGCCAAGCACCGCCCATCCAGTGGAGCTAGTGTGGGCATGGCAATGCCTCAAATAGGGTATCTTCCCCATTTATTTCATCGAGCTTTCTATCTTGGGTGGTCATTGCCCTTGTGTCAAGACCTTGCTGCCCATGTGGTAATGGGGTCCAATCCCATCAACTCTCACACAGACGGTAATATTTTGTTTTAACCCAAAAGTTGCTTCTTGTAATTTTTAAAAACAAAAAACATTTGCTAATAATTTTTTGTTGTTTTGAAAAAAAAAAAGTTGATGACAACTTTTGCAATTTTTTTAAAGGCTCAATTTTGAGTGCTTTTCTGACAAAATTGTCTATAAAGCAAATTGTAAAAGACTAAAAAAAAAAAAACTTTATAGTTGCAATTTTTTGCACTACGAGGGGAAAACGATTTTCTACATCCAAGATTTTTCTGCCTCAAGGGGGGATAAATTTTTCTCCACCATCTCCTCTGAAAAAAAGGGGGATTTTTTTTTTATGACATTTTTGTGCTAATCTGCCTAAGAGGAAAATATTGTAATTTTTTACAAACCAGTGGAAAAAGCTCTCTGGAGCACCCATTTTTGCGTTTCTATAATATTTTGGACTCCCCATCTCATGACATCTACCTAGGGGACCGATCTGGATTTGACGAATCTGACCCTAACTGGACACCTGTGGGGACTGTGGGTCTGGTGGATAGTAGCCAGTCACAGTGACTTGGACCCAGTAGACATTACAGATCTACCACACGATCTAACATGTGGATGCATGGATCTAGATGAGACCTACTGACTCGACCTACATGGAACATAATGAGGATTTATTCACCTCGAGATAAGTGGAGGACAAAACTCTTCAATACTACGTGAAAAATTGAGCATGCATAAGGGTTCAAGATTTGTCGGGTACAATCTACCCGAAGGTAGACAACATGGTATGAGAGGCTTCTTCTTTTTAGAGCCTTCCTAGTATCTTAACGCTGCACCTATGGGACATTATCCCTAAATAAACTTGTAGGCGATCCAAGTGAGATGCTTTAAACACAGATTGTGAAATCTTGGATGGCATCGATCTCCCTCTTGGTTCTGTGAGACAAAAATTGCAGACTAATTTTGAGCAATTTATCATGATCAGCAGACGATCGTTGCAGCTTCATCTTGCAGATTTTTGATCTGTTATCATCGTAGCCTGTTATTTTTAGGAGATACATCCAGTTTTCTAGCCTATTATTTATGATTGTTGAATGGAGTTGTAGGCCTTTGAATTGAAATACAACTGCATCGACACAACCCGCAAGCACCGCCACACACAAAAGAGAGGTCGAATGCATTTAGTCCTGGGAAGTGAGCACCACCACTAGGAACTCCATTGCAGCAGATGATGGGTAACAAGTAGTTTCCAATTTATATATGCACCAAAGTCATCGAGAGCAACCATGGATCGATCTAGCGACAGTCATTAACGTTCGAATGTCTCATTTGTTGTGGTGATTAAAAAAAATTAAATTCATGCCCTCAGAGGAGAGCCAAGCCCGCATGAAGGTAAAGTGTTGGTGGCAGCATCGAGAGAAAGCACCGCCCACCCAGTGGAGCTAGTGTGGGCATGGCAATGCCTCAAGTAGGTTATCTTCCCCATTTATTTCACCAAGCTTTCTAGCTTGGGTGGTCATTGCCTTTGTGTCAAGACCTTGCTACCCGTGTCGTAATGGGGTCCAATCCCATCGGATCTCACACAGATGGTAATATTTTTTTTAACCCAAAAGTTGCTTCTTGTAATTTTTAAACACAAAAAATTTGCTAATAATTTTTTGTTGTTTTGTAAAAAAAAAAAAAAGGTTGATGACAAATTTTGCAATTTTTGTAAAGGCTCAATTTTGAGTGGTTTTTTGACAACATTGTCTACAAAGCATATTGTAAAATCCTAAAAAAAAAAAACTTTATAGTTGCAATTTTTTGCACTACGAGGGGAAAATGATTTTCTACATCCAAGATTTTTCTGCCTCAATGCGGCATAAATTTTTCTCCACCATCTCCTCTCAAACAAAAGGGGGATTTTTTTTTATGACATTTTTGTGCTAATCTGCCTAAGACGCAAATATTGTAATTTTTTACAAACCAATGGAAAAAGCCTTATGGACCACCCATTTTTGCACTTCCAAAAAATTTTGGACTCCTCGTTTTGTGACTACTACCTAGGGGACCGATCTAGATCTAACGGATCTGACCCTAACTGGACACCTGTGAGGACTTTGGATCTGGTAGATAGTAGCTAGTCACAGTGACTTGGACCCGATAGACAATACAGATCTACCACACAATCTGACACGTGGATGCATTGATATAGATGAGACCTACTGAATTGACCTACGTGGAACATAACGGGGATTGATTCACCTCGAGACATGTGGAGGACAAAACTCTTCAATACTATGTGACAAATCAAACGTGCATAACGATTCAATATTTTTTGGGTAAAGTCTACCCAAAGTTTGACAACATGGTAGGAGAGGCTTCTTCTTTTTAGAGCCTTCCTAGTATCTTGACGCTGCACATGTGGGATATTATCCCTAAATAAACTTGCAGGTGATCCAAGTGAGATGCTTTAAACATCGATTGTGAAATCCTGGATGGCATTGATCTCCCTCTTGGTGTGGTGAGACGACAATTACAGAATGATTTTGAGAAATTTATCATGATCAGCAGATGATTGTTGCAACTTCATCTTGTATATTTTTGATTTGTTATCATCGTAGCCTATTATTATTAGGAGATACATCTAGTTTTCTAGTCTGTTATTTGTGATTGTTGAATGGAGTTGTAGGCCCATGAATTGAAATACAACTACATCAACGCAACCCCCAAACACTGCCACACGTAGAAGAGAGGTCGAATTCATTCAATCCTAGGAAGTGAGCACCACCACTAGGAACTCCATTACAGCAGACTGTGGGTAACAAGCAGTTTCCAATTTATAGATGCACCAAATTCGTCAAGAGCAACCTTGGATCGATCTGGCAATAGTCATTACCATTCGAACATCTCATTTGCTGTGGTGATTAAAAAAATTAAATTTGTGCCCTCAGAGGAGAGCCAAGCCCACGTGAAGGTAAAGTGCTGATGGCAACATCGAGAGAAAGCATCGCCAAGTGCCGCCCAGCCAGTGGAGCTAGTGTGGGCATGGCAATGCCTCAAATAGGGTATCTTCCCCATTTATTTCATCAAGCTTTCTAGCTAGGGTGGTCATTTCCCTTGTGTCAAGACCTTGTTGCCCATGTGGTAATGGGGTCCAATCCCATCGGATCTCACACAGACGGTAATATTTTTTTTTATCCCAAAAGTTGCTTCTTGTAATTTTTAAACACAAAAAAATTGCTAATAATTTTTTTTTGTTTTGAAAAAAAAAAAAAAAAATTGATGACAACTTTTGCAATTTTTGTAAAGGCTCAATTTTGAGTTCTTTTTTGACAACATTGTCTACAAAGCATATTGTAAAAGCTTAAAAAAAAAAAAACTTTATAGTTACAATTTTTTGCACTACGAGGGGAAAATGATTTTTCTCCACCATCTCCTCTCAAAAAAAAGGGGGATTTTTTTTTTATGACGTTTTTGTGCTAATCTTCCTAAGACGCAAAAATTGTAATTTTTTACAAACCAGTGGAAAAAGCCTTTTGGAGCACCCATTCTTGCGCTTCCAAAAAATTTTGGACTCCCCATCTCTTGACTACTACTTAGGGGACCGATCTGGATCTGAAGGATCTGAAACTAACTAGACACCTACGGGGACTGTGGATCTAGCAGATAGTAGCCAGTCATAGTGACTTGGACCCGATAGACACTACAGATCTACCACACGATCTAACACGTGGATGCAAGGATCTAGATGAGACCTGCTCACTCGACCTACGTGGAACATAACGGGGATTGATTCACCTTGAGACAAGTTGAGGACAAAACTCTTCAATACTATGTGACAAATTGAGCATGCATAAGGGTTCAAGATTTGTCGGGTACAGTCTACCCGAAGGTAGAAAACATGGTAGAAGAGACTTCTTTTTAGAGCCTTCCTAGTATCTTGACGCTGCACATGTGGGATATTATCCCAAGATAAACTTGTAGGAGATCTAAGTGAGATGCTTTAAACACCGATTGTGAAATCCTGGATGGCATCGATCTCCCTCTTGGTGCAGTGAGACGACAATTGCAAAATGATTTTGAGCAATTTATCATGATCAGTAGATGATCGTTGCAGCTTCATATTGCAAATTTTTGATCTGTTATCATCGTAGCCTATTATTTTTAGAAGATATGTCCAAATTTTTAGGCTATTATTTGTGATTGTTGAATGGATTTGTAGGCCTATGAATTTAAATACAACTCCATCGATGAAACCCCCAAGCACCACCACACGCATAAAAGAGATCGAATGCTTTCAGTCCTGGGAAGCGAGCACCACCACTAGGAACTCCATTACAGGAAACGGTGGATAACAAGTAGTTCCCAATTTATAGATGAACCAAAGTCATCGAGAGCAACCGTGGATCGATCTAGAGACATTAATTATCGTTCGAACGTCTAATTTTTTGCGGTCATTAAAAAAATTTAAATTCGTGCCCTCAGAGGAGAGCCAAGCCCGCGTAATTGTAAAGTGCTGGTGGTAGCATCGAGAGAAAGCACCGCCAAGCGTCGCCCATCCAATGGATCTATTGTGGGCATGGCAATGCCTCAAATAGGGTATCTTCCCCATTTATTTCACTGAGCCTTCTAGCTTGGGTGGTCATTTCCCTTATGTCAAGACCTTGCTTCCCGTGTGGTAATGGGGTCCGATCCCATCGGCTCTCACACAAACGATAATATATTTTTTTAACCCAAAATTTGCTTCTTGTAATTTTTAAACACAAAAAATATTTGCTCATAATTTTTTGTTGTTTTGAAAAAAAAAAAAATTGATGACAACTTTTGCAATTTTTGTAAAGGCTCAATTTTGAGTGCTTTTTTGACAACATTGTCTACAAAGCAAATTGTAAAAGCCTAAAAAAAAAAAGACTTTATAGTTGCAATTTTATGCACTACGAGGGGAAAACAATTTTCTACATCCAAGATTTTTCTGCCTCAAGGGGGGATAAATTTTTCTCCACCATCTCCTCTCAAACAAAAGGGGGATTTTTTTTTTTATGACATTTTTGTGCTAATCTACCTAAGAGGCAAATATTGTAATTTTTTACAAACCAATAGAAAAATCCTTCTAGAGCACCCATTTTCACGCTTCCAAAAAATTTTGGACTCCCTGTCTCGTGACTACTACCTAGGGTACCGATCTGGATCTGATGGATCTGACCCTAATTGGATACTTGCAGGGACTGTGGATCTTGACACTGCATATGTGGGATATTATCCCTAAATAAAATTGTAGGTGATCCAAGTGAGATGCTTTAAACATTGATTATGAAATCCTGGATGGCATCGATCTCCCTCTTGGTGCGGTGAGACAACAATTGCAGACTAATTTTGAGCAATTTATCATGATCAACAGATGATCGTTGCAGCTTCATCTTGTAGATTTTTGATCTGTTATCATCGTAGCCTATTATTTTTAGGAGATACGTCCAGTTTTCTAGCCTGTTATTCGTGATTGTTGAATGGATTTGTAGGCCCGTGAATTGAAATACAACTACATTGAGGCAACCACCAAGCACCGCCACATGCAGAAGAGAGGTCGAATGCTTTCAATCTTGGGAAGCGAGCACCACCACTAGGAACTCCATTGCAACAGATGATGGGTAACAAGTAGTTTCTGATTTATAGACACACCAAAGTTGTCGAGAGCAATCGTGGATCGATTTGGAGATAGTAATTACCGTTCGAACATCTCATTTGCTGTGGTGATTAAAAATATTTAAATCCGTGCCCTCAGAGGAGAGCCAAGCCTGCGTGAAGGTAAAGTGCTGGTGGCAGCATCGAGAGAAAGCGCTGCCAAGCGTTGCCCAGCCAGTGGAGCTAGTGTGGGCATGGCAATGCCTCAAATAGGGTATCTTCCCCATTTATTTCACTGAGCTTTCTAACATGGGTGGTCATTTCCCTTGTGTCAAGACCTTGCTTCCCGTGTGGTAATGGGGTCCAATCCCATCGACTCTCACACAGACGGTAATATTTTTTTTTAACCCAAAAGTTGCTTCTTGTAATTTTTAAACACAAAAAAATTTGCTAATAATTTTTTGTTGTTTTGAAAAAAAAAATAATATGATGACAGCATTGTCTACAAAGCAAATTGTAAAAGCCTAAAAAAAAAAAACTTTATAGTTGCAATTTTTTTCACTACGAGGGGAAAACAATTTTCTACATCCAAGATTTTTTTGCCTCAAGGGGGGATAAATTTTTCTCCACCATCTCCTCACAGAAAAAAGGGGGATGTTTTTTTATGACATTTTTGTGCTAATCTGCCTAAGAGGCAAATATTGTATTTTTCTACAAACCAGTGGAAAAAGCCTTCTAGAGCACCCATTTTTGCGCTTCCAAAAAATTTTGGACTCCCCGTATCATGACTAATACCTAGGGGACCGATCTAGATCTTACGGATCCAACCCTGACTAGATACCTGTAGGGATTGTGGATCTTGACCCTGCATATGTGGGATATTATCCCTAAATAAACTTGCAGGTGATCCAAGTGAGATGCTTTAAACATCGATTGTGAAATCCTGGATGGCATCGATTTCCCTCTTGGGGTGGTGAGATGACAATTGCAGACTAATTTTGAGCAATTTATCATAATCAACAGACGATCGTTGCAGCTTCATCTTGCAGATTTTTGATCTTTTATCATTGTAGCATTTTTTTTTTTAGGAGATACATCCAGTTTTCTAGCCTATTATTTATGATTGTTGAAGAGTGTTGTAGGCCCGTGAATTGAAATACAACTGCATCGACGGAACCCCCAAGAACTGCTACATGCAGAAGAGAGGTCGAATGCATTCAGTATTGGGAAGCGAGCACCACCACTAGGAACTCCATTGCAGTAGACGATGGGTAACAAGCAATTTTTGATTTAGAGACACACCAAAGTCGTTGAGAGCAACCGTGGATCGATCTGGGGATAGTCATTACCATTTAAACATATCATTTTGTGTGGTGATTAAAAAAATTAAATTCATGCCATCAGAGGAGAGCCAATCCCACATGAAGGTAAAGTGTTGGTGGCATCATCGAGAGAAAGCATTGCCAAATGTCGTCCAGCTAGTGGAGCTAGTATGGGCATGACAATGCCTCAAATAGGGTATCTTCCTCATTTATTTCATTGAGCTTTCTAGCTTGGGTGGTCATTGCCCTTGTGTCAAGACCTTACTATCGGTGTGGTAATGGGGTCCAATCCCATCGACTCTCACACAGACGGTAATAATTTTTTTAACCCAAAAGTTGCTTCTTGTAATTTTTAAACACAAAAAAAAAAATGTTTATAATTTTTTGTTGTTTTGAAAAAAAAAAAAGTTGATGACAACATTTGCAATTTTTGTAAAGGGTCAATTTTGAGTGCTTTTTTGACAACATTGTCTATAAAGAAAATTGTAAAAGCCAAAAAAAAAAAAAACTTTATAGTTGCAATTTTTTGCACTACAAGGGGAAAACGATTTTCTACATCCAAGATTTTTCTGCCTCAAGTGGGGATAAATTTTTCTCCACCATCTCCTCTCAAACAAAATGGGGATTTTTTTTTATGACATTTTTGTGCTCATCTACCTAAGAGGAAAATATTATAATTTTTTTACAAACCAATAAAAAAAATCCTTCTGGAGTGCCCATTTTGCGCTTCCAAAAAATTTTAGACTCCCTGTCTCGTGACCACTACCTAGGGGACCGATCCGGATCTAACGAGATACGACCCTAAATGTACACCTGCGGGGACTATGGATCTGGTGGATAGTAGCCAGTAACAGTGAATTGGAACCGATAGACACTACAGATCTACCACACGATCTGACACGTGGATGCATGGACCTAGATGAGACCTGCTGACTCGACCTACGTGGAACACAACCGGGATTGATTCACCTCAAGACAAGTGGAGGAAAAAAATCTTCAATACTATGTGACAAATCGAGTGTGCATAAGGGTTGAAGATTTTTTGGGTACAGTCTACCTAAAGGTACACAACATGGTAGGAGAGGCTTCTTCTTTTTAGAGCCTTCCTAGTATCTTGATGCTGCACATGTGGGATATTATCCCTAAATAAACTTGCATGCGATCCAAGCGAGATGCTTTAAACACCGATTGTGAAATCCTGGATGGCATCGATCTCCCTCTTGGTGCGGTGAGATGACAATTGCTTTGAGCAATTTATCATGATCAACAACCGATCATTGCAGCTTCATATTGCATATTTTTGATCTATTATCATTGTAGCCAATTATTTTTAGGAGATACATCCAATTTTCTAGCCTATTAATTATGATTTTTGAATGGAGTTGTAGGCCCGTGAATTGAAATACAACTGCATTGACGCAACCCCCAAGCACCACCACACACAAAAGAGAGGTCGAATGCATTCAATCTTGGGAAGCGAGCACCACCATTAGGAACTCCATTATAGCAGATGGTGGGTAACAAGTAGTTTTTGATTTATAGACACACCAAAGTCGTCAATAGCAATCATGGATCGATTTGGCGATAGTCATTACCGTTCAAACATCTCATTTGCTATGGTGATTAAAAAAAATTAAATTCGTGCCCTCGAAGGAGAGCCAAGCCCGCATGAAGGTAATTATCTGGTGGCAGCATCGAGAGAAAGCGTCGCCAAGCACCGCCCAACTAGTGGAGCTAGTGTGGGCATGCCAATCCCTCAAATAGGGTATCTTCCCCATTTATTTCATCGAGCTTTCTAGCTTGGGTGGTCATTGCCCTTGTGTCAAGACCTTACTGTCGGTGTGGTAATGGGGTCCAATCCCATCGAATCTCACACAGACGGTAATAATTTTTTTAACCCAAAAGTTGCTTCTTGTAATTTTTAAACACAAAAAAAAATTGTTTATAATTTTTTGTTGTTTTGAAAAAAAAAAAAGTTGATGACAACATTTGCAATTTTTGTAAAGGGTCAATTTTGAGTGCTTTTTTGACAACATTGTCTATAAAGAAAATTGTAAAAGCCAAAAAAAAAAAAAACTTTATAGTTGCAATTTTTTGCACTACAAGGGGAAAACGATTTTCTACATCCAAGATTTTTCTGCCTCAAGTGGGGATAAATTTTTCTCCACCATCTCCTCTCAAACAAAATGGGGATTTTTTTTTATGACATTTTTGTGCTAATCTACCTAAGAGGCAAATATTGTAATTTTTTACAAACCAGTGGAAAAATCCTTCTAGAGCACCCATTTTTGCGATTCCAAAAAATTTTGGACTCCCCGTCTCGTGACCACTACCTAGGGGACCGATCTGGATCTAACAGATACGACCCTAAATGTACACCTGCGGGGACTATGGATCTGGTGGATAGTAGCCAGTAACAGTGAATTGGACCCGATAGACACTACAGATCTACCACACGATCTGACACGTGGATGCATGGACCTAGATGAGACCTGCTGACTCGACCTACGTGGAACACAACCGGGATTGATTCACCTCAAGACAAGTGGAGGAAAAAACTCTTCAATACTATGTGACAAATCGAGTGTGCATAAGGGTTGAAGATTTTTTGGGTACAGTCTACCTAAAGGTACACAACATGGTAGGAGAGGCTTCTTCTTTTTAGAGCCTTCCTAGTATCTTGATGCTGCACATGTGGGATATTATCCCTAAATAAACTTGCATGCGATCCAAGCGAGATGCTTTAAACACCGATTGTGAAATCCTGGATGGCATCGATCTCCCTCTTGGTGCGGTGAGATGACAATTGCTTTGAGCAATTTATCATGATCAACAACCGATCATTGCAGCTTCATATTGCATATTTTTGATCTATTATCATTGTAGCCTATTATTTTTAGGAGATACATCCAATTTTCTAGCCTATTAATTATGATTTTTGAATGGAGTTGTAGGCCCGTGAATTGAAATACAACTGCATTGACGCAACCCCCAAGCACCACCACACACAAAAGAGAGGTCGAATGCATTCAATCTTGGGAAGCGAGCACCACCATTAGGAACTCCATTATAGCAGATGGTGGGTAACAAGTAGTTTTTGATTTATAGACACACCAAAGTCGTCAATAGCAATCATGGATCGATTTGGCGATAGTCATTACCGTTCAAACATCTCATTTGCTATGGTGATTAAAAAAAATTAAATTCGTGCCCTCGAAGGAGAGCCAAGCCCGCGTGAAGGTAATTATCTGGTGGCAGCATCGAGAGAAAGCGTCGCCAAGCACCGCCCAACTAGTGGAGCTAGTGTGGGCATGCCAATCCCTCAAATAGGGTATCTTCCCCATTTATTTCATCGAGCTTTCTAGCTTGGGTGGTCATTGCCCATGTGTCAATACCTTTTTGCCCGTGTGGTAATGGGGTCCAATTCCATCGGCTCTCACATAGACGGTAATATTTTTTTTAACCCAAAATTTGCTTCTTGGAATTTTTAAACATAAAATAAATTTGCTGAATTTTTTTTGTTGTTTTCAAAAAAAAAAAAATTGATGACAACTTTTGCAATTTTTGTAAAGGCTCAATTTTGAGTGCTTTTTTGACAACATTGTCTACAAAGCAAATTGTAAAAGCCTAAAAAAAAAAAAAACTTTATAGTTGCAATTTTTTGCACTACGAGGGGAAAATGATTTTCTACATCCAAGATTTTTTTGCCTCAAGGGGGGATAATTTTTTCTCCACCATCTCCTCTCAAACAAAAGGGGGATTTTTATTTTATGACATTTTTGTGCTAATCTGCCTAAGATGCAAATATTGTAATTTTTTACAAAATAGTGGAAAAAGCCTTTTGGAGCACCCATTTTTGCACTTCCAAAAAATTTTGGACTCCCCGTACGTGACGAGTACCTAGGGGACCGATATGGATCTGACGGATCCGACCCTAACTGGACACCTGCAGGGACTATGGATCTAGCGGATAGTGGCCAGTCATAGTGACTTGGACCTGATAGACACTATAGATCTACCACGTGATCTGACACATGGATGTATGGATCTAGATGAGACTTACTGACTTGACCTACGTGGAACATAACGGGGATTTAGTAACCTTGAGACAAGTGGAGGATAAAACTCTTCAATACTACATGACAAATCAAGCATGCATAAGGGTTCAAGCTTTGTCGGGTACAGTCTACCCAAAGGTAGACAACATGGTAGGAGAGGCTTTTTCTTTTTAGAGACTTCCTAGTATCTTGACGCTGCACATGTGGGATATTATCCCTAAATAAACTTGCAGGTGATTCAAGTGAGATGTTTTAAACACCGATTGAGAAATCCTGGATGGCATCAATCTCCCTCTTGGTGCGGTGAGATGACAATTGCAGACTAATTTTGAGAAATTTATCATGATCAGCAGATGATTGTTGTGGCTTCATCTTGTAGATTATTGAACTGTTATCATCGTAGCCTGTTATTTTTAGAAGATACGTCCAATTTTCTAGCCTATTATTTGTGATTTTTTAATGGAGTTGTAGGCCCGTGAATTGAAATAAAACTACATCGATGCAACCCCCAACCACTACCACATGTAGAATAGAGGTCGAATGCATTCAGTCATGAGAAGCGAGCACCACCACTAGGAACTCCATTGCAGCAGACGATGGTTAACAAGTAGTTTTCGATTTATAGACGCACCAAAGTTGTCGAGAGCAATCGTGGATCGATCTAGCGACAATAATTACTGTTCGAACGCCTCATTTACTATCATGATTAAAAAAAACTTAAATTTGTGCCCTTAGAGGAGATCCAAGCCCACGTGAAGGTAAAGTACTGGTGGTAGCATCGAGAGAAAGTGTCGCCAAGCGTCGCCCAGCCAGTGGAGCTAGTCTGGGCATGGCAATGCCTCAAATAGGGAATCTTTCCCATTTATTTCACTGAGATTTCTATCTTAGGTGGTCATTGCCCTTGTGTCAAGAACCTGCTACCCCTCTGGTAATGGGGTCCAATCCCATCGGCTCTCACACAGACGGTAATATTTTTTTTAACCCAAAAGTTGCTTCTTGTAATTTTTAAACACAAAAAAAATTTGCTGATAACTTTTTGTTGTTTTGAAAAAAAAAAAAAAAAGTTGATGAAAACTTTTGCAATTTTTGTAAAGGCTCAATTTTGAGGGATTTTTTGACAACATTGTCTACAAAGCAAATTGTAAAAGCCTAAAAAAAAAAAAACTTTATAGTTGCAAATTTTTGCACTACGAGGGGAAAACGATTTTCTACATCCAAGATTTTTCTGCCTCAAGGGGGGATAATTTTTTCTCTATCATCTCCTCTCAAACAAAAGGGGGATTTTTTTTATGACATTTTTGTGCTAATCTGCCCAAGAGGCAAATATTGTAATTTTTTAAAAACCAGTGGAAAAAGCCTTCTGGAGCACCCATTTTTGCTCTTCCAGAAAATTTTGGACTCCCCGTCTCGTGACTACTACCTAGGGGACCTATCTGGATTTGATGGATCTAAAACTAACTGGACACCTATGGGGACTATGGATCTGGAGGATAGTAGCCAGTCAAAGTTACTTGGACCCAATAAACACTACATATCTACCACACGATCTAACACGTGGATGCATGGATCTAGATGAGCCCTGTTGACTCGACCTACATGGAACATAATGGAGATTTATTCACATCGAGACAAGTGGAGGACAAAACTCTTCAATACTACATGACAAATCGAGCGTGCGTAAGGGTTAAATATTTGTCGGGTAAAGTCTACCCAAAGGTAGACAACATGGTAGAAGAGGCTTATTTTTAGATCCTTCCTTGTATCTTGATGCTGCTCATGTGGGATATTATCCCTAAATAAAATTGTAGGCGATCAAGATACTGAGATGCTTTAAAAAATGATTGTGAAATACTGGATGGCATTGATCTCCCTCTTGGTGTGGTGAGACGACAATTGCAAACTGATTTTGAGAAATTTATCATGATCAGTAGACGATCGTTGTAGCTTCATCTTGCAGATTTTTGATCTGTTATCATCGTATCCTATTATTTTTAGGAGATACGTCTAGTTTTCTAGCCTGTTATTTGTGATTGTTGAATGGAGTTGTAGGCCCATGAATTAAAATACAACTACATCGATGCAACCCCCAAGAACCACCACACGTAGAAGAGAGGTTGAATGCATTCAGTCCTAGGAAGCGACCACCACCACTAGGAACTCCATTGCAGCAGACGATGGGTAACAAGTAGTTTCTAATTTATAGACGCACCAAAGTCATCGAGAGCAACCGTGGATCGATTTGGTGATAGTCATTACCGTTCGAATGTCTCATTTGTTGTGGTGATTAAAAAAAATTAAATTCATGCCCTTGAATAAGAGCCAAGTCCGCGTGAAGGTAATTATCTGGTGGTAGCATTGAGAGAAAGCACCGCCAAGCACTGCCCAACCAGTGGAGCTAGTGTGGGCATGGCAATGCCTCAAATAGGGTATCTTCCCCATTTATTTCATCGACCTTTCTAGCTTGGGTGGTCATTGCCCTTATGTCAAGACCTTGTTGCTTGTGTGGTAATGGGGTCCAATCCCATCGACTCTTACACAGACGATAATATTTTTTTTAACCCAAAAGTTGCTTCTTGTTATTTTTAAACACAAAAAAATTGCTGATAATTTTTTGTTTTTTTGAAAAAAAAAAAAAAAGTTGATGACAACTTTTGCAATTTTTGTAAAGGCTCAATTTTGAGTTCTTTTTTGACAACATTGTATACAAAGAAAATTGTAAAATCCTAAAAAAAAAACTTTATAGTTGCAATTTTTTGCACTACGAGGGGAAAATGATTTTCTACATCCAAGATTTTTCTACCTCAAGGGGGGATAAATTTTTCTCCACCATCTCCTATAAAAAAAAATGGGGATTTTTTTTTATGACATTTTTGTCCTAATCTCCCTAAGAGGCAAATATTGTAATTTTTTACAAACCAGTGGAAAAATCCTTCTGAAGCACCCATTTTTGCGCTTCCAAAAAATTTTGGAATCCCCGTCTCGTGACTACTACCTAGGGGACATATCTAGATCTGACGGATCCGACCCTAACTAGACACCTGCGGGGACTATGGATCTGGCGAATAGTGGCCAGTCACAGTGAATTGGACACAGTAGACACTACAAATCTATCACGCGATCTGACACGTGGATGCATGGATCTAGATGAGACCTGCTGACTCGACCTACGTGGAACATAATGGGGATTGATTCACCTCGAGACAAGTGGAGGCCAACACTCTTTAATACTATGTGACAAATCGAGCATGCATAAGGGTTCAGGCTTTGTCGGGTATGATCTACCCAAAGGTGGACAACATCGTAGGAGAAGCCTCTTCTTTTTAGAGCCTTCCTAGTATCTTGATGTTGCACATGTGGGATATTATCCCTAAATAAACTTGCAAGCAATCCAAGTGAGATGCTTTAAACATTGATTGTGAAATCCTAGATGGCATTGATCTCCCTGTTGGTGCGGTGAGACGAAAATTGCAGACTTATTTTGAGCAATTTATTATGATCAGCAGACGATCGTTGTAGCTTCATATTACATATTTTTGATCTGTTATCATTGTATCCTATTATTTTTAGGAGATACATCCAATTTTATAGCCTATTATTTGTGATTTTTGAATGGAGTTGTAGGCTCGTGAATTGAAATACAACTGCATCAATGCAACCCCCAAGAACCGCCACAAGCAGAAGAGAGGTCGAATGCATTCAGTCCTGGGAAGCGAGCACCACCACTAGGAAATCAATTACAGCATACGGTGGGTAACAATCAATTTTTGATTTATAGACGCACCAAAGTCATCGATAGCAATCGTGGATCGATTTGGCGATAGTCATTACCGTTCGAACATCTCATTTGCTATGGTGATTAAAAAAAATTAAATTCGTGCCCTCGAAGGAGAGCCAAGCCCACGTGAAGGTAATTATCTGGTGGCAACATCAAGAGAAAGCGTCGCCAAGCACCGCCCAACTAGTGTAGCTAGTGTGGGCATGGCAATCCCTCAAATAGGGTATCTTCCCCATTTATTTCATCGAGCTTTCTAGCTTGGGTGGTCATTGCCCATTTGTCAAGACCTTGTTGCCCATGTGGTAATGGGGTCCAATCCCATCGGCTCTCACACAGACGACAATATTTTTTTTAACCCAAAAGTTGCTTCTTAGAATTTTTAAACAACAAAAAAAATTGCTGATAATTTTTTGTTGTTTTGAAAAAAAAGAAAAGTTGATGACAAGTTTTGCAATTTTTGTAAAGGCTCAATTTTGAGTGCTTTTTTGACAACATTTTCTACAAAGAAAATTGTAAAAGCCTAAAAAAAAAAAAACTTTATAGTTGCAATTTTTTGCACTACGAGGGGAAAATGATTTTCTACATCCAAGATTTTTCTGCCTCAAGGGGGGATAAATTTTTCTCCACCATCTCCTCTCAAACAAAAGGGGGATTTTTTTTTTAAGACATTTTTGTGCTAATCTGCCTAAGAGGAAAATATTGTAATTTTTACAAACCAGTGGAAAAAGACTTTTGGAGCACCCATTTTTGTGCTTCCAAAAAATTTTGGACTCCCCGTCTCGTGACTACTACCTAGGGGATCGATTTGGATTTGACGGATCCGACCCTAAATGGAAACCTGCAGGGATTATGGATCTGGCGGATAGTATCCATTCACAGTGACTTGTAATCGATAGACACTATAGATCTACCACATGATCTGACACATGGATGCATGGATCTAGAAGAGACCTACTGACTGCACCTACGTGGAACATCGAGGATTGATTCACCTTGAGACAAGTGGAGGATAAAACTCTTCAATACTACATGACAAATCGAGCGTGCATAAGGATTCAAGATTTGTCAGGTACAGGCTACCCGAAGGTAGACAACATGGTAGGAGAGGCTTCTTTTTAGAGCCTTCCTAGTATCTTGACACTACACATGTGGGATATTATCCCTAAATAAACTTGTAGGCAATCCAAGTGAGATGCTTTACACATCGATTGTGAAATCCTGGAGGGCATCAATATCCATCTTGGTGCGATGAGATGACAATTGCAAACTAATCTTGAGAAATTTATCATGATTATTAGATGATCGTTGCAACTTCATCTTGCATATTATTGATCTGTTATCATCGTAGCCTATTATTTTTAGTATATACGTCCAGTTTTCTAGCCTGTTATTTGTGATTTTTTAATGGAGTTGTAGGCCCATGAATTGAAATACAACTGCATCGATGCAACCCCCAAGCACCATCACACATAGAAGAGAGGTCGAATGCATTCAGTCCTAGGAAGCGAGCACCACCACTAAGAACTCCATTGCAGCAGACGGTGGGTAACAAGTAGTTTTCAATTTTTAGATGCACCAAAGTCGTCGAGAGCAACTATGGATCGATCTGGCGACAATCATTACCATACAAATTTCTCATTTGCTATCGTGATTAAAAAAAATTAAATTTGTACCCTCAGAGGAGAGCCAAGCCTTTGTGAAGGTAAAATGTTGGTGGCAGCATTGAGAGAAAGCGTCGCCAAGCGTCGCCCAGACAATGGAGCTAGTGTGGGCATGACAATGCCTCAAATAGGGAAACTTTCCCATTTATTTCATCGAGATTTCTAGCTTGGGTGGTAATTTCCCTTGTGTCAAGAACTTGGTACCCCTGTGGTAATGGGGTCCAATCCCATCGGCTCTCACACAGACGGTAATATTTTTTTTTAACCCAAAAGTTGCTTCTTGTAATTTTTAAACACAAAAAAAAATTGCTGATAACTTTTTGTTGTTTTGTAAAAAAAAAAAAAAGTTGATGACAACTTTTGCAATTTTTTTAAAGGCTCAATTTTGAGGGATTTTTTGACAACATTGTCTGCAAAGAAAATTGTAAAAGCCTAAAAAAAAAAACCTTTATAGTTGCAATTTTTTGCACTATGAGGGGAAAACAATTTTCGACATCCAAGATTTTTCTGCCTCAAGGTGGGATTTTTTTTTTATGAAATTTTTGTGCTAATCTTCCTAAGAGGCAAATATTGTTATTTTTTACAAACCAGTGGAAAAAGCCTTCTAGAGCACCCATTTTTGTGCTTCCAAAAAATTTTGGACTCCTCATCTCGTAACACTACCTAGGGACCGATCTGGATCTGACGGATCTGAAACTAATTGGACACCTATGGGGACTATGGATCTGGCGGACAGTAGCCAGTCACAGTGACTTGGACCCGATAGACACTACAGATCTACCACGTGATCTAACACGTGGATGCATGGATCTAGATGAGACCTGTTGACTCGACCTATGTGGAACATAACAGGGATTAATTCACCTCGAGACAAGTGGAGGACAAAACTCTTCAATACTAAATGACAAATCAAGCGTGCGTAAGGGTTCAAGCTTTTTTAGGTATAGTCTACCCAAAGGTAGACAATATGATAGAAGAGGATTCTTTTTAGAGCTTTCCTAGTATCTTGACGTTGCACATGTGGGATATTATCCATAAATAAACTTACCAGAGATCCAAGTAAGATGCTTTAAACACTGATTGTGAAATCCTAGATGCAATCGATCTCCCTCTTGGTGCGGTGAGATGACAATTACAGACTGATTTTGAGCAATTTATCATGATCAGTAGATGATCGTTGCAGCTTCATCTTACAAATTTTTGATCTGTTATCATCGTAGCCTATTATTTTTAGGAGATACATCCAGTTTTCTAGCCTGTTATTTGTGATTGTTGAATGGAGTTGTAGGCTCGTGAATTGAAATACCACTGCATCGACTCAACCCCCAAGCACGACCACATGCAAAAGAGATGTCGAATGCATTCAGTCCTGGGAAGCGAGCACCACCACTAGGAACTTCATTATAGTAGACAATGGGTAACAAGAAATTTTTTATTTATAGATGCACCAAAGTCATCGAGAGCAACCATGGATCGATCTGGCGATAGTCATTACCATTTGAACGTCTCATTTTTTGTGGTGATTAATAAAAATTAAATTCGTGTCCTCAGAGGAGAGCCAAGCCCACATGAAGGTAAAGTGTTGGTGGCAGCATCGAGAGAAAATTCCACCAAGCACCGCCCAACTAGTGGAGCTAGTGTGGGCATGGCAATGCCTCAAATAGGGTATCTTCCCCATTTATTTCACTAAAATTTATAGCTTGGGTGCTCATTGCCCTTGTGTCAATACCTTGCTACCCGATCGAACGGATCCGACCCTAACTGGACACCTGCGAGAACTGTGGATCTGGCGGATAGTAGCCAGTCATAGTGACTTGGACCTGATAGACACTATAGATCTACTACGCAATCTGACATGTGGATGCATTGATCTAGATGAGACCTAGTGACTCGACCTACGTGGAACATAACGGAGATTGATTCACCTCGAGACAAGGGAAGGACAAAACTCTTCAATACTACGTGACAAATTGAGCGTGCATAAGGGTTCAAGCTTTGTCGGGTACAGTCTACCCCAAGGTAGACAACATGGTAGGAGAGGCTTATTATTTTTAGAGCCTTACTAGTATCTTGACGCTGCACATGTGGGATATTATCCATAAATAAACTCGTAGGCGATCCAAGTGAGATGCTTTAAACACCAATTGTGAAATCTTGGATGGCATCAATCTCCCTCTTGGTGCGGTGAGATGACAATTGCAGACTGATTTTGAGCAATTTATCATTATCAGTAGATGTTCATTGTAGCTTCATATTGCAGATTTTTGATCTGTTATCATCGTAGCCTATTATTTTTAGGAGATACATCTAGTTTTCTAGCCTGTTATTTGTGATTGTTGAATGGAGTTGTAGGCCGATGAATTAAAATACAACTGCATCGATGCAACCCCATGCACCGCTACATGTAGAAGAGAGGTCAAATGCATTTAGTCCTGGGATGCGAGCACCACCACTAGGAACTCCATTGCAGCAGATGGTGGGTAACAATAAGTTTCTAATTTATAGACACACCAAAGTCATCGAGAGCAACCGTGGATGGATCTAGCAATAGTCATTATCGTTTGAACGTCTCATTTTCTATGGTGATTAAAAAAATTTAAATTCGTGCCCTCGAAGGAGAGCCAAGCCTGCTTGAAGGAAAAGTGCTGGTGGTAGCATCGAGAAAAAGTGCCACCAAGTGCTACCCAGCCAGTGGAGCTAGTGTGGGCATGGCAATGCCTCAAATAGGGTATCTTCCCATTTTATTTCATCGAGCTTTCTAGCTTGGGTGGTCATTTCCCTTGTGTCAAGACATTGTTGCCCATGTGGTGATGGTGTCCAATCCCATCGGCTCTCACACAGACGAAAATATATTTTTTTAACCCAAAAGTTCCTTCTTGTAATTTTTAAACACAAAAAAATATTGCTGATAATTTTTTATTGTTTTGAAAAAAATATATATATTTGATGACAACTTTTGCAATTTTTGTAAAGGCTCAATTTTGAGTGTTTTTTTGACAACATTGTCTACAAAGCAAATTGTAAAATCCTAAAAAAATAACTTTATAGTTGTAATTTTTTGCACTACGAGGGGAAAACGATTTTCTACATCCAAGATTTTTCTGCCTCAAGGGGGGATAAATTTTTCTCCACCATCTCCTCTCCAAAAAAAGGGGGAATTTTTTTTAATGACATTTTTGTGCTAATCTGCCTAAGAGGCAAATATTGTAATTTTTTACAAACTAGTGGAAAAAGCCTTCTAGAGCACCCATTTTTGCGCTTCAAGAAAATTTTGGACTCCCCATATTTTGACTACTACCTAGGGGACCGATCTGGATCTGAAGGATTCGACCCTAACTAGACACCTGCGGGGACTATGGATCTGGCGGATAGTAGCCAGTCACAGTGACTTGGACCCGGTAGAAAATATAGATCTACCACACGATCTGACACGTGGATGTATGGATCTGGACACGACCTACTGACTCGACCTACATGGAACATAATAGGGATTGATTCACCTCAAGACAAGTGGAGGACAAAACTCTTCAAAACTACATGACAAATCGAGTGTGCATAAGGGTTCAAGCTTTGTTGGGTTCAGTCTACCCAAAGGTAGACAACATGGTAGGAGAGGCTTCTTCTTTTCAAAGCCTTCCTAGTATCTTGACGCTGCACATGTGGGATATTATCCCTAAATAAACTTGCAAGCGATCCAAGTGAGATGCTTTAAACACTGATTGTGAAATCCTATATGGAATCGATCTCCCTCTTGGTGCGGTGAGACAACAATTGTACACTAATTTTGAGAAATTTATCATGATCAGCAAATGATCGTTGCAGCTTCATATTGTAGATTTTTTATTTGTTATCATCGTAGCCTGTTATTTTAAGGAGATACATCCAGTTTTATAGCTTGTTATTTGTGATTGTTGAATGGAGTTGTAGGCCCGTGAATTGAAATACAACTACATCGATGCAATCCCAAAGCACAACCACATGCAAAAGAGAGGTTGAATGCATTCAGTCCTGGGAAGCGAGCACCACCACTATGAACTGCATTACAACAGACGGTGGGTAACAAGTAGTTTCCGATTTATAGACGTACCAAAGTCATCGAGAGCAACAGTGGATCGATCTGGTGATAGTCATTATCGTTCGAATGTCTTATTTGTTGTGGTGGTTAAAAAAAAATTAAATTTGTGCCCTCGGGGGAGAGCCAAGCCTACGTGAAGGTAAAGTGCTGGTGGCAGCATCGAGAGAAAGCGCCGCCAAGCACAGCCCAGCCAGTGGAGCTAGTATGGGCATGGCAATTCCTCAAATAGGGTATCTTCCCCATTTATTTCACCGAGCTTTCTAGATTGGGTGGTCATTGCCCTTGTGTCAAGACCTTGCTGCCCATGTGGTAATGGGTTCCAATCCCATCGGCTCTCACACAGACGGTAATATTTTTTTTTAACCCAAAAGTTGCTTCTTGTAATTTTTAAACACAAAAAAATTGCTGATAATTTTTTGTTGTTTTGAAATAAAAAAAAAATTGATGACAACTTTTGCAATTTTTTTGAAGGCTCAATTTTGAGTGCTTTTTTGACAACATTGTCTACAAAGCAAATTTTTAAAGCCTAAAAAATAAAACTTTATAGTTGTAATTTTTTGCACTACGAGGGGAAAACGATTTTCTACATCCAAGATTTTTCTACCTCAAGGGGCGGTAAATTTTTCTCCACCATATCCTCTCAAAAAAAATGGGGATTTTTTTTATGACATTTTTGTGCTAATCTTCCTAAGAGGCAAATATTGTATTTTTTTACAAGCCAATGGAAAAAGCCTTCTGGAGCACCCTTTTTTGCGCTTCCAAAAAAAATTTGGACTCCCCGTATTGTGACTACTACCTAGGGGACCGATCTGGATCTAACGGATCTGACCCTAATTGGACACCTGTGGGGACAATGGATCTGGCAGATAGTAGCCAGTGACAGTGACTTGGACCTGATAGAAACTATAGATCTACCACGTGATCTGACACATGGATACATGAATCTGGATGAGACCTACTGACTCGACCTACATGGAACATAATGGGGATTGATTCACCTCAAGACAAGTGGAGGATAAAACTCTTCAACACTACATGACAAATCGAGCGTGCATAAGGGTTCAAGATTTGTCAGGTACATTCTACCTAAAGGTAGACAACATGGTAGGAGAGGCTTCTTCTTTTTAGATCCTTCCTAGTATCTTGAAGCTGCACATGTGGGATATTATCCCTAAATAAACTTGCAGGCGATCCAAGTGAGATGCTTTAAACATCGATTGTGAAATACTGGATGGCATCAATCTCCCTCTTGGTGCGGTGAGCCAACAATTGTAGACTGATTTTGAGCAATTTATCCTAATAAACAGATGATCGTTGCAGCTTCATCTTGCAAATTTTTGATCTATTATCATCGTAGCCTGTTATTTTTAGGAGATACGTCCAGTTTTCAACCTATTATTTGTGATTTTTGAATGGAGTTGTAGGCCTGTGAATTGAAATACAGCTGCATCGACGCAACCCCCAAGCACCACCACACACAAAAGAGATGTCGAATGCATTCAGTCCTAGGAAGCGAGCACCACCACTAGGAACTCCATTACAGTAGACAGTGGGTAACAAGTAGTTTCTAATTTATAGACACACCAAAGTCATCGAGAGCAACCATGGATCGATCTGGTGACAGTCATTATCGTTCGAATGTCTCATTTGCTGTGGTGATTAAAAAAATTAAATTCATGCCCTCAGAGGAGAGCCAAGCCTACATGAAGGTAAAGTGCTGGTGGTAGCATCGAGAGAAAGCATCGCCAAGTGCCACCCAGCCAGTGGAGCTAGTGTGGGCATATCAATTCCTCTAATAGGGTATCTTCCCCTTTTATTTCACTGAGCTTTTTAGCTTGGGTGGTCATTGCCCTTATGTCAAGACATTTCTGCCCATGTGGTAATGGGGTCCAATCCCATCGGATCTCACACAGACGATAATATTTTTTTTTAACCCAAAAGTTGCTTCTTGTAATTTTTAAACACAAAAAAAAATTGCTGATAATTTTTTGCAGTTTTGAAAAAAAAAAAATGTTGATGAAAACTTTTGCAATTTTTGTAAAGGCTCAATTTTGAGTGCTTTTTTGACAACATTGTCTAAAAAGCAAATTGTAAAAGCCTAAAAAAAAAAAAAACTTTATAGTTGCAATTTTTTGCACTACGAGGGGAAAATGATTTTCTACATCCAAGATTTTTCTGCCTCAAGGGGGGATAAATTTTTCTCCACCATATCCTCTCAAACAAAAGGGGGATTTTTTTTAATGACATTTTTTTGCTAATCTGCCTAAGAGGAAAACATTGTAATTTTTTACAAACCAGTGGAAAAAACCTTCTGGAGCACCCATTTTTGTGCTTCCAAAAAATTTTGGACTCCCTGTCTCATGACTACTACCTAGGGGACCGATCTGGATATGACGGATCCGACCCTAACTGGACACATGCAGGGATTGTGGATCTAGAATATAGTAGCCAGTCACAGTGACTTAGACCCGATAGACACCACAGATATACCATGAGATTTGACACGTGGATGCATGGATCTAGATGAGACCTGCTGACTCGACCTACGTGGAACATAATGAGGATTTATTCACCTCGAGAAAAGTGGAGGATAAAACTCTTCAATACTACATGACAAGTCGAGCGTGCGTAAGGGTTCAAGCTTTATCGGGTATAATCTACCCGAAGGTAGACAACATGGTAGGAGAGGCTTATTATTTTTATAGCCTTCCTAGTATCTTGACGTTGCACATGTGGAATATTATCCCTAAATAAACTTGCAGGAAATCCAAGTGAGATGCTTTAAACATCGATTGTGAAATATTGGATGGCATCGATCTCCCTCTTGATGCGATGAGACGACAATTGTAGACTAATTTTGAGCAATTTATCATGATCAGCAGACGATCCTTGTAGCTTCGTCTTGCAAATTTTTGATCTGTTATCATCGTAGCCTATTATTTTTAGGAGATACATCTAGTTTTATAGTCTGTTATTTGTGATTGTTGAATGGAGTTGTAGGCCCGTGAATTGAAATACAACTACATCGATGCAACCCCCAAGCGCCACCACACGCAGAAGAGAGGTCGAATGCATTCAGTCCTAGGAAGCGAGCACCACCACTAGGAACTCCATTACAACAGACGGTGGGTAACAAGCAATTTTTGATTTATAGATGCAACAAAGTTGTCGAGAGCAACCATGGATCGATCTGGCGACAGTCATTACCGTTCGAACGTCTCATTTGCTGTGGTTATTAAAAAAAATTAAATTCATGCCCTCAGAGGAGAGATAAGCCCGTGTGAAGGTAATGTATTGGTGGCAGCATCGAGAGAGCGCCGCTAAGCGCCACCCAGCCAGTGGAGCTAGTGTGGGCATGGCAATGCCTCAAATAGGGTATCTTCCCCATTTATTTCACCGAGATTTCTAGCTTGGGTGGTCATTGCCCTTGTGTCAATACCTTGCTGCCCGTGTGGTAATGGGGTTCAATCCCATCGGCTCTCACACAGATGGTAATATTTTTTTAACCCAAAATTTGCTTCTTGTAATTTTTAAACACAAAAAATTTGCTGATAATTTTTTGTTGTTTTGAAAAAAAAAAAAAAAATTGATGACAACTTTTGCAATTTTTGTAAAGGCTCAATTTTGAGTGCTTTTTTGACAACATTGTCTACAAAGCAAATTGTAAAAGCCTAAAAAAAAAAAATTTATAGTTGCAATTTTTTGCACTACGAGGGGAAAACGATATTCTACGTCCAATATTTTTCTGCCTCAAGGGGGGATAAATTTTTCTCCACCATCTCCTCTCAAACAAAAGGGGGATTTTTTTTTATGACATTTTTGTGCTAATCTACGTAAGAGGAAAATATTGTAATTTTTTATAAACCAGTGGAAAAATCCTTATGGAGCACCCATTTTTGCGCTTCCAAAAAATTTTGGGCTCCCCGTCTCGTGACTACTACCTAAGGGACCGATCTGGATCTGACAGATCTGACCCTAACTGGAAACATACGGGGACTGTGGATCTAGCGGATAGTAGCCAGTCACAATGACTTAGACCCGGTAGACATTATAGATCTACCACACGATCTGACACGTGGATGCATGGATCTAGATGAGACCTGCTGACTTGACCTACGTGGAGCATAATGGGGATTGATTCACCTCGAGACAAGTGGAGGATAAAAATCTTTAATATTATGTGACAAATCTAGCGTGCATAAGGGTTCAAGCTTTGTCGGGTGCAGTCTACCCGAAGGTAGACAACATGGTAGGAGAGGCTTCTTCTTTTTAGAGCCTTCCTAGTATCTTGACGGTGCACATGTGGGATATTATCCCTAAATAAACTTGTAGACGATCCAAGTGAGATGCTTTAAACACCGATTGTGAAATCCTGGATGACATCGATGTCCCTCTTGGTGTGGTGAGACAATAATTGTAGACTGATTTTGAGCAATTTATCATGATCAGCAGACGATCGTTGCAGCTTCATCTTGAAAATTTTTAATTTGTTATCATCGTAGCCTATTATTTTTAGGAGATACGTCCAGTTTTCTAGCCTATTATTTGTGATTGTTGAATGGAGTTGTAGGCCCATGAATTGAAATACAACTACATCGATGCAACCCCCAAGCAATGCCACACACAGAAGAGAGGTCGAATGCATTCAGTCCTATGAAGTAAGCACCACCACTAGGAACTCCATTGCAGTAGACGGTGGGTAACAAGTAGTTTTTGATTTATAGATGCACCAAAGTCGTCGATAGCAACCGTGGATCGATCTGTCAACATTCATTACCGTTCGAACGTCTCATTTGCTATGGGGATTAAAAAAAATTAAATTCGTGCCCTTGGAGGAGAGCCAAGCCTATGTGAAGGTAAAGTGTTGGTAGCTGCATCGAGAGAAAGTTCCGCCAAGCGCCACCTAGCCAGTGGAGCTAGTGTGGGCATTGCAATGCCTCAAATAGGGTGTCTTACCCATTTATTTCACCAAGCTTTCTAGCTTGGGTGGTCATTGCCCTTGTGTCAAGACCTTGTTGCCCATGTGGTAATGGGGTCGAATCCCATCAGCTCTAACACAGACGGTAATATTTTTTTTTAACGCAAAAGTTGCTTCTTTTAATTTTTAAACACAAAAAAAAAATTCTGACAATTTTTGGTTGTTTTGAAAAAAAATAAAAATAAATTGATGAAAACTTTTGCAATTTTTGTAAAGGCTCAATTTTGAGTGCTTTTTTGACAACATTGTCTACAAAGAAAATTGTAAAAGCCCCCCAAAAAAAAAAACTTTATAGTTGCAATTTTTTGCACTACGAGGGGAAAACGATTTTCTACATCCAATATTTTTCTGCCTCAAGGGGCGATAAATTTTTCTCCACCATATCCTCTCAAACAAAAGGGGGATTTTTTTTATGACATTTTTTTGCTAATCTACCTAAGAGGAAAATATTGTAATTTTTTACAAACCAATGGAAAAAGCCTTATGGAGCACCCATTTTTGCGCTTCCAAAAAATTTTGGGCTCCCCATCTCATGACTACTACCTAGGGGACCGATTTGGATATGACAGATCCGACCCTAACTGAACACTTGCAGGGATTGTGGATCTGGAATATAGTAGCCAGTCACAGTGACTTGGACTCGGTAGACACCATAGATATACAATGCGATCTGACAAGTGGATGCATGGATCTAGATGAGACCTACTAACTCGACCTACGTGGAACATAATGAGGATTTATTCACCTTGAGACAAGTAGAAGACAAAACTCTTCAATACTACATGACAAGTCAAGCGTGCATAAGGGTTCAAGCTTTATCGGGTACAATCTACCCGAAGGTAGACAACATGGTAGGAGAGGCTTATTATTTTTAGAGCCTTCCTAGTATCTTAACGTTGCACATGTGGGATATTATCCCTAAATAAACTTGCAGGTGATCCAAGTGAGATGCTTTAAACACCGATTGTGAAATCCTGGATGGCATCGATCTCCCTCTTGGTGTGGTGAGACGACAATTGTAGACTGATTTTGAGCAATTTATCATGATCAGCACACGATCATTGTAGCTTCGTCTTGCAAATTTTTGATTTGTTATCATCGTAGCCTATTATTTTTAGGAGATACATCTAGTTTTATAGTCTGTTATTTGTGATTATTGAATAGAGTTGTAGGCCCATGAATTTAAATACAATTGCATCGATGCAACCCCCAAGCGCCACAACATGCAGAAGAGAGGTTGAATGCATTCAGTCCTAGGAAGCGAGCACCACCACTAGGAACTCCATTACAACAGACGGTGGGTAACAAGCAGTTTTCAATTTATAGACGCACCAAAGTCATCGAGAGAAACCATGGATCGATCTGGCGATAGTCATTACCGTTCGAATGTCTCATTTGCTATGGTTATTAAAAAAAATTAAATTCATGCCCTCGGAGGAGAGCCAAGCCTGCGTGAAGGTAATGTGTTGGTGGCAACATTGAGAGAGCGTCGCCAAGCACTGCCCAGCCAGTGGAGCTAGTGTGGGCATGGCAATGCCTCAAATAGGGTATGGCAACGCCTCAAATAGGGTATCTTCCCCATTTATTTCACTAAGCTTTCTAGCTTGGGTGGTCATTGCCCTTGTGTCAAGACCTTGCTGCCCGTGTGGTAATGGGGTTCAATCCCATCGGCTCTCACACAGACGGTAATATTTTTTTAACCCAAAAGTTGATTCTTGTAATTTTTAAACACAAAAAATTTGCTGATAATTTTTCGTTGTTTTGAAAAAAAAGAAAAAAAAAATGATGACAACTTTTGCGATTTTTGTAAAGGCTCAATTTTGAGTGCTTTTTTGACAACATTGTCTACAAAGCAAATTGTAAAAGCCTAAAAAAAAAACTTTATAGTTGCAATTTTTTGCACTACAAGGGTAAAATGATATTCTACGTCCAATATTTTTCTGCCTCAAGGGGGGATAAATCTTTCTCCACCATCTCTTATAAAACAAAAGGGGGATTTTTTTTTAATGACATTTTTGTGCTAATCTACGTAAGAGGAAAATATTGTAATTTTTTATAAACAAGTGGAAAAAGCCTTATGGAGCACCCATTTTTGGGCTTCCAAAAAATTTTGGACTCCCCATATCGTGACTACTACCTATGGGACCGATCTGGATCTGATGAATCTGACCCTAACTGGAAACCTACAGGGACTATGGATCTGGCGGATAGTAGCCAGTCACAATGAATTAGAGCTGGTAGACACTACAGATCTACCACACGATTTGACACATGGATGCATGGATCTAGATGAGACCTTCTAACTCGACCTACATGGAACATAATGGGGATTGATTCACCTTGAGACAAGTGGATAAAACTCTTCAATACTACGTGACAAACCTTCGACAATCTAGTCGACTTATTTTAACTTACCATGCTTTCCTCACTTTCCTCTTCATACCAAACCTTCGACAATCTAGTCGACTTATTTTAACTTACCATGAAAGAGGTCAGTGTATTTATATCTTTGTGACTAACTGATGACTCCCATAATCTTTGAGGTAGTTAGTTGCATGTCAATACCATGACCTTGAAACTCATTACCTATACTCATTGTAAATCACAATGGTTTATCCCATACCAAACCCTATGCTTGTTTTAGCAAAGTTCAATGAGTATGCAATAAACATTATGCTATCCGAGTCTAACCCAAAAAATATATCTCATACCAACCTTTTCAATACCATCCTAACCAAGTATTTTTAACCAATTATGTTAGAACTAGGTTTTCTCAAAGATTGTTGTGTGTATTCTCGCACCTCAACATACTTGGATGTTCTTTTGTTTAGTTTTTATCAATTCTAACTTTCTAAGGGTCTTTTAGAAATTATTCTATTAACAAACTATTCCCAAAGGTGACAACTACTTTACCCTTAAGTCAACATATTTTGAATGCACAATAGAAGAATACCATAATAATATCGTACTATTAGGGTATGTAAACTATGTCAAGTTCTAACCCATTCAGAAACATAGTTGCCCTTTCTAACAACTATTGGTCTAATGTTCTCATGAAGAGCGTAAAAAACACTAGTTGCTTATACAAGTATAGTTCTAAATAACTCTATTTTCTTTTAAGGTAAATTTTGTTAACAGTTCTCATAAGTTTTTGAACCTCTTTACTATTTACATTTTAGGAATAATATTCACCAATTTTCCTCCTCTAGAGTCAATTCCCAATAGCATCACACTAGAAAGGTACAATTTATCTTATCAACAAAGTATTTACAACATTTAAGAGAAGGGTGTTTAGCTTATACACACCAAACATTAAATTGATTATAACTGTCATACTTATCTGATATTATTTTTATTCACAATGAAAAATAATTGAGCATATATAAAAATAGAGAAATTTGTCATTTCTATTTTTCTAAAGGTACCCCTAGCAAGTGGTTTTTTAATAGAGGAAGTGAAGAGGGGTTTTAAATTCTAGGGAAAATAAAATAATTTGGGATTCAATACATCAAGATGAATAGAAAATAGAAGAGGATATAATTAACAACAAATTGCAAAGAATGAACTTTTAGAAAAAGTTGAAGATATTTAAAAGTTGTTGAGAAATACTATAAAAGAATGACAGTAAAAATAAAGTAACATGAAATAAATTTAAAATAAAAATATTAAGATAGAGGAAGGATCATAGAAGGAGGTTACAGAATAGGATGACAAGATGAAAATGAGACTAAGTGTAATAGGAACATACTTTAGTGTTTATGGAAAATTTGGTATAATAGAAAATACAAAAAATGATTAAAAAATATGAACCCCTAAAATCTAACCTAGGGAACATCCTATTGGGGGATGGTCAACATAAATTAGGAGAAATTTCATGTCCTACCTTCTAAGGGTGTTCCTCATAGACTGAAGGATAATGGAGAAGAGGTCCAACGAGCATCAAAGTAGAATCAAAGGGCTTAGAAAGTGAAAGTAGATAAAGGAGAAGATTCAAAAGAGAGTTTTTTTTATAACCCCAAAATAAACTATATAGGAATTCATATTAAATATTCCAAACAAACTTGTAGAAATATTTGTTCTAAGAATGAACAACTGTCTAATTGGAAAATTCATTGGATCTTGACCCAATAATGAGACTAAAAAAATGGGCTATTTATAAATGGAAAAACAAAGTGAAATTTAGAAATATGTATACCGCATAAAGGATTATTTTTATTATCCTTGTTAGCCCATGAATGTCACAATAAAATTTTTCTATATAGCACATGATTCATAGCTAAACATAGACTTTTCATAAGAAAATAGACACTAAACTTCAATCCTAACATGTGGAAAACTAATATACCACATGTTTGGATAAAACTTCTAGGACTTTCTCAAGATTTTTTGGATGATGATGTGTTGAAAAGCATTGCAAATACTAGGGACATTTCCTAGCCTTTGATTCAACAACTAAGCATAGGAAAAGTACCACTTTTACTTGAATTTGTATAAACATAGATATGGTAAATGATCTATGATCCTCCATTAAATTAATTTCTAAGTTTATAATTTAGGAGTAGAGTATCTAATATGAGAAAAATCCTTTCAATGGTTATAATTGCTTGAAAATAGGGAACTTGACTAAAAATTACCTAATCAAGAAAAAAAGACTAAAAATAATCCAAGAACAAAAATAAAGGAAAAATATTAAGGTCAATAGAATGGAGAGTTGGAAAAATCTTAATTTCCAAAAAAAAAACAACGTACAGGATCAATCCACTATATAAGAGACTCATATTCCATCAGAGGAATAATAAAGGTAAGGGGAGGACAAAGAAGATAGATGATATACGGTTAGTAAAACTCAAAAGAATTGAAAGAAGAATTGGATAGAGACATAATTTTAGAGTACAAATAAGAAATATAAGGGAGTTGAATGAAAAGACTCTAGGATTAAGGATCAAAAGGAGTAAATATTGAGGAAGATTGAAATATAATAATCATAAGAAATGATATTAAGGCTAAAAATTTAGGAAGTTATTCAAAAGAGATATTCAAAAGGCTCACTCTAGCCAAGAGGAGAAGAGAGACAATTAGAGACCTAGAAAATTATACACAAAAAGTAATAAAACTAAATGGGGGACTAAAATCCATACATAAAAATTGGAAATAAAAATATCATATTGGAATGTTAGGGGTATGAAGGATCCTAACAAGAAAATTTTGGTTAATATAATTAGGAAGGATAACCAAAATTAGATACTCTTACTTCAATAAATAGGTATTGACTTTCATACCTTTGACTCTACCAAGAATTGCATTTGGAAAAAATAAAATTGTGTAAAAGTGGATGCTAGAAGATATTTAGGAGGTATTATGATGCTTTGGAATCATGATTTTGATGGAGAATTTAACTATATTGTTCACATTTAAAATAGGTAATTATACATTTTTAATCACTAATATTTATGCTTCAAATACATGTAAATAAAGAATGAAACTTTGATGAGACTTAGATGAAACTAGGAATGACATTGGAAATATAATATGGATTATAGTTGGTGGTTTCACTTATCCACTATCTCCTAGAAATAAATTATGGAACCTATTGATCACCATATTGGTATGTGATATTATCAGACATGCCAAAGTAACTCTTGGTTCCAAAATTCACTTAAGTCAAAGATAAGATCAATTTGCACCCTTAATATTTTTGCCAAAACATTGGCAAAATCAAGTAAAGGGAAATCAATTTTAGAATCTAAAGAAGGTTGGTTCTTCACCTAACTAATTTATATAAATTTGGGTGTCTACTAAATAAAAAATTAAAAGGGTAAGAGATATGAGCTAGAAAGTGGTACATATTTGGCAACATCAAGAGGCATGTTGTAGAGAGTCTCACAATCTAAAATTAAATTTAACACGTAAAAAAATAACCTATGTCCCTTATGCATTTAAAACATTTATCACTAAGAACACTTAAGCTATGCTAAATAATTCTATAACTATAAGGTAAATCCAACTAGAAAACTAGAATGCAAAATAACTATGGTAGACTATTCATTCATAAATTTCACTAAAAATCAATAGCACACAATAATATATATACATTTTTTCGTATAAGAAATTAGCAAGAGTCCATATATCAATCCAATTCTCATTCAAGAATGCATATAGTCCTCAGTCAATACAATCATATCGGTTGTAAATAGCAAAGAGATAACCCCTAGAATGACTTGCATTCTAGTATTTATAGATATTTACAATATATTTAATTGAGTATGAATGGTTGTTAAATCATATTGCAGGGTTTAAAGATGACATGATGAGTGGTTATCATATTTAGATTCGTAGTGCTTAATTAATAAAGGCATGCTCTACTAGTGTGTGTGATGAATATTTCATTGTGAGGCTAGCTTGAATTTTGTATTATCACATTATAACCATTTGCTAATGGTCCACTCATTTTTGTTATGTATGATTAGCTAGGTAAGGGTAGGTGTGTGTGTGGTGAGATTTATCCATTGATATTTTTTTTTAATGCTAATTTATGATGGTTGATTGGTATTCACATGTCTCTTGATAGAGATTATTCCATTTCACTTGTGTGTGTAATATATTGCTCACTTATAGAATGTGACTTTGGTTGTACAATGCATTTCTTTCTTCTCATGTCAATAACTTGAACCTTCTACTTTTGGGTGTCAGATGACAACTACAATATTTATAATCACTATCTAAAGAGTTTGGTAGCTATATTTGATCATTGCATTACTGCATTTCTAGATTTTTCCAGTCCTTGGTACTAACATTATCATATTTTGAAATCTAATGCATCTACAAACTTTGTGAGTTCTAGTGTTGTATGCTAGACGTCAATCCCAATACATTGGAATAATGTTTTATTGTTATTCTAAATTGTGTCAAATATTTTGTTTTTCCTTGATGGCATCAACATTATAATCTATCTAGTTAGCCTTTCTACATTTGTTGCATGCTTGAATACTAGGTGTTAGGTGACAGATGTCAGGTATTATGCCTTTGATATTACTTCTCCTTGAAGCATGTCGAATGCTAAGTTTTATCATGCTCTTGCTAACATCAGTCTTTCATATTTTTGGTATGCTTCCCATACTTAGCTATATAATTACCTTCATTATATTTCTTATTTTTTTGGATGTTGGGTTTAATGCCTTAGCATGAGATGTTACCTAGAAACTATGCACTTGTGTATTTTGCATCTGTCTAAACTTATCACTCTACATCTTCTTACAATATTTTGGCTTGTTGGGTCTACTACACGAATTTCAATTAAATGCTATTTTGTTTGCATTCCTAAATTACCTCATGGTCATTACTACACTACTACTTTAGCAAATTTATTACATGGTATGGAATACAACACATAATGTATGTAGGTGATAAAATTAACCTACATGATTACTCACTCATGGAGATTTTTGCTATCAAAATTAAGAATCTAGTATGCCTTATTTTTTAATGAACATTAGAGAAGTAATGGATCTTGAAAATATAGTTATTATATAGAAAAAAATAGACAAAAACATAGTGATTTAGGGGAAGGAAATTGATGGGACCATGCTAGATATGTAAGGGAAGTTAGTGAATTTTGTTGTTGCAATAAGGATTTTGAAACACACTTGGGGATAGGTGCAAATGCTATCTCAATTCCATATGTCTACAAAAATTATGATTCATGGGTGCATTCATAGGAAGAAAATAATGAAGGTATGAGGACATTGGAGTTTATGGATATATACAATAAAAACTAATGACTAGGGAGATGATGATCGCTAGGAAAAAGGAAGATGATCTGGTATGGAGAATGGAAGGGAGCTAGGTATTGGTATTATAGGATTTGGTGGTAAAATATTCAAGATGATAGGGTGAGAAAACATGAAGACAAGATGAATATTGATAACACAAGAGAAAAAACCCAATGGAGGTACCTATATCCAAGCACCTCTAACAAAATTATAAACTTTCTAAGCATATTCTACTATATTTTGCTACTATTTCAAATCCATGATGGTTTTCATATATATTCTTCCCCATGCATAGCTTCTTATGCAAGTATTGGAAGTGCTCAAAGGCTTTTCTTCCTTCTCTACCTATATATTTACAAAATTGCATAGGTAATTATTCTTTGCATCATCAGAAACTACTTGACTTTTTACTTCAATGTGATGCATGACTAATCAAATTAATCATAGAATCACCTACATTAGAAAACTTTAAGCATCCCTTTATAGCTTCTTTCAAGTGGGCAATAGTTATATCCTTAATTTAATTGGGCATTTGTTAGTTTTGGCATGAATTTATCAGATTTGGCTACCCATGTTGTCTTTCCTAGTTTCTTTACTCAGCCAATATGAGATTTGAGCTATAGATTTTTAATTATTGTAGCATGTGTTTGCTTTTATCATCTTGCCATTATATAATATTGGTCTTAATTTAGCATGATTTTTATCTTTCAAATATTGTTGTCAAGCATCATATGCACAAAACCTACACGTGTCAATTGGTTTCATGATGTTATTTTGTTGAACTTTTATATCTTCCTTTATCATGATAATACTTAGGGTATTTAGTTTGCACATTTCTATAGTCATGAGAAAAAATAAAATTTATTTTGAAAGATGACTTGAGCGAACATTTACATTGGGCTATAGAGTCATAAGGTGAGAGAAAGGGAAAATTATAATGAAGAGTGAGGGGTGTATGAAGGAAATGGGAAGGGGAAATATAAAATAATATAAATTTATATCTACATATCACATGTTATAGAGCTTTGTTGTTACATTATTTTGTCTACTATGCCCACCTAATAATTTTGCTTTGCCTTTGGACTATCTTGTTATTTATTGATAATGATATCAAACACTAAGAGAATAAAAAGGTAAAGAATAGTTTTTTATGAAGGGAGATATTATAAAAATTCTTCTGTTGTCCCAAGTTTATATAAATAATTCTCTATGGGTTGAAGATCAAACTAGACTAATTATAACAGCTGGTTAGACCTATTGAATGACGAGGATTCATAGGTTTACCAACCAATTGGATAATTTGAATTCATTTTTTTCTTTGTTTCTTCCCCTACCTATGTTTTTTATTCCTTTAACAACTTGAATTTATTCTTAATAAATAGAAAAAAACCATAAACCATGAGGTTGTAGCTATTGTTGTTAAAATACTTCATAATACAAGAAGAAAATGGGTATTGTCAATAGAGAAGCAGACCCATCAAACACCAGATAATATTAGCTAACATCGAGATATTATTAGCTAAATTTAGTATGGTTATTGGGTTAACATGAATTGATGTGCTAGGTTTAGAAAACACTAAGAAGGCTAATATTGATCATTTAGTTTTGATGTTGCTTTATCTACTCTAAGTATGGGGATTTTTAGAATCAACTACCTCTTTTTCCAAGACATATTTTTAATTCCTTCTTTTACTTAGTGTCTATTTAACATATATCATTAGGAAAAAATATTCCTTAAGAGCAAGTGACTACTGAGGATTACATTTTATTTTATAGGCTTTCATTTCTTAAAGGTGACTTTTATTCCTTCTCATACTGTTGATTCTGATGTCATCAATTAAAAAAAAAAAACATCTTCTTTTGATTCTATTCGATGCATGTAATATACCTTGCATATTTCTATATTTTCTTTGCTATCCTTGTAAAAAAATTGACTGATTCCTTGAGCTAATATACCAATTTTATTCACTTATCGACCTATTTGCACAAACATTTTGGTGTATTTGTGTATGCTAGTTGTATCTAGTTCTTTAGTACCTACATCTAAGTCTATAGTGACCCAACCAGATAGTGCTAAATTTAAATTTTTTTCTCTACATTCATTATAGAATTTTTATTTTATTTTGATAGGATCTTACCACCATATTAATTTTGAGTTTGTGTTAACTATTGAGGTTGGTTGACAATTGGCATTGAATATTGGCACTGATGTTTCTTCATTGTTATTTAATGGCCAATTACTTTCTTGGTACATATCATATCACACCATAACTGAAGATTTATGACTTGCTTTGGGATGCTACTCAAGGAATTTTTTAGGAGCAAGTTCTTTCTCTTACATTTGTCCTATTATCATTGACTTTGATTATTGGAAAATTTAGTTGGATGATTGATGATTGATATATAAGCTATGTTTCCTCACCATATGTAATGACCATGACACTTAAGAGCTAGTCAATATAGGTTATTTACTAATTGGTTGCTGCTCCTCTTTCAACTAATCAATTTTTTCTATTTTAGCCAAATGTATATTATTTTCTTCTTGATAATTCCCAATGTGATATGGTCAAAGCTATTTAGAATAAACCTAAACCATATTTTTAAGATAGGGAATCACCATTTTTATCTATGCCATATGTTCCCATATTTTTTGTACTAATTTTATGGATAAATGCATTATGAATGTAGGTGGTAAATCAATCACTACCACATCCTGAGTAGATGCTAGGTCTAGCAACCTATGCAATAAGTTCAAGATATATTTGATGAATCATATCTTCTAGATTGTGAATCCTTTAATATGCAATAATTTTGAATTGATTCTACCATATTTTATGCCCTTATCATCATACATTGCTTAAGATATAGTGGAAATATTGGTTTCCAAATCAATCATGTAGTTGTGCAACACCCATCATTCCAAACATACTGAAAAATAAAAGGAAGGATAATTAACCTTGCTTGGGCCAATTAAAATTTGCTTGCGGGATGATTTATCATGTGGTAGATCAATATTTAGACCTTGCAAGGTTGATTCAACTATATTTACTTGTTTAGACGCTATCAAACCCTCCCATAATTCTTTTGTATCAATATTAGCATTGGTTTGAGATATGGATTCTCAATTGATTATTTATACATAAAATTCTACCAAATATTCCCTTTGAGCTCTTGTTATGGCTATATAATATAATTTTTTTGTTGACCTATTTGCATTATAAATGTAGGAATAACACTTTCAAATTTTTGGGTCTTCTATTTTTTCCTCTAGCCTAGATTCCTTTCGCACTACTTATTTTTCCATGTCTTCTATAGTCTAAGCATTTGGAAACCCATGGTTATCATTTTTTGAATTTGATACATTGGATTCCATATGAAAAATATCCTTTTGGTAGGAAATTGATTTGAATACATGCTAAAAGATATTACTTCCTTGATATTACCTTTTGTGATTAGGTTCGATGGATGATTACCTTTAGATTTTAAACATGTGTAAAATATTTCCCCTAGTTGGTTCTTGTTGGTGATTTCAAAATTTTCTTCATGGATTTTAATTGCACCCTTAGTATTATTATTAGAGTAGATTTCATTTTGACCATCCTTGTTGTTTTGGAACTCATAAGATTGATGCTCAATTTAGATAACTCTTTTGTAATTTGGATAATTTTCACTATTTCTTGAGTTTTTTAGGTTGTCAATAGACTCTCTATATCTTGTGGATGCATAAAAGTATTGTATATGTAGGATTTAGTTGTTGTGACAACTAGGGGATCATTGAAAGTATGTGTGGACTTACTTGATATGGTACTAGGTGATAAGCACCAAAATTTCCCATATTTATTCATATGTTTCTAATGTTTGGTGTGGCATTATTATATCATATTTGTACTTTTTTATGAATGTGTATATGTATTTAATGGTAAATTATATATATTTCCTAAATTTTATGAAAAGTGTGCTTTATATGTAGATTTAATTATTTTTTTGTTTTCTACATAACTACATCAAGGCACCACTTGGATCTGGCATCACCTGTGTTACAAAGGAGTTCAATGCATACTAAGGAAGGAGTATGACATTGAAATAGAAAGATACCTTCCTTCTGTATCCTAAATGGAAGGCACCTTACTCCCATATTTTGATATAAATATACCTTACTCCCATATTTCAATGAAAATGTGTGTTACTCTAATCTTTCAATAGCAAGGCACCTTACTACCAAATTTGATGGGAAGTCATATTGCTCCCATATTCAGATAGAAGGATGTCTCATTCTTGTTGATCAATTCAAATATGGTTGACTCCAGGTAATCATAATGAGGCACCTAACTTCATGATAATATGACACCTAACTCTCGATCAAAATGCACCTAACTTCTATTAACCAATAAACACATTAGTTACCCTATTTTTGTATGAGTAATGAATTCCCAAAGGTAGAAATTGAGTGATGATGATGAGATAAGACCAAAATCCATTTGATTTAATCAAACTACAGTCAAATGATGTATAAAAAATATCTATTCTAAATATATCAAAGTTTCCTAATTTTGTGTATTGTTATTGTAATAAAATTTTTAATAGAGATTTGTTATTGTAAGAGTAATTTAAATATTGCAATAGAGAAACCTGTGTGATATATAAATGAACAAAACTTCTTTGAGAAGGGGGAGAAAATAACTAAATAATTAGACTATAATGTGATTCTATTTATGCAATAAAATTCATTTGAAATCTACTGGATCTTGGACCCACTCCTGGCCAGTATTCCTTCCCTCTCCTTTACTTTCTTGTAAGTTCTATTTCTATTTTGCCTACATTTTATTACTTTGTGAAATTTGATTTATTTACTAATTTATTTAAATCCCACAAGTGTGATGCGATTTTATTTCCTACAATTTATTTTATAAATATTAAGTGGTTTAGATTGAATTAATGTTATACAAGAACACCCCCCAAACTACATATTTTAGTGGATTCATCTCAGAGGTATTGTAGTCAATATCTACCTAGTACATCGTAAGCTTATGAGCATCCCAAGGTTGAAAATTAATTTAAAGGTCTATGATGTCCTGATTAGAATTTAACCAATGTTTTTATCCCAACATTTTGGTATTATTTTTGGGGATGTGCCAATAGCAGATATAATAATAATACCCAGATCTATAAAAAAATTGATCTAGCCTGTAGAAATTTTTCATATGATATTGCATGAGTCCATAGAGAAATAGAGGACCAGATGGTCATTATCTAAAAGGTAAGAGCCCATAGGCAAATTATGAAACAACTATATATTTTAAACCTAAAATAATCTCCCCAAAATCACTTTTACAAGTATATTGGATTGAACACCTAGTTTTTACACAAAGATATTCCATATCCAATCGTCTAGACCTGAGTAAAGAGCAGATAATACAAAATTATTTGTTTAAAATAACTCCATCTGAAGAGGATATACTATATGAAAAAAATAAGAAGTTGTTGAGGATGGAACTATTTCACCAGATGATTTGAATATCGTTATACAAAATACTCAAAATGACCATGATGCCTTAGAAATTTCTTCAAGTACAATAGGTATGGAGATTATATTTCCTAAAAAATGGTTGGGATGGAAGAGACATCAACTAGATTTAGCTTCCCAATAGAAGAGGCTAGGGAATATGCAAAAATGAAAAACATACCCCTTGTCTATCTTCCTACTTTCAAAGGATTTCCAACAAAATACCCCAACCTATTTTTGTTCATTTTTTATTCTTGTGCAGGTCTGGATTATAATATGGATGCCTAGAAATTGAATTTATTTCCTTCAAAATTGGATGATTTAGCCTTGCACTAGCTCATCAGCTTGAGTAACAAGCAAATCACTACCTAGGAGGAAATGAAAAAGCTCTTCCTAGAGCAATACCAAGATTTTGGTAGACCATGGTAATCTAGAGAGGAAGTCCTACACATGATGTAGAAGGAAGGTGAATCATTTGAGAAGTATTAGGACATATTCAATTTCAATTTGTAGAGATATCCCCATGCGAAGCTAAGTGACAAGTCCCTCAAAAGCATCTTCTTAAGGGTAATCAATAGTGAATCTCTTAAAGTGCTAAATATTATCTTTAGAGGAGACATTTACCAACACCATATGTCAGACATCCAAAAATTATGTAGAAATTATTCTCGAAGAAAATGTAAACCAACCTCTAGGATCACTAAGTCAACAACCTTAATCACAAAGACAATGATAGACAACATGTTGCAGGACTTGAAGAGAAAAATGTTGTCTTCCCTAGTGCTACAAATGTATACTCTCGTACTAGTGAAGAAGAAGTAATAAAATGAGGTAGCACTGGCCTACTACTATCCAAAATGAAGGGGAAATCATGCAATGAATGTGTATCCTGAATACAAGATCAAGGTATGTGTTGTTTGTAAAAATAATCATAAGACCATAATGTGCCCACAACTACCAACTACCAAAGAAAATGGTAAAGTTTTATAAGCATACTTCATGGAAAGTCAGAGAAAATACTAGTAGCACCTTGTGGGGAATATTCCAACAGGAATGTCACACTATGAAGGGGGAAATTACATGCCACAAGGGTAGGCCCAACCACCCAATATGGGATGGTAGGAATAACCACCCTGGATGAACACCTCCCAAGGAGCCTTATCCTCAAATCAGTATCCATGGATGCAATATCAAAAAATAGGGTAGCAATGAAGAAGATACAATGCATGAAATTCAACTCTACCAAATGCAGTCCATGCTCCAGTACAAAAAAACTTACCAACACCCACTGTAGTGAGGTCTACACAACTCCTAGCACAACCCATAGTCAATTCCAACAACAAGACAAACCAACAAGTATATCAAATAGAAAGTGGGGTGTTTTCCATGTACAACATTAGGAATTGCAATCCTTTACAATTGAGATCACATAGACAAATAGGAGTAGAGGCTCCTCATTTTATAGAAGAGGAGGAGGATGTACATATTACAGTAGGAGAATCCCCTCTAGTTGAATATGTTGATGAAGAACTAGTTGTAGAGAAGACTGAAGAATAAGCTCCTCCTTTTCCCAAAAGGTTATAGGAGCAAAGAAAGCCAATATAATCAAAATTTGATATCCTCTCAAGTATGAAGAATTTGGTAGTGAGAATCACTTTAGTCCAAGATATAATATATATCTTGTTCTACACTAAGGATATTAGGAAACTATGTTTAAGAAGGCTAGATCATAAGCCAGTGCAGATAATAAATGTGGTAGGGAAACTGGTTGATCTAATGCTTAAAAATACCTACCACCCCAAATATGTAGGCCCAAGCATCTCTGTCATGATTGTGAATATTGGTGGCCATTTGTTGTCCATCAATGTTATACCAAAGGAGACCAAGAAAAATCTTATCCTCATAGACCTGAATCCTACAAAGGCTATTTTTTAGCTGGCTAATAAATCAACTATATCACCATATGGAATGTTGGAAGATATCATCATGATGGTGGATGATTGGTAATACCCAGTACATTTTATAGTACTACAATCCATGTCTATATTTGGAGGATATCTACTCATCTTAGGAAGGCCTTTGTTGGCAATAGTAGATGCTTATATAAGCTACCAAAATAGATAGATGGCTATTTTAGATGGTCAAAAATATTAAAAATCTGACCATATCTCCACCTACATAGGTCATCGATGCATTGGAGGAGCCTATTTGGGAAAATAAGAATTATGGAACATTATCAATGGTGCAACCTATAATGGTATTGAATGAGTTAGAAAATTAGGATGATGAGAACAAAATTATCACAAAATTCTTCCATGGAGAATCCTCCCACATATCTCTAGAGCTATTAGGGGTAGGAAGCCAAGACCACCATGTCAAACAAATTCATATTGATCCTGGAGGAACATTGAATATTAATAGTGAGTTGACACTAACTCAGTTAGTAGAATTAAAGAAGATATTGATCACACATCAATAAGATTTCACCCAGAACTATTTAGATATGAGAGAGATCACGAAGACTTGTACCCATCGTATTTACTTGCAAGAACATGTAATTTCAATTAGGCAACCACAACAAAGAATGAACCCCACTATGAAGGAGATAGTCCATGCATAATTATAGAAGATCCTATCAGCTAGATTCATTAATCCCATATCTTATAGTGAGTGGGTGTCACCTCTAGTGGTGGTACACAAAAAAATGGAAAGTTGTGGATTTGTGTTGACTATATGTTATTTAATTAAGCAACTAAAAAGGACCACTTTCAATTGCCTTTTGTTGACAAAGTTCTCGATATACTAGAAAGAAGAAAGTACTTCTTCTTCCTAGATGGATTGAGTGGGTGTAACTAGGTACATATTGGAAAATAATATCATGACAAGATGACATTCACTTGTTCGTGGGGTACGTTTGCTTATAGAGTTCTACCCTATAGTCTATGCAACACACCAACCACATTTTAGAGGGCAATGTTGAGAATTTTTTTGATATGATGGGAGAAGTAGTGAAGATATACATGGATGACTTCACGTTTTATGGAAAAACCTTTGAGGAAGCTATGACCAACCTAAAACATGTACTATAGTGATGTGAAGAGACCAACATGTCCCTAAGAAATAAGAAGTGCTTTATGATGATGCAATAAGGGATAGTTCTAGGGCACCACATCTCTACAAATAGGATAAAAGTAAGTAAGAATAAAATTGAAGTTATTAAGAATTTTCTCAATATTTCGATATAGAGATATGTTGGGAGATTTCATGGCTCTACTGGGTATTACAAAAGATTCATAGAATATTTCATCAAACTTAACAGACCTATACACACTTTGTTGTCCAGAAATGTATAATTTTTCTAGACAGAGTGGTGTGAACAAGCATTCTATATTCTAAAGGAGAATTTGATCACTAGTCCAGTACTATGATACCTAAACTAGGCCATCACCTTCTATATATATTCGGATGCATCAAAAAATGCTATAGAGAAAGTTTTGTGACATAAGTATGGAAAAGAGTTTTACACCATCTATTATGTCAGCAAGCATCTCATTGGGTCTGAGTTCAACTATACTATCACTAAGAATAAATTCTTGGTATTTGTCCATACCATCAATAAATTCTACCACTACATTATATGATACAAGGTCTTTGTACACACTGACCATGCAACCATTAGATATATGATGAAAAATTTTCAATTAATGGTAGAATAATTAGGTGACTTATACTCCTACAAGAATTTGATATTACCATAATTGACAAACCAGGTAAGGATAATATAGTTGTAGACTTTATGTCAAGTTTGACACCTTTAGACCATTCAACTATGGAATATCAATTCCCAAATAAACATATTTACTCTTTGAGTGAACAAACACCATTGTATGTAGATATGGCTAATTACTTAGCTACTAGTAGAGTATTCCTTGCACTCTCACTCTATGAAAAGTGAACATTAATATAAAAGAGTGTGGCCTTCTCATGGATTGATGATTTTTTGTTCAAAATATTGCTTGATCAAATCATGAGAAGATGTATTTCTGAGCTTGAGTTTTATAAATCCTTAAAGACTATCATAATGAACCCTATGGTGGCTATTTTGCAAGAAAAATACTATGATTAAGATATTGTAGACTGGATATTACCAGCCCTTGATATTAAAGGATGAAGCCAAATATGCAAATTGGTTTGATCAGTGCCAAAGGATGGGTAGATCAACCTTCAAATATGAGATGCTCCTCTAGCAACACATTCACATTAAACCATTCGATAAATGGAAAATGGATTTCATAGGGCCAATCAACCCATAATTAGTAGAAAAAAGGTATATATTGGTTTGTATTGATTATGCAACTAAGTGGGTTGAAGTACAGTCACTAAGGGATTCCATGGAGAAAATTGTAGTAGACTTCCTATTTTCACAAATATTCACAAGGTTTGTGGTACCCAAAGATATCACCACTGATCAAGGTCCCCAATTCACCTCAAGGTTGATTCAAGAAATCATGCAACAATATATAATCAAGCATAACAAGAATACATTATCATCCTCAAGAAAATGGATAGGTTGAGGTTAGCAATCGAGATTTTGAGAATATCCTCACAAAAATTGTACAATAGCACAAAACATATTGGGCTATGAGGTTACCAGAGGTAGTATGGACCTATAGGATTGCATGGAAAACAACTACTAGTTTCACATATTTACAATTTGTATATGGGAAGAATGCAATGATGCCCATTAAGTTTAAAATAAGAACCCCCAAAACTATATCATAATTAAACCTAAGCCTTGATGATGCACAAAAATAATGGATTCAAAAACTAAATCAGTTGGATGAACACCGATTAGATGCCCTACATAGAATAGAGATCATCCAAAGATAAATAACACAATGGCAAAATCACCACATAAGGATGAAGTAGTTCAAAGTAGAAGAATGGGTGTTGTTGTATGATTCTCAATTTTAGGAGTAGAAATATAATCTTATGTAAATATGGATGGGGCCATATGAAGTGATAAAACTGATCAATAATGGTTTTGTGCACATAAGAACTATTTATGACGACAAAACCATACTGAAAATCAATAATCATCGGTTGAAACCTTAACACATATCCAAAAATATTGTGATGGAGTACAATATAGGAATGAAGGAGACCCCATTTGATCAAAAATTTTAAAATTTTCAGCAGTCAATGGACAAGAATGTCCACCCAAAAATAAGAACAATTTATTCTTTACTTGTGTTTCTGTTTTGTACGTATAGTGCTCTGAGTGTTATCTACATGTAGCTTGGGAAACCTAGGACTATTAGGCATAGACTCTACTAACTTGCATCTTACTACTTTTTAGATTTTCATTTTTAACTTTGATAGGTATGATGCCCTTGATGCATGTTGTAGGCAACCTAGGAAACCTAGGCTTAATAGGCATAGGATCCATGAACCTGCATGATTTTAAGTTTTCTAGGAGAAGAAGCTTGATTTTTCCAACTGGAGGGGATAGTCACAATCTGGATACATTAACGGGTGTGAAATATTTGCAAGAAGAAAAATTCCCATCTACACATTCGTACAAGCAATTTTTGACGAAGCTCGTGAAGGAGGAAGCACTAAAATACCTGATCAACCGGGAAGTGTTGAATGCATAACACACGAGTAGATGCTAAAATTTTAGCTGTAGGGTGGCACCTAACTCTCAAGTACTTTAAGGGTGCCTAAATATCATTAAAAATTCCCATATATATGGAAGGACGCATAATTTCCATAAAGGTGCCCAACCCAAGGTTTTTTTTAAGTGATATATTGACACATATCTCCCATACACTAGAGATAGGTGCATATCATCAAGCAAGCTGATACTTATATCTAATACATATGTTGGATTTTGACACCTAAATTTTGATAGGAAGGTGCTTAAATCCCATGTATCTAGAGCAAGGTGCCTAACTCCCTATAGGAAGGCATCTAAATCCTATTAGGAAGGCACCTGACTTCCATGTACCTAAAGTAAGATGCTTATCTACATTCTGATTAAGGTGCCTATTTCTCAGCAAAAAGGTGCTTACTTTCCATTTACATGACTAAGGTGCCTATTAGGAAGGCACCTGACTTCCATGTACCTAAATTAAGATGCTTATCTACATTCTGATTAAGGTGCCTATTAGGAAGGCACCTGACTTCCATGTACTTGAAGTAATATGCTTATCTACATTCTGATTAAGGTGCCTTTTAAGGTGCCTAAGTGGTTGTATGCAATATGAATATTTTTGTGACATTAGGAAGTAGTCAAGGCCACATCGACATCCCACATGATGAAAAGTTCAAATATTTCATGGTAAATTATTGCAAAATACTGTGGAGGATTTCCACACGTTCCAAAGTAATCAACGTAGGGATGTGTTTCATACCATGCAAACCATTGATATTTATTATTTTTAGCACAAGAATTTGAATAAATATTTTTGTAGCATCCAAGAAGAACAATCCAAATAAATTTCTCACATGGGGAATATGTAGTCATTTCGATTGTCATGTAATAAGAATCAAGACACTCCATGATTGTCTTCATGCTTGGTATGCATGGATCACCAATAAGGTACAAACAATATTTTTTGTTAGATGTATATGATTTTCATAATTAGAACATTTATAAAAATAGTGCCATCACAACATTGGTAAAATCATTCAACCATAATTTGGGGAAGGCTGCCCTCACAGTCATCCATGCAAAACATAATTGGCCTACCTCCACAAATAAAGAGGTACCTTCATGCAGTTACAGTAAAAACTATGAAATGATAAATCAAATACAAATAAACCCAAAGAACACATAAAAGTTGTAGAGGTAGATGCAAATTAAATTTCCCATAATAGGAGAAAAATCTATGAACCACAATTAGAAGAAAAGTGAACCCTAAAATATGGAAATAATTAATGAAGAGGTTCAAGCCTAATTTGAAGCTACTAGGTGGATGAAATATTGTCGCTTGGTCAGCTAGAACCAGGACTTGGAAGTAGTAGAGGATTTCATTTTGTTTATGAAAAAGAAATTTTCTCGACTGTGTGGATTGGAAATTCCAATAATAGAGGAGTACGTTGGAGTCGTAACAGATCTCCCTAAAATAGGGGATCATGTTTATAAGGAGTAATATCTGGTTGAGTGTGCATAACAAATTATTGGGCACCTACCAATAAAATTAACATGCTTGAGGTTGTCGAAATGTGACCTCCTAGGGTTCTAGAAATATATTTTTGACCAAGTGGCTAGGTTATTTAATTTCAAATACAAGTATACACACCTGAGTTCCAGCCATATGAGGTTCGTAATACACCTACTTCATGGATTAAATATTAACATCTTGTTCTACCTGGCTTATGCTCTATAAGATGAAGCTAGGTGATACCAGGCATGAATAACCTTTGCTCTAGCACATCTTGGGCTAATTTTAGACCTAGTTTGGTATACATAAACACAAAAATAAATAAAAAAGGTAGAGGAGGAGAGGGTCAAAGAGCCTAAATCTAAATAATAGTCAGCTATAGGGGCACACAAAGAAGTACTAGGTGTAAATGAGTAGAGGATCGAGGTACCAAAGTCCTAGCCACAACCAGCTGTAGAGGAGCCAATAACAGAATGAGCATACAACTTCTAGGATCCATCAACTATAGACGAGCCTACAATAGAAAAAGTAATTGACTTTCATGATGACCTAGTCGAAGGTGAAGCAAGGTAATGCTCACTGACCATTTCTTCACAAATCAATAAAGAGGTTAGATAGAGAATTCCTAGCCTTGTTTGGGAAATTAAGTACCCAAGAACTGGGAGTAGAATGAAACAATTAGTAGTCTTAACCACGCACAAACCATCGAGCGAGGATGAAGAAATCAAGATAATTGTAGAAGAGACCATGATATAGGTGCTATAGAATCATACTAGTGGTTAACCCTATTCTCATAAGACTTAGGAAATTCTATAGAAATAATTGTAGAAGGAAAAATAATAAGCCTTCATATGGGAAGCAAAATTTAAGGTAAAAAATATACTTTTTAAAGTTTCTAGGAAAGCAGCTTCAGAAAAGTAGTTAGAATTGAAAAGCATCATACTCAAACTACAAAAAGTTGTGCAGTAGCTCAAACTAGAAAATCAATAGCTGAAGGTTGACCAAACAACTAAGGTGGATGTTACCACCCAAATATACTTGGAAGTTGAAGTACCCATAACTTCTCTAGACTCTATGGAGAAAGTTGCTTCTTTTGGCCCATTCAAATCAAATGTTTTTGGGTAAAATATTGGTTAGTTTTCTATAGTTTAATTAATTATCTCTATTTAATTGTCAACCTAGGGTAGCTCATAAACTTATGAGCATCACACATAGTATATGCTTGTAGTGCGAGGAATGAGTCCCTCTATGCCTATTGGTTTGGGGGGTGTTTGATGTTCGTTGAAGTTTTGATTCTAAATTGTAAACCAATAATCTATCATACATATATGAAAATAGGACTTAATGTATACATAAATTAAAATGGAACTTTGCTGGAAAGGACAAAAAACAAGAAAAATAACATGAAAATAAATAATATAAAAAATAAATAAATTAATTAACTACAAAAATCAAGGTAAAAGGAAGGAGTACTATTTAGAGTGGGCCCAAGATCCAAAAGTCTTTCACCCGATTAATTCATTCATTGAACGTTAGTTTGATATTAATAAAAACACTCAAACGAATATATTGCAGTTCAAAAAATTTATAGAATAATTCTCACATCGAGGATATCTTTATGAGGGGTGGCCCACATAATTATAATATATGCAACCATACTCTATTACAATTGAGATCAAATCAATTCCTATTTTTTTTGTTACAACAACACACATGAATAATGGAGATAAAGCAAAAATATTTAATTTTAGATTGATTTAATGTATTCTATTTTTATCAAAACAAAATATCTTTAATATTATGCTTTATATATTTACATTGTTGTTTATGTATTGCTAAAAAATAGATAACACATGGTCTTTGATATTTTTATTAATCTTCATCTTTGCTATTATATAATCCACATCCATAGTTGAAATATTTGTTATGTTATGCCGACAATATGAGTCATGCTATAATTTTACGTCAATGGGAGTCGGGCTATAATTTTGCATCAATGAGAAATATACGTCTAGCAAAAAGCAGACACCTATGGGAAGCAGGTTCCTATGGTAAGCAGGTGTTTAATGGAAAGTAGGCACCTAATAGGAAGCATGCACCTATGATAAGCAGGCGCCTAACGTGAAGTAAGCACCTAATAGGAAGCAAGAACCCATCAGTTAAGTGCCAAATGGAAGTTGGGCACTTCAAAGGGAATTGGGCACCTAACTTAGCAATTCATACTAGTGTACTACAAATGTTTTACCTTCATCAAATTAGAAGTGCCAATTCTGAGTGGGACCTTGATGTAAACATGGTAAAATACTATAAAAACCACTAAATCTACACATAATTCATTTAAAAACAAATATTAGATAATATACATAATTTACTATTAAATATATATATAATTTTTATAAAACATACATTCTATAATAATAATTTCATATAATATGTTAGAAATCCATGTATAAATATGAGCATTTTTGGTGCTCATCATTGTGGTGCATCCTAGTGACACCCCCATGCTTAAAGAGTAGCATGCCCTTGTGACACTCGGTGCTTATAATTTCTATTTTTAGCAATGATTTTCCAATAGGCTTTGTTTTCTTTATCCTCTTTTTGTTTGTGCAAATCATTATTTTTTAGCAAATAAATTATGGATTTCCCCCATGGTAAATCTCTGTGCTTTTTCCACTTCTTGATTTTTTTTAATTTTGTAACTCTGTTATTTTGCAAAAATTCTTTGCTAATGTATAGTTTTTCTGAACCAACTACATCCATGAACATAGGCAGACATTTACCATAATTAGAAATAATTAAAGTTATTTGTGCAAGATATCTTTAAATCATGTGGCAGATTTTAAGTGGATGATAACCATGAGTGTTCTCCCAATATAATATTTGTATGTAGATAAAATACCAAATGGGGCTAAATGGTTGGATGAATAATTTAATAAGGATCATGTTGACACTATTTTATAGAAATATATTTCTATGAAAACTATATATATACAAAACAAAAAATTAAGTACACACCTATATTATGTTTTATGCATGTATAATGCATAAACATTCATGGTGTACTTGTATTGGCTGTTTGATGATGACCATGTGTACTGGAACAAAGAATGATGGGCACTTTTCCATGTGATAAAATTTTTCCTCTGTATGACTAGTTCTCGGTTGCTACAATTTATTCATTTGAGGTTTCCTACACAAATTCAAGAAAATATTAGAAAAAACATGTCTTGACAACACACATATTTTCCTCGAAAGTTGTTCATTGATGACCTTAGAACATGCATAAATCTCTAATGGAAAAATTAAGATAATTTTATCCATGAGAGGTTTTGATTTTATGCACGTGGATGAGTTGTTGATGTGGCATGGGCCACTTCCCAATGCTAAAGATTATTCATACCAGGTACAAACACCCATTTGAACAAAAATCAAGTGTCTTTTATATGGAAATTAGACCCTTATTTTAATTCACAATACACAAGTGTGTTAAAACAGGAAGCATATGTATTTTACTGGTAATCGAACATGGTGCTTTAAAATAAACTTTATACATACTCAAACTTTATATACAACCTATTTTTTTTGCCATGTGTGGGATATTTGGTGCTGCTTTCCCAAAGATGAAATTTATATGCCCTCTTCTTGGAGAATCCAAGAATCAGGTGTTGGTCTACTAGAATATGAGATGCAGGTGCCATATCCTTAACATGCTAGGATTTAGGTGCCTTGGATCATATAAATGGGGATCATGTGACTTATATCGTATAAACGTGAATCAGGTGCCTTCTACCATATAATGGGAATCATGAGCTTCTCTTTATTCAATGAGTGCTGAATTTTCCTTGTATGTGCACTATAAGGTTGATCAGGCCCTTCAATGCTTATGATTGAAGAACAGGAATAAAATTAGCATATACCCCTAAATCGGTATTTGAGTGTTTTATTATCCACAAATACCAATACAAACACTCTGGTGCATATTGAGGTTTTTCCCTTCTGAGGGATGAGCTACTCCTACTCTTAGAAAGCTAGAAATGTGTAGGTTCATGGATCTTGTGCCCATTAGGCCTAAGTTTCCCAAGCTGCCTAAGAATTGCACTCAGGGCATCTTTCCTACAAAAGAAAAATTTTAAGAAGTAAAATAGAGGCTCATGGAGTCTATGCCTAATATGCCTAGGTTTCCTAGGCTTCCTACATATTGCATCAGATTACGATACCTGTAAATTAAAAATATAAATAAAACAAAATCTATGTTAAGCAAAATAAGTTCCATGTCATATTTCATCTTTTCTTTTATGACAAATACGTGAACATTCATGAAATGGTTGGTATGGATTTTAAAAAAATGGAGTCTACCCGATGCTTGTATTTGATTCAATATTGCAGATGTGAGGTGCATAGCTAATTTGTAAATGGAGCCCCTTGACTGTTACTCATTGTTTCATCGTGTGCTATTATAGACTCCCTATAAAAAGCCCTCACTTTGTGAAATATTTATAGTTGGTGTTGCTCAATAGAGCACTATGAACCATATAAAATCATATTTTATCCACCATAGTTGGTGTTGCCATAGTCGAGTGTTGCACATATACCCGTGGTACCAAACCATATGCAACATATGTGTTTTATTGAGCACTTGGTAGTAGATCCCATAAAAAATATAAAGTTAAGCATGATGGAATGATGTAGAACTAGGATGGGTGACCACCTAGGAAGTCCCATGGAACTATGCCCATTTTTTTTCAAAAAATTTCCTGATTTTTGATTTTTCTAAAATTTTCCAGATTCTGGAATGTTTTTCCAGAAGTTTTCATATTTTAGATATTTTTTTTGGAAAATAGAATGGAACAACACATGTTGGTAGGTGATATTGCTTTGTATGCCTACAATGTACACTAAGCCTCTTGTTGTCTATAAAACATAACAAATTAAAGAAAAAAACCTAAACTAATAGTGTTAAAGAAAATTCTAATTATTATTTTTTAATTGAACGTTGTACTAGCATTCATCATGCTGTGGGTGATAACATTGAAGGTGGGGTCTCCCCCATATATGTAATCGGGTAAGCCTATGAAATTTTGGTCTTGTGATAAGATTTGTATTTGTGTCTAAATTTTGATACAATTAAGACTTCATTTGTCTCATCCCCTTCTTTATCTAGTTTTATGATTCTTTGCAGAATGGGAAGAAAATCTTCATGTATGACCCCAAAAATAGATTTGTCCACTTATTGGTAAATTGTGCAGGCAGGTGGATGACAATTGTTTTTATATTTTTTCATTAACTATCATTTTTCTTATTCTACAACTAATATCAGCATTAAAATTTACCAAAGTGTTGGAAAATGTTAAGCCTAAAATTTTTATCATTAAAGTTGGGCTTTTGAGACAGGTTTTGTCTAATATTAGATCAACATGTTGACCTATCACCTTCATTATTTTTTTTGTGGTGTTGAGTGGTATTTTCACCCAGTTGTGAAAGTACACTCTCCTTTAGGATTTGGGTTCCAAATCCCCTCTTGCAAAGAAATTAAACAAACAACTTCTCCAAGGTCTCCGTTGTATTAGCATTTGCATATGTGTATTAGTAATCTCAAATAAAGATATTCAATTTAAATGCTTGGAACACCTTAGTGATTGCAAGTAACTGTAAACAAGGGGCAATGTTGGTTTATTTCACCATGAAACTTTAGTGATTGTTCATTGTTTTTTTTGGATTTTGAAAATTTTTAAATGTTTATTTTAATGCCTGAAAATTTAAAATAAGTTAAAAATTTTGGAAAAATAAAATGCAGAAAAATGAAAATGAAATGCAAAAAACTGAAAATAAAATGCATTCAGTATGATGCTATCCTATTTCGACAAAACCGAAGATGTGAGGTCTCCATGCATGCAACCTAACCTATTGGACTTGCAAAACAAGCACAATCCCCATAGACTAAGTGTTGGTTCCTAGGGTTTAAAATAAATTTCAGGTTCAAGCATTCACATGAAGCAACCAAGCAAACTTGCATTAACTCCATCTACAAACTCGAAATCTGAAAAAGAGAAAAGAAATAGACATTAAATCCATAGCATGCAAAGAGAATCTCCTTCTTTCTTGCCCTCAAGATGCAAATTTCTGAAAACTTCTGCATTAAAAATGTGTCATTTTACAATAGCAGAATTTTTGGTTTTCCCAAACCAGTCCATGGAAGAAAAATGACTCAAACAGGTCCAGAATGGCCCTCTTGCCTTCAAATCTGCAACTCTGCTCGCAACAATTTCCAACCCTTCAAAACATCCTTGCCTGGCGTATTTAAAACTTTTCAAGAAGCTTTTCGTTTCATTTTCCAATGGTTGTTCGTTTCACCTTCCCTTGTGCATGCATGTGTTTTGGTTTCCAAAAAAAAATTCGTTTCTATTTTGTGGCCCTTCGTTTCATTTTCTCCACATGGGCTTGCGTCCATTTCCTTTCGTGTGTAACGACCATCTTAAATGATTTCAAATCATTAAAGATTCCTTATGTAACATTTTGTCTTATTCATTGGATTTTGTCCTTATGTCCACGTCACTATGCAGGTCTGTTACCTTGGCAAAAATCGGACATGTCACGAAATCGTGACACTTCTTGTTTCTCTTGCTTGCCCCTTTTGAATCGCAAAAATGCAACATGTCGACACTTTGAAATGCAACATGTCACGATATCCGACACTTTTTCTTTGCCGGAAATGCAACATGTCGCGATATCGCGACACTTTTTCTCTTTGGAATGCAACATGTCGGTATGTTTATGATGCAACATGTCGCGATATCGCGACACTTTTTCTCCTTGCTCTCTCCCTTTGCTTTGGACCGCGAAAATGCAACATGTCGCGATATCGCGACACTTTTTTCTCCTTGTGGTGTTTTGCTTTTTCTTTGATCTTTAGCATATGGGCCACTTCGGTCTTCTTGGAAAACATGCAAAAAAGGTGGGTCCCCAATTTTGGGGTACGTTGTGGAGCAGCCACAACAAATGGTGACTTTGCTGGGAAATGCTCCTGAGCATTTCGGTGAGAACTCAACCTGAAAACACACAGACTCAAATACAAGCGTCGGCAAATATCCCAAGAATGAAACTAGACGAGAAATACATGAAGCATTAGAATTATTAAGCATCAGCTTGGTGTGTGCAATGTGCTTCATTCCCTATCATTTGAAACTCGTTCAACTTTCCATTGTCAGTTTCACTTATGATTCGTATGCAAGGCTATGAATGATTTGTGCAGGATTTGACGTATGACAACTATGTTAGAGATATAACAACCTGCTTTGCAAAGGCTCGGACTTTCTAGTATCATGAACAAACATATTAAAACTGTCAAACCCTCTTAGGACCAAATATATGTATATTGAATTAATTTACTAGATCCCAAAGTTGGTTATGTGCCCCTACCATCTTGAACCCATGTGCAAGTGTACGTGAAGTCGGAGCTTTGGGGAATAGGATTCCCAACCTAAGTGAGATGGGAATTTAACCCTATCCTTACTACTCTGATCTGGAGTTCATTACCTCATCTTGAACAAAATGATTTAACCCTGTTATGGATGAAACCGTCGAGGCTAGCTCTGTCCGTTTGAGCAATCTGTGGTCTTGCTTTTAGACAAGACATGTTGCCACGCATGAGCATACTCCATCGCCGATCAGGCATCTATAGCCCCGATGGAGATTAACCCCATAATCCATGATTTGGCTCTACTTTTGATTTCTTGGACCTTGGGGATGACTACCCATCCTTGCAAGGGACATGTAGTACGATCCTTCCAATCCAATATTAATAAAGAAATGAAAAATAGAATGAAAAATATTTTCTTTGGAATTTCAAGTTCTTGAGTGGGCAAAATAGAAGCTTTGGGGAATCGGATTCTCAACCTAAGCGAGATGAGAATTAGACCCTATCCTTACTACTCCATGAAGGTCAAATCGGAGCTTTGGGGAGTTGGATCCTCAACCTAAGTTCGATGGGGATTTAACCCTATCCTTACTACTCTGATTTTAGGCTTTAAGCACTATGGGAGTGGTAAAAACCACTGTTTTAAGGATTATGTTGCATAATAGGACAGACACGAAATACTCCTTTCGCCTCACCTTTTCTTCCAAGTATGGTTTTGACCATTTTGCTCAAGATCCTCTTTAATATGTGTAGAACGTGCTTGGTTCAAGATAGTTCGGGCATCAGTTCCCAACCTTAGGATCCTTTTAATATATGTTATGTAATAACCCTAAGAGGATTCGACACCTTTTCAATGATTGTACATGAAATGAAGATGCAACTGAGATGAAATGTATATGCAATGTGGAATGTAACATGAGATATGAATGCATTGCTCCTTTTGAAATGCGGATGGAGTATACCACCTACTTTGCCATAATTTATAAAACTGACAACTTCATGCATCACAAGTTCCAAACGATATTCTTTAATGTGTTTGCGATATTCGTGGAGCTTTCTGCAATACAATTTCGATGTTTCATATTCTCCTAGTCTTAGTCAACATTCATAAGGACCTAAGTTGACATCTCGCTTTTCTTTTCTTTTTTTTTTTAAGACAAACCAAAAGTGTCCAAAGGACCAACACACAAAACTTAAAACCAAAGTGAGATCCAATCCAAAACCAAAACACGAAAACCAAAAGTCATATACAAATGTACAATATAATGCAAGATGGTGCAAAAGTTTGGATTATCATTTTCCCGGATCCCAAACCTGATTGGAATTCTTTAAAAGACGTATGACGTGATACGCATACCAAGTTTTGTAGGAATCCAACAAAAACAAGATCAAACCAAACAAAGAAACAAACTTCCACTTGCCCCTCTCACCATACCAATTTGATTTAGTTTCATTAATAATCCTATGGTGGAGTTTCAAGTTTTCAAATTGATTAGACAATGATTGATATTCAATTCCTTTATGTCTATTCTTTAAGATGTCCATTCCGCACTTTGATTCATGGTGTAGAAATAAGCTTTCATTTTCATTCAATAAAGCCATAACATTAATAATATTTGAATCAAACCATTCATTAGGCAAATCTTCATTCGAATTTTGCATGGTGAAACCAAAAAGGTGAGATTTTACCTTTGGCATGTTTTCATTTGACCTTACTTGAAGAGGATTTGAAAATTCCTCTTTTCTCTCATGACATTCATCATCATGTAGCACTTGTTCTTTCTCCATGACTCGTTTATCAAAGGCACCAAACTTAGGTACCCAATTGAAAATATGTCCATCCCTTTCAAACCATAAGTCTTGTCTATCTAGGGGTGGGTTAACTAACACATTTCCATGATCAATCACTTGGGTTGTTTTGGGTAACGTGAGATTTTCAATTGGATCATCAATGATATCAAACCCAAATGATTTAGGTTTTGTAATTTTCTCATTTTGAAATGGCATAATCATTGTAGCACAAGTAAGTGGATCAAGATTTTCAATTTCTTTTCCTCCAAAGGAATCTAAAGCAAATGACTCTCTTTCTTGATTCATGGTTGTAGAATCCTTATCATGTTCCAAAATTTGATGAGATTCGAATTCCTCTTCCAAAACTTTCTCAAATTGTACAGAATTTATAGTATCCTCATGTGAGGAAGCAATTGAGTTATCCTGCATATTAATTGACACAACAAGTTTATTAGAAGATTTAGATTGATAATATTCTTCCCATTTCTTCCACGAATCATAGTAATCATCCTCCAAGTTCAAGTTGTGACGCTCAAGTACTTCTTCTTCATCTTCTGATTCATCAACATGTTTCTCACCCCATTCATCTTCACCTTCCTCATTCTCACTCTCTTGACGATATAGAGTTTCCACCACCAAAATTTTGTCCTCTCCTTGTTGATGTTGGGGTGGACCCTTATTTGGCACAAGTTCCAAATCATCCACTTGAGCTTGGAGACAATGGGTATACCTAGCAATTTCGGGACAATTCCTTTCATTATGCTCCTTTGTATTATGCAATCTACACCCCTTTTCCCACGCAAAATCAGAAATATTAAGAATGGAACTAGAGTGACTTGGTCCTATATAAGTATCTATCTTATTAGCAATAGGGGAAGGCACACCCCCATTGTTTGGCTTCGTATTCCACTGTCTCCCTCTATTGTTGGAGTTTCGATTTGGGTGAGGGGCATGGGATTCATACTTCTATTTTTGAACCAAATCATTACTCAATTTGTGAACTATCTTTTTGAGCTCTTCAACCTCTGAATAAATCTCTTTTGGTTGAGCTATGTTATTGCTAGTTCCAGTAGGGTTTGCGTAATTGGTGAGATCTTGACTTAACATTTGAGTTGGATTTTGAGCCACTTGATTTGCGTAGGGATTCACACTTTGAATCGGAATTGGATTGGGTGCGTAAGCGGGTGTTGATGAATATGGTTGTTGATAAGGCAAAGCATTTATGCCCGATATTTGTGGTGCCATGATCCGATTCATCATAGGAGCTTGACCATATGGACCATATTGTCCTACCATAGGCATCTGGGAAAACCCATAACCCTGTGGTGTCATTTGTTGTTCAATGGTCATAGCTTCATTGTAGGCTAGAGCAAGCGTGGTAACTTGAGGATTTCGCCTTGCAAACATTGTCGTCATAGGATCCAATGCCCCAAAATATATTTGCAAAGCTACTACGGGATCAATGGCAAAATGTCGAATTGCTCTATTATAGCACTTCTGAAATCTCTGATTAAAAGTTCGGATTGGCTCACCCTGGCCTCTTTTGCATGTAATGAACTGATTATAGATGATTGTGGGATCTAATGGTGACCTGAATTGATTGACAAAAGCATCCTCCATTTGCGTCCATGACGTAATGGAACCAGAAGGTAAGCAAATATACCATTCGTAAGCCACTTGGTCTAGGCTCATGGGGAAGAGTCTACAAGCCACATCTTCATGTTGAACTTGCAATCTTATCAAAACATCCCTATAGGCCTGAATATGTTCTTCTGCGGTCCTTGGGCCATCCGGTTTGTATTTGGGCAAAAATCTCTCTATATTCTTAGGGATCTCGTGAATATCCCCTGCAATATTCAAAGGAATGTTATGGGCTCCGTACCAAGGAGGTGGTGGAGGTTGGGCCATTTGATTCAAAATCGATGATGATAACCCTACAAGAACCATGGAAATGGTACTGATAATTGGTACACTAGTGGCAAATGACACCACCGAGTGCAAGTCCGCTAGATGCGCCTGAAACAGAAGGATCTTCTCTAACAAGAATATCTGGTGGGACCACAATTTGCTCGGTTTTATTCCTTGGATTCCTATGAGTGAGTGAGAGGCTTTGGAATATGGTTTCCTCGGTTGTTTTGGACCTAGTTGCGATGCGATGCGGTGGGTCCAGCTTGTAAATGAAACTACCCTACAAAACCTGACAAAACTCTCAATACCTCAAAGAAAACCTACGACACACAAAAATCCTGCAATTAATGAAATTCAAAGAATAACTTCAAAATCAATTTGTTAGTCATGAATGAAAGAAGGAACCATGACAAAGCAGTATTCTAAAAATGTAAGTTTCTGATTCACCAGATCGCATATGCGCAAGTGAAGAGCATACTCCTAGTGTTGTAGGCTTTCCGATTCACAAGATCGCATTACACGCAAGTGAAGAGCATAATACCGACAACAAATACATTTTAGACAAAAAATAATTCCTTACAAATAAGCATGAAATTGACTAGCAAATATCAAACATGTAACGTATTAATAATCATGTCAACATCAACCAAGAGATGTATCCATTAAAATCAAATGAAAGTAATTGCATGGAGACAACCTCGTTAGTCAAGACCAAAATTTTTCAAAATCAAATCAAAACACATTATTCTTGTATGAACAATCAAAAGCGTTAGAACAATGCATAGCGATTCATGTCCTCCTTTTAACACTACAAGGTTGTGTTGTTAAAAGAGAGCTAAAGATAATAATCAATAGGGCATGAAATATTCAAAATTTAAATCCCTATAGCATTTAAATCACTCCGAAATAAAACAATTCAGGCCCTCCTTCTAGCGCCAATCCTGTTGAGTGGTATTTTCACCCAATTGTGAAAGTACACTCTCCTTTAGGATTTGGGTTCCAAATCCCCTCTTGCAAAGAAATTAAATAAACAACTTCTCCAAGGTCTCCGTTGTATTAGCATTTGCATATGTGTATTAGTAATCTCAAATAAAGATATTCAATTTAAATGCTTGGAACACCTTAGTGATTGCAAGTAACCGTAAACAAGGGGCAATGTTGGTTTATTTCACCATGAAACTTTAGTGATTGTTCATTGTTTTTTTTGGATTTTGAAAATTTTTAAATGTTTATTTTAATGCCTGAAAATTTAAAATAAGTTAAAATTTTTGGAAAAAATAAAATGCAAAAAACTGAAAATAAAATGCATTCAGTATGATGCTATCCTATTTCGACAAAACCGAAGATGTGAGGTCTCCATGCATGCAACCTAACCTATTGGACTTGCAAAACAAGCACAATCCCCATAGACTAAGTGCTGGTTCCTAGGGTTTAAAATAAATTTCAGGTTCAAGCATTCACATGAAGCAACCAAGCAAACTTGCATTAACTCCATCTACAAACTCGAAATCTGAAAAAGAGAAAAGAAATAGACATTAAATCCATAGCATGCAAAGAGAATCTCCTTCTTTCTTGCCCTCAAGATGCAAATTTCTGAAAACTTCTGCATTAAAAATGTGTCATTTTACAATAGCAAAATTTCTAGTTTTCCCAAACCAGTCCATGGAAGAAAAACGACTCAAACAGGTCCAGAATGGCCCTCTCGCCTTCAAATCTGCAACTCTGCTCGCAACAATTTCCAACCCCTCAAAACATCCTTGCCTGGCGTATTTAAAACTTTTCAAGAAGCTTTTCATTTCATTTTCCAATGGTTGTTCGTTTCACCTTCCCTTGTGCATGCATGTGTTTTGGTTTCCAAAAAACTTTTCGTTTCTATTTTGTGGCCCTTCGTTTCATTTTCTCCACATGGGCTTGCATCCGTTTCCTTTCATGTGTAACGACCATCTTAAATGATTTCAAATCATTAAAGATTCCTTATGTAACATTTTGTCTTATTCATTGGATTTTGTCCTTATGTCCACGTCACTATGCAGGTCTGTTACCTTGGCGAAAATCGGACATGTCGTGAAATCGTGACACTTCTTGTTTCTTTGCTTTCCTGCCTTTTAGCCACGAAAATGCAAGATGTCGCGATATCGCGACACTTTTTCTCTTTTGCCAATGCAACATGTCGCGATATGACACTTTTTCTCTTTTGGCCGCAAATGCAACATGTCTGATATCGACACTTTTCTATTTTGGCACGAAAATGCAACATGTCGCGATATCGCGACACTTTTCTCTTTTGGCCGTGACGATGCAACATGTCGCGATATCGCGACACTTTTTCTCTTTGCTCTCTCCCTTTGCTTTGGATCATGAAAATGCAACATGTCGCGATATCGCGACACTTTTTCTCCTTGTGGTGTTTTGCTTTTTCTTTGATCTTTAGCATATGGGCCACTTCGGTCTTCTTGGAAAACATGCAAAAAAAGGTGGGTCCCCAATTTTGGGGTACGTTGTGGAGCAGCCACAACATGTGGTTTCCATATTGGTATCTTGAGGGATACCTCCCTAATGGCTTAAGTGTAAACAGACACATACCTGATTGTTTGAGGAATGATATCAAAAATATTTCTCAATTGTTTCATAATATCAAACTTAGGTGGTGTCATTTCTCTGGTTTTTCATAACCTTTTTTGATACAGTGGAAGTCCATTACTTTATTGTTCAACAACATGATTTATTTCTACACTATTATGGCACATTGGTTTTATTCTTGTGACTCCCTGGTAAGATAGTGAATTTAAATAGCTGTTGTTGGGATTCGTCTCTGGTGATACTAGCAACTGTTTTAGCCTCGTAGAAGGTGAAACTAGTAAAATAGGATTTTTTGATAGTTGTGTCTGTGGAGATTAATCCATGAAGTTTGTTTCTACTTATTATGGATTTTCTTTTATTATTTTTGGACACAACCTGTTCTGATGATCTAGGTGATAGTTTTTATAAACTTCTACTGTATTCTTTAGACATTTATTTTTTTCATGATATTATTTATACCTTGAACAAAAAAAGACAAACATTGCTTCAGATTCTTTCTTCTTCTTCGAGAATGTGTTTGAATATAAATAAAGATATAAAATTTCACTCTTCACATCGTTAAACAATGTTCCTATTTTTGTTTTAATTGTGGAGATTATTCCTCGTATTGGCATTTTTTTCCTCTTTGCTGGAATACTTCTAAAATAATTGTTGAATTTTCCCCATCTTGGTCACTAAAATATTTTGTATAATAAGTTTTTGTGATGACTCAAATGGATGGTATTTTCTCTTTAATAACTATTTCCAGAATATTCTAAGCTTGATGTGTTTTCTATTTTTTTAATATATGATCCATTAGATTTTTTTAGGCTCTTGTAAGACTCATGCTTCATAGGTATATGATCTATAGGGAAGGAAATATAAAATTAATTTTCAAAATAACTAACCTATGGAGTATACACTATAGTTTTCACACTCCCCAACAACGGTGGCAAAATGTTGGGCAAAATATTGGTTAGTTTTCTACAGTTCAATTAATTACCTCCATTTAATTATCAACCTGGGGTAGCTCATAGACTTGTGAGCATCACACATAGTATATGCTTGTAGTGCGAGGAATGAGTCCCTCTATACCTAATGGTTTGGGGAGTGTTTGATGTTAGTTTAAGTTTTTTTTTTTTTTAATTTACATGGTGGAATCAGTAGCCGCCATGAATTCGGGTAGGCTGTCCAACTTTTATGGCTGCCACAGTATTCTACGTTGTTTGCCTTAGAAGCCGCCACACAGATCTTCACGCAGACCGCCCCTATAACCACCATTCCACAATCATTTTAAACCTTTTATGCCACTGAAAGCACCAGGAAAGGGATAAGCATTCAGTCTGGTGAGGCCCGAGATTTGAACCTTGGACCTCCGCACCCCTATAGGGTTTGGATGAACTAATTGGTCTACACCTCGGACCTTTGTTAGTTGAAGTTTTAATTCTAAATTAGAAACCAATAATCTATCCTACATCTATGAAAATAGGATTGAATGCATATAGAAATTAAAGTGGTACTTTGCTGGAAATGATAGAAAAAAAGAAAAATAACAGGAAAATAAATAATCTAAAAAAAAATTAATTAATTAACTACAAAAATCAATGTAAAAGAGGAGGAGTAATGTTTAGAGTGGGCCCAAGCTCCAACAGTCTTCCACCCAATCAATTCATTCACCGGACGCTAGTTTGAGATTAATAAAAACACTCAAATGAATATATTACAGTTCCAAAAATTTATAGAATAATTCTCATATCCTAGATATATTTATCAGCGGTGGCCTACATATTTATAAGATATGCAGCCATGCCCTGTTACAATTGAGATCAAATCAATTTGATATTTTTTTTACAACAACATGCATGAATAATGGAGATAAAGCTAAATATTTAATTTCAGACTAATTTAACGTATTCTATTTTTATCAGAACAAAATATGTTTAATATTATGGTTTATCTATTTACATTATTTTTTACGTATTACTAAAAAGTAGATAACACATGGTCTTTGATATTGTCCTTTGTCTTCATCTTTGCTAAAATATCATCTGCATCCATCACTGAAATATATGTTATATTCTACTGACAACAGGAGTCGCACTGTAATTTTACATCAATGGGAGTTGGGCTATAATTCTGTGTCAATGGGAAATAGGAACCTAATGGGAAGCATGCACCTATGGGAAGCAAGCACATATGGGAAGCACCTTACTAAAGGAAAGTAAACACCTAATGGGAAGTAGGTGCCTATAGGAATTAGGCACCTAATGGGAAGCAAACACCTGTTAGTTAAGCCTAAAATAGAAGTTGGGTACTTCAAAGGGAATTGGGTGCCTAACTTATTGCTTCATACTGGTGTACTACAGATGTTTTACCTTCATAAAATTTAAAGTTCCAGGTCCGAGTGGGACCTTGATATAAACATGCTAAAATACAATAAAAATCACTAAATTTGCACACAATTCACTTAAAAACAAATATTATACAATATACATAATTTACTATTATATATATATATATATATAAGTTTCATAAAACATACATTCTATAATAATAATGCCGCATAAAATATTAGAAATCCATGCATAAATATGAGCATATTTTGTGCTCATCAAATGCCAAAAATGAGGAAGCTAATGTAGGGGAACTTTCATCCACCTCTACCAAAACAACTAATGAAAAATAGGAGGACACAATTTTTTAATAGAACCCTCTATAATTGAGGTCCCAAAAGATGAGGCTAAGCCGTCAACTCACAAAATTAGCAACCTTAAGAGGATATGGAGCATGGAGCCAAGGCAAAAATAATATATATTAGTAATTGGCACACTCTATGGATAAATCAGTAGGCAATTCACCTATCAAAACACCAATGGTTGAGCAGGAAGTGCTAGAAATACCTACTGAAGAAACACCAATAGCTAAGAAAGTAGATGAAAATATACCCATTGAGGAAAAACTAGAGGATCAGGCACCTAAGATTGCTAGCATCATAGAAATGACACTACCTACACCCGAAGGCAAAACTACCCCTCAAAAAGCAACCTTGGATAATTCAATTCAACTAATATCTAGGAAGAAAGTGACCAGGGCACCATAGCAGAAAGCAACTAGAGTACCCTAGCAAAAGCCTAGGACTAGGGCACCATATTAGAAGCCTAGAACTAAGGCCAGAGATGCAAAAACAAATATCCAACCAAATCATAACTCAGATGAAGAACGGGTTGGTTCTCTAAAGGATATTTCTAGGCATCATGAGTAGTTTTACAAGCTCCAAGAAGAGATTAAGGAGGGAAATAAAGTAAGAAAATCCTTCAAAAAGGTGACTAGAGAGACTATAATTAACATTAATCCTACCTCTGAGAAATAATTCTAGGAGATGTATGGATATTTTGGATATCAACCATCCAAAATGAAAAGATACCTATAGGAGATGAGGATATTTTACCTAGAGACAACTATATCCCAAGGCAAAGTAGCTAGTAAGAAGCCAATTTATAAAGGTAGTACAAAACCACCTAGCTCAAATGATTCTAAGCTCTCTCCTAAAGTTGCCCAATTGCACAAGGTCAAAGTGATGGATGAATCTCGAATCCATTTCAGGTAAAAACCAAATATTCTAGACATAGAGCCCATACCTCAGTATCACTAGCTTTGGGAGGCACAAATTGCATTCCATAAAGAGACCACTACTTTTACAGGATACTACATGAAGAAAAAATTAGGATAGAAAATATATGTCACAAAGCCATCAATCACAAGAGTTGGGCCTAGTAGAATAGTTAGGCATAGCCCATGAAAACATATGCTATAACAAGAAGCTAATGCCCCTTAGACTACTAAGAAGAGGAAGCTTAGGGATAAATAAAGAGACAAGGCTACTAGCAAGAAGAGGAAGCAGTGGAATAAATATTACTGGGAGGCTGTAGAAAAAATTATGGACTACCAATATAAAATGCCATAAGGATGCGATAATCCATAGGCATAGGGGGATGATGAGCACCAAAATTGCTCATATTTACATATATTTATAATATTTTATGCAACATTATTATATTAGATTTATACTTTTTATGAATGTTTATATGTATTTAATGGTAAATTGCATATATTTCCTAACTTGTGTGAAAAGTATGCTTTGTGTGTAGATTTGATTATTTTCGTTGTTTTCTACATAACTACATTGAGGTCCCACTTGGACCTAGCATAATTTGTGTTACAAATGATTTCAATGCATACTAAGGAGTACGAACCTAAAATAGAAAGGTGCCTTCATCCCATATCTCATTGGGAAGGTATCTTACTCTCTTCTTTCAATGGTAAGGTACCTTACTGTTGAGGTGTGATTTTTTCTAGTCACAAAACCACCCGAAAAACTAAGAATTATGATTCTCTCTTGCAAATAATATTATATATCTCCAAGGTTCTTATGTTATATCTAACATTTCATATATATATACATCAATGAGTACTTGAATAACTCTTGGATTTGTGAACTATTTTTTACAAGGGGCCTGGAGTTAGGTAAATGATTTCAAGCTTATCATGTATAACATACTTTTCACCAAATTCTATTATCCAAATGATAAATTAAATATGCCTTATGATTAAGATCTAGTGATGCAAACTTAAAAATACCATTGATTAAAATACTTTCAAAACTAATTCGAAAAACAATTTACCTTAGCATTTTAATTAATGTGAAATTTCAATTACCTTAATAAAAATTAAAGTATGTGAAATTTCAAAATGATGATATAAACCCTGATTATAAATATTCACATTTAAAACCTATGGTTTAATCAATGAATATATTTTATTCATCTCCAATATAAAATTAACATTGAACTATTTGAGATAATGAATAAAAATAAAAATGTTTAACCCTAAAATCATAATGTTTTAAAAAACTTATTAATCATAATTCATAGGGTTTGCTATAAATATTATTTATAAATTGTGAGTTCTATGATTTAAAATCAAGTCCATAAATGTACTTTAATATTTATGAAATCAAATATTTAATAACAAACATAATCTTCCAATGTAATGTTTGGATTTGTGCATAAATAAATTATATTTAAAACATGAAATCCAAACAAAATTTAACAAAATAAATCAATTCTAATTCTCAACTTTATTAAATCAAAGTTATAACCAGAATACTTATTTATAAAACATTTTATTCATCCTAACTATCAATTTCCACCAGACTCATTTGTGATCTTTGATTATGAGTTTTAGGTCTAAGTCTGTATAGTTGTTCCATATTAACACCTTGAGAAATCAAATGATGTTCAAATGTTACTGCCTCATTGTAAGCTCTAGGTAATGATGTAATTTTAAGACCTTTCTCCAAAAACATAGAAGTAACGTGATCTAAGACACCCATGTATATTTGAGTAGCTCTTTCTTCCTAAATGATATAATGCATCCATGCCTTAGTATACAACCTATGGAATTTATCATTAAATGATCTCATGGATTCGTTAATTTTTTTATGAATGGAGATAAATTGATTTAACATCATAAATGGGTCATCCAAATTTCCAAAATATTTGAAAAATGCTTTTTCTAGATTAACCCAAGAAGTAGCAGACCTTATAGGTAATTGTATGTACCACTTAAGCTCAACCTCATCCAATGGGTATGAAAATAATTTGCCAGGAAAATTTCCCTGCATGAGCTGCAAATGACTTAACACACTCTTGTATCTCTAAATATGGTCCTTGGCTTGATCCACATAATGCCTAAATTTGGGTAAACAAACTTCTACACCTTCAAGAATTTGATGAATAGGCATGTTTAAACTGCTATAATAATCACCTATCCAAGAATCCATCATTTCCTTTACTGAAGTAGGTGATTCCATTAGTGAACTTTAAGGGACACATTTTTAATGCCAATATTATTAGTCAAAGCAATATATTTTGGAAATAAGCATAAAATGACTAATAATTAATCAAAAGATATGCATCAATTAAACCTTGGCATTAAATAACATCCTCCAATTTGCAATTTTTTTTAAACTACGATTTGAATGAATATGAATGAAAATTGAATATTTACCTTTCATGCCCTCATTCTAGCACCAATTTGTTGAGGTGTGATTTTTTCCAGTCACAAAACCACCCAAAAAACTCAGAATTATGATTCTCTCTTGCAAAGAATATTATATATTTCCAAGATTCTTATGTTATATCTAACATTTCATATATATACATCAATGAGTACTTGAATAACTCTTGGATTTGTGAACTATTGTTTACAAGGGGCCTGGAATTAGGTAAATGATTTCAAGTTTATCATGTATAACATGCTTTTCACCAAATTCTATTATCCAAATGATAAAGTAAATCTACCTTATTATTAAGATCTATTGATGCAAACTTAAAAATACCATTGATTAAAATGCTTTCAAAACTAATTTGAAATAAAAATTTACCTTTGCATTTTAATTAATGTGAAATTTCAATTACCTTATAAAAATTAAAGTATGTGAAATTTCAAAATGATGATATAAACCCTGATTATAAATATTCACCTTTAAAACCTATGGTGTAATAAATGAATATATTTTAATCATCTTCAATATAAAATTAACATTGAACTATTTGAGATAATGAATATAAATAAAAATGTTTAACCGTAAAATCATAAGGTTTTAAAATCATTATTAATCATAAATTCATAAGGTTTGTTCTAAATATTATTTATAAACTTATGAGTTCTATGATTTAAAATCATGTTCATAAATGTACTTCCTTATTGTAGACACCAAAACAGCACCAATCCGATTATGTGACTACAAACACTGATCATATTGACACACAACCTTCAGGGCAGCCCTCAGAGGTCAAACAGTGGTCCTAGCCACTTACACAACAATTTTGGAAGGTACCAATCCGGTTACATATCCTCCAAGTTCGGTTCAAGCTTTTAACACTTAGGCAAAAATTGCTTTCAAACACTTAGGCAAGAAATTGTTTTTAAACACTTAAATGTTGTAAACGTTGCCTATTGCAATATTGTGACAGTCACGATATCGCGACAGTCATGACGTCACGCTGTCGCGATATCACGACGATCGTGATATCGCGACAGTCGTAAGGTCATGCTGTTGCGAGGTCACGTTGTCGTGATATCATGACAGTCGCAATATCATGACAGTCATGATGTCGTGCTATCGCGACGACGCGATGTTGCGACTATTGTGATGTCACACTATCGTGATATCACGCTGTCACGATATCGCGACAGTCATGATATCATGATAGTCGTGACAACGCGATGTCACGATATCACGACAATCGTGATATCATGATAGCGCAATGTCACGCTATCGTGATATCGTGACTGTCGCGATATCGCGACAGCTCCCACCATGCAACCTATTTTCTCCTTAGTGTCGCGATATCGCAACGTCGCGATATTGCGACAGACTCCTGCATTTGCACCTGACAGATTTTTAGCATTTCAAAGTAGACGTTAACCAATCAAACGCAAACATTAAAACATTAAAAGCAAACATTAAAGCGTTAAGAGGAAACATTAAAACCATCAGAGCAGACATTAGACAAGTGGCAGCCAAGAACAGTCAGTTATTGCCGCCTGTTGTGCATGCGTGCATAGGTGGGCAGATTTGCAGTTAGCGGACTGTCACAAGGCAGTCAGGTAAGCCCTAGTCAAGGCGGAGTCTCGTCCCTTTTGAGAAGGCATGGCCGCCACATGGCATCCCTGCGTGCCTCCTCCAAAGAGACCCCATGGGTCTATAAAACGACGAACTTTCCCACGCAGAAAAAAAAGAGGTTGACAAGCATTTTTTAATGCAACGAAGTGCTGCTAAACCAGAGACCCGATTGCATCAGTTTCGATTCACATTTTTCACATCCATAATCTCTTTCGCAAGAGAGGTTGTTGGGTGGTTTTCGGAAGCATGAATCCGAACCTTCAGACCCGACATTGGACACAGTAAACCATCAATTTGACGACAACTCTTTCTCTGAGATTTTGGGCCCATCCCTAGTGGATTGGTGCCGAAGTCGAGTTTTAACGGGGGCGGCCCGCTTGGGCACCCCACACACATTCTTAGTTTTAGTTTAATTTATGCTGTTTAAATAGTTTACATTTTCTATTGGAATATATCCTACACTACGCTGTATGTTTGAATGTATCTTGCATTACGTTTTATCGAATATTATCATGCTCTCGTGGTTTCTATTATCCTACTAACTTGCAGGTAGCGACATCCAATTCGACAGTAGATTGGCCGACAATTTTAATGATAGTGGCCATCTGGTGACGTTTTTCGATTTTTGTCATAGTTGCATAGAATTGTTTTGTTTCCCGATCTAATCAGTCTTTTGCATGCATCTTTCATTAATTTCAAAAGAACAAACTTTCTCTATGTGCAACAGGTGCTACTAACGCTTTCTTTTATTTCTCTGAATACAGGGATAACAGCAAGAAGCGAGGAGTCATCAGCAATAAGCGACGAAAACACTTTGGCCCGCCTGTATTACATGTGGGCATGCGGAAGGAGGAAGAGCAAGTCACAATTGTAACAAAGACCCATTTAATGCTCCTAGCCCCTAAAAATGGAGGAGACGTCTTTGTAACCGAGGATAAGAAAATTGAATAAAGAGGGTTGTGCTTTCATACATCTTTCTTTCATTTCCAATTTATCTCCTTTCTTTGTCTCGTGCATAGGATTAAAGTGTTATATTTTGTCTTATATTGCATAGCTATAGTTTTTCTTTTATTTTCAAAATCTCATGCTTTCAGTGGCGATCACGATGGGACCATTCCCTGATTTTTAATATCACAGAAACTAATCAGATTTTTGTGTTTTGTGCTTAACAGGTACCATTTTTTTAAAAAGCAGACTGTTATTCGTCTTTGCCTGGATGAATTTTTGCCTGTAAATTTTAGAGCCGAAGATCAGAAATAGCAAGTCCGGGTGGAAAAGAGGTAACAATTTCTAACTATCCCTGTCATTTTTTGCTATGATATTTCTGTTTTCTGTCATGTTTGCCTTCCGAGGAAAAGTTTTAATCCATTAAAAAAAAAAAAAAAAAGATCATTTTTATTTTTACTTTCATTTTCTTTAATTGTTAAAGAAGGGTAGAGAAAGTTGTCAATTTTCATGCTTTATTTATTTATTTAATTGTTTAAAAAAAAAAAAATTACGTTCCGTCAAATTTCTATTTGTTGTTTTCTGGTTTTTAGTGTTTGTATGGCTTAGGGAAAGTTTCTTTTTTTTTGCTGCCTATTTCATTTTTAAATAAAAAGAACCACACACACTTCACGTGGTAAAATTAAACCAAGGAGCTGGTCATAAAACCCTAGCCCTTGATCAAGACCATCGGTGGATTTCATCACCACCTTGGCTTGATTTTGCATCCATTACCCCGATTGTCACTATTGTTAGGCGTAAATCCTGACAAAAGCTGACCGAGTGTTGCTGGGGTGATTCCCAACATGCGAGGATAAGTCTTCTATGGTAGGTGCCATTAACAGGACAATCCCCCTTCCGTATCGCCTACGTACCACGTACCATCTGCTCTCACGTACCTATAGTCTCCCTCTCGTAAGGGCGGGTATATAGAGAGGTTGGTATATCGGCCTGGTTGGTATATTGAAGGGGCGACCATTTTGGGAGTTATATGAGCCTTCATTATGCATTTAAACATTCTTCAAAACTTGCAAAAACAAAAACAAAATCATCAAAATGCACTAAACCAGTTTAGGACACACCATTAATATTTAAAAGAGATAATCACCGTTTGTGTATGTGTGTGTTCATTTCTGCTTAGTGTAACAAAAAAAAATCATCATAAAAAAGATAAAAATCTGCTTAGCTAGTAGAAGAGCACCACAATGGTGCTCACCCGCAGCCAAGCCCAATCACGGGCGGATGCTATGGGGAATATCCAAGGAGGTACAAGTCACCTCCGGTATAGCCCCAAGGATTTGGTCATACCACCTTGGCGGCTTGACACACAAGGCAGTCCCCTCCAAACCTTAACGGATAGGGACTATAGGGGCACCCCTTCTAGGAGCACTCCTATTCAGCATAGCACTTAGCACACACCCTTCCATGAGGGGTATGTTCATAGGAGAGCTCCATTAGATGCTCGCTATGAGTGGTCACCACATGATGAAGTGCTAGGTCAACATAGGGTTCAACGGGAGGAACCACATCATTACACTATCCCTCCTTCACCCCCTCTAGTTGTCAAGACTACAAGGACAAATCCAGAACACAAGGCTCCTCAGGTGAGGCGAGCCAACTCAGCCCATTCCATTTTCACTTGTGAAAGAGAGCACGAGGAAGACCCTTACCTTCCTCAAAAACAATATACATCACGGGAGCAATACGCCTCCGCACACGCTAGATACCATGGTCACACACTGAGGCTAGAGCCTCGGATAAATGTTGCTACCCCCAATAGAGGGATGCGGCCTATAGATATCTTGGATCACTACGACCGAGATAGATATCTAGGAGAGGCATCTAGGCCTTCTAAACATGAGGCGGTGAGACCAACTATCTTAGAATCATTCAAGCATTTCGCACACCAGATGCAACTCACGCAACTTGAGCTAGAACGACAACAGTTAGAGCAATGGTATCTTCTAAATAAAGAGCACCTTCAGCACCAGAAGGATGAGTTGTTCCAACACACTATGCAGGAGAGGACTCCAACCCCTCACACGCATAAGACAAAACATTATGAGGGGCACAACCCATGGGGGTGAGACAGGTCATTGCAACCTCATCAAATGCTACCCCTAACACCTCCTAGACAGGAGCGGGAGGCTACTCTCCCAATTCCTGAAGCACCACCCCCGAGGCCTCCTAGACATGAGCAGGAGGCCACTCCTATAACCAATGATGGGTGCCTTCCTCATACATCCACCCAGGTTTATGAGCCACCCTTAGAAATTCATCAAGAAGCCTCTAAGGAATCAGAGCGAGAAGAAGAGTGGGATGAACTGCCCTACCAAGGCATGGGGGGTGCTATATGGCCACCCCTCCATAGGCCCCAAGTTCCTCAACAAGAACCAACCAAAGAGGAGGAGCTCAAGTCTCCCGATACATGCAAAGCACTAGAGCACTTAGAGTCGGTAGAGACCAAGATTTTGGAGCTCCCAAGGCCCAACTTACATGAGGCTCATTTCGAAGAGGATCAACCTTTAACCATAGGGCTACCTGATGATGCAGTCCTCCATGTCTCAGAATCTCTAGATTTTGATGAGCTATACTCATTGGTCGAAGGTGAGGATAAAACAGAGATAGCCCACAGCAATCACATGCGACAACATCGACATCCCATAAATATCGATGAAGCAATTCAATAGCTAAACATAATACTAGGGCATGAGTGGTGCATTAACCCACCGCAGTGGGACCAAGTGTTACATCTGCCACTTTGGGCACACAAAGATCAACTTTCACCCAAAGATCCCATAGCAATATCAGTACCGAGGGTAGACCCTGTCCTCCTATCCGTGCATAGGGCAGATCCATTCGTGCCCATCCCTCCAGAGCCAGATCCGGAGTGCAAAGACCATCAAGCTAGGGGTACCTCTATCCCCTGAAGAGCCATAATCCAAACCAAAAAGCTCCAAGGATTATCACAATCGCTTGGTCAATCCCAAAAATGCTCCAAGGATTATCGCAATCGCTTGGTCAATCCCAAAATGCTCCAAGGATTATCGTAATCACTTGGTCACCCCAAAAGCTCCAAGGATTATCACAATCACTTGGTCATCCCAAAAATGCTCCAAGGATTCTATAATCGCTTGGTCAAATCCCAAAAATGCTCCAAGGATTCTATAATCGCTTGGTCAATCCCAAAAATGCTCCAAGGATTCTATAATCACTTGGTCAATCCCAAAATGCTCCAAGGATCCTAAAATCGCTTGGTCAATCCCAAAATGCTCCAAGGATTATCACAATCGCTTGGTCAATCCCAAAAGCTCCAAGGATTATCGTAATCGCTTGGTCAATCCCAAAATGCTCCAAGGATCCTAAAATCGCTTGGTCAATCCCAAAATGCTCCAAGGATTCTATAATCGCTTGGTCAATCCCAAAAGCTCCAAGGATTATCGCAATCACTTGGTCAATCCCAAAAATGCTCCAAGGATTCTATAATCGCTTGGTCAAATCCCAAAAATGCTCCAAGGATTCTATAATCGCTTGGTCAATCCCAAAAATGCTCCAAGGATTCGCAATCGCTTGGTCAAAACCCAAAAAGGCTCCAAGGATTATCGCAATCGCTTGGTCAAATCCCAAAAATGCTCCAAGGATTATCACAATCGCTTGGTAAAATCCCAAAATGCTCCAAAGATTTCCACAATCGCTTGGTCAAAAATCAAGAAAATTCAAAAACAACAAAAATCATCAAAAACAACAAAAAAAAATTTGCATCTCATTTCTAGGCATACTCAAATTCATCAATAGAGAACTCTTCTCGCACCTCATCTTCATATTCACCAAAATCAATCCATCAAAAATACAAAAATATGTAGCTGCATCAAAGCATTGCATCCATACATTGCATATTTGTGGTCGTACGAGTCAAAGGCACCATAGGCTATAATTGCTCTGCTAGTCCATCTTGTTCCACACCGTTCCATTTTACAAAAACAACAAAAACACCATGCATTGCTTTTTACCACACTAGAGTCAGTGGTCTTTTTAATGTATCAAGAGTTTTCATGATTTAGTCATCATTTTGCTCTTTAGCCATGTAATGTATCAAGTCAGACAGATTTTACGAAGGTAGAGTTACACTTGAAATACACCTTGTTACGTAACATCCCAACACAAATTAAAACACATAAAAATTCCCAAGTTGTGTGAACGAAAGATGACACTTGCAGGGTAATCCAGGTCACCATAAGCAAAAGGGTTATCTTGCTCACCCCCCATGCGAATGGTTTTAGAATGCTGAGAATTGACAAAAGAACAAGCTCTTTCCTATCCATTCACCTCCATAAACAGTGGTTTTCACCACTGCCAAATCCCAATCATAGTTAGTTCCCAAATTTGTAAGGATTTGTACTACACGTCCCTGCCAAGGATGGGTAGTCATCCCCAAGACCTAAAGGGATCAACACCATTCACAAACAAAATTCCAACAAATCATCATCCTAACACTTTCCATTCACCTTTGGTCTCCAAGTTGTAAGGATTCGTACTATCTGCCCCTAACCAAGATGGGTAGTCATCCCCAAGGCCTAAAAGATCAATGCCCTTGCTCCATAATCTCCATCACCCCCTTGGTCCCCAACGTCGTAAGGATTCATACTACATGTCCCTGCAAAGGATGCGTAGTCGTCCCCAAGTCCACAGGGATCAAGACCACTCACCAACCCAAACTCACAATACTCAAAATACAAAATAAAATAACAGTGGTTATCACCACTATTCAAAATCCTTGCTCAAAAAGAATTAATAGAAAATAAATAGTGATTTTCATCACTATATAGACGAGAAAATTTCTAAATCATTCAACCAACAAATATCCTGAGCTTGAATCCCTGGAATTCTCAGCATTCGAAAACCATCTAGGTGATCCTCATTACGAGTTTGGTTGACATCCTATCTGGCAATGGTGGTATCCTACCGGCATGACGATATGTCTGTCACATTCATTTTGCGTATGTGCAGACCAATGTTTGCATAAGGATGAGCTAGCTTATGGTATCTTGGATAACACCACAGATTAATCTAACTAAATACAACAAAGGAGTTAGTGGAGCTAATTAGGTGATCCTCAATACAGGTTCGGTTGAAAGCCCATTCGGCATCGGCGGTATCCCGACAAATACCACATAAATGAACTCAATTGCACACACGGGGATGTGAAATAGCTTGGTCAAAAACAAGTCCGATTCATACCTTGTTCAAAAGTCTTGTAAGATAAAGTACAGTCATGGCTAGTAAGTTAAAACCGTCCGAGTCTCGGAAAACCTTAGCTACATTTCTAAACCAAGCTGCGCTACTTTTCATCCTTACAATACCATCAGAAAATACAAAAAAAAAAAACCACATGTATACATACAAAGTCATGCATACACAATCACCTAAAGACAAAATAGCAGAGTTCTAAATAGTCTATTGTGCCATAGCCAAACATCACAAATTCTATCCATCAATTTCATTTCTGCATATCACATATAAATCAAAAACATTTGCATTCATCACAACATATGCATCCATCAAAATAAATCAACATATAACAATCGCATTCATCACAACATATGCATCCATCAAAATAAATCAACATACAACAATCGCATTTATCATACCATATGCATACATCAATATAAAGTAGCATGCATCCATCAACATCAATCATTATGCATAAAATCATGACATATATACAAAGAAAGAAAATAAAAACAACAAAAATATTGCAAAAATGCAACACAAAAACACAGCAATAAGCATTGCCGGACACAAGTGCTCTTGCAATTAACATCTTGGCATAGAAAATTGATGTCGGGGCTCAAATTGTCATTCTCCTACTTCCCCAAGAAGGCTACCATAGCCGGACCGCTCCACGGGAAGACGGGTTTTCGACAATTTCACCCCATTATGGCATCACCAAAAGGGTTAACACCCACCAAAAATAGGTCCAAATGTCGAGAAATTGCACATGATTAATGGTAAAACATCTAAAGGCACCCTAACTTAAGTCATCTTGGGTCAAGCGACTCATCGCTTTTCTCACGAAGGTCATTCCCTCATCGATTCGTCGCTTGAGGGGGTGGTCACACTTAGTCACCAATCAACAAGCACACACCCAATCAAAGCAATGACATGCATTCAAAGAATCATTGACAAAGACAATCATGCTCCTACTTGGGGCAGAAAACAAGCAATAATCACAAATCAATCAAATGCTTGGCATTTCGTGAATCATGAACACAAGGTTCCCCCTATGGACAAAAGGTTGTGCCCTTTGCCTAATCATGACTGATCAATGTCCAAGCTCAAGTCACACCTCACAAAAATAGGTTAATACTTGAAATTGAGTGCCTTAGCTCATCAGAAGCAAGGATTCAAGAATGCATGCCCTTTCCATACTTGGGGCATCAAAATTTGGTTAGGTTACCAAGAAACCCTAATCATTAGTGCTTTGGTTATCTATTTTTTCTCAGCACTACGTCACCCGTAGTGCTTCCCAAAAAGGGGCATCTGTAGACACCAAAACAGCACCAATCTGATTATGTGACAACAAACACTGATCGTATTGACACAAAGCCTTTAGGGTGGCCCTCAGAGGTCAAACAGTGGTCCTAGTCACTTACACAACAATTTTGGAAGGTACCAATCTGGTTACATATCCTCCAAGTTTGGTTCAAGTTTTTAACACAGGCAAAAATTGCTTTCAAACACTTAGGCAAGAAATTGTTTTTAAACACTTAAATGCTGCAAACGTTGCCTGTCATGATATCGCGACGGTCGCGATATCACGACAGTCGTGATGTCATGCTGTCACAATATCATGACAGTCGTGATATCGCATAGTCGCGAGGACGCACTGTCACGATATCATGATTGTCGCAAGGTCACGCAGTCGTGATATCATGACAGTCATGATATCATGATTGTTGCGACATCACGACAGTCATGATATCATGACAGTCGTGAGGTCGCACTGTGGCGATATCGCGACTGTCGTGTGATATCATGATAGTCGCGATATCGCGACAGTCACAAGGTCGCACTGTCGCGATATCGCGACTGTCGCGACCTCACGACTGTCGTGATATCATGACAGTCACGATATCGTGACAGTCATGATGTCGCAATGTCACGATATTGCGACAACTATCGCGATATCGTGACAGTCACGACGTCGCGATGTCGCGATATCGCGACAGCTCCCACCATGCACCCTATTTTCTCCTTAGCATCGCGATATCACGACGTTGCGATATCGCGATAGACTCCTGCATTTGCGCCTAGAATATTTTTAGCATTTCAAAGTAGACGTTAACCAATCAAACGCAAACATTAAAACATTAAAAGCAAACATTAAAGCGTTTAGAGGCAACATTAAAACCATCAGAGCAGACGTTAAACAAGTGGTAGCCGAGAACAGTCAGTTATTTGTGCTTGTTGTGCATGCGCGTGTAGGTGGGCAGATTGGCAGGTAGCGGACTGTCACAAGGGCAGTCAGGTAAGCCCTAGTCAAGGCAGAGTCTCCTCCCTTTTGAGAAGGCATGGCCACCACGTGGCATCCTTGCATGCCTCCTCCAAAGAGACCCCATGGGTCTATAAAACGGCGGACTTTCCCGCCTAGAAAAAAAGAGGTTGACAAGCATTTTTTAACGCAATGAAGTGCTGCTAAACCAGAGACCCGATTGCATCAGTTTTGATTCACCTTTTTCACATCCAGAATCTCTTTCGCAAGAGAGGTTGTTGGGTGGTTTTCGGAAGCGTGAATCCGAACCTTCAGACCCGACATTGGACATAGTAAACCATCAATTTGATGACAACTCTTTCTCCGAGATTTTGGGCCCATCCCTAGTGGATTGGTGTCGAAGTCGAGTTTTAATGGGGGTGGCCCGCTTGGGCACCCCACACACGTTCTTAGTTTCAGTTTAATTTATGTTGTTTAAATAGTTTACGTTTTCTGTTGGAATATATCCTGCACTACGCTGTATGTTTGAATGTATCTTGCATTACGTTTTATCGAATATTATCATGCTCTCACGGTTTCTATTATCCTACTAACTTGCAGGTAGCGACATCCAATTCGACAGCAGATTGGTCGACGGTTTTAATGACAGTGGCCATCTGGTGACGTTTTTCGATTTCTGTCATAGTTGCATAGAATTGTTTTGTTTCCCGATCTAATCAGTATTTTGCATGCATCTTTCATTAATTTCAAAAGAACAAACTTTCTCTATGTGCAACAGGTGCTACTAACGCTTTCTTTTATTTCTTTGAACGCAGGGAGAACAACAAGAAGCGAGGAGTCATCAGCAATAAGCGACGGCAACACTTTGGCCCGCCCGTATTACATGTGGGCATGCGAAAGGAGGAAGACTAAGTCACAATTGTAACAAAGACCCATTTAACGCTCCTAGCCCCTAAAAAGGGAGGAGATGTCTTTGTAACCGAGGATAAGAAAATTGAATAAAGAGGGTTGTGCTTTCATACATCTTTCTTTCATTTCCAATTTATCTCCTTTCTTTGTCTCGTGCATAGGATTAAAGTGTTATATTTTGTCTTATATTGCATAGTTATAGTTTTCCTTTTATTTCTGGAATCTCATGCTTTCACTTATTATATTTTTTTATTAGATATTTATGAAATCAAATATTTAATAACCAACATAATCTTCCAATGTAATTTTTGGATTTGTGCATAAATAAATTATACTTAAAACATGGAATCCAAACAAACTTTAATAAAATAAATCACTTCTAATTATCAACCTTATTAAATCAAAGATAGAACCAAAATACTTATTTATAAAATATTTTATTCATCCCAAATATAAAATCAACATTAAAATATTTGGAATTGAAATAAAGTAATAATGCTTAACCCTAAAATTGTAATATTTTCAAATCTTATAATTATAATCCATAGGGTTTTAATATAAAACTGATCTATGAACTGTGAATTTTGTACTTTGAAAATCAATTTCATAAATATATTTTTTCTCATATTATTTTCCTATTAAATATTTATGGGATAAAATATTTAGTAACAAATATAATCCTCTCAATGTAGGGTTTGGATCGGTAAATAAATAAAAAGGTATTTGAAGCATGAAATCCAAACAAATTTCAATAAAATATATCAACCCTTATTCTCAACTTTATTAAATAAAAGTTGAAACCAGAGTACTCATTTATCTTTTATATATTTATTTATTTAATTATTAAAACAATTTAACATTTAAATAATAAATTAACAATAACCTAGTATGAAATTTTAATTTTCATGAACATTGAACTAGGCTATGCAAACATAATTGAATATCAAATAAATAATCAAAATTTTTATAAAGAAGAAATATTATTCTATCTCGAAAAAATGCTACAGACATAAATAATCACAGAGACTTAAACCAAATCATTTCCCACCCGTATTCACACAATAGAAGAATGATTTGATGCAATCTTCAATGGAATTTTTAATTATTGAAAAATATACGAAACATTTTAATTATAATTCAAATAACAAAATGCTGCTTATTTGAATCCCTAAAACATTTTGATATAATCCAAATCTTAGAATAGAATATGTTTCTCTATAATTTCCAACTCTCTATAGCTCCTTTTTCCTTTCTTTTTCTCCTTCAACTTTCCTTCTCTCAAAAATGTCCGACACTCTCTTTGGTTTCTAATTCTCCATTTATAACTTGAGAAATTTGTTCCTCTTGATTAGTTTGCTCCGTTCCATCCATTTTTAAAAAATGAATTCTTGAAACCCTAATATCAATAAAGCCTTTTTCAATATACTTTAATAACCCTACACACCTGACAAATTTAATTAGAATATAAAACTATAAAATAAATTTTTTTTTTTTTTTATTTGTGGAAAACATCCCAAAAGGGATGCCACTTTCGGGTAAGACCCAAGGAGGCAGGGGTATCCATTCCACCAAAAATGCCTAGGACTCGGACCTGGCCTACCACCTTTGACATACTCAAGGAGCAAACAAACACACAAAACCAAATTAAAAATAAGTAAATAACAACAAAAATAATAAAAATAAATAAAAAACATGCTCCTTGAGTGTGTCAAAACCAAAAGCACAACCAAACACGCACAATAAGATAAAAGAAACCACAACACAAACCACATAGAAAAACACAAGAACCACATAACAAAACACAAACAAGACAAAAACAACAGAACACTACAAAGACATAACCCAAAAAAAACATGAAAAATAAACACAACCAAAACCTAAAAAATAAAATAAATAAAATAAAAATAAAAACAACCAACAACAGACAATAAACAAAAACAAAAAACATAGAAAACACTCACACATAAAAAAATGAAATAACACAAAAAAAGAGAAACCCAAGAACAAGAACGAAAAAAACACAAGAACAATAAAAAAAAACATAAAAAAAAAAAACAAAACAACAAAAACACAAGAACAACAAAAAACAACACAAAGAACACAAAAACAAAACAAAACAAAACAAAAGAACCCACCCACCTTAAAAAACTAAACAAAAAAACAAAGAAGACAAAAGAAAAAAAAAATGAACAAAACAATGACCTATCTAGACCAGAAGACTATTAATGCAAGAATCAACAGAGGAAACAAAATAAAGAATAGAATGAGCTAGGGAACTAAAAAAACTGAATGAACCAAAGAGAAAAAAAAAAAAAAAAAAGAAGAAACTAGGTACCTTCGAAACTGGAGCCATCCAAAGAAATGATAGAAAGAAGAGCTTCCCTAATTTGAGAAGCCCACCATATAGGAGGGTGGCCATAACAAGTAAGATCACCTTTGTCCAAAGCCCAATTAGCTAAAGCATCAGCACTCTTGTTTTGATCTTTGACCACATGATTGTAATCAACTTTCAAAAATCCCATCCGGATTAACTCGAATCTTCTCAATAATTCTTTTTATTCTCCAATCCACCTTATGATTCTTAGAAGGAGTCTTCAAGAGATTAATCATAAGTTGAGAGTCAGACTCAACTAACACCTTTTCCCATCCAACCTTAGTAGCCTCCTGAAGGCCTCTAAGGATACCATACCCCTCAGCAAGGTTATTGGAAAGAATACCCAAATTCTCAGAAAAAGTAAAAACTAGGGAGCCATCTGAAAGTCTACCAATTCCTCCCACACTGGCTTTTCCAGGGTTCCCTCTAGAGGCTCCATCAGTATTGACTTTTCCAAAATCCTTAGGAGGAGGTTGCCAATTTCTAGTCCTATCCATCTTACTAATACTCACATTCCCTTTAAGTTGGTTGCCCTTAGAAGGTTTAATCTTCAATCTTTGCATCACTTGATCCCATATTTGGTGGGAGTTTTGGGGGTGATTAAGGAGTTGATGGACCGATTCAACTAAGTTGGCTATGGTATTTTGCCAAATATAGTGAATATCCTTCCTATCTTGATTAAAAATTTGGTTGTTCCTTTCATTCCAAATATTCCAAAGAAGAATGGTAGAACCCATCCAAACTAATCGCCTAATAAAATGATCAACACCCTCTTGATTAGGCCAATCCCTCCAAAGTTGTTCAAAAGTGAAAAAATTGGACCATTGTAAGCCAAGTAAAGTTGCCATTCTCCTCCATAGCTCAGAGGCTAAAGTACACTCAATAAAAATATGGTTGATATTTTCTACATTCTCTTCACACATTTCACATCTAAAAGGGCCATGAAAACCACGCTTCATAAGTTGCTCACCAATAAGCACCCTACGATGCAATAAAATCCAATTAAAGAACCTCACCTTAGGCCAGAGCTTTTGAGCCCACAATTGAGAAAATATGTCAGAAGAATGGTTGGGATTATTATGGCATAAGGTCAAATAACCTTGAGCAACTGAATACTCACCCTTAGTAGTGTTGTTCCATCCAAAACAATCTTTTTCATGGGACCAAGAGAGGGATCTCATATGAAGGATGCCTTGGATATCTTGTCTTTGCCTTTCTGGGATTTGAATAGGCCAGTCCTCAATAGGGATCCAATATCTACCAACCTTTGAATTACCGAGTATGGTACCGACGAGTAATTAGCCACCTTTATCCAATTAGCTCGGTGAAGCTCCTCCATCCAAGGCCTCCAATCGGGAAACTGAGTTATCAAAGGCTTGTGACCATCCCAAGAATCTATCCAAAAATTTGCATGTTGACCATTATGAATGATCCAAAATAAATTTTTCTTTATCAAATCCTCACCAGTCTTAAGAACTGCTAAAATGGGAGAACCTTTGGTAGGAAGTTGATAGCGAACAAGGTCTTCAGGACTTTTGTTCTCAGCATATTTAGCACGGAGATTATTGGCCCAAAGAGCATTGGGGTTATGCAACATCCTCCAATATAATTTAGCAGCTAAAGCTTTGTTGTTATTAATTGAAGACCGAAATCCTAACCCCCTTCACTCTTAGGAAGACATAAAGTATCCCATTTCACCAAGGCCCATTTTCTTTTCTCCTTAGTACCACTCCAAAGGAAACGATGACTGATTTGATCCAATTCTCGAAGAAAAGCCTTTGGGATATTCAAAATGGAAGAAACATAAATAGGAATAGCTTGAAGGACTGATTTTACCAAGGTGATTCTACCCCCAGAAGAAAGCCACTTGTTGGTCCACTTTCCAATTTTCTTCTTGACTTTGTCCAACAACCAATTCCAATATTTATTTTTCTGCCTTTGAATATTTATGGGAATACCTAAATAAGTGATTGGAAGAGAGGTCTTCTTATATCTTAATTTATCCAAGACCATGGATTCTTGTCTAGCAAAGCAATGAAAGAAAATAACTTTAGATTTGTCTTCATTGATCAACCGCCCAATAGCCTTAGAAAAACAACTAATGATTTGCTTAATATTAGAAGCTTCCTTAACTGTAGCTTTACCTAAAAGGGTAGAGTCATCCACAAATTGAAGATGAGAGATAGGTCTAGCTCCATGAGCAATGGTAACTCCCTCAAGGGTTTTGTTTTCCCTCTTTTTGGTTATAGTCCTACCCAAGCATTCAGCAAGAATGATGAATAAATAAGGGGATAGCGGGTCACCTTGCCTAATACCTCTGGAAGCTGGGAAATACTGAGAAGGCCTGCCATTGATAAGAACTAAGTAGGAAACTAAAGAGATACATCCCATAATCCAATCCATCCAATCCTTAGAGAAACCAAATTGCCTCAAAACTTTGATAAGGAAGTGCCAATCCACTCTGTCATAAGCTTTGGATAAGTCTAACCGGATGAACATAGAAGGAGAATTTTGCATATCCATGGAATGGATGGCTTCCTGAGCAAGAACTATCTCATCTACTATTTGACGTCCTTCCACATATCCCCCTTGCTCTGGGGAAATAATCTTATGCAAAAGAGGCTTCAACCTTTTTGCCATGATTTTAGTAATAATTTTGAGAAGAACATTACATAAAGCAATAGGTCTAAAAGATGAGATATGATCAACCTCTTGAGCTTTTGGAACAAGAGTAATATAAGTTTTATTGATAACCTTCAAAATTTCTTTGGATTTCCTGGCTTCTTCCACCACCTCTAATAAATCAACATGAAGGATATCCCAGAACTCTTGGTAGAACTCAATAGGAAAACCATCGGGACCTGGGGTTTGCATTTTAAAAACTACTTGTTGAAGCTCATTGATAGTAATAGGAGAAGTCAAAATAGAGTTCTCCTCAGAAGTGATAAGAGAAGGGATTGCTTGAAGAACATTTTGTTGTGAAGTTGAGTCAAGAGGAGTAGAAGAAAAAAGATTGGAAAAGTAATCAACAACAATAGATTTCATGCCATCCCAAGTATAAACAACATCTCCAGAATCTGATTTTAAGGAAGAAATAAAGTTGTGAGATCTTCGAGCTAGAAGAGATTTGTGGAAGAAATTTGTGTTTTGATCTCCTTCTTTGAGCCATTGAATTCTAGATTTTTGCTTCCATAAGATTTCTTCTCTTTTTTCCCATTCCTCTAACTGAGTTGTGAGTTTAATTTCATCTGCACTTCTCTTCTCTGTGAGGCCATCTAAACGGATTTTCTTATTCAAATTTTCAATATGAGCAATAACTTCATGTTTTTTTTTATGAACATCCCCAAACTCTTTCCAGTTCCAAGTCTTGATTTTGGATTTAATGTATTGCAATATTTTGGAAAAATAGAACATCTTAGTCCCATGCCTAGGTTTACCTTCCTTCCACCATTGTTGCACACGAGGTCTGAAGGAAATGTCTCTAAGCCACATTAATTGAAAATGAAAAGGAGAGAAACTCACATTGGTTTTCCACATTTCCACCATGATCGGCCAATGATCCGAACCAACATTATTAAGAGTCTTCACTTTAGGAATGTGACCATGGATTAAGAAATTTTTAGAGAGCAAAAACCTATCCAATCTCTCCATTATACAAGCTAAGCCTTGCCTTCTGTTAGACCAAGTCATAAGGCCATTATCTAGTTGGATATCCACAAGATGGAGGTTTGCAATATATTCGCTCATGAGGTCAGTGCTTTTGTCCAAATTTCTATTTCCCCCAATTTTCTCATCCAGAGAGAGGATGGTATTGAAATATCCTCCGATCAAGATCCAAGCTTTAGGAAAATGAGAGATAATATGAGTAATATCCTTCCACTGTCTTCTTTTTTCCTCCAAAGAAGTCGGGGCATAAATAGTAATGCAGAGCATAATCTGGTTGGAATGTCTACTTTGAATAGCTATAGCCAATAAACCCCAACTGCCAACCATATGGTGAATAACTACCTCTTTTGGGTCCCAAAGACAAGCAATGCCACCCGAAGTCCCTTGGGAACTGAGGGAAACCACTTTTCCAACTAGCCAAATTTTACTGGCAATTAAGTCCATATCCTCCATTGACATCTTTGTTTCTTGAAGGAAAACAAGATGTGGATGATTTATCTGAATCATTCTTCTAATTTCATTTTGTTTTGAAAGACTCCCTTTGAGTCCTCTAATATTCCAAGTGATGATCTTCATTAATACCAGGGCTAAAAATGTTGGGAAGGGCATTAATCTTACCTTCCTCTACAAGCTTTTCACCTTCTTTTACCATATGATATTGATTGGTCTTGCGACCTACTTTTTGATTAGAATCCATCTTCAATTTTTTTTTCCCTCTTTCTTGACTTATTCCAATTGAATCCGAGATGGCTTCTAACCTTGAAGAATGCTCATACATAGCCAAAATTTTACTAGATGGTTCAATGGAGTCTATATTGGGACCCGCATTATTTGAAGTTAAATATTGTTTTTCTTGTGTAAATTTTCTCCTTTTTTTCTCGTTGAAAACCTTTGATTTGTTGGTTTGTCTCTGAGTTCTTTCCTTCATATTTAAATTGTGTTTCTAAGATTTCAGTTTCCATTATTTCCTCTTCCTCACTTGGGACATCATTTGTGGAAAGGATTTCAAACATATTAGCAAATGACTTTGATTGATCCTTCATTACTAGTTTTTTCTGAGTGTTCTTCTTCTTAGGTATTTGGAAACCTGTTGAGTTTATATCTTCTTTCTTTTGATCAGGAATTTTATTTGGGCAAGCACTGGCCAAATGACCATATTCATGGAAAATTCTACAACAAAAAGGAATTTTCTTTTGTGCAGCAAGGTATGGTTTTCACTTTTCACTTTTCTTTTATGCAGCAAATTGGAAGCCGTTGTCACTCAAGTTCACAGTATGATCTGTTGAAAGATAAATTTCTAACCCATATTGTATCCCCTGCAACATTTCCTGCTAAAATATTGAGCATAAACCACAAAAATATTGGTTGTTAGGGCCCAAAGGCCCTAAAAACCAACCTCTGGAGCTGCTTGCACTCAAACCAGATGAAACCCTTGCATAGTCGCTTGCCAAGTATATCATTCACACATAGGGATTCTATAGGATCTGTGTTGTTCCAAATGATATGAAAATTGGTGGAGACGTTCTAGGGTTTTTTAGGCATCTACCCTCAAAATTTTAGCTCAATCCGAGTTCGAATGAGTAAGATATGGCCAAAACAAGTTTGAAAATTTGGGCAGTCCTGCAAAAAACGTCTAGAGTTCCATCTCAATGTGTTTTATGCTACAATAGTGACGAAGCAATTGATCACTTGATTTTTGAGTGCCCATTCACATACTAGATCTGGGAGAGATGGTTTTTATATTATAAAATTTAAGTTAATGGTGATTTGAATCGAATTAATATTTCTAAAAAAATTATGAAATAACCTTCTTAAATATAATTAAATTATAAATTTATAAACTTTATAATTTAATTAATTAATTTATAACATAACCATTATGACTATATTAAATTATAAAGTTATAAAAATTTATAATTTAATTAATTTAAAACAATGAACAATTTTAAATATATTAAATTATAAAGTTATAAAACTTTATAATTTAATTAATTTAAAACATGACATAACTAAACATAATATACGAACAAACATATACATAACACCATACACTAAAAAAATAATCTATAAAGAATTAAACCTACAAAACACATTATATTATGACACAACATAATATAAACCACATAAAACATGATGAATTTAATCAATTACAACACAACAACATAAGGACATTAGGAACCGCTAGGTAATGAAACAAAAATTTGATGACAAAATATTTATAAAATAGTATGTAAAATGCTTATGCATCCTCATCATTAGACGGATGAATAACCTAACAAAAAAACACCACATTCAAACTAACACAAAACAAAACGATAAATAAAACACAAAACACATGATACCTAACCAATAAACACCACATTATAAAAAAAAATAACAAACCCTAAAACATAACCATAAACAAATACATGAACATCAAAATTTACTCGAAATGACTTTAAAAACATAAATGAAAGAGACTTGGTGAGCACATGGGGAATTCAAAGATGTATTTTTTATTATCCAAATGGAAACCAAACCTTTTGATGATGCACATTGCTATGACACCATTTTGAGAACTGATATTTTTATGATGGTAATTGCAAAAAATGAATTTCAAGCAATGATTTGGAAACAAATTTTTAAGTTTTCAAGGGGGTCTCCAATTTTTGGGGTCATTGTGAAGGACATCACAACATTGGTGACTCTACTGGTAAATGTCCCTGGACATTTTGGATTCAAACAATAAACTTTGAAAACAAAAAATACCCAAATATTAGAATTACAAGCATTAATAAGTATCCAGAGAATGAGAATAGAAAAATTCAAACATGAACTACCATAATTATTCAATAATCAGCTTAGTGTGTGCGAAGTAATTCATTCGTTATCACCTGAAACCATTCAACATTCCATCGCCAGTTTTACATTTCAGGCTATGAATAATTCCTCTTTGAAAGTAATTATAGCTCTTGCTTGAAGCTTAGTGTCTATAGCTCCAATGACAGTAATTCATTCCTTATCTAGATCTAAAAAGAAGCTTAGTGTCTATAGCTCCAATGAAGGTTATTTAGTTCTAGATGATAGATTTATCATTATCGTTCTGGCATGAATTTTCTCTAGACCTTGCTTCACTTCTAGTCGAGCATCTATAGCTCCAATGAAGGTTATCTTGGCTTTTTTTTTTAGTAATATATTTGAATCTATTTCTAAATCTATTTTTTTTATATCATTCTGACTTTTTATATCATTCTTTATTTTATCTCACCCTTTTTTTACATATATTAGAATGGTACTTTGCAACAAATCCACATGCCAGATGGGTTAGATATGAGGTATGGCTGAAAAGATTTTATAAGATATTTCACCCTAATTTGGAAAACCAATGACTTCACGCATCCCAATTCAAACAATATACTTCAATGTGTTTTATGGTACTCGTGGAGCTTCTGCACTACAATTATGATTTTTCATATTTACCCTATCTTAGTTCACATTCATGAGGACATAAACCAATCTCATTTTCCTTTTTCTCCAAGCTTCATGGGTTTTCAGAATAGGTAACTTAATCCTATTTAGTCCAGGATAAAAAAAATTAGACACGAACGACAACTGAACAATATCTCAATCAAAAATACCTTACTTTTGAAATACTCAACTAAAATTGATGCTAATTTGTATCATATCCAAGTTATGAAACTCTCACAAAATCTGGAAAAGTCAATTTGTTGTTGTACTCAACTAACCACAACAAAATGTGACAACATTTAACAACAAAACAAAAGAAAAATCAACAACATCACACATTAACACATCAACAAAATAACTAACTAACAAACTCACAAAACAACAAACTGTACAAAATACAAAACAAGAAAACAAAATCCAAAAGACTATTTACAAAAATATACATTATGTACAAGACACTACCAAATTTTTGCCATCATTTTTCTGGATCCCAAATACGATTAGCATAATTTAGAAAACATATATGATTACATGCCTGACAAGTTTTATAAGAATCCAATAAAAATAATATTAGACAAAAAATAGAAATTCTCATTGTGCCTATTTCATCCCACTGATTTGATTCAAAATTATAAGCAATTCCATGCTTAAGATTTGATTTATTAAACTTAAAAGTGAAAACATGATTTTAAATTATCCTTTGATTATTCAAAATATGTGAATTTCACAATTTGCTTCATAATTTAGAACTAGGCTCCTCTTTTCAAATAAGATATTTTACAAATAAGAACCTATTTCTAAAAATTTCATATTCAAGTTACTTTCAAAGTTTTTAAAGCAATCACAATCATTCAAGAATTGACAAGCATCTAGGACATTTGGTATAAGAAGATCATTAAAAAATTGCACCCTAGATTCACTAGTTGATTTCTCATGAATTTGATTAAGCATTTAAAACATATTTTCATTCATTTCATTTATGGTAAAAATTTTAGAAGCTATCTCCAACTTCTTGTTAACAACATTTGACATTTCATCATTGATAGCATTAGCATCCAAAAACTTATCATGCAACCCATTACCTAAAAAATTTGTAACCAATGAGAAAGGTGAAGATTTTACCTCGTCATCTATACTCAACACATCATTATTAGCATTTACCAAGATTTGAAGAGCATTTGTCACTTTTTACTTTTATTCATTGTCTCCATCACGATCACCTTGTTGTTATTCATCTTCATCAAATACCATTTCTTCATTTTCAATTTCATCAAGGTGTTCAATAAATTCATCTTCAAAGTGATTCAATTTTGGAACCTTCTCTATTTCTGCAATTGGCATGTCATTTTCTAATTGTGTAGGAATTGTGAAATCTTCTTTTGAAATAGAAGTTTCAACATCCTTCATATCAAGTGAAATAGAAATTTTATTAGTAGAAGTATGAGAAAACAATGATTTACCATACATACCCCATCCATTATAATAATTATCTTCGAAATCAAAGGGATAAGATTTTATCATGGCTTTAGAAAACATGTGATTCTTTGATTGTATAGGAGTTGTAGACTCTTCATGTAAGATATCAATTTTAGCATCCTACATATTAGATGAAGAACAATTATTATCAGTAGGCATAAAATAAAATCATTCATCATATCTTCCCCAACCATTATAAAATATATATTTTATAGTTAAAGGGTGAGGTTCAACCATATATTTTGTGCAAACTTCATATAGGTCTATAATTTCCTTTTCAAATTCACCCTTATCAATCACCTGATATGAAGACTACTGATTTCTTGTTGGATGAGCATTGTAGAATACTTAAGTGACATAGGGATTTCAATTTCCTGCACATCATCTGAGATAAGAAATCCTTTGGAACTTGTGAATAAAGTTAATAATTCTTCTTCATGATCTGAAATAACAAAATCATTATCTTTCTGAAGCACTTGGTGACATTCCATATTTTCTTTCATACCATATTTGGATTCACTTTTAGACTCACCTTATTCAATAAAGAATTCATCTTCATTTTCAAACAATTCATCTTCCTCAAACAATAAGATTTTAGGATCATTCATTTGAACCATCACCGTCGAGGTATTATTTTTTTGTAATCCTTTGCAATCTTCAACGAAATCACATATATGATCATTCAATTATTTAACATTACTTGTTTGAACATCACATCCATTATCCTCCTGAAACAAATGATGAAAATCTATCATTTCTTCTATATATTCTTCAGATAAATTTTCAAATTTATTTTATTTAATTTCAAAAAAATTATCTTTCTCAAATTCATTCTCCTCAATTTCAAAGAATTCATCTTCCTGAGATTCATATTTTCATAAGACAAGGGTTTCTTAAGTGGGATTGATTTTTGTATTTTTTTTTATAAGATCATCCCAATACTCTTTTGTGAATAATGGCTCTAAATCAGTTTCTACATTTTGATCAACTTGATCATCACAATGTTCATTGATGGGTATTGACTCTAAAACCTGCACCTCATTCTCAAAATCTATGGTGGTTGTGACATCTAAACTATCAATTTCAACCTGACTCATTTGTGATATTTGATTATGAGTTTTAGGTCTAAGTATGTATAGTTATTCCATATTAACACCTTGAGAAATCAACTGATGTTCAAATGTTATTGGCTCATTGTAAGCTCTAGGTAATGATGTAATTTTAAGACCTTTCCCCAAAAAAATAGATGTAACGTGATCTAAGACACCCATGTATATTTGAGTAGCTCTTTCTTCTGAAATGATATAATGCATCCCCACCTCAATATACAACCTATGGAATTTATCATTAAATGATCTCATGGGTTCGTTAATTTTTTTACGAATGGAGATAAATTGATTTAACATCATAAATGGGTCATCCAACTTTCCAAAATATTTAAGAAATACTTTTTCTAGTTTAACCCAAGAAGTAGCAGACCTTATAGGTAATTGTATGTACCACTTAAGCTCAACCTCATCCAATGGGTATGAAAATAATATGCAAGGAACATCTCCCTACATGAGATGCAAATGAATTAATGCACTCTTGTATCTCTGAATATGGTCCTTGGCTTTATCCAAATCATACCTAAATCTGGGTAAACAAACTTCTACACCTTCAAGAATTTGATGAATATGAATGTTTAAACTGCTATAATAATCAACTATCCAAGAAGACATCATTTCCTTTACCGAAGTAGGTGATGCCATTAGCGAACTTTAAAGGACAGTTTTAATGCCAATATTATTAGTCAAAGCAATATATTTTTCAAATAAGCATAAAATGACTAATAATTAATCAAAAGATATCCATCAATTAAACCTTGGCATTAAATAAATTCCTTCAATTTGCAAATTTTTTTAAACTACGATTTAAATGAATATGAATTAAAATTGAATATTTACCTTTCATGCCCTCCTCCTAGCACCAATTTGTTGAGGTGTGATTTTTTCCAGTCACAAAACCACCCAACAAACTCAGAATTATGATTCTCTCTTGCAAAGAATATTATATATCTCCAAGGTTCTTATGTTATATCTAATATTTCATATATATACATCAATGAGTACTTGAATAACTCTTGGATTTGCGAACTATAGTTTACAAGGGGTCTGGAATTAGGGAAATGATTTCAAGTTTATTATGTATAACATGCTTTTAACCAAATTCTATTATCCAAATGATAAAGTAAATCTACCTTATGATTAATATCTATTGATGCAAACTTAACCATACCATTGATTAAAATGCTTTCAAAACTAATTTGAAATAACAATTTACCTTCGCATTTTAATTAAAGTGAAATTTCAATTACCTTATAAAAATTAAAGTGTGTGGAATTTCAAAATAATGATATAAGCCCTGATTATAAATATTCACCTTTAAAACCTATGGTTTAATCAATGAATATATTTTATTAATGTCCAATATAAAATTAACAGTGAACTATTTGAGATAATGAATAAAAATAAAAATGTTTAACGCTAAAATCATAAGGTTTTAAAATCCTTATTAATCATAAATTCACAGGGTTTGCTATAAAGATTATTTATAAACTGTGAGTTCTATGAATTAAAATCAAGTTCATAAATGTACTTCCTTATTATATTTGTTTATTAGATATTTATGAAATAAAATATTTAATAACCAACATAATATTCCAATGTAATGTTTGGATTTGTGCATAAATAAATTATACTTAAAAATGAAATTCAAAAAAACTTTAATAAAATAAATCACTTATAATTCTCAAAACATTTACAAAACATTTTATTTATCCCAAATACTTATTTACAAAACATTTTATTTATCCCAAATATAAAATCAACATTAAAATATTTGGAATTGAAATAAAGTAATAATGTTTAACCCTAAAATTATAATATTTTCAAATCTTATAATTATAATCCATAGGGTTTTAATATAAACTGATCTATGAACTTTGAATTTTATACTTTGAAAATCAAGTTCATAAACATGTTTTTTCTCATATTATTTTCCTATTAAATATTTATGGCATAAAATATTTAATAACAAATATAATCCTCTCAATGTAGGGTTTGGATCGGTAAATAAATAAACTGGTATTTGAATCATGAAATCCAAATAAATTTCAATAAAATATATCAACCCTAATTCTCAACTTTATTAAATAAAAGTTGAAACCAAAGTACTCATTTATATTTTATATATTTATTTATTTAACTATTAAAACAATTTAACGTTTAAATAATAAATTAACAATAACCTAGTATGAAATTTTAATTTTCATGAACATTGAACTAGGCTATGCAAACATAATTGAATATCAAATAAATAATCAAAATTTTTATAAAGAAGAAATATTATTCTATCTCGGACAAATGCTACAGACAGAAATAATCATAGAGACTTAAACCAAATCATTACCCCCCTGTATTCACACAATAGAATAATGATTTGATGCAATCTTCCATAGAATTTTTAATTATTGAAAACTATACCAAACATTTTAATTATAATTAAAATACCAAAATGATGCTTATTTGAATCCCTAAAACATTTTGATATAATCCAAAATATTACAATAGAATCAGTTTCTCTGTAATTTCCAATTCTCTGTAGCTCTTTTTTCCTTTCTTTTGCTCCTTAAACTTTCCTTCTCTCCAAAATGTTTGACCCTCTCTTTGGTTTCTAATATACTTTAATAACCCTGCACACCCCACAAATTTAATTAGAATATAAAACATTTATGAAATAAAGTTCTTAAATATAATTAAATTATAAAGTTATAAAACTTTATAATTTAATTAATTTATTTATAACATAACCATTCTAACTATATTAAATTATAAAGTTATAAAACTTTATAATTTAATTAATTTAAAACATGACATAACTAAACATAACATACGAACAAACATATACATAACACCATACACTAACAAAATAATCTATAAATAATTAAACCTACAAAACACATTATATTATGACACAAAATATTATAAACCACATAAAACATGATGAATTTAATCAATCACAACAAAACAACACAAGGACATTAGGAAACCCTTAGGTAATGAAACAAAAAATTGATGAAAAATTATTTATAAAATAGTATGTAAAATGCTTATACATGCTCATCATCAGATGGATGAATAACCTAACAAAAAAATACCACATTCAAACTAACATAAAACAAAACGATAAATAAAACACATAACACATGACACCTAACCAATAAACACCACATTATAAAAAAAAATAACAAACCCTAAAATATAACCATAAACAAATAAATGAACATCAAAATTTACTCCAAATTACTTTAAAAACATAAATGAAAGAGACTTGGTGAGCACATGGTGAATTCAACGGTGTATTTTTTACTATCCAAATGGAAACCAACCCTTTTGATAATGCACATTGTTATAACACCATTTTGAGAAGTGATATTTTTATGATGGTAACTGCAAAAAATGAATTTCAAGCAAGATTTGGAAACAAAATTTTAAAATTTCAAGTGGGTCCCCAATTTTTGGGGTCATTGTGAAGGATGTCACAACAATTACTCCCATCGAAATATGGGAAGGTGACTTACTCCAGTAATTTTATGATAATGTGCATTACTCTAATATTTGATGACAAGGTGCTTTTATCCCATATTATGATAGAAGGACATCTCATTCCGATCGACTGAGTAAAATACGATTGACTCCACGTAATTAGAATGAGGCACCTAAGTCCACAATCATATGGCACCTAAATTCCAATCACATGGTGCCTAAATCTTGTTAACCGATAAACATGATAGTTGTCATGTTTTTAGATGAAATAGAGTAATTACTGCCCAATGGTAAAACGTGAGTGATGACAATGAGATAAGACCAAAATCCATTTGATTTAATTGGACCGTAGAATTTGTTTTGAATACACTGAATTTTCCTAATTTGAATTGTTGTTATTGTAATCACGTTTCTAGTAGAGATTTGTTATTGTAGAAACAATCTAAATATTGGAAAAGATAATCCTATGCGATATATAAACACATAGGATTTATCTAAGAAGGGGATGAAAAATAGCAAAAGAACATGACTATAATGTAATTATATTTATGCAATAAAATTCATTCAAAGTTTTGGCATACATATTTAACCATGTGGAATCTACTAGATCTTGGGCCCACTCTTCGCTAGTATTACCCCCCCTCCTTTACTTTCCTATAATTTTATTTTAGTTCTATTTCTATTTTTCCTATATTTTATTACTTTTTGTATTTTGGTTATTTACTACCTTCTTTAAATTCTTCAAGTGTGGTGTAATTTTATTTCGTGTAATTTATTTTCCAAATATTAAGTGATTTGGTTTGAATTAATGTTATACAACAACACCCCAAAAACTATAGAATGTAGTGGATTCATATCAAAGTTGTTGTAGTACATCACAAGTTTATGAGCATCCTTGGATTGACAATTAAGTGAAAGTGCTGTGACATCTTGAGTATAATTTAATCAATATTTTTTCACCAACACTAGGGATACTATTTCACTAGCTCTAGGTGAAATATTTCCTACAAATATTAACATTTTTTTAGCCTAGATGGCCACCTAAAATATTTGGGGAAACCTTTTCATTGTATTGTTGGATTTATAGACTATATATAAGTTTAGGGCTAGAACATAGTACATGTATGCTTTTTCTTGAGATGGTCTCACCTCTCTAGGAATAATATCCCATAAATTTTGAATTTTATGTTTAAGTCTATGAGTTTTTCTAGAAATATATTTTGATATATGAGAATTATGTATCTCAAATACATAACTTTGATCATCAAAAATTAAAATGGGAGCTTTACCCAAGTCTTACCAAGCCTTAACACTATGGTCCTTCAAAAATTTGTACCATTGCAAGGTTTTTTCTTGAAAATATTGAGCTAGGAGACTGACCATAATATCTTCAAAATAAATACTATACACCATGTCTAGTGATTCTACATCTAGGTGATGCTTGTAAGTAGTTTTTCTAGTGTCATCATAAATAAAAATATTTAAGTGTGTCAGTTGTGATTTCATAACAAGGTAGGAGGTCAAGTGGTCTAACATTTTTCCAAGATACATATATTTTTGCTACCATGGATCTAAAAATAATTCTACTTTTCTAAAAAGGTTGTTTGGTAAATGCATATTATACTATCTAGGAATTTTGGACGTTTCACCATTTTATTCTAAGTATGTTGTGCCAGTGAATTCACCATTTTATTTATATTCTCAAGTTAACATAGTCACTAGGTGAACATACAATCTTCACAAGTGAGGTCATGTTTTTTCACTAAAATATTAATTCCTCTAGGTGGGTGTGCCAGTAATAATATAAGCATGCTAGATAACTTCTTATGGGATTTGATCTTATCAAAATAGTGTTACCTATTCAGTGAAAATGAAACTATTGGGCGAATGCCAATAACTTACTATTGGTTTCAAAATCTCCCTAACTTGATGATAAGGTCAATGTGCTCCGTTAATATTTTGACCAAGAGATTGGAAGACTCAAAAGAAAGATATTTTTGAGTTAGCCTTTAGCGAATACTAGTTTATTTACCTAACTAATTTATCTAAATGGGGATGTAAAATAACAAAAGAAATAAGAAGGGCTAGAGAGATTTTCTAGAAGATCGTATAGATTTGGAAACATCAAGAGAAATAGTATAGAGAGTCTCGTAATACAAAATTAAATTAAACACATAACAAAACAACATATGCCCCTTATGCATTCTAAAAATTTATCATTAAGAATATTTAAGTTATGCTAAATCATTCTAGAACTATAATGTAAATCCAAGAAAAATATAGAATGTAGAATAATTGTAGTAGAATATTTGTTCAAATATTTAACTAAAAATCAATAGCATACAATAAGACATGCATACATGTTTTTGCACAAGAAATTAGTAGGATTCCAGACAAAAATCCAATTCCCATTCAAAAAATAGTATAGTCCTCAATCAATACAATCATACCAATTGTAAACGTCAAAGAGCCAATCCCTAGAATGACCTACATTCTAGTATTTATATATATTTGCAATGTATTAAATTATCTAAGAATGATTTCTATTGGAGAATATTGTAGAGTTTAAAGTAGGCATAGGGAGTTTCTATCACATTCATATTAGCTATGATTAACCACTTTAGATATGCTTTCTTAATGTGTTTGATGTAAATTTTCATTGTGAGTCTAGTTTGTATGTTGCATCATCAAATTATAACCTTTGGTTGAAAATCCATTTCTTTCTATTATGTATGGCTAGTTTATAAGTGGTAGATGTGCAATGTTGAGAACTTTGGCTATTGATATTTTTTTTATAGATATCTATTAATAGGGATGATTTGAAATCATTTGGGCATGTTAGCCATTCATCACTATCAAATTATGGCTTTGAATACACGTTTCATATTTTTTTCTCATGTCAAGCCTTTGAACCTTCTATACACAAATATTAGATAATATACATAATTTACTATTAGATATATATATATATATATATATATATATATATATATATATATATATATATATATATATATATATTTCATAAAACATACATTCTATAATAATAATGTCGTATAATATGTTAGAAATCCATGCATAAATATGAGCATTTTTGGTGCTCATCAAATGCCAAAAATAAGGAAGCTGAGGTAGGGGAACTTTCATCCACCTCTGCCAGAAAAATTGATGAAAAATAGGACACAAATTTTTAATAGAACCCTCTATAATTGAGGTCCCAGAAGATGAGGCTAAGCCATCAACTAACAAAAATAGCAACCTAAAGAGGATATGGAGCATGGAGCCAAGGTAGAAATAATATAATATTAGTAATCGACACACTTTATGGATAAATCAGTAGGCAATTCACCTATCAAAACACTAGTGGTTGAGCAGGAAGTGCTAGAAATACCTACTGAAGAAACACTAATATCTAAGAAAGTAGATGAAAAGATACCCATTGAGGCAAAACTAGAGGATCAAGCACCTAAAAATGCTAGCATCATAGAAATGACACTGCCTACACCTGAAGGTAAAGCTCCCCCTTAAACAACAACCCTGGATCATTCAATTCAACTAAGATCTAGGAAGAAAGTGACCAAGGCACCATAGAAGAAATCAACTAGAGTATCCTGGCAGAAGCCTAGGACTAGGGCACCATATTAGAAGCCTAGAACCAAGGCCAAAGCTACAGAAACACATATCCAACAAAATCCTAACTCATATGAGGAATGGGTTGGTTCTCTAAAGGATGTTTCTAGGCAACATGAGTAGTTTGACAAGCTCCAAGAAGGGCTTAAGGAGGGAAAGAGGGTAATAAAAGCCTTCAAAATGGTGACTAGAGATACTAGAATTAACATTAATCCTACCTCTGAGAAACAATTCTCGGATATGTATGGGTATTTTGCAGATCAACCATCTAAAATGATAAGATACCTATAGGATATGGAGGCATTTTTCCTAGAGACAACTATATCCAAGGATAAAGTAGCTAGTAAGAATCCAATTTCTAAAGGTAGTACAAAATCACCTAGCTTAGACGATGCTAATATCTCTCCTAAAGTATCCTAATTGCACAAGGTCAAAGTTATGGATGAATCTCGAATCGCTTTCAGGAAAAAACCAAATATTCTAGACATAGATCCCGTACCTCAATATCACTAGCTTTGGGAGGCACAACATGCATTCCATAAAGAGACCACTAATTTTACAAGATACTACATGAAGAAAAAATTAGGATAAAAAATATATGTCACAAAGCCATCAAGCACAAGAGTTGGGCCTAGTAGAATAGTTAGGCGTAGCCCATGACAACATATGCTACAACAAGAGGCTAATGCCCCTTAGACTACTAAGAAGTGGAAGCTCAAGGATAAATAAAGAGACAAGGCTACTAGAAAGAAGAGGAAGCAATGGAATAAATCTTACTGGGAGGCTGTAGAAAAAATTGTGGACTACCAATACAAAGTGCCATAAGGATGTGATAATTCTTAGGCGTAGGGGGATGATGAGCACCAGAATTGCTCATATTTTACATATATTTATAATAATTTATGCGACATTATTATATTAGATTTATACTTTTTATGAATATTTATATGTATTTAATGGTAAGTTGTATATATTACCTAACTTGTGTGAAAAGTATGCTTTGTGTGTAGATTTGATTATTTTCATTGTTTTCTGCATTAACTACATCAAGGTCCCACTTGGACCTAGCTTAATTTGTGTTACAAAAGAGTTAAATGCATACTAAGGAGTACAAACCTGGAATAAAAAGGTGCCTTCCTCACATATCTCGTTGGGAAGGTACCTTACTCTCATCTTTCAATGGTAAGGTACCTTACCATTGAGGTGTGATTTTTTCCAGTCACAAAACCACCCGAAAAAATCAGAATTATGATTTTGTCTTGTAAAGAATATTATATATCTCTAAGGTCCTTATGTTATATCTAACATCTCATATATATACATAAATGGGTACATGAATAACTCTTGGATTTTTGAACTATTGTTTACAAGGGGCCTGGAATTAGGTAAATGATTTCAAGTTTATCATGTATAACATGCTTTTCACCAAATTCTATTATCCAAATGATAAAGTAAATATACCTTATGATTAAGATCTATTGATGTAAACTTAACAATACCATTGATTAAAATGCTTTCAAAACTAATTTGAAATAACAATTTACCTTAGCATTTTAATTAATGTGAAATTTCAATTACCGTAATAAAAATTAAAATATGTTAAATTTCAAAATGATGATATAAACCCTGATTATAAATATTCACCTTTAAAACCTACGGTTTAATAAATGAATAGATTTTATTCATCTCCAATATAAAATTAACATTGAACTATTTGAGATAATGAATAAAAATAAAAATGTTTAACCCTAAATCATAAGGTTTTAAAATCCTTTTTAATGATAAATTCATAGGGTTTGCTATAAATATTATTTATGAACTGTGAGTTCTATGATTTAAATTCAAGTTCATAAATGTACTTCCTTATTATATTTTTTTATTAAATATTTATGAAATCAAATATTTAATAACCAACATAATCTTCCCATTTAATGTTTGGATTTGTACATAAATAAATTTTACTTAAAACATGAAATCCAAACAAACTTTAATAAAATAAATCACTTCTAATTCTGAAACTTATTAAATAAAAGTTATAACCAGAATACTTATTTATAAAACATTTTATTCATCCTAAATATAAAATCAACATTAAAATTTTTGGAATTGAAATAAAGTAATAATGTTTAACCCTAAAATTGTAAAATTTTCAAATCTTATAATTATAATACATAGGGTTTTAATATAAAATTGATCTATGAACTTTGAATTTTATGCTTTGAAAATAAAGTTCATAAATATGGTTTTTATCATTTTATTTTCCTATTAAATGTTTATGGAATAAAAAATTTAATAACAAATATAATACTCTCAATGTAGGGTTTGCATCGGTAAATATATGAAACGGTATTTGAATCATGAAATCCAAACAAATTTCAATAAAAGATATCAACCCTAATTCTCAAATTTATTAAATAAAAGTTGAAAACAAAGTACTCATTTATATTTTATATATTTATTTATTTAAATATTAAAACAATTTAACATTTAAATAATAAATTAACAATAACCTAGTACGAAATTTTAATTTTCATGAACATTTAACTAGGCAATGCAAAAATAATTGAATATCAAATAAATAATCAAAAGTTTTATAAATAAGAAATATTATTCTATCTCGGACAAATGCTACAGACAAAAAATAATCACAGAGACTTAAACCAAATAATTGCCCACCTGTATTCACACAATAGAACAATGATATGATGCAATCTTCCATGAAATTTTTAATTATTGAAAACTATACCAAACATTTTAATTATAATTCAAATACCAAAATGATGCTTATTTGAATCCCTAAAACATTTTGATATAATAAAAAATCTTACAATAGAATTTGTTTCTCTATAATTTCCAACTCTTTGTAGCTCCTTTTTCCTTTCTTTTGCTCCTTCAACTTTCCTTCTCTCCAAAATTTCTAACCCTCTCTTTGGTTTCTAATTCTCCATTTATAACTTGAGAAATTCGTTCCTCTTGATTATTTTTCTCCGTTCCGTCCATTTAGAAAAAGAAACGAATTCATGAAACCCTAATATCAATAAAGCCTTTTTCAATATTCTTTAATAATCCTGCACACCCGAAAAATTTAATTAGAATATAAAATATTTATGAAATAACCTTATTAAATATAATTAAATTATAAAGTTATAAAACTTTATAATTTAATTAATTAATTTATAACATAACCATTCTAACTATATTAAATTATAAAGTTATAAAACTTTAAAATTTTAATAATTTAAAACATGACATAACTAAACATAACATACAAACAAAGATATACATAACACCACACACTAAAAAAATAATCTATAAAGAATTAAAACTACAAAACACATTATATCACGACACAACATAAAATAAACCACATAAAAATGATGAATTTAATCAATCACAACACAACACAAGGACATTAGGAAACCCTTAGGTAATGAGACAAAAATCTGATGACAAAATATTTATAAAATAGTATGTAAAATGCTTATGCATGCTCATCATCAGATGGATGAATAACCTAACAAAAAAATACCACATTCAAACTAACATAAAACAAAACGATAAATAAAACACATAACACATTATACCTAACCAATAAAAACCACAATATAAAAAAAAATAACAAACCCTAAAACATAACCATAAACAAATACATGAACATAAAAATTTACTCAAAATGAATTTGGAAACATAAATGAAAGAGACTTGTTGAGCACATGGTAAATTCAATGGTGTATGTTTTACTATCCAAATGAAAACCAAACCTTTTGATAATGCACATTGCTATGACACCATTTTAAGAATTGATATTTTTATGATGGTAACCATGAAAAATGAATTTCACGCAATGATTTGGAAACAAAATTTAAATTTTTCAAGTGGGTCCCCAATTTTTGGGGTTGTTGTGAAGGACGTCACAACACTTACTCCCATCAAAAAATGGGAAGGTGACTTACTCCAATATTTTTATGATAATGTGTATTACTCTCATATTTGATGAGAAAGTGCCTTTCTCCCATCTTATGATAGAAGGAAGTCTCATTCCCATTGACTGAGTCAAATACAATTGACTCCATGAATCAGAATGAGGCACCTAAGTCCACAATCATATGGCACCTAACTTCCAATAAAAGTATGCCTAAATCTTGTTAGCCAATAAACATGGTAGTTGTCATGTTTTAATATGAAATAAAATAATTACTTCCCAAAGGTAGAACGTGAGTGATGACAATGAGATAAGACCAAAATCCATTTGATTTAATTGGACCACAGAAAAATAATACAACAAACAAAATTTGTTTTGAATACACTGAATTTTCCTAATTTGGTTTTTTGTTATTGTAATCACATTTTTAGTATAGATTTGTTATTGTAGAAAAAATCTAAATATTTCAAAATAGAACTCTATGCGATATATAAACACATAGGATTTCTCTGAGATGCGGAAGAAAAATAGCAAAAGAACATGACTATAATATAATTCTATTTATGCAATAAAATTCAATCAAAGTTTCAGCATATGTATTTAACCATGTGGAATCTACTAGATCTTAGGCCCACACTTGGCTAGTATTACTCCTTCTCCTTTACTTTCCTATAATTTTATTTCTATTTTTTCTATAGTTTATTACTTTTTACATTTTGGTTATTTGCTACTTTCTTTAAATTCTACAAGTGTGGTGTAATTTTATTTTGTGTAATTTATTTTCCAAATATTAACTAATTTGGATTGAATTAATGCTATACAACAACACCACAAAAACTATAGAATGTAGTGGATTCATCTCAAAGGTATTGTAGTCAATCTCTACCTAGTACATCACAAGTTTATGAGCATCCTTGGATTGACAATTAAGTGAAAGGGTGTTGACAGCTTGAGTAGAATTTAACCAATGTTTTTGCCCCAACACTAGGGATACTATTTCACTAGCTCTAGGTGAAAGCTTTCCTAACAATTTTTTAGCCTAGATGGCCACCTAAAAGATTTGGGGAAACCTTTTCATTGTATTGTTGGATTTGTGTGCTTATATATAAGTTTATGACTAGAACATAGTACACGTATGCTTGTGTTTGATATGGTCTCACCTCTCTAGGATTATTATCCCATAAATTTTGAATTTTATGTTTAAGTCTATGAGTTTTTCTAGAAGATATATTTTTATATATGAGAATTATGTATCTCAAAGACATAAATTTGATCATTAAACACTAAAATGGGAGGTTTACCCAAGTCTTACCAAGCCTTAAAACTATGGTCCTTCAAAAATTTGTACCATTGCAAGGTTTTTCCTTAAAAATATTGAGCTAGGAAACTGACCATAATATCTTTAAAATAAATACTATATATAATGTCTAGTGATTCTACATCTAGGTGATCCTTGTAAGTAGTTTTGCTAGTGTCATCATAAATAAAAAATATTTTAAGTATGTTGATTTGGATTTCATAACAAGGTAGGAGGTCAAGTGGTCTAACATTTTTCCAAGCTACATAGATTTTTGCTACCATGGCTCTAAAAATAATGCTACTTTTCTAAAAATGTTGTTTTGTCAATGCCTATTATACTATCTAGGATTTTTGGCCTTTTCACCATTTTATTCTAAGTATGTTGTGCCAGTGAAGTCACCATTTTCTTAATATTCTCAAGTTAACAGAGTTGCTAGGTGAACATACAATATTCACAAGTGAGGTCAAGATTTTTCACCAAAATATTTATTCCTCCAGGTGAGTGTGCCAGTAATAATATAAGCATGCTAGATAACTTCTTATGGGATTTGATCTTATCAAAATAGTGCTACCTATTCAGAGGAAGCAAAACTATTGGGCCCCATTGATCATGCCAATAACATACTATTGGTTTCAAAATATCCCTAACTTGAAGATAAGGTCAATGTGTTCCCTTAATATTTTGACCAAGAGATTGGAAGACTCAAAAGAAAGAGATTTTTTAGTTATCCTTTAGTGAATACTAGTTTCTTTACCTAACTAATATATCTAAATGGGGATGTAAACTAACGAAAGAAATAAGAAGCGCTAGAGAGATTTTCTAGAAGCTCGTATAGATTTGGAAACATCAAGAGAAATAGTGTAGAGAGTCTCGTCATACAATATTAAATTAAACACATCACAAAACAACCTATGTCCCTTATGCATTCTAAAAATTTATCATTAAGAATATTTAAGTTATGCTAAATCATTCTAGAACTATAATGTAAATCCAAGTAGAAATATAGAATGTAGAATAATTGTAGTAGAATATTTATTCAAAGATTTAACTAAAAATTGATAGCATACAATAAGACATGCATACATATTTTTGCACAAGAAATTAGTAGGAGTCCAGAAAAAAATCAAATTCTCATTCAAAAAATAGTATAGTCCTCAATCAATACAATCATACCAATTGTAAACGTCAAAGAGCCAATCCCTAGAATGACCTACATTCTAATATTTATATATATTTGCAATGTATTCAATTATCTAAGAATGATTTCTATTGGAGCACATTGTAGAGTTTAAAGTAGGCATATGGAGTTTCTATCACATTCATATTAGCTATGATTAACGACTTTAGATATGCTTTCTTAATGTGTCTGATGTATATTTTCATTGTGATGCTAGTCTGTATGTTGCATCATCAAATTATAACCTTTGGTTGACAATCCATTTCTTTCTATTATGTATGGCTAGTTTATAAGTGGTAAATGTGCAATGTTGAGAACTTTGGATATTGTTATTTTTTATAGAAATCTACTAATAGGGATGATTCGAAATCATTTGGGCATGTAAGCCATTCATCACTATCAAATTATGGCTTTGAATACACGTTTCATATTTTTTTCTCATGTCAAGCCTTTTAACCTTCTATTGATGAGTTTCATATGATAAATCTAGTATTTATGATTACTATATGAAGAGTTTGATAGCTATATTTTATCCTTACATAAATACATCACCAATAAATTTTAGTCCTTGTTGACATTATCATATTTTGAAATCCAATTTTCCTAGAAGCTTTATGAGTTATAGTGCTAGATGTCAGATGATAGACCTAATGCCTTGGAATAATATTTTATTATTTTGCTATATTGTGCTAAATATTTTTTGTCATATTTCTAACATCAATATCATAATCAATTTAACAAGCCTTATTTACATGTATTGCATGATTGTTTGGTTTTAGGTGATGGATGTTAAGTTATAGCTTTTGTTTTTCTCCTCTTTCAAGAATGTCAAATGTATGGTTTTCATCATTCTCTTGTTGACATCAACCTTTCATATTTTTGATAGGCTTTCCATACTTAGTTGTGTAATTACTTCATTCTACTTCTATTTTTGTTGGATGTTGGGTTTAATGACTTAGCATGAAATGTTATCTAATAACTATCCACTTGGTGCCTTTTTCACATCCAACCACACTTATCTATGCTCATCTTCTTACAATATTTTAGCTTGTTGGTTATACTACAATAATTTCATTTGAATATTAATTTTATTTCATCTTTGAACTGCTTCAAGCTCATTGTTGCACTACTGTTATAGAAAAATTACTATGTGGTATGGAATACATCAAATAAAGGATGTAGGTGATAAAATTCATCTACAGAACCCACAATTATTTACAAAGTATGAAGTATTTAAGTGAATTAATTTCTAGGAATAGGGTTATTGATATTGATCTTAAACATGCAAAATTTACCTAGACTAGCAGTGGATATAACGATCATTACCATGTGAGATTGGAAATATACCTTCAGTTTATTTGGGTATGCAATTATTCTATGAGAAGAATCAAGATTATTTCTAGGATATTATTATTTATTGATTCTAATAGAATCTAGTTATATAGAATGCTTGCTTGTTAATCTAGGCCATTAGACATTAACTTGCTAAGAGTGTTTTATGAAGCATAATAATATTCTTTATATCAATATTCAAAATTTTAGTCAAGGTAACCAATATTTTATAGAATGTCCAAAGAACATTTTTTAGATAAGAGCTAAAGTAAAACAAATATTATGTTTGCTTGTTTGGAGGAAAATTTGTAAACCAAAAACCTAGGGATGATTGGGTATTAGAAATATTATAGAGTTAAATGAAGTTCATTTTAAGTAAGATTTACTAGAGAATGAGGAGATAACTTGACAATAATTGGGATAAAATTATTTTAGATAAGTATTTGGATAATCAAGACCATTTCAAAGGTTTAGTGATATAGAATTTTCTAACTAAAGCAAAATAATGTTGTTCACAAATGTGAGGTGGAGGATAGGGAATGAGAACTATATATCCTTTCAACAATATGTATGGTTGGAGAAAGTACCTATAAGTAAAATAGACAAATGGAATAATATGAAGGATGGCATCAAAACTAAATATGTTGACTACTTTCACAATATCATTGAGCTAGCTAAAGGTGGAAGGATATGGATGTAACTTAGCCTAGATTCGTATGACAAAAATATGCAATACTAGGAACTACTACTCTTTGACATCACCACTACTTATCATTGTAACTATGATGATTTGGGATGTAATATAGTTTTACCATTATTAATATGAATGTGAGAATGTGACTTTCATATTTAAAATTTACTTTGTATGGTCAATAATATAATGGATCAAGGATCTCAATTTTACAACTTTATAATATTATGAATCCCAATAATATGAGTATTTCAAAATGAGTGAAAGTGAAAATGTGGCGAGTGCAACTATGAAGGTGGCAAGTGATAAGGTGAATAATAGTGGATTGAGTGAGAAGGTGAAAATAAAAATGGTGGATTTTTATGGGTCTTATAGTTTTTTGATAAATTACAAAGCCAACTCAGGCTTGTTTGGAGGTGTGAACACATCCATAGGACCATAGAATATCCAAAAGTATTTTTATCATGGTGCCAGCTCCTATGTTGTGATGGTTTTGAATATATTATGTAGGATAATTTCCTCAAAAGTATTTTTCAATCTAAATATTGATAAAAGAAAACTTTGTGTTCCTAAGGATATCATAAAAATTACTATGTATCAGGGAGTTTTAATATTATGGGCATATTCTTGGGGGTTTAGCCAAATTGGATTCCATTAGGTTGTGGGCCCACTCTAAGTGGAGACTTCTAGGATTGATGTAAATTTTGGTTCTCCCAAAACCCTTTTTTCTCATTAAGTTAAACATTCAATATGATATGAGGTATATCCTTGATGGAGATCCATGGTTTTATGGTAAGACAAGCATCTTTCCTAAAAAGTGAAGGACTTATTCATGTCAAGAGAGATATCCTTATTTAAAAATCAGCATTGTACCTCTTTGGGTTAGGCTCCCTAGTCTCTCTTTTCACCTATGGTATGATTATATCCTAAGAAGAATTGCTACAGTTATGGGAGACATAATCGTGATCAACTCTATGATGAGGTAAAATTTAATAATAATTTTGCAATAATGTGTATCAATGTAGACATTGATTCTAACCTTCCATCCCCCAACGAGCTCATATTATATTTGATAATATGATAATATACCCAATATCTATTATTATTGCAAACAATCAATCCATATCTTAGCTCATTGTCCTTCTAAGAAAAATCTTAAGAATAAATTCAAGTTAAAAATATTTTGGAGGTATTTTTGTGTGTGAAAATTTTAAGAATATGTTTACTAGTACTTCTACCCAAGAAGCTGAATGTTGATATTATTGTTCAGGAAATTGTGAAGCTCATGGGTGATATCACTTCATCTCAAAACATTGGGAAGGTCATGGGTTATAGCACATCATTTTACGAAGCAATGGAAGTCATGAATGAGAGATATGCATCTCAACAAGCTATGAAGGAACACGGTGATGGTGTTCCTTCTTAGGAATCCATGGAAATCTTGATTGGTTCAAAAATTTCTCTCTAGGGAGTGAATGGAGCTAATATAACCTCAAGAATGGATCTAGTCAAGAGAAAACAAGATTTTCAAAATTATATTTCTCAAGGTAAATATTTTCTTCCTCCCCCTAAAGCATTTCATTTGAACTCTTTCCTTCAAAACTCTTTTGAATATCTTAACTTAGTTTCTCATTTCCTAGAAAGTGAAAGAAATTATTTAGATTCAAATAATACTTTTGCCAAGGAAGTTGTTTCTCAGTTACTAGAGTTCCAAGTTGAATCCCCTAAAGCAAAATCCATATTTGATAAAATTCAAAGTAAAAAAAAGGGTTTAATAGATGTGGGCATTGAGCTTAAATATGAAAAGCATTCCAATAGGGATATAATGAAAAGAGATATATAATTATAAATAACTAATATCACTCAATTAATTTTTAAATCGAAATGAGGAAAGGACTCCAATTTATAACAAATAAGGATTATTACTGTTAATTCCTAATCTTGTCCTCTTGCTAGTGGGAGAAAGAAATACAACTCCAAGATTTAAAAATTAATATTCTCTCATAGAATAGAAGAGGCCTTAATAGCCACTCCAAACAAATATTAATACCTTATTTAAGGAAATAGTTATTCTTAGGTATTATTTTGATCCAAGAAACCAATGTAGAGGAATGTAATATTGATAAAGTCAAAAATCTATTTGGAAGGATGTTGGGAACATTACTAGTTTGGATAAATGGGTCTTCGGATATCTCCTTTTTTTTTGGAACCATACGAATCTAGATGGTGTGATTATCTCAACCTCAAATATAATTACTTATGTATATTTCTTTTGTAAAGAGTCCAAATGCAAGTGGCTTCTTGTAAATATTTGCACACCAAATTATTTTTCAAGAAGGAGTTTTTAAGGGCATCTCTAATTAAAATGAGAGAACACTTTAGAAATAAAATTTGAATACTGGTAGAGGACTTCAAATCCCCACTTTACTAAACTAATAAAAAATGGGAAATCCAATTTTATAAAAATGAATGGAATATTTTTTCCTCTTTACAAACTAGAATGAATTGATGGGAATGGACGTAAAATAAAATAAGTTTACTTGGGTCAATAGAATATTATGAAATAAGCTAATTTCGATAATATTGGATAGGGAATTTATTTCTAAAGAAGACTTTTCTTCCTTTAGGGGTGATTCCTTGTTTTCTCTCCATAAAGTTAGTTCAACCCATAATCCATTAATCCTTGAAACTTTCTAGACTCCCAAGAAATTTCTTAAACATTTTAGATTTCAAGAAATGTAGATTCAACACATGGATCTAGAGGCTAAGATTAAGGAGTGGTGGTCCCATAAATTATCTAGCCCCTTAATTTCCCAAATTTCTAATAATATTAGGTTAGTCAAAGCTGCTAATAAATTCTAGAATAAAACTATCTTTGGGCATATCTTAAAAAAGGAGGAGGATCTAAGAAAGCAATTGAAGGAAATAGAAATTTCTATTGAATATTAGAGCAATATCCCATGAGTCTATAGATAAGGAGAAAATGATTCGGGTAGACTATCATAGTACTGTAGCTAGTGAAGAAATGTTATAAAGAAAAAATCAAAGGCCCTTTGGCTTAAAGAAGGTTTATCATAATACTAAATTCTTCCATATATCAACATTAAGTAATATGAGGAGTAATAGAATCACAGAGATAGTTAAGGGAAATGGCTCCACTTTGAAGGCTATTCTGGAGAACATGGTTGAATCAGTCAAAATATTTTAAACCCTCTTCGGGTATAAGGAGGATGATGATGTCCTAGTTGAAAGGAAATTTATTCTCAATATCCATCCCCTTTATTTGGAGGAAATGAATTCCTACTTAATCATCCCATTCAAATCTGAGGATATTAGGAGGGATGTTTTCTCTATGCGTAGCCTGGAAGATCTTGGTCCCAATGGCTTCCTTCCTTATTTTTTCTAAACCTTTTGGCATATTTTAAGTAAGGAATTAGTGAAGATTTCAAGGAGATTCAACTAACAAGTTTTATTCCAAAATATGTAAACTCTACAATGTTGGTTCTCATTCCCAATAAGGTAGGGTCCAAGGAATTCAAATACTATGAAACTATTAATTTTTGTTATACCATCTATAACCAAAGTCTTGGCTAATAGAATAAAAATGGTTTTGCCTTGTATAATTGATCCCACCCATGGAGGCTTCATGGTAAGAATCCAGATACTAGATGGTATTATAAAAATTGATGGGATTATTCATTAAGTGGATAAGAATAAAAAATTTAGTTTATTATTCAAGCTGGACATGAATAAAGCTTATGAAAATGTCTCTTGGTACTTCCTTATGAAATTCACGGCTAAATTTAGTTTTCATTAAATATGGTTTAGTCGTATTAAATAATTCCTCTTGACCACTATATTCTCAATTATAATTAATGGGTTTATTGTAGGTTATTTCAAAATCCTAAGAGGACTTCATCAAAAAAATACACTTTCTCCATATTTTTTATTTTTATGGAAACTTTTCTTGTTATAACTCTCAAAGATGCATCCCTCTAAAATTCTATTGATGGTATTAGACCTGCATTATCTCTAGATGCTATCACTCGCAAAGAATTTATGGATGATACTCTCTTAACCACTTTTACCTCTTTTACCGAAGGACACCATATCCTCTTATGAGCAAGCTCCAAGCTAGAAGGTCAATTTCCTTAAGAATAAAATCTTATTCCTCAATACCCCTCTCAAGGGAGAGAGGAAGATTGCTCAAATTTTGGAGTGTGAGATAGATGATTTCTCTTCTATCTACCTTGACATACCTCTTTTCAAAGGTAGAATAAAAGAGAATATATTCGATCTAGTGGTGGAGAGAATTCAAAGGAAACATACTGGTTGGAAAGATGCCCTTATTAGTTAGGTAGGTAAAGCACAATTAGTGAAATATACCCTCAAAAATTTTCCTATCCATTACCTATCTCCTTTTAAAATTTTAGCTAAGATCACCCAAAATATTGAGCACATCCAAAAATATTTCTAAGGCTAGATTTTGAGGAAAATAATAGATTCCTCCTAGTCTCTTGGGATAAGGTCTATAGCAAAAGAGAAGCAATAGGTATGGGTTTTAAAAAACTAAAAAAATGAATTAAACTTTATTGGCAAAGCAAAGTTAGAAGTTGTTTAAGAATGAAAAGTTAGGCTATATTTTCACTCTCTCAGCCAATTATTTGAACCAAAATAAAAACTTTTTGATTGATCCCCTTCCTCCTTAGTATCTACCTTTTGGTTTAAAATTCTCAAAATGAAGTCCCTAATTATTAAATGGTACAAATAGGACATACGAAATGGTAAGAAGAATAATTTCTAGATATATCCTTGGGTTATTAATGCCCCTCTAGTTAGCTTTCTTCATATATAAGTTGTGGATCCCAAAAGTAGGCTTCTATTTGACCTCTAAGTTGCTAATTTTATCGAAATAAATAATGGTATTAAAATTAGAATTTTATTTCCCTCCCTAACCCTAATCATGAAGAGTTGGAGGTCTTCAAATTCCTAACAAACAAGTTTAGAACTTGGGGTGTTAAAAATTCATATGAATAGTACTTAATTTGTTAGAAAGGTGAAAAATATGGCTCTTTATCTATTAAATTTGCCTAATTCCTAGATAAAGATGATCCTATAGCCCTATTCCCTAGTAAAAATACTTGTCCTAAAAATATCATTCCTAAAGTCAACATTTTCTTTTGGTTGACTGCCTAGAATAAGATCATTACCATAGAAAGTATTTGAAAAGTGGGATGTGTTTTCCCAATAGGTGCTATCTTTGTGAAAATAGTGATGAAACATTGAACCATTTATTTTTCTAGTGCCCCTTTACCCTAGATGTCAACAAATACATTTTGAAATTCCTTGGATTTTTTTGGGTTGTTTAGAATCTCCTTTTCAATGTTTATGATCAATGGACCTCCCTATTTTCTAATAAATACTTTGGGTTCTCTAGTATTTTAGTATCCCTCATATTCTTTGGGGGATTTGGAAAGAAATAAATAATAGGTATTTTAAGGACTCCAAAAGACATGTTGTCTCTTTTTGTTCTAGAATTATCGATACTATTGTGTTAAGTATCTCAAGCTTGGTCTTGAACAATAGTGGGGTTTATAAATATGAGAGTAAGTTGGAGGAGAATTTTTTTCTTCTAGTAAGGAAAAAAGAGATGGTGCATCCTAGTCTAATTGATAAATCATAAATTAAATGGACCCCCCCTCTCCTAATATCGACCAATTTCAATACAAATGGAGCATCAAAAGGAAATTCTTGGAAAGTTAGGATTGGTGGTGTGTTTAGGAATAATAAGGGTAATATTATTCTTAGTTAAACCAAAAACATGGGATTTTAGACTAGTCACTTTATATAAGTTAGAACTCTCTTTTAGGTGACAACTTGCTAGAAGCTCTAGATTGCATAAGAGTTATCATCAAAGGAGATTCTCTAAACATGATTAAATTTCCGTTTGGTTCCCAAATACCTATTTGGATCATAAAAAATATGATAGAGGAATCAAAAATACATATTAAAACCATGGAATATTTTCAAATCACATATATAAGAAGGAAATAAATATATGGATGACTTGTCCAATATCAATCTTCTTCAAGAAGGTTTTACTATTTGGAGGGAATATTTACATCAAGGTATTTCTTATTGTAAGGGTCTTGGTTTGTTATGTTAGTATCTTGAGTCCTTTGTTATGAGGGTCTAATTTTTTACTTTTGCTGTGGTCAATATATCTTGTGTTTTTTTAGGTGCTTTTTCCACCCCTTGGCACCACTTGTATTCTTTTAAATTTGAATTTAATTTTTGTAAAAAGGCTTTAAATTTTTAAATGCATAATTGTTATCAAGAACTTTCTTTCTTCCTACCTGAATTCTAGGTGGCAACAAATTTGAATCCATTGGTGCACAAAGGAATTATGCTTTCCTTAGTCTCCTCAATCAACAAAAGCAGAATTTCATAATTAAGTGGAAAATAAAAATTCATTTTTGGAAGTGGCTTCTGATTCTCTATTTGGTTGGCTTATGGTTGGTTTTTTATTCTTTGTAGTGTGTCAAATCCTCTTATCAGGTTATCAATCCCATGGTAGAAAAATCATTTAATGCCCACCCTAGATGATTATGACTCAACTAAAGGTCACCTCAAGGTGCTATGGTAGATTTTATTTTTATTATGCATTCATAGCAATAATATTGGGAGTGTGATTTGTATCCATTTTTGCTCAACTCTTCTCTACAATCAATAATTTCATTCTTGTGAAGTGTGCCATGTTTTAATTTTTCCCACCCTCATGCATAAGATTGATATGGTCTAGTATCCAATTATTGAGCATGATTTCCATGAGCTAAGGTGGTAATACATGGGCTCACTTATAGCTTTATTTCTATTTGAAACATGACTTACCAGTTTCATGATTTCCAATTTCTACACTATAAGCTCGTATGTTTATCACACTCTAGGGTGGAATTTTCCCTCTACTCATTTTCGAGGAACATCTCTTCATTGTATTATTGGAGAGTGCTTTGACTTATGAAAATTCAATCCTCTTTGGTATGGTTGTAGATCTACTATAGATAAAGTGTCCAGAATGTTGGGTTTTTAATCAATTACATTCAAGGCCTCTGATTGTTTAGTGTATTCCAGAATATCTACAATTTTTTCCATAGTATAAATTCACAAAATATGTCTAGTGAATTGGTTAAGGTGGAACCTATTTCCTTAAGTTGGATAAGTATGTCAAATAGATTATGGAGAAAGGAGGACTTCTTAATTGTTGGATTAGGTTCAATGGACATGATGGGGGTATATCTCTCCAAATGACACACTCCTAAAAGGATGGCAGTGTAGTGAGTGTGATCTATTTCCAAAACAAAATAATTATAGGAGAATATTATATTACTATAGGAGATATGTAAACATTAGAAAAAAAAAAAACTACAACCATTAAAAATAAAAATAAAAAATCATAGCAAAGTTTTCTTTCCTTAAATAAGAGAAGCAATATACCACTTAAAATACTAAATATATTTTTACCTTAGGGTATCATGATTAAAGTGAGTTTTAATGAAGCACAAATTTTTTAAGTAGATCTAACTCAAGTGGAGTAACCCAAAAAAATTGATGAGGATTACATAAGAACCAAAAATGGTTAAATATGATTGCATTAAATACAAATACTTAACCCACAATAATAACCGATCGAGAAATGACATTTAAATGAATAGATGTGCAAAATATTTTAAAATAAATTTTCATAGAATTTTACCTTTGAAAATTCATAACTACTTAAATACAACTCACAAATCATATAATTTTATAGTCATTCAAAAGCTTACAAAAAAGATGTGTTTTTTTTTTAAGTGACCTCATCTTAAAAAAAAAAAAAATAGCACACCATTCAAAAACAAAAATGGTGTACATGTAGCCTTCACCCATGAGACTAGTGTGCTAGGGAATGATTTTGCTCCTTACCATAGTATTAACATATTAATAAAAAATAATCATCAATTTTTATACCTTTGTTGTTTTAATTCAATACATTAAAAAATAATGGAAAATTATTAATAGAATTTTTTTACATTCAACAAAAATATATTTATAAAAAATTTCTCAAACTTAAATATTTTAAAATTATCTCAATTTCTAAAAATTACATAATTGTTTTTTAAAAAACATTTTATAAATGTTTTAAATATAATAAATATCAACAACATTAGTTGGGTAGACGAAGTGCTCTCCGGTTGCTGTACAATTGAAGATAAAAAATTTACCCTGTGAGGGCCCAATGGGGATACTTGCAGATCCTATTTTAGGGAGATAGAGTTATTTTGTAGACTTGTTGAAGGAAAAATCTCCAAATGATTTTGAAGAAGTAAAGGAACTACATTACAAATGCTCTTTATAGCTGCTAGAAAAAATCAACATCTTAAGGAGTCAATGAATGCTTTCCATAGCTAGAATCAAGGCTAAAGATTATCATTGAGAAAATTATGGTAGATGAATCAGTCTTATATAGAGCCAATCATGATTTGATTTATAAATTCATGGGTATTCGCCCTATCTTGATTTTTTTGCATTATTGAATTCAAAAAAATTGGGAGCCTCTTGGTGAGTATTCTATATGTTTTATTAGTAATGGATATTTTGTAGTTCATGGTTTGACAAGATAATTTATTTAGCCATGAAGAGTTAGATTTGATCCTCGAAATGAATCCATTGTTGTCTTGATTTGGATTTATTTCTATGCACTTTCCAATGGAGTTATGGAGTGAGTAGGTATTAGAAATCATTAGTAATTACATTTGAGGATATTTGATTGTTTCTAGAGACATAATGGAAGGAAAAACAAAAATCTATACTATATTATGTATGGAAATTGATCCCAAACAAGCTTTTTCAATAGAGGATGAACTCAAACTTGTAGGATTATTTGGATTCAATAACTAGATTATGAGGCATTACCCTTTAGGTGTAGAGTTCTCCACCAACATGTGAATTTGGATCTTCTAGTAATTTTGAATCTTTCTAAGGAGGGTAAGTCAATAGTAAACAAAGAAACAACCAATATTTCTTAGGGTAAAAAAACATAGGGAGATGGTTTTGAACAACCGAAATGAAGGAGAAGGCCAAAGAAAAAATATGGTAAAGAACAAACCCAACTCAAGCCCTCAAATAGGTATAATATTTTCAAGACACTAGTGGGCCAAGAAGAAGAACAATTTGTGGAACGAATCAACGAGAATAATAAAAAATAAAATAGTCATATTTAGCCCCCTCTTTCACCTCCTCCTATTCTAAAACAAGTAATATAGTGCAATGAGTTACCATAATCAAATATTTTAAAGCCATTAATATTGCATAAACAAGAGCAAATAATAATTAAGGATATCATCATGGGTACAGTATAAATCAATAGAGAAAAACCAACTTAGGGGTAACTCAGGTGAAAAAGAGAAAAAAATCAGCTCTCAAAATGGCAAAATATCAAATAAGGAAATTATAACAATTCAAGGTATTGGAGAGGCAAATAGACTATTACTAGTCTCTAGGAAAAAAATATTATACAACCATGTCATTTTAAGTGTTTAAATAGTATAACCCATCAATATATTGTTCAAATACTATAAAAAATATAAACATAATTTTTTTCTTATCTAGGAGATAAAAATGTCGTTGGATCTTATGTGTAAAATAGTAAGTAGAATTTAGAGGTATGTTGGTCATATGGAAGTGGTTTCCCAAGGGGCCTTAGTGGGGAAAGTTACCTTATAGAAATTTGTTGAATAAATAGTAATAGAACATATATATTGGAGAGGTGTCCTCACATTACAATTTAGGAACAATTTGAAAACTGAGTAGGAAATAAATACACATTTTTATGGGGCTCAAAATCTATATGGTCAAATTTATCAATATAAAGTGGTGCATAATATTTTATTCTCAAGGGACAAGTTAGAATATATTGTTTTTGGATATTTTAACGCTAAATTATCATCTAGATATCAATATGGGGGAACCCCAATTTTGGATCCAAATGATCAACTTATGATTGCCCAAGTCCATGCATTACACATGGTGATATTAAATGTCCTAAAACCAACTATACATGGACTAATAAAAAGGGAGAATCACATATAAATAAGGTAAAGCTATACCATTTTATCATTTTAGAGGAGATGGTTTCAAATGGAATCTAAAATTTTAGACTCTAGAGGGTGCAGTTTCAGATCATGTCCCCATTTTGCTGGTAGGGGAGAGCAAGACATGGCAACATAATAAACCATTCAATTTTGAAAATATTTGGCTACAAAAGAAGGAATTTTAAAATAAAAGTCCATAGTGGTGGAAGGAGGGATAACCAATATATGGGAAAACAATGTTTAGATTATAAAAGCAACTTCATTTTATCAAGGATCAACTAAAACCATATAGGAAAACTGATAAGACAAAATTCTAGGTCCAAAGAGTTCCATTGGTGGCCAAATGGGATAAGTTTCAAGAATACTTCAAGGAAAGAACAATTATAGAGCATATCAAATAAGAGGATGATGCATATCATAAAGTGATTTGTAACATTGACAACCAAGAGGAGATCTACTAGAAATATAAAGAAAGAACCACTTGGTTATTAGAAGGTGATAATAATAGCAAATTTTTTTATTCATCTTCTTGTGGTAGCAGATAGGCGAACAAGATGGAATCTCTTTAGGATGACAACAAGAACTCCTTTGATACAATACTAAGTATACATTTCCATTCAATGGATTATTTTTCCTAATTTTTTAAGAAAACTATCAAGGATCAATTGAAACCATGGACAAAAGCTAATAATACAAACTTCTAGGTCCAAAGATTTCCATTGGTGGCCAAATGGTCTAAGGTTCAAGAATACTTCAGGGAAGGAACAATTACATAGCATCTCAAATAAGAGGATGATGCATAGCATAAAGTTATTGGGGACATTGAAAACCAAGAGGAGATCTACTAGAAATAGAGAGAAAGAACCACTTGGTTATTAGTGAAAGCACGATATTCTGGGAAAAGGAAACACTAATTGCGACGCATTCAAAATCAAATACGCTTAAGTCCTAGAAATGTAAATTGCATGAAATGAAAGAAACGCATTGGAAGAGACACAAGGAAATAAAGAAAACACAGCTCTTTCATTAAACTTTCTTGATCTCTGTTACAAATATGCCTCCTCCCTTTTCAGGGGCTAGGAACGTTAAAAGAATTTGACTACAATCGAGACTTAAGGTTCCTCTTCCCGCGTGCCCACACTTGAAATGGATGGGCCAAGATGATGCCGCCGCTGATGTCGATGAGTCCTTGACCTTTGTTGCTCCTCCTGTGAACAAAGAAACAACGAAGATGTCAGTAGCACCTGCTGCAAATGAAAAGTGTTTATTCTCTAAAATCGCCAAAAGATGCATGTAAACATTTGTCTGAAACAGTGAGTAAAATGACTCTAAATGACCTGAAAACCTGACAGAGGATAGAAAACATCACCAAAATGCCACTGCCACTGATACAGTCGGCCAATCTACCTTCAACTGGAATTCTTCCCTGGGCAGGATGAATTCGACTATAATTCGTCCCTGGGTGGGACGAATTCTTCTGTGTTGGAAAAGCCGACCTGATGCTGCTCCAATGTGGAATCTCGGGACCTGAAAAATTCCTATAAATAGGGGGGTTATGTAATTGGGGCCATTTTGGGACAACCCAGATGGTCGGATTCTCCCAATTTGGCCTCTATCCTCGGGAATTAGATATCGCCACTTGCAAGTTAGTGAAACAACAAAGCGACACAAAGCATGATAAAATCTGATCAGAATGTTATGAAATTGAAGCTATGAATTCACCAAATAGAATAACATGAAATGCAACCTGAAACAATAATCTAGAATGCTTTTAAAACAAAACTTAGAAAGTGTGGGGGTGCCCAAGTGGGCCTCCCACCGTTGGCACTTGATCTTGGCACCAATCCACTAGGGATGGGCCCAAAACTTCTTAGGATTGGGGGGTCGGCAAATTGGTTGATTCAGGTGTCCATATGTTGGATTTGGGTCAGATTAAAGCTTCCAAAAGCCACCCAACAACCTCCCTTGCAAAAGAGATTGGTGGATGTGAGAAGGTGAATCAAAGTGGATGCAAGTGGGTGTTCAACTCGGCAGCACTTCGTTGCTTGAAATCTCCTTCAACCTGTCTGTCTTGGGTGAGAAAAGTCCCACCTTTTATAGACCCATGGGGTCTCTTTTGATAGGGAAGCACAAATGCCATGTGTTGGTCATAGGTGCCATGTGGCATTCATGTCTTCCCATGAGGGAGGGGAGTCCTCCATTGACTTGGGCTTTCATAACTGCCCTTGTGACAGTCCTCTAACGGCCTATCTTTCCACCCACACACGCATGCGAGGCAGGAGTCATCAACTGATTGTCCTGGGTTGCCACTTGGCACCATTCTTCTTTTTTCCCGTTAAACTCAGAATTCGTCCCTACCAGATACGAATTCAGAATTCGTCCCTGGGTGAGACGAATTCCAGTTAGTATTCGTCCCTGGGTGAGACGAATAGTGAGCAAAGTGTCCAAATGTGCCAAATTGCTTCTTGAACTTACAAAATTGCTATGAAAGTGGTTAAGACCACTGTTTGACCTCTAAGGGCTGCCCTGGGGGCTGTGTTTGTCAACGCGATCAGTGTTTGCAGTCACATAATCAGATTGGTGCTGTTTTGGTGTCTACAGATGCCCCTTTTTGGGATGCGCTGTGCATAGCGCAGCGCCGAGAAAAAATAGATAACCAAAGCACTAATGATTAGGGTTTCTTGGTAACCTAACCAATTTTTGATGCCCCAAGCATAGAAAGGGCATGCATTCTTGAATCCTTGCTTCTGACGAGCTAAGGAGTTTGATTTCAAGCATTAACCTATTTTGGTGAGGTGTGACTTGAGCTTGGACATTGATCAGTCATGATTAGGCAAAGGGCGCAAACTTTTATCCTCGGGGGAACCTTGTGTTCATGATTCACGAAATGCCAAGTGTTTGATTGATTTGATTGTTGCTTGTTCTACTGTCCCAAGCGGGAGCGTGATTGTCTTTGTCAATGATTCTTTGAATGCATGTCATTTTCCTTAATTGGGTGTGTGATTGTTGATTGGTGACTAAGTGTGACTACCCCCTCAAGCGACGAATCGATGAGGGAATGACCTTCATGAGAAAAGCGACGAGTCGCTTGACCTAAGATGACTTGTGCAAGGGTGCCTTTAGATGGTTTATCGTTAGGCATGTGCAATTTTTCCAACATCTGGACCTGTTTTTGGTGGGTGTTAACCCTTTTTGTGATGCCATAATGGGGTGAAATCGTCGACAACCCATCTTTCCGTGGAGCGGTCCAGCTATGATAGCCTTCTTGGGTAAGTAGGAGGGAGACAATTTGAACCCCGAAATCGATTTTCAATGCCAAGAGGTTAAGTGCGAAAGCACTTGTGTCCGACAATGCTTATTGCTTTGTTTTTATGTTGTATTTTTTTGTTGTTTTTGTAGTGTTTTTGTGACACCATTTTGGGATTAAATTATCAGAAATTTGTCTTCCCGTGGAATGGTCCATCTATGGTAGCATTCTTAGGGAGTAGGATAGTGATAATTTATGACTCCAATGTCTATTTTGTATGCCCTGGATATCAGGTGCAGCAGCACTCTTATCGGGCAAATTTATTGTCTGTTTTTAGTGCATTTTTGATCATTTTTTGATGTTTTTGAAGTGCTGGTTTGAATTCGTCCCTGGGTGGGACGAATTCCAGCTATAGAATTCTTCCTTGGGTGGTACGAGTTCTAACCTGAGCGCTCGTCCTAGTAAAGGACAAATTCTAGCTGAAAAGGCCTATTTAAGGGCCAAAACTTGCATTTGGGCTCATTTGTGTCATTTTTTTTTCTTGTGATTTTGGGGCTCTGGGAGGAGGAGGTAATTCTGCGAAGCGAAGCACTGCTGGAATTATCTCTGCCATCATGAGTGCACAAACTGGTTCGAGCGGCGGAGCCGAAGCGAAACCTGTAAGTATCTTCTAGAGCTTATTTTTGTTTAAATTTGCACTTGTTTTATTTAATTGTTTTTTTGTGATGCTGTTTTTCAAAATGTGTTTTAAAACTTAAACTCGAAACTGGATTGAAGACACTAAGACTTATTGTACAATTAAACGTAGTTAAACCTAGGCACATAATTTTGTTTACGACTAAACCCTAGGTTAACGGAACGTAAACCCTAAGACGTATATATGTTTTTGTGTTTTTGAATTTCTTTTTGTTCTTTTTTTTTTTTGAATTAATCAGTTAAGATTAGAAATCTTGGAACTGAAGGTTTGTTTTTGTTTTGTTTATTTGATTTTATTTTTGCTTTTGTTATTGCTGTACAGTTCTTTTGCATGATTTTTTATTTTTTTTTTGTCGAATTTTTTTCTTTTGCAGGTTAGGAGCCGGTACCGTGTACCTACCGCCTTTACTAAGGCGTGGGGTGCATTGACTGATGATGATTGGGAATGGCTTGATGCCCTTGGGCTCAAGCAGGTGTCTCGACTGGAACCTGTGGTCCCGGATCAGGCCTATCTGATGGCCTTGATCAAACTTTGGGATCCGCAGACCAACACGTTCCATCTTTCGATAGGGGAGATGACTGTAACTTTGGAGGATGTCTATCGGTTGCTTCGGATCCCGATAGACGGAGTGCCTATTAGGACATCGCCGTGTGATCAGCGGACTACTGTACTTACGAGATGCTTTGGGCATGGGGAGCGGCTGGGTGTAATGAACCCAGTGGAGACAGCTGAGGTGGACTACCAGGCTGGCGGGATTTTGGTTGGTTGGTGGCAGGAGAGGGGGGTGTTAGGAGTGAGGCACGCATTCTTGATGGGCCTTATTTCTAACATGCTTCTCCCTAATTCATCAGGTGTGAGGTTCTCATGGAACTTGCTAGATTTGGTATGGCAGTTGGTAGAATGCCCGATAGAGGCACCACTGATTTTGAGATGGGGACAAACATTGTTGGCACAGCTCTACGGGGAGCTGTATGCAGTTCGTTGTCGGCAGCGGAAGGGGGTCAGCTTTAGCTATCTACTACAGTGTTGGGGTTGGTAGCACATAACATTAGAGATGCCGATCGGGTTACCGTAGATGACTCGGGCGGTGATGGATGATGAGGAGATAGGCTATGCAGTTTTGTGGCAGCGTTCTGCAGAGCAGGGGCAGATTCGGCGATGTGCAGGTGCTGTAGAGCACTATACTGATGCCTTTTCTTGGATTACTCCAGGGGAGGTGTTTTGGCACCCTTATCGGGACTGTCCAGCCTGGACAGAGGCTGGAGAGTGGTTTCGTCAGGTACGTAGGTAGCGGTGGTTGATTTGGAGGCACGGGATGGAGCATGAGTTCTTTTCATATAGCTGGGTTACACGACAGTTTGGGGTGCACCAGGGGTTGCCTGGTGAGCCCGTGGTCTATCGGCAGTGGGGAGATGAGAGGGATTTAGATCCACCGGTCACTGTGCCATTGGGCAAGGAGTCAGATGCGGTTATTGACGTCCCGGACGTAGATGACGTCGGGACTACCACTGAGTATGACTCATGGTGGGTACTACGACGATGGAGAGGAGAGGGGCCACTGGGAGGCACGAAGGTAGCAATGGAGGGTGCTGAGGCAGCAGGGGATGATTGGGGAGGTCCGTTGGATGATGCGGACATTTTTGATGTGGGGGATGAGGATGTAGACTTGGGCGCTCCCGATCAGCCGAACATGCAGGACGTGGAGGAGCAGTGGGTGCCAGAGCAGGCTACTGTTCCAGAGGGTCCTGTTCATCAGGCAGAAACAAATGAGGTGGATTCTAAGATACACACTAAAAATGCGTGACTGATAGAGCTACTACGAATATAGGATCTGGAGTTGGGGGATGCGAGGCGGGAGCTGGGGGACGCACTGCGAGAGAGGGATATCCTACGGGTTGAGCTGGCAGAGCGGGAAAGGGTTCTGGCACAATGCGACGATGCGGTGTCATACTATCATCGGCGAGAGGCAGAGTGGTGTCGGCACTGGATAGAGTTGGAGAGGGAGGTCATCCGCCTTGGTGGGCGACTTCCTGAGCCCTCGATCAGTGGATCTTCATGCCGAACAAGGGATAGTGCGACTGAGCAGTTATCATCATCTCGTCGCTGACGATTAGATGAGGGAGGCGATAGCAGGCATGATGCGAGGGCTGGCAGTAGCCACCCTGTAGGGTCCCATAGGACCCACACCATGGGGGGTAGTTCCCATCGCACCGATCCTGTGTGATTATGGTGGTTGACACTTTAGGTTGGGTTTTTGGATATGATTGCGGGGTCTGAGGACCGGTTTTGTAGCCTGTGGGCATTTTTTTTGACGATATATATATATATATATATATATATATATATATATATATATATCTGGTTTTATTGTGGTTTCTTACATGTGATGATTTGGTTTTTGTTATGCATGATGGCTAATGACTATGGATGTATGCATGTTTATTTATTTTGATGAATGCTTATGCTATGATGAATGCAAATGTTTTTGATTTCTTTTTGATATGCAAAGTGAAATTGATGAATGATATTTGTGGTGATTGGCTGTTTAAGACGCTCTTTATTTCATTTTTAGGCGATTACTATGATGTATGGCTCTTGTATGTATACATGTGGTTTTCTCTTTTTGTATTTTCTGATGGTATTGTAATGATGAAAAGTAGCGCAGCTTGGTTTAGAAATGTAGCTAAGGTTTTCCGAGACTCGAGCGGTTTTAACTCGCTAGCCAAGACTCGTACTTTATCTTACAAGACTTTTGAACAAGGTATGAATCGAACTTGTTTTTGACCCAGTTATTTCACATCCCTGTGTGTGCAATTGAGTTCATTTATGTGGTATTTTTCAGGATACCGCCAGTGCTAGATGGGATTTTAACCGAAACTGTACTGAGGATCACCTAATTAGCTCCACTAACTCCTTTGTTGTATTTAGTTAGATTAATCTGCGGTGTTTTCCAGGATGCCATAAGCTATCTCATCCACATGCAAACATTGATCTGTACACAAATTAATGTGACAGATATATTGTCATGCAGGAGGATTACTGTCAGTTACCGATAGGCTATCAACCAAATCGGTACTGAAGCTTGCCTTATGATCTATAGAGTGCTGAGAGTTCCATGGATTCAAGTTCAACTCCCTTATTTTTTTTTCAATTATATTGGGATACTTGCTCGTTTGTAGTGATTAGATCACTGTTTATTTTGATTTGTTTTTCTTTTGAGCAAGGGATTGGGGATATGGAGTGACGAAAATCACTGTTGCTTGTGCCCTTTGATTTGTGCACTGTAAGATGTCAAGTATTTTATTTTTGACATTTTTGCAAATTTTTGATGTTTTGCAACTATTGAGAACTAGGGATTCTTAAGGAATTGGGTAGGGAGGATGCTTGTCCTTTTGCCAACTCTCAGCATTCTTGGGGTCATTCGCACAGGGGGATGAGCAAGATAACCGTTTCACTTATGGTGACCTAGATTACTGTGCAGGTTTCATCTTTCTTTCACACAACTCTGGAATTGTTTAATGTGTTTTGTTTGTGTTGGGATGTTACGTAACAAGGTGTATTTCAAGTATGACTCTACCTTCGTAAAATCTGTCTGACTTGATACAGTACATGGCTAAAGAGCATAGTGATTACTGAATCACAAAAAACTTTTGATACATTAAAAGACCACTGACTCTAGTGTGGTAAAAGCGATGCATGGTGTTTTTGTTGTTTTGTAAAGTGGTACAGTGTGGAACAAGATGGACTAGCAGAGCAATTACAGCCTATGGTGCCTTTGACCTATATGACCACAAATATGCAATGTATGGATGTAATTGTTGATGCAGCTACATATTTTTGTATTTTTGATGTATTGATTTTTGTGAATATGAATATGATGTGCGAGACGAGCTCTCTATTGATGAATTTGAGTAGCCTAGAAATGAGATGCAAATTTTTTTTTTTTTTTTTTTTTTTTTTGACCAAGTGATTGTGGACATTGATTACGATAATCCTTGGAGCTTTTTGGTTTGACCAAGTGATTGCGATAATCCTTGGAGCTTTTTGGTTTGACCAAGTGATTGCGATAATCCTTGGAGCTTTTTGGGTGACCAAGTGATTGCGATAATCCTTGGAGCTTTTTGGTTTGACCAAGTGATTGCGATAATCCTTGGAGCATTTTGGTTTGACCAAGTGATTTCGATAATCCTTGGAGCATTTTGGTGACCAAGTGATTGTGATAATCCTTGGAGCTTTTTGGGTGACCAAGAGATTGCGATAATCCTTGGGGCATTTTAGGTTTTGACCAAGTGATTGCGATAATCCTTGGAGCTTTTGGGTTTTGACCAAGTGATTGCGATAATCCTTGGAGCTTTTTGGGTGACCAAGAGATTGTGATAATCCTTGGAGCTTTTTGGTTTGACCAAGTGATTGCGATAATCCTTGGAGCATTTTGGTGACCAAGTGATTGCGATAATCCTTGGAGCTTTTTGGGTGACCAAGAGATTGCGATAATCCTTGGAGTTTTTGGGGTGACCAAGAGATTGCGATAATCCTTGGAGCTTTTTGGGGTGACCAAGTGATTGTGATAATCCTTGGAGCTTTTGGGTTTTGACCAAGTGATTTCAGGAATCCTTGGAGCATTTTTGGGATGTGGCTCTCTTAGATATGAAATGGTCGTAAATGACTGATATTCAAGGGTTCTGTTTCCTTGATACCATCAAGAGAAGCTAGCCGGTACATCCCAGGTCCTATTTTGCTATCAATGACATAAGGACCTAACCAATTTTCCATGAACTTGTCCCTCAAGTGGGACGGCAAATTAGAGTTTTGTTGGTTTTCCTTCAGAACCAAATCACCAACCCGAAAGTCCCTTAGGTGAACTTTCATGTTGTAAGCTTTCTTTAGCCGTTCTTGATAGATACGTAAGTGCTCAAGAGAATTAATGCATTGTTCGTCAAGCAACGTAATTTGGTCTAACCGGGCCTGCCACGCAGTGTCATCATCGATGAACTCCTGCATTGAAATGCACAGGGAAGGAATTTCCAACTCGAGAGGCATTACTGCATCTGAGCCATACACAAGCGAAAACAGAGTTGCCCCAGTTGGCGTCCGAATGCTAGTGCGATAAGCCCAAAGGGCAAGTGGGATTTGTATATGAAAATCCTTATGACTGTCTACGACTGTCTTCTTAAGGATGGCCACTAGTGTTTTGTTTGATGCCTCTGCTTTCCCATTTGCTTACGAATAATAGGGCATTGAAAAGCTGTTCTGAATTTTGTACTTTGTGGTCAAAGCATGCACGTCTTTGTTCTTGAATGATGGCCCATTATCCGATATTATTTTGGATGGAATACCAAAACGACATATGATGTTATGCAAGATGAACTCCACAATGCGGGGTCCTTTTGTTGAGGTTAACGGAATTGCTTCCACCCATTTAGTAAAATACTCTATGGCCGTTATGATAAACGTGTGATGGCCTGATGATGTAGGGGAGATCTTTTTGATTAGATCGAGGCCCCACTACGAAAATGTCCAAGTAGACTGGACTATCTGTAAGGCCTGGGAAGGTACATGCATCAAATTGGCATGGTGTTGACATTTCACGCACTTCTTGACATATTCGCAACAATATCGCTCTAAAGATGGCCAATAATAGCCCATGCGGAGAATGCGCTTTGCAATGGCCATACCACTAAAGTGGCCACCACATGTACCGTCGTGCGCTTGGGCGACTGCCCAAGTGGATTCTTGCTTGTCCAAGCAACGAAGAAGAATCCCGTCATAGCTGCGACGATACAAAATGTCTCCTATCAAGACATACTTAGCCGCTTTCTATTTGAATGTTCGTTTTGCGGTGTGCGTCAATCCAAAGGGAAGATTACCTAACTTGAGGTAATCTCTAATGGGTAAATACCAATCCTGTTGATTGGAAACCTCGATAGTATGAATAGCCAATCCCTTTTGAAGTTCTTCCCTAACAAATGCTGAATGGGATAGAACTTGTAAGAATAGCGTTGTGTTGCTTTTAATGGGAGTGGGGGAAAACAAGGACCCCCAGTTGGCACGTTTCAGACGATCTCGGATTCAAAAGAACTTATCTGAGGATGGTTCAATCTAGATCATGTGGATTCCTGGCGTCAAGTCTGAGCTTGCGTGCTCTATCACGGATTGTGATAAGGTTTTGACTTGAATAGTTGTCATATCATCGGAAAGGTCTTGCGGGATTAGTGACCCCAAGGAGGCCATTGTGTCCGCAAAACGATTCGATGATCGAGGGAGTGCCTCGATGTCGTACCACTCAAGTTTTGCCAAGAAATTTTCCATGAGGGCTTTATAGGCCTTCAGGACTGGGCATTTGCATTGATATACCCATTTGACTTGATTAACTATTAATAGCGAATCACCAAAGATGTTCAGTCATTTGATGTTCATGGCGATTGTTGTCTGAAGACCTAGGAGCAAGGCTTCATATTCTGCATTATTGTTGGCGCACTGGAAGTTTAATTTAAATGACAGGGGAATTGGAGCACCTTGTGGTGTGAAGAATATGATTCCCATGCCACCACCTTGCTCGCATTTAGAACCATCGAAGAATAGAGTTATGTCGGCCTGTGACTCAGGCTCGTCAGAGTCTGGCGATTCTGAGACATGGAAGACCCCATCATCGGGTAGTTCTATGACCAGAGGCTGATCATCTTCAAGAGGAGCCTCTGCTAGTTGATCGGCTATGACTTGTCCTTTGATAGATTTTTGTCCAATAAACTCTATGTCAAATTCTGTCAACAACATGATCCATTTTGCCGTGCGACTACTATGATAAGTACGACTCATCATGTATCGCTATGGATTCTACTTAGACACAACATACGTAGTGTTGCTCAACATGTAGTGGCATAGCTTTTTTGTGGCAAACACCACTGCCACGCAGAGTTTCTCAACGTATGCATAGTTAAGTTCGTAACTGACCAGGGTGCAGCTAAGATAGTAAGTAGCTCTCGTTCTTTGTGAAGTTCATTCTTCGGGCTAGCATGGCTCCCGATGCCACCTCAGTAGCTGAGATGTATAAGTAGAACAACACTCCTGGTCTAGGTGGTGCCAATACTGGCGACGAATCCAAGTATTGTTTTATTTCATCAAAGGCTGACTGGCACTCATCATCCCAATGAAATGTGACCCCCTTGTGCAATAATTTGTTCATGGGTCGGCATTTGTCAGACGCGACCTTTCCTTGCAGACTTCTGAGCTGCTTGATGGTAGTTGGGGGAGCCATCTCAAGGATTGCCTTGACTTTCTTTGGGTCCACTTCAATGCCTCGTTTTGAGACTATAAAACCCAAGAGTTTTCTATATGTGATGCCGAATATGCACTTCTTGTGATTCAGTTTGACCTTATGTTCTATGAGGCGATCGAGAATCTTGCTCAAGTCATCGAGATGATCTGAGAGCGAAAGAGACTTTGCTAACAAATAATCCATTTAATCTTCCAAAGTTTTGTGCATGTAGTCATGGAAGATGTACGTCATGGCACATTGGTATGTAGCGCCAGCATTTTTAAGGCCAAAAGGCATGACCTTATAGCAAAATGTCCCCCAAGGCATTATGAACGCCGTTTTAAGTTGATCCTCAGGATTGATACGAATTTGATTGTATCCTAAGAAGCCATCCATTAGGGAGAGCATTTCATGACCTGTTGTAGCGTCTACCAACGCGTCGATGCTTGGCAAGGGGAAATCATCCTTAGGACTCGCTTTGTTTAGGTCTCAAAAATCGGTGCATATGCGAATCCTCCCATCGAGCTTCTTGATGGGAACCATGTTGGACAGCCATGGCAGATAATCCACGTAGATGACAAACTGTGCATCCAATAGCTTTTGCAACTCGTCTTTGACCATCAAAGCCATTGTTGGGTGCATCTTTCATAGTTTTTGCTTTGCAGGCTTGATTGTCAGATCAAGCGTTAAATTGTGCATGACTAGCTGCGGGTCTAGTCTTGGCATATCCTTGTATGACCATGCAAAAACTTCCTTCTTCGATTTTGAGAAGGGCGATGTAATCGGCTTGCTCTTCGGGGGAAAGACTTACCCCCTGCTTGATAATCTATGGAATCGTTGGGTCTAAGCCGATGTCTACGTCAGTCATTTCTTCCACTGACATGTGGGATCCGTCCTCCAATTGATGTGGAGTTGGGATCAAATGGATATCATTAGCTGAGTTTAGATCTACGTTTGGAACCTCGGGTCCCTCTTCAGCTTGAAAAATATCCTGAGTTGTCCTTGGGGTGGAATGAAGCATTTCACCGAAAGGCCAGTACTCTGATGGCGATAAAGGTGAATTGACGCGATCCCAGTCAATGGCATCTATGTCTAGGTGCCATGATTGTGATGGATCAGCCGGATTGCGGATGGGTGCGGTCAAATCAATGGAGATCATGTGGATGGAATGAATTTGGTCTCCAAAACTGCGGGTGTGATAACTCGATTCTTTTAGATGCTCCCTATACTCTGGATCTGGCTCTACGAGAACGAGCACGAATGGATCTTCCCTAGGTGCGAATTCGTCCCTATTTGCAAAAATGATGGCAGGGTCTTTTCTCGGCACTGATGTCATGACGGGATCTCGAGGTGGACGATGCTCATCTTGAATTTGGAGCCATGGATCCAATACTTGGTCCCACCTTGCAGGGTCTACCCACCATTCATGCCCTAGCGGTATGCCCATCTGTCCCATTAGATCTTCATGAGTGAAAGGGTGGTGATGACGTCGCGCATGTCTGAGATAGTCCATATCAGTCTCATCTTCTAAATCACTTTCGAAGACCCAAAAATGTTCATCCTCTTCAGCAACTGTTACTTGCGACGTTGAGTGCTCTCCTTGTTCCAGTAAGTTAATCTGGTCTCCTTGTGGTTGTTCCACTCTTGGTGGAGGGACCTGAATCTCTTGAAACTGTATTGTTTCATCTGGAACCTCTAAGGGGAATAATTTCATAAAGATGTCCGACAACCGTTGATGTTCTCTTTGAGGATTAATCTCTGAACTTTCACCTCTCTCTAGCAAAGGAGAGGGATTACTGCTATTTCCAGGGGTGTTTGTTGACCATGGGAGGTAGTCTCCCAATGTGTATTCTGTATTTGGATTGGCATACGGATCTTGTGCCAATCCCCCCTTGTTGCCTATTTCTAGGCCTTGCATATTTTCAACCAAGATGTCTAAGGGCAGGGGGTGATTGAACCCTACTCCTGACTTGTCATATGGCATCTGATATCTTGGTTGGCAAAGGACTCGCATCCCTTGCTCATATCTTCCTAGCCCGTATCCATGCCAATTGCATTGGCCGAGATATTTTAGGGAAAAATCTGGGTTTGACAGATAGTTGATGTTTTCAACAAAAGGCTCTTCATCTGCTTCCTCTTGTTGGCATGGTTGAAGACCGTGATCAAGGCCCCCATACATGAAATTCATCTGGTTTGGAGGGTAGCCTAGAGGGACAACTGTCCCTATGGGAAGGTGAGGTCTTCCCATGTCTTGTACTGACTCCAATGCTGGCGTCGCCACAATGTTTTGCACTAAATATTCCCCCAGGCCCGTACTGGCCATTTCAATAGTGATTGTCGATGATTGGGTGGGAGGAAACGGGAGTCCTTCCTGAGTCCATTCCATGTTCGGCATTTTAGGAGTCTCCACTTCCATTGTGCGAGGTGTTTCTTCTGTTGATATCGTTGAAATTGTGGGCAACTTCTCTTCCAGAGGCTTAACCTCTTCCATGATCTATTTTCCCTTGTCCTTCTGTTTGGCCATGACAGGTGGCGTTGATGATGAAGGAGCAGATGATGAAGTTTCACCTGGTCGGGATTTTGCCTTGTTGGTCACCAGTGGTGCCTGCGGTATCGAACCTCGTTTAGATGGATTTAACTGGAAATCCAAATGCATTGAAGGGAGGGTCGATTGAGGTATAAATTGTACCACATTGCAATACTTGAAGGGCTCTAAGTCCATTGGGACTACATGTATTTCTCCTTCATAAGCATACTTTAAGCACTGGTGGGCGATCGAAGGGACACACTTCATGTCCCTGATCCAAGGCCGCCCTAGCAGTATATTATAAGCCATCTCGCCTTCTAAGACATGGCACAGTGTAGGTATTGGTTTTTGTCCTACCTGGACAGGCAGAACAACTGTGTCGACTGTCGAGCATATTGCATCATTGAAAGCTCGCAATGTGTATGTGGAGGCTGTGATGTGAGAGGTTGGTAGCTTCAAATGTTTTAAGGCTGCAGTGGTAATGATGTTACTGGACAAGCCAGTATCTACCAACACTCTTTTGTATGAAATCATGTTGACCCACGTGATAACGTGCAGGGGTGGATCTTCCATGTCATTCGATATCATTTTTACTTCGTCTTCTCTGAATGTGATGACCGGCTCCGTACATTGTTTCACGTGTCCCATGAAGTTGTTGAAAGAATTTGTTTCGTGAGGCTGTAATTCGATGGCTTTTAAAATTTCCATAAGAGCTTCCGTATGGGGTTCTGACTATTGAATAAGCTCGTAAATGGACAGCCTAGCCGATGTGGTCCGCAAACTCTGCATGAGTTTGGTCCGTATCGTGATTTTGGGTCTAGGCGGAGGCAACTACGTTGGGCGTTGTTGAGGCTGCGATGTTGTCGGAACTTCCCTCGTAGCTACCTCGGGGGCAACTGCTGGGTACCTTCTGTTCCTTGTCACTATGCTAATCATTCCCACAAATCCCTGCATGGGAAGATTCTGTCGCACCTCGTTAATCTGGAGTGGTTTTTCCTATGCTTCGTGGGCAGGCAAAGGGTCCTTGAATACCCCCATTTGTTGGTTGTTTGGCGCTATGGGGTTGTCCATGACCAATGTTCTATTGTCGATCAAATCTTGGATTAGTTATTTGAACTTCCAGCATCCATTTAAGTCGTGTCCTCTACGCCTATGGAATCTACAATATAATTCCTCTCTATATCCCCTAGGCTTAGGAGCATTAGGGTCTATATTTTGAATTTCTAGCAGAGTGACTAAATTTGCCGCTGACAAGTGGTCAAATAGGGAGTCCCTAGACTCTGTGAAAGGGGTGAATTGTCGCCTAGGGCGACGCTGTTGATTCTGCTCTTGTCTTCTATTATCTCTTTCATAAGCAGGAGGCACTGCCTGGTAATTAGCCTTTTGAGGCTGCATTTCTTGCACAGGCACGGGAACATTTATCGCAACTTGGTTGACTGCAGCGTGTTGTGATTGCGTTGTCTCGATTTTAGTGGTTTTATTCCACTCTTTCTTTTTAGGCTTGGCGATTGCGCCTTCGCCTATCTTAATCTCTTCTATAACTCTGGCTTGTGCCAAAGCTTCTTCTAAGTTGTCGTATTGCCGCAGCAACAATAGACCAAAGATTGATTTTAAGCAACTTTTTGTGAACATCTGCGTGAGATCAGACATAGGGGGATGGTAGGGTAACTTAGAAAGCAAAGCTCTCCAGCGATTCCCATATGCTGCCATTGTTTCTTCCTCAAATTGCCTGAGGCTCGCCAGATCACTCAGTGATGCCTTCTTCCTTGTGTTGAAGGCAAAGCGTTCAAGAAACGCATCTACTAATTGATCTAGGTTGCTTATACTGTGTTTAGGTAGTTGTGTGAACCAATCCGAGGCAGCGCCTGTGAATGTGGTTATGAATGTTCTAAGCAACAATGCGTCATTATCTTGGATGCAAAAGCATTGGCTTAGAAATCTTGTAACATGTTCTTGTGCGTCCTCTTCACCTTTAAAGATTACCAATTTAGGAAACTTGAAGTGCTCGGGGTAAAGAGGTGTAGGCACTGAGGGATGCATCAGATTACTGCGGAGTTGGCGTAATGTGGGTTTTTGATGCCCAGTTGATTTTGTTTCCATAAACTCTAAACGCTCTAATAGCGCCTGGTATGCATCGGAAGATTTTATTTTTTCCTCTCTTGTTTGCTCCCGTTGTAAGTTATGGAAGACTGGAGGCCTATGAAGGGGTAGCCGAACGGTAGCCCTCCTTCCTTGATGGGGAGTTTCAACATATTCTACGTCTGGTTCATACTCCTCGTAAAATTCTTGAGGAGTCTCTGGGCGAAACCTATGACCCTGATCGAGTCCTCGCTGAAGGTACCCATAATTGTTTTGGGGAGTTGCCTCCCTCTCGAGTCTATGAGGTCTCGGTGGCAAAGCTTGACGAGGTCGTGGAGACCTATCTTGCACCAACAGATTATGCCTCTCATATTGGTCGACTCTTTGGGTGTGAGGGGTTGGCTCCCTCTCAGGTAGTTCATAGCGTAGCTCATCCGCTTCATGTTTTATGTGATCTCTATCCAATCGGTGTCGATACTCTATCTCCTGATGACTTTGTTTAAGCCGCATGATTTGGGCTTGATGGGTGGCATGTTGGGTGACTATCGGGTCGATTTGGTCTACCCTATTTTGCTTAGGAGGTTTGAATGTCCCTCCTATGTGTTTGCCTTGATTTTGATGATCTAAAATTTCAATGGGTCGCTTCCCTCTGTCGAGGTAGGCGGCCTGTACTCGAGGTTCTGGCCGCAAGGGGTGATCATGATGTCCAGCTGGTGCGAAAGTGCAAGGTTCCCACGTTGTATGTTGTTGTCCTTGAGGAATGCAATGATTTTCCTCGCGCTCCCTCTCATAGGTGTGAAGGGGGTGGGCAGAGTTAGCTCGCCCTACTACGCTCTGGATTTTGTCTCTCTCTTCTAATGGGAGGTAAGGAAGGGATACCATATCCATGTTGTCCCTCCAAATGGATAGTGTGCCTCTCTAGCACTCCATCGCACTGTGGCCACTCATGTCTAACCTCTGAAGGTTATTCTCTGTTTACCTCAAGGTCTACATGTAGGGCGTCTTCCCGAAAGGGGCTGCTTTGAATGGGCATACCCCATCGAGGATTCTGAATCGGATTCTTTTGTAGGCTAGACCGATAAGGCGGTATGACCAAGTCCTCAAGACTGAAGCGAAGGTGACTTGTGCCTACTTCTTGTGTACCTTTCGAAGCTTCTGCCCTTGATTGGGCTTGGCTACGGGTGTACACCATTGCGGTGCTTCTCTACTATCTAAACAGATTTTTATCTTGTTTATGATGATTTTTCTTTTTGTCTACACTAAGAAGAATTAAACACACGCATACACAAACCGTGATTATCTCTTTTAAGGATTATTGGTGTTCCCTAGACTGGTTTAGTGCATTTTGATGTTTTGTTTTGTTTTTGAATGTTTTGAAGATCGTTTAAATGCATAATGAAGGCTCATATAACTCCCAAAATGGTCACCCCTTCAATATACCAACCAGGCCGATATACCAACCTCTCTATATACCCACCCTTATGAGAGGGAGACTATAGGTACGTGAGAGCAGAAGGTACGTGGTACGTAGGTGGTACAGAAGGGGGATTGTCCTATTAATGGCACCTACCATAGAAGACTTATCCTCGTGCGCATGGGAATCACCCCAGTGACACTCGGTCAGATTTTGTTAGGATTTACGCCTAACAACAGTTGACAATCAAGAAATGGATGCAAAGCTAAGCCAAGGTGGTGATGAACCCACCGTTGGTCTTGCTCAAGGGCTCGGGTCTTACGATCAGCTCCTTGGTTTAAAATTATTGTGTGAAGTGTGTGAGATTCATTTTATTTGGCGAAAATGAAACAAGCATAAATGAATTTTCCTAATGCAATGCAGGATTAAATGAAAACAATTAAAGAAACAAAAATAGAAATAGGAAATTTAACAGAGATTATGAAAATCCCTACCTCTTCTCTGCCTGGACCGGTTGCTTCTAAATTTCTGCTCTAAAAATTTGTAGACAGAAATTCGTCCCTCGGTGAGACGAATTACAGAACAGAATTCGTCCCTCCCAGAGACGAATTTGAATTCATCTCAGGGTCAGACGAATTTCAGTAAAGCAATTGCCACAGCCAAGGACGAATAACAGTCAAAAACCAAAAAGGTACCTGTCAAACACAAAACATAGAAATTTAATCAATTTTTGTGATTTTAAAAACCAGGGAACAGGGTCCCACCATGATCGCCACTGAAAGCACGAGATTCCGGGCAAAGGAAACACTAATTGCGATGCATTCAAAATCAAATACGCTTAAGTCCTAGAAATGTAAATTACATGAAATGAAAGAAACGCATTGGAAGAGACACAAGAAAATAAAGAAAACACAGCTCTTTCATTAAACTTTCTTAATCTCTATTACAAATATGCCTCCTCCCTTTTCAGGGGCTAGGAGCGTTAAAAGAATTTGACTACAATCGAGACTTAAGGTTCCTCTTCCCGCATGCCCACACTTGAAATGGATGGGCCAAGATGATGTCGCCGCTGATGTCGATGAGTCCTTGACCTCTGCTGCTCCTCATGTGAACAAAGAAACAATGAAGATGTCAGTAGCACCTGCTGCAAATGAAAAGTGTTTATTCTCTAAAATTGCCAAAAGATGCATGTAAACATTTGTCTGAAACAGTGAGTAAAATGACTCTAAATGACCTGAAAACCTGACAGAGGATAGAAAACATCACCAGAATGCCACTGCCACTGAGACAGTCGGCCAATCTACCTTCAACTGGAATTCGTCCCTGGGCAGGACGAATTCTGACTGCAATTCGTCCCTGGGTGGGACGAATTCTTCTATGTTGGAAAAGCCGACCTGATGCTACTCCAATGTCGAATCTTGGGACCTACAAAATGCCTGCAAATAGGGGGGTTATGTAATTGGGGCCATTTTGGGATGACCCAGATGGTCGGATTCTCCCAATTTGGCCTCTATCCTCGGGAATTAGATATCGCCACCTGCAAGTTAGTGAAACAACAAAGCAACACAAAGCATGATAAAATCTGATTAGAATGTTATGAAATTGAAGCTATGAATTCACCAAATAGAATAACATGAAATGCAACCTGAAAAAATAATCTAAAATTCTTTTAAAACAAAACTTAGAAAGTGCGGGGGTGCCCAAGTGGGCCTCCCACCATTGGCACTTGATCTTGGCGCCAATACACTAGGGATGGGCCCAAAACTTCTTAGGATTGGGGGGTCAGAAAATTGGTTGATTCAGGTGTCCATATTTTGGATTTGGGTCAGATTCAAGCTTCCAAAAGCCACCCAACAATCTCCCTTGCAAAAGATATTGGTGGATGTGAGAAGGTGAATCAAAGGGGATGCAAGTGAGTGTTCAACTCGGCAACACTTCGTTGCTTGAAATCTCCTTCAACCTATCTGTCTTGGGTGAGAAAAGTCCCACATTTTATAGACCCATGGGGTCACTTTTGAGAGGGAAGCACAAATGCCATATGTTGGTCATAGGTGCCATGTGGCAGTCATGTCTTCCCATGAGGGAGGGGAGTCCTCCATTGACTTGGGCTTTCATAACTGCCCTTGTGACAGTCCTCTAACGGCCTATCTATCCACCCACACACGTGTGCAAGGCAGGAGTCATCAACTGAATTTCCTGGGTTGCCACTTGGCACCATTCTTCTTTTTGCCCGTTAAACTCAGAATTCATCCCTACCAGACATGAATTCAGAATTCGTCCCTGGGTGAGATGAATTCTAGTTAGTATTTGTCCCTTGGTGAGACGAATAGTGAGCAAAGTGTCCAAATGTGCCAAATTGCTTCCTGACCTTACAAAATTGTTATGAAAGTGGTTAAGACCACTGTTTGACCTCTGAGGGCTTCCCTGGGGGCTATGTTTGTCAACGCGATCAGTGTTTGCAGTCACATAATCGGATTGGTGCTATTTTGGTGTCTACAATTAGAAGGTGAAAATAATAATAATTTTTTTTCATTCATTTTCTTATGGTAGGAGATAGGTGAACAATATGGAAGCTCTTCAGGATGAGAACGAGAACTCCTTTGATACAATCATAGGTATGTATTTCCATTTAATGGATTATTTTGCTAAATTATTTAAGGAAAATATGGTGCAAGATGAAGAGGATAAAAAAAATTCTTGTTTTTATACCCTCTATTATATTTTATGTAGAAAATTAAGCCCTACTTAAACCCATTGATAGAGAAGAACTGAAGAAATTAGTCTTTGGAATGAGTACCAAATAAACACTAGGTCTAGATGGCTTTCCAATTTAGTTTTTCCCAACCTTCTGGGACAACTTGTATGAGGATGTAATGGTTGTTATAAAGGAGTCCAAAGGTACTAAAAGAATGCTTAAATAATTAAATATTAAATTTATTGAATTAACTCCAAAATGGAAGGAGGGGATGCATATTTCAGATTATAGACATATTACCTTATACAATGTCATATATAAAATAATCAGAAAAGTAAAGGTTGAGTGGATTAAACCTCTCTTACATAGCATAATCTACTTGGAGTAAGGGAATTTTATAGAGGTCAAAAAAATATTGGATGGTGTGGTTCTAACTCATGATGCAATCCACTCAATACAAAAAGCTTACAATAGAGGAATGTTTATAAATAGGATATACCAAACGCTCATGATAGAGTAGAGTGGAGCTTATTATCAAGGATTATGATCACCGTTGGTTTCTATCAAACAAGGTTATACATAAGAGATCAAACCTAAAATGTACTTGTAAAAAATTGGTGAATTTGTTTGAAAACCCTGGTGAATCTTGTTCAACTTCATTTCAGAGGAAATGATAAATTACATTTTTTTTTATCAAAAATTCTAAAACGTTGGTGATTTTAATAGATTTTGCCAAACAAGGTGGAAAACATCATTTGGCTTAGGATTGGGTGAAAAACATGGTCTAGTCTAGAACCAAGTAGTATGACCTTAAACCAGGTGGAAAATATGCTCGACTTCAAATCTGGTGGAAAACACAAACTAGCCATGGTATGAACAAAAAACTGATCTAGGATGGAACTAAGTGGAAAAAAGGTCTAGCCTCGGACTGCAAATCCATACCAAGTGAAAATAATGTCTAACTAGTGGATTGAATGAAAAACAAGGTCTAACTAACATACCTATTGAAAAAAGAGGTCTGACTAATAGACCGAGTGAAAAATATGGTTCTATTAATGGACCAAGTGAAAAAAAAGGTTTGACTATTATTTTAGGTAAAAAAAAAAAATTGACTAATGAATTGGGTAAAAAGCAAGGTCTGACTAATGGACCAGGTGAAAAACAAGGTTTGACTAAGGGATTGGGTGAAAAAATGGTTTAGATGATGAATCAGGTGAAAAAGAAATATTTAGATAATGGATTGGGTGATAAAGGTTTAGCTAATGAACCGAATGAAAAACAAGATCTATTTAACAGATTGAGTGAAAAACAAGGCTCAACTTATGGATTGGGTGAAAAAAAATATTCATCACTAAACAAGTGTTTACTCTACCATGTGTTAGGCCATCGATCAAACTCATTGTATGTTTAATTACATGTTGCCACGTGTCCACATATAGTCATTTCTATCTATAAATAGACATCGAAAGATATTTTTTGATTTCATTTCTATGATTAAACTTGACCAGAGCCAACCCTCCCTAATTGATCATTCTCCCACACCCTTTAAAATTGAATTTCGCTTACTTTAACAATGAAAAATGGCTTCTACTACCACAACTACTACCATTGAAAAATAGTGTTCATGAACACTTCGTGTACCACCATGTTAGATTTTTCAACCACCCTTGGTTATGATAAATCATGGCTAGATGATGCAGGTTTGGAGACCTTGCTTTCATGATAAACAAGCATCTTATATAGACTATCATTGATGGTTACGACCATGACTATGCAATAGTGAAACTCATAGTTTAAAATAAACAACTATATTTCTCAATCACACCTACTAACATCAAGATATTGATAAATATTCTACATAGGGATTTTCTTGTTATGAATTTGAAGTTCCCTATGACTTTTCTTTATAAAATGTACTTGGGGAGAATTACGATCTCTCATTGAAATTGGTTTTAGGTATCATTCTCTTAAATTGGTTCAATTATTATTCAAAATTGAAAAATGTATATTTTCCATCTAATTTTGTTTTGGTATAGCTATTGGTTAAGTTTAAAAGAGGGTTAACAAATATATCTAATTTAAATTCAAACCTGAAGGTCATTATTAATTTCATTGCATGCAAGAATGAAACTTTAGTTCTGGGTATTAACATATACCGTTAAATGCCTTCAATGCATGAATTCTGACTAGTGCATGTACATTTTAAATCGTATCAGAAAAAAATTGAATGAAATACATATGAACAAAGTCATCATGGTGGCCACTATTAAATTTTTATTAGCTCTTTTTCATGAAAGTTTTTATGATTTAAAAAATACTAATGTACCAATAGTATTGCATCCAACACTACTAAGAATGGTTATGGCACCAGAGAATTTGAGGGTAAGTCCATGTTTCACAACTACTTTTTATATATTTTAGCTCTATTTTCACTTTTTTATTTTTATTTGCACTTAAATTTAGAGTAAGATAGTGACAAAAAAGATAATATAGGATGATATCATAAGGGATAACATGCATGAGGCTTGTGCTGATTTTGAAGATATTGTGTTAGAATAACCACCAATGGTGAGGCTGCAAAAATGTACATGACAAGATCCTTATTTTGGCTCTTATATTCCACCTATATCTCCACAAAATATACAATATGAATTGAGTTAAATCAACCCTCCTATAAGTAAGTTTCTCTTTCAATATTTTATCTGTATATTTTTTACATAAAATTAAAATAATTTTTATTAAATATTTTAATATGTTTTCAAAATTATGCACCATCCCCATCCACACTATTATACATGATATCTAATCATATTTAGGTAAATCATTATCTATTTATATAATATAAACCTATATTTTTATTTTTATTTTTTTTATAACAATTTTGGCATGTACTTATTTAACTATTTTTAGATGGCTCTCAAGAACGATCACTGAGAATCCAAGACCATCATATCATGAGGTCATCACTACCACCACCACGATAGCAACCACATATTTATAAAATGAGAGACCAAATCAATATGAGTTGTGGAAGGGAAAAAACACTTATTCCATTGAGATCATAAGGGAATTTTCCCTCTTTCATTTAACACAAGTTCCATACAAAAGGTATCATCATCACTAGTGATATTAGATAAAATTCTAATTGATGAAGATTATTTTTTTCATGGCAATATTTATGTCTTTGGGAAAAAAGTGTGCTTCAAGATCCACATATATAAGCACAAAAAATAGTAGCCCTTGTAGCCGAGCAAATATTATCACCTTTTGCTAGGGAAACCCACCCTCATCCTCAATCTGAGGATGAGAAAGTTAATTTTTATGTAAAATATTGAATGTGTGATGGTATTGAACCAACCATCCAAGATAGGGTACTCTAATATTTAAAATTTGTGGAGTGGGAAATTAAAGTGAAAGTCCTTATAAAGGAAATTCCATTACAAAAAAACCCAAGAAGGGAGGCAATTTTTTCTCTGGTTGAGAATGAACCAAAGAAGTTTAGTGGTCTACTAAATCAAGCCACCTCAAGATCAGTAAATTCTAGGATTTCATTTGTTAATATTTTTTTAACCTTTATGTTGAGTAGAATTGACAACCTCAATGCTAAAGCCTAAGAGTACTATAACCAATGGGCTTCTAATAATAAAAAAGTTGAAGTTGCTAAGGCTGCAAGAGAAGTGGATGAGTTTATAATTTAGTTGCATAGTTTTCTTTAAATTTTGTCATATAACTCTGCTAACTTATGTTTTCATTTTATTTTGTAGTCAGATTTTAAAAATTTGAAATTACAAGTTCATAGCATACAAGTGAATATAGAGGTTGCAAAGAAATTTTTGCAAACTGTAATAATAATGAAGAAGGCAACACAGGTAAAAGTTAGAGATAATAATATTTTTAGAAGATATGTCAAAGAGAAAATTAATGTGGATACAAATCTTGTGCTAGCACAAACGAAGGAGAAAAATACCTCTTTTAACAATGGTCAAACATCCTACCCAAGAGGAAGGTGCATTGTTGCAAAAATTTAACAAAATAGAGCAAGTTCTAATCAGATCTGGAGCAATACCAACATAGGGTGTACACAAAGGAGAAAAAGCAAAAGAATATGCAAATCTAGGGGAATATGAGGTAAAAAACCTTCAATATTAGGATTAGGATGAAATGTTTATAATTTGATTGCATATTTTGTTTTATTTCAGTCAACAATTTAATACCATGTAATATATTTTAAATCCAGTCTATGAAAAATATATTTACAAATTTTGTTTCCTCTTTCATTTAATGGTTGTATATGTTTTTAATCTGTTGTTGCTTTTTTAGTTTATGACAATACAATTATATAGACTAAATTAATCTCAAATAACAAAGAAATATTACTATTTTAAGCAACATAAGAACTCTGATAATACAATAATATTCATACACTAAAAAATTTGTAAATAAATTAATGTTTATCAATATTGTGAAATCATTGAAAAATTAAAATTTAATAGGCGAAACAAACAATTATGAGTTTTTCCAGGATCAATATTAGACAACATAAGAACTCTAGTAATATGAAAGTAGTTAAAACCATTTCAAAAATAATAATACTCATACATTTATCATTATATGAAAGCAGTTAAAACCATTTCAAAAACATTAACAATATTCATACATTAACAATACTATTATATGAAAGCAGTTTAAACCTTTTCAAAAACAAAAAATTTATCATTGAATCTAAATTTATCAATGTTGTGAAACAATATTGTGAAATCTAATGTATCTCAAACAATATTTGTGAAATATGCTATCAAATAAATTCATGTTTATAAATTTTGTGAAATCATGGAAAATTTACAATTCAGGTAGCTGAAACAAACATTCCCAGCTTGTTCTAAATTACTATTATGCATAGTGGATGTATCTATCTCCACCATATGATCACTACAAGCATAATTATGTTCCTTATTATTTGTATTCATGGTACCCATTATGTATTCAAAGGCTTTCTAGTATGCCAATGCTCTATCATATGGAAATTTATCTAGATGATACGATGACACATAAATTCTCAAATATTTTTTGATTTTTTTTTCTAGCCTATTGCGTAGCTTAGATTTGACAAAATATAGTGCGTTGAAAACTCTCTCATCTTCCACAGATCCCAAAATCATTGTTTGACATAATTTATATAAACAAAAATGTTCACTATTCGCACCTTGTAAGATGCTACAAGGATACGATTTTTACCATAAATATGCAATGGAACCAATCTCATTGATGTTACTCAAAAATATGATGAATATTATATTAAAAATACTCTTTTGAGTATACCTTTGATTTCAACACCATTAACTTCCATAGTTTTACTTAAATGCTTACTAAGTATACACATGTATTTAATAAACAACTCATGTATAGATTTGAATTAATTACATGGATACCAAAATAGAGGGTTAACCAGACCCATGGCCTCAAGAAACTCATATCTTTGAAACCGATCTCTTATCTCACTTGTTAGTGATTCTACTATTTTTAAATAATTTTATCTTAGTATTGTGTAAAAGAACTTCAAATCTATTTTGTTTTATAATATGTCATTCACCCTCATCTACAACTATAATTGATTACCTTTTAGAATAATATATAGGTATCATATTTCCAAGTACACTAACACAAAGATGAATACTAACATCAAACTTCAAAAAGATTTTTGGATTGTTCATGTTTGTTAATGTATTTCAACTATTAAATAATGGATCTGTAAAATTTCCTTTTGATACATGTAACCTATAAATAATCATACATATATGTTTTTGTATCCTCATGAAATTGATAATATAGATCGATATTTCTTGTGCAATTTTAATTAATTAGTTCATTTCTTGTAACATTGTAAGAATACCACATAATGTTAAAAGGGTTTCCAAGTTAGTCAAATGAAGTAGCAAATATTTTTCCCCATCAACTAACCTACAATTTGCATGCGTAAAACGCATTAATGATTGATATTATAGAATAACTCTACATGCAAGTTCATACAAATAAATCCACCTTGTGTCCATATCTTTTAACATTTTTTTCCTCTTCTATAACTCCTATAGCAAACTGTCAAAACTCTACAAATCTTTTTGAACTGCACAAAAATAAGCATATGTTTCATGAATGAGTTTTTCCACTCTCGTAAAATTTTCAAAAGTTCTCATGATTTTATATGTAAGGTTCACTCTATGAACCATGTAATGAATGATTATCATATATGGGACATGTGATATCTAGAGTCGAGCACAAAGACCATTCCTATGTCCTTGCATTATAGCAGTATTTTCAATCCCAATGCATATTAAATTTTTGACTATGTCTATATCATTCATTCCCATAATATATTTTAAACTAGTTACAATAATATTGTAGATTTTTTTACATTCAAACTTTTCACCATCTCATGTAATCAAACTAGGTTACCTTACATGATTTTGTAATTTGTACATATGCATGCAAATCCAAGATATGTTATCCACAACCACCACCTCATCAATTGAAAGTGAAATTAATTTGGTAAGTTTTTCTTTCTCCCTCATGTAATCCTCAACTAATTATAGACATTTTATCATTTTCAAACTACTTCGATCTGACCAATGTGAACTAGTAAGGTTTTGCACATCAGCTAGTCAAAATAGGTGCTTATAATTAATAAAATTAGACATGGATATAAAATTTTTGAGAATACTATATACAAAAGAAAACTATAATATTTTTGAAGGTAAAGTGACCTTATAAGTTTTATGAAATTGGGCTTCAATTATTCCACCTCTCTCAACAAATTTTTGTTGTAGCTTCAAGTGATTATCGTATTCTATTGAATATGTAACATTCATACATTCTGATGCATAGTTATACCTAACTTATTTATTAATTTTACCATCACTTCCTCTAAATTTTACATAATATTTGACACAATATTTTTCTATTATATCTATCTTATTTTGTATCCTGTGATCCTTACCTAGTTTCCAACAATAAATATTGCATCTATAAAGTTCTGGATTGACTTTGTTGTCCTTAAAATGGATAGGTCCTATAAAGGGTAATTTTGATGCCCATTCAACCTGGAATGACCTTCCAATAGCCTAGTTAGATCCTTTTCTCCTTTTGTATTTTTTCTTGAAGATTAACTAGAAGTTTATATTGTATTTGTTTTATTGCTTTCATTTTCAACTAACATATCATTTTGAAAAATATATTCATGTGTTTGTTCGATGTCATTGTTAAGATAATTTTTATTGCAATGCATCTCTTCATGATAGATATATTTAATTGGAGGTATGTTAGGGTCAACAGGGTATTCAACATACAATAATACTCTTTATTGTTTTTGGATTTAACAAAAAAAATTACATATAGAAAAAATATTCATATCAATGTCCAATATGGCCAGAGACAAACTAAAAGTTAAGTATTTTAGGAAGAAAGCAATATTTAAAATAAGGTACCTTAAATTTGCACAAATGTTGATGACTCATTGGATTTTAATATATGGCTAAAATATTTGAGGATACTCTTTTTAATAAAATATTTGCCTCCCTTCATTCCATCGCTAGTAGGATATATTTCACTTGTAAGGAAATTATTTTTCCTTTTAGAAAACATATAAAATGTTGAGGAGATCTTACTACTATGAGGCCTCAAGATAATAAATTAACTACAATAAATAGATGGTTGGTTGGTATAAAATACATACCATTTTTCAAGTAAGCTTTAGAATTATTTTTTAGTGCATACCACTACTCTGTTTTCAAGATATAGCACATGTAACTAATAAGAACACAAAACTAATCAATAAATCAATATACAAATTCAAATTATTATAAGAAAAAGAAACATTATATATACAAAATATAATTAGATATACAAATGTAGAAAAATATCATGTTATAGTATTAGTAGAATAGATAGTGGATGACAGTGCCATGAGGGAAGTTCAGCTAGATAAAAAATCCCTGAAAAAAACAACTCATCGAATCGATGAGAACAAGGAAAAATATATTTTTCTTGAAATCATATTATCTACAAATCATGAGATACAAAGAATTAAAGTGTATTAAGAGAAGAAAATAATCATAATATTTTTAAAGAAATAGAGCATTTACTTATTTACATTTCCTTAAGAGAAGGACAAAAAACTAAAGAATCCATCAAAACACTCACATGCGAAACATGGAAAAATAGGAGAAACAATGGGTAACTGAGCACTGACCTATTATTATTAAAAGATAGAAAAACTAGAAAAAAAATCTGCTATTAGATATCAAAAAAATTCTTATTACTATAATTGTTTGAACTCATATTCTCTCAAAAAATAAGAAAACCTAGGACCATAGATTCACAATGTCTTAAGAGAAATTAAAAACCATGATATCTAAGAAATGCATCAAAACACTCAAATATGGAATAGAGTAAAAAAGGGGAAAACAAAGGAAAATAACAAAAAATAAACTTTTAATTTTTATAATAAAAAAATACATGTTACTACTATAACAACTACTTCAAACCCTATTATCTGAAAATAATTTAGATAGGCAAAATTATGTACCTTTATTTTTTACAAACAACTCATGATCCCAGTTCAAAAGGAAAGCTTATTTCAGCCCCTATTCAGGTGTAAAGAGAGGTCTGGGTGAAAATCAAGGATCAGCTTAGTCCGATTGGAAATCAAGGACCAACTCAATCTAGGTGGAAATCAATGACTGATACAGTCTAAGTGGAAATTAGGGACCGACATAGTCGATGTGGAAAAAAAGTCCCTTCTTGGCCTAGGTGAAAAATAAAATCTCATGATCGATCTAGGTGAAAAATAAACTTTGATAGTCGGTTTAGGTGAAAAATAGAGTTCGATGGTCAATCTAGGTGGAAAACAAGTCCTTGCTCGATTCAGATGAAAATCAAGGTCTGATCATGTTTGGGTGCAGATATGGGTCTGACTTTTTGTTTGAGTAGAATTTTTAGTGGATCGACTAGTTTCTACAATAAATTGAGTGTTTCAATTTATTTTCTATTTTTGGAAGGTTTTATTTTTCATTTCTAGGGCTTGATTTTATAATAGTTTGTATGATTTACATTAAAATTTATCGCTAGCATGTTAATTATATTTACTAGTATAATTGGTGAATTTGGTGGGATAATTTAAAATTTTTATAATTTTTACATGAAAAGGGTCCTTGATTTAGGTAGAAGTGCTAACAAGTTTAAATAAAAAATTGTATTATTATTATAATCATGAGATGAACTAACCCCTAAAAATTTTTCCAAAAATTTTGGGTGAATGTGACTAATGTATAGGGTCCCTATTTTCACGAATTTCCAATTTCAAAATTTTGAATATTCATCCAATTGATGATTATTCGCCACTATGCATAACCTTGCTTTCAATATTGGATAGAATGGACCAAGAGCTATGTTTCTACTCCCTTATACTCAATGTTAATCAAAGACATTCCCTCAAAACCATTTGGAGCTACTCGAGGAATTTTTCAAGGAGACCCTTAATCCCCTTATATTTTTCTCATATTGGATGAAAGCTTGGGTATGTTCTCGTTGAGGAGAAGACAACAAGGGTTTCTAACATGTATCAAGGTGGGTGAGGAAGTTTTGACTCACCTATAGTTTTTAGATGACACATAATTGGTGGGAGTGGCCAACTTTAGGGAAGAAAAAATGATAAGAGATACTCTTAATGTTTATCTTAGGGCCACAAACCAAGTCATCAATTATAAAAAATCTAAATTGGTCTTTTTCAATCTTGATCGAAGTCTTCAAGATAGAATTTTTGAGATCTTGGGATTCATGAGGACTTCTCTCCTAGTGTATATTTGGGAGTCCCTTCACATTTTGAAAAACTAAAAAATAGATACCTAAAGGAATATTTTGGATTACGTTAAATAAAAAAACTAATCATTGGTATCATAGATGGTTAAGCTATGAGGGTAGATTAACCTTTTTGTAGTTAATCATTTAGGCCTTGCCGATTTATAATTTTTTTATCCTTGTTGCTCCACATACCATATGAATAGAGTTGGACAAGATGGATTGAAATATTTTATGGGGAGGAGTAAAAGGAGAGAGGAAATGGGTCGTAGTAAGTTGGGATAAAGTAAGTCAATCCAAGGTAAATGGAGGTTTGGGACTAAGGATATTGGAGTTAAATAATAAATCTTTTACTGGAAAGATTTATTGGAGGTGGATTTATCAACAAACTTCTTTATTCAATAGAGTTTTAATTAGTAAATATTTGGGATAAGTGAACCCAAATTAAGTGAGTTGTTTCCCTTTGAATGGTAGCTGGTCCTTTGTGTTGCAAGCTCTAAGGTTAGGATCTTAGGTAGTGAAATATGGATTATTTTATAAAGTGGGTAGAGGGAAGATGGTATAATTTTAAATAGATTCATGGGAGAAATAACAACCTATCATTTCTAAATTCTTAGAACTATAACTAATAAAAACAACCATAAAAAGTAGGGTTTGGAGCTCTATTGAAAGTTATTTCAATACTAGTTATTTGAGGATTATAAGTTTAAGGAGTTTAAGAAGATGGATGAGTGGCCAATTCCAATCTCTTTGAAATTGATACCCATCATGACTAAAATCTTTGCAAATATTTCTCATATGTAGATATGAGGAGGATGAATTAGATTGGGGCTATGGGAGCCTTGGAGTCTACACAATGAACTACATATATGATAAGATATTTTTAAAACCTCCTTCTCATGCATATCAGGTTGAACATTGGAGAAATATTTGGCAGTCCAAGGGTTGGCCAAAAATAAGCTGCTTTACCTAACAATTCATGAATAATAGAATTCTTACTTTTGATAATTTGAGATATAGGGGAATTGTTGGTTCATTACAATGTGTTTTATGCTAAAAGAGTGAGGAAACATATGATAAATTTATATTTGAGTGTTCATTCATGAGCTAGATATGGGAGTGATGGTTTTTATATTATAAAATTTAATCTAATGATGATTTGAATCAGATTAGTATTTGGGAAATATGGAAGAGGGGTAGATTTAAAATCTAAAACTCTTTGTATAAATTGAAAGCATCGATTAAAATTTATATGGTGGTAAGTGTGGTTGGAGAGAAATGACAATTTTTTAGACAGACCTTTTACATCTTTAGATGTCATTTGGTAGGTTATTTTGAGCAAAGTCACAAAAATTATGGTAGTGTATGCTAAAGAGAAAATTCAAGATGATATAGGAATGATGGAGAAGAAATTTGAAGTGCAAGAGAGGTAGGATAGAGCTAGTTAGAATCCATCCCTAGAAGGTTGGATTAAAATTAATACTCGTGGAGCTACAAAAGGTAATCTAGATATAGCTAGAATTGGAGTGGTCTACATGAATCAAGTTGGGATAGTGCTCCATTAGGAAATGCAAGGCTTGGGAATGGCCATGAATAATGAAGCAGAAACATTAGCTATCAAATCTACTTCTATCTGGGCAATAAGAAAATGTTACAAGAGGATAATCTAGAATCAAATTCTCAAATATTGGTAGGAGCTCTAGATTGCATGAGAAAATTTTCTTTAAAGACATGGAGGATAAGGATTCTTGTCACCCAATTAGAAAATTATAGATGGAATTATATGATGTGATTCCAGTTTATGTTATTAGAGATCTAAATAAAGTGTCATAATTTATGGCTATGATGAGTACTAAGGAGGTAGTGACATGGCTATTTTGGATAAGAGAATTAGACAGGTTAGTGAGCAAATCCAATGTTTAGCTAATTTGGACAACCATTGTAAAAAGATGGTTTAGGAGATCTGGCTCCAATGTAGATCTTCTTTTACTATTGTAAATAAGTATTCTCTTCAACTAAAACTAAAAAAAGTCTCATCTGCACTTATAAATAATCTTTATTATAACACATTTTTTTTTAAATTTTAAAATTATATTATAAAATTTATTATAAAATTTTAAAATTATATTATGTATATTTTTCAAATTAAATAAAAAAATACTTTAAAAAACACAAAAACGAAAAAATCAAAATCACTCTTAAACAACCAAAGAATTTTCTAGCCATATGTAGGATTAGTAATGTTTGTAATTTGAAAATTTTTATGCTACTATTCGTCTAGATTGTGACAAAGTTAGTTTGTCATGTAACGCCGAACATTTCAGAATCGGATCGCCCTTGCACAAATTAACTTGCCTGCCATCATGATGTGAAAATATCAAAGAAACTTTAGAAACATCTGTCCTGATGTGATATAACTTATATTAAATGATGAAACATTGAACATACTCCAAAAATTGCTGTCAATCATGATGTCTACATCCGTAAGATAGATCATAGGGTTGGGTGGAACCACGATCGCAGAAGATGTCAAGTGTCTCTAAATCTTCCTAACACATGAAATTAAAATTAAAATTAAAATAATCATAGACAACTTCACCACCATTTAAATATTCATAGCACAATGACTAATTAAACATTCATTGCACATCTACTAAAATAAGGCAAAAGCAAATTTACATCACAACAGTTTCAAAAGGGTTGTGATGTGATTGGTAATGGATTGGTAATTATTTGTTTGATCAAATATTTATTTGATTTAAACTTAATACATGACCTTACAAATTCTTTACCAGTTCCTTTACTGTCTAGTCAATAATAACAGTGTATAGGTTCTAAAAATAATGTAGATGTTACATCATCGGGACAAATACTTATATGTGTGTTTCACGTTACCTGACTATATGTGTGTTTCCAATCAACGTGCACGATGGACCAACCTTGATGGTGGGTCAGTCATTCTAACAAAGAAGATGAGCCGCTTGATGGTGGGTTAGTGCTTATAACAGAGAAGATGAGCTGCTCAATGACATGTGCCTCAAATGTTATATATACATCCGCGTGCTCCTAACGTTCTTTAACAATAGTTTTAATCTCCACATTTCATTACATTTCTAAGCTAACTTATCTCATGTCATAGACGTCTTTAATGGAGAAGGTCGTGATTGTGGTTGTGGTTGAAAAGTCTATCTCTAAGCTTAGACGAAACATTTTGGGGATCGTTGCAAATGTTCATGGTATATCATGGGAGAAGAATCATGATGTTTTTAATTATCGTGGGTTATTTTACTTATCTAAAAATTTGCAGAAAATTATTTTGATTTTGTGGCTATGCATATTTGAGGATAACTTATGTTCCCTTGATCTACATGACTGATTATGTCACACGTCTTTTGTTTACAACTTCGAAGTTAAAATTTCATCTGTTTTGTTTGGTTTGATTTTCATTTTATTTTTTGAAGTCATTAGTAATGTGTATGAATGTGTGGATTTATCGCAGGAGTGGAGGAAATAGCAGTGGATGCATCGAAGAACACCCTAATAGTAATTGGGGTAGTGGATGTCATGAAACTCGCTTACAGAACACCCTAACATGTCACAAAATCGTGACAGTTTTTCCTGCTTTTTCTCTCTCTTCCAACATGTCACGAAATCGTGATAGTTTTTCCTGCTTTTTCTCTCTCTTCCAACATGTCGCGAAATCGCGACAGTTTTTCCTACTTTTTCTCTCTCTTCCAACATGTCACGAAATCGTGACAGTTTTTCCTGCTTTTTCTCTCTCTTCCAACATGTCGCAAAATCATGACAATTTTTCTTGCTTTTTCTCTCTCTTCCAACATGTCATGAAATCGTGATAGTTTTTCTTGCCTATTGTATATGTCGCGATATCGTGACACTTTTCTTACTTGTCTTTTTCTTTGATCTTTTGCATATGGGCCACTTCGGTCTTCTTGGAAAATCACTGTACATACTTTGAATAACCTTTGAACTCTTGTCTTCTGCATCTGAATAGCTTTTGAACTTCCTGTCCACTGCATCAACAGATCTATCTAACTGTGTTGACAACAATGACAATATTGTTGCTGCACCTTGCTCAACAATCTCCCCCTTTGGAATTGTTGGCAACACATGTGCAATTTCTTGTAACTCTTCTCCCCCTTTGACAATAATACCAAAGGGCTACTGCAGACTCCCCTTGAGTCCATGCACAACATTCTCAAGCAAAATTTATTACACTTAGCAAAAATCATGAACATGAGCAAAAAGATAATCAAATACTTAAATGCTCCCCCTGAGAATGTGATCCCTGTAGCTAGTCAATTCTTGGGAAGTGTGACCACTCCCAATTTATTGCGAAGGTACTCAAAAACTTCCTTGGGCAATGGTTTTGTGAAGATATCTGCTACTTGCTCTGTAGTTGGAACAAAATCCAACTTAACCTCACCTTCTGCAACTTTCTCCTTCAAAAAGTGATACCGATAGCAATGTGTTTTGTGCATGAATGCATAACCGGATTCTTGGAGATGTTAATGGCACTGGTGTTATCACACTTAACTGATATTGGCTCACTGAAGCTAATACCAAGATCTTTCAGGGTTTGTTTCATCCACAATACCTGCGTACAACATGTTGTCGTCAATATATTCTGCCTCTACTGTCGATAAAGAAACTGACTCTTGTTTCTTACTGTGCCATGCGACCAATCTATCTCCAAGATAGAATGCACCTCCACTGGTACTCTTTCTGTCATCGACACATCCTGCCCAATCTGCATCTGAATACGAAATAAGGGTGAAGTATTTACCTTTCGGATACCATAACCCATACTCCATAGTACCCTTGAGGTACCGAAGAATCCTCTTCACTGTTGTCACATGAGTCTCCTTGGGATTAGCCTGAAATCGTGCTACCATGCATACTAGCCTAAAAAATATCTGGTCTGGTAGCTGTCAGGTACAATAAGCTCCCAATCATAGATCTGTACATGGTTTGATCAACAGGTGGAGATTTGTCATCCTTGCTCAACTTGCAACCTGTCGTCATGGGAGTGCTAACTAGCTTACAATCCTCCATTGTGAACTTTTTTAACATCTCTTTCACATATTTAACTTGAGAAATAAATATGCCCTTCTTATTTTGATTAACTTGCAACCCGAGGAAATACGAAAGTTCACCAATCATTGACATTTCAAATTCTTTCTGCATCTTATTTGCTAAATCTTTACACGACTCATCTTTGCTGCTGCCAAATATGATATCATCTACGTATACAACAAGAACAATAAGATGCCCATTTTCTTATTTTGACATACAAATTACTATCCACCATACCTTTCTTAAACCCTTGTTGAGTGAGATAGTTGTCTAGCCTTGCATACCATGCTCGGGGTGCCTGTTTTAAGCCATATAATGCTTTCTTCAACTTGCAAACCAAGTTGGGATCATCACCAAGTTGGAAACCATCTGGTTGCTCAATATAAACCTCTTCTTCAAGTTTCCCATTCAAAAACGCTGATTTCACATCCATTTGATAAACTTTGAAATTCTTTTAGCTATGCTAAAGCCAAAAACATTCTAATTGCCTCTAGTCTAGCTACTGGTGCAAAAGTTTCCTCAAAGTCAATGCCTTCAACTTGTGCATAACCCTTACATACCAATCTTGCTTTATTTCTGACTACCTGTCCGTCTTCATTCAATTTGTTTCAAAAAATCCATTTAGTCCCGATTATATTTTTATTTGCAGGTCTAGGTACTAACTCCCAAGTTTCATTTTTCTCGATCTGATCTAATTCTTCATTTATTGCCTTCATCCAACTTTCATCTTTGCTTGCGTCAACAACATTTTTGGGCTCAATGCTGGATAATAGAGAGTAGTTACTTACTACTCTTCTTCTTGTCTGAACACCAACTTTGGGGTCTCCAATTATTTGCTCTCTAGGATGATTTTTCCGCCAACTACCTATTTTGAATTTCTTATTTTCTTCCACATCTAAATCACAACTTAAATCATCTGAGTCAATTTTTTGTATCTTTTCCATTTCATTTTCCTCATCTCCTTCAATAACCTCTTCATAAATTGGGTAGTTCTTTTCATAGCTAATTACTCGTTCTCTACCTTCATCAAATTTAACATCGGCACTCTCCACAATTTTCTTTAGCCTCTTGTTGTAGCATTTGTAAGCTTTGCTTTTTGATGAATAACCAACAAAAATACCTTCATCCGCTCTATCTTCAAACTTACCAAGATTATCTTCAGTTCTTTTGATGTAGCACTTGCTGCCAAAAACTTTGAGGTATTTTGTTGTTGCCCTTTTACCGAACCACAACTCATAAGGAGTTTTGCTTTCATGTGTTCTCAGCATGTACCTATTTTGGATATACACCGTAGTATGGACTGCTTCTTTCCAAAATCTGTCTGCTACTCTACTTTCAGCCAACATAGTCCGTGCCATTTCCTGCACTGTCCTGTTCTTTCTTTCTACCACTCCATTCTGTTGAGGTGTCCTGGTCGCTGAAAACTGTCTCCTAATACCGTATTTTTCACAGTACTCAGTAAACTCCTCTGAAATGAATTCTCCTCCTCTATCTGATCTTAAACATTTGATCCTCTTTCCTGTTTCATTCTCAACATGGTTTTTGAAAATCTTGAACATTTCAAAAGCTTCCGATTTATGCTTCAAGAAAAATATCCATGTCATTCTGGAATAGTCATCAATGCACAACATAAAATATTTGTCACCATTTATGCTTTGTGTTCTCATGGGTCCACATAAATCAGTGTGTATTAGTTCCAAAGGTTTGCTTGTGTAGTACTCTTTTGTTTTGAATGTGACTCTAGTTTGCTTCCCCTTTTGGCATGAAGCACAAATGTTGTTTGCAGGTTTGTTGATGGTGGGAATATCTCTCACCGCCCTTTTTGAGTTGATTTTTACTAGATTATCAAAACTGATATGACCGAGTCTCTTGTGCCACAACCAATTTTCTTCTTCCTATCCAATAAAACAAGCTCCTTCTGAAGTCTCTGAGAGCGTGTACAGGTTGCCAGATGTCCTTGATCCAGTTGCTATCAATTTTCCACTGTTTGTTTTTTTGACTTCACAACCCTCGCTTCTTAAAAACTACTTCATGACCTTTATCACAAATCGGACTTACGCTCAACAAGTTATGTTTCAAACCATCCACAAACAAGACTTCTTCGACTTAATTTTTCCGTCACTAATTTTAAGCTGAACCTTTGCCAACTATCTTAGCTCCATCATTATTTCCAAACTTTACTTGAACCACCTTCATATTTCTCGTAACTTCTCAAATTTTTGTTTGTCACCTGTCATATGACTGGAGCATCCACTATCAAGTATCCATGGTACATATTTATTCTATGCTTTAAATGTTGTTTGTACGATTAAGGATTCCTTTTCTTCCTTAAGTCGCTCTTTTTCTTTCCACTCCATTTTGATAGTAGTTTTGGGCTCTTGTTTTGCCTTTCCCTTATCAATAGCTTGTGCATGTTTTTCGAGAAGTTTTCTATTTTGTCTCATCCTATTTGGTTGAAATTTTCTTCCTTGAAACTGATTTGATGCAAATGTACTTCTACAGTTTCTTGCAATGTGCCCAAAATTATGACAGTTATAACATTCTACTGTATAATTCATCAGAGGAGAAAAAGCATTTCTATTGGTGAAATTCCTTGGTCTTACATTATATTTGCAGTCTGAGATTTTATGTCCATAGCCATTGCATTTAAAACAGAAACCAAAAAAGGGATAATTGAACCTGGGTGATGGTCTTTGCCATGTTGTCGTAGGAGCCATAGGTCTTCTTCTTCTTTGATGTGTGACATTGGTGAATCCATCATTGTCAATTCTCCTTTCGTGCCTGGCATTATTGCTTTCTTTTGCATGAGACGTTTTTCCTTGATCAACTTGTTTCTTATCTTCATTCTTTATGGATTCTACATTTTTGGCCTTTGATCCATTTGATGATTCTCCTTCGATGAAACCTAGACCAAATTTGATGCCTGTAGGCCTTTGGTCATTTATAATCTTATCCAGCTTCATAGAACTTTCTTCGCGTTTGTGATAGCAACTAATTTTGTGATTCATCTCTTCTATCTCGCATCCGTAAACCAACATTCTCTTCTTCTAGTTTGCAGCAATAATCTATTTTCATGGTAATTTGTACTTCGAGATCTTCAGATATTTTCTTGTATTCTTCTGTCTCTACTTTCAGACTGGTTATGATTTCATTTGCATCCTCAAGCTTTTTTGAAATTTTCTTATTCTTTTTCCTCTCTATTTTCCACTCTTCAAGTGCAGAGATCAACTCACCTTCTAGATCTACTTCAGCCTCAGGGTTTTCACCACATACTTCAGAGTTCACTCCTTCTTCCTTTTCTGATTTTACTTCTTCAAATGCCATGAAAAGAGCTTCACCACCTGCCATTGTGTTACTTCCAAGATCACCCTAGCCGGTTAAGCTTGTATAGGAACTTAGCTCGATACCAATTGTTAGTCTTACAATGACACTCGAGAGGGGGGTGAATCAGTGTAGCTCTATAAACTTGAATTTATAGCTCTTAATACCATAGCAATTAAAACTTATTACTAGATACAACAAGTATAACAAAAGAGCATCACACAACACAAGATTTAACGAGGTTCACCAATGTGGCTACTCCTCAAAAATTGACTGCTTGGACTACCATCCAAATCTAGCCTTTGCAAAGCACCAACTTTACAATCAATTTACCAGCACCAACTAGAAGGAGCACCAACCCCTGATTTATCTACACCAACAGAAAGGAGCACCAACCCCTGATTTACTAGCACCAACTGGAAGGAGCACCAACCCTAATTTATCTACACCAACAAAAAGGAGCACCAACCCCTAATTTACCGACACCATAAGAGCACCAACCCCGATTACACCAACAAACACCAACCTCGATTTCAATTCACAACTATAAGTTTGACAATAAGATACCTTTGCTTTTGCAAGACCCTAACTGGTCTTCTTCACCTTTGCATTCTCTATGCACTCTACTCTCTCTGCGTAATCACTTCGCACACTCTGCTTCATTATAGTCGAACTTCATGATCGTCTTCTCCCTTTTGTGCACTCTGCTCTCTTTGTGAATTTTGCACTTAGCATGATTCGACATGACTTGCTCTCTACACACAATGACCGTATTTCACACACATTCGACCTACTTCTCAATTCTCCAAACAACCCTCCTTTTATAACAATATTTTTATGATGAAAACCCTAATCTTAGTCGATTGTAAATCCTAATCTTAGTCAGCTTTCATAACAACTGTAAACCCTAATTTTAGTTGGCTATCATCGATCTTCATCGACTTCAACTCAAGAAGATTTGTTTATCCATCGCTTGATGATTTCATTCGACAACCTACCCAATGCCATAGTGATGTCGGTCCACTATCATACTTCTCATTTTAGTTGGGTTCTCCTTCTTGACTTGTGCATTTATGACCTGTCACGAAATCGTGACATTTCTGCCTCTGTAGCTTCTTTTGTTGTTGTTGCCATGAAAATACAACATGTCACGATATCATGACACTTTCACCTCCGTACGCTTTCTCTATTATTTTGTCATGATATCACGACATTTTTGCCTTCGTAGACTTCATCTTTTCTTTTGTCATGATATCGTGACACTTCTACTTCCATAGACTTCGACTTTGCTTTTGTCGTGATATCGCGACACTTCTACCTCCATAGTCTTCAACTTATTTTGTCATGACATTCCTCTTTTCTTTGCTTTTATCACAAAATCATGACACTTCTGCTTTATAGTCTTCAACTTAACTTTTGTCACGAAATCGTGACACTTCTGCTTTCATACTTTACTTCTTTGCTTTTGTCATGAAATCGTGACACTTCTACCTTCGAAGTCTTCTTCTATTTTTCATAAATCATGACACTTCCTATACTTTACTTTTCTTTATCAAAATCTACACTTTACTTAAGTCTCTTTCACTTTTTATACTTCTACTTACTCCTTCCTCTCTTTCTTTTGTCATGAAAATGTGACATGTCGCGATATCATGACACTTTTCAAACTTACTTTCTCTCTCCTATTTTAGTCACGAAAATGCGACATGTCACAAAATCGTGACACTTTCCTTCTTTCTCCTCCCTCTTTTTTTTTCAAAATGGACATGTCCAAATCGTGACACTTTTCAAATTACTTTCTCTCTCCTATTTTAGTCGCGAAAATGCGACATGTCGCGAAATCGTGACACTTTTCCAACTTACTTTCTCTCTCCTATTTTAGTCGCAAAAATGCGACATGTCACGAAATCGTGACACTTTTCTTACTTGTTCTCTTTCTTCGAACTTGTCGTGAAATCGCGACACTTTTTCCTGCTTTCTCTTTCTCTTCCAACATGTCACGAAATCATGACAGTTTTTCCACTTGCCTTTTTCTCTTCCAACATGTCGCGAAATCGCGATAGTTTTTTCTACTTTTTCTCTCTCTTCCAACATGTCACGAAATCGTGACATTTTTTCTTGCTTTTTCTCTCTCTTCCAACATGTCGCGAAATCGCGACAATTTTTCCTACTTTTTCTCTCTCTTCCAACATGTCACGAAATCGCGATAGTTTTTCCTACTTTTTCTCTCTCTTCCAACATGTCGCGAAATCGCGACAGTTTTTCCTGCTTTTTCTCTCTCTTCCAACATGTCACGAAATCGTGACAATTTTTCCTGCTTTTTCTCTCTCTTCCAACATGTCACGAAATCCAGTTTTTCTTCTTTTTCTCTCTCTTCCAACATGTCGCGAAATCGCGATAGTTTTTCTTGTCTCCTTTTGTATATGTCGCGATATCGTGACACTTTTCTTACTTGTCTTTTTCTTTGATCTTTTGCATATGGGCCACTTCGGTCTTCTTGGAAAATCACTGTACATACTCTGAATAACCTTTGAACTCCTGTCTTCTGCATCTGAATAGCTTTTGAACTTCCTGTCCACTGCATCAATAGATCTATCTGACTGTGTTGACAACAATGACAATATTGTTGTTGCACCTTGCTCAACAATCTCCCCCTTTGGAATTGTTGGCAACACATGTGCAATTTTCTTGTAACTCTTCTCCCCCTTTGACAATAATACCAAAGGGCTACTGCAGACTCCCCCTGAGTCCATGCACAACATTCTCGGGAAAATTTATTACACTTAGCAAAAATCATGAACATGAGCAAAAAGATAATCAAATACTTAAATGCTCCCCCTGAGAATGTGATCCCTGTAGCTAGTCAATTCTTGGGAAGTGTGACCACTCCCAATTTATTGTGAAGGTACTCAAAAACTTCCTTGGGCAATGGTTTTGTGAAGATATCTGCTACTTGCTCTGTAGTTGGAACAAAATCCAACTTAACCTCACCTTTCGCAACTTTCTCCTTCAAAAAGTGATACCGATAGCAATGTGTTTTGTGCGTGAATGCATAACCGGATTCTTGGAGATGTTAATGGCACTGGTGTTATCACACTTAACTGATATTGGCTCACTGAAGCTAATACCAAGATCTTTTAGGGTTTGTTTCATCCACAATACCTGCGTACAACATGTTGTCGCTGCAATATATTCTGCCTCTGCTGTCGATAAAGAAACTGACTCTTGTTTCTTACTGTGCCATGCGACCAATCTGTCTCCAAGATAGAATGCACCTCCACTGGTACTCTTTCTGTCATCGACACATCCTGCCCAATCTGCATCTGAATACAAAATAAGGGTGAAGTCTTTACCTTTCGGATACCATAACCCATACTCCATAGTACCCTTGAGGTACCGAAGAATCCTCTTCACCTTTGTCACATGAGTCTCCTTGGGATTAGCCTGAAATCGTGCTACCATGCATACTGCCTGCAAAATATCTAGTCTGGTAGCTGTCAAGTACAGTAAGCTCCCAATCATAGATCTGTACATGGTTTGATCAACAGGTGGAGATTTGTCATCCTTGCTCAACTTGCAACCTGTCATCATGGGAGTGCTAACTCGGCTTACAATCCTCCATTGTGAACTTTTTTAACATCTCTTTCACATATTTAACTTGAGAAATAAATATGCCCTTCTTATTTTGATTAACTTGCAACCCGAGGAAATACGAAAGTTCACCAATCATTGACATTTCAAATTCTTTCTGCATCTTATTTGCTAAATATTTACACGACTCATCTTTGTTGCTGCCAAATATGATATCATCTACGTATACAACAAGAACAATAAGATGCCCATTTTCTATTTTGACATACAAATTACTATCCACCATACCTTTCTTAAACCCTTGTTGAGTGAGATAGTTGTCTAGCCTTGCATACCATGCTCGGGGTGCCTGTTTTAAGCCATATAATGCTTTCTTCAACTTGCAAACCAAGTTGGGATCATCACCAAGTTGGAAACCATCTGGTTGCTCAATATAAACCTCTTCTTCAAGTTTCCCATTCAAAAACGCTGATTTCACATCCATTTGATAAACTTTGAAATTCTTGTAGACTGCTAAAGCCAGAAACATTCTAATTGCCTCTAGTCTAGCTACTGGTGCAAAAGTTTCCTCAAAGTCAATGCCTTCAACTTGTGCATAACCCTTACATACCAATCTTGCTTTATTTCTGACTACCTATCCGTCTTCATTCAATTTGTTTCAAAAAATCCATTTAGTCCCGATTATATTTTTATTTGCAGGTCTAGGTACTAACTCCCAAGTTTCATTTTTCTCGATCTGATCTAATTCTTCATTTATTGCCTTCATCCAACTTTCATCTTTGCTTGCGTCAGCAACATTTTTGGGCTCAATGTTGGATAATAGAGAGTAGTTACTTACTACTCTTCTTCTTGTCTGAACACCAACTTTGGGGTCTCCAATTATTTGCTCTCTAGGATGATTTTTCTCGCAACTTGCTTATTTTGAATTTCTTATTTTCTTCCACTTCTGAATCACAACTTAAATCATCCGAGTCAATTTTTTGTATCTTTTTCATTTCGTTTTCCTCATCTCCTTCAATAACCTCTTCATAAATTGGGTAGTTCTTTTCATAGCTAATTACTCGTTCTCTACCTTCATCAAATTTAACATCGACACTCTCCACAATTTTCTTTAGCCTCTTGTTGTAGCATTTGTAAGCTTTGCTTTTTGATGAATAACCAACAAAAATACCTTCATCCGCTCTATCTTCAAACTTACCAAGATTATCTTCAGTTCTTTTGATGTAGCACTTGCTGCCAAAAACTTTGAGGTATTTTGTTGTTGCCCTTTTACCGAACCACAACTCATAAGGAGTTTTGCTTTCATGTGTTCTCAGCATGTACCTATTTTGGATATACACCACAGTATGGACTGCTTCTTTCCAAAATTAATTTGCTACTTTGCTTTCAGCCAACATAGTCCGTGCCATTTCCTGCACTGTCCTGTTCTTTCTTTCTACCACTCCATTCTGTTGAGGTGTCTTGGCTGCTGAAAACTATCTCCTAATACCGTATTTTTCACAGTACTCTGTAAACTCCTCTGAAATGAATTCTCCTCCTCTATCTGATCTTAAACATTTGATCCTCTTTCCTGTTTCATTCTCAACATGGTTTTTGAAAATCTTGAACATTTCAAAAGCTTCTGATTTATGCTTCAAGAAAAATATCCATGTCATTCTGGAATAGTCATCAATGCACAACATAAAATATTTGTCACCATTTATGCTTTGTGTTCTCATGGGTCCACATAAATCGGTGTGTATTAGTTCCAAAGGTTTGCTTGTGTAGTACTCTTTTGTTTTGAATGTGACTCTAGTTTGCTTCCCCTTTTGGCATGAAGCACAAATGTTGTTTGTAGGTTTGTTGATGGTGGGAATATCTCTCACTGCCCTTTTTGAGTTGATTTTTACTAGATTATCAAAACTGATATGACCAAGTCTCTTGTGCCACAACCAATTTTCTTCTTCCTATCCAATAAAACAAGCTCCTTCTGAAGTCTCTGAGAGCATGTACAGGTTGCCAGATGTCCTTGATCCAGTTGCTATCAATTTTCCACTGTTTGTTTTTCTGACTTCACAACCCTGCTTCTTAAAAACTACTTCATGACCTTTATCACAAATCTGACTTACGCTCAACAAGTTATGTTTCAAACCATCCACAAACAAGACTTCTGACTTAATTTTTTCGTCACTAATTTTAACTGAACCTTTGCCAACTATCTTAGCTCCATCATTATTTCCAAACTTTACTGAACCACCTTCATATTTCTGTAACTTCTCAAATTTTTGTTTGTCACCTGTCATATGACTGGAGCATCCACTATCAAGTATCCATGGTACATATTTATTATGTGCTTTAAATGTTGTTTGTACGATTAAGGATTCCTTTTCTTCCTTAAGTCGCTCTTTTTCTTTCCACTCCATTTTGATAGTAGTTTTGGGCTCTTGTTTTGCCTTTCCCTTATCAATAGCTTGTGCATGTTTTTCGGAAGTTTTCTATTTTGTCTCATCCTATTTGGTTGAAATTTTCTTCCCTGAAACTGATTTGATGCAAATGTACTTCTACAGTTTCTTGCAATGTGCCCAAAATTATGACAGTTATAACATTCTACCGTATAATTCATCAAAGGAGAAAAAGCATTTCTACTGGTGAAATTCCTTGGTCTTACATTATATTTGTAGTCTGAGATTTTATGTCCATAGCCATTGCATTTAAAACAGAAACCAGAAAAGGGATAATTGAACCTGGGTGATGGTCTTTGCCATGTTGCCGTAGGAGCCATAGGTCTTCTTCTTCTTTGATGTGTGACATTGGTGAATCCATCATTGTCAATTCTCCTTTCGTGCCTGGCATTATTGCTTTCTTTTGCATGAGACATTTTTCCTTGATCAACCTGTTTCTTATCTTCATTCTTTATGGATTCTACATTTCTGGCCTTTGATCCATTTGATGATTCTCCTTCGATGAAACCCAGACCAAATTTGATGCCTGTAGGCCTTTGGTCATTTATAATCTTATCCAGCTTCATAGAACTTTCTTCGCGTTTGTGATAGCAACTAATTTTGTGATTCATCTCTTCTATCTGCATCCGTAAACCAACATTCTCTTCTTCTAGTTTGTAGCAATAATCTATTTTCATGGTAATTTGTACTTCGAGATCTTCAGATATTTTCTTGTATTCTTCTATCTCGTACTTTCAGACTGGTTATGATTTCGTTTGCATCCTCAAGCTTTTTTGAAATTTTCTTATTCTTTTTCCTCTCTATTTTCCACTCTTCAAGTGCAGAGATCAACTCACCTTCTAGATCTACTTCAGCCTCGGGGTTTTCACCACATACTTCAGAGTTCACTCCCTTCCTTTTCTAATTTTACTTCTTCAAATGCCATGAAAAGAGCTTCACCACCTGCCATTGTGTTACTTCCAAGATCACCCTAGCCGGTTAAGCTTGTACAGGAACTTAGCTCTGATACCAATTGTTAGTCTTACAATGACACTGAGAGGGGGGTGAATCAGTGTAGCTCTATAAACTTGAATTTATAGCTCTTAATACCGTAACAATTAAAACTTATTACTAGATACAACAAGTATAACAAAAGAGCATCACACAACACAAGATTTAACGAGGTTCACCAATGTGGCTACTCCTAAAAAATTGACTGCTTGGACTACCATCCAAATCTAGCCTTTGCAAAGCACCAACTTTACAATCAATTTACCAGCACCCACTAGAAGGAGCACCAACCCCTGATTTATCTGCACCAACAGAAAGGAGCACCAACCCCTGATTTATCAGCACCAACAGGAAGGAGCACCAACCCCTGATTTACCAGCACCAAATGGAAGGAGCACCAACCCTTAATTTACCAGCACAAACTGAAAGGAGCACCAACCCCTGATTTACCAGCACCAACTAGAAGGCGCACCAACCCATGATTTACCAGCACCAACTGGAAGGAGCACCAACCCCTGATTTATCTTTGCTTTTGCAAGACCCTGAATGGTATTCTTCACCTTTGCATTCTCTATGCACTCTGCTTGTTAGTCTCACAATGACACTGAGAGGGGGGGTGAATCCATGTAGCTATTTCAATTCTTAAATCTTCAACTCTTAATGCCGAAAAAATGAAAACTTAAAACCCAATAAAGCAAATATAACAAGAGAGCATTCCACAACACATGATGTAACAAGGTTCACCAATTTGGCTACTCCTCAAAAATGACTGCTTGGATTCCCATCCAAATTTAGCATTTGCAAAATACCAATTTTACAATCAATTTACCAGCACCCACTGGAAGGAGCACCAACTCCTGATTTATCTGCACCAATAGAAAGGAGCACCAACCCCTAATTTATCTGCACCAATAGAAATGAGCACCAACCCCTAATTTCAATCACCAACTTGGACTACAATTTTGAAACTATAAGTTTGACATAAAAATGCCTTCTCTTATACAAGACCCTGACTGGTCTATTGCTAACCCAACCTCTCTCGCTATTCACCAAAACACCACACACTTAAGGCTCTGCTTACTACTCTTTTTTGGCTCTCATGGCTCTGCTTAACGCTCTCTTACGGCACTCTTCCAACCCTCCTTTTGCAGCACTTTCACTCTATTTCCATAGCACTTTAATTCTCCATGCAGACCTCCTTTTATAACAAAGTTCTGACTCTATTTTTAACTTCCATATTTTCACATGCAACCTATAACTTCCCCTGTAACTGTCGTACTGACTTTAGTTCACTGTTCTTATTTTAGCTGCATGATATTTCTCTATAACTGCACTTGTAACTATCGTACTGAATTTCATTAACTCTTCTTATTTTAGCTGCATAATTTTCTTCTGTAATGGCCCCTGTAACTACCGTATAACTTTAGTTAACGATCACATCTCTTATTTCAGCTGGGTTCTCTTCTTAGCTCATGAAAACACAACATGTCACGATATCGCGACACTTTCACCTCCTTGCTTCTTTTGTTTGCTTGTACCCGTGAAAACACAACATGTCGTGATATCATGACACTTTCACCTCCTTGCTTCTTCTGTTTGCTTGTATCCGTTAAAACACATGTCACGATATCGTGAAACTTTCGCCTCCTTGCTGCTTCTATTTGCTTGTATCCGCAAAAAGACAACATGTCGCGATATCGCGACACTTTCACTTTCTTACTTTCTCTCTCCTTCTTTAGTCATGAAAATGCGACATGTCGCGATATCGCGACACTTTTCCTTCTCTGCCTTCCTGCTCTTTTCAAGTCACAAAAATGCGACATGTTGTGATATCGTGACACTTTTCCTTCTCATCATTCCTGCTCTTTTCAAGTCACGAAAATGCGACATGTTGCAATATCGTGACACTTTTCCTTCTCGGCCTTCCTGCTCTTTTCAAGTCATGAAAATATGACATGTCGCGATATCGCGACACTTTTCCTTCTCGGAATTCCTGCTCTTTTCAAGTTGCAAAAATGTGAGATGTCGCGATATCGTGACACTTTTTCCTCCTTGCATTTTCTCTTCGCTTCGGACCGTGAAAATGCAACATGTCGTGATATCATGACATTTTTTCTTCCTTGCATTTTCTCTTCACTTTAGACTGCAAAAATGCAACATTTCAAGAAATCGTGACATTTTTTCTTTCGAACTCTCTCTCTTGCAATATGTCGTGAAATCACGACATTTTTTCTTTCGAAATATCTCTCTTGCAATATGTCGTGAAATCATGACACTTTTTCTTTCGTACAGTCTCTCTTGCAATATGTCGTGAAATCGTGACACTTTTTCTTTCGGACTCTCTCTCTTGCAATATGTCGTGAAATCATGACACTTTTTCTTTCGTACAATCTCTCTTGCAATATGTCACAAAATCGTGACACTTTTTCTACTTGCCTTTTTCTCTTCCAACATGTCGCGAAATCGTGACACTTTTTCTTCCATACTATCTCTCTTCGAACATGTCACGAAATCGTGACAGTTTTTCTTTCTTGCACTTTCTCTTCGAACATGTCACGAAATCATGACAATTTTTCTTGCTTGCGCTTTCTCTTCGAACATGTCGTGAAATCATGACAGTTTTTCTTTCTTCTCAATATGTCGCGATATCGCGACAATATTTCTTTTTTCTCAACATGTCGCGATATCGCGACAATTTTTCTTTCTTGCTCAACATATCGTGATATCGCAATAGTTTTCTTTTGATTTTTAGCATATGGGCCACTTCAATATTTTGGAAAATCACTATATATACTCTGAAGAACCTCTTAAATCCTGTCGACTACATCAATTGATCTGTTTGACTGTGTTGACAACAATGACAATACTGTTGTTGCACCTCACTCAACAATCTCCCCCTTTGGAATTGTTGGCAACACACGTGCAGTTTCCTGTTATACTTCTCCCCCTTTGACAATAATACCAAAGGGCTACTGTAGACTCCCCCTGAGTCCATGCACAACATTCTTAGACACAAATTATTCTAGTTAGCAAAAATTACAAACATGAGCAAAAATATAATCAAATATATAAATGCTCCCCCTGAGAATGTGGTCCCAATAGCTAGTCAGTTCTTGGGAAGCGTGACCACTCCCAATTTATTGTGAAGGTACTCAAAAATTTCCTTAGGCAGCGGTTTTGTGAAGATATTCACTACTTGCTCTGTAGTTGGAATAAAATCCAAATTAACCTCACCTTTCGTAACTTTCTCCTTCAAAAAGTGATATCGGATAGCAATATGTTTTGTGCGAGAATGCATAATCGGATTCTTTGAGATGTTAATGGCATTGGTGTTATCACACTTAACTAAAATTGGCTCACTGAAGTTAATGCCAAGATCTTTTAGGGTTTGTTTCATCCATAAGACCTACGTACAACACATAGTTTCTACAATATATTCTGCCTCTGCTGTGGATAAGGAGACTGACTCTTGTTTCTTACTGTGCCATGCGACCAACCTGTCTCCAAGATAGAATGCACCTCCACTGGTACTCTTTCTGTCATCGACACATCATGCCCAATATGCATCTGAATACACAATAAGGGTGAAGTCCTTACCTTTCGGATACCATAACCCATACTCCATAGTACCCTTCAGATACCTAAGAATCCTCTTCACTACTATCACATGAGTCTCCTTGGGACTAGCCTAAAATCGTGCTACCATGCAAATTGCCTGCAAGATATCTAGTCTGGTAGCTGTCAAATATAGTAGGCTCCCAATCATTGATCTGTACATTGTTTGATCAACATCTGGAGATTTTTCATCCTTGCTCAACTTGCAACCTGTCATCATGGGAGTTCTAATAGGCTTAAAATCCTCCATTGTGAACTTTTTTAGCATCTCTTTCACATATTTAACTTGAGAAATAAATATGCCCTTCACATTTTGATTAACTTGCAGTCCGAGAAAATACGAAAGTTCACCAATCATTGACATTTCAAATTATTTCTGCATCTTATTTTCTAAATCTTGACATGACTCATCATTGATACTTCCAAAAATGATATCATCTACGTATACAACAAGGACAATGAGATGGCCTTTCTATATTTTGACATACAAATTGCTATCCACCATACCTTTTTTGAACCCTTGTTGAGTAAGATAGTTGTCTAGCCTTGCATACCATGCTTTGGGTGCCTGTTTCAAGCCATACAATGCTTTCTTCAACTTGCAGATGAATTTGGGATTATCACTGATTTGGAAACCATCTGGCCGCTCAATATAGACCTCTTCTTCAAATTTTCCATTCAAAAATGCTAATTTCATGTCCATTTGATAAACTTTGAAATTCTTATGAACTTCTAAAGCCATAAACATTCTAATTACCTCTATTCTAGCCACTGGGGCAAAGGTTTCCTCAAAGTCAATACCTTCAACTTGTGCATAGCCTTTACAGACCAATCTTGCTTTATTCCTGACTACCTGTCCATCTTCATTCAATTTGTTTCAAAAAATCCATTTAGTACCGATTATATTTTTATTTGCAGGTCTTGGTACTAACTCCCAAGTTTTTTTTTCTCGATCTGATCTAATTCTTCATTTATTGCCGTCATCCAAATTTCATATTTGCTTGCTTCATCAACATTTTTGGGCTCAATGCTGGATAATAGAGAGTACTTAGTTACTACTCTTTTTCTTGTCTGACCACCAATTGTGGGGTCTCCAATTATTTGCTCTCTAGGATGATTTTTTTTCCAGCTGCATGTTTTGAATTTCTTGTTTTCTTCCTCTTCTGAATCACTACTTAAATCATCTGAGTCAATTTTATGTTTCTTTTCCGTTTCTTTTTCCTCATCTCATTCAATAACCTCTTCATAAATTGAGTAGTTTTCTTTATAGCTTATTTCTCGTTCCCTACCTTTGTCTACTTTAACATCGGTACTCTCAACAATTTTCTTTAGCCTCTTGTTGTAGCATGTGTAGGCTTTTCTTTTTATCGAATAGCCAAGAAAAATACCTTCATTAGCTCTATATTCAAACTTACCAAGATTATCTTTTGTTCTTTTGATGTAACACTTGCTGCCAAAAACTTTAAATTATCTTGCTGTTGCATTTTTACCAAAACACAACTCATATGGAGTTTTGCTTTCATGCATCCTCAACATGCACCTATTTTGGATGTATACAGTTGTATGGACTGCCTCTTTCCAAAATCTATCTCCTATTTTACTCTCAGTCAACATAGTCCATGCCATTTCCTGCACTGTCTTGTTCTTTCTTTCTACCACACCATTCTGCTGAGGTGTCCTTGCTGCTAAAAAATGTCTCCTAATCCCATGTTTTTCATAGTACTCTGTAAAATCCTCTGAAATGAAATCTCCTCCTCTATCTGATCTTAAACTTTTAATCCTTTTTCATGTTTGATTCTCAACTTGTTTTTTGAAAATCTTGAACATCTCAAAGGCATCTGATTTAAGCTTCAAGAATAGTACCCATGTCATCCTGGAATAGTCATCTATGCACAACATAAAGTATTTGTCACCATTTATGCTTTGCGTTCTCATGGGTCCACATAAATCAGTATGTATTAGTTATAAAGGTTTGCTTGTGAAGTACTCTTTTTTTTTTAATGTGGCTCTAGTTTTCTTCCCCTTTTGGAATGAATCACAAATGCTATTTAATGGTTTTCCAATGGTGGGAATATCTCTCACTGCCCTTTTTGATCTGATTTTTACTAGATTATCAAAACTGATATGACCAAGCCTCTTGTGCCATAGCCAATTTTCTTCTTCCTGTCCAATCAAGCACGCTCTTTCTGAAGTCTCTAAGAGAGTATATAGGTTTCTAGATGTCCTTGATCCAGTTGCTATCAACTTTCCATAGTTTGATGTTTTGACTTCACAACCCTGCTTCTTGAAAATTACTTCATGACCCTTGTCACAAATCTGACTTACGCTTAACAAGTTATGCTTCAAACCAATCACAAACAAGACTTCTTTTGAATTGATTTTTCTATCACTGATCTTAATTGATCCTTTGCCAACTATCTTAGCTCCATCATTATTTTCAAATTTTACTGATTCACCTTCATATTTTTGTAACTTCTCAAATTTTTGTTTGTCACCTATCATATTACTGGAGCATCCACTATCAAGTATCCATGGTGCAGATTTGTTTTGTTCTTTAAATGATGTTTGTACGATAAAAGATTCATTTTCTTCCTTGGGTTGCTCCTTTTCTTTCCACTCTGGTTTGATTAAAGTTTTGGTCACTTGTTTGACTTTTCTTTGTCGGTAGCCTGTGCATGTTTTTCGAGAAATTTTCTATTGTGTCTCAAACGACTTGGTTGAAATTTTCTTCCCTGATTTTTATTTGCTGCAAATGTACTTCGACAATTTCTTGCAATGTGCCCAAAATTATGACAGTTATAACATTCTACTGCATAATCCATCAACGGTGAAAAAACATTTCTACTGGTAAAGTTCCTTTGTCCTACATTATACTTGCAATCTGAAATATTATGACCATAACCATTACATTTAAAACAATAACTAGAAAAGGAATGAGTGAACCTGGGTGATGGTCTTTGCCATTTTGTAGTGGGAGCCATAAATCTTCTTCTCCTTTGATGAGTGACATTGGTGAATCCATCATTGTCCATACTCCTCTCGTGCCTGGCATTATTGCTTTCTTTAGCATGATTCATTTTTTCTTGATCAACCCTGATCTTATCTTCATTCTTTATAGGTTCTACAATTATGGCCTTTTATCCATTTGATGATTCTCCTTCGACGAAGCCTAAACCAAATTTGATGCTAGTAGTCCTTTGGTTATTTATAATATTATTCATCATCACAGAAATTTCTTCAAGTTTGTGATAATAGCTCATCTTTTGATTCATCTCTTCTAGTTGCATCCTTAAACCAACAATATCTTCTTCTAGATTGCTGCACTCATTTATTTTCATGGTTAATTGTACTTTGATATCTTCAGATATTTTCTAAAATTCGTCTATCTATACCTTCAAGCTAGTTATGATTTCATTGTCATCCTCAAGCTTTCTTGAAATTTTCTTATTTTTTTTTCTTTCTATACTTAGCTCTTTAAGTGCAGCGACCAACTCACCTTCCAGATCTACTTCAGCCTCAGCCTCAAGGTTTTTATTACTTTCTTATTTTTCCTTTGTTTTTTCTTCTTCGAATGCCATGAAAAGAGCTTCACCTGTTTCTTCTTCAAAATCCTCATCGGAGCTGTCTTCTTAAGGACTGACATTCTTGGATATGAAACTTTTCTTCTTGAAGTTTCCTTTTCTAAAATTTGGTTTCTTATTCCAGTCACTTCTTTCTTGGTGTGAACCTTCATCACTTTTGTTTTTCTCATTAAGTGGACATTTAGCTGCAAAGTACCCAACGCCTCCATAGTGGAAACACTAAAATGGTAGCTTTCCTTTGTATTTTTCTTTTCCCCTTATTAGTTTCTGAACAAAGTTTGCTTTTGTTTCATCTGATGTCTCTTCTTCCTCGGATTCTTGTTTTGATTTTATATTTTTATGTGCTTTAAAAGCAGCTTCTCTGTCTATGGGTTTAGTTTTCCCTATTCACATCTCATATGCAGTCAAAGAACCATGCATCTCATCCATACTAAAAGTATTTAGATCTTTAGCTTCTTCTATTGCTGAAACTTTAGAATCAAATCTTTGGGGAAGAGATCTTAGTACCTTTTTCACGATGATAGCATCTTCCATTTCCTCATCGAGTCCTCTAATCGTATTAATGATTCTATTAACTCTCAGCATGTATGCCTCTATGTTCTCATCGTCATTCATCTTTAATTCTTCGAACTAAGCTTGATGCATTTGTAACTTGGCCTCCTTGATCTTGTCATCTCCTTCATGAATTCTCCTTAGTTTGTCCCACATGTCTTTTTCCATTTCACAACTCATAATATTTATCAGTTCGCTGTCCACCAAACCGCACATGATAGCATTCTTTGCTTTAGAGTTATTCTCAAATAGTTTATTATCGGCAACATCGATTGGAGGAGTGGTGGGTATTGTGTATCCACTATCTACTAACTCCCAAATGTCGTATCCCAAATAACATAGATATATCTGCATCTTGAGTCTCTAGAATGCATAATTAGTTTCATCAAACAATGGTGCTTTGTTTGATGATAATCCTTCACCACCTGCCATTGTCTCACTTCCAAGATCACCTTAGTCGATTAAGCCTATTCATGAACTTGGCTCTGATACCAATTGTTAGTCTCACAATGAAACTAAGAGGGGGGTGAATCAGTGTAGCTATTTCAATTCTTAAATCTTCAACTCTTAATGCCAAAACAATAAAAACTTAAAACCTAATAAAGCAAATATAACAAGAGAGCATTCCACAACACACGATGTAACGAGGTTCACCAATTTGGCTACTCCTCAAAAATGACTGCTTGGATTCTCATCCAAATCTAGCCTTTGCAAAATACCAATTTTACAATCAATTTACTAGAACCCACTGGAAGGAGCACCAACTCCTGTTTTATCTGCACCAATAGAAAGGAGCACCAACCCCTAATTTATCTACACCAACAGAAAGGAGCACCGACCCCTAATTCCAAGCACAACCTTGGACTGCAATTTTGAAACTATAAGTTTGACATAAAAATGCCTTCTCTTATACAAGACCCTGACTGGTCTATTGCTAACCAAACCTCTCTCGCTATTCACCAAAACACCACACACTTAAGGCTTTGCTTGCTACTCTTTTTTGGCTCTCATGGATCTGCTTAACGCTCTCTTTTGACACTCTTCCAACCCTCATTTTGTAGCACTTTCACTATATTTTCATAGCACTTTAATTCTCCACACAAACCTCCTTTTATAACAAATTTTTGACTCTATTTTTAACTTCCATATTTTCACATGCAACCCGTAACTGCCATTGTAACTATCGTACTGACTTTAGTTCACTATTCTTATTTTAGCTGCATGATATTTCTATGTAACTGCACCTGTAACTGTCATACTGACTTTCGTTAACTCTTCTTATTTTAGCTACATAATTTTCTTTTGTAACGACCACTGTAACTGTCGTATAACTTCAGTTAATGGTCACATCTCTTATTTCAGCTGGGTTCTCTTCTTAGCTCATGAAAACACAACATGTCGTGATATCGCGACACTTTCACCTCCTTGCTTCTTTTGTTTGCTTGTACCCTTGAAAATACATGTCGCAATATCACAAAACTTTCGCCTCCTTGCTGCTTTTGTTTGCTTGTATCCACGAAAACACATGTCATGATATCGAACACTTTTACCTTGTTACTTTCTCTCTCCTTCTTTAGTCATGAAAATGCGACATGTCGCGATATCGCGACATTTCTCCTTCTCTGCCTTCCTGCTCTTTTTAAGTCAAAAAAATGTGACATGTCACAATATCGCCACACTTTTCCTTCTCGCCATTCCTGCTCTTTTCAAGTCACAAAAATGGGACATGTCGTGATATCGCGACACTTTTCCTTCTCGGCCTTCCTGCTCTTTTCAAGTCATGAAAATGCGACATGTCGCGATATCACGACACTTTTCCTTCTCGGCCTTCCTGCTCTTTTCAAGTCACGAAAATGCAACATGTCGCGATATCGCGACACTTTTTCCTCCTTGCATTTTCTCTTCACTTCGGACCGCAAAAATGCAACATGTCACGATATCGCGACACTTTTTCTTCCTTGCATTTTCTCTTCGCTTCGGACCGCGAAAATGCAACATGTCACGAAATCATGACACTTTTTCTTTCGGACTCTCTCTCTTGCAATATGTCATGAAATCGTGACACTTTTTCTTCCGTACAGTCTCTCTTGCAATATGTCATGAAATCATGACACTTTTTCTTTCAGACTCTCTCTCTTGCAATATGTCGTGAAATCGTGACACTTTTTCTTTTGTACAATCTCTCTTGCAATATGTCATGAAATCATGACACTTTTTCTACTTGCCTTTTTCTCTTCCAACATGTCGTGAAATTGTGACACTTTTTCTTCCGTACTATCTCTCTCTGAACATGTCGCAAAATCGCGATAGTTTTTCTTGCTTGCGCTTTCTCTTCAAACATGTCGCAAAATTGCGATAGTTTTTCTTGCTTGCACTTTCTCTTCGAACATGTCACGAAATCGTGACAGTTTTTATTTCTTCTCAACATGTCGTGATATCATGACAGTTTTTCTTTCTTTCTCAACATGTCGCGATATCACGATAGTTTTTCTTTCTTGCTCAAAATGTCACGATATCGTGATAATATTCTTCTTTGTGATTTTCTTTTGATTTTTAGCATATGGGCCACTTTGATCTTTTAGAAAATCACTATACATACTCTGAAGAACCTCTTAACTCTTGTCCACTGCATCAACCGATCTGTCTGACTATGTTGACAATAATGACAATACTTTTGTTGCACCTTGCTCAACATCGCTCTCTCTGCACAATCACTTCGCACACTTTATTTCGTTACAGCCGAACTTCACGATCGTCTTCTCTCTTTTACGTGCTCTGCTCTCTTTGCAATTTTTGCACTTAGCCTGATTTGACATGACTTGCTCTCTACACACAACGATCGTATTTCACACACATTCAAACCACTTCTCAATTCTCCAAATAGCCCTCCTTTTATAACAATATTTTTTATGATGAAAACACTAATCTTAGTCGGTTGTAAATCCTAATCTTAGTCAACTTTTATAACAACTATAAACCATAATTTTAGTCAGTTGTAATCGGTCTTCGTCGAATTCAACTCAAGAAGATGTTCGGTTTATCCATCACTTGATAATTTCATTCTAGACAGACCCTGTAACCGCCATACTGACTTTTGATCACTCTTCATATTTTAGTAGTATGAAATCACTCAGTAACTGCCCCTGTAATTTTCGTAGTGATGTTGGTCCACTGTCATACTTCTCATTTTAGTCGGGTTATCCTTCTTGACTTGCATATTTATGACCTGTCATGAAATCGTGACATTTCTACCTCTGTATCTTCTTTTGTTGTTGTTGCCACGAAAATACATGTCACAATATCACGACACTTTCACCTCTATACACTTTCTCTATTATTTTGTCGTGATATCGCGACATTTTTGCCTTCGCAGACTTTGTCTTTGCTTTTGTCGTGATATCATGATACTTCTGCTTCCATAGACTTTGACTTTGCTTTTGTCGCGATATCGCGACACTTCTACCTCCATAGTCTTCAACATAGCTTTTGTCATGAAATTGTGACACTTCTGCTTCCGTACCTAACTTCTTTGCTTTTGTCACGAAATCATGACACTTCTGCCTTTGAAGTCTTCTTCTCTGCTTTTGTCATGAAATCGTGACAGTTTTGCTTTCGTACTTTACTTCTTTGCTTTTGTTCTGAAATCACGACACTTTTGCCTTCGAAGTCTTCTTCTCTACTTTTTTCACAAAATCGTGACACTTCTGCTTTTGTACTTTACTTCTTTGCTATTGTTGCGAAATCATGACACTTTTGCTTCCGAAGTCTTGCTTTCTTCTTTTGTCATGAAATCGTGACAGTTCTACTTCCGTACGCTTCCTCTCTTTCTTTTGTTGCGATATCACGATACTTTTCAAACTTACTTTATCTCTCCTATTTTAGTCGCAAAAATGTGACATGTCACGAAATCATGACACTTCTGCTTTTGAAGTCTTGCTTTCTACTTTTGTCGTAAAATCATGATAGTTCTACTTCAGTACTATTCCTCTCTTTCTTTTGTCATGAAAATGTGACATGTTGCGATATCGCGACACTTTTCAAACTTACTTTATCTCTCCTGTTTTAGTCATGAAAATGTGACATGTCACGAAATCATGACACTTTTCAAACTTACTTTCTCTCTCATGTTTTAGTTGCAAAAATGCGACATGTCACGAAATCGTGACACTTTTCTTACTTGTTCTCTTTCTTCAAACTTGTCATGAAATCACAACACTTTTTTCTGCTTTCTCTTTCTCTTCCAACATGTCATGAAATCGTGACAGTTTTTCCACTTACCTTTTTCTCTTCCAAAATGTCACGAAATTGCGATATTTTTTCCTGCTTTTTCTCTCTCTTCCAACATGTCGCGAAATCGTGAAATTGTGATAGTTTTTCCTGCTTTTTCTCTCTCTTCCAACATGTCATGAAATCGTGATAGTTTTTCCTATTTTTTCTCTCTTCCAACATGTCATGAAATCGCGATAGTTTTTCCTGTTTTTTCTCTCTCTTCCAACATGTCACAAAATTGTGATAGTTTTTCTTGTTTTTTCTCTCTCTTCCAACATGTCGTGAAATCATGACAGTTTTTCTTACTTTTTCTCTCTCTTCCAACATGTTACGAAATCACGACAGTTTTTCTTGCCTGTTGTATATGTCGCGATATCGTGACACTTTTCTTACTTGTCTTTTTATTTGATCTTTTGCATATGGGCCACTTCGGTCTTCTTAGAAAATCACTGTACATACTCTGAATAACCTTTGAACTCCTATATTCTGCATCTGAATAGCTTTTGAACTTCCTGTCCACTACATTAACAGATCTATCTGACTGTTTTGACAACAATGACAATATTGTTGTTGCACCTTGCTCAACATTTATCAACCAACTTCTTTATTAAATAGATATTTGATTAGTAAATATTTGGGATAAGTGAACCCAAATTGAGTTGTTTCCCCTTGAATGGTAGTGAAAGATGGATTATTTTATATGGATTGTTTTCCTTTGTGTGGCAAGCTCTAAGGTTAGGATCTTAGGTAGTGAAAGATGGATTATTTTATAAAGTGGGTAGAGGGAAGATGGTATAATTTTAGATAGATTCATGGGAAAAATAACCACCTATCATTTCTAAATTCTTAGAACTATAACTAATAAAAATAACCATGAAAAGTAGGGTTTGGAGCTAGATTGAAAGTTATTTCAACACTAGTTATTTGAGGATTATAAGTTTAAGTAGTTTAAGAAGTTGGATGAGTGGCCAATTCCAATCCCTCTGAAATTGATACCCATCATGACTAAAATATTTGCAAAGATTTCTCATATGTAGAGATGAGGAGGATGAATTAGATTGGGGCTATGGGAGCCTTGGAGTCTACACAACAAAATACATATATGATAAGATATTTTTAAAACCTCCTTCTCATGCATATCAGGTTGAACATTGGAGATAGATTTGGCAGTCCAAGGGTTAGCCAAAAATAAGCTGCTTTACCTAGCAATTCATGAATAATATAATTCTTACTTTTGATAATTTGAGATATAGGGGAATTTTTGGTTCATTACAATGTGCTTTATGCGACAAGAGTGAGGAAACATATGATAAATTTATATTTGAGTGTTCATTCATGAGCTAGATCTGGGAACGATGGTTTTTATATTATAAAATTTAAGTTAATGATGATTTGAATCAGATTAGTATTTGGGAAATATGGAAGAGGGGTAGATTTAAAATATAAAGCTCTTTGTATCAGTTGGAAGCATAGATTAAAATTTATTTGGTGGTAAGTGTGGTTGGAGAGAAATGACAATTTTTTAGACAGACCTTTTACATCTTTAGATGTCATTTGGTAGGTCATTTGAAGCAAAGTCACAAAAATTATGGTAGTGTATGCTAAAGAGAAAAATCAAGATGATATAGGAATGATGGAGAAGAAATTTGAAGTGCAAGAGAGGTAGGATAGAGCTAGTTAGAATCCATCCCTAGAAGGTTGGATTAAAATTAATACTCATGGAGCTACAAAAGGTAATCTAGATATAGCTAGAATTGGAGTGGTCTACATGAATCAAGTTGGGATAGTGCTCCATTAGGAAATGCAAGGCTTGGGAATGGCCATGAATAATGAAGCATAAAAATTAGCTATAAAATCTACTTCTATCTGGGCAATAAGACAATATTACAAGAGGATAATCTAGAATCAAATTCTCAAATATTGGTAGGATTTCTAGATTGCATGAGAAAAATTGCTTTAAAGACATGGAGGATAAGGGTTCTTGTCCCCCAATTAGAAAATTATAGATGGAATTAGATGATGTGATTCCAGTTTATGTTATTAGAGATCTAAATAAAGTGTCATACTTTATGGCTATGATGAGTACTAAGAAGGAGGTAGTGACATGGCTATTTTGAATGAGAGAATTAGACACGTTAGTGAGCAAATCCAATGTTTAGCTAATTTGGACAATCATTGTAAAAAGATAGTTTAGGAGATCTGGATCCAATGCAGATCTTCTTTTACTATTGTAAATAAGTATTCTTTTCAACTAAAACTAAAAAAAGTCTCGTCTCAACTTATAGATAATCTTTATTATAACACAATTTTTTTATTTCTTTTAAATAAATATATAATAAATATCAAAATATATTACAAGATTTTAAAATTATATTATGTATAGTTTTCAAATTAAATAAAAACAATACTTAAAAAAATAAAAAATCAAAATCACTCTTAAACAACCAAAGAATTTTCTACCCATATGTAGGATTAGTAATGTTTGTAATTTGAAAATTTGTATGCTACTATTCTTCTAGATTTTGACAAAGTTTTTCATGTGACGCCGAACATTTCGGAATCAGATCGCCCTTGGACAAAATTAACTCGCCTGCCATCATGATGTGAAAATATCGGAGAAGCTTTAGAAACATCTGTCCTGATGTAATATAAATTATATTAAATTAACATTGAACATACTCCGAAATTGCTGTGAATCATGATGTCTACATCCATAAGATAGATCATAGGGTTGGGTGGAACCACGATCGCAGATGTGAAGATGTCAAGTGTCTCTAAATCTTCCTAACACATGAAATAAAAATAAAAATAAAAATAAAAATAATCGTAGACAACTTCGCCACCATTTAAAGATTCATAGCACAATGACTAATTAAACATTCATTGCACATATAAGGGCTTGTGATTGGTAATGGATTGGTAATTATTTGTTTGATCAAATTTTATTAAAAAATACCAAACATGCCCGTTACAAAATACCAAATTAAGGATGACCTTACAAATTTTTAACTACCATTTCCTTTAATGTTTAGTCAATAATAAATGTAGATGTTACATCATCGGGACAAATACTTATATATGGTCTTCCACGTTACCTGACTATATACACAACGTGCGCGACGGACCAACCTTGATGGTGGCTCAGTCCTTCTAACAGAGAAGATGAGCCGCTTGATGGTGGGTCAGTCCTTATAACAGAGAAGATGACGCTCAATGACGTGTGCCTCAAATGTTATATATACATCCACGCGCTCCTAACGTTCTTTAACAACAGTTTTAATCTTCACGTTTCATTACATTTCTAAGCTAACTTATCTCATGTCATAGACGTCTTTAATGGAGAAGGTCGTGATTGTGGTTACGGTTGAAAAGTCTGGCTCTAAGCTTAGACGAAAAGTTTTGGGGATTGTTGCAAAAGTTCATGGTATATCATGGGAGAAGAATCATGATGTTTTTAATTATCGTGGGTTAGTTTACTTATCTAAAAATTTGCAGAAAATTGTTTAGATTTTGTGGCTATGCATATTTGAGGATAACTTCTCTTCCCTTGATCTACATGACTGATTATGTCACACGTCTACTGTTTACAACTTCGAAGTTAAAATTTCATCTGTTTTGTTTGGTTTGATTTTCATTTTATTTTTTGAAGTCATTAGTAATGTGTATGGATGTGTGGATTTATCGCAGGAGTGGAGGAAATAGCAGTGGATGCATCGAAGAACACCCTAACAGTAACTGGGGTAGTGGATGTCGTGAAACTCGCTTACAGAATGCAAAAGCTTAGGAAAACAGCCAAAATTGTCAGCGTTCAACCTGCTGCGAAACATGGAGGCAGGAAGAATAAAATTTGGAAGAAAATAAGAAAAATTATGAAGGAGGGGAGAAACATAAGGCTGATAATGCGAACCTTCCATGAAGTTGCCAGTGTTGTCAAGCTTTCTGCAAGATGGATGGAGGCTTTATTTATTCCCACCTGTTTTACTCTTTGATCTATTTTTTTAATTTGTGAAAAACATCCCAAAAGGGATGCCACTTTCAAAGGATGTCACTTTTGGGTAAGACCCAAGGAGGCATGGGTATCCATTCTGCCAAAAACGCTTAGAACTCTTTGGTCTACTTAAGTTAGCTCTTAGATCAATAAAATTTAGAAAAAAGAAGAAAGAAAAAGAAGCTGAACAAAATCTACTTAAGTTCCGGGTTGCTGCAGTTTGATTAGACTGAGATCTAAGTCTGTATTCCACGCCCGGCCTTGACAGCCATCTTCTAGTGTAAGGGATATAAATAATAATCATGTTACTTTGTTATCTGTACATGGTTTTAATGATTCAGATGTTTGTAATTTCGAGGGGGCATCATAGACAAGCGAGATTCTCGATGAAAAGATGCTTGGATCATGGTTTTTTTTATCTGCATTCCTTAGTTTTTTTTTTTCAAAAATAAATAACAAGAAACAATCATAGTCAGAAATACCGTATATTGAGGAGTTTTTTTTTTTAAATAATATATTTATATTACTTTTTTATGGATTCTGAAAAGGATAAGAAACACTTCTGATTTACAATTGATTTCTTGGATATCAAAATATGATCCACAATTCAGAAGAAAGGTTGCAGCTAGCAGAATTATCATTTGACGGCTTACAAAATAAACAAATAGGTTGGCTTACATCACCATTTTTTTTTTGGGTAACATTTTAACTGTATTTCATTGAGGTTTTACTTGAGTTGAAAATTGTGGTCTTAAATTGTTTGACCTGTTGTATTTTATATTATTTGAATAATTAAATAAAACATTTCAATTAAAATCCGTAAATGTGCGAGATTTGGTGATTTGCTAACACGGAGATCGAGCAAGTTTTTATTGAGGAGTCCAATGTATAATTGTTTTAATATTTTAAAATTTAACTTTTAATTTTAAAAAATATGATAATTAAAATAAAAATACTAAATCATTAATTATAAAAATTTGTTACATCAATTTAAAAATAAAAAATTTAATTAAAAAGTCACTCAATTTCATTAGATTAATTCTTAAGTTATTGTGATGTGAGTGAGCACTGGTGGACTCTTAATCTTATACTTTTGTTGAAAATTATAACACACTTAACAATTTTGAAAAAAATGTATTCAAGATATTATACTCAAAAGCCAGCTAAACATTTCAATTAAAAATTCACTCAATTTCATTAGGTCAATACTTAAGTTAATGTGATGTGAATGATCAATGCTTTTACATCTATGATGGATTTTTATCTTAATCGTATACTTTTGTTGAAAGTTATAATATTTTTTTAATATATTTATTCAATGAAATTATAGTTATAGTACAGTTAAATTTTTTTATATATTTATTCAAAGAAATTATACTCAAAAGTCATTTAGACAATTTAATTAAAAGTTACTCAATTTTATTAGATTAATATTTAATTTAATATGATGTGAGTGAGCAATACCTTTATATTTATGATGTATTTTACTTTTAATCTAATGTTTTTTTTTTTTTAATTTTAATACACTTCAATTTTTTCATATATTTATTCACACAAATTTTACTCAAAAGCTATCTAGTAAGGTTAAGTTTAGTCAATTTTTAAGAAACTTGAATCGTTTTTTTAGGATAACCTTGAGCTAGAGGAAAGGATAATGGATAAATGAATATGGTAAAGAGGTAGTTCAAAATATGGATCCACCAAATGATAGGAAAATTATTCAGGTTTTTTTGGAGGACTTAATTATAGAAATAGCCATTTTACAGAACTCCTATCAATGCCTTATTTCTCAAGATTCAATCATTGAGGAGCTCAATTATCCATAAAATCCAATTGATGCTCCTAGTTAGGAGTCTCCCACATTACTTGAGCTAAAACTATCATCGTGTCCTAGAGCAGGCTCTTTGGATACAACCAAATCTAGACCTAAAACTAGAAGCACCCAAAAGAGTCAAGTGGATGTTGGAGTTATTGAAAAAGTAAGTAAGCCTTCCAATAAATATTTAAGGATTTGGGAGGTAGACTCATATGTAGCAGATGACCTCCAATATTAGTTGAAATTTGAGAAAGAAAATGATACTAAGGGAAAAAATTGAAACTTGATGCATTTTGCAACCCTCCTTGTTCTCCAAATGGGGAAATCATTTTCACATCCTGTAAATGAAGTTGTTATTCTAGAATATTAGAGGCCTGAATGAGACCTCTAAATGATGAATTTTATTGTTAATGAGGAAAGAGGTAAAGCTTAATGTTATTTTTATCCAGCAAACTAATATGGATAGTTATAATGCAGAGGTAGTTAAAATTATAGTTTGGAAGGAGGTAGACTTTGTAGAAAACTCTACCAATGGAGATTTTGGGGATCTAATGTGTCAGTAGAACCTAGAGAAACTCCATGGAGAAACCATCCTTATATCTAATAGAGTGATAAATATTCTATTTTGTTGTAAAGTATAAAAATTTAGATGAATTAGGTCTGATATTTATGCTCCTAATATGTGCCCCAACAAGGTTGTCTTGTGGGAATCACTAGTTTCCATCAGGGACATATTTAAAGGGAAATATTATATTTTGGTTGGGGACTTCAACACCCCCTTGTATCCCTAAAAAAAAGGATAGGGGTGATTATGGCTTTAAAATCCTGGAGGACTTCACCTTATCTATCAACAACCAAGAACTAACGGATGTAGATTTGAAGGGTTCTAAATATACATAGAGTAATGGAAATTTAGGTACTCAAAATATTCATTACAAATTGGATAGGGTGTTAGTCTCCAAGGAAGATCTTCCTATTTTTGGAGATGCATCCCTCTGATCCCTTCCTAAATATGGTTCTGATCATAATCCTCTAGTGTTTGAAAGAATCTAGAATGTCAACTTCTTCCCTAGACCCTTTTGGTTTGAGGCTATGTGGTTGCAACATCAGGATCTAAAGTCTAAAATTTTGAAATGGTGGTCAAGGATTTTTTTAGATCCTCCTATTTCTCAAATAGCCTCCAAACTCAAGTTTATCATAGTGAATATTAATATTTGGAATAAGTATAATTTTGGTAATATTATTGTAAGGAAAAAGGAGCTAAATGGTCAGTTAAAGGATTATGAATCTACCCTAGAGTACGATGTAGTAATAGAAATGGAAATATTTAAGGAAAGAAAACTCTTATCAAACTTGCACAATGTCCTTGTTGAAGAAGAGATCTTGTGGTGTAGACACCAAAACAACACCAATCCGATTATGTGACTGCAAACACTAATCGCTTTGGCAAACACAGCCCCTAGGGCAGCCCTCAGAGGTCAAACAGTGGTCTTAACCACTTTCATAACAATTTTGTGAAGCAATTTGGCACACTTAGACACTTTGCCTAGTAATCGTCTCACCCAGGGACGATTGCTAACTTGAAATCATCTCACCCAGGGACGATTTCTGAAATCATCTCCGATAAGGACGATTTCCAAGTTTAACGGTCAAAAAGACAAATGAGGCCAAGTGGCAGCCCAGAACAGTCAGTTGATGACTCCTGCCTCGCACGCGTGTGTGAGTGGACAAATAGATCGTTTGAGGACTGTCACAAGGGCAGTTATGAAAGCCCAAGTCAATGGAGGACTCCCCTCCCTCATGGGAATACAAGACTGCCACATGGCGTCTATGACCAACACATGGCATTTGTGCTTCCCTACCAAAAGAGACCCCATGGGTCTATAAAAGGTGGGAATTTTCTCACCCAAAACATATAGGTTGAAGGAGTTTTCAAGCAATGAAGTGCTGCCGAGTTGAAGACCCACTTGCATCCCTTTTGGTTCACCTTCCCACATCCACCAATCTCTTTTGCAAGGGAGGTTTTTGGGTGGCTTTTGGAAGCTTGAATCAGACCTAAATCCAACACATGGACACCTGAATCAACCAATTCGCCGACCCCCCCAATCCTAAGAGGTTTTGGGCCCATCCCTAGTAGATTGGCGCTGGAATCAAGTGCCAACGGTGGGAGGCCCACTTGGGCATCGCCGCACTTTTCTTAAGTTTTATTTCAGAAGCATTCTAGTTTATTTTCTCATGCTGCATATTGTGTTTTCTGTTTTGTGAATTCATAGCTGCAATTTCGTAACCTTTGATCAGATTCTAGTATGTTTTGTGTCGTTTTTTAGTTTCACTAACTTGCAGGAGGCGATATCAAATTCTCGAGGGTAGAGGCCAAATTGGGAGAATCCAACCATCTAGGTCGTCCCAAAATGGCCCCAATTACATAACCCCTCTGTCTACAGGTGTTTTGGAGACCTCAGGAGTCAACATTGGAGCGTGTCAGTTTGGCTTCCCCAACACAGAAGAAATCGTCCCACCTAGGGACGATTTACAATCAGAAATCCTCCTACCCAAGGACGATTTCCAGTTGAAAGTATATTGGCCAACTGTCTCAGTGGCAATGGCCTGTTGGTAACATTTTCTGTCTTCTGGCAAGTTTTTAGGATGTTTAGAATCATTTTGTTTACTATTTTAGATAAATGTTTCCATGCATCTTTTGATGATTTTAGAAGAACGAACACTTTTCACTTGCAGCAGGTGCTACTGACATCTTGGTTATTTCTTTGTTCGCTGGAGAAGCAGCGGAGGTGAAAAAATCATCGACATCAGCGACGACATCATCTTGGCCTCGCCCATTGCAATCGTGGGCACGCGGAAAGAGGAACATTGAGTGATTGTAATCGAATTCTTTTAACGCTCCTAGCCCCCGAAAATGGAGGAGATGTCATTGTAATAGAGATCAAGGGATATTAATGAAAGGGCTGTGTTTTCTCCATTTGCTTGTGTCTCTTCCAATGCGTTTCTTTTCCATTTCATGCACTTTACATTTTTAGGACTTAAGCGTACTTGATTTTGAATGCAATCGCAATTAGTTTTTCCTTCACCCGAAATACCGTGCTTTCAGTGGTGATCACGGTGGGACCTGTTCCCTATTTTTAAGATCACAGAAAACTAATCGGGTTTTTGTGTTTTACAGGTACATTTTATTTTTTTTGCAGACTTTTAACCGTCTCTGACTGTTACGATTACTTTATTGGAAATCGTCTCACCCTGAGATGATTTTAAAATCGTCTCTACCAGGGACGATTTTTGTTCTGTAAATCGTCTCACCAGGGGACGATTTTTCATGCTGCAGATTTTCAGAGCAGAAATTCAGAGGCAACTGGAGCAGGCAAAGAAGAGGTAGGGATTTTATCATCTCTGTTAAATTTTTTGTTTCTGTTTTATGTTTCTTTGATTGTTTTCATTTTATCCTGCATACTTAGGGAAAATCATTCATGTTTTTTTCATTTTCGCTAAATAAAATGAACCTCACACACTCCACGTAACAATTTTAAACCAAGGAGCTGGTCGTAAGACCCCAACCCTTTATCAAGACCATTGGTGGATTTCATCACCACCTTGGCTTGATTTGCATCCATTTCCTGATTGTCAACTGTTGTTAGGCATAAATCCTGATGAAGACAGACCGAGTGTTGCTGGGGTGATTCCCATGTGCGCGAGGATAAGTTTTCTTTGGTAGGTGCCATTAACAGGACAATCCCCCTTCTGTACCGCCTATGTACCACGTACCTTCTGCTCTCACGTACCTATAGTCTCCCTCTCATAAGGGCGGGTATATAGAGAGGTTGGTATATCGACCTGGTTGGTATATTGAAGGGGCTACCATTTTGGGAGTTATATGAGTCGTCATAATGCATTTAAACGATATTCAAAACCTACAAAAACAAAACAAAACACCAAAATGCACTAAACCAATTTAGGGCACACCAATAATCCTTAAAAGAGATAATCACGGTTTTGTGAATGTGTGTGCTTAATTATACTTAGTGTAGACAAAAAAAAATCATAAACGAGATAAAAACTTATTTAGATAGCATAGAAGCACCGCAATGGTGTACACCTGTAGTCAAGCCCAATCAAGGGCAGAAGCTCCGAAAGGTACACAAGAAGCAGGCACAAGTTGCCTTCACTTCAGTCTTGAGGATTTGGTCATACCTCCTTATAGGTCTAGCCTACAAAAGAATCCAATTCAGAATCCTCGGTGGGGTATGCCTATTCAAAGCAGCCCCTTTCAGGAAGATGCCTTACATGTAGACCTTGACATAAATAGAGAATCACCTCTTGAAGTTAGGCATGAGTGGCCACCACGCGATGAAGCGCTAGACAGGCACACTATCCATTTGGAGGGGCAACATGGATATGGCGTCCCTTCTTTACCTATCATCAGAACAGAGAGACCAAATTCGGAGCGCAGGGCTCCTTACATAGGGCGACCTAACTCCGTCGACCCCCTTCACACCCGTGAAAGGGAGTACGAGGAAAGCCATTGCATTCCTCGATGGCAACAAACAACGCGGGAACCTTGCATTTCCACACCAGAAGGATATCAGGATCACCCCTTGAGTCCATAACCTCAAGCACATACTGCTTACCTCGACAGAGGGAAGCGACCCATTGAAACCTTAGATCAGCAAACTCGAGGTAAACACATAGGAGAAACATTCAAACCTCTTGAGCAAAATAGGGTAGACCAAATTCACCCAGCTGTCACCAGATATACCACCCATCAAGCCCAAACCATGCATCTTAAACCAAGTTATCAGGAAATAGAGTACCGACACCGCTTGGATAGAGAACGCATGCAACGCAAAGCGGATGAGTTACGCTATGAAATACCTGAGAGGGGGCCAACCCATCGCATCCAAAGAGCTAAAAAGTATGAGACACGTAATCTGTTGGTGCAGGATAGGTCTCCATGACCTCGTCAAGATCTGCCTCCAAGACCTCATAGATTCGAGAGGGAGGCAACTCCCCGAAACAATGATGGATACCTTCAGCAAGAACTTGATCAGGGTCATAGGTTTCACCCAGAGACTCCTCAAGAATTTTACGAGGAGTATGAACCGAGAAAGAGGAATATGTTGAAACTCCCCATCAAGGCAGGAGGGATGCCATTCGGCCACACCTCCATATGCCTCCAGTTTACCGTAACTTGCAACAAGAGCGAACAAGAGAGGAATAAATAAAATCTTTCGATGCATACCAAGCGCTGTTGGAGCATTTGGAGTCTGTGGAGAGAAAAGCTGCTGGGCATCAAAAACCCACATTACGTCTACTCCGCGATGATCCGGTGCATCCCTCGGTGCCTACACCTCTTTACCCCGAACACTTCAAGTTGCCTCAATTGGCAGTTTTTAAAGGTGAAGAGGACGCACAAGAACACGTTACACGATTTCTAAGCCAATGCTTTGGAATCCAAGATAATGACGCATTGTTGTTTAGAACATTCATAACCACATTCACAGGTCCTGCCTCGGATTGGTTCACACAACTGCCCAAACACAAGCATAAGCAATTTAGATCAATTAGTAGACGCGTTTCTTGAACGCTTTGCCTTCAACACAAGGAAGAAGGCATCACTAAGTGATTTAGTGAGCCTCAAGCAATTTGAATAGGAAACAATGGCAGCGTACGGGAATCGATGGAGAGCTTTGCTTTCTAGGTTACCCTATCGTCCTCCTATGTCTGATCTCATGCAGATGTTCACAAAAAGTTGCTTAAAATAAATCTCTGGTCTATTGTTGCTGTGACAATACGACAACTTAGAAGAAGCTTTGGCACAAGCCAGAGTCATAGAAGAGATTAAGATAGGCGAAGGCGCAATTGCCAAGCCTAAGAAGAAAGAGTGGAATAAAACCACTAAAGCTGGGACAACGCAACCACAACACGTTGCGATCAACCAAGTTGCGATAAATGTTCCCGCACTTGTGCAAGAAACGCAGCCTCAAAAGGCTAACTACCAGGCAGTGCCTCCTGCTTATGAAAGAGATAATAGAAGACAGGAGCAGAATTACCCGCGTTGCCCTAGGCGAAATTTCACCCCATATGCGGAGTCCAGGGACTCCTTATTTGACCGCTTGTCAACGGCAAATTTAGTCACTCTGTCGGAAATCCAAATTATAGACCCTAACATTCCCAAGCCTAGGGGGTACAAAGAGGAATTGTATTGTAGATTCCATAGGCGCAGAGGACATGACTTGAATGGGTGCTGGAAATTCAAAGACCTAGTCCAGGATTTGATCGACAACAGAACATTGGTTGTGAACAACCCCATTGCACCAAACAACCAAAAAATGGGGGTATTCAAGGACCCCTTGCCATCCCATGAGGCACAGACAAAACCACTCCAGATTAACGAGGTGCGACAAGATCTTCCTACACAGGGATTTGTGGGAATGATTAGCATAGTAACAAGGAACATAAGGTACCCGGTAGCTACCCCTGAGGTAGCTACGAGGGAAGTTCCGGAAACATCGCATCCTCAACAACGCCCAACGCAGTTACCTCCGCCTAGACCTGAGGTCACGATACGAACCAAACTCATGCAGAGTTTGCGGACCACGTCGGCTAGGCTGTCCATCTACGATCTTATTCAACAATCAGCTCCCCATAGAGCAGCTCTTATGGACATTTTAAAAGTCATTGAATTACAACCCCACGAGGCAAATTCTTTCAACGCCTTCGTGGGACATGTGAAACAATGTACGGAGCCGATCATCACATTCAGAGAAGATGAGGTCAAAACGATATCAAATGACATGGCAGATCCAACCCTGCATGTTATCGTGCGGGTCAACGGGATTCCTTACAAGAGAGTGCTGATAGATACTGGCTCATCCAGTAACATCATAACCACTGCAGCCTTAAAGCATTTGAAGCTACCAGCCTCTCACATCACAGCCTCCACGTACACATTGCGAGCTTTTAATGATGCAATATGCTCGATAGTCGACACAGTCGTTCTGCCAGTCCGGGTAGGACAAAAGTCAATACCTACAACTGTGCCATGTGCTGGAAGGTGAAATGGCTTATAATATACTGCTAGGGCGGCCTTGGATCAGGGACATGAAATGTGTCCCTTCGATCACCCACAAATGCTTAAAGTATGCTTATGAAGGGGAAATACATGTAGTCCCAATGGACGTAGAGCCCTTCAAGTATTGCAATGCAGTACAATTCATACCTCAATCGACCCTCCCTTCAACGCATTTGGATTTCCAATTAAATCCATCTAAACGAGGGTCCAATATTGTAGGCACCATCGGTGGCCAACAAGACAAAATCCCGACCGGTGAGACTTCATCACCTGCTCCTTCATCATCAAATCCACCTATCATGGCCCAACGGAAGGACAAGGGAAAACAAATCATGGAAGAGGTTAAGCCTCTAGAAGAAAGGTTGCCCACAATCTCAACGATATCAATAGAGGAAACACCCAACACAACAGAAACCAAGACTCCTGAACAACCAAACATGGAATGGACTCAGGAAGGACTACCGTTTCCTCCCACCCAATCATCAACAATCACTATTGAAATGGCCAGTACGGGCCTGGGGGATTACTTAGTGCAAAACATTGTGGCAACCCCCACATTGGAGTCAGTACAGGACATGGGAAGAACCATGCCAACTAGACAAATTTTGTGTATGGGGGCCTTGATCATGGTCTTGAACCATGCCAAAAAAAGGAAACAGACGAAGAACCTTTTGTTGAAAACATCAATTATCTGTCAAACCCAGAATTTGCCCTAAAATATCTAGGCCAATGCAATTGGCATGGATATGGGCTAGGCATATATGAGCAAGGGATGCGGATCCTTTGCCAACCAAGATATCAAATGCCATATGACAAGTCGGGGGTAGGGTTCAACCATCCCCTGCCATTAGACATCTTGGTTGAAAATATGCAAGGCCTAGAAATAGGCAACAAGGGGGATTGGCACAAGACCCGTATGCCAATCCAAATACAGAATACACATTGGGAGATTACCTCCCATGGTCAACAAACACCCCTAGAAACAGCAATAATCGCTCTCCTTTGCTAGAGAGAGGTGAAAGTTTGGATAGTAATCCTCAAAGAGAACATCAATGGCTGCCGAACATCTTTTTGAAGCTGTTCCCCTTAGAGGTTCTAGATGAAACAATACAGTACCAAGAGAATCAGGTCCCTCCACCAAGAGTGGAACAATCGCAATGGGACCAGATTAATTCACTGGAACAAGAAGAGTCCTCAACGTCGCAAGCAACAGATGCTGAAGAGGATGAACAATTTTGGATCTATGAAAGCGATTCAGAAGATGAAACTAAAATGGACTATCTCAGACATGCGTGACGACATCACCACTCTCTAACTCATGAAGATCTAATGGGACAGATGGGCATACTGCTGGGGCATGAATGGCATGTAGACCCAGCGAGGTGGGACCAAGTGTTGGATCCATGGTTCCAAATTCAAGATGAACATCGTCCACCTCGAGATCCCATCATGATAGCAGTGCCGAGGGAAGACCCCACCCTCCTTTTCACAAAATTTGCACCTAGGGAGGATCCATTCGTGCCTGTTCCCGTAGATCCAGATCCAAAGTATAGGGAGCATCTAGAAGAAACAAGTTATCACACTCGCGGTTCTGGAGACAAAATTCATTCCATCCACATGATCTCCATTGATTTGACCGCACCCATCCGCAATCCGACCGATCCATCATGGTCATTGCATCTAGACATGGATGCCATCGACTGGTATCGTGTCAATTCACCATTGTCACCATCAGAAATGCGGCATTTCGGTGAAATGCTTCATTTTACCCCAAGGACAACTCGAGGATATTTTTCATGTCGAAGAGGGACCCGAGGTTCCAAACGTAGATCTTAACTCAGTGATGATATCCATTTAATCCCAACTCCACATCAGTTGGAGGACGGATCCCACATGTCAGTCGAGGAGACAACTGACGTAGACATCGGCACAGATCCAATGAATCCATAGATTCTCAAGCTGGGGGTAAGCATTTCCCCCAAAGAGCAAGCCGATTACATTGCCCTTCTTAAAGAAAAGGAGGTTTTTGCATGGTCGTACAAGGATATGCCAGGACTAGACCCGCAGCTAGTCATGCACAATTTAACGCTTGAACCGACAATCAAGCCTGTAGAGAAAAAACTAAGAAAGATGCACCCAACAGTGGCCTTGATGGTCAAAGATGAATTGCAAAAGCTGTTGGATGCACAATTTGTCATCTACGTGGATTATCCGCCATGGTTGTCCAACATGGTTCCCGTAAAGAAGCCCGACGGGAGGATTCGCATATGCACCGACTTTCAAGACCTAAACAAAGCGATTCCTAAGGATGATTTTCCCTTGCCAAGCATCGACGCATTGGTAGACGCTACAGCAGGTCACGAAATGCTCTCCCTAATGGACAGTTTCTCAAGATACAATCAAATTCATATCAATCCTGAAGACCAAATCAAAATGGCATTCACAACACCTTGGGGGACATTTTTTTATAAGGTCATGCCTTTTGGCCTTAAAAATGCTGGCGCTACATACCAACGTGCTATGACTTATATCTTCCATGATTACATGCACAAAACTTTGGAAGATTACATGGATGATTTGTTAGCCAAGTCTCTCTTGCGCTCAGATCATCTCGGTGACTTAAACAAGATTCTCGATTGCCTCATAGAGCATAAGGTCAGACTGAATCCCAAGAAGTGAGTGTTCGACGTCACATCTGGAAAACTCTTGGGTTTTATAGTCTCAAAACAAGGCATCAAAGTGGACCCAAACAAAGTAAATGCAATCCTTGAAATGGCTCCCCCAACCACTATCAAGCAGCTCAGAAGTCTGCAAGGAAAGATCGCGTCGATTAAACGCTTCATAGCGCAATTATCTGACAAATGCCGACCAATGAACAAATTATTGCACAAGGGGGTCACATTTCATTGGGATGATGAGTGCCAGTCAACCTTTGATGAAATAAAACAATACTTGGCTTCGCCGCCAGTATTGAAACCACCTAGACTAGGAGTGTCATTCTACTTATACATCTCAGCTACTGAGGTGGCACTGGGAGCCATGCTAGCCTAGAAGAACAAACTTCACAAAGAACAGGCTACTTACTATCTTAGCCGCACCCTGGTCAGTTACGAACTTAACTATGCATACGTTGAGAAACTCTTCTTGGCAGTGGTGTTTGCTACCAAGAGGCTACGCCACTACATGCTGAGCAACACTACGTATGTTGTGTCTAAGGATAATCCATTGCGATACATGATGAGTCGTACTTATCATAGTAGTCACACGGCGAAATGGATCATGTTGTTGACAAAATTTGACATTGAGTTTATTGGGCAAAAATCTATAAAAGGACAAGTCATAGCCGATCAACTAGCAGAGGCTCCTCTTGAAGATGATCAGCCTCTGGTCATAGAACTACCCGATGATGGGGTCTTCCATGTCTCAGAATCGCCAGATTCTGATGAGCCTGAGTCTCAGGCCGACATAACCTTATTTTTCGATGGTTCTAAATGCAAGCAATGGGGTGGCACAAGAATTGTATTCTTCACACCGCAGGCCACTCCAATGCCCCTGTCATTTAAATTAAACTTCCAGTGCACCAACAACAATGCAGAATATGAATCCTTGCTCCTAGGTCTTCGAGACGACAATCGCCATGAACATCAAAATATTGAACATCTTTGGCGATTCGCTGTTAATCATCAATCAAGTCAAAGGGGTATATCAATGCAAATGCCCAGTCCTGAAGGCTTATAAAGCCCTTGTGGACAAATTCTTGCCAAAACTTGAGTGGTATGACATCGAGGCACTCCCTCGATCATCAAACCGTTTTGCGGATACAATGGACTCCTTGGGGTCACTAATCCCGCAAGACCTTTCCGGTGATATAACAACCATTGAGGTCAAAACCTTATCACAACCCACGATGGAGTGCGCAAGCTCAGACTTCACGCCAGGAGTCCACATGATCCAGATCGAACCATCTTCGGATAAGTTCTTTCGAATCCGAGACTGTTTGAAACAGGCCAACTGGGGGTCTTTGTTTTCCCCCACTCCCATTAATAGCAACACAACGCTATTCTTACAAGTTCTATCCCAATCAGCATTTGTTAGGGAAGAACTCCAAAAGGGATTAGGCTGTTCAAACTTTCGAGGTATCCGATCAACAAGACTGGTATTTACCCATAAGAGACTACCTCAAGTTAGGTAATCTACCCTTTGGATTGACACACGCCGCAAAACGAACATTCAAATAGAAAGCGACAAAATATGTCTTGATAGGAGACATTTTGTATCATCGCAGCTACGACAGAATTCTTCTTTGTTGCTTGGACCAGCAAGAGTCCACTTGGGTAGTCGCCCAAGCGCATGATAGTACATGTGGCGGCCACTTCAGTGGTATGGCCATTGCAAAGCGCATTCTTCGCATGGGCTATTATTGGCCATATTTAGAGGGATATTGCTGCATGTATGTCAAGAGGTGCGTGAAATGTCAACATCATGCCAATTTAATGCACGCACCTTCCCAGGCCCTATAGACAATCCAGTCTGCTTTGCCATTTTTGCAGTGGGGCCTCGATCTAATCGGAAAGATCTCCCCTACATCATCAGGCCGTCACACGTTTATCATAACGGCCACAGAATATTTTACCAAATGGGTGGAAGAAATTTCATTAACCTCAACGAAAGGACCCCGTATTGCGGAGTTCATCTTGCATCACATCATATGTCGTTTTGGTATTCCATCCAAAATAATCTCGGATAATGGGCCATCATTCAAGAACAAATACGTGCGTGCTTTAACCACAAAGTACAAAATTCAGCACAGCTTTTCAACACCCTATTATCTGCAAGCAAATGGGCAAGCAGAGGCGTCAAACAAAACGCTAGTCGCCATCCTTAAAAATACCGTATGTGCCAGTCATAAGGATTGGCACATACAAATCCCACTTGCCCTTTGGGCTTATCGCACTAGCATTTGGATGCCCACTAGGGCAACTTTGTTTTCACTAGTGTATGGCTCAGAGGCAGTAATGCCTCTCGAGTTGGAAATTCCTTCCCTGCGCATATCAATGCAGGATTTCATCGATGATAACACTTCCCGGCAAGCCCGATTGGACCAACTTACGTTGCTTTACGAACGATGCATTAATGTTCTCGAGCACTTATGTATCTATCAAGAGCGGCTTAAGAAAGCTTACAACATGAAAGTTCACCTAAGAGACTTTCGGGTTGGTGATTTGGTTCTGAAGGAAAACAAACAAAACTCTAATTTGCCATCCCATATGAGGGACAAATTCATGGCAAATTGGTTAGGTCCTTATGTCATTGATAGCAAAATAGGACCCGGGACGTACAGGCTAGCTTCTCTTGACGGTATCAAGGAAACAGAACCCTTGAATATCAGTCATTTGCGACCATTTCATATCTAAGAAAGCCATATCCAAAAAAAAATGCTCCAAGGATTCCCGTAATCTCTTGGTCACCCAAAAAAAGCTCCAAGGATTATCACAATCTCTTGGTCACCCAAAAAGCTCCAAGGATTATCGCAATCTCTTGGTCACCAAAAAGCTCCAAGGATTATCACAATATCTTGGTCACCCAAAAAGCTCCAAGGATTATCGCAATCTCTTGGTCACCAAAAAGCTCCAAGGATTATCGCAATCTCTTGGTCACCCAAAAAGCTCCAAGGATTATCGCAATCTCTTGGTCAATCCAAAAAGCTCCAAGATTATCGCAATCTCTTGGTCACCCTGCAAATCATCAAAAGATGCATGCAAACATTTATCTAAAACAGTAAACAAAATGATTCTAAATAGCCTAAAAACTTGCCAGAAGACAGAAAATGTTACCAACAGGCCATTGCCACTGAGACAGTCGGCCAATCTGCTTTCAACTGGAAATCATCCCTGGGTAGGACGATTTCTGACTGTAAATCATCCCTGGGTGGGACGATTTCTTCTGTGTTGGGGAAGCCGAACTAACACGCTCCAATGTCGACTCCCGAGGTCTCCAAAACACCTGCAGACAGAGGGGTTATGTAATTGGGGCCATTTTGGGATGACCCAGATGGTCGGATTCTCCCAATTTTGCCTCTACCCTCGGGAATTTGATATCGCCTCCTGCAAGTTAGTGAAACTACAAAACGACACAAAACATACTAGAATATGATCAAAGGTTACGAAATTGCAGCTATGAATTCACCAAACAGAAACACAATATGCAGCATGAGAAAATAAACTAGAATGCTTCTGAAGTAAAACTTAAGAAAAGTGCGGGGATGCCCAAGTGGGCCTCCCACTGTTGGCACTTTATTCCAGTGCCAATCCACTAGGGATGGGCCCAAAACCTCTTAGGATTGGGGGGGTCGGCGAATTGGTTGATTCAGGTGTCCATGTGTTGGATTTAGGTCCAATTCAAGCTTCCAAAAGCCACCCAACAACCTCCCTTGCAAAAGAGATTGGTGGATGTGGGAAGGTGAACCAAAAGGGATGCAAGTGGGTCTTGAACTCGGAAAAACTTCATTGCTTGAAAACTCCTTCAACCTGTATCTCTTGGGTGAGAAAAGTCTCACCCTTTATAGACCCAAGGGGTCTCTTTTGGGAGGGAAGCACAAATGCCATGTGTTGGGCCTTAAATAAGACTACCAACTGGAAATCGTCCTTGGCTGGGATGAGCACTCTGGTTAGTGCTCGTCCCACCCAGGGATGATTTCTACAATTGGAAATCGTCCCACCCAGGGATGATTTCCAGCCATAAAAGTCAAAACATCAAAAAATCAACAAAAATGCACTAAAAACAACAAATAAAGTTGCCTAATAGAATGCTGTTACACTCACAATCCAAGGCAATAAAAATAGACGTTGGGGTCATATATTGTCTCTATCTCACTCCCCAAGAAGGCTACCATAGCCAAACCGCTCCACGGGAAGAATATTACAACAATTTTATCCCCACATGCGTCACACAAAACAACAAAAACAAAAAAAAAAAAATTCAACAAAAACAGACAACAAAAAAAAAAAAAACATTGTCGGACACAAGTGCTCTTCCACTTAAACTCCGGGCAAATAAAATTGATGTCGGGGTTTACATTGTCACTATCCTACTCTCTAAGAAGGCTACCATAGCCGGACCGCTCCACGGGAAGACGAATTTTCGACAATTTCATCCCCAAACGATGTCACAAGAAAATCAAAACAACAAAAACAGTAATAAACATTGCCAGACACAAGTGCTCTTGCACTTAACCTCTTGGCATAGAAAAATTGATGTCGGGGTTTACATTGTCACTATCCTACTCCCTAAGAAGGCTATCATAGCCGGACCGCTCCACGGGAAGATAGGTTTTCGATGATTTCACCCCATTCAAGCATCACCAAAAGGGTTAAAACCCACCAAAAATAGGTCCAAATGTTGGAAAAATTGCACACGCTTAACGGTAAACCCTCTAAAGGCACCCTTGCACAAGTCATCTTGGGTCAAGCGACTCGTCGCTTCTCTAACGAAGGTCATTCCCTCATCGATTCGTCGCTTGAAGGGGTAGTCACACTTAGTCACCAACCAACAATCACACACCCAATTAAGGAAAATGACATGCATTCAAAGAATCATTGACAAAGACAATCATGCTCCTGCTTGGGGCAGTAAACAAGCAACAATCAAATCAATCAAACACTTGGCATTTCGTGAATCATGAACACAAGGTTCCCCTGAGGATAAAAACGCCCTTTGCCTGTTCATGACTGATCAATGTCTAAGTTCAAGTCACATCTCACCAAAACAGGTTAATACTTGAAATCAAATTCCTTAGCTCATCAGAAGCAAGGATTCAAGAATGCATGCCCTTTCCATACTTGGGGCATCAAAATTTGGTTAGGTTACCAAGAAACCCTAATCATCAGTGCTTTGGTTATCTATTTTTTTTCTCAGCACTACGTCACCCACAGTGCTTCCCAAAAAGGGGCATCTGTAGACACCAAAACAGCACCAATCCGATTATGTGACTGCAAAAACTGATCGCTTTGGCAAACACAGCCCCCAGGGCAGCCCTCAGAGGTCAAACAGTGGTCTTAACCACTTTCATAGCAATTTTGTGAGGTCAAGAAGCAATTTGGCACACTTAGACACTTTGCCTAGTAATCGTCTCACCTAGGGACGATTGCTAACTTGAAATCGTCTCACCCAGGGACGATTTTTGAAATCATCTCCAGTAAGGACGATTTCCAAGTTTAACGGGCAAAAAGACAAATGAGGCCAAGTGGCAGCCCAGAACAGTCAGTTGATGACTCCTGCCTCGCACGCGTGTGTGAGTGGACAAATAGGCCATTTGAGGACTGTCACAAGGGCAGTTATGAAAGCCCAAGTCAATGGAGGACTCCCCTCCCTCATGGGAAGACAAGAGTGCCACATGGCGCCTATGACCAACACATGGCATTTGTGCTTCCCTCCCAAAAGAGACCCCATGGGTCTATAAAAGGTGGGACTTTTCTCACCCAAAACATACAGGTTGAAGGAGTTTTCAAGCAACGAAGTGCTGCTGAGTTGAAGACCCACTTGCATCCCTTTTGGTTCACCTTCCCACATCCACCAATATATTTTGCAAGGGAGGTTGTTGGGTGGCTTTTGGAAGCTTGAATCGGACCTAAATCCAACACATGGACACCTGAATCAACCAATTCACCGACCCCCCCAATCCTAAGAGGTTTTGGGCCCATCCCTAGTGGATTGGCGCTGGAATCAAGTGCCAACGGTGGGAGGCCCACTTGGGCATCCCTACACTTTTCTTAAGTTTTATTTCAAAAGCATTCTAGTTTATTTTCTCATGCTGCATATTGTGTTTTCTGTTTGGTGAATTCATAGCTGCAATTTCGTAACCTTTGATCAGATTCTAGTATGTTTTGTGTCGTTTTGTAGTTTCACTAACTTGCAGGAGGCGATATCAAATTATCGAGGGTAGAGGCCAAATTGGGAGAATCCGACCATCTAGGTCGTCCCAAAATGGCCCCAATTACATAACCCCTCTATCTGCAGGTGTTTTGGAGACCTCGGGAGTCGACATTGGAGAGTGTCAGTTCGGCTTCCCCAACACAGAAGAAATCGTCCCACCTAGGGACGATTTACAGTAAGAAATTGTCCTACCCAGGGACGATTTCCAGTTGAAAGTAGATTGGCCGACTGTCTCAGTGGCAATGGCCTGTTGGTAACATTTTCTGTCTTCTGGCAAGTTTTCAGGATGTTTAGAATCATTTTGTTTCCTGTTTTAGATAAATGTTTGCATGCATCTTTTGATGATTTTAGAAGAACGAACAATTTTCACTTGCAGCAGGTGCTACTAACATCTTGGTTGTTTCTTTGTTCGTAGGAGAAGCAGCGGAGGTGAAGAACTCATCGACATCAGCGGTGACATCATCTTGGCCCGCCCATTGCAATCGTGGGCATGCGAAAAGAGGAACATTGAGTGATTGTAATTGAATTCTTTTAATGCTCCTAGCCCTCGAAAAGGGAGGAGACGTCATTGTAACAGAGATCAAGGGATATTAATGAAAATGCTGTGTTTTCTCCATTTGCTTTTGTCTCTTCCAATGCGTTTCTTTTCCATTTCATGCACTTTACGTTTCTAGGACTTAAGTGTACCTGATTTTGAATGCAATCGCAATTAGTGTTTCCTTCGCTCGGAATCTCGTGCTTTCATGTGGCACTAAAAGTCTATATCCCTTTGGTTGCGTGAAGATGATAGAAACATAAAATATTTCCACACATTTCCCTTAAGGCATAGGAGATATAACAAAATTAGAGAAATTATTAAGCTAAATGGTGAAAGTAAAAAAAACATTAGTGTAATAAGGGATGAAGCAGTGGATTTTTTCAAATCTCTTATTTGCTCAAGTAGTGATAGGGACCAATAGGCTAAACATAAGCATTTACAAAATTTCCCTTCCTTGGTTTCAAAAGACATGAACGACACCCACTACGCTCCTTTTATAGATGAGGAAATTAGAGATACTATTTATTCCATGGGAGGACTAATAGCCCTTGAGCTAGATGGTATTTTATTTCAAACATTTTGGCATAATTTGTTTAGCCATGAGAAAAATTTTGAAGTCTCATTTCATTCCATATGATATTAAAGTGCTTATTCCCAAGATGACGGGTGCTAAAGACTTTTAATTTTTAGGCCAATTACTATCTATAATACCTATCAGTGTAAAAATAATGGTTAGATTTACACGATTTTTATCACATCCATTTTATTTAATTTTTCAACCCAAGGAAACTCGTAAGCTTGTGAAGTACCAAGTTGAGATAAATCACAAAACCTTATTGATATGAGTCCACTAGTTCTATTTTTGTGAAGTCCAGATAGCATTAATTCATCCACATCCATTGAAATTACATAAATTAAATTGTAGAAAGAAAATCGTACTACACTGTGTGGAAATAAAAGAAAATAAGAAATAGAAAACCTTAATGAATTAAAGAAACTTTTAGAAATAAAATTCACACAAAAGAAAATAAATGAATCTAATTAGGAAAGTAAAGAAGGAGAGGAATACTAGCTAGGAGTGGGTCCAAGCTCCACCTGCTTTCGCCTGGTAGACTATGAAAGTTGAACATGGATAAGAAACTCTCAAACATACTTTTATTGCTGAATAAGAATTGTAGTACAATATAATTAGCTCTCCTTAATCTTCATATTCCTTCTCAAATAAGTTTGTGCATTTATATAATACACATAGAACTTATGTTACAATGTTGTTATAATTATAAAATTTGCTACATCTAAGTTTAGAAAATTCAATGTACAGTAGTGGATACGTATTAAAATATTCAATAGTTATTTTTATCTTTTTGTGAGAATGATATATTTATGCTCGATGCTCATTGTTACCCATATTCTATTTTAGCAAATAATTATTTTGTCTCTTTATAAAAACAAGATAGCTAACATATTTTGTTGTTTACCTAGAATCAACATCTTACGTGGAGTTAGCAGTAAACTTTGGTCAACATAGTGGGATGTGATCTTCATTGGACGTAAATTGGATTAAGGCACCTTCTGTTGAATGGGATCAAGATGCCTTTCTATGGGGTCAAAGCACCTTTATTTAGTGGGATCAAGGTAAATTTCATTGAATGGGATTAATGCACCTTTATATAGGATCAAGATGCCCCCTTTCATCAAGATCAAATTCCTTCCCTTAACAGGATCAATTCACCTTCCCTTAATGGGATCAAGGCACCTTCCATCAATGGGATAAAGACACCTTCCATAAATAGGATCAAGGTACATTTCATTAATGGGATCAAGGCACCTCCCATCAATGAGATCAAGTCACCTTCTTCCTTGATATGTCTTAGCATCCTTATGTATTGAATATGTCAGGTACAAGTAGGACCTTGATGGGATCATGCAAAAATATGATAAATTAACCAAATCTACACACAAGAAAAACTTTACACACAAGTTAATTCTCATTAAATATATATAAACATGGATAAAAAGTACAACTCATATAATATATGTCACACAAAATTGTTCAAACCTATACAAAAATATGAGCAATCTGGTTCTCATCATCCCTGCATGCCTATCGAGTGCTACGCCCTCATGGCACATAAAAATGATAATCCCTAGTTCTATCGACCCCCTACCAGTAAGCTTTGTTTTTCCCTTTTCTCTTCTAGGTAGTCACCTTAGCTTTTTCTTTATCCCTAGAATTACAAACTTGTTGAGCGGTGTTGGTTCCCTGTTGCATCTTTTAGTTGCATTGACTATGTCTGATTGTTCTACTGGGACCTTCATATTTGTAAGGTGGTTTTGTAATATAGTCGATTTTTCCCTTAACCCTCTTTGTATAGTAGCCAATAAATATGTCTTTCCCATTATGGAATTTTGATGCGACCTCCTTCCAAAGATCAGCGTGTTGAGGTCAAAGTTCTACAAGCAAGATATCTGAATCATCTCATTCTTGTTTTACCTCCCTTATTCTACTATTGTGATGAATTCTACTTTTGGTCCATATACTCCATTTTTCTCTAGATATTTCCTCATTATGGAAGGTTGTCTTTGAACTAACCCATATATCCACCAAAATTGCTTCTCCAAAGTAGGATCAATAGTAGTCCCATATTTTCTTGTAACCTTCTTGAAGGCCTTCCTTACTTTTTTTGCTTCTACACATTCTTCTCAAAGCTTTTTGAAATTCTCCTACTGACTAGAAAACCACTGTAACCCTCTTGCACATTCTTCATCGAAGCTAGCAGTAGGTTGGGCTCATACCTTTGCATTATTTTTAGGCCTTTGTTATAGTGCCATTGCCACCTTATTTTTGGGCCTCAATAATATTATCTTTGTAGGCTTTGGTGTAGTAGAGAGATATGGGATATTGTCTTCCTCTACAATAGGTGCTTCTTCCTTGGCAAAGGAAGGTCTGGTCTCCTGATTTACTTGTGCTGTCATTTCGCCCAATCTTTGTTCTTCCCTTGGTTCAATGGTTGATGATTGCTTTGTTGTCCCTTTAGTAGAGTGCACTGATTGCTAATGCGTCTGTGTCTCTACTTTATCATCGTAGTCCTTGTACTTTGGCTGGCTAGGGATTGATTTTTTGTCATATTCATCATATAAAATTTAAGTTATAGGAGGATTTGCTTACAAAATAGAGTTTCCTTGCTCTTCAATAGCTATTTTGCCTAAGGCAAAGGAGCAATATCCAAGTTTAGCCTCCGCATTCCTTGCATCTAAACTTAATAGACTAGATGAAGCAATTATCTCTAAAGAGTCTAAGGAATTTGTGGGCACCTTTATTGCCCAGTAAGTATAAGTGGATGCGCCTATATTTTTTTCTTACTTCACCCTCAATTGTAGGTTCTCCTTAGTGAGCTACTTTATTATTTTCTATAGCTAACATATGTTTTGTTTGAGTCCTTATTTCTCCTCTGTAGTTGTCTTTATAAATTCCTTGAAGAGTCTTTGATCCTCCTAGAATTCATTTTGCGAGGCAAGGACTTGCTGAAGCATCGAATCAAGCTACTCTTGCCAGTCCTTCAAAGTCTACTGGCATGGGAGACTTCAACTAGCCAAATTTTATAACACCTAATCTACAACTCCTATTTTTGCATAATTATCTTCATATTAATCTTCACTAGATAGAATTAGGCATATCTATTTGTTCCTAACCCTTCTGATTTCTACATGATCTACTCGATCAGGGCTGGGAATTTTTCGCTCACTTTCTGAATCAACCATTAGAGAGTGGTCAATCGCTTTATTAGGGCTAGGACTATCTAGTCCAATTTTTGTATTAATTTATGGAGAGTGCGATGATGAGGTCTACCATTCTCCTCCTTTTATCACATCATCAGGAGAGATAAGTGGCTCCTCTACACTGGTTATATATAGTAAATTGGTCTTGTGCACTTCTATCACCAACCAAGCTTACAAGTTAGATGTCTTGGCTCTTTTTACAATCATTACTAGTGTGGGTGCCTTAGCAAACCATATCAAGATTGATATTAGCCCATGATGATCTAAGGTAGTGGACTCCTCTGCCTGATATCATCTTGCTTCGTATTTCAAGGCACAATCCAGGTAGATTGAAATATTGATTTACTTCTCATGCAATAAATGGTTCAAAAATTGCATATGATTCACATTTAGATGAGTGTACTTGCCCATTTAAGTGAAGAACCTAGATATTTACTCAAAAATTTGTTGTTAGAGCTCTGAGAGACTCTACTTTGGCAATATTGAGCACCCTAGGTTCATAGAAGTATTCCCTATAATTTTTTGTGCACATGCAACCAGTGCTCCATCCTTATAAATATGTTCCCTTATGAAGGGAAGGCCAGTGATATCTGCTATAATTTCTTTCATGATTGGAATTTCTAGTTTGCATATACATGCAACCCCTTCATCCAATGCCACAACAAACTCCTTTACCACCTCTAAATCCTAATTTTTTCTACCCAAGTGATAATAATTCATCCACCCAACGGCCTCAAATCGAGCTTGGACCTCTTCACTAATCCCTCCTACATGGTTGGGCTCATTTTTCTTCTAGCCATGATTCTTCGACTTGCCCCCCATTATGAATCCTCTCAATTCAGCTTCTACAACTTTTATTCACTTACTATACGGGTTCGTTACTTCCTACCACCTACTTATGCGATAATGTGTCTATATATGGAGGTAGGCACGTATCTAGGGTATTATTTTTGTATTGGAGGTTGTGAGGATCTGCTTCCCCAAATTAACCATTGGTACGTTACTTTGAATGAGATGAATGAATGATAATTGGTGGATTTATTTGCATTGGTAATATATTTTTCAGATTTCTTATTATGAATACTATATATCTAAAAAACATACACATACCTCACTAGTGATCTGTGCACTCAGAGCATGTTGATTTTATCATCCATGATAGATTAATGGTGTTTTTTCTATGTGAGCTAGTTCTTCAAAAAAATTTCCCTTGGAAACTACAACTTCGTTCATTTAAGGTCTTATGAAGAAATCTAGTTGGCTCGCTCATCCATTCAATTATTGCTCTGGGATGCACACAAAATATTTACACAATTTTCATAATTTCTCACAAAGATTCATATTTTTTGTGGTATGGTACGATGATGTGGCTATGGTCATTCTACAGGTACTCAATCATATAATGGCATCCCTAATTCATGGGATCAAGGTGCCTCAAATACATGAGATCAAGGCACCTCAGAATACATGGGATCAAGGCACCTTAAAATACATGGTATCAAGGTGCCTCATATGTATTGCGTCAAGGCACCTCAAAATACATCAAGGTGCTTCAAATACATGGGATCAAGGCACCTAAAAATACATGGTATCAAGGCACCTCAAATACAAGTTATCAAGGTGCCTCATATACATGGGATAAAGGTGCCTCAAATACATGGGATCAAGGTGCCTCATATGTATGGAATAAAGACACCTTGACACACTATTTATTTTTTTAATGGAATAAAAGTGCTTGGAATCTATGGGATCAAGGTGCCTTGACACATTATTTTTATTTTATTTTATTTATTTATTTATTTTTAACTTCTCAAAAGAAAGTAATCACTTTTTAGCTATTCAAGGTTTAGGTGCCCCTTGTAATGGTATCAAGGTGCCTTCCTCAAAATGGGATCAAGGCACCTCCCTGCAATGATATCAAGGTGCCTTCCTCCAATGGGATAAATTTGTCTTCCCATAACAAGATCAACACACCTTCCTCCAACGAGATTAATGCACCTTCCTCCAATGGGATCAAGGCACCTTACTCTAATGGGATCAAGGCACCTCCTCATAATGGGATCAAGGTGCCTTCCTCCAATGGAATCAAGGTGTCCTTTTTTTGTTGAAAATTCAATAGTTTTTTAGCATGTCTAATGTCATAGAGTTGATTAGACCCTCTAATATTTTATTTTTACATGCCATGTCAGTAGCTATTTCATCCAACACAAAGGTGGGAATATTTTTATTTTACAATAATTTAACACCCACATTCATATCAGCATGTCACTATCTCCTCTGGATGGAAATAGTCAGTGTTATACCTTCTAAGAAAATAAAAAATTGTACAGGTTCATGGATCCTATGCTGGTGATACCTAGGTTTCCCAGGCTTCTTGCTTCGTGCATTCAGGGTCATTCACCTACAAAAGTGAACAATAAAAACTAAAAATAGTAAGGTGCAGTTTAGTGTAGTCCATGCCTATTAGACATAGGTTTCCCAGACTACTTACAACTTGTATTTGGAGCACTATGCCTCAAAATAAAACACAAAGAAAGAAAAAAAACTAAAGAATTAATTGATTTTAACTGGACCATCCTATGTCCAATGGTTGCTGAGAATTTTTTTTTAATTCAATTGAATTGGGTCTCCCCCATACCTATATTGTACTCTATCATCATACTTTCATATGTGTGGCACAATCACAATCAATGATAACTAACCATCAATATGGTGTTGCTAGCATCAATCATCTTAACATGCACAACAACATTATTATTTTATTCAATCACTTCATATCGTCCATCCATATTTGCATGAATTTACCCTTTAATTCTTGGAATTGAAATTTATACAGTAGTACACATTCTGCTATTTTCAAATGCTTTGATTTTATGTGGCGGTCATGCCACATGTTTCCTTTATTTCTAGATGAATTTTGTTCTGTGTAGAGCATCCAATCAGAATTCGTCTAACTAGTTCAACAACTGAATCCTTTCCTTCTATGCATCATATAGACTTAGGTTTAGTTCTATTACAACCCTAAGATTTTTTATTTTAAACTCAATGGACATCATTGCATTCATCTCGTATACCAATTAGAACAAATGGAAACCAATGGTTATTTTCCATGTTGTTCTATAGACCCATGTTGCCTATGGTAATCTTGTAACCCAATACTGCTTGTGCTACTGCATGATATTTGAAAGGATGTTTACCAACTCTTGTTTAGTAAACTTGACCTATCCATTTTCCTGTGAATGGTAGGAAGTGTTTTTGTTGTTTTTGATTCTATATTTCTACATTAGTTTTTGAATGAACTTTGAAGTAAATTGGGGTCTTTGATCAGTTGTGATCTCTCTAGGCACCCTAAACCTTGTGAAGATATGTGAAAATAAAAAATCTTCCAGCATTCTTTCTTTATAATCTCTTAGTGTCTGCACTTCAACCCACTTGGTTACATAGTCAATGTAAACCAAAATATACATTTTTTTTGTTGATAGTGGGTTAATCGGCCCCAAAAAATCCTTCCCCCATTTTTTGAATTGTTCAATGTGAATGTGTGGTTGGAGAGGTATCTCAATCGTGAAGGTTGATTTACCTATTATTTGGTACTCATCACATTTATTTGCATGTTTTACTATGTCCTTGAGTAATACAGGTCAATAGTATCTAGTATGCAATACCTTGAATGCAGTCATCTTCCCTATAAAATATACACCAAAAGTTTCATTATGGGAAGCATTGAGGAATTTTGAAAAATCGGGTTCAATGACACAACATATTAGGATTTTATCAGTTCTTGTTTTGAATAGGTATTCATAAATCCATGAGAATGTTGTACTATTATCTATTAGCTTATGTTTTTTCTGGAGTGAAAGAGCAGGAGATAGTCTACAAGTGGCCAAGTAATTAGCCATATTTGCATACCATGATGTTTGTTCTTTTATAGAAAAAATATGTTCATCCAAGAATTGATCTTCTGTAGTTGTATGATCAGGTGGCATTAATCTAGACAGATAATTTGTGACCACATTGTCTCTACCTGGTTTATCCATGATGGTAATGTTGAATTACTATAGGAGTAAGAGACACCTTATTATCCTACCATTGATTACAAGTTTTTCATCAAATATCAAATGTCTGTATGGTCTATGTGCATGAATACCTTGTATCCTATTATGTAATGGCAATTTATTTTGAAGGCATGAACAACCTCAAGGAACTTTTTCTCAGTCACCGTGTAATTGAACTTAGCCCCTGTTAAATGTTTCCTAACATAGTAGTTGGTGTAGAATTTTTCACCATATTTTTGTCTCCAGACTACTCCAATCACATTGTTATATGCATTAGAATAAATGTGAAATGGAATGGTCCAATTTGGTCCCCATAGCACTAGGGTAGTGATTAACTTATTCTTTAGCATTTGGAAGGATTTTTCACAGTCCTTCGTCCAAATAAACTCTATGTCATTTGATAGTAGTGCATGCAAAGGTCTAGAAACTTTTCTAAAGTCTGCTATGAACCTCTTGTAATATCCAGTGAAGCCAATAAAACTCCTTATATCTTTGTATCTTAGGATTGGATAGATATTTTATTATTTCACTTTTCTTCTTGTCTATCATTATCCCTTCTACTGAGATGTGGTGTCCCAACACTATCCCATCCTGCATCATCATAAAATATTTCTTGTTGCTTAGGGATATGTTGTTTCTTGACACCAATGAAGTGCAAATTATAATTTTATCATAGCTTCATCAAAGGTTTCATTGTAAATGATGAAGCCATCCTTGTAGTTCTCAATTGTTTCTCCCATCATGTCTAAAAAATACTTAGCACCAGCCTCTAAAATATGGCTTGTGTATAGCACAGTCCAAAGGGTAGGACCCTATATGTAAATGTACCCAAGGATAAGTGAATGTTATATTGTATTGATATTATTCTCCAATATAAATTTTGTTGTACCTACTAAACCTATCCAAAAAGGAGAAGTATTTTCTTCCTTCCAAAGTGTCTAGAACTTGATCAACGAATGATAGTGGAAAGTGATCCTTCTTGGTTGCTTTGTTTAGTAACCTATAGTCAACACATATTTGTCATTTTCTATTTTTTAGGTACCACCAATAGTGGCGACACCCAGTCACTATCAGATATCAGATAAATAAATCCAGCTAATAGGAGTTTTTGTAATTATCCTTAGAATATCTCCTTCATGGTGGGTTTTATTTTCCTATGTGGCTGCTTGATCATATTGGCTTGCTCTTCAAGGTAAATATGATGGATACAGATATTTAGAGGGATTATCTTCATATCGGAGTAGTCCCAAGTGAAATCTTGTTGATGCATGGTTAATATTATTTTAGTGCATTCAGATCTATAGGTGTCATCTTGTTGTTGACATTAAGCATTCTTCCAGGCTTTATTTCAATCTATTTGATGTGGTTATATTGACCTCCTACCAATGGAAAATCTAGAGAGATGTGGGAAGACTCTCCTTGGAGTAAGTTCATAATAATGTCATCTTCGCAAGCTCTGTCTTCTAATTCATACAATGCCATCATGGACTACATTATTGACAATATTCCTTCATCCTAGTCATCCCATATAGGTTATTCCAGTGCATGAATGAATTATGATGGAGGAGATATGGTTAGCCTTTTGACAGTTTGGCCATCTAAAATTTATATTTGTCCATCTAGATAGCTTATCTAGGTATCGATTGTTGTCATCAAAAGCCTTCCTAGGATGAGCGAATATCCTCCCAATATAGACATGGATTGTAGGACCAATAATTCAACTGGGTATTCCAGTGCATCCATCGTCATGATGACATCTTCCAACATCCCTTCTATTGATACCATCAATATGTATACTAGTTGCAAAATAATATTGGTGGGTTTTAGGTCTATGAGCTTGAACTTTTGCATGGTTTTTTTTGGCATAAATTTAATGACTACTCCTACGTAAACTAGTGTATTGGCCAAAAAGCAACCTCCTATTTTCATGATCAGGATTGGACTACTTGGGTCTACATACTTGGGATGTCATGTATTTCCTAACATCAAATATGCTAACTTTTCCATCATGTTTATGGTTTGGCTTGTCCTATGTCCTAAACTTCTTATACATAGCTCTTTGATTACCTTGGTGTAAATTGGGACATCTCTTATAACTTGAAACAATGGAAAAATTATCGTTATATTATTAAATATTGAAAGTATGTCCAACACTAGCTGTATTAGATTCATCTACTCCTATAATATTTTGGAAAATAGAGGAGCTTCATTTTTCTCAACAACTAGTTCTTGTTCAACCTATTCTACGAGAGGTGATTATTCTAAGTTCTCCTCTTCTTCTATTAAGGGAGGAGCTTTTATTCCTATATTCCTACTTTATCGTAGCTATACAAGATTGTAACTTCTAATATTATACAATGGAAATATATCTCCTTACAATTGATATGCAGATTGATTTACCTTATTATTGGGGTTTACCATTATCTATGCTAGAAGTTTCATAGGCCTCACTATAGGGGGAGCTCGTAATATTTTCTTTAGTGGAGCTTGCACTACATTTTATGGAGTCAAATTCCATGTACCATAGTTCTTTCGTTGCTTCCTAGGTTGTTGGTATGGCTTCCATGGGTGTTGGTTAGTAAATGGGGCTCCTTGATGGGTGTTCGTTGAAGGTGGTGGTCCTCATCATCCCATATTAGGTGGTTGGACCTGTAGACACTAAAATCACATCAATCCAATTAGACGACCAAGGCATTGTCTAATTTGACACCATATGGTCCCCTTGGGCAACCCTCAATGGTTATATAGTGGTCCTAACCACTTTTGGGAGGTTCTACCCCACTTTTGGGAAAATTTTTGGCCATGTAGGCATGGTCGTCCCACCCTAGGATGACCATAGTTCATGGCCATCTCACCTAGGGATGACCACCAACAGTCATCCCTAGGTGGGATGGCCATGGAATTTGACCCCAAAAAGTCAAAATTAGGCCAAATGGCACCCAAAAACTACCATTTAACCTGCCTATTCAAGCATGCTAGTGAGAGGGCGTATAACTCTCATGACACATTGTAGATTGGAGGCCAAAAAGGGATATTCCTTCCCCCTCCAATGCATGGCGACCTTTGGGACAAATGGTGACCCTTGCCTCACATGGCCTCGCATGCCCATTTGCCCATATGCCCTCTTGGGATATAAAGTGGATCAATTCCACCCAAATTCAGAGAGGATTCTTTGCATATTTCACCATGGAGTGCTACCGAGATTTTCCCCCACCTTATTGTGTGTTTTCCCTTGAGATCTCCACCGAGCGAAGGAGGTTTTCAAGTGACTACAAAACACACAATCTATTTACAAAACCTATCCATTTGAGTGAATCCTATCCCCAAATTTATTGACAATACCCCTGAGAGTGTTTTGGACCAATTCCCAGAGGAATTGGTGGTAGAAAACCAACATATTTGGTGGTCATCCCACCCCAGGGTAGCCCCCAAATTATGACAATCCTAACCATCACACCCTATGATGGCCATAAATTAGGACATAATTTTGTTACTATTTTTGCATAGGTCTATTCTAGATTAGATTATATGCTTCATTGTTCAAATTTGGTCCAATTTGGAGTTGTTTTGAATTAGATATAATGATTTTGGTGTTTTGTAGTACTGAATGCCTCATCCTATGATGAGCAAAAATTGGAATGCAATTTATTTATTGTGTTTGCATAGATAGTTTCTAGACCAGATTATATGCTCTTTGTTCAAATTTGGTGGAATTGTATTTATTTTGTTATCATGTTTTTGGGCATTGTAGGTCTAAATGCCACAACCCAAGATGACCACAAATCTAGGCATAATTTCTTTACTATTTTTTATTAGATCAGTCACAGAGCACATAATATGCCTAGATCTCACTTTTGGTAGCATTTGGAGCAATTTTGAATAGTCTATTGCACTTTTCCTCTTTCAAGCTTTTTGATGCATGCACCTTCACGGTTTCATCTTAATCCACACATGATTTTAATCAATTGCAATTTCTTGTGTGCAGACTTAGGTATCACAGCGCATGAGGAAGGACCAACAAGCTAGAAAAATGATAGAATACCTTGCGGTGGCATCGGGAGCCTGCTCACCTCAATTGTGAGTGCGAGGAAGACATTGGAAGCATGCCTTGGATTCTTGGAAGGATTTGATCCTTTACTTATTGTATTGAGTGTATCAATTGAGAGCCCTCAAGGGGACACTTTGTAACCACTTATTTGAAATTTATATCAATATAAGGAGAACCGCCCATTTCTTTCATATATGTGTCATTTTATGCTTGTTTGAAGTGTCGCTTTCATAGTGCTTAGATCAAGTAGAACAATAGATGCATCTCATTTTCCCTTGCTAGGTGCATCATTTTAATTCTCTACAATGACGATCACGGTGGGACCCCTATCCCATTTCATTTTTGCAAGTTTTGACCCTATTTTTGTGCTTTGGATGTTGCAGGTACTAGTTATTATGGCCTAAAACGACCCCTGATTTCCTAATTGGAACACCTAGGGATGGCCACAACAGTCATCCCAGGTAAGGACAACTTCCAAATTTATAGTCATCCCACCCTAGGATGGCCATAAAATAGAGGATTTTCTGCTCAAAATTCTAGAAACAACAAGATCTTAGGCTATCAAGGTAAGTGCCTAAACCTTCACTTTGCATTTTTACTGTTCAAAATTGCTTAAATTTGGTTTTTCTTGCTTCCCTTGTTTGCTTGAAAGGTAGAAAGGTAGATTTCACTTTTCTATAATTGCAAAAACAACAAAAAAGAAGAAAAAAATAAGAAAAAACTAAGTAGAAATGCATTTGTATGGTTTGATTGCTTGTGACCTACCTAATGGGTAGGTTATCATTTAGGACATGCATTTTGTAGGTTTACCTTTTATCTAACATTTTTAAAAGTAAAACATCCTTTTTGCATTTAGTGAAATTTCATTGAGTGCTATATTGTTTTACTTTCTTTAAGCATAAAAGGAACCACACACACTTGCATGTATCACAATAACATTGGTAAGGTTGGATTTCATCACCAACCTCCAATTCAGACCAGTGACGTTGGATTTCACCTCCTTCCACTGGCTTGCCCCCTCGACACCTTAGATAGAATAGGGCACTCTCTTAAGATGGAATAGGTCACTAGTGTTCAAATTGCCTCCCACTATTGGAAACGCTTATCGATTTAGAGTGGAAGAGCTAGGTGAACCCTCCATACATTGTGGGTTTTAAGCGGTGTACCCTAGACTCTTTTGAGAACCTCATGTTTGGCACTAGTGTTCCTAGTCACCACTTTGGTTGAGTTCCCTCATTCTAAGTCCAAAACACGAATAAGAAAGCAAGAGCAACAAAAAATCTAAACACACCAAACAACTTAGGGATTCACATCTAAAACTTAAAGGAGATAATCACATTGTTTTCTTGTGTGCTTCTTTGATCGTTTGATTGTGTGTTTCTAAAACTTAAAAGAGATAATCATGTTGTCTACATTGTGTGTTTCTTTATTGTTTGGGTAATCAACATAAGATCCTTGATCTGGGACCAAACCATAATTACTAATTTTTTATTCTGCATCCAAAAGATCGAGAATCGTGCAAATCGAAGCTATAACAAAAAAAATTATGTTGGTTTTATGATTACTCTATTTTTGAGTGATTTTAAAGCCAAAAATAGGGAAAAAATGCACTAAAATAGTCATAAAAAGCCCTAGACAACCCTAAAAATTGCAAAAAAAAAAAAATTCATAGTTAGCCCCTAGTGCACCTCTCACAAAAATTTTGAGTCCTAACTCTTTATTTCTCAAAAATTCCTAAAATTGGGCATTTTTCCACGAGCCCTGGTTGGCCAAATATTCCAAAAATACAAATTTTGACTAGGAAGTCATTTTTTGGAGCCCTAGCCCATTGTGATCAGCTCATCGCACTGATCGTTTTGGTATACAACACCCATAACCTTTTTGGAAGTCAAAATTTTCTACTATGGCCGAGGGACCCCCCTTTTATGGATTTGGTCCAAATGCGGTTGAAAACAAGACCTCCAATTCAGAGAGAGAATCAAGCTCCATAACCAATGAATATCTCCAAATAAGTCCATAGGACATGCCCATCCCTGAATGGCATCCCAGGTTTTATCATAACAACAATACCATCCCCAAGGGGGTAAACCTTCGAGATATCCCTACTAGGGAAGCACCCATAGGTCCTCTAGGAAAACTTCCTGACTTGGATACCTAGATGGAATTCTATATAGCAAATAATCTGCCCACTAAGGGGTCTAGTAGGTCAATATCATAGATTCACACCCCAACTTGCTCTATACATCAATCAAAATATGAACATGAGAGTACACCATGGCCTAGCTTAGATGAGCAAAACCACCCCATATTTTTGAGCCACCCCGTCACCCCCATACTCCTCAACGAGAGACTCAACATGCACACATCATGCTTATGTGCAATCTGCATATACAGAGCTTACATCTAAAATGAATATGAGTATTTCCTTATAGATGAGGAAGAAGACCCAAGTCATCCTCCTACTCCTCATGAAGAGTACTTGGTGTGACCACATTGTGGCTCTACATCATTAGACTATACAAAGATAATTCATAACTACTAGAATATCAGGGCAATGCAAGCTTTAGGGGGCGGGGAAAAAAAGCAAAAGACCCCCCAGGGGGGGGAGACAAGAAAAACCCCTCTATATTCAATATGAAGGCACACAAACCCCATGCAACTGAGCAACAAGATCATACTCATCAGGCACTTAGGCCAAATCTTAATAGGCAACAACATACGGATCAACTCTAGTTGGATCAACAACAATTAAATCAATAATGGGTGGACTCACAATGAGCACACCTACAAAGGTTGTATCAATGAAAGATACAAGAACAACAAAATATACAACAAGAGCAATTGCAAAATGCATTACATGAAGTGGTGATTACACCTAGCACCTATAGGATGCAACAACGGGCAAGGCACCCAATACAATCTCAAAATATTCCCCCTCGGCCATGCCAAAATTGCATTCAACATCAAAGGCCATTATCTGGTTATCATCAAAAGCCTCATACTCCTCAACAATACCAAGATCAATAGGAGGAGGAATCATATGAAGAGTCCCAATGGGAACATCAGGATCAAATAGATGCTTACCCTAAATCCAGTTATGATGAGGTACCTAATGATTATACTTATCATCCATCTCAACATCAAAAGTGACCTCCTTTGTCTAATCAAGGGCAACAATAGGATGATCATATCATTTCATCAAGGCCATACAAAGCGCTAGTTGATCGGATAAATTCATTCAAAAAATAAAATCAAAGTTTGGTTTATCAAAAACCTACACTAAAGTAGCTTAGCAATCAGCCTTTGCATCCATCAGTGTCATCACTAACATACCCATCGAATTTCAAGATGCCTAAACTTGAAAAGTTCAAATATGATGATGATGCACGAGAGCACGTGACAAGCTTCATCCATATGTGCTTTAGTTTTCAAGACAATGATCCCTTGATGTTGAGAATATTCCTTACAAATTTAGTTGGGGATGCTTTGGAATGGTATAATCATCTACCACATCATAGCATAAACACCTTTGAGCAATTGGTCGATGCATTTTTGGGATGTTTTGCCTCTAGTGCTAAGGAAATGATAAACTTGACTGACTTGTCTAGCCTTCGTCAACTTGATGATGAGCTAATTATGGAGTATGGCAATAGATGGAGGAAGGTGATGTCAAAACTACCTTTCACCCCACCCATAATGGAACTCACCCAAATGTTTACTAGAAGTTGTTCAAAGCAGATTTCACTTCTCTTACAATTACAACAGTATCAAACATTCGAGGAGGCCTTAGCACAGGCCAAGATCATTGAGGACATCAAGGTCCAGGAGGGTGATGTTCAACTCCACAAAGGGGAATGGCCAAACAAGAATATTAAAGGTGGTAACACGCAACAAAATGTGGCCCCAATCAATCAAGTGGTTTTGAGTATCCCTGAACCCTCAAATTGGGCTCCACCATCGCAATTACCAATGTAGCCTAATTACCAGGCTCAGCCTCCATTGGCCAAAAATCATATGCAAAAAAAGCAAATACAAGGCCAACCACATCGACCACCATGACAATATACTCATTTTTTAGAGCCCTTAGCATCGATCTTCAATTGACTATATGTGGCATGAGCAATCATGCTTCCCGAGATCCATCCATTAAAACCTAATAAGCGTAGATCAAAGGTGCACAAGCAAAACCTATATTGTGTTTACCATCAACAAAGGGGTCATGACATCCAGACATGTTATCCCTTTAGAGATTTAGTATAGGATATGATCGAGAGGTAAGAACTTCATATAGGAGTCTTCCAAGACCCCTTGCCACACACAAAGCAAACATAACACCTATCAATCAAGTCGAACAACCTAATTAGGTGCACATTAATCTACCTCCCCAAGAATTTTTGGGAATGATCAGTGTTGTAACAAAGAAACAAGAATATCAAAATTGATCTACGCAACTTGTGGCATCATCCAATGTTTCACCTTTGCTCATCTCATCTCAGTGGGACATTGACACTGCATAAAATTACACATCACAACAAGAGGGTCAATTTCTACTACTCCCCCTAGCCAATCCAATCATAGTGCATCAAACACAATGCACATTGGGGATCTTCAAGGTGTCACAACTTCCCCATCATCCACATCATGATCAATGAAGCAAAGTGAGACCTCCAAAGGTATCACACCTCCCTCACTTTCATTGACTAGCACACACACTAGGGGTACCTAAGGTAGCGTACCTTCCCCTTAAAAACATAAAAACAAACAAAAATCATAAAATATCAAAATCCAAAAACATTCAAAATAATCAAAATTTCAAAAACATTGCAAAACATCAAAATTTCAAAAACAATTGAAGCACTCAAAATTCAAAAACAATTGAAAAATCATAAAATTTCAAAAACAATCAAAAACATTAAAAACAAAAAAAACATTTGCATTTACATTTTGCATATGCATTCATTTAATTGCATTGCATTTAGGTATTTTCATCCATTGCACTTACATTAGGATAGGTTGTGTTTACAATCTTACAAATGACACCACGTTTGTATCTTAATCATGCATCTATACATCATCATCATCCATCACCCTTGTGAGTAATTGTGTTTTTCAACACAACCCCTTCCTATTGCTATAAGGAATATACTAGGGTTTTTTGGTCATTCAGCCATACCTAGTGATCTTCTCAGATTTTGTAGAAAGCTATCTTCACTTTCAGAAGATGAGGTCTAGTTTTGATAGTACCTTGCATATCTCAAAATCCCATCACAATTTAAACATTAACAATCCTAGTCTGGACAAGGAAAGATGAACACTACAAAGTGGTCCTAGTTACCTTAAGCGAAAGGTTTTTACTTGCTCATATTGTGATGTGCATGGTCTAGGATGTTGATCATTGGCAAAAGGACAAGCTCCCCCCTACCCAAAGAAATCCCTTGCTTTCATCAAAATAAGAAAAATCCCAAAAAGCAAAAATCAAAAGAAAAATAAACAGTGATTTTCATCACTAAAAAAATCCCTTGCTCAAAGAAAACAAAATACAAAATAAACAGTGATTTTCATCACTAAGCATGAGCAAGTATCCCACATCAATGTGAAGAAAAGAAGGGGGTGAAGAGATTGAATCCCTGGAATGGTCAGTATTTTGAAACCATCGAGTGATCCCCAATACAACAATGGGATGAATGAATCCTACCTAGCATTGGGGTAGTTCTAAGCAATTTACAAAGTGAGCTAGCTTTAGGTGGCTTGTATCACCTAGTGGTCTAATCCAACTAAGTCCAAACTTAGGATCATGATGAACATAGGGTGATCCTCATTATAGCAATGGGTTGAATGAATCCTGCATGGCAATGAGGTAGTCTTATGTCTCATCTAATATATTCATTTGCACACATAGGGATAATGAATATCTTGGTCTTCATAACAAAAGCTTTTATCTTTCAAGAGTCCTGTATAGTCATTATACAACTTTTGATTAATCAACTAGGGTGTTTGAGTCTCATGGAAAACCTCAAAAATTCCCTAATAGCAACAAATCATTACATCAATCATACACATTTACACATCTCACAATCATCTCATTTCACATATGGATGCTTAAATGATTAATTCTTATGATAAGAGTCATCATTTTCATTCATGATTTTCATACATTCTGTGGTGTCATCCATCAATTTTTCAAAACACATATTAATTGCATTCCTTATGTTTTAAGTGATTAAAGCATACATGTTCATTTACATTAGATCATCATAATGTAAATAATGCATTACATACATTGCATTCACCATATCATACCAACATAACTTAAGTGCATAAACAATTGAAACAAATTAAACATGCATTTAACATTCACCATTGCATCCATATATGCATACATAGTAGAGCATCTACACATCTAGATCACAACATCTAATCATACATTTATCATCTAGCTAGTGCATGTCATCAGTACATCGCATACATATAGCATATTGGCATCATCAATAGGCATTGCATCCATTAATGCATCCATAAATCATAACACATAATGCATCTAATGGTCCAAAATCACACAATTTCAAATCACACAAACATTTTTAAACATCAATTGGGGCATTATTGGTATCATACCTCCCCTAATCAACAATCAAAAAGTTAAGCAATCAACCCCAAAATGCCCCAAAGGTATCCATAAACCCTTTGGTCACCCAAAAATCCCCAAAGGTATCCATAAACTCTTTGGTCACCCAAAAAGCCCCAAAGGTATCCATAAACCCTTTGGTCACCCAAAAATCCCCAAAGGTATCCATAAAACCTTTGGTCACCCAAAATGCCCCAAAGGTATCCATAAACCCTTTGGTCACCCAAAAGGCCCCAAAGGTATCCATAAACTACTTTGGTCACCCAAAATTCCCAAAGGTATCCATAAACCTTTTGTTCACCCAAAAAGTCCCAAAGGTATCCATAAACCCTTTGGTCAACCAAAAAGCCCCAAAGGTATCCATAAAACCTAGTCACCCAAAAATCCCAAAGGTATCCATAAAATATTTGGTCACCCAAAAATCCCCAAAGACCATAAAATATTTGGTCACCCAAAAATCCCCAAAGGTATCCACAAACCTTTGGTCACCCAAAATAGCCCCAAAGGTATCCATAATCCCTTTAGTCACCTAAAAACCCAAAGGTATCCATAAACCCTTTGGTCACCCAAAAAGCCCCAAAGGTATCCATAAACCCTTTGGTCACCAAAAAAGCCCCAAAGTATCCATAAACTCTTTGGTAACCCAAAAAGCACCAAAGGTATCTATAAACCCTTTGGTCACACAAAAATCCCAAAGGTATCCATAAACCCTTTGGTCACCCAAAAACCCAAAGGTATCCATAAACCCTTTTGTCACCCAAAATCCTCAAAGGTATCCATAAACTCTTTGGTCACCCAAAAGTCCCCAAAGGTATCCATAAACCCTTTGGTCACCCAAAATACCCCAACGACATCCACTAAGCCCATTGGTCATAATAACAACATGTATAATCCAAATCAACAATTGATAACTTAATCAAGTTAATCATGTTCATCTTACGAATCATTTCTGAAGACAATCATGCACCCTCCTTACTTGGGGAAAATAAGAAAAATATCAAAAGCATATTTAAGCAAACCGAGTAAGCTTGTCTCTAATTGCCATCAAGGCTAGGATTTGACTTAAGCTTATCTCTAATACCATTAAGGCTAGAATTTGCCTTAAGCTTATCTCCTAATCACCATCAAGGCTAGGATTTGACTTAATATTATCTCCTAATTACCATCAAGGCTAGTATTTGACTTAACCTTATCTCCTAATCACCATCAAGGCTAGGATTTGACTTAAGCTTATCTTTTAATCACCATCAAGGCTAGGATTTGACTTAAGCCTTGTCTCCTAATCACCATCAAGGCTAGGATTTGACTTAAGCTTATCTCCTAATTGTTATCAAGGCTAGGATTTGACTTAAGCCTATATTATTAAGCTTATCTCCTAATTACCACCAAGGCTAGGATTAGACTTAAGCTTATTTGCCAATATTCCAAAGATTACCAAAATCAAGTTCCTTAACTTGTCGGAGGTAATGATTCTAAGATGCGTACCCTTTCCATGATTGGGGTATCTAGAATTGATGAGGTATTCATTTCCTTTCTTCTATGAAATCTCATCAAAAAATAAAAAATTCAAAAACAATTAAAACATCTAAAAAAACACATAAAAACACCAAAAAGGGTCCAAAACCCACCAAAAATAGGTCAAATTTGGTCAAAATTCACTATGGATCAAGATGAAAACTAAATTGCTCATGGATTAATGGAAAATTCTCTACTTCAATCCCTAATAAGGCCATTATGTCTGGACCACCCCATGGGAACGAGGTATTCAATTCCTTTCTTCCATGAAACATCAACAAAATCATCAAAATCATCAAAATCCTCATAAAATAGGCACATTATACAATGGGTAAAATTGAAGGAAACCCCAACCAAGTCATATGGGTCAAGCGACTCATCACTTTTATCACTATTCATTCCCTCATCAACTCATCGCTTGAGGGGGTAGTCATACTTAACAAATTCATAATCAAAATCAATAATCAAACACTCAATCATGCAAATTGCATTCGTCCAATGAATCATTGACAAAGACAATCACGCCCCTGCTTGGGGTAGAAAACAAGCAAAAATTTCAATCAAAAAAATGCTTGGAATTATAGAACCATGAAGGAACATAGAACTTCCACATGACTAAATAATATCCAAGATCAAGTAAACCTTACTAGAAAGGTTGTACTTGAATCAAGTTCCTTAGCTCATTAGAAGAAAGGATTCAAGAATGCATGCTCTTTCCATGATTGGGGTATCTAAAGTTGGTTAGGTTACTGAATAACCTTAATCAATTGACATTTTAGTTATCTATTTTTGCTCCACATTGTGTTGCACATAATGCATCCCAAAAAGGGGTATTTATAGACACTAAAATCATGTCAATCCAATTAGACGACCAAGGCATTGTCTAATTTGACACCATATGGCCCCCTTGGGCAACCCTCAATGGTTATATAGTGGTCCTAACCACTTTTGGGAGGTTCTACCCCACTTTTGAGAAGTTTTGGACCATGTAGGCATGGTCGTCCCACCCTGGAACGATCATAGTTCATGGTCTGTCCCACCCAGGGATAACCACAAACAAATTTCCCTGAGTTGGATGACCATGGTCTTTGACCCTCAAAAATTCAAAATTAGGCCAAATGGCACCCAAAAACTACCATTTAACCTGCCTATTCAAGCATGCTAGTGAGAGGGTGCATAACTCTCATGACACATTGCATATTGGAGGCCAAAAAGGGAGATTCCTTCCCCCTCCAATGCATGGTGACCTTTAGGACAAATGGTGACCCTTGCCTCACATGGCCTCGCATGCCCATTTGCCCATATGCCCTTTGAAGAACATAAAATTATACTGAGAGTGGGGGAGAATAGTATAAGACCACTTTTTACTTTTTCTACCAATTCAATATTATGTTGTGTAAATATAGCAGTATCAATAGCAGTAGTTAAAGCAATGCACATAAACCATACATAATAGAGGCACCATAATTTACGTGGTTCACCCAATGTGGGCTACTCCACAAAGAAAATCTTTTACTAAAACTTTCTTAGTCAATATCTTTGGGAATCACTTCCAATTACAATGTTTATGGATCTTTGTCCATAGGAGATGTTAATCCCCTAATATCAAGTTTGTGGATATCTTACATAGGAGAACTCTTTCCAATTCTACTATGGCTATGTAATCTTATAGAAGACTCTATCTCTCTATTGCACTAACTGGTGGACCTATCTTCACTTGAATACTCCTCACTCAGATCTATCTTCAATTGTGCTGGTTTTTGGATCTCTATCCACTGAGACTCTATCCTCTGTACTCTATCACATCCAAAGCTCTATCAATAGGCTCATTAAGAACTTGCTCAATATGTTCACACAAAACCTGCTTAACAAGCTCACATAGAAATTTTCAAATCTACGCTAGCAAGCTCACCAAGAACTTGCCCAAATATGCTCTAACAATCTCACCAAGAACTTACCCAAATATTCTCTAGCAAGATCACTAAGAAATTATCCAAATATGCTCTAAGAAGCTCATTAAGAACTTGTACAAACACTATCCTCAAATTTTTCCCAACACTATCATGAAATATGTCCCAAAGGCCTTATAAAAGGCTCAATCAATCATGCTCAAGTAGTACTCAAAATGAACTCAACAATGAATGGCAATCTCAACTCAAATTAACTTCATAGAAGTGTAAAGAGAATTTTTAGAGACTCAATATGTTCTAATATCACTCTCAACCCAAATCAATCTCAACTCAACTCATAGAAGCATAAAGATAATTGTTAGAGACTCAATATGTTCTAAACTCACTCTCAACCCAAATCAATCTCAACTCAACTCAAATCAACTCATAGAAGCATAAAGAGAATTTTTAGAGACTCAATATGTTATAATATCACTCTCAACTCAAATCAACCTCAACTCAACTCAAGTCAATCTCATAGAATCATAGAGCGAATTTTTAGAGACTCAATATGTTCTAATATCACTCTCAACTCAAATCAACCTCAACTCAATTCAAGTCAACCTTAACTCAAATCAAGTCTTATAGAATAATAAAGAGAATTGTTAGACACTCAATATGTTATAACCTTAATCTCAACTCAATATAGAATGATGGAATAGTTTATTTCATAGAACTTGAACAATCACTTCACACATCACTTGACTAGGCTCAATCAACTCAACTCAACCAATCATCACAAGGGAAAACTCTTTTTCACACAACTCTAGTCCAAGTATGTATCAACCAACTCAAATGTTTCCAACAATGCTCAACCACAAATCTCACATAACAATTATACTCATGTTATTTTCTAACTCAAGTTCTTTGAAAAGCAATGGACTTCAATAAAAATGCTTATAAAATAAGTTTTAACCTCAACTCTCAAAATAGAAAACCTTGAAGCATTAAAGCAATAACTTTTGAAAAGGAAACCACAATCAATCCTTTCCTCTCCAATGATATTTTAGAAATCAACCACCATAAAAAATCAATAGGAGAATTTGCCCATACCTTATATGAATATAAAAAAAAACCTTTTTGTAAATCTGCCATAATCACAAAATTCTTTTACCAATATTCACAAAATGTGCAAGGCCTTTAATTGCACAACTTCCTTATCTCTCCTAAAACCACTTGTAGCATAAAATAAAATAAATCAAAACATTGCATAACCTTTTCAGTCCCAAAAAAACTTATACCATAAAATAAAATAAATCATTATATTTCAAAGCTTGTCACCTCATGAAATAATTAATCCTCTTGAAAAATAACAAGGCAAACTTCACTTTTGGAACCCCTTTGCAAAATAAGAAATATATCTTTACACACACCTTATTTCTCCTTCTAAATAAGTTAGTCAAATAGCCCTCTAAATAATATTTTTGATGATATATAATATGCCCCCTTTCCAAAATAAATTGAAACCTTTACATATATATATGCCAACCTCCATTAATTGCACATAGGTCGGCCCTCCATTAATTTAAACTTAAACTTTAAACTTTAATATCTTCATCATTGGAGGTCTATTTTTGATGAAACAAAATTCCACCTTGAATTTTAAGAAAAACCCTTTCTACATAAGTCCACCATGGTTTTAAATAAAACCTTTTATTTTACCTGCCTTGGTTTTCATAAAAACCCTGTACATAACCATGCTTTCCAAAATATCATAAATGCTTATTTATGAAATATTTTGGCCACAAAAACCAAATGTGATCCATGTGACATCAATGATCCATTTGACATCAATGAAAACACAAAATGCCTAAAATTAACTCAAATTTCGAACAATCCCCCTCTTTGTCATTGATGGCAACACCTCTAAAGCAAACACCACAATCACTACAAAAACCATCTTTGAGAATCGAAGTTGCTCCCCCTGACTCAATAATCTCTATGGAGGATGCTCTCCCTAACTCAATACTCTCTTTGGAGGCTGCTGCTCCTAACTCAATACTCTCCCCCTTACTCAAATCTCTCCCCTTTTGACATCAATGGCAAAAGGGACACTTATGGGACTAAAATATATAATTATTAATCTTAGCCCCCCTCACCCCATTTTTATTTTGAGGTGATTAATTTTGGGGTGGAAATACTTTTACTCCCATATCACTTTGTTTATTTCCTCTATCAACTTCCTTTCATTTTTTTTTGATATCCTTCTCTTGATGAATTACTTGATCTTCTTGTCTAGAACCTGTTTGACTTTATTGCCTTGAATTTTTTTGTAATTGAGTCCTACACCACCTTGTAATATGACCAAAGTTATTGCAATTAAAACACTTGATATTGTAGCCTTTGGTTGGTGCCCATGTCCTAAAATTATTCTTGAAATAATTTCCATATCCATTCCTTTCCTGAAACATGTATTGTGAAGCTTTGTTTTCATGACCATTATGACCATGACTTTTGAATTGTATAGCTCTAAAACCAAAACCATGTTGCTCATTTCATTTGCACTGAAAATATTTATGACCAATCCTGTTACATAAGAAGCAATGTCCCTGAAAATCATACCTTATTCCTTTGAAGTTTCTTCTAGAAAAATCAAACTTCTTTGATCCATGGATCCTGCAATGTATAGCCCTATGTCCAAATCCATTACAAGAAAAACAATATTTTTGAAAATCCCTTTGTTAATACCTTGGTTCCTCATACCTTTCTTGACCATTATCCTTATGATCATCCTCAACTTATGCATTGCATTTTTTAACCTTCTTTGTAGCATCTAAAACCTATTCCTTAGTTTCTTCCTTGCATTTCTCTTAAAATTATTTTCCCTTTGATCTTGATTCACCTATCTCAAAACAAGAACCAAACTGAATGTTTGAATCCATAGGAAGTTTGGAACTTTACTCACAAATCTTAGGTGCTTCCTTGATTTCATCTTTTAGAACTTCCTTTCCTTTTGAGTGTGATTCCCCAAACTTGAAATATGGGATCTTTAGTGCTTTGGAATATTTCCAAAACTTGTGCAACTTATCCTTAGAGTCTTTCACTTCCAAACTTAAGGAAACAAATTCATGTACTAATATTTCACATTCTTGCTTCCTTACCTTTAATTTTTCAAGAATATCTTCTTCAATTTTCTTTGCTTCTTCAACCATAATTTTTAGATCAATGAGATCTTGTAGGAGCTTTACCTTTATCTTCTCATCCTCTTGTGCTTGAGCCTTCAGTCTTGATTTTTCTCTTTTCATTTCTTCAAAAGCTTGTTCTGACACTTTATTTTCTTCATGATCATAATTGTGCCTGTTTTTCTCTTCATGATAAATTCTTACTTTGTATTCCTACTTTTGATCTTTAGTAGGAGCTTCTTCTTTTTCACTGACTGAGAGACTTTCATTATTACTGCTAGAAGCACTAATTTCTTCTTCCATATAAAAGCTATTCTTGTCATGCCTACATTGTTCATACATGTTTTCCTTTTCTTTTTTATTCTTGCATTCATCTTCACTATTTTTATTATGACTATATTCCTTGAGTTCCATTTCATCTTCACTATCATTGAAGCCATTGCAGCAACCTCATACATGATTGAGTTGACCACAACCAGAATATTCTTCTTTTTAAACCTTGAATTCTACCTTTTGAGAAACAATATATTTGAAAATCTAGTCAAGTTCCATTTCCTCTCTATTGCTGCTATACCTATTTTGTGGACAATAAAATTCCATGTGACAAAGCCTACCACACTCAAGACATCTTTCTAATTTTTCTTCTTCCCTTATTAGAGCTTCATGATTGGATTCATTTTTCTTATTAGATCTCATGGTTCCTATTTTTCCTTTCTTTTCCATGTGTGTTCTTGTAGAATCTTCCCTCAAGATATTAGCCTTTTCGAAGGAACCCACTCTGATACCAATCGAAGAGCACAAGCTTATACTGAAGGGGGGTGAACAGTATAAGACCACTTTTTACTTTTTCTTCCAATTCAATATTATGTTGTGTAAAGATAGTAGTATCAATAGTAATAATCAAAGCAATGTACATAAACCATACACAATAGAGACACCACAATTTACATGGTTCACCCAATATGGGCTTCTCCATGGATAAAATATTTTACTAAAACTTTATCAATCAATCTCTTTGGGAATCACTCTCAATTAATGTTTATGGATCTTTATCCAAAGGAGATGCTAATCCCATAATCTCAAGTTCATGGATATCTTCCATATGAGAACACTTTCCCCTTCTACTCCTGCTATGTGATCTTCTAGAAGAATCTATATCTCTACTGCACTAACCGGTGGACTTCTCTCCACTTGAAGACTCCTCACTTAGATCTATCTTAAACTATGTTGGTTGCTAGATCTCTATCCATTGAGACTCTGTCCTATGTACTCTGTCACCTCCAAAGCTCTATAAATAGGCTCACTAAGAACCTACTCAATAGGCTCACAAAGAACCTGCTTAACAAGCTCACACAGAACTTGTCAAATCTGCACTAGCAAGCTCACAAATATGCTCTAACAATATCACTAAGAACTTGTCCAAACACTATCCTCAACTCTGTCCCAACACTATCCTCAAATCTATCCCAAAGGCCTTCTAAAAGGCTCAATCAATCATGCTCAAGTAGTACTCAAAATGAACTCAACAATGAATGGCAATCTCAACTCAAATTAACTTCATAGAAGCATAAAGATAATTGTTAGAGACTTAATATGTTCTAATATCTCTCAACCCAAATCAATCTCAACTCAACTCATAGAAGCATAAAGAGAATTGTTAAAGACTCAATATGTTCTAAAATCACTCACAACCCAAATCAATCTCAACTCAACTCAGATCAACTCATAGAAGCATAAAGAGAATTTTTAGAGACTCAATATGTTCTAATATCACTCTTAACTCAACTCAATTCAATCTCATAGACGCATAAAGAGAATTTTTAGAGACTCAATATGTTCTAATCTCAATTCAACTCAAATCAACCTCAACTCAATTCAAATCAACCTCAACTCAACTCAAGTCTTATAGAACAATAAAGACAATTTTTAGAGACTCAATATGTTCTAACCTTAATCTCAGCTCAACATAGAATGATGGAATAGTTTACTTCATAGAACTTGAACAATCACTTCACACATCACTTGACTAGGCTCAATCAACTCAACTCAACCAATCATCATAAGGGATAACTCTTTCTCACACAACCCTAGTCCAAGTATGTATCAACCAACTCAAATGTTTCTAATAATGCTCAACCACAAATCTCACATAACAATGATACTCATATTATTTTCTAACTCAAGTTCTTTTACAACCAATGAGATTCAATAAAAATGCTTATAAAGCAAAGTTTAACCTCAACTCTCAAACTAGAAAACCTTGAAGCATTAAACCAATCACTTTCGAAAATGAAACCACAATCAATCCTTTTCTCTCCAATGATATTTCAAAAATCAACCACCATAAACAATCAATATGAGAATGTGCACATACCTTTTATGAATATGAAATAAACCTCTTTGTAAATCTGTAAAAATCACAAAATTCTTTTGCCAATCTTCACAAGGGTTAGTAGATCACAAAATAATCAACATTACTCCACTTTTCAATAATCATCACTAAGGCCTTTAATTGCACAACTTCCTTATCTCTCCTAAAACCACTTGTATTCGCCACTATGCATAACCTTGCTTTCAATATTGGATAGAATGGACCAAGAGCTATGTTTCTACTTCCATATACTCAATGTTAATCAAAGACCTTCTCTCAAAACCATTTGGAGCTACTCGAGGTATTTTTCAAGGAGACCCTTGTTCTCCTTATATTTTTCTCATATTCGATGAAGGCTTGGGTATGTTCTCCCTGAGGAGAAGACAACAAGGGTATCTAATAGTTATCAAGGTGGGTGAGGAAGTTTTGACTCACCTATAGTTTTTGGATGACACATAATTGGTGGGAGTGGCCAAATTTAGGGAAGAAAAAATGATTAGAGATACTCTTAATGTTTACCTTAGGGCCACAAACCAAGTCATCAATGATAAAAATCTAAATTGGTCTTTTTCAATCTTGATCGAAGTCTTCAAGATAGAATTTTTGAGATCTTGGGATTAATGAGGACTTCTCTCCCAATGTATATTTGGGAGTCCCTTCACATTTTGAAAAACTAAAAAATTGATATCTAGAAGAATCTTTTGGATTGCATGAAAAAAAAATAATCATTGGTATCACAAATGGTTAATCTATGGGGTTAGATTAACCTTTTTGCAATTATTCATTTAGGCCTTGACAATTTATAATTTTTTTATCCTTGTTGCTCCACATACCATATGAATAGAGTTGGAAAATATGGATTGAAATATTTTATGGGGAGGCGTAAAAGGAGAGAGGAAATGGGTCATAGTAAGTTGGGATAAAGTAAGTAAATCCAAGGTATAGGGAGGTTTGGGACTAAGGATATTGGAGTTAAATAATAAAGCTTTTACTGGAAAGGTTTATTGAAGGTGGATTTATCACCCAACTTCTTTATTAAATAGAGTTTTGATTAGTAAATATTTGGGATAAGTGAACCCAAATTAAGTGAGTTGTTTCCCTTTGAATGGTAGTAAAATATGGATTGTTTTCCATTGTGTGGCAAGCTCTAAGGTTAGGATCTTAGGTAGTGAAGGATTATTTTATAAAGTGGGTAGAGGGAAGATGGCATAATTTTAGATAGATTCATGGGAGAAATAACCACCTATCATTTCTAAATTCTTAGAACTATAACTAATAAAAAAAACCATGAAAAGTAGGGTTTGGAGCTAGATTGAAAGTTTTTTCAACACTAGTTATTTGAGTATTATAAGTTTAAGGAGTTTAAGAAGTTGGATGACTAGCCAATTCCAATCCCTCTGAAATTGATACCCATCATGACTAAAATATTTACAAATATTTCTCATATGTAGAGATGAGGAGGATGAATTAGATTGGGGCTATGGGAGCCTTGGAGTCTACACAACAAACTACATATATGATAAGATATTTTTAAAACCTCCTTCTCATGCATATTAGGTTGAACATTGGAGAAAGATTTGGCAGTCCAAGGGTTAGCCAAAAATAAGTTGCTTTACCTAGAAATCCATGAATAATAGAATTCTTACTTTTGATAATTTGAGATATAGGAGAATTGTTGGTTCATTACAATGTGCTTTATGCTACAAGAGTGAGGAAACATGTGATAAATTTATATTTGAGTGTTCATTCATGAGCTAGATCTGGGAACGATGGTTTTTATATTATAAAATTTAAGCTAATGATGATTTGAATCAGATTAGTATTTGGAAAATATGGACGAGGGGTAGATTTAAAATCTAAAGCTCTTTGTATCAGTCGAAAGCATAGATTAAAATTTATTTTGTGGTAAGTTTGGTTGGAGAGAAATGACAATTTTTTAGACAGACCTTTTACATATTTAGATGTCATTTGGTAGGCCACTTGAATCAAAGTCACAAAAATTACGGTAGTGTACGCTAAAGAGAGAACTCAAGATGATATATGGATGATGGAGAAGAAATTTGAAGTGCAAGAGAGGTAGGATAGAGCTAGTTAGAATCCATCCCTAGAAGGTTGGATTAAAATTAATACTCGTGGAGCTACAAAAAGTAATCTAGATATAGCTAGAATTGGAGTGGTCTACATGAATCAAGTTGGGATAGTGCTCCATTAGGAAATGCAAGGTTTGGGAAGGGCCATGAATAATGAAGCAGAAACATTAGCTATCAAATCTACTTCTATCTGGGCAATAAGACAAGGTTACAAGAGGATAATCTAGAATCAAATTCTCAAATATTGGTAGGAGCTCTAGATTGCATGCGAAAATTTGCTTTAAATACATGGAGGATAAGGATTTTTGTCACCCAATTAGAAAATTATAGAGGGAATTAGATGATGTGATTCCAATTTATGTTATTAGAGATCTAAATAAAGTGTCATACTTTCTGGCTATGATGAGTACTAAGAAGGAGGTAGTGACATGGCTATTGAGGATGAGAGAATTAGACAAGTTAGTGAGCAAATCCAATGTTTAGCTAATTTGGACAATCATTGTAAAAGGATGGTTTAAGAAATTTGGCTCCAATGCAAATCTTCTTTTACTATTGTAAATAAGTATTCTCTTCAACTAAAACTAAAAAAAGTCTCATCTCAACTTATAAATAATCTTTATTATAACACAATTTTTTTAATTCTTTTAAATAAATATATAATAAATATCAAAATCTATTACATGATTTTAAAATTATATTATGTATAGTTTTAAAATTAAATAAAAACAATACTTAAAAAAAAATCAAAATCACTCTTAAACAACCAAAGAATTTTCTACCCATATGTAGGATTAGTAATGTTTGTAATTTGAAAATTTGTATGCTACTATTCTTCTAGATTTTGACAAAGTTAGTTTTTCATGTGACGCCGAACATTTCGGAATCCGATCGCCCTTGCACAAAATTAACTCGCCTGCCATCATGATGTGAAAATATCGGAGAAGCTTTAGAAACATCTGTCCTGATGTGATATAAATGATATTAAATTAACATTGAACATACTCCGAAATTGCTGTCAATCATGATGTCTACATCCATAAGATAGATCATAGGGTTGGGTGGAACCACGACCGCAGATGTGAAGATGTCAAGTGTCTCTAAATCTTCCTAACACATGAAATTAAAATTAAAATAAAAATAATCGTAGACAACTTCGCCACCATTTAAAGATTCATAGCACAAACAAATTTACATCACATATACTAAAATAAGGCAAAAACAACTTTACATCACAGGGCTTGTGATTGCTAATGGATTGGTAATTATTTGTTTGATCAAATATTTATTAAATAATATTAAACATCTCCGTTATAAAATACCAAATTAAAGAGCTTGTGATTGGTAATGTGATTGGTAATGGATTGGTAATTATTTGTTTGATCAAATATCTATTAAATAATACTAAACATCCCCGTTACAAAATACCAAATTAAAGATGACCTTACAAATTCTTAACTACCAGTTCCTTTAATGTTTAGTCAATTATAACGTTGTATAGGTTCTAAAAATAATGTAGATGTTACATCATCGAGACAAATACTTATATATGGTCTTCCACGTTACCTGACTATATACACAACGTGCCCGACGGACCAAGACCAACCTTGATGGTGGGTCAGTCCTTCTAACAGAGAAGATGAGCCGCTTGATGGTGGGTCAGTCCTTATAACAGAGAAGATGACGCTCAATGACGTGTGCCTCAAATGTTATATATACATCCACGCGCTCCTAACGTTCTTTAACAACAGTTTTAATCTTCACGTTTCATTACATTTCTAAGCTAACTTATCTCATGTCATAGACGTCTTTAATGGAGAAGGTCGTGATTGTGGCTACGGTTGAAAAGTCTGGCTCTAAGCTTAGACGAAAAGTTTTGGGGATTGTTGCAAAAGTTCATGGTATATCATGGGAGAAGAATCATGATGTTTTTAATTATCGTGGGTTATTTTACTTATCTAAAAATTTGCAGAAAATTGTTTTGATTTTGTGGCTATGCATATTTGAGGATAACTTCTCTTCCCTTGATGTACATGACTGATTATGTCACACGTCTTTTGTTTACAACTTCGAAGTTAAAATTTCATCTGTTTTGTTTGGTTTGATTTTCATTTTATTTTTTGAAGTCATTAGTAATGTGTATGGATGTGTGGATTTATCGCAGGAGTGGAGGAAATAGCAGTGGATGCATCGAAGAACACCCTAACAGTAACTGGGGTAGTGGATGTCGTGAAACTCGCTTACAGAATGCAAAAGCTTAGGAAAACAGCCAAAATTGTCAGCGTTCAACCTGCTGCGAAACATGGAGGCACGAAGGATAAAATTTGGAAGAAAATAAGAAAAATTACGAAGGAGAGGAGAAAGATAAGGCTGATAATGCGAACTTTCCATGAAGCTGCCAGTGTTGTCAAGCTTTCTGCAAGATGGATGGAGGCTTTATTTATTCCCACCCTGCTTTACTCTTTGGTCTACTTAAGTTAGCTCTTAGGTCAATAAAATTTAGAAAAAAGAAGAAAGAAAAAGAAGCTGAACAAAATCTACTTAAGTTCCTGGTTGCTGCAGTTTGATTAGACTGAGATCTAAGTCTGTATCCCACGCCCGGGCTTGACAGCCATCTTCTAGTGTAAGGGATATAAATAATAATCATGTTACTTTGTTATCTGTACATGGTTTTAATGATTCAGATGTTTGTAATTTCGAAGGGGCATCATAGACAAGTGAGATTCTCGATGAAAAGATGCTTGGATCATGGTTTTTTTTTATCTGCATTCGTTAGTTTTTTTTTTTTTAAATAAATAACAAGAAACAATCATAGTCAGAAATACCGTATATTGAGGAGTTTTTTTTTTTTTTTAAATAATATATTTATATTATTTTTTTATGGATTCTGAAAAGGATAAGAAACACTTCTGATTTACAATTGATTTCTTGGATATCAAAATATGATCCACAATTCAGAAGAAAGGTTGCAGCTAGTAGAATTATCATTTGACGGCTTACAAAATAAACAAATAGGTTGGCTTACATCACCATTTTTTTTTTTTTTAACATTTTAACTGTATTTCATTGAGGTTTTACTTGATTTGAAAAGTGTGGTCTTAAAAGTGTGTCTTAAATTGTTTCACCTGTTGTATTTTATATTATTTTAATAATTAAATAAAACATTTCAATTAAAGTCCGTAAATGTGATTGCTAACACGGAGATCGAGCAAGTTTTTATTGAGGATTCCAATGTATAATTGTTTTAATATTTTATAATTTAACTTTTAATCTTGAAAAATATCATAATTAAAATAAAAATACTAAATAAAATGTTATCTTTTAGAGATCAAAGTATTTTTTTAGTATATTTTTTTGACTCATTTAGACAGTAACATGATCAACACTTTCCATATCTTGGATAGGAGCATTTTCTAGTTGAGATTCTACTTTAGATTCTTGTGGCATTGATCCCCTAGAAATTGGGATTTACAAAATTTTAGCCACCTCCTTCTCCATTACTTTTGGCTCCTATTGTACCTTGATTTCCTATTCATTCAATTTTTAATATTCTCTCCCTAAGGCATCATTTTGTGAATTTTATCCCTATATCTCTTGATTCTTCTCAACAAATTCTCCTTCTCAGGGATTTTACCAACAATACTAAATTTATTCATAGTCATTATTTTTGTTAGTACAAGAGTTTCTTCATAATCTAATTCTTCTATTTGAGTATATCCTTTGTTAACTAATCATGCCTTTTATTTGTCAACAAAACCATATACCATGTATTTTATCTAGACCATTCTGCATCCAATCACATTCCTTCCTTATCATTAGTTAACTAGATTTCATTTTTTTATTTTTTATTAATGTTGCATATTCTGACTCCACGAATGCCCTTCCATTTTGGGAGTCTTAGAGTAGCTTGAGCAGTTTTAGGTTCTACTATTGAACTCATCAATCTCATACTTATTCTTGTTAGGACTTGATTTTAAAATTGTGTAACTGTAAGATATGAATTTTCTCTAGCTTTGATTCTTTAAGTGTATCTTTATACCATTTTAACTTTTTCCTTTTAGGTGTTACCATTATTTCTATATTTTCTATTTGCTCACTATCTACTTCTAATTATGATTCTTCACCTGATGAGTTATTTTCATTTGAAAAATTTAGAATTGATCTTGTATCAATCTTTTGTTCCTTAAAAATATTTTAATTTTCTTCATCAAAAACTACATCTTTTCTTATATGAATTTTCTTTGTAATTGGATAAATTATTCTATATCATGTTGAATCATCATCATAACCAAGAAATATTCCATGAATGGTTTTATCATCTAATTTTGTTCTTCTTACATGTACATATGCATTACACCCCAAAATTCTTAGTTGTTCTATTGTAGGATTTTCTCCTAACTATACTTATTCAAGAGTAACATTTTTGAGTAATTTTATTGGTGACCTATTTTGCAAGAATATTTTTGTTTTAAGTGCTTCTGATCTAAGTTTGATTAGTAGGAATTCCATCAAGAAATATGTTATTCAAATTTCAATCTTGAACGTACACTTACACATAGTGAAAATAACCTACACTTGATATAAGTGATCGATCAAATAAATATGTCTCATCATCAATGAGCTCACCTTCAGATGCATTTTTCAATATACTATCATGATTCTAGTCACTTGAGCTACTAATGTAGGATATTTGTTGAAGTGAAGTTGGATCAAGGACATCGTCTTCTACAATATACATTAGAGGAGGTGGAGGAGAATTTATCTCTTGATTTGAAGGTTCCTTACTAAATATCACCAAATAAAAAAGTTCATTGGGCATGATGATACCATTTTTTATCCAAGGAATCTTGTATAATTCCTTTACTAATTTTTTCTTATTGATGATCACATTGGACACTATTTATAGGGCCTTCATGGATTGAGCAATAGTCTCAATATTATTCTCCAAATTGGCTTTGACCATGCCAATTTTGTTGTCTATAATGCCAAGGTTTATTCCTAGTGAAGTGTGGCTTCAATCATTTTTTATTTCCTACTTATATTATTTAACATCGAGGAATTTTATAGTCTACATCAATAACATTTGTTAGTATTCACCATTTGGGAATATAGCTCTTTGATATACTATTCTAGGTCTTTGATCTCCATCTCTATGATGCTTAGGCTAAGAAATATGATGTTCGCTCAATCTGTTGTTACAATTTTCCCCTTTAGTTAAATAATTTTTTCCTTTATTTAATATTTTTCCTAAAACTTAATATTATTCCTTCCTTAAATTAATAAATATATTAACTATTTAATTAAATATTAATTATAAAATTTAGGGTGGAATATTTTTTTAGGTTGGCATGCCATGTGCAAGGGACAAGGGCAAAGGTATAATGTGTCCCTAGTCAAAAAATTTTACATAGCACCTAACATGCCCTAAAATATGTAATGCATAGATGGTGAATACACATAATTCACATCAATGAAATGCATGCAGTGTCTAATGCACATAGATTTTGATGCACTCTATAATGTACACAACATTTAATTCATGTTGCAATGCCTAACGCCTAACATGTACATGTGTTAAAGTAAATGCAAAGGATACAACAATATATTTTAATAATATTGATCACAATTATATATTTAATAATATATGTAATAGATTAATTTTATAAGGAAGGCATTCAATATACATGTTTTGGTAGTTGGAGACCAAATAGGGCATGATATCATATAAAATAAATTGGCTTAAATTTAAAATGCCTTGATGTCTGAATAGTCTAGAAGTGTAATTAGACATGTTGAATAGAAAAATAGTTGAGGTGTCAAATTTCAAAACACCTTGAGATATGAAAATTTTGAAAATGCAATCAACTATGTTGAATGGACAAAAGATTGCCTTGATATCAAAATAGTCTAGAAATATAGCCAGTCATGTTGAATGGACAAAGGGTTGAAGCTAGGTCAAGAACAACCCTGATACACAAGAGGATAAATATGCTCTAATACAAACTAATATGAAACTATTATGGGCAAAAGATATTAATTTATCAATCCAAAGATAATTTATTTTATTGATATTATTTTGATATAAATATCATAGTATTTGATGAGATGCATTTTGTCATGTGACTTTGCATATAACTTTTCATAAAGATAATTAATAAATAATAATTAATTAAGATTTTAAATTATTTAATATTTAATTAAATTTGAATTGTATTCATCATTATTTCTAACTATCAAAATAACTAACCAATGTTTGTAAGAGATGCACACATTTAAATAATGCAAAGATAAATTGAAAAATATCAAGTTCTTTATGTTTTTATTGTTAGAGTAAGATGTGTAGTAGATATTGATCTTATTTATTTTATGTGACTTCACATTATTGGTACTTATAGGTTCTCCACATTTCAAGAGCTATTGATTACATAAAGTAGCTTCTACCGATTGAAATTATGCTAATATCATCGTGTGTTGGAGATAAGGACACAAATCTTGTCAATGATATAAAAATGTTGAATCTATAATTTCTTAATGATGTTAAATTTAATATTGGTAATTAATTAAGAACTACCTACTTGCTTTAGGTGCTTCTAATATCTTATTAAAAATTTTAGATACATTAATGGGTTGGGTTTTTCTAAATATGCATCTATGATTTAAGGATAACCTTATTACTAATCTATTGTACTCATTTCATTTGTAAAATTATATGCTATAGATATTTAATGATATATATTACTGATTCTACTAGAGAGGTCATTGATATTGTTAAAATGTTTCTATAGTAGAGGCTTATTCTTAGAATTTTGAGAACCATTTGGAATTTTTTGAGGCAATTGGTTTAGCTTTTTAATTATATTACACAAATAATAGAATACCCCTTGCACATCCATGATAACATTTACAAATAGTCCATCTATTGGTTTATGGGGTCCATCACCTTCCTAATAATATTAGAGACATTCATACTAGAATCTCTATGTTGGCATTTTGAATATTCATAGAAGTATTTTTAATGAGTATATTTGATATTTTTGTACATATTCTCTTGAGTATCAATTTCAACATTTCAAAGTTAAAGTATTACATCAAAAAAATTCTAATTTCTTCTCTCAATGTTCTATAATACCTACTATGATGGAATAATAGAAACATTGATAGAAACATTAATAGCTTTGCGGATCCATTTATCCAATTCATGTTGGAGCTTGTAAATAACAATTTTAAAATCTTCAACATAAATTTTGGTAACATCCATAATTTTTTTTATCATAAGTTTCTCTAGGGCCTATAAAGACTATTTATTGGTTTCCTCATCAACAATTATGATGCAAGGCACATGCATCTAAATATTATGTAGGATAATTTTCTTTGCAATATTATCCTCGTAGGAAAGTATAATAAGAGATACATTTACATTTTTTTTTGTGGTTTTTAAATTATGCAAAAAGATATTCCATAAATTTATCCAAAACTTAAGGATGTTTAGGAATGTCATTCATGAATCTAATACAATTGACAAAATATTCTCTATCTTGAGATCTAGGTGTAGGTCAAAGAGAGCTCGCAACACTAGAAGTATGACCTTTTTTAGAACTTGGTATTATATTAGCTATAGGTGGCTTGTGGGCTTCTAAAATACATGACGGTTATAATTTTTTTTCCTATAATAAACATGAAGAAATATGTCAAAAAAATTTGTATATGAAATCAATAGATTTATAAGTAATATATGTTATTAAAATATTTAAGGTGTATGTAAGAAGGTAAAATGGTGTAGTAGTAAGTATAATCAATAGATTTTAGTTTTTAATTTAATTAATTAAAAAATAAATAAAACAAAATCCAAATGAATAACAATATGAAAAATATAAATATTAAAATATTATGAAAATTAAAGCAAATATATTAAAAATGTAAAAATCATAATAATGTTCATTTCTAAAAAAAAGTAGTGATATAATGCTCAAAAATTTGTATTTTGAGCTTAATGCCTCATTAGGAGAGTGTGTTAAAATAAAGCACAACTCTTTCTTGAAATTGATCAAACAACAAAGAAGGGATCTAAAGAGTCATTCGGGTTTACAAATGACCCAAAGAATAGTTAACTAAAAACAAAACTAGTAAAATATTAATGGCTTAAAAATAATTAATACAAAAGCACCATTAATAAAGGAAAAAATCTTATTTATTACCTATGATCAAGCTCAAGAATAATCCACTCATAAATTACAGTAAAAGGAAAAATATGAAAAATATTTTTATCTTTTTATTAAGTAAATATTTATGCCTGGGGTTGAATTCAGGTCACATCACCAATAATACAAGTCACATCACCAATAATATAAGTGACATTCTTATTGATAAACTACAGCACACAAATATGAAAAATAATTTTTAACATGTTCATAAAAATTATGATTCCTCTAAAGCACTTCCAAATAGTAGAATCTTATAGCCTTAAAATCTTGAAAAAAAATTATTATTTTTAGGAACCATATATTTATTTTTATTTAGTATTAATCATTAAATTTAATATTTTAATTATTTTAAATAAATAAAATAAAAAAATTGAAAATTATTAATATAAAATCTGTGCATTTAAATTAGGAAAAACAAACTTTATTAAAAAATATTAGGTTAATTTTATGAAATAATTTTTTTTAAAACATTTAACAATTTTTTTTTAAAATAACAAATATTAAAATATATTATAAAATTTAAATATATTTTTTTGAACTTAAATAAAAAACAGAGAACATGAAAAGATAATATTCAAATCACTTTTTATATATTCATAGTGGTTTGTGTAGAACTGTATGTTAATTTTTATTAACAACTCTTGATCTTAATCTTTACTGATGACTGAGATAAAATTATTCAAGCTTTCTTACCGCTACCAAATAAAAAAATATATTATTACCTTCAAAGATTTGATTCAAGATAGCTTGTCACGTCACTCCGAACATTTCGCAAAGTTATAAAAAAGTGATGTGATGCGACCGGCAAAGATATTTGAGTCACCACTGGTTTTAATTGGTAGTTTGAAACAACTCGAAAAAAGCTTCAGCCTTCGTGCCATACGAAACACATGTAATGCAAGGATAAAAAATCTATAAATGACGGAAGTTTCGACTTGACTCGAATTTTGCCATCAATCATAATATCCATACCATTAAGACAGGTCATGACGTTCACACAGAATAGCGAGAAAAACTGTTCAATTTGAGGAGACCAAAAGGAACAAATCCTCATAACAGTCAACGAAGCAACTTCTGATTTCATGCACACATAAAACATCATAATTTAAAAAACATTAGTCATAGGACTACTTGACTATTTAATGAACCTCCCTCAGACAAATACTATGCAAAAGCAACATTACGTCACATCAAATGTCTGGGTACCATTACCGGACATGGGTTCCCACAGCACCTGGCTATATGTATGTTTCCAACCAACGTGTTCTAGATAAAAAACGATGCACCAACCTTCTTGGTGGTCCAGTCCTTATAAAAGAAAAGATGAGCCAGTCAGTGACTTCTCCCTCAAATGTTAGTCGTATTGTTCCGCAATGACCTTCAAATGATTTGGATGTTTGTAATTTCGAAGGGGACATCATAGAGTACAATTAAGATTTTCATGAAATAGATGCTGGAATCTTCTTGCTTTTCCAATTGTTAGATTTTTTTTTATTAATTAAATAAATAGAAATAATTAACAATGACACCCAAAAATATCGTAGATTGGGGATCATTGCGAATAAGAGTTTTTGGAATCTTGAGCCCAGACCCTTCTGGGTTGGCTGGATTGCTTGGTGGGATACTGCCATAGGTAGGGTTGTCAAATTTATGCGAGGTTGATGTTTCATGAAATAGATGCTGGCATCTTCTTGCTTTTCCAATTGTTAGATTTGTTTTTATTAATTAAATAAATAGAAACAATAAACAATGACACCCAAAAATATCGTAGATTACGGAGCATTGCGAATAAGAGTTTTTGGAATCTTGAGCCCAGACCCTTCTAGGTTGGCTGGATTGCTTGGTGGGATGCTGCCATACGTAGGGTTGTCAAATTTTTGCGAGGTTGGGGCAGGTTGATGGCTAGGGGCCGCAGACGTAAGTTGAAATCTCTGAGATTGACTTTGGAGGAGGATAGGAGAAATTTGGAGCTTGACCCCTTCAATAATATTTTGCAGGAGAGAGTGGCTTCTCAGGAAGGGGCTATTCGCAGTCTTGAGGATTACATTGGTAGAGGTGCGGCTTCACTAGATGCATGAGGGTGATGCCCCTACTCAGTTTTTCTTTAATTATATCAAGAAGAAGAATGCTTCGGAAAGGATCTTGTCTCTTCAAAGGGCTGATTTGTCTCATACTGAAGATGAGGAGGAGATTAGAGGTCTGTTTGAAGGCCATTTTCGTACAATTTTCTCTGCTTATGAGCATACTCCGGAGGTCCAACAAGCTAGAAAGAGAATCCAGTCTTGTGTCCCTAAGAAAATCAGTTGTTATGAGAGTGATTGTCTTGTTGTTGATTTTACTAAAGATGAGCTCTTCTGTGCTTTATCAAGGATGACGAATGGTAGAACCCCGACCCGGATGGATTACCAGTTGAGTTCTACAAGGTCATGTGGGAGGTCATTGGTGATGATTATTGTCGCATGATCAAGGAGGTGTTCGATGGTGCTCTTTTTTCTGAATGGATGAATCAAAGACATTATTAAAATCATTCCCAAAGCTAGCAGCAAAGACAAGATTGGAGGTTGGAGGCCGATTACCATGCTGAATGTTTCTTATAAGATTTTTGTTAAAGCCCTTGCCTTGAGACTTCAACACATCACTTCCAAGATTATGCGTGAGGAGCAGACTGGTTTTGTCAAGGGAATGTTCATTTTAGATACTGTCCTTTCTGTCTCTGAGACTATGGAGTAGGCAGAGCAGACTAGGTAGTAGGCTCTCTTTTGGAAAATATATTACGATAAGACCGTGTTTATTGGGCTTTTGTCCTTCAGATTTTGGGTTCTCTTGGCTTTAGTAGTTCGACGGTTGCCAAGATTGGAACTCTCTTTTCTACAGCCTCTAATAAGGTCATGGTTAATGGTCAACTTTTAGACTCTATCCAACTCTTTATACCCATTCATCAAGGTTGTCTAGTGGCCCCTCTCTTGTTTGTGTTGTTTGCAGATGCTCTTGGTTATTTACTGGAGGATAATATGAGATAGGGCCTGATTCGGGGAGTTTCTATTCCTAATGGTTCTTTGCTTAATAATCACTTTGCTGATGATTCCTTTCTCTCTGTTCAGTTGGATGTGGGTTCTATTTTGCACATGAAGGATTGTCTTTCTCAGTTCTGTATTGCATTTGGAGCTGTGATCAGTGAGTTTAAGTCCGATTATTGGTTAGTGGGAGCCTCGTCTCTTACTATTGATCTTCATGTTGAGTGGACGAAAATTCAGGATGGGGAAATTGTTTGATATCTTGGGATTCCTTTTGGAAGGTGTGTCTCCTTGAAGACCATGTGGGATTGGTGCATGGAAAAATTTGAAAGAAATATTCAAAGTTGGAGAAGCAAATTCATCTCATTTTCTGGCAAGCTTACGGTTGTTAGTAAGATCCTCCAAGCCTGTCACATGTATTATTATTCATGTTGGTTACATAATACTTCTCATTTTAGGCATTTGGAGACTTGCTTTCTAAGTTTTGTGTGGTCTAATGTTGATAGTTCTAGGAGGGTCCCTTTAGTTGCTTGGTGTTATTATTCTGCTCCTAGATCTTAGGGTGGTTTGAGATTGCTGGATATTCTTACTCAGGGTAAGGTGTTGGCCTTTAAGTGGGTGGTTCGATTTTTGGATAGGAATCTTGCATGGCAACTTCTTCTTAGACAACGTATTCTTACCTCCCAACATTAGAGGATATTGTTGGTCATCCTAACAAGTTCAAGATCGGGGGTTGTATTCTTATGAAAATAATTTGGGAATATTGGAAGGATGTGGTTGGCCTTCTTTAGTGGAAGTTTCTTGACAATAGAAGAGGCTAGACTTTAGCTTCTAGAGCTATTTGCTTATGGAAGGAATATGTTATCTATGTCTATGATATTCCTATTTTTCAGTGTCGCCAGCTATCAAAAAAATGTATTTTTTGTTGGGCTAATTTGTGGGATGGGAATTTGGGACAGTGGATTCCTTGGCAGCATTTATTGGCTAAATTTGCACTCAAGGCTTCAGAAAGACTTGCTATCTAGCAAATTCAAGGACTTCTCCCTGATGAGTAGTGCTACAAGTTGACCAATGGTATTCCAGGGCCTGTTTGGATGGATTGGAGGTAGACTTATGACAAGCCAATTTGGTGTTTTAAGTTCTCTAATATTTATCAGCAGTTGATCCCTTATGTTCCTTTTGGGTATGTTATGAATGCTATATGGGTACCAATTATTCTATTGTAAAATGGTGGAAAAGGATTGGTAGAGTGTGGCAGCTTCGGATTTCCATGTGGCTAAAAGTTTTTTCCTGGCTAGGCTTGATGCAAGATCTTCAGAGCAAGGAGCAGCATGCTAAATGGATGTTGGCTTGGATAGTTTCTCGGTGTGTGGTAGGAATGATACCATCAAGCATATCTTTTGGGATTTCCCAAGAGCTAGGAGTGCTTGGAAGTCTATCAGAACCTTTTATTCTACTATTATTTTAGGCCCCCTTTGGTGGCAACTTGTTTTTTTGGGTGATTCCCCCAAGGGCCCGCGTTATATGTTGATTTTTTGGCATTTTTTAGAATTAGTGTGTTGTTTGCTCTATGAAAAGATAAATGTTATATTGTTTTTCAACAGGACGGTATCGAGGTTGACCATACTATCAGTTCTGCTTGTAGACTGGTCTCAGATCACCTAAGAGTCTTTAGAAATAGTATTCTTAAAAATTGCATTAGAATAGAAAAATCTCTGAGATCATACTACTTGTTGTGCAAGCTTATGTAATGATTTTGTTGTATTCTTTTATTTTTTATGAATAAGAAGTATTTTTAAAGTTAAAAAAATATATTTTTTTTTTCTGCATAATATATTCATATCATTTCATTAGTAAACGTCAAAGTATTTTATGGATTTTGAAATTCTATGGTTTCAAAATTGATTTATTGTATATCAAAATATAATCCACAATTTAGAACGAAGGTAGCAAGGGATTTTGAAATTCTTTGATTTGAAAAATTATTTGTCATATATCAAAATATGATCCACAATTTAGAAGGAAGGTAGCAACTACAAGAATGAGCGAGTTTATAAAATATCCAAAATAAATAAATAGGTTAATTCGTAATCATATTTTCCTTTTAAGTAAAATTGTGTATATAAGTTTGTTTCTTCATGAAAAATCAATACTTTTAACTTTCTCCTTGTAGAATTTTATAATTAAGTTGTACAAGATCACATCATATTATTGACTCCATTCAAAATTACATACTCACACATAATCTTACTTTAACCTGAATTAGTAATGTTATTAAAACAGTTATGGATTTCACTCTTAATTTTATATTTTTCTTGAAATATTTAAACTAATTAAATATTTTAAATTAATAAAAAAATTATATTTTTTACAAACAATTTATTAATTTTGTTTATCATCAAAAACATAAAATTATTATTATATATTGTTTATTATAATAAAAAATAAAATAAAATTTTATAAGACTCTAAATCATATAAAATAATATATTAAAGTAGCAAAATACAATTGATGACATAAACTACTAAGAACATAAGATTAGTATATATTTTTTTAATAAAGTAAAAAAAATAAAACAATTTTTTATGAGACTCTAAATCATATAAACCAATATTTTGAAGTAGCAGCCCATAGGAAACATCTAAGTTGAACCTGAAACTTCTAAAAAAATCAAACCTTTAATTATTATAACCTCCTTACCTAAACTATATCATACAGTATTAACTCTAACCCAATTCCATCGAATTCTAATGTTAAACTTTAAATTTTAATACAGTAAGATTGAAAGACAACCAGGTGATATTTTATTGTCAGTCCTATTAATAATTCATACCTTGTACTTATCTTACGTTGCTTTCATCATACAATGATTAAATGATATTCAAGAGTTTTTAATATTTTTTTAGTGCTTATTATACAACATTCAAATTCTCCCAGGCCATGATTATATGATACTAAAAACGTTGTAATGATTTTTTTAATTATTTATTGTATGGCATTAAAACAATTTCATATATTACATTCATTTGTGATGGAAGAGGACCAGGATGTACAGGGAAAAAATTAATAAATTAAAAAATAAAATAAAATAAAATTATTTAGTTTTCTTTTGCATGAATTTTAGTTTAATTTGATTGAAAATTGTTGGAGTAATTAATTATTTAGTTTTTTTAATATGAAAATAAATTTGAATTTAAATTCAAAAAATTGGTGAAGTAATTGGTGGTAACACGTAACAAGGAGTCAATAAATCGATAATAACTAAACAAGGTCAACAAATAGTCAACTAAAAAACTAAAAACGGACCAGCAAGAGAACCATCAAGAAGTTGGCAAGGGATTGTCAAAGGAACGTCAAGAGGACCATCAATAAAATTCAAATTACTCTAATTTTTTTAACAACAAATTGCAATAAATTATTGTTTTTTCTGGTATTTGTATGTGTTTGCATGTAAGATGTTAGAAGAGGTAGTCTTTCAATGCACTGCCTCAATTAATAATTTAATTTTTTTTTACGGTTATATGTAAACCCAAGTTTCCCCTTAAAGTTGGTATAGACAACTAATTCTACATATATCTTTAACTAAGAATTTCTATACGCAAGAACTTGTAGATGAATTAAACAATTTTTATGTTGAAAAAGCATTTCAAGTTTGATTGTTAGTTTATGTCATTTTGTGTATTGGGGTTTTAGGTAGAAACATGAACTTCTAGATGAGTTAAATAATTTTTATGTTGGAAAAATATTTCAGGTTTGTATGTTAGTTTTTTATGTCATTTTGTGTATTGGAGTTTTAGCTAAAAATATGATGAAATCTTATTATCAAGTATATGTAATGAATATAATTTTTTTTATTTGATAATTTATTTGTTGTGGATATGCTTCATTGAGGTTGTTGTTTGTTGGGTGTCTTTTGGTCCGGTGCTCAGTGGTTTTGGAGGTCTCTGTTTTTAGTCGTTGTAAGGGTTATTGTTTTGGGATTCTTTTTTTTTTAATGTTTTTATTGATTCAATAATTTTTTACCAACATATAAAAAACAAATATAAAATTCTATTTAACTAAATTAACCGTATTTTTAATATGTAAACTTGAATAGAATAGATATTGTCAAAATAAAAATTTATTTTATGATGTTATTTTCATATTTTTATAGCAAGTGACACTATCATATTGAGAATAATATTCAGATAAAATCTAAAAGCTGTTTTTTTAATACAACTATAAAATCATCCATGTTTACAATTGTGGTATGATATAACATTAAATTAAAAATATAGTTATATAAATAAAATTAAATGGAAAAAATTATTTAATAGTTTAATATACGTAGTTACATCTCTATAAAATACCATAGTGGTTAGGACTTTGAGTTGTATTTGAGGAGACCCAAATGAAAATGTGCATGTGTGTAAACTTGTTACCAAAACAAATATATTTATAATTATAATAGGATTTATTGATGCTTAAACATAAAACACTATGATGTTGTATGAATTACAAAAGTAAGTAAGCAAGCTAAATCATCAAAGTAATTCTAAGTAGGATATTCAAGTGTTGAATAACACAAAATGTGATCCTATTAATCCTTTGAGGAGGGTGGCAACATGTGTACTTATCATTACATTAATACCAAAAAAAAATATGTAATAAGAGAATAAATCATGTAGAAATAATAATTTATTTGCTTTATGACAATTATAGTATATTTTGAATGAGCAATAAGAATAAATATTAATGATTTCTGAACATAATTATAGGTTAAGACGATGAACTACATGCCTTCAAGAACTAAAAATCTAATAATACTATGGACAATTGAAATAAATAGTTGCCTTGAAAAAGAAAATATAAAAAATAGTTAAATTTTAAGTTGATATTTAAAAATAATTAAAATTTATGTTATAAATAAAATATTTAAAAATATTTAAATTTTTTATTATAATAAATAATTTAAACAAAAGCTAAAATGACAAAAATAATTGGAAGGTGTGAAGAGTAAGAGAAAATAAATTTATGTCTTTCCAAGGATAATAATATCTACTTATAACATAGAACATTACTAATTTTTCTTTAACATTACTATTTTTTTAATGTTTTAGCCTATTTTAATTTTTTATTATTAGATTATATACATTGTATAGAAGAAAAATGAACGCAAATTATAAACTAGTCTCAAATATTTTTCTTAATAATCGTGGTAATATATATATATAGAGTTTATTGATTCCTGCATATATGATATTTGAAAAATGTTTTGAATCTCCTAATAAAATATGCTCCCTAGTTTTACTAAATATTTTTTTTTATTATTTAACTCTTAGGTCCTTGTATACAACTAGGATACCCTTGTACCTACACTATAAAAGTTCTTAGAACTAAAATTACATCAGGAGTATAATATTTCATCAAAATTAAATAGCCATAAAATCAATGATAGCATTACTTTATATGATAACAAGCTGATTATAGTAGTCTTTTGATAATAATAGCAAAATACCATAGTTAAATTTAGCAATCACTTTTCATATAAACTAATAGTGTATGTATATAGTCTATGGTTTTAGAAGTATGCATATTATGTGAAAATAGATGTGATAGTAACCCATCATTACCTTTGAATAAGAATCTCATGTATAATCATGTAAATTGGTACAATCAACTATTGAGGCACATATTCTATTTTTCTTTTCAAGGTTTTCTTTTAGAAAGATAATATCCCTAAAAAAGCTCATCATCTTCATGATTGTAAATTTTATTACTTTGCTTCATGGGGCTACTTAAGGCATATAAAATTTGGAATATGTATCTACTTTTTGGTAAGCCACATAAAGGTAACTATAATATATTTTTAACATGGGCAAGATCATAGATCATATGAGAAAACCCTCTTAGAAGAGGTTATTTGCCATATATATGTTTGTACAAACAAACTCTGATTATCGAATCATGGTGTAATATCCTACCCCCATTGGATTTGAGCCTTGAAAATCCTATTAAATGTTCCAAAGTCTTACCATTAGGTCCATTCAATTTTTAAGAATATATTGGTAGCAATATTCAAATATAAGACCTTTCATATGACATATGTGTGACTTATCACTACACCACTAGTAGAATTATTTCCATTGTAACACTATTATGATTATAAAATTAGATTTTAATGTCTATACGACTCTAAAACCATGGATTTGAATGTTGGACCTCCTATTTGAAGTTTCCAAGTCTTATCCATTAGGCTCATTAATTCATTAGATCATATATTTTTATATAATTTTAATATAAATCTTAACTCAATATAATGTCATTAAGTTGGGGTAATAAACAAAATAGTTACATTAATGGGTTTTAGGATGTAATTCTCTCAAATCATGTTACCTTAAAACATAAATTGACTAGTCTATATGATAACCATACCATACTATCATATAGTATTTTGCAATAATTTTTTATATTCAAATCAAATCACTCATCATAATCCTATTTATGATAATTTAGATTGCATTGTATTGGATAAAGTTAAATATTTTCTAGATTTTTATTCTAATTACATCCTCATATTTTAGTATCTATAACAATCATTTTATATTAAAGCACTATGCACATAGCATCATTTCTCTCAAAATGTACTTTGCTCCTCACCTATGGGATAATATACAATGTCGTTATTTAGGAAAGCTTACATATATTAATTATTTACACCTCATCATTATCAAAAATATAAATTCTAGTGGAAGTGAGGATCTCTCAATATGAAGAGAAAATTTGTTGTAAATTACTTAAGAATATATTTTTCATCGATATTTATTTATACAAATTACATAATTTCTATCTAGATAAATGCATTACTGTATGATAGTAGTAATCTCTTATGTGCTTATGTAAATTCAAAAATAACCATCTATGACATTAATGTTGATATTCATGTTTACTTATATTTATTATAACTATTATTGTATATTCATGATTTGTTTTTTCTATGTTGTTTACTACACACAAACAATTTCTTATTGCCATGGAAATAATAATATGACCACTTTTAGATATATGTCTTCATCATAGTGTTTTATAACAAATTCATGTTTATAATATTACACTTTTGTAAAGGCCAAAGGGTTGAATAACTCTGTCTTCTATTTTATTTTTTCTTGATGTGCTTGATACTCAAGAGCATACTAAAAAGCAATAATGTCCTCATTGATGCAAGTACCACTATCCACAACATAATCATATTTCCTTAAAGTTCCTTTCATATTCTTGTTTAAGGTAGAAAATAATTCCTTGTCTATAACATCTCATCTTATAAGTTGTTTATCTTTTATATTTTATCACGTAAATTGTGACTTTCATATTGTCTTAAAGTGTTTATTTTTCAATATATTGTATGCCTCTCAAGAATATCATATTGGGTTAATATATACACATTTTATTTCCTTTAGTACTTGGGATTTCCTATAAATGTGAATATACTAGAGTTATGCATAAGGGGTCAGACCCAAAATGTATTTATAAAAAATTGATGAATTAATTTTGAAATCTAGGTGAGTAGTGTCCAAATGTATGTAGAAGGTTCACTATTATTTGGGGTAATGTTGGAAATTTAAACTGAAAATGATCAAATTATTATAAAATTGGGGCGAATCGAATTAAAATAAAATTGCACCCAATTTTTTTTGGCTAATGGACCTTGGTGAAGGGTCCCAAATATTAGTCAATTCCAAATTTCAAAAATCCTAATTCTAGCCAATTTAGTGATAAATAGCCACTATGCATAAACCTAAAATATAATAGTTGTGGTTTATCACATTCATGAATTTTACAAATTGGAGAATTTAACTAGTCAATGGTGGTATCAATACCATTTATTAATGGTTCCTTTATAAAATTATAAATTTCCATTTTGCACACATGTATTTTATACTCATATCCTCATCATATTTCTTTTTGTGTTATTGTGCATTCATAAACCAGCCTACTAAAGGTATAAAATGATAAACATTTCTAAATTTGATTCTTAATATCCTTGCAATATTATCCTATAATTGATAAGAAATATTTATTCATAAAATCATAATCTTTATGTTTAGATCAAATATCAGTTTGTAATGACCCTCACCACATGACCATTGGTTACAGATTAATTAATAAATTAAACTTACCTTTATATTTTGGAGTATGGTACTATTGATTTCTTTTGTATTTGGAGGATCGAGTATGTGCATTGGATGGATAAGCTGCTTAGTAGAAAAAGGTGAGTAGAGAAATTATGATTTGGCTCAAGAGCATATGAAAGCCATATAAAATTGCATGAGTGATTTATCTGTTGTGTGCTTGTGTTACCTTACTTGGAAATATGCTACTATTTGTGTAAGTGATGCATTATGAATTTTGGATGGCAATGAAGTGCCAAAGTGCATGGGAGCCATCATGCTAAATTATTAAGTTAGAGTTAAAATTGTATTTGAAATATGGGTATGTTGCTCATAATGAAATGAGGGTTGCAAATCAACCAAGGTGGCAATAAAAGTGTTATAAACATGGGAGCCACCCCTTGTGTGAATTAGAAATTAAGTTTAAATGATTATATGATTCTTATATTGCAAGGAATGGGAAGCAATTGATTAACATATGATTTGTGTGTTGATAGAATAAATATAAGGTTTAAAGTTTTAAATTTAATTAAAATATTAATTATGCTAGTTGCAGATCTTGAGAATACCTTCAATTTTTTATTACGAAGAAAACCAGATTTTTGGCATTTGTAATAATAATTTGGATGTGCATGGTATGTTTGTTTCAACTTCGTGCTTACATGGCATTGTGCATGATATCTACATGAATGTGATTCTGAGTCTGTTAGGATCCCCCATCCTAACATTATTAGTTAGTATTATTAATCATTTAATTATTATATTATTAACTCATAAAGTGAACCATCACATCTCTTCATAACGTGAACCATCACATCTCTTCACCAACATAGATTTAGGTTAGATATATATTAGGTTGGCCATTCACACAAATCATCCATGAAGAAGAATATATAATTGTTTATTGAATGCATTGGAGGGACCTTCCTACCAGTGAAACAATGATTCTTTATAAAAGTTATTCTATTAATTTAGATATTATTTTAATTATTTATTTATTAAATTTGTGCTAGAACCTTCAGGGTTCTACCATTTGGTATCAAATCCATGTGGGACCCATTCATGTGGGAATTAATTAAGATTATTCATCAAAACACTAATGTGCACGAGTATGAAACTCAATTTTAGGATATCGCCAAACACATCATAGGGTTGGATGAAGCATTTCTCATATATTGCTTCATAAATGGATTGAAAGAAGAAGTTAAAATGGAGGTGATAAATTTCAAACCCTATACCACAATGCAGACCATTGGATTAGCCAAAAATAGCGAAAGACAAATTAAATGGTGAACGTGGGATAAGAAGGAATGAACAAGATCATAATAAAAAAACATAGAACTTCTTGACGATATTTGAGTGATATCGAGTATCTAATAAATATCAAAGTGGAAGCTAAGGAAGATGACAAATATGAGAAAGATGTAGAGAACAAGGAAAATGAGCAAGAAATATCCCAAAAACTTGATCACAATGGTAAAGGTAATATGGTTAATATACCATAAGTGATCGATGTGTCAGGTAAGGATGAGGTAGACATTTCCAAAATGACCCATTATGGCCAAACTTACACTCTATAATAACTATACTCAAATTTCACTCCAATTGTGATTTCTTTCCATAACCAAACCCATTCAAAAACAAAATAGAAAGGTGATTATACACTCATTCACTATTGGCTCTCCTAGGGAACAAAAAAAATATATGGAAGCATTACCACCAATTTTGATGCATCCTTCTAAATTTTTTAAGGAACCCCAAGCATTGCCCTCCCATCATCATCATGATTCTCCTATGGAAGATTCTACTATTATTCTTGGAAACCCCCAACTAACACTCCGACCTTCAAAATTTCCTTACCTTCGAAAAAGTGACATTAAAATAGTACAAGAACTTGCAAAAATTCTTCTTGGAAAATAAAAGAGAAATCTCATCACTTTGGTATTTGAGGACAAATATATTTTTAATGAGTGTGGCATGTTAGGATCCTCCATCCTAAAATTATTAGATAGTATTATTAAGCATTTAATTATTATATTATTAACTCATAAAGTGAACCATCACATCTCTTCATAACGTGAACCATCACGTCTCTTCCTAACATGAACCATCATGTCTCTTCACCAACATAGCTTTAGGTTAGATATATATTAGGTTGGCCATTCACACAAATCATCCATGAAGAAGAATATATAATTGTTTATTGAATGCATTGGAGGGACCTTCCTACCAGTGAAACAATGATTCTTTATAAAAGTGATTCTTTTAATTTAGATGCTATTTTAATTATTTATTTATTAAATTTGTGCTAGAACCTTCACGGTTCTATAGAAGTCTTGTGAATCATTAAATGGAATAATGGTTTTACCTCTTTTACGATGAGAAGGGAGACTATTGAATGTTTTTGTTCTTAGGGAAGGCGGTCGAGTTTTGCATGTGCTTTTGGGGAATGAATTGAAAGAAACTAGTTTGCATTAAATTTGACATGTGATTGAAGATGGAATTGGATATTGCAATATTGAAATTCACTTCTCGATATGTTTATGAAGAATTTATTACTATTCTTGTGAATCTAAATAGGTGTATTCCCATTAAAATTTAATCATCTAAGTTTTATAATGAAGAAATTGTTATTGTATCTCTTTTTATTGTGAAAACATTCCTCTAATAAACATGTGTTTATTTATTAGATAAATGAGCTCATACTCGCTATCATGTATTTGAAAATATGTGATGACAAAATTTGTATGTTTGATAAATTTTTGGTATATTTTAATCCATTTAGTTTTTACTTTAAAAAAAACCATTTTTAACATTGAATTTATGCTTGGTTGGACCAATATAAAAATTGAACATTGCTATGTGTAAATGGAACTGTATGTTGTATTCCAAAAAAAAATTGTGTTTATGAATTGAAAGCTAAAATATTACTATATCTGGTAGTTATTGTGACAATTGCAAAAGATACCAAAACACAATCAGTGGTGTGAATATATGAATTTTGGAAATAAACACTAGGATTGTATGTTTGGAAAATCTGGTAAACTCTCTTAATTTGTATGGTTTACATGTTCTACCTGGTAAATTCATGCATGCACTATTTGTAAACCTAGGCATCACATGGAATAATGGGAGCCATATCTAATTTTGATAATACAGTGTTTTTTCCCTTGGAATCATGGGATATGGTGCCAGGAGTTCGTAGTAAGGACCAGATGATGACGTTGGAACACTATTGGGCATAGATATGTAAAACTAGATAAGAGAATGGCTAAAGTTATTCTTTGCTGATTTAAAACTCTGTAGTGTGAAAGAAATTAATTCAAGTGGAGTATGTAACACTCAGGTTCTTGCAATACTATTGTATTTATTGGATGACAAACCTACATTAATTAAAATATTTTAATATATATAATTATTATTGAGTAAAGTTCTTTTTATGGTATTTATATGAGTAGAAAAACAATAGTGAGTTGTATTCACTTTGATGCTTGGTCCTTATAAGTGGAAATGTGAAATACTCTTATTTACAATAAATGATTTGGTTTAATTTTATAATAGTTGAAGACAAACAAGCTCTCCTTCCAAAAAGTAAGTGGAAACCTTATCTTGAGTTTAAGACATTCATTGAGGGACTATAGAACAAGTTTAATCCCAAATCTTAGTGACTCAAAAATGCATTGGAAACCTCGCTTGTGTATGGATGTTACTTGGAAGGGATAATTGCCTTGGTCGGTCATATATTTCCAATGGAAAATTAAGCATTACAATTAGTAAATGATGGGAAACTTTTAAGCTTCTCAATTGACCCTTTAATTGGAAATAAGTTATTTAAAACAGAAGCTCAAGCTCGTTGTCTGGTGTTGTAACCCTTTTAATTTATTTTGGATGAAAATATAAAAAATATAGGTAATCAAATTTGACCAATAAACCAATAAAATTTGAAGGTGTGAACAGGTCAATGTTCATGGACATATATGTGTTCATTTATAAAAATAAAATTTGAGCCCTAATAACCCTTGTATTCCTAGGTAGGTGTGTTTTTGGGGTGAAACTTAGAACATATTTATTTCAAAATGAAATACACCCAATATAACTTGTATTAAATAATTACCTCTCTTTTTAGGAGCATTCTATTATTGCGAAAAGCATATTCAATAATTAATATTGTTTATTTTGTAGAAGAAACGAACTACATGAAGAATGTTAAATAGAGCTTATCCTAGTTGGTGAACTAGTGGTATTGGATTAGGGAAGGGGGCGGGGAAAAAATATCAAACAGTCTAAATGAAGGTTCTCTCATGGAATGTGAGAGGCCTAAACGACCCACCAAAACAAAGGATGGTGAAGTCTATAAGGAAGGATTGGAATCCTACTATCATTTTTCTTCAAGAAACCAAAACAGATGTGGCACAATCAGCACTTATAGCTAGAAGGATTTGGAAGCAAGGGGAAGTGGCCTTTCAATAGGTGAGAGGAGCATCTGGGGGCCTCATGATCTTATGGGATCCTATTAAAATAGAAGGAAGTATTATTCAGGAAAATGAAAGAGTCTTAAGCATATTATTTCATGATTTTGATACTAATAAGAATTGGATTATGTCAAATGTTTATGCCCCAACCTCTATCCAAGAGCGGTCTTAACTATGGGATTTTTTGGGGAATTTGAGCCAATATTTTAAAGACATTCCTTGGGTGATTGGGGGAGATTTCAATACCCTCCTTTACCCATCTAATAAGAAGGGAGGATCTGGGTTACCCTCAAGGAGCATGGAGGACTTCAATGAATTCATTAACACAAATGAATTGATGGATGTAAGACTAAAAGGAGCCAAATTTACATGGAGTAACAAGAGGATAGGAAGTTAGATGATTCAAGAAAGGTTGGACAGGTTTTTTTTATCCAAGGAAGCTACAACAATGTTTGGTGATTCAGCGTTACAAGCCCTTCCTAAATGCACTTCAGACCATAATCTTATTCTATGGGAGGTATTTCAGGCTAACTGTTGGAAATTACCATTAGTAAAAGGTTAAAAATTTGATTTTAACTGGGGTAAAGGTAACTTACCTTTTACCTTACCTGGACGGCAGTGGACGGCAGCATTTGGGCGGCAAGAGAATTCCTTCCATCCTTCTTTTCCCCCAATTTCTCCTTTCTCCCTTTCTTTCTCGAATAGGTTATTTACCGCCTATTTAATCTATGTAACCTAAGTTTGAAGGTTAATGCAATAATTCCTTTTTCCGTAATCACTCACCTTTCACATTTGGTATCAGAGCGGCACGATTCCCGAGGCGGTGGGGCCCGTAGTTCGAGGCGGCGGCACGGATCCCGAGGCAGCCCGCAGGAGCCGAGGCGGCACGGATCCCGAGGCGGCCCATAGGAGCAGTTCGACACGCTTTTTGAGGCGTTGGAGGAGCTGGACGAGGCGGCCCGTAGGAGCAGCAGATCCGCATGATTCTCGAGGCACTGTTGACGTGGCGATCTGCTGCACGTGACCCGAGGCACGAGACTGACGTGGCGCGATGCGTGGCGACGTGTGACTGGCATGCGGCCCGAGGTGTGGTGACGTGGCACTGGTGCACGGCCCGAGGAGGGTGACGTGGCGATCCGCAAAGTGTGCGCTGACGTGGCGCTGGCGCGCGGCCCGAGTGGTGACGTGGCAAAAGGAACCTGCGTGTTCGTGACTGCCCGTAGGCAGTCAAAGTACAGTAGGTGTTTAGTTATTTTTAAATAACTAAAACATCGCCCTACGGGCGATGTGGGACAATTAGTCCCAACAATTTTTAAGCTTCGCGCCGAAGCGCGAAGCCAACACTAGCTTCGCGCTCGACGCGGAAGCCAAGGGGCGGGGAGCACGCATTGCTCCCGGATCAGCCCGGTAGCGCAGCGGCTACCCTCAGCCCTGACACCCGCGAGGTCGCAGGATCGACTCTCGGCGGGGTCGATAGATAGTTAAATTTTTTTTAATTAAATTTAAAAAAAAAAAAAACTAATGAATAGTTTAAAAAATATATATAATATTTTTTTTGTGTGTGTAATTTCCTAAGAGGAAATTTCTGTTCATTAGTTTTTCAAAAAAAAAAAATTTCAAAGTTAAATGAAATTTCCTAAGAGGAAATAATTGTAAAGTTTTTTTTATAAAAAACTTAGAAAGTTAATTTTTTTTATTACTATTTCCTAAGAGGAAATCTTTGTAAAAGAAAATTTCTGGGAAATTTTCTTAAATGATAAGATCGGAAGGTTGTTATCATGCCCTCTGCAAGTTGTTACTGAGAACAACTCCTGAAAACTTTGATAGGCACGTGAAAACACTAGGACTTAATACAGTTTTTTCACAGTTGCAAAACGCGGTTATTGCACACCAGAGAAATCCTGATCAAGGATACGAAGCAGATTCAGAAGATAACTCCTTTGGCAGCAAGTTTGAACAATCTGACACAGTTGCAATTGCTCCACAAGGATCAGAATATACTCATTATAGTAATTCAGTTGAAATCCTACAACCTCCTTCTCCTGAAATAATATTGATCAGTGACGATGATGAACAAGTCGCTGACAATTTTGTAATGGCTGAACAAGTTTGAGTTGTTTATGATTTTAAATCAAGCAGGGCTTGATAGTTTGTAAAGTCTTTTTTGCAATAAGACTATAAAAGAGAGGTTTCTTGTTTTAGTAGATAAATGGGATCACATAATAATCTACCAATTCCCGAATTCAGAGGGGATAATTATGAGTACTGGTCCATCAAGATGAGGACATTACTCATCGAAAAAGGACTATGGGATATTATTGAAGACGGTTACATTGCTCCAACAGATTGGACTACCTTAAGTGCAAATGATAAAAAGATCTACAAAGATGCATAGAAAAATAATTCATTTGCCTTATACCATCTTCAATCAGCATTAGATCCAAGTATCTTTTCGAGAATTGCATCTTTCTTAACTGCAACAGATGCATGGAATGCCTTGAAAGAAGGATTCCAAGGAAGTGATAAAGTAAAGCAAGTCAGGCTTCAGACTTTGAAAAGAGATTTTGAAAATCTCAGAATGAAGGAAAATGAAAGAGTTGGAGACTACTGTGTTCGAGTTAAAGCAATAGTTGATATGATGCAAACTTTAGGTGAAGACACAAAAAATGAAACAATTGTGAAGAAAGTGTTGAGAACACTTCTTCCTAAGTGGAATCACATTGCAATCATAATTGAAGAATCCAAAGATCTTTCTACTCTTACATTTGATAGTTTGATTGGATCATTAACATCACATGAAGAGCGACTTCAAGGTGCACCTTCAACAAGCTATGGAGGTGATGACAAAGCCTTCACTTCGAATGAAAGTGCAAGACGAGGACAAGGAAGAGGCCGAGGCAGAGGTCAACAACAAAGAGGCAAGGGCCAAAGCAACTCCTACAGAGGAGGTAATCAAAACAGAGGTGGAAATCAAAACAGAGGAGCCAATCAGAACCAAAGCGGCAATGCAGGCCGTGGAAATCAAGGACGAGGAAGTAACAAGACTAAAACAACTTGTTTCAATTGTGGGAAACAAGGCCACTTCGCTCGGGACTGCTGGTCAAAGTCTACAAAAGATCAAAGCAGTCAATATGGCTCATTCTACGGAGAAGAAGAAGGTCCACCAAACCTTTTTCTCTCTTATGGACAGCCAGATCAAAATCTAAATGATACATGGATTTTGGATACTGGTTGCTCCAACCACATGAGTGGCAAAGAAAATCTCTTTGCTACATTAGATTCAAATTACAAATCTCATGTTAAGTTAGGGGATAATAAATCCTTGCAAGTTGAAGGCATAGGAGCTATGGAAGTTCCAACAAAAGAAGGCCTTAAAAATGTGAATGACATATACTATACTCCACAGCTACAACACAATTTGTTAAGTGTTGGCCAAATGATGGAGAAGCATTACAAATTAGTTTTTGATGAAAGAAAATGTACAATCTTTGATAAAAACAATTGTAACCGGGTCATCACTGAAGTACCTATGACAAAGAATAGGTTGTTCCCTCTAAAATTTGGTGAGCCAGGGGGAGCTCAACTTGCAAACATTGCTATTACAAATCCAAGTGAATTGTGGCACTTGAGATATGGTCACCTCAATTCCGCTAGCTTGAAAATGTTAACATCACAAGCTATGGTGACAGGACTACCAAAAATTCCAGAACATAAAAAGGTATGCGAAGCATGTGCTTTGGGAAAGCACTCCAGAACGAAGTTTCCAAGAGGCCGAGCGTGGAGAGCAAGCTATCCTCTTCAACTAGTACATTCGGACATCTGTGGTCCAATGCAAACAAAGAGCCTTGGAAACAATTCTTATTTTCTAACATTCATAGATGATTATTCTAGAATGTGTTGGCTTTATTTTCGAAACACAAAGATGAAGCATTTGATTGCTTCATAGACTTCAGAAATAATGTAGAAAAGCAAAGTGACTACTATGTCAAATGTCTTCGCAGTGATAAAGGAGGAGAGTACTCCTCAAATGAATTTCTTCATTATTGTAAGCAAAATGGGATAAAAAGGCGGTTCACCATTGCCTACACCCCACAATGAACGGTGTGGGTGAGAGAAAGAACCGCACCCTTGTTGAAATGGCACGAACAATGCTTCGGGCAAAACATCTCACAAACGGCTATTGGGCGGATGCGGTGAGAACTAGTGCATATATTCTAAATAGAAGTCCGACTTCTAGTTTAGATGGTATCACTCCTTATGAAGGATGGTACGGTAAGAAACCAAATGTCAAACATTTTAGAGTATTTGGTTCTTTAGCATATGCACACATTCCTGAGGAGAATAGAAAGAAGCTTGATCCAAAGAGTCAAGCATGTGTTTTTGTAGGGTATTGTGATTCAACCAAAGGGTATAGATTGTACAATCCCACGACACATAAAATCATTATCTCCAGGGATGTAATTTTTGATGAAGGGGGAGAATGGGGTCATAAAAAATTTGTTGATTTTGACTCTAATTCGGACAGTTCTACATTAGTACCTCCCACATTGGTACAACCCAAGAAAAGCAGTGTAAAAAGTCCTCCTCCACAAATTCCACATCAGGAAACTTCATCAAGTACATCAAGTGGTACACCAAGTCCAAGAAGGAATTTGTTGGCACCCCCAAATTCTCCAAAATGATTTCAAAGATCTGTAAGCGCTCCAAGCCCGATGGATATTGATTCAGTTTCTCAAAGGAAAGAGACAAATAGAGGAAAGCGCATACTGCAGAGTCATCCATCTACTCAAATGTTGGATAGGAATTTCCAACAAAGATACACTAGGAGTCAAGCTAGTGAGATGGATGACATTTTGTCAAGACTTGAAAATCTTCAAATGTCAGGGGATGATGAGTCTCATGAACCAAGGGGTGATGTAGTCAATTATGCTTTGTTGGCTACTGCATAGCTAGAACCTTCTAGCTATGAAAAAGCATGCATTGAAAATATATGGCAAGATGCCATGGAAGAGGAAATATCCTCAATTAAAAAGAATGATACTTGGGAGCTTGTGAAGCTTCCCAAGGGAAAAAAATGTGTTGGATGTAAATGGGTCTATAAGACCAAATTCAATGCTGATGGGAGCATTGAAAGGCACAAGGCGAGATTAGTAGCTAAAGGTTTTACTCAGAAATATGGAATAGATTATGAGGAAACCTTTGCTCCGATTGCTCGACAAGAAACAATTAGAAGCTGTTCTTTCCTTGGCAGCCCATAAAGGATGGAAAATTCAACACATGGATGTGAAAAGTGCATTTTTAAATGGATACCTGACAGAAGAGGTGTATGTTCAACAACCTCAAGGTTTCCAAGAACCAGGAAAAGAGAACCTTGTTTATAAATTGAAAAAAGCACTTTATGGCCTCAAGCAAGCACCAAGAGCATGGTACTCACGAATTGATGGCTATTTCAGCAAATATGGTTTCACAAAAAGCAAGAGTGAACCAACATTATACTACCTGGAGTAGATATCCTCATAGTTTGTTTATATGTGGATGATCTAATATTCATGGGTAGTAATGATAAAATGAATATGGAGTTCAAAAACTCCATGATGAATCAGTTTGAGATGAAGGATCTCGGATTAATGAGATACTTTCTAGGAATGGAAGTACATCAATCAAAGAATGGGATCTTCATATGTCAACAAAAATATGCTCATGACATGATCAAGAAATTTGCTATGCAGCAGTGCAAATCAGCTGCAACACCAACTGGACATGGAATCCAGCTAAGCAAAGAAGATGGAGCACCAAAAGTTGACTTGACCAATTACAGAAGCATGGTTGGGAGTTTAATGTTTCTCACCAACACTAGGCAGGATATACAGTATGTTGTTTCTCTTGTATCACGATATATGGCATGCCCATCAGAGCTGCATCTTCAAGCAACCAAACGAATTTTACGATATGTAAAAGGTACATTGGATTTTGGAATCCATTACCACAAGTCTAACTCTGTGAAGTTATTTGGTTATAGTGACGACGATTGGGGCGATAATATAGATGACAAAAAATCTACATCGGGGAACTGTTTTAGTCTAGGTTCATGACTAATAACTTGGAGTTCCAAGAAGCAATCTGTTGTAGCATTATCATCTACTGAAGCTGAGTACATAGCCATTACTCATGCCAGTACTCGGATCCTCCGGTTGAGGAAAATCCTTGAAGAGATTGGCGAAAAACAAATTGGTCCAACCAAAGCTGAATTGTGATAATATTAGTGCCATACGGTTGGCATATAATCCGATCCACCACAAAAGGTCAAAACATTTTGATATGAAGTATCACTTCATAAGAGATATGGTGGAGCAGAGGACGATTGAGCTTCAATATTGTAGCACTTTGGATAATCTAGCGGACATCTTCACCAAAGGCATGGCTAAAGCTCAATTTATAAAGGCGAGAGACTATATAGTTAGTCCTCTCAACTTTAGGGGGGATTTGGAATCCTTTAAAAGGAAAAATTTTTTTTGGGGGGGGACTTTCCCCCCGGGGGGGGCACGTTAGGGGCATTTAGGGCGGCAAGAGAATTCCTTCCATCCTTCTTTTCCCCCAATTTCTCCTTTCTCCCTTTCTTTCTCGAATAGGTTATTTACCGCCTATTTAATCTATGTAACCTAAGTTTGAAGGTTAATGCAATAATTCCTTTTTTCGTAATCACTCACCTTTCACACTAACTCCTTTAAAAAGCCATTCAAATTTTTGTAAATGTGGGTTAAACATCTAGACTTCAAGAAATGAATAGAGGATGTTGAGCAAGGTGCAGCAACAGTATTGTCATTTTTGTCAACACAGTCAGATAGAATCAATTGATGCAGTGGACAGGAATCGATTGGTGCAGTGGAAAGGAGTTAAGAGGTTCTTCAGAGTATGTACAGTGATTATCCAAAAGATCGAAGTGGCCCATATGCCAAAAATCAAAAGAAAATCACAAGGAAGAAAACAGTCATGATATCGCGACATGTTGAGCAAGAAAGAAAAACTATCGTGATATCACGACATGTTGAGAAGCAGGAAAAACTATCGTGATTTCATGACATGTTCGGAGAGAAAGCGCAAGCAAGCAAAATTGTCATGATTTCATGACATGTTCGGAGAGAAAGCGCAAGCAAGCAAAACTATCACGATTTCATGACATGTTTGGAGAGAAAGCACAAGCAAGCAAAACTGTCGTGATTTCATGACATGTTTGGAGTTAAAGCGTAAGCAAGCAAAATTGTCATGATTTTGTGATATGTTCAGAGAGAAAGCGCAAGCAAGCAAAACTATCATGATTTCGTGACATATTGCAAGAGAAATAGTACGGAAGAAAGTGTCACAATTTTGTGACATGTTGGAAGAGAGAATGGCAAGTAGAAAAAGTGTCATGATTTCATGACATATTGCAAGAGAGATAGTACGGAAGAAAAAGTGTCACAATTTCGTGACATGTTGGAAGAGAAAAATGCAAGTAGAAAAAGTGTCGCGATTTCGTGACATGTTGCAATAGAGATTGTACGGAAGAAAAAGTGTCACGATTTCGCGACATATTACAAGAGAGAGAGTCCGAAAGAAAAAGTGTCATGATTTCATGACATATTGTAAGAGAGACTATACGGAAGAAAAAGTGTCACGATTTCATGACATATTGCAAGAGAGATATTCCAAAAGAAAAAGTGTCATGATTTCATGACATGTTGCATTTTCGTGGTCCAAAGCGAAGAGAAAATGCAAGGAAGAAAAAGTGTCGCGATATTGCGACATGTTGCATTTTCACGGTCCGAAGCGAAGAGAAAATGCAACCAGGAAAAAGTGTCGCAATATCGTGACATGTCACATTTTTGCGACTTGAAAAGAGCAGGAAGGCCAAGAAGGAAAAGTGTTGTGATATCGCGACATGTCGCATTTTCACAACTTGAAAAGAGCAGGAAGGCCGAGAAGGAAAAGTGTCACGATATCGTGACATGTCACATTTTCGTGACTTGAAAAGAGTAGGAATGCCGAGAAGGAAAAGTGTCGCGATATCGCAACATATCGCGTTTGCGTGACCCGAAGGTAAGAGAAAGTGCAAAGGAGAAAAAGAGTCGTGATATCGCGACATGTCGCATTTTCGTGACCCGAAGGCAAGAGAAAGAGCAAAGGAGAAAAAGTGTCGCGATATCGCGACATGTCGCATTTTCACGACTAAAGGAGGAGAGAGAAAGTAAGAAGGTAGAAGTGTCGTGATATCACGACAAAAGTAAAAAGGAAGAGTATGGAGGCAAAAGTGTCGCGATATCGTGACATGTGTTTTCATAGGTACAAGCAAACAAAAGAAGCAAGGAGGTGAAAGTGTCATGATATCATGACATGTTGTGTTTTCATGGGTGCAAGAAAACAAAAGAAGCAAGGAGGTGAAAGTGTCACGATATCGCAACATGTGTTTTTGTGAGCTAAGAAGAGAAGCCAGTCGAAAGAATATATGTGATAGTTAACTGAAGTCGGTACGACAATTACAGGTGCAGTTACAGAAGAAGTCGATACGACAGTTACAGATGTAGTTATAGAAGAATTTGGTATGACAGTTACAGGTGCAGTTACAGAGAAAAGTCAAAACTTTGTTATAAAAGGAGGTCTGCATGGAGAATTAGATTGCTAAAAAAGGCTAAAAAGTGCTACAAAAAGAGGGTTGGAAGAGTGTCGTAAGAGAGCGTTAAGCAAAGTCGAGAGAGTCGTAAGAGTGCAGTAAGAAGCATAGAAATAGGTCTATATGAGAGCTATAAAAGTGCATCAAGCAAAGTCGTAAGTGTGTGTGGTGTTTTTGGTGAATAGCAAGAGAGGTTGGGTTAGCAATATATTAGTCAGGGTCTTGTATAAGCGAAGGCATTTTTATGTCAATCTTATAGTTTCAAAATTGTAGTTTGAGTTGGTCCTTGGAATTAGGGGTTGGTGATCCTTTCTATTGGTGTAGATAAATCATGGGTTGGTTCTCCTTTCTGTTGGTGCAGATAAATCATGGGTTGGTGCTCCTTCCAGTGGGTGCTGGTAAATTGATTGTAAAATTGATATTTTGCAAAGACTAGATTTGGACGAGAGTCCAAGCAATCATTTTTGAGGAGTAGCCAAATTGGTGAACCTCATCACATCGTGAGTTGTGGAATGCTCTCTTTTTATACTTGCTTTATCTAATTTTAAGTTTTCATTATTTTGGCATTAAGAGTTGTAGATTTGAATTTAAAATAGCTACACTGATTCAGCCCCCCCTCTCAGTATCATTGTGAGACTATCATTTGGTATCAGAGCCAACTTCCTTTATCAAGTTAAATCATCTAGGGTTGATCTTGGATTAGTGTGCAATGGATGAGAAGAATATATCCTCCTCAAATAAGGCATCTCAGTCAGTTTCAGTTCCTGTGGAAGAGAAAATTGAACTAGAAAAGATAGGAGTGAATTCTGAAGTATGTGATGAAAACCTTAAGGGTGAAGTATATCTAGAAGGTGAGTTGATCGCTGCACTTGAAGAGTTGAATATAGAAAAGAAAAAGAACAAAATATTGTCCAAGAAGTTGGAATAACATGGAGATAAGATTGAAGATCTCTTATTACAAATTCATAAAGCCAAGAAAATAGAAGAAGCCTTGAAGTCACACCTGGATGATAAAGTCGATGTATGTAGCAAACGTGAAGAGGAATCTAACAAAGTTTTTAGTGATCTAAAGCTGCAAGTAGAAGATTCCAAAAGGATTGAAGAAACTCTTAGGTCACAGATCAATGAGAAAGAGATTTTTTGCTACAAACAAGAAGAGGAGATTGTTTTATTGAGGAAACAACTAGAAGAGGCCAATACAAATATCAAATTTGAGAAGAGCATAGAGTTTCTAGATGAAATGATAAGGCAACAAAGAAGCCCCATGTCTAAGCTTGGTCTTCGATGTAAAGTTGAACAACCTTCATCTTCCAAATATGCAGAGAAGAATAAGTTCACTATTGAAGGATCGAAGCAAGAAAAGTTTGAAGCTGAATCTTCAAAAGGAAGAAAATATCAAAGGAGATCTACAGTAAAGCAACCACAACAAAAGAGGTTCTATCACTCTCACTCTATTCATAATAATGCTTTTAATGGCTATTTAGATGCAACCATTATGATCACAAGGCAATTTATTGTGGATTGAATAATATATCAAAGAGTTATGATGATAGAAATACATCTATTTTTTTTGATTGAACACAATATGCAATGTTTTAAATGTAATGGTCATGGGCACATAGCAAGGTTTTATCCAAGAACTTGTGTATCTAATCTAAGGCAAGACAGCAGATTTCATCAAACAAAGAATGAAACACAGATAGGGAATAAATCATGTGCATCAAAGAAAAGAAAATAATCATCCATCAAGGATGCACAAGAGACAACCACCCAAGATAAATGTTCAAGTTCACAAAAATATTCAAAATAGGGATGTAGTTGAAAAAATCAAGCCCAAGTTCAAGAAAGGTTGGAGAAAGAAAGAAGAGAGGAAATCGTGTCTCCTTGGACTGAAGGAGATTACTCCTCTATTGCAATAAGCAGCTCCAGGTCGCACATCCTCAAGGGGAGCAATCTTAAAGTTTTATTTTATTGCTCCTATGTATTTGTGTGGTTATCTGAGGATGAAAGGAAAGTAGTTAGGGAGTTGTCGTATAGTTGTCAAAATGTGTTTCAGTTCATGTAGATGTTTGTGGAGATAGTATCAAACTAATGTGCTTCAACAGAACAACATGGTGAACAACTAGGTTTTTGATGCAGCAGCTGATAGGCGTTATCTAAGATAGAACATGCAGCACAGGTCGACGTGTCATGGAAGCATAAGCTAGCAAGTGCTGGTTTTGAAGCCTGTAACATTCCCAATCTATAGATAACATAGAATTAGTGTTGAGAGTACGTCTCGATTCATCTACCAATATCAAGGGAGGACTATGGTAAAGCTCTTCATGATCATTATGAAAATTACTGCCAACGTGTAGCTAGGAAGGCATGCGTTTCTTAACCAAAAATATAACACATCATTTGGTAATAAGAGAGCTTTAATTTTCTCTAAAGAAGTAGCCATTTTCAAAGAGATGCTAGAGTCAAAGAAAATAGTGGCACTAGAACCTAGTTGGTCAAGATTAACAAGTGGCACATGCAAGGCAGAGACGTTGAGAGAATAGCGCCCAGGTGGTGAAGTGCCAAGGAGGACACCTCAGCAGAATGGTGTGGTTGAAAGAAAGAACAGGACAGTGCAGGAAATGGCATGGACTATGTTGACTAAGAGTAAAATAGCAGATAAATTTTGGAAAGAGGCAGTCCATACTACGGTATACATCCAAAATAGGTGCTTGTTGAGGAAACATGAAAGCAAAACTCCGTATGAGCTGTGGTTCGGTAAAAAGGCAACAACAAGATACTTTAATGTTTTTGGCAGCAAGTGTTACATCAAAAGAACTGAAGATAATCTTGGTAAGTTTGAAGATAGAGCTGATGAAGGTATTTTTCTTGGCTATTCGACAAAAAGCAAAGCCTATACATGCTACAACAAGAGGCTAAAGAAAATTGTGGAGAGTGTCGATGTTAAAGTTGATGAAGGTAGGGAACAAGAAATTAGCTATGAAGAAAACTACCCAATTTATGAAGAGGTTATTGAAGGAGATGAGGAAGAGAAAACAGAAAAGAAACAAAAAATTGACTCAAATGATTTAAGTAGTGTTTCAGAAGAGGAAGAAAATAAGAAATTCAAAACAGGCAGCTGGCAGAAAAATCATCCTAGAGAGCAAATAATTGGAGACCCCACAGTTGATGTTCAGACAAGAAGAAGAGTAGTAAGTAACTACTCTTTATTATCCAACATTGAGCCCAAAAATGTTGTTGAAGCAAACAAAGATGAAAGTTGGATGACGGCAATAAATAAAGAATTAGATCATATTGAGAAAAACAAAACATAGGAGTTAGTACCAAGACCTGCAAATAAAAATATAATCGGTACTAAATGGGTTTTTCAAAACAAATTGAATGAAGATGGATAGATAGTCAGGAATAAAGCAAGATTGGTCTGTAAATGCTATGCACAAGTTGAAGGTATTGAATTTGAAGAAACCTTTGCACCAGTGGCTAGACTTGAGGCAATTAGAATATTTTTGGCTTTAGCAGTTCACAAAAAATTCAAAGTTTATCAAATGGACGTGAAATCAGCATTTTTGAATGGAAAACTTGAAGAAGAGGTCTATATTGAGTAGCCAGATGGCTTCCAACTCGGTGATAATCCCAACTTCATCTGCAAGTTGAATAAAGCACAATATGGCTTGAAACAGGCACCCAGAGCATGGTATGCAAGGCTAGACAACTATCTTACTCAACAAGGGTTCAAAAAGGGTATGGTGGACAGTAATTTGTATGTTAAAACAGAGAATGGCCATCTCATTGCCCTTGTTGTATACGTAGATGATATCATTTTTGGATATAGCAATGATGAGTTGTGTAAATATTTAGCAAATAAGATGTAGAAATAATTTGAAATGTCTATGATTGGTGAACTTGCGTATTTCCTCAGATTGCAAGTTAATCAAAATGAGAAGGGCATATTTATTTCTCAAATTAAATATGTGAAAGAGATGCTAAAAAAATTCACAATGGAGGATTGTAATCATGTTACCACTCCCATGACGACAGGTTGCAAGTTGAGCAAGGATGACAAATCTCCATATGTTGATCAAACCATGTACAGATCTATGATTAGGAGCCTACTGTATTTGACAGCTACCAGACCAGATATCTTGAAAGTAGTTTGCATGGTCGCATGATTTCAGGCTAGTCCCAAGGAGACTCATGTGACAGACCATGAAGAGGATTCTTCGATATCTGAAGGGTACTATGGAGTATGGGTTATGGTATCCGAAAGGTAAGGATTTCACCTTTATTGCATATTCAGATGCATATTGGGCAGGATGTGTCGATGACAAAAAGAGTACCAATGGAGGTGCATTCTATATTGGAGACAGATTGGTCGCATGGCACAGTAAGAAACAAGAGTCAGTCTCCTTATCCACAGCAGAGGAAGAATATATTGCAACATCCACGTGTTGTAGGCAGGTTTTATGGATGAAACAAACCCTGAAAGATCTTGGCATTAACTTCAATGAGCTAATTTTAGTTAAGTGTGTAACACCAGTGCCATTAACATCTCAAAGAATCCAGTTATACATTCCCACACAAAACATATTGCTATCCGATATCACTTTCTGAAGGAGAAAGTTGCAGAAGGTGAGGTTAAGTTGGATTTTGTCCCAACTACAGAGCAAGTAGCGGATATCTTCACAAAACAGCTTCCCAAAGAAATTTTTGAGTACCTTTGCAATAAGTTGGGAGTGGTCAAGCTTCCCATGCATTGACTAGCAATCGAGACCACATTCTCAGGGGGAGCATTTATATATTTGATTATCTTTTTGCTCATGTTTGTAATTTTTGCTAACTGTAATAATTTGTGCCTGAGAATGTTGTGCATGGACTCAAGGGGAGTCTGCAGTAGCCCTTTGGTATTATTGTCAAAGGGGGAGAAGAATTACAGGAAATTGCACGTGTGTTGCCAATAATTCCAAAGGCGGAGATTGTTGAGCAAGGTGCAACAACAGTATTGTCATTGTTGTCAACATAGTCAAATGAAATCGATTGATGTAGTGGACAGGAATCGATTGATGCAATGGATAGGAGTTAAGAGGTTCTTTAGAGTATGTACAGTGATTATCCAAAAGATCAAAGTGGCCCATATGCTAAAAATCAAAATAAAATCACAAGGAAGAAAATTATCACGATATCGTGACATGTTGAGCAAGAAAGAAAAACTATCGCGATATCATGACATGTTGAGAAGCAGGAAGAACTGTCATGATTTTGTGACATGTTCAGAGAGAAAGCGCAAGCAAGAAAAACTATCATGATTTCATGAAATTTTCGGAGAGAAAGCGTAAGCAAGCAAAACTGTCACGATTTTGTGACATGTTTAGAGAGAAAGCGCAACCAAGAAAAACTATCATGATTTCGTGACATGTTCGGAGAGAAAGCGCAAGCAAACAAAACTGTCATGATTTTGTGACATATTGCAAGAGAAATTGTACGGATGAAAAAGTGTCACGATTTTACGACATGTTGGAAGAGAGAATGGAAAGTAGAAAAAGTGTCACGATTTCGTGACATATTCCATGAGAGATAGTATGGAAGAAAAATTTTCGTGATTTCGTGACATGTTGGAAGAGAAAAAGGCAAGTAGAAAAAATGTCACGATTTCATGACATATTGCAAGAGAGATTGTACAAAAGAAAAAGTGTCGCGATTTCATGACATATTGCAAGAGAGAGATTCTGAAAGAAAAAGTGTCACGATTTCATGACATATTGCAAGAGATACTGTATGGAAGAAAAAGTGTCACGATTTTGTGACATATTGCAAGAGAAATATTTTGAAAGAAAAAGTGTTGTGATTTCGTGACATGTTGCATTTTCGTGGTCTGAAGCGAAGAGAAAATACAAGGAAGAAAAAGTGTCGCGATATAGCGACATGTTGCATTTTCACGGTCTGAAGCGAAGAGAAAATGCAACCAGGAAAAAGTGTCGTGATATCACGACATGTCACATTTTCATGACTTGAAAAGAGCAGGAAGGCCGAGAAGGAAAAGTGTCGCGATATCACGATATGTCACATTTTTGTGACTTGAAAAGTGCAGGAAGGCCGAGAAGGAAAAGTGTCACGATATCGTGACATGTCGCATTTTTGCAACTTGAAAATAGCAGGAAGGCCGAGAAGGAAAAGTGTCGTGATATCGTGACATGTCGCGTTTTCACGACCCGAAGGTAAGAGAAAGTGCAAAGGAGAAAAAGTGTCGCGATATCGCGACATGTCATTTTTTCATGACCCGAAGGCAAGAGAAAGAGCAAAGGAGAAAAATTATCATGATATCGCGACATGTCGCATTTGCACGAATAAAGGATGATAGAAAAAGTAAGAAGGCAGAAGTGTCGCGATATCGCGAAAAAAGTAAAAAGGAAGAGTACGAAGGTGAAAGTGTCACAATATCATGAAATGTGTTTTTGTGGGTACAAGCAAACAGAAGAAGCAAGGAGGAAAAAGTGTCGTGATATCACGACATGTGTTTTCATGGGTGCAAGAAAACAAAAGAAGCAAGGAGGCGAAAGTGTCACGATATCACAACATGTTGTGTTTTTGTGAGCTAAGAAGAGAACCCAATCGAAAGAAGATATGTGATAGTTAACTGAATTCGGTACGAAATTTACAGGTGCAGTTATAGAAGAAGTCAATATGACAGTTACAGATGCAGTTACAAAAGAATTTAGTACGACAGTTACAGGTGCAGTTACAGAGAAAAGTCAAAACTTTGTTATAAAAGGAAGTCTGCGTGGAGAATTAGATTGCTGAAAAAAGGCTAAAAAGTGCTACGAAAAGAGGGTTGGAAGAGTGTCATAAGAGAGCATTAAGAAGAGTCGAGAGTGCCGTAAGAGTGCAATAAGAAACGTAGTAAGAGGGCTGTAAGAGAGCTATAAAAGTGCAGCAAGTAGAGCAGTAAGTGTGTGTGGTGTTTTTGGTGAATAGTGAGAGAGGTTGGGTTAGCAATAGACCAGTCAGGGTCTTGTATAAGCGAAGGCATTTTTATGTCAATCTTGTAGTTTCAAAATTGTAGTTTGAGTTGGTGCTTGGAATCAGGGGTTGGTGCTCCTTTCTCTTGGTGCAGATAAATTAGGGTTGGTGCTCCTTTCTGTTGGTGCATATAAATCAGCGGTTGGTGCTCCTTCCAGTGGGTGCTGGTAAATTGATTATAAAATTGGTATTTTGCAAAGACTATATTTGGACGGGATTCCAAGCAGTCATTTTTGAGGAGTAGCCAAATTGGTGAACCTCGTTACATCGTGTGTTGTGGAATGCTCTCTTGTTATACTTGCTTTATCTAATTTCAAGTTTTCATTGTTTCGGCATTAAGGGTTGTAGATTTGAATTTAAAATAGCTACACTGATTCACCCCCCCTCTTAGTGTCATTGTGATACTATCATAGGAATGGTGGTAGTAGCCTATCAAGGATGTGCTTCCTTCAAACTATCTCAAAAACTTAAGATGGTGAAAAACAACCTTAGAATATGGAATAAAGAATTCTTTGGAAATATTTTTTAGAATAAGAGAGCAGTGGGGGAAAAACTAAAAATAATAGAAATAAAAATCCAAAATGGAACCTAAGATGAGGTGACAAGGACTGAAGAGAAGGAAACCCTTTGTGATTTTTATAATATTTTAGCTTGTGTAGAGATGTATTGGAGGCAGAAATCAAGGGCATTATGGCTAAAGGAAGGGGGCTCTAATTCAAAAATTTTCCATGTTACCACATTGAGCAATAGAAGCAACAATAATATTAGAAATTTAACTAAGGTAGATGGATCCTCAACTCAAAACATTCAGGAGATTAGGGACGAGGCTATTAATTTTTTTAGTTCATTATTCGGTGAAGAACGAGCCTGTAATGCCCAAGCAAAGGACTCTCTCCTTCAATTCATGCCACAACTCATTGATGAAATGATTAACGAGTCTCTTATAGTAGATTTTTTAGATGAAGAGATCAAGGAGGATTTTTTTAACATGGATCCTGACAAAGCTCCTGGGCCGGAAGGGTTTTCACCATGGATTTTCCAAGTTTGTTGGGATATTGTTGGAGCAGAAGTTATTGTTGCAATGAAGGAGTTCCAATGTTCAAATCATATTCCAAGGGGTTTCAATTCTACTTTCATTGCTTTTATCCCTAAAGGCCCTAACCCCAATACTATGGCTAACTTTAGGCCAGTTAGCCTGTGTAATATATCCTATAAAATTATGTCCAAAGTTTTAGCCAACCCTTTGAAGAAAGTTCTACTGGTTATCATTGATAGAAGTCAAGGAAATTTTTTACAAGGAAGATCAATCTTAGATGGAGTTATTACTGTTCATGAGTCTCTTCATACAATCGCTCAGACCAAAAAAGTAGTCATGGATTTAAATTTAGACATGAACAAAGCTTATGACAGGATAAATTGGGAATTCCTAGAGGCAGTTTTATTAAAATTTGGCTTCAACATGAAATGGGTCAAGTTAATAAGAGAGTATATTTCTACACCTTGTTTTTCAATTTTGGTTAATGGGTCTACTGCAGGTTTTTACAAAGTAAATGTTTTCTAATACAAGGAGATCCCATAAGTCCTATGCTATTCATCATTGTAGCTGAGGCATTGGGAAGAACCATTAAGGCAGCAGCGGTGGATGTACTCATTTTAGGTATCAAGGCCACATTGCTAACTACCTCGATGACACATCAACAATTTTTTGATGATACATTGCTACTGACTTTGGCTTCTGTGGTTGAGGTAAGAAGGATTAAAAATATTCTCATAATGTATGAAGAAGCGGTTGGACAAAAAGTGAATTTTTATAAGAGCAAACTTCATTTCATCAATACCCCCATTCCTAGGCAAAACAGCATAGCAAGGATCATGGAATGTCATATTGCATCCCTTCCCACCTCTTATTTAGGTCTTCCCCTATTTATGAGGAAACCCGAAGGATCAATGTGGAACATAGTTCTAGAGAGGATCCAAAAAAAGATAGCAGGTTGGAAAGGACACTTGTTATCTCAAGCAGGAAAAGCAATTTTAACTATGGATTCTCTTCAAAGTATACCCGTTTACTTCCTATCAGTCTTTAGAGCTCCCAACAAGGTGTATCACAAAATTGAGCAGCTTCAAAAAAAATTTCTCTGGTCAGGGATTGAGGATAAGAAAAGGATCAATTTAGTAGGTTGGAACAAGGTTTGCAAAACTAAAGCTGATGGGGGGTTAGGATTTAGGAGAGTTGCTCATCTCAATATAGTTATGTTAGCTAAACAAATATGGTGGTTATTGACTAAGGTCGATAATTAATGGACTACCATAGTTAGGAGGAAATACCTCCAAGGTGTGAACTTACTTAATGACAACTTAGCAAGCAGGGGGTCTACTTTTTGGAAGGCAATCCTCACGAGAAAGGATCTTGTCAAGAAAGGTATTAGATGGATTCTAGAAAATGGGCAAACAATAGACTTTTGTAAGGATCGGTGGGTGAGAGCTGAGGAGTTATCCCAGAATCCTTGTTTGGCTAGGATTCAAGAGCATATGGAGCAACATATTGGGAAGAAGGTTGCAAATTATATGTAGCAGGATATAAATATCAATAGGTGGAAACACATCAGAGTACAGGGTTTTGAAGCGGAGTCTGAAGAGCTTTATAACATTTTAACTCAACAAATTATTCCCTCTGGAGAGGATGAAGATCACATTCTTTGGGATGAGACTGAAAGTGGTGACTTCACAGTTAAGTCTGCCTATAATTTTATTCTCAAAGTGGAAGGTCAACAATTTCAATCGAGTTTGGTTTGGATCAAAGGCTTAGTTCCTAAAATATCCTTTTTTTATGGCTGGTGATTCAAGGAAAAATCCTCACTATGGACAATATGTTATCCAAAGGTATGGTTATTGCTAACTATTGCTACATGTGCAGGGCAGTATGGGAGACTACCCAACACTTGTTTCTGGAGTGTCCGGTAGTGGAGTCCATCCTGGATGAACTTTTCCAAGCCTTTAGGATCTCATGGATTAAGCCTACTCTTATATCCGAAGTGTTCCATCAATGGCCTCAAACCTTTGTTAGCCTAAAACTTAAGTACCTATGGAAAATATATTGGCATCATTTTCTCTGGCAGATTTTTCTAGAAAGGAACCATAGAGACTTTAAGGATACCATTCACAACCCAAAAACCAACCTCAACAGGATTATTGTATTTGCGAAAGAAAACCTTAGCACCTTAGTTGATGAGAACCACTCAATTCTTCCCAAAGGAAAATAATATCTCGAGCCTTAGGTATTGAGTACAAACCTTCCATTCCTTTGCCCAATCCCAAAAATGGGATTTTTTGGGAGCCACCCCCCAGGGTTGGTTTAAACTAAATTTTGATGGTGCAGCCAAGGAGAACCCGGGAAGAGCTGGAACTAGAGGAATAATCAGGTATCATCAAGGAAATCTAGTCAAGGCCTTCACTGAACCATTGGGAATCATAACTAATAACGAAGCAGAAGCTAGAGCCCTTTGGAGAGGGTTGCAAGTATCCCAAACAACTCAAGGCAACTTGATAATTGAAGGTTATCCTATGAACATCATTAACCTATTAACCAATGGCAAAAAACCTCCATGATTGAGGGAGTCATCCATGAAGTGAGGATCCTATTTGTAGCAAGACAGAACAGGAGGGCTCGTCACGTGTACCGTGAGGCCAACAAATTAGCTGAAAAGTTAGCCAACATAGGTGTTGATGTTGGTATTTTGGTGACATGGACACAAGGCATGCCATGTGAAGTGGAAAACATTATTAGTCATGAAAAGAAACCTACCCGTTAAGGAGAAAGATGAATGGGTGTTCTTTCCCCATGGAGCTGGTAATAACTATGGGGTTTCCCTCTAAATCATACCAAATTGGAAATGAAGGTAATAGGGTGTAAGCCTTGGAAGATTCCGACAAAGAATAGGAAATGGGCAAGAAACAAGTTTCACAAGTGCAAAGTTCCAAACTTCAATTCTTGTCAATGTAAGTAATGTTTACAGTTATGTTTAGGTATGGGCGTGCTTTGTTAGTAAGGTGTTGTAGGGGATTAAACACAATTTCTGGTAAGAAAGTTTCAAGGATGACTAGGATCTACAATCTCAGCAGAAGGCTGGATATTGTAATAGGTTTTGGGTTAACCTGCAAAACTTAGTAATTAATGAAGACTTTTATTTACCAAAAAAAAACTAGTGGTGTTGGGTTTATATTTAATTACATATTTTACTAACAATAATATATATGCATTATATAATTGATTTATTGTTCCTTATGCTTAATGGAGTAAATCAAGATCTAATTATATTTGTTCAGAATTGAATTAATGAGAAGAGTTGTTTTGAAAGTAAGCTTATTAATATTGGGTTGATAAATATACCTTATTTATATTAGATTATAGAAAACCTTAGAAAAACTAATTTAAAATTTGAACTTTTATTTTGGGAAAGGAGGTTTATAGGATTAGTTAAACTATTCATTCAAAACCTCAAACTCTAGATCAACTCAGGATGAGATGAAAATAGAACTATTCATCGAGAAGGATGAATGAATAAACCAAACACCATGAAGAGGAAAGGTTAAAATATTCCTCATGAAGGTCAATTAAACATAAACACCCAATGTTGTTGAGGTGCAGGTATGCACACAATGATTTTTGAGGTAACTGTAGTCTAATGAAATTGGTCTGGATAAGTGACTAGGTCTGAACTTATAAAGAGAAGTGATATGGGATGCTACCCCTACGTTTCTACTTGGATAGTACTATGATAAATCTCATGCTCATTTGACTTATCTAGATTAGCCACGGTGTTTTATATGTGATAAATAATCATGATTCATAATGGATATGAGTGATCAAGTTCAAGGTTAGAGTATGGATATAGCTCTTGCTAACTCTTGGTAGGGGATAATCAGCTAGATACAAGGCATGTGTGTGCTAATATCTTACCTAAAAAAAAATGAATAAGTCGACCAGTTAGGCCATGGAATCACAAACGTTGAACACATCGATAAGTTAGTGGGTTCAGAATGAGCCGACCAGATAGGTCATGGGTTCATACATGCTAAGATATGGGAAAAGAAAGTATCATCCTTTAGGTTTTATGGACCCTAAAGGATAACCCCAACCATGGATCTACACTCATGGCCAAAATAAGAGGAACTATACTGAGAATAATAGATCCACAAAAGGGCACCTTCTACAGAATTTAGCCAATCTCATTGACTTGGGTGGCTACTACAATAGTTTTGAAAAACAAAAATGGTTGGATATACATATATTGATTAAAACATAATTTTATTGATTCATTGGGTGAAACATAACTTCTATGAACTTGAGGAACTTTCTATGAACATGAAATCACTCTTGGGGTTAAACTATAAACAAAAAAAATACCCTATAAAATGGCTTGGCATATTTTGTGGTACAACCATGTGGGTAGACTTGGGTTTGTTCAACATTTTGAGCTCATTTAGTTGTCACTGATGTCAAGGTGAAAAGTTGTCATTAAAGTTTTTTTTATTTAAAGCCATGGTGGCAGCATAATTTTCATCAAATCAGTGGAGTACGATTTAAAGGTTTAAATTTTATCCCAAGGAAGGCTTTAATTTTTATTAAAGTCAGGTTTATAAATATAATTTATAAAATTTATATTCTATTAGAATTTAAATAATTTATAAATTATAAAATGTTTTAAATAAAGTGCCGACGTCATAAAAATAAGTGGGAGCACCGATGTCCATGGTAAAAGGGGAAATCATGTATAAATACCATGCCCAAGAATATAAAACCTTACCTTATTCGATTAATGTTAATGGGACCAAGAGAAAAATAATTTATGCGATCATAAAGGAAGAAGGCAAAATTGTGTTGTATTTTAGCACTAGGGAAAGGATGAAAAGGGAGGAGAAGGCCTCACTCCTATTGGACATGATGTTCCATTTGCAGTGCGTGTTTCATGTGAGCGTTGGGAGTGGAAGTACCCATGATCAATTCATATGGAGGTTAGTTTACGTGTTCGTCTTGAGAACCAAGGAGAAATCCTTTAGGCACACACTCATTTTGAACACTAGGCTTGGAATAAATAGCATGAGGTTCTCTTAGTGTTTCAAATGTGCGTCTAGTGCATGCGGTGGTCAAGCCTGCGGCTAGAGCATTCACGGAAGCATAGATTATGGGTTCGAATCCCACTAGTGGTAATGGTATTTTTAATTAAAACTTTATTTACCTAATGTTTTCTATAAAGCATTATTTGGAGTTATAAGGGTTTATGAGAGGTTGTTTGATTGATAATTGATTTATGTTATTTGTATTTATAAGGGTTTTTTTGAAAGGTTTATTGATTTATAATTGATTTATGTTATTTCAAGTTATAAGGGTTTATGAAAGGTTGTTTTATTGATAATTGATTTGTATTATTGGAGTTATAAGGAAAGTGGATTTGATTTTTTCCAAAGTTATTTTTGTCATTAAATCTGATTAAAGAGATGGATGATGAATATTTTTTAATTGTGAGATGATAAGGTGTTATTGGATAAATATTTTATGTATGTTGATAGTTGTTTTTAAAGGTGGAGTAATAAGGTGTAATTGAGTTTTTGCATTACATTGTGAGAAATATTTATCTTCTAACCTCTTTGAGTTTTGCATAGAAGTGTTTGTAGTTGTGGCAGATTTATGAGATCCCTTCATCATCAAGAAAAAGGTATGAGTACATTCTTCCATAGTTGAGTTGATTGATTAGTTTTATAAAAAATAAGTTTGGAGTGAAAGGGACTTGATTAGGGTTTCCTATTGAGTGTTTTGAGTTAATGCTTCAAGGTTTTATGGAATAAGATATTTTTTGATAAGCATTGTTGTTGAAGCCTTTGGTTGTATGAAGAACTTGAGTTAGGGTTTGAGTATCATTGTTATGTGAAGATTGTTTTATAAGCATTGCCATTTAAGTGAGTTGTTGAGAAAATAAATTGAACTAGGATTTGCAAAGATCATGAGTGTCATTGTTATGTGAGATTTGTTGTTGAGCATTGTTGAAAATATTTTGAGTTGGTGTTTATATTCTTGGACTAGGGTTTTTGAGAAAGGGGTGTTTCATTGAGTGATATGTTGAGTATATTTTGTTGATCCTAGTCAAGTGGATGTGTGAAGTGATTGTTCAAGTTCCACAAAACAAACTATTCTATATTTTGAATTGAGTTGTGAAAGTAAGTGAGTATTGTGATAAGTGTAGAACATATTGAGTTTCTAACAATTCTCTTTATGTTTCTATAATATTGGATAACTTTTGTGTGGAATTTTTGAGCATATTTGAGCAAGTTCAGTGTGGATTTGTTGAGAAGATTGGACAAGTTCCATGTGGACTTGTTGAGCATATTTGAGAAAGTTTTGTGTAGACTTGTTGAGTACATTTGAGCAAGTTCTACATGGACTTATTGAGAAGATTTGAGCAAGTTATATGTGGACTTGTTGAGTATATTTGAGGATAGTTTTGTACCAGACAAGAGATATATATTGATCAAATTTGAGGACAGATTTTTGTGAATATTTGAGGACAGGTTTATACCAGATGAGAGATAGATATTGAGCAAATTTATGCTAGACCAAAGGACTATGTTTAGTGTATATTTGAGACAAAGTTTTGGAGGTGACAGAGTAGAGCGAACACTAGTCTGTAGTGGATAAAGATCCATTAGCCAAGGTAGTGATGACATACTTTTGAGTGGGGATAATATTCTTTAGTGGAGAGAGATACACAAGCCAGTGTAGTGGAGGTAGTAGTCTTTTAGAGGAGCACCAACCAGAGCAGAGGAGAAGAAGTTCTCCTATGGATAGAGTTCTACAAACTTGATTTAGGGGGTCAACATCTTCTTTAGACATAGGTCCATAAACATTATAGGGAAAAGATTCCCAAGAGAATTTATTTCATAAAAATTTATAAGGAATATTTTTTTCGTGGAGGTAGCCATCATTGGGTGAATCACACAAAAATCATCTCTCATGTGTGTGATGCTTTTGTGTGATTTTTACTGCTTTAATATTGCTTATGATATTATTTGGATTAAAAAGAAATATTTTTTATTGTATATTGTTCACCCCCCTCTCAATATAAGCACATGTTCTTCAATTGGTATCAAAGTGGATCCCTCCGTGAAAAGACTAATAGCTTGGAGTAGGATCCATCAATAGCACACATGACCTCATAAAATGAAGAAGATACTATGTTTGAAATAAAATAATAATTCTTTGTTGCTCTTAGAAAATTGGAAATACTTAGATAGAATAATTCAAACTCAAAGGAATAAGTTCAAAACGATGAAGAAGAAATAATGGAACTTATACAAAATATCACAGAACTCAAGATTAGGGTGGAAGAAGGAAAGAAAATTGAGCAAGACATGACAGATCTATTGAGAGCCAAAGATACATAATGTGAAATATTGAAATAAGAAATTATCCACCTAAGGAATGAAGTTGAAAGGACCAAGGTACTACAAGATGCAGAATATGAGAAACAAAGAGAGAAATCAAGTATTCAAAAAGTAGAAACCTCAAACAAGGATAATCAAGAAAATTGTATAAGAAAGAAAGAAAGCAAAGGGGAAACCTGGATAAGAGTTAATCACAAGAGTAATATTACTTCACCACAATATTAAAGACATTGAAACAGGTTACATACTTTCTTCCATGGTCATTTCTTTTCTTGTAATAGATATGGTCATAGAGATGTACACTGTATTCATCATGCAAGAAACAATGTCAATAGAAATTTCAATTCCTTTGCAGCTCTTATGGATGATGATATTATATGTTAAAAATACAATAATTTTGGTCACAAGGCTAGATGATGTAAAATTATGATTCCTAAGTCTAGAAAAATAATTTCAAAAACTACGAAATATGAAAGGGAAAATGTTAAGGCTAGATCAATGTTAGTTCAAATAGCCCTTCATTTTTAGGATAAATAAGAACAATGGTATCTTGATAGTGGTTTCTCTAGTCACATGACAGGAGATAAATACAAATTCATTTTACTAAAAGAAACAAATAGAGGATCAATAAGTTTTGGTGATAATGGATTAACAAAAATTGGTGGAAGAGGAACTCTAAGTTTAGATGATGGGAAAACAAAAATAGAAAATGTAGTGTATGTTAAAGAATTAAAACACAATCTATTGAGGATAAGTCAACTTTGTGATCAAGGGTACATGGTTACTTTCCATCCAGATAGATGTGAGATAAGAAAATAAAAAACTAGAAAAATCATTGACAATGCAATAAGAACCCCAAACAACTTATACATGCTCCATGAGATCAAAGGGTAAAATTACTTTCTATCACAAGGATATGAGAGTTGGTTATGGAATAGAATTTTGATTCACTTGAATTTTGATAACATAGTCAACATAAGAAATAAATAGATGGTCAAAACCTAAAAACAAGAAGACCTCGAAACATAATTTGTGCACCCTGTCAACATGGAAAGCAAACTAGGACAACCTTTAAGTCAAAAAGATATGTCATTTGAGTCGTTGAGCCTAATACATACTGATATATGTGGTCCTACTAGAACACAAATCATTCAGGGTGAGATCTACTTTATACTATTCATATATGTTTGGATGGCCTTCCTAAAAGAGAAGTTAGAGGCCTTTGAAAAATTCAAAGCATTTAAGTAATTGGTTGAAAATAAAACTGGCAAAAGGATTGAGTTTATGAGATCTTATAGAGGAGGATAATTTACTTCAAATGAATTTGTAGAGTTTTTTGAACAACATGGGATCAAGAGAGAGTACTCAGCAGCAATAATTCCTCAAAAAAATGGGGAAGTTGAAAGGAAAAATAGGACTGTTGAAAACATGGCTAGAGCTATGTTAAATTTTTTTTGATTGGTTGAAAGGGTGTTGAAAGGTCCTTGAACCTTGAACAAGGGGAATTACATGAATTCTAGATCAACTGAGGTGGTCCAAGAAGAGAAAATTAAAGAGCGAGCAAACCTCCACACAAGGAAAAGAGTCGCAAAATCGTGCCAAGAAGGAAGACCGCTGACGAGGAGAAAAAGTTGCATGAAATTGTGACAAAATGGAAGCTTGCCACCGAGGAGGAAAAGTTGCGTGATATCATGAAAAAAATTAAGTCCCTCTTCGAGGAGAAAAAGTTTCATGAAATCGTGACAAATTGGAAGTCTGCCGCCGAGGAGAAAAAGTTGCGCAAAATTGCGACAAAAAGGAAGACCGCCACTGAGGAGAAAAAGTTGCGCGATATCACAACAAAAAAGGAAGTCTGCCACCGAGGAAAAAAAGTTGCACGAAATCATGACAAAAAGGAAGTCCACTGCCGAGGAAAAAAAGTTGCGAGAAATCGCGAAGAAAAGGAAGTCCGCCGTCGAGGGGAAAAAGTTGCGCGATATCGCAACAAAATGGAAGACCGTCGCCGAGGAGAAAAAGTTACGCAAAATCATGACAAAATGGAAGACGACCACCGATGAGAAATAGTTGCACGATATCATGACATAATGGAAGTCCACCGGCGAGGAGAAAAAGTTACGCGATATCGCGCAAAAATGGAAGACCGTCGTCGAGGAGAAAAAGTTGCGTGATATCGCGACAAAGAGGAAGTCCGCCATCGAGGAGAAAAACTTGCACGATATCATGACAAAGTGGAAGTCCACCGCCGAGGAGAGAAACTTGCGTGATATCGCGACAACATGAAAGACCGTCGTCGAGGAGAAAAACTTGCGCGATATCGCGACAAAGTGGAAGACCGTCGTCGAGGAGAAAAAGTTGCGCGATATCGCAACAAAGTGGAAGTCCGCCACTGAGGATAAAAACTTGCGTGATATCACAACAAAGTGGAAGACCGCCGTCGAGGAGAAAAACCTGCACGATATCACGACAACATGAAATACCGTCGTCGAGGAGAAAAACTTGCACGATATCGTGACAAAGTGGAGGTCTGCCATCAAGGAGAAAAACTTGCACGATATCACAACAGCATGAAAGACTACCATCGAGGAGAGAAAAAAGTCATGAGACTATGACAAGTTGCCAAAACACAGCGGAAGGGGAGAGGAAGGAAGAAAGGATGTGAAGACTCAACCAGATCTGAGAGAAAACAAACCTGGTGCCTAGTTAACCACTCACATTGTGTAGACATTGGAAATTGTAGAAGTGTCCCTTAGGTCAATGGTAAAGGAGTCTCTCCAAACATGAATGTCAGTTTCTTCAACTCCCTTGTTAGAAAGCCAGTCTGTAGCTTTGTTTCCTTCCCGATACTGATGCTTAATGATTAATTTTGGTTAAATGCCAATTAGTGCTTTGCATTCTTGGAAGATCGAAACCAGGGCCCAAGGAGGAAAAGAGGTCCCATTGAGCCAGTTGATGCAGAGCATTGATTCTCCTTCTATGATAAGTTTATTGATGGTCAAGCCTTGCAATAGAATCAAGCTTTGGAGCAAGGCCCGAGCCTCAGCCATATTGTTAGATTGAATTCCCAGGTTCTGAGCAAAGGCCAAAATTATTTCTCCTCTATGATTTTTGAGAATTCCTCCTCCACCAGCCGCTCCTGGGTTGCCTTTGGTCGTGCCATCGAAATTAAGCTTGTGCCACCCAGTAGGAGGTAAGACCCACTTGATAACAGACCTATCAATAGAAGTGCGGGGTGTAGCAGATAAATTGGACAGATTGAAAAGTTTTGAAAGGTCCGATTCGAGGCCAGGGGGGGTTTGGAAGATGAGACAAGAGAGGCATTCTCCGCAGCAAGGGCCAAGATTTTGGCCACAACAATCTTCCTATCAGTGGCAAGGTTTTTGAAAATTCTGGCATTTCTCTCAAGCCAAATCTGCCATAGGAAAATGTGAAGGCAAGCTTGCCACATGAATTTGAGTTGACTGCTCTTGAAAGGCCGAGGCCATTGTTGAAAAAGGAATGGAATGGAATGAGGGAAGGCTACGAAGATGGTGAAGGTGTTGAGAACTTGTTTGACACAACAACATAGAAGGGACATTCCAAAAAAACATGCGAAGCTGACTCACAGGCGTTTTTGCATAGAATGCACTAATTGGGAATGAGTAACCCTCTGATTATCAAGTTGTCAGTGGTAAGGATTCTATTTTGGATGGCCAACCAGCAGAAGAATTTGACCTTGGGAATGATCTTGGGGACCCAGGCCTGATTAGAAAGGTCCCAACCATCACTGGGAGCTTCTTGGCTATAGTAGGCAGATTTAACAATGAAATTCCCTGAATCTTCAAGGTTCCAAACCATGGAGTCATCTTTGAGAGAGCTGGGGATAATGCAGGTTCTTAACAAGTTTTGTAACTGCCTGAGCACCTCTGATATATGCCTAGTCCTATGAAGAGCTAGGTGTTTCCATTCAGGTCTTGGAAGGCCTGAGTTAATAAAATGGCACACCTTATCTCCAACGGTAGCTTCGGTAACCATCTTGAGCACTGCAAGATGAGGATATTGGCTGAGAGGTTTGTCGTAGATCCACGGGTCATCCCAGAATTGAATGGTCATTCCATTTCCAAGACACCACCTTAAGGCTTCCATGATGATCTTCCTTGTTTTGGTGACACCATTCCAGAAATGAGATCCACTAGGAAGATTGTGCTCTCCAAGAAAGGGAACCTGATGGAGGTACTTAGCTTTGATGATGTCAATCCAAGTGACATTTTCATTGATGGTGAGTCTTCAGGACTGCTTGGCAATGAGGGCCATGTTCATCCGCTTGATGTCCTTGAACCCGAGTCCTCCATCCTTTTTCTTGGAACAAACCTTATCCCAAGCAACAAGGGAAAATTTGTTCTTGTTTTCATTTCCCGCCCAAAGGAATTTGCGTTGAATTTGCTCAATTCTTTGGCAGATGGAAGCTGGGGCTTTGAAGATAGATAAGAAAAAAATAGGAATACTTTGCAGGCAAGCCTGGACTAGAGTGGCTTTGGCTGCCTGACTAAGCAAAGAGCTTTTCCAACCTGCAAGTTTCTTGTTGAGGCGATCTAAAACAGGTTTCCACATAGCCAAGACCGATTTGCCATGGAAAAGCGGTAATCCAAGATAAGTAGTTGGAAGGCTCCCAATGATACATCCAAGGATCTCAACAATCTTATTTTGCCTGTGTATGGGAGTATTAAGAAAGTATAGCTTGCTTTTGCGATAATTGACTTTCTGGCCAGTCGCCTCTTCATAAGAATCAAGGATGTTCTTAATAATTTTTGCTTCGGGGACAAAAGCATGAGAGGATAGAATAGTATCATCCACAAACTGTTGATGGGAAATGGCATTGGTTGTTGAGGCTGGTTTGATCCCGAAGACAAGTACACTATTGCAAGCAGCAGTAAGGGTTCTTCCAAGGATTTCGACCAGAATGATGAAGAGAAATGGTGACAAAGGGTCCCCTTGACGGATGCCTTTGAAACTTTGAAAGAAGCCAGCAGGTGAACCATTGATAAGAACAAAGAACCAAGCAGTAGAGATATATTCATGAACCATCTTGACCCAATCTTTGTGAAACCCAAACTTCTCAAGGACATCAAACAGGAATTTCCAGGAAACCCGATCGAAGGCCTTGTTCATGTCAAGCTTGAGGAACATACTGGGTTTTTTATTTTTAGATGCTGAATGAGCCAATTCGTGGATGGTTATCACTCCATCAGCAATGAATCTGCTTTTGACCGAGCTCCCTTGGCATTGGTCAATGATGGAGGGAAGGATGTCTTTCAACCTGTTTGCCATGACTTTGGTGATAAGTTTGTAGATGACACTACAGAGACTAATAGGTCTGAAGTCGGAGAGAGAAGCATGATCATTGGACTTGGGAATTAAAACAATGAAGGTGGAATTGGCTTCTCTCGACATCTTTTTGGCTCTCTGGAAGAATTTAACCACAACAACAACATCAGGGCCCACAACATCCCAAAAGTTTTGAAAAAACCAGGGTGGGAAGCCATCAGGTCCAGGGGCCTTGTTAGGTTTCATAGCAAACAGAGCATCTTTGATCTCTTCTTCAGTATAGAATTGGAGCAATTTCCCATTATCATCATTAGACACCAACTTTGGAATGTTCTGAAGTAGAGAACTTGCTGTGCTAGGGTGGCAGTCAACACTTGGACCTAATATTTCTTGGAAATGGTGCACAGCTTCCTGTCTGATAGCATGGATGTCAGAGACAAAGGTACCATCAGCCTTGGTCAACTCAAAGATTTTATTTGAGCCTCTATGGCGCATGGTGGATGCATGAAAAAACTTCGTGTTGGTGTCTCCCTCTTTGAGCCAAAAGCTTCTGGATTTTTGCCTCCAGTATGATTCTTCCTTAGCCAAGGCATTGTGAAAGTTTGATAGGAGGATTTTTTCCTCCATGAAAGTTTTGACCCTCTGGTCCCCTCCCTGGATTAGATTTTCCACCCTTTTGAGCTCATCCATCAGATGTTTTTTTTGGTAAATATGTTGTCGAAAACCTCCTTGTTATAGCATTTCAGCTTGAGCTTGACCACTTTGAGTTTGAGGAACAGATTCGAGAGGGGGTTTGGACAAAGGTTTTGCTACCACCATTGATGAATACACCGACCTAAATCTGGATGGGTAAGCCACATCGTTTCAAACCTGAAAGGGGTTTTGAAGGTTTGTTGGGGGAGGGAACAATCCAGAATTATAGGGTTGTGGTTAGATCCAATTTTTGGGTGGCTATGAAGCCTGGCATCACCAAAAATAGGAATGAGTTCTTTGGATAAGAAAAACCTGTCCAGCCAAATTTGGATGTGATGAATGCCCACCCGTCTGTTGCTCCAAGTGTAGTTGGATCCTTGGAGTGGCATGTCCATTAGCTCGTTGAGGTTGGAAAATTCGTTGAAATCTTCAATACAGCTGCTAGTGATCGGATTGCATCCTTGCTTGTCAGACAGATGGAGGGGAGTATTGAAATCACCATAGAGCATCCATGGAAAGTCAGGAAAGTTATTGTGCATTGTGGAAATGTTATCCCACAGCAATCTTCTATTGACAGGACTGTTAGGTCCATAAACGTTGGTGGCAATCCATTGAAGGTTAGTGGCTTTATTGGTGAACAAAATGTTGATGTTTTTGTCAAAGACTGAGAGAACTCTTCCCTCAATAGTTGTCGGATCCCACAAAAAAAGGAGACCCCCAGAATCCCCTGAGGAGGGACAAAATGCAAAATTGCTATTTTCCTAGATTAGCTTGCAAACTTGATTGCTGCTATTCTCGTCCAGTTTAGATTCTTGAAGAAACATGATATTTGGTTTTAGGTTTTTTCTCACCGACTTGACAGTCCTCTGATTGGCAGTTCCATTGAGGCCTCTAACATTCCAGGAGACAAACTTCTCGAGCTGACTTGGGGTTTGCTTTGCGACCTCTGCCTCTCCCTTGAGACGGAGTAAGTTTAGGTCTATCCTCATCCAAAACTTGATGGCTGGGTTGTTCGAAAGTAGTGCCCAAGGAGGTAGGCACAGATCCATCAGCCACTTCAATCTTAGCTGCTTTGGCAAGCTTTTTTGCATTAGACGGTCTTCCCCTTCTCCGCTCTTTGTTGACATCAGCTTTGGGGGTGGGAATGGGAGATTTCAGAGGGCTAGATGATTGAATAATGTCAATGGTGTTAGTCCCATGGATAGGCCAATGGGGGGATGGAGAGCGGGGAGACTGGCACAGGGCAACAGACTCAGGGGAGAGGGGAAAAGGACGGTTCTGAGTCGGTGGAAGGGGTGGGAAGGGAAGAGGAAGGTGAGAGGGACCAAAATTAGAGGGTGAGTTTGGGGAGGTCATTGCAGCCTTACCCTTGGACAAGGGAGACTAAAACATAGTGGGTGTGGATGAGATGTTTGGATTTATGGGAATGTCATCGAAGATGACCTCACTAGTTTGAAGATTATTTAATAGAGGGAAATTATTGGGCCGAGAAGGCAGAGCACTTACATTGTTGGGAGTAGAGGTTTTAGGGGGGCCTGCAGAACAGCCACGACCCCTGCCATGAGCCTTTCTCTAGACATTGGGGATCTGGGAATCCTTCTTCCTGCCTGAATCGCTTGGGATATCTTTTTTTCAGGAAGGGCATTGAGAAGCCAGGTGGCCCTGAGTGTTGCACTCCAAACAAAAAGTGATCTTGTTCTCATACTCAACTCCTTGACGTCTTCTAAAGCTCCCGACGTTGATGCCAATGCAGGTAGGTAGAGCCAAATATAGATTAGCCATGACATAGACACGAGCATAGGTCATCCTGGTTCTTGCTCTGGTAGCAGGGTCAATGGTGACAAAATCTCCAATTGGTTGAGTGATACCTTTGAGAGCATCATTATAGAAGAACTATGGAGGAAGCCAATGGAGTTTGATCCAAATTGGAGCGATGTTGATAGACTGAGTTTCAGGGTCAAAATATTCCCCCCATCTTCACAAAAATAGGCTTCGACGATCAAAAAACCAAGGTCCTCCAGTAAGAATGCATTGGGTGTCGAGGGCATTGTTTAGCCGTATCATAAATAACCCCCTAGGAAAGGCCACGAGCTCCATGCTACCAGACAACCACCATTTGGAAAGAGCCCACTTACAAATAGATTCCATGTCAGGTCGGGCACCTACAAATTTCCCAACCAGGGAAAGGGACTCTTGGAATATTAGTGGATCCATAGCTTTGCTTGGAAAAGAAAATTTAGTGCCTGAAATAGAGAAGGGCAAAGGAGTTTGGAAATAGAACGCTCCAGTCAAGGTCCTGACTTTATCCGTAAAAGACAAAGACCAAGGTCACGCTTTGGAGGGAGAGGAGGGTGAAACCCTAATGTTATTAAGCGTCGGTTTCACCATGCCATTTGGGACTTCATCGTGACATTTGCTGAGAGGGCTTACAGTAGGCCCAACACCAACTATAGGGCTCGAGGACAAACCTGCCAGACCAGCAATCTCCAGTGTCCCATAATTCTCGCCATCACCATCGCCATCATCCATAGAGGCACCCGCTCTTGTTATCGCTTCCATTCTTGCAATTCCCGCTATTCCCGCCATTCCTGCTCAGTGATCACAAATATTTAGAGCTATGTTAAATTAATCTAAGCTATCAAATGGTTTTTGGAGAGAAGCTATAAAAATAGTACTATACATAATAACTAGGGCTCAAATTAGGGTAAATCATCACAAGACTCCATATGAGATTTGGAAATGAAGACCTACCATTATAAAACACTTCAAAAATTTTGGAACCAAATGTTACATAAGACAGGAAGATCAAAACTTAGGCAAGTTTGATCCAAGATGTGATGGGGAATTTTTTTTTGTTTTTCCATAAGGAGTAAAGCCTACAGATGCTTCAACAAAATAACAAGCACTATGGTGGAAAGTACAAATGTAACAATTGATGAGAAGATAGATTCAAGAGAACCAGTTCAACAAATTGTGTATCAAGAATATGGATGTTGTCAAGAATAATTTTATGGGGAATAAGATAAAGAAGAAAAAGAAACATAAAGACTTCTTCCCAAAAATCCATATAGGTATGTATATAAGCATCATACAAAAGAGCATATCATCAGGAATCCATATGAAATACATACAAGGAGAAGAATAATAAAACCATCTCAACAAGCAAATTTTTCTTTGTTATCTAAGATTGAGCCAAAAGACTTCACTCAAGAAAGTAAGGAGAAATTTTAGATTAAGGTAATGGATGAAGAATTATATCAAATAGATAAAAGTAAAACTTGGAAAATTTTTCCACAACCAAAGGAAAAAAATGTGATCGGCACAAAATGGGTATTCAGAAACAAGTTAAATGAATATGGACAAGTGGTCAGAAATAAAGCAAGGTTAGTATGCAAAGGTTATGCATAGGTAGAAGGAATTGACTTTGATGAGACATTTTCTCTAGTTGCATGGATTGAATCTATAAGGATATTTTTGGCCTTCTCAAGTTTCAATAACTTCAAAGTATATCAGATGGATGTCAATTCAACATTTACAAATGGTGTTTTGTAAGAAGAAGTTTATATTGAATAGCCAAAGGGATTCATACTAGAAGATAAACTAGATCATGTATGCATATTAAAAAGGGCACTGTATTGTTTAAAGTAGGCTCTAAGAGCATGGTACTCATGATTGTATAAGTATCTTAAATAACAGGGATTCATAAAAGGAATATAAGACAATAGAATGTAATCTGAGCAAGGATGATGAATCTCCAGAGGTAGATAAGAGATTCTACAGATCTATTATTGGTAGCTTATTGTATGTTACAGATACAAGACCATACATAGTACTGTTAGTGGGATTAGTGGTAAGGTTTCATGCAACACCTAAGGAAACACATGTGGTAGTAGTAAAAAGAATGTTTAGGTATCTAAAAGAGACTTTGGATTTTAGGCTTTGATATCTCAAAAGTGACAGTTTCACACTGACAACATATACAAATGTAGATTGGGAGAGTAGCATTGATGACAAAAAAAGCACGAGTGGAGGAGCACTTTTTATTAGAGACTACTTAGTCTCTTGGCTAATTAAGAAGTAGGTTTTAGTATCCTTATCTATAGCAAAAGTAGAATACATTGTAGTAGTAGCTAGTTGTATACAAGTAATATTTATGAAGAGAACTCTAGAAGACTTCAAGATAAAGCATGACCATCCTAATCCCATACTATGTGATAATACAAGTGCTATAAGTATCTCAAAAAATCTAGTGATGCACTATAGGACAAAGCACATTCTGATTAAGTACCAATTTTTGATAGAATATGTGACAAATTGAAATCACGAGGATACTGATGAGTCCTGGATAAGCCTCATTTATAGCATGTTTTAGATAGTTAAAACTGCCTAAAACTCTTGTGAATTATCTTATATGCTAGTTAAGTTGATTTAATATGTTGTGTATTAACTGTTTGCATGATTGAAGTGTTAAGGACATTATATTCTGATTTTTAACAGTTCTTGTATAGTTTTATGTTATATTGTCATGCTTAGGTTGACAAGCAGCATTTCAGTAGTCTTATTTTGATGATCATTAAGCATTAGTTTCTCTAAATTCAGCAAATAGTACAAAGACTTATTACTGTGCAACAAAAAACTGGTTTTTCCATATAAATTCCAGCAAGCTGCCAATGAATGGCAAGGCATGGAATTCACATCCAAGGAAGAATGAAGACTATTGCAATCTGATCCTGAGGGCTAATACACCTGAGAAATGCAGCCAAAACCATTTGGAGTCAACACAGTTGGTCATTCTAAAGATCTTCGGAATGAACACAGTGTCTTCGAAATGAACACAGTGTCTTCGAAATGAACAGATATCTTCGGAATGAGAAAACACAGTGTCTTCAGAATGAGAAGATCTTCGGAATGAGAATTGCAGTATCTTCGGAATGAGTGGATCTTCAGAATGAGAATTGCAGTATCTTCGGAATGAGCGGATCTTCAGAATGAGAATTGCAGTATCTTCGGAATGAGCCACTTATCTTCGAAATGAAAATAGAATGTACTTTTTGACTTGTTGACTGACTTTTGGCGGTGGAAAAGGGGATAAGAAGGTTGAGAAAGTTAAGGGAAAATATCTCCCATCTAACTTTGCCGTCCTTGCCGTCCAAAGCCACCATTTATGGAAAAGATCAAATTTGATCTTCTTCTAGGATAAACCTAGGAAATTCTGCAGGATATTAGGACAACATATTTTATGTTTGTAATTAGATTTTAGGCATCTATAAAAGATAGCTCCCATCCAGGTTGAGCTATTAGAGAATAAGATATTATTATCAGGAATATATTAGATTAGATAGAGGAGATAGAAAATAAATAGGGAGATGATAGAATAGTAATTTCAGACCTGTAACAGATTTTAGCAGAATTGTAATTATGTTTCTGAAGCAATAAAAGTGCAGTTTCATTCCATTTATTTTGTTATGTCCGAGTGTGAGTAAGACTTAAAGAATAATTCAAACCTTCTTTTGAGAAAGGAGGCTGGCCACTTCCAGACCTAGGAGGAGGACTGACAGACAGGTTTTATTCTGATTTTGTTGTAGCAGAATAAGTTGTGAACTTGTCATTTTCATTATTTTGCACAACTAACATTCCTAGTTGTTTAATTCTTGTTCATAATGTTTTTGTGATATGATTAGTGGTAGATCTGGTTATTCTTTTCATTCCCAACAACTTTCCAATTCACTGCAAATTTCCATTTCCAACAATTTACAAGATTTTTTGTAATTTCCTGCATTCTTGTTTTTGTTGTCAAACACTGCACAGAAGATTGACGACCTTCTGTTTCAGAGTATTGATAGAAGTTGATTACTTGTTTTATCTCATTATTGCAAAAGTACATAGGTTTCTCATTTAGCAACTGTAATTAGGATTTTCCTTCTGCAAATCAATTAGGTCTCAATTTAGCAATTGTAATTAGGACTTTATTTCTGCAGACAACAATTAGTTTTTCATTCTTGCAATTAGATTAAGGTTTAATTTATGCAATATAGGGATAGAAGTGACACAAATCCCCCACACAATCAATCCTACCAATAAAGACCTGCTGCTCCCAAATGAGCTGAAATGCAACTCTGTTTGAACTTTCTATCGTAGACAGCCTTGGACACCACCCCGGATTGATAAGATCTTTGAGATTTAATGATGTGCTTAACGACAACTCATCATTTTGGCATCGTTGCCGGGGAACACGGTGTTGTTAGAAGGTGAAAAGCAGTCCAATAATTATTAAATATGCTAAGTTGTGAATTTTAGAGTAAAATCTGAATGTAATGACTAGGTATAAGTAATTGTTATTGGTAAATTGTATTTCAGTCCATTTAGGAAATAAGCAAGAAACCACAAGAAGAAAAATTTCACAAGAGGTTGAAATTATGTCAAAAATGTCTAAATTTTTTATTTCCAAAAATGTTGGAATTTTCAAAGAATCCCAATCATCCACTTCCAGCATTGCAAGATCCTTTGAGAAATCATTACAAGGAGGAAAATTAAGTAGTTCAACACCATTTTCTCTTGACAAATCCATACAATCAGGAAAATTTGACAAGATTTATAATTGTTTTTGGGAACCTACAATGGAAGGCTCACAAGAGAATCAAGGTAGAGCCAACAATGTGCTCCACCCTAGTGCAACTAGTGCACCTGCCAGAACTTTTCAAAATCCCATCCAACTAGATCTTAATCAAAATGCTCCCATGAAGGTCATTTCACCTACGAGTATTACCAACTTTCAAGGGAATTACATCCGAAGATCCCGATATGTTTTTGTTTGAGTTTAAAATTGTATGTCAAGCTCATGATTACACTAATGACAATCAAAAGCTCAAACTATTTCCTTCCACTCTTAAAGAGTTAGCTCTACGATGGTTTATCACCTTAGCACCTGACTCAATTAGAACTTGGGATGAGATGGAAAACATATTCTTGGAGAGATACCAAGAATATTGTCAAGTCAAGAATCAAAATGATGAAATTCTTACAATGAAACAAGAGGAAAATGAAATCTTAGAAGATTATATAGACAGATTTTCTTTTGTTCATAAGAGATGTGGAAGTGTTGAACCTGAAATTTGCAAAGTCATATTCTTAAGGGGACTACAAGATGAATCTAGGGATGCATTGGATATCTTGGGAAGAGGAGATACAAATGCACTTAAATTTCAGGAAATTATTAAACTCTGTAAAAATTACTCTCATTCAAGGCATAGAAAACACAGAATTGGTAATGAAAAACATGATTTGAAAGAATGCATGAAAGAGGCTGATATTTTAGTACATGATAGAACATTAGATGAAAAAAATGAATCTACTGAATCTTCAGCCATCTATTGTTCAGAATGTAAAAAGCAACACTCTCTTCATGATTGTCCTTTGAACAAAATATTTATACCTGCTACATGTAGCATTTGTCAATTAGGACACCCCACAGATCAGTGTAGTTTATTGCCAGAACTTAAAAGTGTCTTTGAAAAACAGTCTCAACCTATGAAAAAAATCAATTTTGTAGGACAAGGACAAGGGAATAATTTTCATAAATTTCCATATCAGAATGCTTCTCAATTTCCTGCACATTGGGGAAATAATCCTTGGTATATGCCATGGTCTGCTTCAGGTCCACTTCAACAATGTTGGAGTCAACCACCATGGGCATACTCCCAAGCATGGTCTCAACATGGATGGATGCAACAACAATGGAATCAACAACATCCACCATGGTTGCAGCCAAAATTACCAGGGATATCAATGGGTACAACATCAAAATCTGTACAAAGGGCAGCAACATTGTCAAAAACAAAAATCAAATTTGTTGCCTAATTATATCCATAATTTCTATCATGGACAACAACAACAAAAATTAAAACAACCTCTATTTTCAACTCAACTTGTGGTCAGTCCAAATCATGTTAAACAGGTAACCCCCTGTCTCTCGTGGTTGAATAAAAAAATACAGCCCTAATAAATGTTAGTGATCTGTGTTAAAACTCAGTTGTGTTCAAGTGAACCACTTCTTGAACCTATTCCACTTATCAGTGTAGAAAGTGAAGTTAAAAAGAATGAACATGAAAACAAATCCACACTAAAACAACATCAAGAAGAACAAGATACCTCATCAAATAAAGTATCATATTTTGAACAGTTCGAGATATCAAAAATAACATCTTCACAATCAGATTTGATAAAGGAATTAGAACATTTAACTCTTACAATCCCTTTACCTCAAGTTGTACCAATCATTAATAGGATTGTTCAAGAAATGTGTTTTAGAAAACCAAGAAAAAAGAAGAAAGTATATCCTAAAACCATACAAAAAGGTGGAAAATTAGTTAACTTGCTTTCAGGTAAACTTATTACACCTAAGTATGATTGTATAGAAAGCCCACAGTTTCTTAGAACACATAAGGAAAATGAAAAGAATACTTTAGTTTTGGCCTCCATTGGTGTAAATAAAAATGTTTCTCCAAGAACCAATTCAAATAAGCCTGGTACAAAACAAACTGAAACACAACCAAAACAACCTTTGAACAACAATAGTTGGTTGACTAAAAACCAGGGAGCAAATTTGTTTGATATATTGGTGCAACATCCTAATGCTTTACTAACATTTTATGCATCTTTAGCGATTGGCATTGAGTTGTTGCAGGTACAAAAAAAACAAATTTTGCGGTTGAATGCATTTGATGAACTTTGGTTGGAAGCACTTCACCAAATAGAGTTCACTCAACAAAAATGGAAAATGTGGCATGATGATCACATTAAGAGCAGCAAGGATGAACCAGGGGAGTTTGAGAATGAAGTTGTTCAACTTTCTTTAGTTGATGATTTAAGGAGGATATTAGTGGTGAATGGACATCTTTTACAGGTTGTACCATAAACCACTAACAAAGGTGGAATTTGCTCGGTATTTCACACGGTTACATTTGACAGAAGAGGCTTCTTCTTCTGATGAAGATTCCAAATGATCATATCTTTGAATCTTAAAAGAAAAAAAAAAAAATCAGAAAAAAATAGAAAACAAAAAGATGAATAAATTCTGATTATGAATTCCTTCATGGGCATGATTTCAGGGAAGTCATGAATTCCTTCATGGGCATAATCAGAATCAAGAAAAAAAGAGAGAGAAAAGGAGAGGAAAAAAAAAAGGAAACCAAGAAAAAAAAAGAGAGAAAAATGAATAACTCAGCAGTGAAAACCTTTTCTAAGGCGCTACTGAGTTGGTATGCATGAAAACCAGTTTTCTGGCATGCATAACCTTGAAATTTCTGAGTCACCATTGTACAAATTCACCAACTGCACTTGTTTTTGAAGTGTTGCGGGAAGCCTCAGCAGAATATCAACGAAGCTAGTCATCTTTCAAAACTTGCATTAACTTGTTTTAACCAGGTATATATGTTTCTTGCACTTTTCTCATTGTAAATATTTGATATATAGTATATGACAATTAACCATTAGTATAAAAGTGTTCATAAGAGTTGGCATAAACAAAACATGCTTGGAGAAAGAGAAAAATGTTGGTTTCTACTATGACTGTTGTATCTTCAAATAACCGTGGTATCTTCAGAATGAAGGTTTGTCTTCGAAATGAAGGTTTGTCTTTGGAATGAAGGTGTGTCTTAGGAATGAAGGTTTATCTTCAGAATGAGGTTATCTTCAAATTAAATGCCCATCTTAGTCTTCAGAATGAAACATAATCTTTAGAATGAAGATTTAATAGTCTATTTCCACGTGGCATCCAAGGAGGGAGAAAAAGACATAGTCAAGGAGGGAATGAAACATAATCTTCAGAATGAAGATTTAACAAACATGCCACCACCATTCATTGATAATAACCACTCATGTGGGAAAATTTGCATGCAGAATGGACAAGCTAAAAATAGTAAAGAAAATTTGATGGCAAGGATGTCCAATGATTGATGGCCAGGTGTTTAGAGCACAGAATAAGGAAGTGTGCCATATTTTCTTTTCAAAGACATATTTGCTAATGATTACAAGGAAAATAAAAAAATAAAAGTTCTTTCTAAAGAAGAACAAGAGCAAACCTTGTAATTCTATAGCAACCAAAAAATTAGTGACCTAGCATAGAAGAATATCTTCAGACATCGAACAGATAAATGAAGTGAAAAATGAAAAAGGACCACCTATCAAGAACCTGAATAAAGTAACCACATGGGTTACCAAAATTATCAAACTATGAAGTAGTAAGAAATTTAGAGTCTAAACTGACAACAGAAAAATAAAATAGAAGAGGGTTCATTTTTCTAAAGATGTTATTTATCTGTTAGAATAGAAGAGTGAAGTTCCTAGTGAAGAGCTTGAAGCTATCCCTACAGCCCTTGTTACCACAAGAAAATAGGGCAAGAAGAGAAAATATACATTAAGGACTAGGAGGTCTGCAAGACTCCAACAAAAAGAGCAAATGATTGAAGAGAAGACCAGACAGGATAGCCTTGATGTCATAGAAGTGCAACAAGCCACTGAGAATTTGGATGTAATCATAGATAATTTCATGGAACCTCCTATACAAGAGTAGGGGTCTAAAGTAGAGGATGAGATCATTGTTGAGCAGCAAACTGCAATTGATTTGTCAGTATTAGGTTCTGAGTCAAAAGAAGAAGAGGAGGTGGACATCACAAAACAATTGAGAGCAGCCAAGAGTGTTATAAAAATACAAATGAGATGGATTGAGGAAAGAGAAGATGTTATTGAAAAACATGAAAAGAAAATTAGAGAATTATAGCAAAAAGTGGAGAAACTAAAAAGTAGGCTATCACAAGTTGAAGAACAATCAACTACATCAGATAAAGAGGAGGATTTGGTTCAGTTACTACTTGGATTATCTAGGGAAGATGAAGACACAGGTGCTCATTCTAAAGTAGTGCCCCTCCACTTTGAAGCAATGCCCTTCCATTCTAAGGCATTGCCTTCTCAATCCAGAGAAATACCTTTATGCAACATCATTGGGTAGGTCTCAGATTCAGGCCTCCAACCATCATTACTCTAGTTCCCTCCTATTTTGAAGAGGATTCCCAACCAGATGATCAGTTTGAAGAATGACTCAGAAACCTTCATGAGAAATTACACAGGCACTAAATTGTTCTATGAAACATGGAATATGAGTATGGACATCTGTGACTCCATAGCCCACTGCAATGCATGAGGGCATGCATTAATATAAGTTGGGGGGAATGATGAGGCCTGGATAAGCCTCATTTATAGCATGTTTTAAATAGTTAAAACTGCCTAAAACTCTTGTGAATTATCTTATATGCTAGTTAAGTTGATTTAATATGTTGTGTATTAATTGTTTGCATGATTGAAGTATTAAGGACATTATATTCTGATTTTTAACAGTTCTTGTATAGTTTTATGTTATATTGTCATGCTTAGGTTGACAGCAGCATTTCACTAGTCTTATTTTGATGATCATTAAGCATTAGTTTCTCTAAATTCAGCAAATAGTACAAAGACTTATTACTGTGCAGAAAACTGGTTTTTCCATATAAATTCCAGCAAGCTGCCAATGAATGGCAAGGCATGGAATTCACATCCAAGGAAGAATGAAGACTATTGCAATCTGATCCTAAGGGCTAATACACCTGAGAAATGCAGCCAAAACCATTTGGAGTCAACACAGTTGGTCATTCTAAAGATCTTCGGAATGAACATAGTGTCTTCGGAATGAACACAGTGTCTTCGGAATGAACAGATATCTTCGGAATGAGAAAACACAGTGTCTTCGGAATGAGCAGATCTTCAGAATGAGAATTGCAGTATCTTCGGAATGAGTGGATCTTCGGAATGAGAATTGCAGTATCTTCGAAATGAGCGGATCTTCGGAATGAGAATTGCAGTATCTTCGGAATGAGCCACTTATCTTCGAAATGAAAATAGAATGTACTTTTTGACTTGTTGACTGACTTTTGGCGGTGGAAAAGGGGATAATAAGGTTGAGAAAGTTAAGGGAAAATATCTCCCATATAACTTTGTCGTCCTTGCCATCCAAAGCCACCATTTATGGAAAAGATCAAATTTGATCTTCTTCTAGGATAAACCCAGGAAATTCGTCAGGATATCAGGAACAACATATTTTATGTTTGTAATTAGATTTTAGGCATCTATAAAAGATAGCTCCCATACAGGTTGAGCTATTAGGAAGAAGATATTATTATCAGGAATATATTAGATTAGATAGAGGAGATAGAAAATAAATAGAGAGATGATAGAATAGTAATTTCAGACCTGTAACAGATTTCAGCAGAATTGTAATTATGTTTTTGAAGCAATAAAAGTGCAGTTTCATTCCATTTATTTTGTTATGTCTGAGTGTGAGTAAGACTTAAAGAAGAATTCAAACCTTCTTCTGAGAAAGGAGGCTGGCCACTTCCAGACCTAGGAGGAGGACTTAATGACAGACAAGTTTTATTCTGATTTTGCTATAGCAGAATAAGTTGTGAACTTGTCATTTTCATTATTTTGCATGACTAACATTCCTAGTTGTTTAATTCTTGTTCATAATGTTTTTGTGATATGATTATTGGTAGATCTGGTTATTCTTTTCATTCCCAGCAACTTTCCAATTCACTACAAATTTCCATTTCCAGCAATTTACAAGATTTTTTGTAATTTCCTGCATTCTTGTTTTTGCTGTCAAACACTGCACAGAAGATTGACGACCTTCTGTTTCAGAGTATTGATAGAAGTTGATTACTTGTTTTATCTCATTATTGCAAAAGTACATAGGTTTCTCATTTAGCAACTGTAATTAGGATTTTCCTTCTGCAAATCAATTAGGTCTCAATTTAGCAATTGTAATTAGGACTTTATTTCTACAGACAACAATTAGTTTTTCATTCTTGCAATTAGATTAAGGTTTAATTTATGCAATATAGGGATAGAAGTGACACAAATCCCCCACACAATCAATCCTACCAATAAAGACCTGCTGCTCCCAAATGAGCTGAAATGCAACTCTGTTTGAACTTTCTATCGTAGACAGCCTTGGACACCACCCCGGATTGATAAGATCTTTGAGATTTAATGATGTGCTTAACGACAACTCATCAGATACGAAAGCAAAAAGGAAAGCGAAGATGCGATGCAAACCGAACCAAACTTAACGCTAAATCCTAGGAATTTGAAAGTGCATGAAAAGAGGGAAAGCATGAGCGAATCAAAATGAAACAAATGCAAATAAAGAAGACAGACCCTTTTTATTGATATGTTTCACAACTCGGTTACAATGCGCATCCTCCCCTTCCAAGGGCTAGGAGCGTTTAAGTATGCGTTCTTGTTACATCCATGGATGCCCTTCCTTCTTCCGCGTGCCCACATGTAAAATGGGTGGACCAAACGTCGCCGCCACTTGCGTTGATGAGTCTTGACTCCTTGCTGCTCCTCCGATGTCCAGACCCTACGTTCAAAGGAACAAGAAGCAGTCAGTAGCACCTGTGGATAAAATAGAGCATGCAATCCCCAAGCCTACGATAAGTGAATGAGAAAAATGAATTAAACTATGACTAAAATGAATCCAAATGCTCTAAAAATTTGATAGGGGCATCAAGACATCCCAAAGAAAATACTGCAAATGGAACAGTCGGGAAATTCCTCGCCGATTTGAATTCGCTCCGGGGCGGGACGAATTCACCTGCAACAAAATGCCGAAAAGGTACTGTCCCAAATGTCCTACCTAGGAAGCTCCAAAAGACCTGCAAACTTGGGGTTAGCTAATTGGGGGTATTTTGGGAAGACCCAGATGGTCAGATTTTCCCAATTTGACCTCCATCAATGGGAATTTGATGATGCTACCTGTAGATTAGTAGAAGCGAGCAAAGATAGAAACATGATCAAAATTGTTCAAAACGAGACGAAATTTAAATGACAACCTATCTAAGCATCATAGAATTGAATGCAAAAATGAAAGAAAGAAAATCTGCCATAGAATTCCCATCGCTCCGAAGGGGGGCGATTAGGACTATAGCAGTGTGGGAGGGGGGCCCATGGGGCAGGCCGCCCATCGTTTGAGGCCTGATTTCGGCACCAATCCACTTGGGATGGGTCCAAAACCTCTTGTGGGGTATTGTCGACAAATTGGGTGGGATATTGTGGCCAAATGTTGGGTTTGGCTCCGGATTTGTACTTCCAGTAACCACCCTATGACCTCTTCTCCAAAAGAGATCAAGGATGTGAAAGACACAACTCAAAAGGGTGTGGGTGTGAAAGTAAAATGACAACACTTCATTGCTCCAAAATGCTCCTTCTCTGTATATTTTGGGGTGAGGAAACTCACCAATTTATAGACCTGGAGGTCTCTTGAAATGGGCATGCAGAGGCGCCACTTGGCAATCATGCCTTCCCAGGGGGAAGGAGATTCCTCCCTGAATAGGGACTTCATGACTGCCCTTGTAATTGCCTCTAATGCTCGAAAATGCTCACCCATACTCCCATGCGATGAAGGAAGCGTTAAGTGGCGGATCTGAGCTGCCATTTGTCAAGATTTGACTTTTTCCCATCAAACCTACAATTCACCCCACCCTGGAGCGAATCTAGAATTCATCCCTGGGTGGGGCGAATCCTAGTTTGAATTCATTCCAGGGTGGAACAGATATTGAGCAAAGTGCCTGAAGGTGCCAAATTGATCTTTGACCTTCCAAAACTACTGTGAGAGTGGTTAGGACCACTGTTTAACCTCTAGGGGCTGCCCTTGGGGCTGTGTGTGTCAATGCGATCAGTGTTTGCAGTCACATAATCGGATTGGTGTTATTTTGGTGTCTATAGATGCCCCTTTTTGGGATGCGCTATGCATGGCGCAATGTCGAGCAAAAATAGATAACCAAAGCACTAATGATTAGGGTTTCTCAGTAACCTAACCAAATTTTGATGCCCCAAGTATGGAAAGGGCATGCATTCTTGAATCCTTGCTTCTGACGAGTGAAGGAACTTAATTCAAGTGTTAACCTTTTTCGGTGAGGTGTTACTTGATCTTGGACATTGATCAGTCATGAATAGGCAAAGGGCGCAACCTTTTGTCTGTGAGAACCTTGAGTTCATGATTCATGAAATGCCAAGTGATTTGATCAGCTTGTGATTATTGCTTGTTTACTACCCCAAGCAGGAGCGTGATTGTCTTTGTCAATGATTCTTTGAATGCATGTCGTTTTCCTTAATTGGGTGTGTACTTGTTGATTGGTGACTAAGTGTGACTACCCCCTCAAGCGACGAATCGATGAGGGAATGACCTTCATGAGAAAAGCGATGAGTCGCTTGACCCAAAATGACTTGTGCAAGGGTGCCTTCAGATGTTTAGCATTACATGTGCGTAGCTTTTCGACATTTAGACCTATTTTTGGTGGGTGTTAACCCTTTTTGGTGACGCTTTTTGGAGCTAAAATTGTCAAAGATCCGTTCTCCCGTGGAGCGGTCCGGCTATGGTGGCCTTCTTAGGGAGTAGGATAGTGACAATTTGTAACCCCAACATCTATTTTGGATGCCAATAATTTCAGGCGCGAAGGCGCCTTCGTTCGGCAATGTTATTGCTATTTTTGATTGGATTTTGACCCATTTTGATGACGTCGTTTGGGGATGAAATTCTCAAAAATTCATCCTCCCGTGGAGCGGTCCAGCTATGGTAGCCTTCTTAGGGAGGAGGATAGTGAGGATTTGTGACCCCGACATCCATTTTGCATGCCCGGGATGTCAAGTGCAAAAGCACTTTCATCGGGCAAGTTTATTAGCTATTTTGGTGCATTTTTGTTCAATTTTTGTTGTTTTTTGAAATTTTTGCCCTAAATTCATTTTGGGGTGGGACGAATACCAGCTTAGTATTCATCCTAGGGTGGGACGAGCGCTAACCAGAGTGCTCATCCCAGGGAGGAATGAATATAAGCTCAAAAAACCTATTTAAAGGCCAAAACTAGGGTTTGGGCTCATTTGCATTCGAATTTTCTTGCGATTTGGAGCTTAAGACGAAGCGCTGTCGAATTTCTCCTCGACATCATGAGTGCATAGACCGGATCGAGCGATGGAGCCGAAGCGAGACCAATAAGTGCTCCTTAGCGTTATTGCTTTTGTTTGTTATATGTTTTAAAACTGCAAGTTATTTGTTTATTTTTCTTTGTTATGTTGTTTTCCAAAATTAAAATTGAAACCCTAAAACTGAGCTGAACACAAACCAAGACTTAGCTTAAAACTGAATGGAAAACATAGTTTAAACCTAGGTTGAAATTTTATTTTTCTTTTTAAAACGGAACAAAAATTTACTTTTCGCTTTACACTAAAGTAAACCCTAGGAAAAATTTTGAATTTTGTTTAAACTAAAACCCTAGGATAAACTGAACGCAAACCCTAGTTTTTTTAGCTGAACTTGTCAGTTTTAAAACGTAGGTGAAAACCCTAGGTTAAAAACTATTATTTTAATTTTGTTTTGTTTGTGCAGACTTTGTCAGTTTTAAACTTAGAATACAGAAACCCTAAGACTGACAACTGTAGTTAAGAAAAATGTTTTTGTGTTTTTATGTTGTTGTCAGTTTTAAACTTAGAGTACAAAACCCTAAGACTGACAAACTATATTTAAAAAAAATGTTTTTGTGTTTTTTTTGTTGTCAGTTTTAAACTTAGAGTACAGAAACCCTAAGACTGACAAACTATTTTTGCTAAATTGTTTTTGTGTTTATTTTGTTTTGTCTGTCAGTTTTAATCTTAGAGTACAGAAACCCCAAGACTGACAAACTATTTTTGTCAACTTGTTTTTATGTTTTTATGTTGTCTGTCAGTTTTAAACTTAGAGTACAGAAAACCCTAAGACTGACAAACTATTTTTTTTGTTTTGAATTTTTGTGAATTTTGTTGTTTTTGAGCTGTACATTTTTTTTATGCAGTGTTGTATATGCATGTTATTGTTGTACAGTTTTTCATGATGTTAATGTTTTTGTGTTGTTTTCTATTGTAGGTTGTGAAGAGCCGATATCGTGTGCCTACTACTTTTGCTGAAGCATGGGAGGCGCTAACTGTGGCTAACTGGGAGTGGCTTGATGCCCTTGGGCTCAAGAAGGTGACTCGGCTGGAGCCTGTGGTCGGGGATCGGGCCTATCTGATGGCCCTGATCAACCTATGGGATCCCTGGACCAACACCTTCCATCTCCCAATAGGGGAGATGACAGTGACCTTGGAGGATGTCTATCGAATTCTTCGAATTCCAATAGATGGACTGTCGATCCGAATGACACCACGAGATCAGTGGACAGCAGTGTTGACACGCTACTTCGGGCATGGGGAGGAGCTGGGTGTGGAGAGCCCAGTGGAGAGGGTAGAGGGTGACTGCCAGATTGGTGGGATTTTGGTCCGATGGTGGTTGGAGAAGGGGGTGTTGGGAGTGAGGCACGTAGTACTTATGGGCCTCATTTCCAACATGTTGCTACCTGACTCGTCAGGTGCGAGGTTCCCATGGAACCTATTGGATGTGGTCTACTGGCTAGTTGAGTGCCCAACGGAGGCACCATTGATCATGAGGTGGGGACAGACACTGCTGGCATAGCTCTATGGTGAGTTGTACGAGGTCCGCTACTAGAGGTGGAAGGGGATTAGCTATAGCTATCTATTGTAGAGCTGGGCTTGGCAGCACATAGCGATGGAGAGGCCGACAGGGTTACCATGGATGACTCGAATGGAGATGGTGGATAAGGATATAGGCTACGTGGTTCTATGGTGGTGGTCTGAGGAGCAGGGATAGAGTCGATGGTGGGCAGGTGTCATAGGGCACTATGTCGATGCCTTCGCTCGGCTTACTCCAGGGGAGGTGTTCTGGCACCCCTATCGAGACTGTCCAGCCTAGCCGAAGGCTGGAGAGTGGCTTCGATGGGTACGTAGGGAGCGGTGGCTGATTGGGTGGCATGGGACCGAGTAGGAGTTCTTCCCTTACAGCCGGGTGACATGATAGTTTGGGGTGCGCCAGGGGTTCCTGGTGAGCCCGTGGTCTATCGACGTCGGAGGGGACGAGAGGACTCTAGACCGGCCGGTCATCGCGCCATTAGGCGAGGATTCAGACATAGTGATCGATGTCCCGAATGTGGATGACGTCGGGACTACCATAGAGTACGACCAGTGGTGGGTACTACGGTGATGGCGGGGAGAGGGGCCACTGGGAGGTGCAGAGGCAGCAGCAGTAGGCGGGGAGGGTGCCGAGGCACCAGGAGATGATTGGGGAGCTCCGTTGGAGGATGCAGACATGGTGGAGGTGGAGGATGCGGATGTGGATTTTGGGGTTTCGGATCAGCCGAAGAGGCAGGACATCACGGAGCAGTGGGAGCCAGAGCAGGCTGCTGTTCCAGAGATGCCAATGCCTCGATAGTTTTGGAGGACACGGAGTCCGGGTTATGCACTGAGAATGCATGATTGGAGGGGCTACTGTGGAGGCACGATGAGGAGTTGGAGGATGCGCTACGGGAGAGGGATCTCCTACGCATGCAGCTGGTAGAGCAGGAAAATGCATGGGCTGCGTACCACCGATAGGATGGGGACACCGATGCTGCACGGGAGAGGGATCTCCTATGGACGTAGCTGGCAGAGAGGGATAGGGCTTTGGCACAACGCGATGAGAACTTGGCTACGTATCGCCAGTGGGAGATGGACTTGGTGCGGTAGCGGTTGGAGCTGGAGGCAGAGATTAGCCACCTTGGTGGGTGGGTCCCTACATTCAGTGGAGGTGGATCGTCATGCCACTCGAGAGGGAGCGAGACTGAGCAATCAACATCCTCTCGATGCAGGTGACTGGATGAGGGGGGCGAGTAGGCGTGATGCGGGGGCTAGCAGTAGCCACCCTGAGGGGTCTCATAGGACCCACACCACGGGGGGTAGTTCCCGTCGCACCGATCCTGCGTGATCATGGTGGCCGACGCCCTAGGCTTGGGGGTTTTTGAGCTTTTGGATTTTGTTGCGGGGTCACAGGACCGGTTCATTGTAGCCTACGGGCATTTTTGATGATATATACAGATGACTTTATTTTATTTATGCGCGTGTGATGATTTGATTTTATGCACGATGAGTGATGAGTATGGATGTATGCATGTTAATTTATTTTGATGGATGCATATGTTATGATGAATGCAAATGTTTCTAAATTTTAGGATATGCAAATGTAATGGATGAATTGAATTTGTGTTGTTTGGCGAGGGCACCATAGACTGTTTAGAACTTTGTGGTTTTTTTGTCCTAGGCGATTGCTGTGGTAAATGACTTTTCATGTATACATGTTGTTTTTGTATTTTTTGATGGTAATGCGAGGATGAAAGATAGCACAGTTGGTTTAGAATGTAGCTAAGGTTTTTTGAGACTCAGACGTTTTTAACTAACTAGCCATGACTGTACTTTATCTTACAAGACTTTTGGACAAGGTATGAATCGGACTTGTCTTTGACCAAGTTATTTCACATCCCTGTGTGTGCAATTGAGTTCGTTTATGTGGTATTTGTCAGGATACCGCGAGTGCCAGATAGGCTGTCAACCAAACCTGTACTGAGGATCACCTAATTAGCTCCACTAACTCCTTTGTTGTATTTAGTCGGATTAATCTACGGTGCTATCTAGGATACCATAAGCTAGCTCATCCACATGCAAACATTGATCTGTACACGAGTTAATGTGACAGATATATCGTCATGCGGGAGGTTTACCACCAGTGACCGATAGGCTATCCACCAAACCGATACTGAGGTTTGCCTCATGACCTGTCGGAATGTTGAGAGTTCCAGGGATTCAAGTTTGACTCCCTTCTTTTCTTCAATTGTATTGGGATACTTGCTCTTTTGTAGTGATAAAAATCACTGTTTATTTTTTTATTTTTCTTTTGAGCAAGGGATTTGAATTTTGAGTGATGAGAATCACTATTGTATGTGCCTTTTGATGTATGCACTTTGGTGGTGATGTCAAATTTTTGGAGTTTTGACTTTTTGCAAGATTTTATGATGTTTGCAACTTTTTGAGAACTTGGGATTCTTGGGGAATTGGGTAGGGAAGATGCTTGTCCTTTTGCCAACTCTCAGCATTCTTGGGGTCATTCGCATAGGGGGATGAGCAAGATAACCGTTTCGCTTATGGTGACCTGGATTGTTGTGTAGGTTTCATATTTCATTCACACAACTTGGGAATTTTTATGTGTTTTAATTTGTGTTGGGATGCTACGTAACAAGGTGTGATCCAAGTAGAACTCTACCTTTGTAAAATCTGTCTGACTTGGTACAGTACGTGGCTAGAAAGCAAATGATGACTGAAGGACGAAAACTCTTGATACATTAGAAGACCACTGACTCTAGTATGGTAAAAAGAAGTGAATGGCATTTATTTTTGATGGACTGCTTATAGAATGGAGAAATGTGGAACAAGATGGATTGGCGGAGTAATTACAGTCTATGGTGCCTTTGACCTGTATGATCACAAATATGCAATGTATGGATGTGATGCTTAATGCAGCTACATATTTTTGTGTTTTTGATGGATTGATTTTTGTGAATATGAAGATGAGATGCGAAAAGAGCTCTTTATTGTTGTGATGAGTTGGAGTATGCCTGGAAATGAGATGCAAATTTTTGTTATTTTTGATGATTTTACTGTTTTTGAATTTTCTTATTTTTGACCAAGCGATTGTGGGAATCCTTGGAGCTTTTTGGTTGACCAAGCGGTAATGGGTACCTTTGGGGCATTTTGGGATTGACCAAGCGATTGTAGGAATCCTTGGAGCATTTTGGGATTGACCAAGCGATTGTAGGAATCCTTGGAGCATTTTGTTTGGGCTATGGCTCTTTTAGATATGGAATGGCCGCAAATGACTGATGTTCAAGGGTTCTAGTTCCTTGATTCCATCAAGAGAGGCTAGCCGGTATGTTCCAGGTCCTATTTTACTATCAATTACATAGGGACCTAACCAATTTTCTATGAACTTGTCCCTTAGATGGGACGACAAACTAGAGTTCTGTTGGTTCTCTTTTAAGACCAAGTCACCAACCTAAAAATCCCTCAGGTGAACTTTCATGTTGTATGCTTTCTTAAGTCGCTCTTGATAGATACGTAAATGCTCGAGAGCATTAACGCATCGTTCATCAAGCAACGTAAGCTGGTCTAACCGGGCCTGCCATGCAGTGTCATCATCGATGAACTCTTGCATTGATATGCATAGGGAAGGAATTTCCAACTCGAGAGGCATGACTGCCTCGGAGCCATACACGAGCGAAAATGGAGTTGCCCTAGTGGGCGTCCGAATGCTAGTGCGATAAGCCCATAGGGCAAGTGGGATTTGAATGTGCCAATCCTTATGACTGTCTGCGACTATATTTTTGAGGATGGCAACTAGCATTTTGTTTGACGCCTCTGCTTGCCCATTTGCCTACGGATAATAGGGTGTCAAAAAACTATGCTGAATTTTGTACTTTGTGGTCAAAGCACGCACGTCTTTGTTCTTGAATGACGTCCCATTATCCGAGATTATTTTGGATGGAATACCAAAATGACATATGATGTTATGTAAAATGAACTCCACAATGCGGGGTCCTATCATAGAGGTAAGCGGAATTGCTTCCACCCACTTGGTGAAATACTCTATGGCCGTTATGATAAACGTGTGATGACCTGACGATGCAGGGGAGATCTTTTCGATTAGATCTAAACCCCACTATGAAAAAGGCCAAGTCGATTGAATCGTCTGCAAGGCCTAGGAAGGTACGTGTGTCAAATTAGCATGATGTTGACACTTCACGCACTTCCTTACATATGCGCAACAATCTCACTCTAAATATGGCCAATAATAGCCCATGCGAAGAATGCACTTTGCGATGGCCATACCACTGAAGTGGCCACCACATGTACCATCGTGCGCTTGGGCGATCGCCCAAGTGGACTCTTGTTGGTCCAAGCACCGAAGGAGGATCCCTTCATAGCTACGACGGTACAAAATGTCTCCTAACAAGACATGCTTTGCCGCTTTCTGCTTGAATGCTCATTTTGTGGCATGCGTCAATCCAAGTGGGAGGTTACCTAACTTGAGGTAGTCCCTCATGGGTAAATACCAATCCTGCTGATCGAAAGCCTCGACGGTATGAACAACCAATCCCTCTTGAAGTTCATCCCTAGCAAACGTTGAGCGGGAGAGAACTTGTAAGAATAGCATTGTGTTGCTATTAATGGGAGTAGGGGAGAACAAGGACCCCCAGTTGGCATGTTTCAGATGATCATGGATTCGAGAGAACCTATCCTGAGGTGGTTCAATCTGGATCATGTGGATTCCTGGCATCAAGTTAGAGCTTGCACGGTCCATCATGGATTGCGATAGTGTTTTGACTTGAATGGTTGTCATATCACCAGAAAGGTCTTGTGGGATTAGTGACCCCAAGGAGGCCATAGTGTCCGTAAAATGATTCGATGATCGAGGGAGTGCCTCGATGTCGTACCATTCAAGATTCGCCAAGAATTTGTCCACAAGGGCTTTGTAGGCCTGCAGAACTGGGCATTTACATTGGAATACCCCTTTGACTTGGTTGACAATTAACAGTGAATCACCAAAGATGTTCAATCATTTGATGTTCATGGTGATTGTTGTCTGAAGACCTATGAGCAAGGCTTCATATTCTGCATTATTGTTGGTGCATGGGAAGTCTAATTTAAAGGACAGAGGCATTGGAGCCCCTTGCGGTGTGAAGAATACAATTCTCATGCCACCTCCTTGCTCACATTTAGAACCATCAAAAAATAGGGTTATGTCGGCCTGTGACTCAGGCTCATCAGAATCTGGTGATTCCGAGACATGGAAGACCCCATCATCGGGTAGTTCTATGACCGAGAGGCTGATCATCTTCGAGAGGAGCCTCTGCTAGTTGATCGGCTATGACCTGTCCTTTGATGGATTTCTATCCAATAAACTCTATGTCAAATTCCATCAACAACATGATCCATTTCATCGTGCGGCTACTATGATAAGTATGACTCATCATGTACCATAATGGATTCTCCTTAGACACAACATACGTAGTGTTGCTCAGCATGTAGTGGCATAGCTTTTTGGTAGCAAACACCACTGCCAAGCAGAGTTTCTCGACGTATGCATAGTTAAGTTCATAACTGACCAGGGTGCGGCTAAGATAGTAAGTAGCCTATTCTTTGTGAAGTTCATTCTTCTAGGCTAGCATGGCGCCCAGTGCCACCTCAGTAGCTGAGATGTATAAGTAGAATGGCACTCCTGGTCTAGGTGGTGCCAATATTGGCGATGAAGCCAAGTATCATTTAATGTCATCAAAGGCTGACTGGCACTCGTCATCCCAGTGAAATGCTACCCCCTTGTGCAATAATTTGTTCATGGGTCGGCACTTGTCAGATAGCTGCGCTATGAAGCGCTTGATTGATGTGACCTTTCCTTACAGGCTTCTGAGCTGCTTGATGGTAGTTGGGGGAAGCATTTCAAGGATTGCCTTGACTTTGTTTGGGTCCACCTCGATGCCTCGCTTTGAGACTATGAAACCCAAGAGTTTTCCAGATGTGACACCAAATACGCACTTCTTGGGATTCAGTCTGACTTTATGTTCCATGAGGCGATCGAGGATCTTGCTTAAGTCATCGAGATGATCTGGGCGCAAAAGAGATTTGGCCAACAAATCATCCATGTAATCTTCCAAAGTTTTATGCATGTAATCATGGAAGATGTACGTCATGGCACGTTGGTAGGTGGCGCCAACATTTTTAAGGCCAAAAGGCATAACCTTATAACAAAATGTCCCCCAAGGCATTGTGAACGCCATTTTTAGTTGGTCTTCGGGATTGATACGAATCTGATTGTATCCCGAGAAACCATCCATGAGGGATAGCATTTCATGGCCCGCTGTAGCGTCTACCAATGCGTCGATGCTCGGCAAGGGGAAATCATCCTTAGGACTCGCTTTGTTTAGATCTCAAAAATCAGTGCATATGCGAATCCTCCCATCGGGCTTTTTGACGGGCACCATGTTGGACAGCCATGGCGGATAATCCACGCAGATGACAAACTATGCATCCAACAGCTTTTGCAATTCATCTTTGACCATCAAGGCCACTGTTGGGTGCATCTTGCATAGTTTTTTCTTAACTGGCTTGACTTTCGGATCAAGCGTTAGGTTATGCGTGACTAGCTATGGATCTAGCCCCGACATGTCTTTGTAGGACCATGCAAAAACCTCCTTCTTCTCTTTGAGAAGGGTAATGTAGTCGGCTTGCTCTTCAGGGGATAAGCTTACCCCCAGCTTGATGATCTATGGATTCATTGGATCCAAGCCGATGTCTACGTCAGTCGTCTCCTCGACCGACATGTGGGATCCATCCTCCAACTGATGTGGAGTCGGGATCAAATGGATATCATTTGCTGAGTTTAAATCTGCGTTGGGAACCTCGGGTTCCTCTTCAGCATGGAAGATATCCTGAGTTGACCTTGGGGTAAAATGAAGCATTTTACCAAAAGGCCGATACTCCGATGGGGATGGAGGTGAATTGACGTGATCCCAGTCTATGGCATCTATGTCTAGATGCAATGACCATGCTGGGTCGGCCGGATTGTGGATGGGGGCGGTTAAGTCAATGGAGATCATGTTGATGAAATGATTTTGGTCTCCATTACCATGGGTGTGGTGGCTTAAACACTCTAGATGATTCCTATGCTCTGGATCTGGCTCTGGAGGTATTGGCATGAATGGATCGGCCCTATGTGCTGATAGGAGGATAGGGTCTACCCTCGACACTGATATCACTCTAGGGTCTCGGGGTGGAAGGTGCTCTTCATATACCTAGAGCGGCGGATCCAACACTTGGTCCCACCCCGCTGGGTCTACGTACCACTCATGCCCTGGCACTATGCCTAGCTATTCAAATATGTCGTTAATCTCCAAGGGGTATGGTTGTTGCATCTACCGCATGTGATTAAGATATGTCATTTCTGTTTCATCTTCGTAATCACTATCGGAGATCCAAAAGCCCTCGTTGGCTCCGACAACTATTTGAGGCATTACAGGCTCGTCCTGCTCGAGCAAATTAATCTGGCCCCATTGTGGTTGTTCCACTCTCCGTGGGGGGACCTGATTCTCTTGACGCGGCACTGGCTCGATTGGAGCCTCTAGAGGGAACATTGTCAAGAGGCTCTCTTGATAGTCATTCATGGGGATCACTTGTGAGTGATCACTATCTGATTCGAAGGGGTCATATGATGCTGGTTCATACTCTGATTCATCCTTCGAAGATCCCTCTTGACACTATTTATACCCTCCTTGAAAGTGAGTCCCCGAACTTTCACCTCTCTCTAGCAAAGGGGAAGGGTTATTGAGGTTAACAAGGGTGGTTGTTGACCATGGGAGGTAATCTCCCAATGTATACGTTGTGTTCGGGTTGGCATAGGGATCTGATGCCAATCCACCCTTGTTGCCTATCCCTAGGCCTTGCATGTTCTCTACCAAGATGTCCAAGGGTAGGGGGTGGTTGAACCCCATGCCCGACTTGTCATAAGGCATTTGGTATCTTGGCTGGCAAAGGACACGCACTCCTTGCTCATACCTACCTAGCCCATATCCATGCCAATTGCATTGGCCAAGATATCTCAGAGCGAAGTTCGGGTTAGACAGATAGTTGACATCTTCTGCAAAGGGCTCTTCATCTTCGTCCTCTTGCATGCATGGCTCAGTACCATGATCAAGGCCCCCATACACAAAGTTTGTCTGGTTTGGCGGGTAGCCTAAAGGAACAATTGTACCGATGGGGAGGCGAGGTCTCCCCATGTCTTGCATGGACTCTAGTGCGGTCGTTGCTACAACATTCCACACCAGATACTCCCCCAGGCCCGTATTGGCCATTTCAACAGTGATTGTTGGTGATTGAGGGGGAGGGAATGGAAGCTCTTCCTGAATCCACTCCATGTTGGGTGAACTAGGAGCCTCAACTTCCATTTTTCTAGGCATCTCTTCGGTAGAGATGGTTGATACTGTTGGTAGCGCCTCTTCTAGGGGTTGAGCCTCTTCCAGGGTTTGCTTCCCTTTGTCCTTCTATTTAGCCATGATAGGTGGCATTGTTGGTGAAGGACCAGACGATGAAGATGTACTTGGCTGGGGTTTTGATGGATTTATCACCAGGGATGCTTATAGAATCGGACCCTATCTAGATGGATTTAACTAAAAATCCAAGTGCATCGATGGAAGGGTCGATTGTGGCATCAGCTGCACCGCATTGCAATATTTGAAGGGTTCCAAGTCCATCGGGACTACATGTACTTCCCCTTCAAATGTATACTTCAAACACTGATGAGCTATCGAAGGGACACACTTCATGTCCCTGATCCATGGCCGCCCTAGCAAGATGTTATAAGCCATCTCACCTTCCAAAATATGGCACAATGTAGGTATCATCTTTTGTCCTACTTGAATGGGTAGGACAATTGTGCCAATTGTCGAGCATATCACATCATTGAATGCTCGTAGTGTATAGGTGGAAGCCATGATGTGAGAGGCTAGCAACTTTAGATGTTTCAATGCCATTGTGGTAATGATGTTACTGGATGAGCCAGTGTCTACCAACACCCTCTTATACGGGATCCCGTTGACCCACATGATAACGTGCAGGGGTGGATCTGCCATGTCATCAGACATTGATTTAACTTCATCCTCTCGAAAGGTGATGACTGGCTCCATGCATCATTTGACATGTCCCACGAAGTTGTTGAAGGAATTCGCTTCATGGGGCTACAACTCGATGGCTTTCAATATCTCCATTAGAGCCTCTCGATGGGGTGTTGATTGTTGTATAAGCTCGTATATGGAGAGCCTAGCCGACGTGGTCCTCAAGCTCTACGTGAGTTTGGTCCGAATCATGGCCGTGGGTCTAGGCGGAGGTGGTTGCATAGGGTGCTATTGAGGTTGTGACGTCGATGGAACCTCTCTTGTGGCTGCCTCAGGGGCAACTCTTGGGTATCTCTTGTTCCTAGTCACTATGCTTATCATTCCTACATACCCTTGCATGGGGCAATTCTATTGCACCTCATTGACTTGAAGGGGTTTTTCCTGTGCCTCATGGGAAGGCAAGGGGTCTTTGAAAACTCCCATCTGCTGGTTGTTTGGCGCTACGGGGTTGTCCACTACCAACGTCTTATTGTCAATTAGGTCTTGTATCAAACCTTTGAACTTCCAACATGCATTCAGGTCATGTCCCCTCCGCCTGTGGAACCTACAATACAAGTCCTCCCGGTATCCCTTAGGCTTCGGTGCATTGGGATCTATGGTTTGGATCTCTGGAAGGTTGATCAAGTTCACCGCTGACAAGCGGTCAAATAGGGAGTCCCTAGACTCCGTATAAGGTGTGTACTATCGCCTAGGGTGACGCTACTGATTTTGCTCCTGCTTTTGGTTTTCTCTTTCATAATTATTAGGAGGCACTGCCTGATAGTTAGCCTTTTGAGGCTGTATTTCTTGTGTAGGCTTAGGGACATTTATAGCAACTTGATTGACCGTAGCGGGTTTCTATTGCGTAGTCCCTATTTTTGTGTTCTTGTTCCATTCTTTCTTCTTAGGTTTGGCAATCTCGCCATCCTGTATCTTGATCTCTTCGATGATTCTAGCTTGCGCCAGAGCTTCCTCTAAGGTGGCATATTGCTACAGCTACAATAGCACAGAGATCGATCTCAAATAGCTTCATGAGAACATTTGTGTAAGGTCGGACATAGGAGGGAGGTAGGGTAGCTTGGAAAGTAGAGTCCTCCACCAATTCCCGTAGGCTACCATGGTTTCTTCCTCATACTACTTGAGGCTAGCCAGGTCACTTAGTGATGCCTTCTTCTTGGTGTTAAAGGTGAAGCATTCGAGGAATGCATCCACTAACTGATCCAAGTTACTGATGTTGTGCTTTGGCAATTGAGTGAACCAATCCGAGGTAGGGCCCACGAATGTGGTTATAAATGTCCTTAGCAACAACGCATCATTGTCCTGAATGCCAAAACATTGGCTCAAGAATCTGGTCACATGCTCTTGGGCATCCTCCTCACCCTTAAAGATTGCCAACTGAGGCAGCTTAAAGTGTTCGGGGTAAGGGGGTGCAGAGCACTGACGGATGCACAGGATGACTACAGAGTTGGCGTAACATGGGCTTTTGGGGCCCAGAAGCTTTGGTTTCCATAGACTCCAAACGCTCTAGCAGCGCTTTGTATGCATCGAAAGATTTAATCTCTTCCTCTTTAGTTTGCTCCCGTTGTGGGTTGTGGGAGACTTGAGGCCTATGGAGGGGTGGCCGGATAGCAACCCCTCCGCCTTGATAGGGCATTTCAGCCCACTCCTCTTCCTATTCATACTCCTCATAGGCTTCTCGAGGAGTTTTTGGGTGAGACCTATGACCATGGGTGGGTCCCCGTGGAGGGAGCCCATCATTGTTTCGGGGAGTGGCCTCCCGTTTAGGTCTAGGAGGTCTTGGAGGTAGCACTTGGTAGGGTCATGGGGACCTATCTCGTACCAAGGGGTTGTGCCTCTCATATGGTTTTTCCCTTTGGGTGTGAGGGGTTGGAACCCTCTCAGGCACCGGGTTATGGAGTAGCTCATCTATTTGGCATCGAATGCGCTCTTTGCTAAGGTGATATAGATGCTCTAGCTACTGTTGGTCTTGCTCAAGCCGCGTGATCTAGGCTTGGTGGGCGGCATGTATGGCGACTGCCAAGTCAATTTGTTCTACCATCTTGAGCCTAGGAGGCCTGGATGCCTCTCCTATGCACTTACCTCGATCATGATGATCCGAGATCTCAATAGGTCGCTTCCCTCTATCGAGGTTGGTGGCATTTACCCGAGGCTCTGGCCTCAGTGGGTGATCATGGTACATAGTGGGTGTGGAAGTGCATGGCTCCCATGCTGTACATTGCTCTCAAGGAATGTAATGGTCTTCCTCGTGCTCCCTTTCATATGTGTGAAAGGGGTGGGTGGAGTTGGCTCGCCCTGCTTGAAGAGCCTTGTGCTCTGGGTTTTGTCTATTGGCTCTAACAGTGATGGGGGGCAAAGGAGGGATGCCATAATCATGTGGCCTCTCCTCATGGACACTATGCCACTCTAGCGCTTCATCGCATGGTGGCCACTCATATCGAGCTTCTAAGGGAGCCTTCTTGTCTATGTTGAGCGCCACATGTAAGGACTCCTCCTGAAAGGGGCTATGATGAATGGGCGTGTCCCTCAAAGGGGTGCCCCTATAGTTCCATTCTGACATGGAATGATGTGGACTCTCTTGTGGGTCAGGCCGCCAAGGTGGTATGACCAAGTCCTTAGGGCTATAGCGGAGGTGACTTGTGCCCCCTTGTACACTTTTCGTAGCTTTCGCCCTTGATTGGGCTTGGCTACGGGTGTACACCATGGTGGTGCTTTCCTACAAGCTATGTAGATTTTTATCTCTTTTTATGATTTTTATGCTACACTAAATAGAAAAGAGCACACACACACAAAGCAATGATTATCTCATTTAAATATTGAGAAGTGTGTCCTAAACCTGGTTTAGTGTGTTTTATTTTTTTTTTTTTTTGAAGGTTTTTGTAAAGAATGTTTAAATGCAATATGATGGCTCTTATGACTCCCAAAATTGGTCGCCCCTTCGATATACCATTGCCAGGCCGATATACCAACCTCTCTATATACCCGCCCTTACGTGAGGGAAACTATAGGTACATGAGAGCAGATGGTACGTGGAACGTAGGTGGTACAAAAGGGGAATCACCCTATTTATGACACCTACCATAGAAGACTTATCCTCATGTACTGGGAATCACCCCAGCTACACTCGATCAGATTTCGTCAGGATTTACGTCTAGCAACAGTAGCGATCGGGGTAATGGATGCAAAAATTCAAGCCAAGGTGGTGATGAAATCCACCATTGGTCTTGATCAAGGGTTGGGGTTTTACGACCAGCTCCTTGGTGTTTAATTTGCCACGTGATGTGTGGGGTTATTTTTATTTTGCAAAAAGGAAACAAGCAAGCAGTAAAAGAAAACTTTCCCTAAGCAAACAAGTAACCTAAAAAAATAAAACTAAAAAAATAAAATGATAGGAAAAGTTCAGAATCCTTACCTCTTCTCTACCCAAATCTGTCGGTTCTGAGTTTCTGCCCGAAAACTTCATAGACTAAAATTCATCCCAGGGGGGGATGAATTATAGGACTGTATTCGTCACAGGGTGGGGTGAATTCCCATTCATCCCTGGGTAAGATGAATTACATCTCTGTATCCACCCTCTGATGGAACGAACAACAATCAGCGTATGAAAACTCGGTACCTGTGGATAAAATAGAGCATGCAATCCCCAAGCCTACGATAAGTGAATGAGAAAAATGAATTAAACTATGACTAAAATGAATCCAAATGCTCTAAAAATTTTACAGGGGCATCAAGACATCCCAAAGAAAATATTGCAAATGGAATAGTCGGGAAATTCCTCGCCGATTTGAATTCGCTCTAGGGTGGGACGAATTCACCTGCAACAAAATGCCGAAAAGGTACTGTCCCAAATGTCCTACCTAGGAAGCTCCAAAAGACCTAAAAACTTGGGGTTAGCTAATTGGGGGTATTTTGGGAAGACCCAGATGGTCATATTTTCCCAATTTGACCTCCATCAATGGGAATTTGATGATGCTACCTATAGATTAGTAGAAGCGAGCAAAGATAGAAACATGATCAAAATTGTTCAAAACGAGACAAAATTTAAATGACAACCTATCTAAGCATCATAGAATTGAATGCAAAAATGAAAGAAATAAAGTCTACCATAGAATTCCCATCGCTCCGAAGGGGGGCGATTAGGACTGTAGCAGTGTGGGAGGGGGCGCCCATGGGGCAGGCCGCCCACCGTTTGAGGCCTGATTTCGGCACCAATCCACTTGGGATGGGTCCAAAACCTCTTGTGGGGTATTTTCAGAAAAATTGGGTGGGATATTGTGGCCAAATGTTGGGTTTGGCTCTGGATTTGTACTTCCAGTAACCACCCTATGACCTCTTCTCCAAAAGAGATCAAGGATGTGAAAGACACAACTCAAAAGGGTGTGGGTGTGAAAGTAAAATGATAGCACTTCGTTGCTCCAAAATTCTCCTTCTCTGTATCTTTTGGGGTGAGGAAACTCACCAATTTATAGACCTGGAGGTCTCTTGAAATGGGCATGCAGAGGCACCACTTGGCAATCATGCCTTCCCAGGGGGAAGGAGATTCCTCCCTGAATAGGGACTTCATGACTGCCCTTGTAATTGCCTCTAACGCTCGAAAATGCTCACCCATACTCCCATGCGATGAAGGAAGCGTTAAGTGGTGGATCTGAGCTGCCATTTGTCAAGATTTGACTTTTTCCCATCAAACCTGTAATTCGCCCCACCTTGGAGCGAATCTAGAATTCGTCCCTAGGTGGGGCGAATCCTAGTTTGAATTCGTTCTAGGGTGGAACGGATATTGAGCAAAGTTCTTGAAGGTGCCAAATTGATCTCTGACCTTCCAAAACTATTGTGAGAGTGGTTAGGACCACTGTTTAACCTCTGGGGGCTGCCCTTGGGGCTGTGTGTGTCAATGCGATCAGTTTTTGCAGTCACATAATCGGATTGGTGCTATTTTGGTGTCTACACAAATAAACAAGTCAGGTTGGAATATATTACTACAAAATAACAGATAGCATATATTTTTACCAATCCACTTTCAAAGGAAACCTTTGAGTATCTTCGAGGAAAACTGGGAGTGAGACTACCACCCTAGAATTGACCACCTTAAAAGAAGATGGGGGAGGGGCTAAGCTAAGAGGATTATTCTTAGCCCAGAGCCCCAAAGGTGACCCTTTAACATTGATGTCAAATGGAGAGATATTTGAGTAAGGGGGAGAGATTTGGTGTTTGATAAAAGAGGAGAAAGCATTGAGCTAGGGAAGCAATGTCCTATGGGGAGCAAAGAAAAGGAAAGGTCAAGTTTTCGGTAAAAATAATATTGGTTGTCATTAACGACAAAGAGGGAGATTGTTGGACATTTTGATATCATTCAGTTTTCATTAATTTCAAGGTGAAAAGTTGTCATTAAAGGTTTTTTGTTTAAAACCATGGTGGCAGAATAATATTCATCAAATTAGTGGATTACAATTTAAAGGTTTAAATTTTATCCCAAGGAAGGCATTAATTTTTATTAAAGTCAAATGTTTATAAATATAATTTATAAAAACTAAATTCTATTAGAATTTAAATAATTTATAAACTATAAAAGGTTTTAAACAAAGCGTCGACATCATCAAAATAATTGGGAGCACCTAAATCCATGGAAAAATGGGAAATTATGTTTAAATACCGTGTCTAAGAACATTAAACCTTACCTTATTCGATTAATTTTAATGTGACCAAGAGAAAAATAATTTGTGCGATCATTGATGAAGACAAACTTGTGTTGTATTTTAGAACCAGGGAAAGGATGAAAAGGGAGGAGAAGGCCTCACTCCCATTTGACAAAGTGGTCCTTTGATAGTGTGCATTTCATGATAGCGTTGGGAGTGGAAGTGTCCATGATAGATTTGCATGGAGGTTAGTTTGTGTGCTCGTCTTGAGCGCCAAGGGGAAAGACTTTTGGCACATGCTCATTTTGAGTGTTAGGCTTGTAATAAAGAGCACAATGTGCTCTTAGTGTTTCAAATGTGCATCTGGCACACACAGTGGTCAATCCCATGGCTAGAGCGCTCATTGAGGTAGAGATTATGGGTTCGAATCCCACTAGTGGCAAAGGTATTTTCAATTAAAATATTATTTGCATAATGTTTTCTATAAAGTGTTATTTGGAGTTATAAGGGTTTATGAGAGGTTGTTTGATTGATAATTGATCGATGTTATTTCAAGTTATAAGGTTTTTTTTTTAAATTTGTTTGATTGATAATTGATTTATGTTATTTGGAGTTATAAGGGTTTATGAAAGGTTGTTTTATTCATAATTGATTTATGTTATTAGAGTTATAAGGAAAGTGGATTTGATTTTTTCCAAAGTTCTTTTTGCCATTAAATATGATTAAAGAGGTTTGAGTTAATTTTGGTGTATGTTGAATTTATTTTTAATTGGGATATTATAAGGTGTTATTGGATAAATATTTTATGTAAGTTGATATTTATTTTGAAAGGTGGAGTGATAAGGTGTAATTGAGTTTTTGCATTACATTGTGAGAAAGATTTATCTTATAATATCTTTGAGTTTTGCATATAAGTGTTTGTTGTTGTGGCAGATTTATGAGATTCCTTCATCATGAAGAAAAAGATATGAGCACATTCTTCCATAGTTGAGTTGATTGATTAGTTTTCTAAAAAATAATTTTGGAGTGAAAACGACTTGATTAGGGTTTCCTATTGAGTGTGTTGAGTTAATGCTTCAAGGTTTTTTGGAATAAGGATTTTTTTGATAAGCATTATTGTTGAAGCCTTTGGTTGTGTGAAGAACTTGAGTTAGGGTTTGAGTATCATTGCTATGTAAAAATTGTTTTATAAGCATTATCGTTGAAGTGAGTTGTTGATCAAAGAACTTGAACTAGGATTTTCAAAGATCATGAGTATCATTGTTATTTGAGATTTGTTGAGCATTTTTGGAAACATTTTGAGTTGGTTTTTTTATGCTTGGACTAGGGTTTGTGAGAAATGGATGTTTCATTTAGTGATTGGTTGAGCCCAATCAAGTGGATGTATGAAGTGATTGTTAAAGTTCCATAAAATAAACTATTCTATATTCAAAATTAAGTTGTGAAAGTAAGTGAGCATTGTGATAAGTGTAGAACATATTGAGTTTTTAAAAATTATCTTTATGTTTTTATGAGATTGGACAAGTTCTGTGTGGACTTGTTGAGGATATTTGAGCTAGTTTTGTGTGGACTTGTTGAGTAGGTTGGACAAGTTTTGTGTGGACTTATTGAGTAGATTTGAGCAAGTTTTTTTTGTACTTGTCCTGTGTGGACTTGTTGAGCAGATTTGAGGATAGATTTTGGTTCAGATTTGAGGACAAGTTTATGCTAGACCCAAGATAGAAATTAATAATATTTGAGGATAGATTTTGGTGCATATTTGAGGATAGGTTTGTGTCAAACCAGAGATAAATATTGAGTATATTTACGCTAGACCGAAGGACTATGTTTAGTACATATTTGAAATAGAGCTTTGTAGGTAACAGAGGAGAGAGGAAAATATTCTCTAGTGGATAGAGATCCATTAGCTAGGGTAGTGAGGATAGGTCTTCTGATTAGGGATAAGAGTCTTCAGTGGAGAGAGATACACAAGCCAATGTAGTGGAGGTAGTAGTATTCTAGAGGAGCACCAACCAGAACATAGGAGAAGGAGTTCTCCTTTGGATAGAGTTCCATGAGATTTATTTAGGGGATCACCATCTCATTTGGACAGAGGTCCATAAACATTGTAGGGAAAGGAGTCCCAAGAGAATTTATTTGAGAAAAAATTATAATAAATATTTTCTCTGTGGATGTAGCCATCATTGGGTGAACCACGTAAAAATTATGTCTCTCATGTGTGTGATGCTTTGTGTGATGTTTACTACTTTAATATTTTTTATGCTATTATTTGGATTAAAAAGCAAAAAAAAATTATTGTATACGGTTCACCCTCCCTCTCAGTATAAGCACATGTTCTTCAGGGTTGTTATAGAGTTCCATTATTTATATATTTATAATTTTTATAAGACATAAACACGTTGGGATTCTATAAATTCTATGACCACGAAAATATATTTATAAAAAATATCCTCTAAATTTTTAATTATTATTTCTAGAGCAAGATTTTTGTCATTAAATATTAGTTAGCATGATTTTTTCCTTTTCATTTACCAAATATGCCTTCATATAACTTAATGATATATACACATCATAGATTCTTTTGTTTAAAAATGAATTTGAGTCTAATGATATTTAGTCAACTATATAGATGATGCTTGACTTCTACAATCCTTTGAGTTATTTTTACTATGCATTTATTAGAGATTAGATCATTTTTTATCATTTTGGAACTCTACTAAATTATATGGTATTCAAAGTGTATATATGTTCCTATACCTTTAAGATCACCCATCCCTAAATATAGGGTTTAATTAATTTTTTCATATTGGTTTTATAGAAAACATCACGTTATATTAGGTATTTTATTACTTCATATTTTTTTTTGGTAAGATTAAAAGGAAAGAGGGTTTTAACGGGATCCCACAACCACTACAAATAAAGCCACAAAGGTGAGAAATATAGAATAGAACCTCGAAATACAGACCAGAGGTAGAAAAAAAGAACTGCAAACACCCATTCCTCAAGGCCCAAAAAAAGGGAGAACTAAGATAGTTCTACACCAGCTTATCCAAACCCTGAGCAACATATGAAGCTAAATGTGTTACACTATAAAACCAATCCAAGGATGAATTCAAAGAACACAAGATCTTACGTTTATTAATATCAATAAGTTTTAAGTCATGAAAAACATGTTTTGAATCCTTCGGAGAAACCAGAGCAACCGAAGTGAAAATTTCCTCCATAAATTTCTCTCAAGAGTGATCCCTAGGGAGAACATCAAAATCTAAAAGGGTAGAAGGAAGGGAGAGATTATCACCCTTACAAATTTTACCATGTAACCATTTGGATTTACGTCGATCACTAGCAATGATAGAACAAGAAGGTTTCAAATCCAGTTTAACAATGTCTTCCATAATCACTTTAGACGACAACTCAGATTTTATAGTAGGACCAATCAAATGGGCAATGACTTCCACATCTGAAGCCCTACCCCAAACCCCTTTGGAAGAGACTTGAATATTTCTAGAGATCTGCTCTAGACCAGTACCAAAGGTGAAGGAATAAGTGTCTTCACTACCATCAAAATCCATCCCAAAAGCCAAATGAGAGCCACCATCGAGAGAAGGGGACTCCACCATCAACTTTGTACCACCTGCCAGGGGACTAGGAAGATCTACAAAAGGCTTTATAAAATCATTAGCATTAATACCACGCTCAAAAGCAGCCTGTTCAAACACCAACAAAGCTAGACCTTGGTGAATAGGGGCATCACCATGACCACCTTGAACATTCAGAAAGGATTTCTTCATGGAATGGAAAAGAAACAAAGGAATATTCATACAATATTTGCATCTCAGATGGTTTAAAAACATAGCATGAAATATCATAATTATTACTTCATATTTGGGAATAAACATAATATCTATTATAGGTGTTTTTTAAACAAAAATTATTCTCTATGAGTCTTTTTATTTTTAAAATATTGAATGTTGTATTTTATTTATAGTATAAATCAATATGTTTATAAAATTAACTCAAAATGATATAATCTTATTATCATATATGACTACAAAGGAAATAAGACAAGAGAGATAAAGACTTTGGCATATTTTTGAGGGATACAAAGATTGAAATCCCACTCAGTATGAGGGAACCAAGACCTCTCATAAGAACTTTTGTAAAATTATTGAATTTTTTTATAGCTTCAAACTTACTATAGTGGTAAGGATTGTGACCTCTCTTTGATAGGTCCAATATTCAAACCCCACTCAGTATGAAGGGACCATGACCCCTCATAAAAACCTATGTAAAATCATTGAAATGATATTATCATGTATGAGCATGATGATAAATAATACCATATCACATAATCCAATCAATGATGAATTATTGAATGTGTCACTTGTTTGAGTATATCACAACTTCTCCTTCTATGAAAAGTTATAAATGAGTCATATATATGTTGGTTTATGAGATTTACTACTATTTTAATATATAGATAATAAATATCTATGATAATAAATTCCTAAAATATGAGTGATTATATACCATAGATAATATTAATATTTGCACAAAATTATTTAGTTAATATGGAGAAGAGACAATCATGTTGTGTGTGAGCTATTTGTATGATTTATTCTAGTTGGATATCAAATAGCCTTATACCAAATTAAAATATTCTGTAGAATCTATAATTTTTATGATTTCTTGTGACTTAGTCATCTTCATAACTAACTATCTAAAGACAACACTTTTTATTGATGATTTATCATTGACCTTACTAATCATGTGTTATTAGTGACAATAGTTTTTTAATAATAATAAAAGGTGCCTACTAAATAATACAATAATATTTAAACGTCTATGTAAAAGTATTTATTTAAATACAATCTAATTGGGCCTAGTAGCGGAGAATTTGGAACTATAATTAAAGGTCCAATGTTTAAATATTATAGGGGGTATGATTGTATACCATACTTTGATAGTAAAAGTATTGTTGGATAACAATATATTAATTAAATAGCATCCTTTATGGGGGTTTTCCTATATGGTATATCGACTCATGGATGATAAAATCTTACCTTGCCTTGTTCAATAAGTTATTGTATAATATAAATAACATTATCACACATTGGTGTGAAATGAATATAATACTAAAAAAATCTTAGTGATTTGAGTATAAAGGGGTTTAGTTGATACCATGTAATATGTCTTCTCAAATAATTTATCCTTTTTACTTAATTATTACTTTATGATATCTACTTTGATTTGCATCACCACTACTTATTATCCTTATCACTAACATATTTTTGGGATGTAATATTTCCTGCCATAATTAATGTGAATTATAGAATGTGCCTCTTATAATTATAATCCATGTCCATTATAATTGTTTCTCAATTTACTTTGTGTAGTAACTAAAAAAATGGATCAATGATATATTTAGAGAGATTATCAATTTTACAACTTTATAATCATATCACTCTTTAAGCATGGGGTCTATTATGATAGGATTTTAATGGGAAAAATGAATTAATACAAGTATCAAGAACTATTGGGAATTCTCCCAGATTATCTCGCAGGTCCGTTTATAGGGTCAAATAATGATTAAAATACTAAAGCATTCAACTCATTAGTCAATATAAATAAATCTCATTCATAGAATAAAAAAATATTCCTACATAACCAAAGTCATAATATTATTCACAAATAATAAAATATACATAAAAATCAGTTACAATGAATGGAGCTTTATCTCCATAATATAATATTATAAGTGACCTTTCAATACTTATCTATTTCTCTCCTCAAAAATCTAGGAGATGCATCATTTTCTATTCCTCGCATATGACAAAAATCTCATGACTCTTCACTTTACATCTTGCCACATATAATATTACTCTTCACTTAAATATTTTACACCTAAATCTATGACTCCTCACTTCCTTACATATCACTTTGCACTCTCTCATAACTTGCACACTTGCACATTTTATTCCATAACACTTGGACACTTCTCACATATTGAAACATACATTAAGAAATATATAAATCAGACTTCTAAAAAATGTATTACATTCTACTAAATAAAGTAGTATCTCCAACACCCCATTGTATTACATTATTTGGTGTGAAGACTTTTAGTCTTAAATCCTAAGTTCATGTTATTATTTATTTTTCTTATATTCTTTTTTGTTTGTTTCTTTGATTTATGCTTCAATGAATTCTGAATTTAGATAATTAATAAATGTTTTAAATTTTTCATCTTTGGATTCTCTATATATTTGTTATAAATCCTTATTCAATATCAATGATATATTTTGTTGTTTATCAATATTCTTCATCAAATATTGTATGCAAAGTTATATAAGTTTTAATATTTCCTTAATTTTTTTAAAATAAAGGGGTAAGAATTTATTGATAAAAAGTCTGGATTAAAGAGTACAACTGAGCTTCCAAACAGGACTCAAATAAACAACACAACAAGCTAAAACCACTAGACTAGAATGACACCCAAAAAATACAAGAATAAACCACATTAAGTTTGTACATCCTTGTGGATCAACTCCCACAGGTGTTGAGATTCCCCATATGGGAGACTCTCCCAATTATCGATACTCTAAGGATCTAGCAGCTCAGAAGCCCTTTTGTCCAGGTAATCAGCAACCACATTCCATTCCCTTGGAATGTACACAAAGGATATAAATTCAAACTCTTCACTCATTTTTAGAATTTGAATGGCTACAGAGGCCAAATGCCAATTAACTTCCTCCACCCTTTTACTGTTTAAAATATTAACCACAATTTGAGAGTCAAACTTGCAGATAATCCTATGTCATCCAAGAGAAAACCCCCTCTGCAAGGCCTAAAAAATTGCAAGAGCTTCCATAAAATTGTTGGAGTGAATACCTTTATAAATGGAAAAGAAAAAACTGACACCACCAGTAGAATATCTCCCTACATCACCAATGCCAACATGTCGAGGATTACCCCTGGACGATCCATCAGTACTAATTTTTAAAACTCCTCTAGGGGGTGGACTGCATCTACCATCTCTCCTAACCTTCTTGCTGAGCTAAGGAACCCTACTAGGGCTAGAAGAGTTCACACCATTCCCAAAGATACCAAGGGCTTTTTGTACCTTCTCCTCCCTATAATCCAAAAGAGGGTCCACATAACATTTGTTATGGATGGTTTCCTGAACCATATACAAGATCCTTCACTAGATCTATTGAACAACCAAATAACTACCCTGAAATATGTGTCAGTTTTGTTTGAGCCAAATTTGCTAGATGAATCAAAAAGGGCCCAAATTCCAAGCCACCCAAAGGAAGGGGGCCTTGGTCGGAGGTCTGCCCAGACTACTCTAAAACTTCACTAGGGACAACACATGACAACATGGATGGTTCTAGGCACTCCACCAATGGTGCCAAATATCTCTAGCAAAGTAGCATTGGAAAAATAAATGAGAAGAGTCATCCTCATTCTTAATGCAGAGGACACAAAAAGAGGGACCCTGAAATCCCCTCTTCCTCACATTATCCCAAGTGAGGCATTTATTGCGAGCTACCAACCAGAGAAAGAAGTTACATTTTGGCTAGGCAAATTTGTTCCACACCTTTTTCCACCAAGTGATAGGAAGACTCCCATACTTTTGCTTACCAAGAACCTGATAACCATAATCTATCGAGTAGGTTCCCTTAGGGTTAGGGTTCCAAGCTGTAATATCTTTAACCCTTAATTAAGAACAAGGCATCCCCATAAGAATAAAAGAAAGCACCTCTCTGTCCTTGGACAATCCCACCTGGGGCAATTCTTGCAGATATTTCCACCTGTACATCACCATATTTCTAAAATATTAGATTTTTTTAAAGTCCTCCACATGAGACCAGCCTGCTTCCAAGGAAAAAAATGTGTAGGGAACATAACCTAGGATATTGATTCAATATAGGAGGGTGGACATCCCAAGAATCCTCCAAAAAAAGAGCATTTGATCCTTGATTGCAAATCCAAAACAAACACTGTTTGATTAAATTAGCTCATATTTTTAGAGTGTCCCAGATAACTGAACCTTTCCCGACCAAGTTGACTCTAGGAATTTTAGACTCATAAATACCTCTCAAGTATTTACAAGATAAAATTTTAGCCCAAATTTGATCTTGAGAGGTACACCATATCCAATAAAGTTTTGCAGCCAAAGGATGCCCAAAAAGAGTTATTTATCGCAACCCAAGGCCTACCTCTTGCATCGGCCTACATATAGAATACCACCTAACCAAACTCCATTTAGATTTATCAAGTTTTCGAGACCATAAAAGTTGTTTTGACAAAGCATCCATGTCCTTGATGAAGTGAGAGACAGATTTTTATACAAAACATCTATAAATGGGTAAATCTTAAACAATAGATTTTAAAAGCAACACTCTACCTACAGTGGATAGCCATATGAAATTCTAGTGATTCACCTTCCTTCTAAACTTATCAAGCATAGACTACCAAGAATATCTAGGTAGAGGGTGAGATGAAATTGGAATACCAAGATAAATGAAGGAGGGAGTCCCAACCTGCAATCTTAGAATGCGAGCAATCCTAGCTTGAATAAGAGGAGGAGTATTGAAGAAGAAAATAGAAGACTTGTCCTCATTAATAAACTGTATAGAAGCACCAAGATATATGTCAAGATATTGTCTAATATTCCCAGCTTCCCTAGTAGTGACAACTCCCAACAAAGCAATATCATCAACAAATTGAAGGTGGTAAAGAGGTGGAAAACTGCTATCCCACTTCCACCGCTGAATGAGACCCTACATGACTTTAGAATTGAGAAATATTCCCAACCCTTTCACCATAATGATAAAAAAATGAGGAGATAAATGATCTCCTTGCCTCAATCCCATTGAGTCCTCAAATAGCTCTGACGGATCAATATTAACAAGAACAAATAATGAGGAAGAAGAACCACAACTCATCACCCATCTAATCCATTCCTTCTCAAATCCAAAAGTAGCAAGAAATTTCTGAAGAAAGGACCATCTAATCTGGATATAGGTTTTGGCCATGTCCAAATTAATGAACATATTTTTCTCCTTCGAAGTTTCCATCGATTAAATAGCTTCTATAGAAATAACAATGCCATTCAAGATTTGTTGGCCAACAACAAACCCTCCTTGCTCCTTAGCGATGATTTTTCTCAACCATATCTTCAGCCTCTCACCAATAATTTTTGTAATGATCTTATACACAACATTGCAGAGAGAAATAGGCCTAAACATGTCCAAGGAATTTGCTCCCTCTTTTTTTGGGTATAAGCATCACAAAGGTAGCATTTAGGGCCCTTAGAATCTATTTGTTCTTTTGGGACTCATGGACCACCTCCATAAGATCAAATTTGATTAAATACCAAAACTCTTGATAAAACTCAATCGAAAATCCATTTGGACCTAGGGCTTTTACTTTTTTCATCTTGAATACAACATTTTCCATCTCCTCAAGGGAAATTGGATCCATCAAGTCTTCATTCATCTCTATAGAAACAATCGTTGGAATAAATTTTAGAATAAGCTTTTCATTCTCATCATTTGATAGGGATTCCTCATTGAATAGAGGAAAAATACCTCTTAGTCTCTTATAAAATATCCCTGAAAGAAGAGAGTAGGGCACCCTAATAATTCACAAGAGAGGTAATCAAGTTACCATTACGGTGAGCCTTAACTGAGTTATAAAAGAAGGTTGTGTTCCTATCCCATTCCTAAAGCCAATCTACTTGAGCTTTTTGTTTCCAAATAAATTCTTCCCTTAGTTCCCATTCAGAAAGGTCTTTCGCAGCCTCAAATTCCTCAACAAGAATCTCCTTCATGAATCCCTGATCTCTAATCTTCCTTGAAGATTCTTCCATCCTCCTAAGAGCTTCTAGCTTAGCCAAGGAAAGGTTCCCAAAATGCAGTCTATTCCATCTCTTCAATTTATGTTTTACAAATTGTAGTCACTTCATAAACGAATACATAGTGGTTCCATGAGGAGGTTTTCTAGTGGTCCACCAACCTCGTATGAAATCATGAAGCTTAGGATCATGAAGCCACATAAGTTGAAACTTAAAGGAGAGATTATATTTTAGTCCTAACTCCAAAGAAGAGAGTTTGATAGACCAATGATAAGATCCCCTACCCTCTAGAATCATAGAACTAGCACCTCTATTATTACCCATCTAATAACTGGGTATCAAAAATTTATCCAGTATCTTTGATATGGAAGCTTCCCCAAACCTTCTATTGTGCCAAGTAAATATCCCATTATCTGGCTTGATGTCAACCAATTTTAGGGCTTGGATATGAGCATTGAAGAAAGAAGAAAAAGGCTCGAGATGTTCCACCCCACCATGTTTCTCCTCTAAAAAAGTGATAGAGTTGAAGTCTCCAACCAAAATCCATGGGTATATGGGAACCAAACTTCTCACAAAGCAAATATACTTCCACAAATTCACTTTACCATTGTAATAAACAAACGCATACACATTTGTAAGTAGGATGATTTCACCAGATTCATTATCATCCACGACCATTGAAATAGACCATCTGTTGGAAATACAAGTATGAGAGAATATCTTAACCAGATCCCATAAATAAATGATGCCACCAGCATATCCACATGCAACAATACACTTGCATTACCCACTTCTCCACAACTTGGGAGTAATAGTGAACATCCTATCAATAGCCAATTTAGTCTCCTGAATAAACACCACATCTGAAGAATGCACACGAAACAAATAATGAACAATTTTTATTCTAGGGATGTTATTTAACCCCCTTACATTCCATAAGATGATAATAATTTTTGGGGGTTATAAAAATGGGATTCTAATGTTCTCACCAAGCTTGAAGCCACCAAAGTCTCCCCCATTAACTTAATTTTATCATGGTCCTTCTTTCGACACACCTTCATATTCTTATCTTAAAAAAAAATTTTAATTATTTTTTGTTGCAATCCCAACACCGTAGGAGTTTTGCAGTCCAAGGATGACTACATCAGTTCCTGAGTAGGAGAGGGCATAACTAAATTTGTACCACTTTCCAAAATATTTTCCCTTATAGGGATAGACCCAACCATGTCCCATATACTCGAATCCAAAGCCCTTTGTTCTTCATTTAAACCCCCTAGATCTAATTCCTTAAGTTCCCCCTCAATAAGAGACATCTGATTCAGCCTTGTTATATTTGCATCAGGTAGCGATGTTTCAGGTATCTCCATACAATGATCAAGATCATCTAATATTTCAAAATGGTTGAGTAGAGAATCTGGTTGGCTATCCTTAAGGTATTTTTTTGCCCTTCGTTCTCTGTTTTGCGATTTTACCAAAATAAAACCTTCCTTATCCCATTTCGATTCCCTTTGTCTAGATCGAGAGGGCCCATGATTTGAAGCCACAGGAGAGACAAAATTAGGGCATTTTCTTTGTAGGTGGCCATATTCACAATAAATCTGACAACGAAATGGAAGAGCTTCATAGTAAAGTTTTTGAACCCATGTAGTTGATCCAAATTGTATTTCAATAGAATCTAGAATAGGATTATTTAAGTTAATTTCAATGTAAATACGAGCAAAAGAGATTACATTTTTATCCATTTTTTGTTGTGGGTCCAACCGGCTTCTCAAGCATAAGGGCAATCTGATGCAAGATATCAGTTCTCAAGAATTCCAATGGGAGCCAGGGAAGCCACACCCATACTGGAACCCATGAAGGCCACTCCTCTGATGGGTTGAAACCCACATTCCAAGGTTTAAGAAAGATTCCCACTTGGTTATAGAAATAAGGAGCCCCTTCAAATGCTTTGTTATGATTTGCAATACAAGAGAAAACCACCATAAAATAGTTGTTTGCACTCAGCATCACATCCACATCACCTTCAGGATTCCAAGTCTTCCTGACCCAAGCCTCCACAAAGGGGAGAGAAATTTGAATGCCCAAATTTTTTCCAATAAGGGCATGTTTGGTTAGATAATCCACATCTTTCACCACCAAGTCTGGTTGAACCACTAGAACTGGCCTGGATTCACATCATTCCAAACATCCATTATTATTTAACAAGCGGTTCCTGACATGCACTGGAAAATCCTGTTCCTTCCAGTAATTTTTAGATGAAAAAATATCACGAGCATGCACTCTCTATGCCGGACCTGATGCCATCACGAAATTCCTCCAATTTTTTAGACCTCCTTCGAAAGTTGTCATCCTGGTAGAGCATTTTTTCTTCATCAAACCCTAGCAGAGTAGTTTTTCCTCATCAAAAACTAGCAGAGCTCCAAAGTCGACAAAAAAATCAGCGAGTTTATCATATTGGCTATGAATACGAACTATAGTTTAAGGATATATCTTTTAGAATATCCCTAATATTTCCTTACTTTCATTTGCCAATTCATTCTAAATATTTTCTTCCATTATTAATTAAAAAATAAATAAAAAATGTTCTTAAAATAAATTACTTTTATGTAAAATACCTTATTTCTACCAAATTTAGTCAGACAATTTCTTTAATCTTCAATCAAGTAATTAAACAATAACTTATTTTTTAATATTCTTATAACTCCCTAATTTTATTAATTTTATTGTTTTAATTTTAAAATTTGAAAATCACATCAATCAATTTTAGATTCATCAGTCTTAATTTCAAATCATCAATTCTCAAGTTTCATCAAATTTCATTCCTTGTATCTCACAAATTATGAATTTCAAATTCAATTTTTAATATTCACTTATATCTCCCAAATTTCAAATTTCAAATCAGTATTCAATAACAAAATGTCATGATCCTTCAAATTTAATTAATTCATTCAATTATCAAATTCAATTTTTATCTCTCCAATTTAACTATATTCTTTAATTGTTCCAAATTTTAATTTCATCCTCACTCTAATTAATTCTAATTTTATTTTTAATTTTAAATAATTTGTTCCCTTATAAATCCTATTCACGAATTCATTCTTATCATTAAAGTCAAATAAAAATTTAATTTCTCTTTTCAAACTTATTAATCCAAACTTAATCAATAAATCAGGGTCTAAAAAAATTTGTCCAATCGAATTTAGTTCTATTTGTATTGTTTATTTATGCCATTTCTTGTATTCTACACAAATTCTATTTACAATGTCTAGTTTGCACCACATATAACTTGTAACTTAACCTTAGGTTATTATGAAATTTGAGTGTTTCTAAAGGGATTATCACTTTGATGTATCTGCTTCACTACACTTGCTTGAATCTCTTGGATCATATAATCATCTAGATCTAATAGGTATGTCAAGCATGATTTCTCATATGTATGTCAAGCACAATTGTTTTCTAATTATACTTACTCAGAGGATCATCCATCATGAACCTATGTTCTCCTTTCTTCATAGGCTTCTTCACTACATATTCTTTCTACTTTAGGTTATTCACTCTAATGAATCTCCACTTTAGTGTCTTCACTTCAAGAAATCTCTCTTCTCTAGGTAGGCTCCTATCTCAACTCACTAGTTTTTATGTCCTCTTTTGCTTACCAATTTATGTTTTCTTTTAGCTCCTAGGCTTATGTATCCTCTTTTTTTCATAAACCATATTAATTTGGCTCTAGTGCATATTATCTTGGTTTCATGTTTCATCTCCTTTTGTCTCACAATTTATACACATCTGTAAATCATAGTCCACACACTTGAAACCACAATACACTATATTAACCTTTCAAATCATCCTCACTAAATATCAAGTACCTCCAATATTCAATGCTACAATTTCATTAATTATTAATCCAAAAATATTCTAATTACAATTGGGTGACTCATCCCTATTCTTCAAATCTCTACGAATTTCTCAAACTTCCTCCACATATCTTTAACTCCAAAAATTTATTATCTTTCATAAATTCTTCTCAAAATGTTTAGAGTGTAGGTTTGATACCACTATTAGGAATTCTCCTAGATTATCTCATAGGTCCCTTTAAAAATATTGAATGTTGATCAAAATATTAAAGCGTTCAACTCAGTAGCTAATATCAATAAATCTCATTCATAGAATAACAACAATGTTTATTGATAATAAAACTAACAATATTATTCATTAATCATAAAACTTACATCCAAATTGGTTAAAATATATGACAATGTTTCTCCATAATATAACCTTAAAATGATATTTTTTTTTTGTGGAATACATCCCAAAAGGGATACCACTTTCGGGTAAGACCCAAGGAGGTAGGGGTATCCATTCCGCCAAAAATGCCCAGGACTCAGACTTGGCCTACCACCTTTGACATACTCAAGGATCAAACAAACACACAAAAAAAAAAAAAAAAAATAAGTAAATAACAACAAAAATAATAAAATAAAATAAAAAACATGCTCCTTGAGTGTGTCAAAAACAAAAGCACAACCAAGCACGCACAATAAGATAAAATAAACCACAACACAAACCACATAGAAAAACACAAGAACCACATAACAAAACACAAACAAGACAAAAACAACATAACACTACAAAGACATAACACAAAAAAACATGAAAAATAAACACAACCAAAGCCTAAAAAGTGAAAAAAAATAAAATAAAAATAAAAATAAAAAACAACCAACAATAGAAAATAAACAAAAACAAAAAACATAGAAAACACTCACACATAAAAACACGAAATAACACAAACAAAGAGAAACCCAAGAACAAGAACAAAAAAAACACAAGAATAATAACAAAAAACATTAAAAAAAAAAAAAACAACAAAAATAAAAGAACAACAAAAAACAACACAAAGAACACAAAAACAAAACAAAACAAAAGAACCCACCCACCTTAAAAAACTAAACAAAAAATAAAATAAAATAAAAATAAAAATAAATGAACAAAACAATGACCTATCTAGACCAGAAGACTATTAAGGCAAGAATCAACAGAGGAAACAAAATAAATAATAGAATGATATAGGGAACTAAAAAAAATTGAATGAACCAAAGAGAAGAAAAATAAAAATAAAAACAAGAAGAAACTAGGTACCTTCAGAACTAGAGCCATCCAAAGAAATGATAGAAAGAAGAGCTTCCCTAATTTGAGAAGCCCACCATATAGGAGAGTGGCCATAACAAGTAAGATCACCTTTGTCCAAAGTCCAATTAGCTAAAGCATCAACACTCTTGTTTTGATCTTTGACCACATGATTGTAATCAACTTTCAAAAATACCATTTGGATTAACTGAATCTTCTCAATAATTATTTTTATTCTCTAATCCACCTTATGATTATTAGAAGGAGTCTTCAAGAGATTAATCATAAGTTGAGATTCAGACTCAACTAACACCTTTCCCATCCAATATTAGTAGCCTCTTGAAGGCCTCTGAGGATACCATACCCCTCAGAAAGGTTATTAGAAAGAATACCCAAATTCTCAGCAAAAGTAAAAACCAGGGAGCCATCTGAAAGTCTACCAATTCCTTCCACATTGGCTTTTCTAGGGTTTCCTCTAGAGGCTTCATCAGTATTGATTTTTCAAAAATCCTAAGGATAAGGTTGCCAATTTCTAGTCCTATCCATATTACTAATACTCACATTCCCTTTAAGTTGGTTGCCCTTAGAAGGTTTAATATTCAATCTTTGCATCACTTGATCCCATATTTGGTGGGATTTTTGGGGGTGATTAAGGAGTTGATGGACTGATTCAACTAAGTTGGCTATGGTATTTTGCCAAATATAGTGAATATACTTCCTATATTGATTAAAAATTTAGATGTTCCTTTCATTCCAAATATTCCAAAGAAGAATGGTAAAACCCATCCAAACTAACTGTCGAATAAAATAATAAACACCCTCTTGATTAGGCCAATCCCTCCAAAGTTGTTCAAAGGTAAACAAATTGGACCAATGTAATCCAAGTAAAGTGGCCATTCTCCTCCATAGCTTAGAGGCTAAAGTACACTCAATAAAAATATGGTTGATATTTTCTACATTCTCTTCACACATTTCACATCTAAAAGGGCCATGAAAACCATGCTTCATAAGTTGCTCACCAGTAAGCACCCTATGATGCAATAAAAGCCAATTAAAGAACCTCACCTTAGGCCAGAGATTTGGAGCCCACAATCGAGAAAATATGTAAGAAGAATGGTTGGGATTATTATGGCATAAGGTCAGATAACCTTGAGCAACTGAATACTCACCCTTAGTAGTTTTGTTCCATCCAAAACAATCTTTTTCATGGGACCAAGAGAGGGATCCCATATGAAGGATGCCTTGGATATCTTGTCTTTTCATTTATGGGATTTGAATAGGCCAGTCCTCAATAGGGATCATGATGAGGCCTAGAAATGCCTCATTATTACACTATGGTTGACATATAAAAACTACCATAATATTAAATATGACAAATTTAAAGTGCCAAATAGTGATTAGAATATGTTATTTGTTACATGTTTGCATGATTTTATGTTTGGAACATTATACCTCTGTTTTGATTGTTTTCAGCATTTTATGCACTGTTTCAGTTGATTAGGTAGTAAATAAAACATTAATTGCAATTATATTCTAATGGCATGAATAGATTTTTCTCATCAAGAACTACAACTTTGCTTTTTGAAGCAAGTCAATCCGAGCTGTAGATAAAAATTTATGAAGGTTACATCGTTCCTGCGCTCATTGTTCATTTATGCGCTCATTTTTCATTCCTGTGCTCATTGTTCATGCCTTCATCTTTTTTTGGAGCTGTTAACAGGTGCAAATTTGTGTTAAAGGGAACATTGGCGGATCTACTAGGAATGATCCAGAGTGAGTTAAGGTACAAAATTCATATCAATGGTACTTCATAATATAGAGAAAACATAACCCAAATTTGAAGGCATATGAAAAAGTAACTTGGAAGTTATGGGGCTTATAAAATGGCAGTTTCACACTTTTTGATAGCTGGAAATGCTGGTAAAAATTTGTGTTAAAGGCCAACTTGACAACGATGTAGGGAGTAATTTATGAGGAATTAAGAGTTGAAAATTGAACCAAATGTTGTTCATATAACCAAGAACACGTGGACATGATTTGGTAAAAAAATGGAGTTACGATGAACAAGTTATGAGCACTCCAAAAGGGCATCTGGGCATGTTTTGGCAGTTGGAAATAGCAAGGTCACAGTCCATACAAATTCCAGCCACCTGTCACTTTGAAGGAATGCATGGAATTTGTCAAATAAAGAAGAGGTAAACGCTTGGAAACAGTTGAGGGAGAATAGGTATGACTCTTTCTCCACCTGACAACACTGCCACGTGATGCAAATGGAAGCAACAAGTCAAAAGGCTAAAATATAGGAAATCTGGTAAATATAGGACATAGTCATGCAAATTCTAGCCAGCTATACATATATAGCAGGGCTTGGAATCAGTCACTCCAACATGTGCCACCAATGCAAAAGACTGTACAAGATAAGGGAAAACAATCCAAACAGTCAACATCTTCCTCCCTATGCATTTGGAGCGTAGATAAGAAACGAATTATCACCTGCCTATTATTCTGGAGTAGCACAGGAATAAGCAGTGCAAGAATAGGGAATAGCACAGGAACAACTGAAAGTGGTCAAAAATTGACAAATCAATGGAGGAAATTATCGGCAATTGACTAGGAGGTTGTCCCAACTCATCTTAACGTGATTTCATCAACAAATGCAGCCCAAAAAGGATGAATGGATAAAGTTTTGACAAAGTAAATTCTTGCATTCTAGAAAATAGTTATGCAATCAGTTGTAAATCTCTACAAATCAGTAACCAAGCATATCAACATTATATTATAAATAAGAAAGCTCATAAATGGTTGATCATATAGATAGATAGGCAATAGAATACCGAAATTAGCATAGAGTGAAATTTCTTTGTAGTAGAACAGTAATTTACAGTTTTTCCTGCATTACTATAATGCAGTTTTAGATTGAATAAAACGGTGCAATATTCAGATATCAATTGGCATTTTGAGGTTGATGATTAGCATCTAGATTTTCTTAGCATAACTTCTCACCTTATTCTAGTTCTGGAAGCAACGACCACTTGTAGGTCCAGAGGAAGGCAATTTTTGATAGAATTTCTTACTGATTTCTTGCTACAGCAGAATAGCATAATTCTACCAGTTTTCCATTTCTTTAGTAGTTTTCAACATAGTTTTCAGCCTTTGACAGCATTTTCTGCATTTCATAGCAATTTCCAGATTTTTGTCATTTTTTAGTTTTGCAATAATTTTTGATTTGGTTTTGCAATAGTTAAAATTTTATTTTTAAATTCTTCAGTTGATTTACTTTCATGCAAGTGTGTGTGTGTTTTCAATTCTGTAATTTACTTTTTTGTCACTCTCAATTTAGCAACATTTCATTTTTTGTCATTTTCAGATTCTGCAATTTTATTTTGCAAAGGTAAATAGGAGTTAATTTCAATTATTAGGAGTTAGAGGTCATAACAACCCCCCAAATGCTAATTGATCCATCAATAAAGCTTGTTTTTTGAATGAACTAATCTTTATCGTGTTGTATCCTTCTTTCATATACAGACTTGGACACCGCCTTGGATTGACACACATAATGATTAAATGATGAATGACCAATGACACTCATCATTTTTGGTGTCGTTGTCAGGGATAGGTGTTGTTAGAAGAGGAAAGCCATCCAATAATTTTTAGTGTGTTAAGTTGTGAACTTCAGAGTGAAATCTAAATGTAATAACTGGCATAATTAATAGTTGTTGGTAAATTCCATTTCAGTTCATTTAGAGAACAAGCAAGTATGAATATGTTAAAGGATGTGAAAGCACAATGTCAAAGTATGAAAAATCCTTTGCCTACCACAGGAAGAAAAATTTCACAAGAGGTTGAAAGTATGTCAAAGTTGTCCAAATTTATGATTCCCAAAACTGTTGGAACTTTCAAAGAATTACAATCATCTATGTCCAGAACTGTAGGATCCTTTGAGAAATCATCAGAAGGAGTAACAATCAATAGTTCAACACATATTTTTCTTGAAAAATCCATACAATTAGGACAGTTTAATAAGATATCTAATTGTGATTGGGAACCTATAAGGGTAGGCTCACAAGAGAATCTAGGGAGAGCCAGTAATGTGCTCCAACCTAGTGCAACTAGTACACCTACCAAAACTTTTCAAAATCCCATCCAATTAGATCCTAATCAAAATGTTCCCATGAAGGTCATTTCACCTTCTATGTTACCAACTTTTAAGGGAGTTACATATGAAGACCCTGAAGACCCTGATTTGTTTTTGTTTGAGTTTAAAATTGTGTGTCAAGCTCATGATTACACTAATGACAATCAAAAGCTCAAATTGTTTCCTTCCACTCTTAAAGAGTCAGATATATGATGGTTTATCACCTTAGCAACTGATTCAATTAGAACCTGGAATGAGATGGAAAATATATTTTTGGAGAGATACAAATAATATTGCCAAGTCAAGAATCAAAACAATGAATTGCTCGAAATGAAACAAAAGGAAAATGAAATCTTAGAAGATTATGTAGATATATTTTATTTTTTTCATAAGAGATGTGGTAGTGTTGAACCTGAAATGTGCAAAATTATATTCTTAAGGGGACTACAAGATGAATTTTGGGATGCATTGGATATTTTAGGAAGAGGCGATGCAAATGCACTTGAAATCTAGGAAATCATTAAACTTTGCAAAAATTATTCTCATTCAAGGCATAGAAAACATAGAATTGGTAATGATAAACATGATTTGAAAGAATGCATGAAATATTTTGCTAAAGCTGATATTGCTATACATATTGACAAAACAGTAGATAAAAAGAGTAAATCTACTGAACCTTCAGTTATCTATTGTTCAAGATGTGAGCAACAACACTCTGTTCATGACTGTCCTTTGAACAAAAAATTTATACCGACTACATGTAGCATTTGTCAAAAAGGACATTCCACAAATCAATGTAGTTTATTACCAGAACTCAAAAGTGTCTTTGAAAAACAACCTCAACCTATGAAAAAACTCAATTTTGTAGGACAAGGACAAGGAGATAATTTTCTTAATTTTCCATATCAGAATGCTTCTCAATTTCCTATACATTGGGGAAATAATCCTTGGTATATGCCATGGTATCCTTTAGGTCCACTTCAAAAATGTTGGAGTCAACCACCATGGGCATATTTCCAAGAGTGGTCTCAACATGGATGGATGAAACAACAATGGAATCAACCACATCCACCATGGTTGCAGCCAAAACTGCAAGGATATCAATGGGGACAACAACAAAAATTGCACAAAGGGAAGCAACATCATCAAACACAAAAATCAAATTTATTGCCCACTGTTAGTCTCACAATGACATTGAGAGGGGGGGTGAATCAGTGTGGCTCTTTAAAACTTAAAAACTTCAACTCTTAAAGCCAAAACAATGAAAGCTTAAAACCACATAAAGCAAATATAACAAGAGAGCATCACACACAACACAAGATGTACCGAGGTTCACCAATTTTGGCTACTCCTCAAAAATAGACTATTTGGACTCCCATCCAAATCTAGCCTTTGCAAAGCAACAACTTTACAATCAATTTACCAGCACCAACTGGAAGGAGCACCAACCCCTGATTTATCTGCACCAATAGAAAGGAGCACCAACCCCTAATTTACTTGCACCAACAGAAAGGAGCACCAACCCCTAATTTATCTGCACCAACAAAAAGGAGCACCAACCCCTGATTTACTAGCACCAACTGGAAGGAGCACCAACCCCTAATGCCAAGCACCAACTTGGACTTCAATTCTGAATCTAGATGATTGACATAAATATGCCTTCACTTTTACAAGACCCTGACTGGTCTATTGCTTTCTCAACATTGCCCACTCTTTACCCAGCACACACCCTGCTCACTCGCCTCCTGCACACTCTCTTCCTGCATCACTTTCACACTCTTTTGGTAGCACTTTCACACTCTTTCGACAGCACTTTCACCCTCTTTGAGCCACACATAATTCTCCGCGTAGACCTCCTTTTATAACCAAATTGTCTCACTATAAAACTCTAGTTATAACTCCTTTTATTTCTCATACGCCACTTGTCGATTGTATACCGTTTCTTTCACCTTCTCATCTCCCCTGTCAATAACTCCTTTTGTATAAATATAGAGTAGGCTTTCCATCAACCACGTTACATGCTACAAATTTACACATATACCCCTACCATGACTATTCATATTCTTAGTCATGATTGTTCGTATTCTTTTCTATGCATGCATGCATATTCGATTCTATTTATATGACTGTTAGATTTCTCCTTCTTCGACTTTTCTTAAATTAGCTGCATGATTTTCTTTTGTAACATCCCCTGTAACTGTTGTGTAACTTCAGTTAACGGTTACATATCTTAATTCGGCTGGGTTCTTTTTTAGCTTGCGCCAAAGTGACCTATCGCGAAATCGTGACACTTCTACCTCTTTGTCTTCTTCTCGGCTTGTACCCACGAAAACACTACATGTCATGATATCGTGACACTTTCGCCTCCTTGCTGCTTTACTTGGTTCATACCCATGAAAACACAACATGTCGCGATATCGCGACACTTTCGCCTCCTTGCTTCTTTTCTTGGCATGTACCCGTAAAAACACATGTGATATCGTGACACTTTCGCCTCATTACTTTCTCTCTCCTCAAGTCACAAAAATGCGACATGTCACGATATCACGACACTTTCTCTCCTTTGCTCTTTCTCTTGCCTTCGGTTCGTGAAAACCCGACATGTCACGATATCGTGACACTTTTTCTCCTAGACTCTCTCTCCTGCAACATGTGAAATCGTGACACTTTTTCTCTCAAACTCTTTCTCCTGCAACATGTCGTGAAATCGTGACACTTTTTCTCTCGGACTCTCTCTCCTGCAACATGTCACGAAATCGTGACACTTTTTCTTTCGGACTCTCTTTTCTGCAACATGTCATGAAATCGTGACACTTTTTCATCCGTACAATCTTCCTTGCAATATGTCACGAAATCGTGACACTTTTTCGTCCGTACAACCTTCCTTGCAGTATGTCACGAAATCATGACACTTTTTCTTTCTCTGCCTTCCTCTTCGCTTCGGACCGCAAAAATGAAACATGTCACGAAATCGTGACACCTTTTTCTCTCTCCTCTTTCTCTTCGCTTTGGACCGCAAAAATGAAACATGTCGCGAAATCGTGACACCTTTTTCTCTCTCCTCTTTCTCTTCACTTTGGACCATGAAAATGAAACATGTCACGAAATCGCGACACCTTTTTCTCTCTCCTCTTTCTCTTGCAATATGTCGCGAAATCACGACACTTTTTCTACTTGTCTTTTTCTCTTCCAACATGTCGCGAAATCGTGACAGTTTTTCTTTCTTCTTCTCTCTCTTTGCAACATGTCGCGAAATCGTGATACTTTTTCTTTCTTCTTCTCTCTCTTCTAACATGTCACGAAATCATGACAGTTTTTCTTTCTTCTTCTCTCTCTTCTAACATGTCGTGAAATCGCGACAATTTTTCTTTCTTCTTCTCTCTCTTCTAACATGTCACGAAATCGTGACAGTTTTTCTTTCTTCTTCTCTCTCTTCTAACATGTCACGAAATCATGATAGTTTTTCTTGCTTGTGCCTTCTCCCCGAACATGTCACGAAATCATGACAGTTTTGCTTGCTTGCGCTTTCTCTCCGAACATGTCGCAAAATCATGACAGTTTTGCTAGCTTGCGCTTTCTCTTCGAACATGTCACAAAATCGTGACAGTTTTGCTAGCTTGCGCTTTCTCTCCGAACATGTCACGATATCGCGATAGTTCTCCTTACTTCTCAACATGTCGCGATATCGCGACAGTTTTCTTGCTTCTCAACATGTCGTGATATCGCGACAGTTTTCTTTCTTCTCAACATGTCATGATATCACAATAGTTTTCTTCCTTGTGATTTTCTTTTGATTTTTCTCAAATGGGCCACTTCTATCTTTTGGAAAATCACTGTACATACTCTGAAGAACCTCTTAACTCCTATCCACATCATCAACTGGAACCTCTTAACTCCTGTCCACTTCATCAACTGATCTGTCTGACTATGTTGACAACAATGACAATACTTTTGCTGCACCTTGCTCAACAATCTACCCCTTTGGAATTGTTGGCAACACTCATGCAATCTCCTATAATTATTCTCCCCCTTTGACAATAATACCAAAGGGCTACTGCAAACTCCCCTTGAGTCCATGCACAACATTCTCAGGCACAAATTATTACAGTTAGCAAAAATTACAAACATGAGCAAAAAGATAATCAAATATATAAATGCTCCCCCTAAAAATGTGGTCCCGATAGCTAGTCAATTCTTGGGAAGCATGACCACTCCCAATTTATTGTGAAGGTATCTGCTACTGACTGGTGGACCTCTCTTCAATTGTTATATTATAGAAGACTCTGTCTCTTTGCTGCACTGACTGGTGGACCTCTCTCCACTTGAAGAATCCTCACTCAGATCTATCTTCAACTGTGTTGGCTACTGGATCTCTATCCATTGAGACTCTATTCTCTGTACTCTATCAATAGGCTCACACAGAACTTGCTTAACAAGCTCACATAGAACTTGTCCAAATCAGCTCACAAGTCCTCACTAGAACCTATCCAATTCAGCTCACAAGTTCATCAAGAAAAACTTGCTTAGCATGAACCCACAAAGAGAATTGTTAGAGACCCAATGTGATTCATCAACCTCATAGAAGCATAAAGAGAATTGTTAGAGACTCAATATGTTCTATACTTAACTCCCAATCTCAATCTCAACTCAATCTCAATCTCAAAAGAATAAGATAGATGTAGTATGCTTTTCTCAAGAACATGAAACACAACCCAACAATTACCAACCATGCAATAACTCATATAACAATGATACTCATGTTCTTTCCACAACCAATATCTTTTCTCAACCAATTAGGGCTTTAACAACAATGCTTATAGACAAGGTTTAACCAACATCATTCAACTCAAGATTAACCTTGAAGCATTCAACCAATCACTACATGAAAAGGAAACTAGTAGACATCCTTTTCCTTCCAAAGGTATTTGAACAAAACAACCACCAACATAAATCACCAATGCAAAGAATAACTTGCTCAAATCAATCTCAATGGAGTAAGCCCAAATCATGTATCAAGTAAAGCATTAACTTGATCAAAACAACCTCTATGAAAGCAACTCAACCATCAATCTCAAAACAACCAACTAAGGGTTTCACCATCTCAATGCAAGTAGCAAGACTTACTAACATAAACCCTAGTGCAAAATGCTTCCTCTTCCTCAACCAGAATTATGCATTCACCCAAAAAAAAAACTCATCAATGATTTTAATGCATAAACAATCTTCAATATCCAAAAAATGGGATTTACACCAACAAGAATACCTAGTAGACAACCTTTTCACTCCAAACTCAATTTCAAAAAATACACCATCAACAATATACATGGAAGAAGTTGCCCATACCTTTGTTTGAGGAAGAAGAGAATAGTTCTTCAACCTGTTACCAACACCACCCTCAACTTTGCCACCAAGTTAGGGTTAGATCATAAAAGTAACCACAAAAATATTTATTCCATAAAACACCTTATGACTCCAATCCTTAGAAGTCAACTACCAAAAAAAATAAAGCATACAAACAATATATCCTTTTACACCTTATTTCTCCAAATTAATTAAACCATGCTCAAGGAATAATAGCTTCTAAGAAAATCTCACTCAACAATCAAGCCAAAAATCTCAACCACACACTATCTGCTATTGTAATCGCCATCACCAGAGAGATTTCACAAAAAAAAAATCGGCTCTGTCAAGCCAACGTCTCATGCTCCTGCTTATTACCTCCACAAACAACTACATGAACTGAAACACATTTTGACAACTATACGACAACTCCCCCTGACTACTTGCCTTTCATCCTTAGATAACCAAACAACATAGGAGCATTAAAATAAAATTTTAACATTGCTCCCCCTGAGGATGTGCTACCTGGAGCTTCTTAGTGCAATAGCGGAGTAATCTCCTTCAGTCCAAGGAGACACGATTTCCTCTCTTCTTTCTTTCTCCAATCTTTCTTGAACTTGGGCTTGAGTTTTTCAACCGCATCCCTATTTTGAACCTTTTCGTGAACTTGAACATTTCTCTTGGGTGGTTGTCTCTTGTGCATCCTTGATGGATGATTATTTTCCTTTCTTTGATGCACATGATTTCTTCCCTGTCTGTGTTGCATTCTTTGTGTTTGATGAAATCTACTGTTGCATATATCTATTGTCTTGCATTAGATTAGATACAAAAGTTCTTGGACAAGACCTTGCTATGTGCCCATGACCATTACATTTAAAACATTGCACATGGTGTTCAACGAAAACAGATGTATTTCTACCAGCATAACTCTTTGATCTATTATTCAATCCACAATAAATTGCCTTGTGACCATAATGGTTGCATCTAAAACAATAGCCATTAAAAGCATTATTATGAATAGAGTGAGAGTGATAGAACCTCTTTTGTTGTGGTTGCTTTGCTGTAGATCTCCTTTGAGATTTTCTTCCTTTTGAAGTTTCAACTTCAAACTTTTCTTGCTTTGATCCTTCAATAGTGGACTTCTTCTTCTCTGCATATTTAGAAGATGAAGGTTGTTCAGCTTCATATCCAAGACCAAGCTTAGACATGGGGCTTCTTTGTTGCCTTATCATTTTATCTAGCAACTCTGTGCTCTTCTCAAATTTGAGATTTGTATTGGCCTCTTCTAGTTGTTTCTTCAATAAAACAATCTCCTCTTCTTGTTTGCAGCAAACATCGCTTTTATCATCCAGGTGTGACTTCAAGGCTTCTTCTATTTTCTTGGCTTTATGAATTTGCAAGAAGAGATCTTCAATATTATCCTCATATTCTTCCAACTTCTTGGACAGTATTTTGTTCTTTTTCCTTTCTATATTCAACTCTTCAAGTGCAGCGATCAACTCACCTTCTAGATATACTTCACCCTCAAGGTTTTCATCACATACTTCGAGTTCACTCCTTCTTCTTCAAAATTCACTCTATCTTTTCTAGTTCAATCTTCTCTTCCACAGAACCGAAACCGACTGAGATGCCTTATTTGAGGAGGATCTATTCTTCTTACCCATTGCGTACTAATCCAAGATCAACCCTAGCTGATTTAGCCTGATAAGGGAAACTGGCTCTGATACCAATTGTTAGTCTCACAATGACACTGAGAGGGGGGGTGAATCAGTGTGGCTCTTTAAAACTTAAAAACTTCAACTCTTAAAGCCAAAACAATGAAAGCTTAAAACCACATAAAGCAAATATAACAAGAGAGCATCACACACAACACAAGATGTACCGAGGTTCACCAGTTTTGGCTACTCCTCAAAAATAGACTGTTTGGACTCCCATCCAAATCCAGCCTTTGCAAAGCAACAACTTTACAATCAATTTACCAGCACCAACTGGAAGGAGCACCAACCCCTGATTTATCTGCACCAACTGGAAGGAGCACCAACCCCTAATTTATCTACACCAACAGAAAGGAGCACCAACCCCTGATTTACCAAGACCAACTGGAAGGAGCACCAACCCCTGATGCCAAGCACCAACTTGGACTTCTATTCTGAATCTCGATACCTTCCCTTTTACAAGACCCTGACTGGTCTATTGCTTTCTCAACATTACCCACTCTTTACCCAGCACACACCCTACTCACTCGCCTCCTACGCACTCTCTTCCAGTAGCACTTTCACACTATTTTGACGACAACTTTCACTCTATTTAGCAACACTTTCGCTCTCTTTGAACCACACATTTAATTCTCCACATAGACCTCCTTTTATAACAATCGTCTCCTTTGAAACTCCAGTTATAACTCCTTTTATTTCTCATACACCACTTGTCAATTGTAACGCTTTCTTCTAAATGTCAATCTCCTTTTGTATAAATATAGAGTAGGCATTACATCACCAATGCAGATGAATTGACACATATACCCTTACCATGACTGTTCATCTTCTCGGTCATGACTATTTTTATTCTTTTTGTGCATGCATGCATATTCGATTATATTTATACGGATCTTGTTACGATTTCTCCTTCTTCACTCTTCTTATATTAGCTACATGATTTTCTTTTGTAACGTTCCCTATAACTGCTGTGTAACTTTAGTTAACGGTCACATATCTTAATTCGGCTGGGTTCTCTTCTTAGCTTGCGCCAAAGTGACCTGTCGCAAAATCGTGACACTTCTACCTCTTTGTCTTCTTCCCGGCTTGTACCCACAAAAACACATGTCGCGATATCATGACACTTTAGCCTCGTTGCTGTTTTACTTGGTTCATACCCGTGAAAACACATGTCACGATATCGTGACACTTTCGCCTCCTTGCTTCTTTTCTTGGCATGTACCTGCAAAAACACAACATGTCGCGATATCGCGACACTTTCGCCTCCTTACTTTCTCTCTCCTCCTTAAGTTGCAAAAATGCGACATGTCGCGATATCGCGACACTTTCTCTCCTTTGCTCTTTCTCTTGCCTTCGGTTCGTGAAAACCCGACATGTCACGATATCGTGACACTTTTTCTCCTGGACTCTCTCTCCTACAACATGTCATGAAATCGTGACACTTTTTCTCTCGAACTCTTTCTCCTGCAACATGTCACGAAATCGCGACACTTTTTCTCTCGGACTCTCTCTCTTGCAACATGTCGTGAAATCGTGACACTTTTTCTTTCGGACTCTCTTTCTTGCAACATGTCGCAAAATCGTGACACTTTTTTGTCCTTACAATCTTCCTTGCAATATGTCATGAAATCGTGACACTTTTTCGTCCGTACAACCTTCCTTGCAATATGTCACGAAATCGTGACACTTTTTCTTTCTCTGCCTTCCTCTTCGCTTTGGACCATGAAAATGAAACATGTCGCGAAATCGTGACACCTTTTTCTCTCTCCTCTTTCTCTTCGCTTTGGACCACGAAAATGAAACATGTCACGAAATCACGACATCTTTTTCTCTCTCCTCTTTCTCTTCGCTTTGGACCACAAAAATGAAACATGTCATGAAATCGTGACACCTTTTTCTCTCTCCTCTTCCTCTTGCAATATGTCACGAAATCGCGACACTTTTTCTACTTGTCTTTTTCTCTTCCAACATGTTGGGAAATCGTGACAGTTTTTCTTTCTTCTTCTCTCTCTTCCAACATGTCATGAAATCGCGACAATTTTTCTTTCTTCTTCTCTCTCTTCTAACATGTCGTGAAATCGAGACAGTTTTTCTTTCTTCTTCTCTCTCTTCTAACATGTCACGAAATCGTGACAATTTTTCTTTCTTCTTCTCTCTATTCTAACATGTCACGAAATCATGACAGTTTTTCTTTCTTCTTCTCTCTCTTCTAACATGTCACGAAATCATGACAGTTTTTCTTGCTTGCGCCTTCTCCCTGAACATGTCACGAAATCGTGATAGTTTTGCTTGCTTGCGCTTTCTCTCCGAACATGTCACGAAATCGTGATAGTTTTTCTAGCTTGCGCTTTCTCTCCGAACATGTCATGAAATCGTGATAGTTTTGCTAGCTTGCGCTTTCTCTCCGAACATGTCACGATATCGTGACAGTTCTCCTTACTTCTCAACATGTCACGATATCGTGACAGTTTTCTTGCTTCTCAACATGTCGCGATATCGCGACAGTTTTCTTTCTTCTCAACATGTCGCGATATCGCGACAATTTTCTTCCTTGTGATTTTCTTTTGATTTTTCTCAAATGGGCCACTTCTATCTTTTGGAAAATCACTGTACATACTCTGAAGATCCTCTTAACTCATATCCACTGCATCAATTGGAACCTCTTAACTCCTGTCCACTTCATCAACTGATCTGTCTGACTGTGTTGACAACAATGATAATACTTTTGCTGCACCTTGCTCAACACCTACCTATACCCATAGTTTTTCTCAGGGACAACAACAACAAAATGAAAAACAACCTCTATTTTCAGCTCAACTTGTGGTCAGTCCAAACATTGTTAAACAGGTAACCCTTGTCTCTATGGCTAAATCAGAAAATACAGCCATAATAAATGCTGGTGACTGTCATAAAAATCAATTGTGTTTAGGAATACCACTTCTTGAACATATTCCACTTAACAGTGTAGAAATAGGAGCAAAAATGAATGCACATAAAAACAAATCTGCATTGAAACAAGAAGAAGAAGAAGAAAATATCCCACAAAAAGAATCATATCTTGAACAGTTTGAAATATCAAAACTAACATCTTTGAAATCATATTTGATAAGGGAATTAAAACATTTAAATGTTATAGTCCCTTTACTTCAAGCTATTAAAGATGTGCCAATAATTAATACAATTGTTCAAGAAATATGTTTTAACAAACTAAGAAAAAAGAAGAAAATATATCCTAAAAACATACAAGTCGGTGGTAAAAGAGTAAACTTGCTTGCAGGAAACCTTAGTCCACCTAAGTATGATTGTCTAGGATGCCCATGGTTTCGTGAAACATATAAGGAAAATGAAACGGACATTTCAATTTTGGCCTCCATCATTGTAAAGGATAATGTAGAAGATATGGATTCATCCAAACAGTCTGTTTTTGAACCAATCACTGTTCAACAATTATTATGGAATGATGAAAAATAAAATTCTAAAAATTTGTCATCCATTCTAATACAAAACAATTTTATTCACTTGTCACATGGATGTCATCATTTTTTCTCATCTTTTCCTTTCCATTTATCAAATTTAATTCTTTTAAGAATTGTTTTTGGTAAACATACACATATTTTCCATTCTTTTCCACCATATCATTTTTCTCTTAATTCATTAATGCATCATTCTCCAAGAACCAATTCAAAACATCTTGGTACAAAACAAACTGAAATGTAGCCAAAACAACCTTTGAACAACAATAGTTGGTTGACTAAAAACCAGGAAGTAAATTTGTTTGATGTATTGATCCAACATCCTAATGCTTTACTAACACTTTATGCATCTTTAGCAAGTTGGCATTGAGTTGTTGCGGTACAAAAAAAATAGATTTTGCAGATTGAATGCGGTTAATGAACTTTGGTTGGAAGCACTTCACCAAACAAAGTTCATTCAACAACAATGGAGAATGTGGCATGATGATCACATTAAGAGCAACAAGGATGAACCAGAAGAGTTTGAGAATGGAGTTGCTCAACTTTCTTCAGTTGATGATTCAAGAAGGACATAAGTGGTAAATGGACATCTTTTACAGTTGTACAATAAACCACTCACAAAGACAGAATTTGCTCAATATTTCACACAGTCACATTTGCATATGATAGAAGAGGATTCCTCTTCTGACAAGGTTTCCAAATGATCATATTTTTTTTAGCCTTGAAAAAAAAAATACGAAAAAAAAGAAGGAAATAATCTTGTTTGTGAAATTCCTTCATGGGCACAAGCAAGACATAAAAAAAATAAATAAATAAATAAAAAATAAATAAATAAATAAAATAAATAAAAAGGAAAAAAAGAGAGAAGTTGGTTGAAAACCAGAAATGGCAGCCTCTTCTGAAAAAAAAAAAAAAAAGAGAAGAAAAAAAAATGAATAATTTAGTAGTGAAAACCTTCTCGGAGGCGCTGCTGAGTTGGTTTGCATGAAAACCAATTTTTTAGCATGCATTGCCTTGTTGATCCACCCATCATTGTTCTACCATTGTACAAATCTCACCTACTACACCTATGTTGTTCTTATTTTAGAAAAAAATCATCATAGAAGTAGCTTGTAAGGTGGATGATAAATTTTCAGAAAAGTAAGGTATGTGTTTCTTGCATTTAGTCATGGTAAGCATTTAGCATTTAGTATATGATAATCAATATTTGGCATAAACTATTCATACAATATTGGCAAGTTAAAAAAAATGGAACATGTTGTTCAAAATTTCAAGAAACACCCCCCTTCTAACCTTAGTTGCATGGGCAATTCAAAATTGTGAAAAATATAATTTTGGGTAGATATGACAGCCATTTTATCTTTATTAGTAGGGTATATTTCAGAATAAAATGTCCCACCAATACCTCATAAATCTGAGAAGGACGAAATGCACCTGAAAATTTTGTTTTACTACTACTGCAATAAAATAGCAACAGACAAAAAAAAATAGCATGGAAAAAGAAATTTTGATGTTATGGAAGGCTTATACACTCTAAATATGGGCCCACACTAGAATCTAACTAAATTTTGTATAGGAGGCCATTTCAGCATGTTTTTGACACATCTTTAGAATGACAGTCTCATTCCAGAGAAAATTTGGAACAACAATCTCATTCCAGAGAAAGCTTCAAATTGAGACAAATTATGCCAAAAATTCTTGAAAATGTTGTAGAATAGCAGGGCACATTAGATATTAAGTTTCTTAAAGTTTTACCACAAGTACAAAGGAAGAAAAGAAAAAAAGGAAAAAAATACAAAAAAAAAAAAAATTGCAGGAACTACAATGCTTGGTGTAGTGCAGTAAGAACTTTCTCGGGTAGTAGATGGCAAAAGTATGTTGTTCATCTTACTAGGGCCTACTAGGATGCATGAGGGTATGCATCAGTTCAAGCTGGGGGGAATGATGAGGCCTAGAAATACCTCATTATTACATTATGGTTGACATATAAAAACTGCCATAATATTAAATATGACAAAGTTAAAGTCCCAAATAGTGATTAGAATGTGTTATCTATTACATGTTTGCATGATTTTATATTTGGAACATTATACCTCTGTTTTGACTGTTTTCAGCATTTTATGCACTGTTTCAGTTGATTAGGTAGTAAATAAAACATGTATTGCAATTACATTCTAATGGCATGAATAGATTCTTCTCATCAAGAACTAAAACTTTGCTTTTTGAAGCAAGTCAGTACGAGCTGTAGATAAAAAGTTATGAAGGTTACATCGTTCCTGCGCTCATTGTTCATGCGGTCTTTTTTTGGAGCTATTAATAGGTGCAAATCTGCGTTAAAGGGAACATTGACGGATCTACTAGGGATTATCTAGAGTGATTTAAGGTACCAAATTCATATCAATGGTACTTCATAATATAGAGAAAACATGACCCAAATTTTAAGGCATATGGACAAGTAACCTGGAAGTTATGGGGCCTGCAAAATGGTAGTTTCACACTTTTTGACAGCTGGAAATGCTGATAAAAATCTGTGTTAAAGACCAACTTGACTATGATGCAGGGAGTAATTTATGAGGAATTAAGAGTTGAAAATTGAACCCAATGTTGTTCATATAACCAAGAACACTTGGACATAATTTGGTAAAAAATGAAGTTACGATGAACAAGTTATGAGCACTCCAAAATGGCATCTAGGCATGTTTTGGCAGCTGGAAACAGCAAGGTCACAGTCCATACAAATTCCAACCACCTGTCACTTTGAAGGAAGGCATGAAATTTGTCAAATAAAGAAGAGGTAAATGCTTGGAAATAGTTGAGGGAGAATAGGCATGACTCTTTCTCCACCTGACAGCACTACCACGTGATGCAAATGGAAGCAACAAGTCAAAAGGCTAAAATGTAGGAAATCTGGTAAATACAGGACACAGTCATGCAAATTCTAGCCAGTTATACATATACAGCAGGGCTTGGAATCAATCACTCCAACACGTGCCACCAATGCAAAAGGGTGTACAAGATAAGGGAAAACAATCCAAACGGTCAACAACTTCCTCCCTATGCATTTGGAGCGCAGATAAGCAATGAATTGTCACCTGGCTGTTATTCTAGAGCAGCATAGGAATAAGCACCGTAGGAATAGGGAATAGCACAGGAAAAACCGAAAGTGGTCAAAAAGTGACAAATAAGTGGAGGAAATTATTGGCAATTGACCAGGAGGTTGTCCCAACTCATCTTAACGTGATTTCCTCAACAAATGCAGCCCAAAAAGGATGAATGGATAAAGTTTTGACAAAGTAAATTCCTGCATTCTAGGAAACAATTATGCAATTAGTTGTAAATATCTACAAATCAGTAACCAAGCATATCAGCATTATATTATAAATAAGAAAGCTCCTAGATGGTTGAGCATATAGATAGATAGACAATAGAATACCGAAATTAGCATAGAGTGAAGTTTCTTTGTAGCAGAACAATAATTTACAGGTTTTTCTTACATTACTGTAATGTAGTTTCAGATTGAATAAAAAGGTACAATCTTCAGATATCAATTGACATTTTTAGGTTGATGATTAGCATCTAGATTTTCTTAGCATAACTTCTCACCTTTTTCTGGTTCTAGAAGCAAGGGCCACTTGTAGGGCCAGAGGAAGGCAATTTCTAATAGAATTTCTTGCTGATTTATTGCTATAGCAAATTAGCAAAATTCTGTCAGTTTTCCATTTCTTTAGTAGTTTTCAACACAGTTTTCAGCCTTTGACAACATTTTTTGCATTTCACAGCAATTTCCAGATTTTTGTCATTTTTTAGTTTTGCAGTAATTGTTGATTTGGTTTTGCAGTAGTTAAAATTCTATTTTTAAATTCTCCAGTTGATTTACTTTCATGCAAGTGTGTGTGTGTTTTCAATTCTAAAATTTACTTTTCTATCACTCTTAATTTAGCAACATTTCATTTTCTATCATTTTCATATTCTGCAATTTCATTTCCTGCAATTTTATTTCTGCAAAGGTAAATAGGAGTTTATTTCAATTCTTAGGAGTTAAAGGTCACAAAAACCTCGTAAATGCTAACTGATCCATCCATAAAGATTTTTTTCTGAATGAACTAATATTTACCGTGTTGGATCCTTCTTTCGTATATAGCCTTGGACACCGCCCTGGATTGACACACATAATGATTAAATGATGAATGAACAATGACACTCATCAGATCCAATATCTACCAACCTTTGAATAGACAGTATGGTATCAATAGTAATTAGCCACCTTTATCCAATTAGCTCAGTGAAGCTTCTCCATCCAAGGCCTCCAATCGGGAAACTGAGATATCAAAGGCTTGTGACCATCCCAAGAATTTTCCAAAAATTTACATGTTGACCATTATGAATGATCCAAAATAATGTTTTCTTTATCAAATCCTCACCATTCTTAAGAACTACTAAAATGGGAGAACCTTTGGTAGGAATTTGATAGCGAACAAGGTCTTCAAGACTTTTGTTCTCAACATATTTAGCACAGATATTATTGGCCCAAAGAGCATTGGGGTTATGCAACATCCTCCAATATAATTTAGCAACTAAATATTTATTGTTATTAATTTAATACCAGAATCCTAACCCCCCTTCACTCTTAGGAAGACATAAAGTATCCCATTTTACAAAGGCCCATTTTATTTTCTCCTTAGTACCACTCCAAAGGAAACGATGACTAATTTGATCCAAATATTGAAGAACAGCATTTGGGATATTCAAAATAGAAGAAACATAAATAGGAATAACTTGAAGGATTGATTATACCAAGGTGATTCTACCCGCAGAAGAAATCCACTTGTTGGTCCACTTTCCAATTTTCTTCTTGACTTTGTCCAACAGCCAATTCCAATATTTATTTTACTGCCTTTGAAAATTTATGGGAATACCTAAATCAGTTATTGGAAGAGAGGTCTTCTTATGTCTTAATTTATCCAAGACCATGGATTCCTGTATAGCAGAGCAGTGAAAGAAAATAACTTTATATTTGTCTTCATTGATCAATTGTCGAGTAGCCTTAGAAAAAAATCTAATGATTTTCTTAATATTAGAAGCTTCATTAACTATAGATTTACTAAAAATGGTAGAGTCATCCACAAATTGAAGATGAGAGATAGGTCTAGCTCCATGAGTAATGGTAACTCCCTCAAGGGTTTTGTTTTCCCTCTTTTTGGTTATAGTCCTACCCAAGCATTTAGCAAGAATGATGAATAAATAAGGGTATAGTAGGTCAACTTGCATAATACCTTTGGAAGCTGGGAAAGACTGAGAAGGCCTACCATTGATAAGAACTAAGTAGGAAACTAAAGAGATACATCCCACAATACAATCCATCCAATCCTTAGAGAAACCAAATTACCTCAAAACTTTGATAAGGAAGTGCGAATGCACTCTGTCATAAGCTTTCGATAAGTCTAACCGAATGAACATGGAAGGAGAATTTTGCATATCCATGGAATGGATGGATTCATGAGAAAGAACTATCTCATATACTATTTGATGTCCTTCCACATAACCCCCTTGCTCTGGGGAAATAATATTATGCAAAAGAGGCTTCAACCTTTCTGCCATGATTTTAGTAATGATTTTGAGAAGAACATTACATAAAGCAATAGTTCTAAAAGCTGAGATGTGATCAACCTCTTGAGCTTTTGGAACAAGAGTAATATAAGTTTTATTGATAACCTTCAAAATTTCTTTGGCTTTCCTGGCTTCTGCCACCACATCTAATAAATCAACATGAAGGATATCCCAGAACTCTTGGAAGAACTCAATAGGAAAACCATCAGGACCTGGGGTTTTTCAAACTACTTGCTAAAGGTCATTAATAGTAACAGGAGTAGTCAAAATATAGTTCTCCTCAGAAGTGATAAGAGAAGGGATTGCTTGAAGAACATTTTTTTGTGAAGCTGAGTCAAGAGGAATAGTAGCAAAAATATTGGAAAAGTAATCAACAACAATAGAGTTCATGCCATCCCAAGTATAAACAACATATTCAGAATCTGATTTTAAGGAAGAAATAAAGTTGTGAGATCTTCGAGCTAGAAGAGATTTGTGGAAGAAATTTGTGTTTCGATCTCCTTCTTTGAGCCATTGAATTCTAGATTTTTGTTCCATAAGATTTATTCTCTTTTTCCCATTCCTCTAACTGATTTGTGAGTTTAATTTCATATGCACTTCTCTGTGAGGCCATCTATTCAAATTTTAAATATGAGAAATAAATTCATGTTTTTTTTAATGAAAATCCCCATACTCTTTCCAGTTCCAAGTCTTGATTTTGGATTTAATGTATTGCAGTATTTTTGCAAAATAGAACATCTTAGTCCCATGCCTAGGTTTACCTTCGTTCCACCATTGTTGCGCATGATTTATGAAGGAAATGTCTCTAATCCACATTAATTGAAAATGAAAAGGAGAGAAACTCACATTAGTTTTCCACATTTCCACCATGACTGGCCAATGATTCGAACCAGCATTATTAAGAGTCTTCACTTTATGAATGTGACCATGGATTAAGAAATATTCATAGAGCAAAAACCTATCCAATATCTCCATTATATAATCTAAGAATTTCCTTCTATTAGACCAAGTCATAAGGCCATTATCTGGTTGGATATCCACAAGATGGAGGTTTGCAATATTCACTTATGAGGTCAGTGCTTTTGTCCAAATTTCTATTTCCCCCCATTTTCTCATCCAAAGAGAGGATGGTATTGAAATCTCCTCTAATAAAGACCAAGATTTAGGAAAATGAGAGATAATATGAGTAATATCCTTCCACTATCTTCTTTTTTCCTCCAAAGAAGTCAGAGCATAAATAGTAATGCAGAGCATAATATGGTTGGAATATCTACTTTGAATAGCTATAGCCAACAAACCCGAACTGCCAACCATATGGTGAATAACTACCTCTTTTGGGTCCCAAAGACAAGCAATGCCACCCGAAGTCCCTTGGGAACTGAGGGAAACCACTTTTCTAATGAATGAAAACAAGATGTGGATGATTTATCTAAATCATTATTCTAATTTCATTTTGTTTTGAAAGACTCCCTTTGAGTCCTCTGATATTCCAAGTGATGATCTTCATTAATACCAGAGCTAAAAAATTTGGGAAGGGAATTAATCTTACCTTCCTCTACAAGATTTTCACCTTCTTTTACCATATGATATTGATTGGTCTTGCGACCTACTTTTTGATTAGAATCCATCTTCAATTTGATTTCCCTGTTTCTTGACTTATTCCAATTGAATATGAGATGGCTTCTAACCTTGAAGAATGCTTGTACACAACCAAAATTTTACTAGATGGTTCAACGGAGTCTATATTGGGACCTGCATTATTTGATCTTGTGAATTATGAGTAATATGAGTAATGCAGAGCATAATATGGTTGGAATATCTACTTTGAATAGCTATAGCCAACAAACCTGAACTGCCAACCATAGTCCACTACATTAAAATCCATTAACTGTAGTCCACTACTTGCTCCCAAGTGTCTTACCCAAATTGTAATGTGATCTTTTTAGGTAAGGTTTTGTCAAAATCCATTAAAACACAAATCCGAGCATAAATAATATGTTCAAAATTTTGAGTACAATCAGCAGTCATCATAAAATTTCCTAAAGAGTTTCCAATTGAAGAAAAAATAGTAGGATTCCAAAATTCAATAGGGAGGCCAAAGAGTCTAACCCACACGGGAGCTATATAAGGCATCTCTTCTTCGAATTTAAATTTAGTATGCCAGGGCTTCATGAAAAACCCTGCCCTTCCCAAAAACCAAGGAACCCTTTGAAAAGTTTTCTCTCTATCTTCATTATTGGCAAATAAAACAAGAAAATAACCATTTGGATAAATATATATATGTAACTCACCTTTAGTTTTGTTGCATTTTGCATCCTAGACTTTGAAAGAAGATAGACTTGAACAAAAACCCACAAACCGACAAATTAGTCCTCTTTTTTCCAAATCTTTAATGCCAGTCTGAATGTTACCCATATTAAGCTTAACAATAGGAGTTCCATCAGCTACTTTAAGACATCCTGAATCCATTTTCCTAGGATAAATCTTAGGAATTCTTAGAGGTTTATGGAAAGCCCTAATATTGATATTAGCATTGGGATGAGGCTATCCACCATGAAGGGCATCCCTAAAATTCATTTTTGGGACTGAGTCTTCAAAATTCTTACCCTTGACATGGTTTTTCATAGTAGAATTATTTTGTGGGTGCACCTTACCACTAGATTCACTTGAGATATGAGCTATTTTTTGATCAACTACTTGAAACTTGTTTCGTGATCTCTTTAATTCTTGCCCTAGACGTCGTGGAAAGGTATGATTTTCACTTTTCTTTTGTGCAGGAAATTGGAAGTCATTATCACTCAAGCTCACAGTATGATCTGTTGAAATACAAATATCTAACCCATATTGTATCCCCTACAACATTTCCTACTAAAATATTGAGCATAAACCATAAAAATATTGGTTGCTAGGGCTCGAAGGCCCTAAAAACCAACCTCTGGAGCTGCTTGCACTTAACCCAGATGAAACCCTCGCATAGCCACTTGCCAAATATATCATTCACATATAGGTATGCGCTAGGATCTGTGTTGCTCTAAATGATATGAAAATTTCTAGAGACGTTATAAGGTTTTTTAGGCATCTACCCTCAAAATTTGAGCTCAATCCAAGTCCGAATGAGTGAGATATGGCCAAAACGAGTTTGGAATTTTGGGCAGTCCTACAAAAAACGTCTCCCTTAAAATGATCTTTCAATACTTGACCATTGCTCTAATTAAATATTTTGGAGATGCATCATTTCCTATTCGTTACATATGATAAAACTATCATGACTCTTCACTTTACATCCTTTCACATATCATGTGAATTTTCATTTTTAAATATGACACCTAACTCTATGACTCTTGACTCACTTACATGACACTTTGTATACTTGCACAATTTATTACATAACACTTGGACACTTCTCACATATTGATACATTCATTAGACCAAATATAAATCACACTCTTAAACTAATATTCACAAGTGTACCACATGCTACCAAATAATATAATATCTCCAATAAGAATTTTTTCACAAAATCAAATAATACGAAAGAGGTTAATGTATAGATCATTAAAAGAATAATCTCAATCATTATACAAATATTGATCAGTTACATTCTTGTGAATAAAAATCATTAGATACTGGGAAAGAATATATTATATGATAAATTAATTAGTTGCTTCATGATTTACATTACCATATTGTCTTTTATTATATGATTTTCTCATTCAAATAAATTTTATAATATATAAGATATGTCCAATGACAAAAAATAATTGAAATACTGGGTTAAAAAGTAGGATAATTAATTTTAATATACATTAAAAAATTAGGATCATTCTCTCCTTTAATCAAGAAAATGTGATGGATAGAAAAAAATATGAGCATGGAAGGATAGAGTGGTTATGAACTACAAGGGTCATAATGCTTCTCATAAATAATCCTATTATTAAATATTAGTTATTCAAATAGTTAAATACTAATACATAAGTTTTCAATAGTTGCTAATATCAAAGTGTTACAATTTTTTAATTTGATAATATGTATTCATGCAAGTAGTCTACCTTTATAGTAACTACTTGTTTGAAAAATTGTAAAGGACTTTTACCAAAAACTAATATAGAAATTATTCTTGTCATGCAATTTGGTGAAGCTCAATCCAAAGGATATTTATTAACACAACTAAATCAATTACAAAATTATTACTAACCACTACAGTACCATTCTAAATAGAGATATCCACAAATGTATTGAGATAATAGGCTCTTTTAAAATGATAACCTAGAGCATCTATAGCTATGACATGTAGGAAATTGGTCAATGGTCACTTATCTAATGTAATGATGAAAAGGTAGTGAATGATAAAAAATTGTCATTAACATCAAGTTGTGTAGAGAAATCAACAAATAATAAAGTAATATTGGTTTGAATTTGTAAATGAAGCTAATCCATTTTAGCATTTTAAGGATAAAATTCCACTACACCATATCATACTCCTTACCAATGTATAGACCATAAAATAAAATTTCATGTCATAATTCACAAACTTATTTTAAAAAGTCCTATGATGGAACTAAGTTATCTATATTTATTATACCTCTAAACAAACTAATTTGCACTATGCAAATAATATGGTTAGTAATAGGTGATAGTTAAATTTTAAAGCAAATTAAGTTATCTAATATTAAAGGTGATAAATAATCATGACAGAGACTTTGGAGCTCTGCTAGGTTTTGATGAGGAAAAACTACTCTACTAGGGTTTGATGAAGAAAAATTGCTCTATGGGGATGGCAACAACTTTTGGAGGAGGTCTGAAAAATTGGAGGAATATCATGATGGCATCGGGTCCGACAGAGAGAGTGCATGCTCATGATATTTTTTAATATGAAAATGACTGGAAGGAACAGGATTTTCTAGTGCATGTCGGGAACCGCTTGTTAAAGAACAATGGATGTTTAGAATGATGTGAAGCCAAGACAGTTCTAGTGGTTCCACCAGACTCGATGGCAGAAGATGTGGAGTATCTAACTGAGAATACCCTTATTGGCAATTTTTTGGGCATTCAAATTTCTCTTCCCTTTTTGGATGATTGGTTCAAGAAAACTTGGAATCTTGAAGGTGATGTGGAGGTGATGCTGAGTGCGAACAACTATTTTATGGTGGTTTTCTCCTAAATTGCAGATCGTAAAAAAACATTTGAAGGGGGTCATTATTTCTATAACCAAGTGAGACTCTTTCTTAAACCCTGGAATGTAGGTTTCAACCCATTAGAGGAGCGGCCATCATGGGTTCCAGTATGGGTGCGGCTTCCATGGCTCCCATTGGAATTCTGAAGAACTGATATCTTGCATAAGATTGCCCTTCTGCTTGGGAATTCGGTTGGACCATCACAACAAAAAATGGATAAAAAGGTAATCTTTTTTGCTCGTATTTGTGTTGAAATTGAATTAAATAATCCTATTCCAGATTCTATTGAAATACAATTTGGATCAACTACATGGGTTCAAAAACATGACTATGAAGCTCTTCCATTTCATTGCCATATTTGACGTGAATATGGCCACCTACAAAGAAAATACCCTAAGTTTGTCTCACATGTGGATTCAAATCCTAGGCCATCTTGGTCTGGATAATGTTTGTATAAAGGAAAATTCCTGATAAAGGAAGGGGAATGAGATAAGGTTTTGTTCCAGTAAAAGCTTGAAACAGAGAACAAAGGGCAAATAAAGACCTTAAGGATAGCCAGCTAGATGCTCTACTCAATAATTTTGAAATATTAGATGATCTTGATCAGTGCATGGAGATACCTGAAACATCGCTACCTGATGCAAATATAACAAGTCCAAATCAGATGTCTCTTCTTAAGGGGGAACTTAAGGAATCCGATCTAAGGGGTTTAAATGAAGAACAAAGGGCATTGGATCTGAGTATAGGGGACATGGTTGGGTATAGCCCTATAATGGAAACTATTTTAGAAAGTGGTACAAATTTACTTATGCCCTCTCCTATTCATGCACTGATGCAATCATTCTTAGATTGCAAAACTCCTACGATGTTGGGATTGCAGCAAAATATAATTAAAAAAAGTTTTTTGGATAAGAATATGAAGGTGGGTCGAAAGAAGTACCAGGATAAAATTAAGTTAATGGAGGAGACTTTTGTGGAGTCAAGCTTGGTGAGAACATTGGACTCCCATTTTTATAACCCCAAAAAATGATTATCCTCTCATGGAAAGTAAGAGGGTTGAATGGCATCCCCAAACGAAAAGTTGTTCATGAATTGGTTCGTGTGCATTCTCTAAATGTGGTGTTTATTAAGGAGACTAAATTGGCTATTGATAGTATGTTCAATATTGCTCCCAAGTTGTGGATAATGGGGAAATTCCAGTGTATTGGTGCATGTGGATATGTTGGTGGTGTCGCTTGTTTATGGGATCCGGTAAAGATATCCCCTCTTACTTGGATTTCCAGCAGATGGTCTATTTCAATGGTCGGGCATGATAATGAATCTAGTGAAATTTTCCTACTTACAAATGTGTATGCTCCTGTTTATTACAATGGTAAAGTGAATTTGTGGAAGAACATTTACTTTATGAGAAGTTTTGTTCCCCTGTACCCATGGATTTTGGCTGGAGACTTCAACTCTATCACTTGTCTATAGGAGAAACATGGTGGGGTGGACTGTCTCGATACTTTTTCTTCTGTCTTCAGTGCTCATATCTAGGCCCTAAAATTGGTTGACATCAATCCATATAATGGGATATTTAATTGGCACAATAGAAGGTGTGGGGAAGATTCCATATCAAATAGATTGGATAGGTTTTTGATATCCAGTTATCGGATGGGTAAAAATAGAGGTGCTAGTTCTGTGATTATGAAGAGTAGGGGATTTGATCATTGGCCTATAAAAATCTCTGCTTTGGAGTTAGGGAAAAAAAGAATCCCTCATTTATGTTTCAACTTATGTGGCTTTGTGATCCTAAGCTTCATGATTTCATGTGAGGTTGGTGGACCACTGGAAAACCTCCTCATGGAACCGCTATGTATTCCTTTATGAAGTGACTACAATTTGTAAAACATAAATTGAAGAGATGGAATAGAATAAATTTTGGGAACCTTTCCTTGGCTAAACTAGCAGCTCTTAGGAGGATGGAAGAAGCCTCAAGGAATATTAGAGATTAGGGATTCATGAAGGAGCTTCTTGTTAAGGAATATGAGGCTGCGAAAGACCTTGCTAAATGGGAACTGAGGGAAGATTTTTTTTGGAAATAAGTAGCTCGAGTAGATTGGTTTTAGGAAGGGGATAGGAACACAACATTCTTTTGTAACTCATTTAAGGCTTGTCATAATGGTAACTTGATTACCTCTCTTATGAATTATCAGGGTGCCCTGCTCTCTTCTTTCAGGGATATTTCATAAGAGACTAAGAGGTATTTTTCCTCTCTCTTCAATGAGGGCTCCTTATCAGATTATGATAATGAAAATATTATTCTAAAATGTATTCCCATGATTGTTTTTAGAGAGATGAATGAGCACTTTATGGGTCTAATTTCCGTTGAGTAGTTGGAAAATGTTGTATTCAAGATGAAAAAGGAAAAGCCCTAGGCCCAGATGGATTCTTGATTGAGTTTTATCAATATTTTTTGGATTTAATGAAATTTGATCTTTTGGAGGTGGTCCATGAGTCCCAAAAGAACAAACAGATGCTAAGGGACCTAAATTATACCTTTGTAGTGCTTATACCTAAAAAATAGGGAGCAAATTCCTTGGATATGTTCATGCCTATTGCTCTCTACAATGTTGTATATAAGATCATCACAAAAATTATTCTTTGAGATGTTGAAGATATGGTTGAGCAAAATCATCTCTGAGGAGCAAGGAGGGTTTTTTGTTGGCTGAAAAATCTTGGATGGGGTTGTTATTGCTATAGAATCTATTCACTTGATGGAAACTTCTAAGGAGAAAACTATTTTCATTAAGTTGGACATGGCCAAAGCCAATGATCGGGTCAGATGGTCCTTTCTTCTTCTTGATGTTTTGGATTTGAGGATGAATGGATTAGATGGGTGATGAGCTGTGTTTCTTCTTCAACATTCTTTGTTCTTGTTAATAATGAGCCATCAAAGATGCTTGAGGACTCAAGGGGATTGAGGCAATGAGATCCTTTATCTCCTTATTTGTTTATCATTATGGCGGAAGGGTTGGGAATATTTCTCAAGTCTCAAGTCATGCATGGTCTCATTCAAGGGTGGAAGTGGGATAGTAGTTTGCTACCTCTTTCCCACATTCAATTTGTTGATGATACTACTTTGTTGGGAGTTACCACTATCAGGGAAGTTGGTAATATTAGACAGTATCTTGACATATATCTTGGTGCTTTTGAATAGTTGATTAATGAGGACAAGTCTTCTATTTTCTTCTTCAATACCCCTCCTCTTATTCAAGCCAGGATTGCTCGCATTCTAAGATTTTATGTTGGGACTCCCCCCTTAATTTATCTTGGTATTCCAATTTCATCTCAACATATACCTAGATATTGTTGGTAGTATATGCTTGATAATTTTAGAAGGAAGGTGAATCACTGGACTTTCAGATGGCTATCCACTACAGGTAGAGTGTTGCTTTTAAAATTTTTTGTTCAAGATTTACCCATTTATAGATTTTTTGTACAAATAGCTCCCTCTCACTTCATCAAGGACATGCATTCTTTGTCAAGAAATTTTTTATGGTCTGGAAAACTTGATAAATATAAATAGAGTTTGGTTAGGTGGGATTCTATATGTAGGCTAGTGCAAGAGGGAGGCCTTGGGTTACGACAGACAACTCTTTTTGGATAATATTTGGTTGCAAAACTTTATTGGAGATGGTGTATCTCTCAAGATCATATTTGGGCTAAAATATTATCTTGTAAATGCTTAATAGGTATTTCTGAAGCTGAAATCCCTAGAGTCGGCTTGGTTGGGAATGGTTCAGTTATCTGGGACACTCTGAAAAGAGGAGCTAATTTAATCAAGCAGGATTTGTTATGGATTTGCAATCGGGGATCAAATGCTCTTTTTTGGGAGGATTCTTGGGATAAACATCCTCCTATATTGCATCAATATCCTAGGTTACGTTCCCTAAGCATTTTGTTCTTAAAATCTGGTCTTTTCGAAATATGGAAATGTACAGGTGGAAATATCCGCAAGAAAGGTCCCAGGGGGGGGTTGGCCAAGGCCAGAGAGGTGCTTGCTCTTATTCTTATAGGTAGGCCTTATTATTCATTGAGGGGTAAATATATTTTGGATTGGAACCCTGATCCTAAGGGAACCTACTCTTTAGCTTATGTTTATTAGGTTCTTGGTAAGTAAAAGTATGGGAGTCTTCCTGTCACTTGGTGCAAAAAGGTGTGGAACAAATTTTCCTAGCCAAAATGTAACTTCTTTCTCTGGTTGGTAGCTCGTAATAAATGCCTCAATTAGGATAATGTGAGGAAGAGAGGATTTTAGGGCCCCTCTTTTTGTGTCCTTTGCAGTAAGAATGAGAATAACTCTTCTCATTTATTTTTCTAATGCTCCTTTTCCAGAGATATTTGGGACTATTGGTTGAGCACCAGGAACCATTCATGTTTTCATGTGCTATCCCTGGTGGAGTTTTGGAGTATTCTAGGTAGACCTCCATCCAAAGCTCCCTTCCTTCAAGTGGCTTGGAATTTGGGCCCTTCTTGCATCATCTAGTAAATTTGGCTCGAATGGAACCTACGCATATTTTAGGGCAGTTTTTTGGGTGTTCAATAGATCTGGAAAAGGATCATGTATATGGTTTAGGAAACCATCCATAGCAAATATGATGTGGACACTATTTTTTATTCTAGGGAGGAGAAGGTACATCACGCCCTTGGTCTCTTTGGGTATGGTGTGAACTCTTCTAGCCCTATTAGGGTTTCTCATCTTAGCAAGAAGGTTAGGAGAGATGGTAGTTGGAGGCCACCCCCTAGAGGAGTTTTAAAAATTAATACTGATGGATCATCCAGGGGTAATACTAGATATGCTAGAATTGGCAGTGTTGGGAGAGATTCTACTGGTGTTGTAAGTTTTTTCTTTTCCATTTATAAAGGTGTTCACTCCAACAATTTTATGGAAGCTCTTAAAAATATTGAGGCCTTGCGGAGGGGGTTTTCTGTTGGCTATAATAGGATTATCTACGAGTATGACTCAAATTATGGTTAATATTTTAAATAGTAAAATGGTGGAGGAAGTTAATTGGGAGTTGGCCTCTGTAGCCGTTCAAATTCTCATAATGAGTGAAGAGTTCAAATTTATATCCTTTGTGCACATTCCAAGGGAATGGAATGTGGTTGCTGATTACCTGGCCAAAAGGGCTTTTGAGCTGCTAGATATTTGGAGTATCGATAATTGGGAGTCTCCCATCTGGGGACTCTCAACACCTATGGTAGTTGATCCACAAGGATGTACAAACTTAATGTGGTTTATTCTTATTGTATTTTTTGAGTGTCATTCAAGTCTAGTGGTTTTATCATGTTTGGTTGTTTATTTGAGTCATGGTTGGAAGCTCAGTTGTACTATGTAATCCAGACTTTTTTTCAATAAAATTTTACCCCTTTATTTTAAAAAAATGTATGGTTAGTAATAGGTGTTAATTGCATTGGAAAATATTATGTTATTATTTATAGGAAACACATAATATTGTAATAACCCTTGATATAGATACCTTATCCTCATTATGCTTCTTAGAGAATCATTCCATAAATCATGATTAATGATTATACCTCAAATACCCTTTGTATATCTCTCTTTATACATATTATAAAAATGATATATCTCTATATTATTTTATAGATTTTATTTTTAAGCATGGGAATTTATTATTTGGAGTTGACTAGAAACCTATATTAAGCTCATTTTTGGATAAATAAAGACCATAAAAAACCTTACATTATTCATCAACATTAAAAGAAATACAATTAGAATTTATTCAATGTATTCTAATCAAAAGTATATTTTCATATCCAAATAATAATTTGAAATATGATACAAATGCATAAATAATGTCATCACTATATATTATTCAATTTACTTTTGCATCCTCAATTATTTTCTACTTATTTTTTTATGTTCATGTTTAACAAAATTAAAAAAAAATATGAAGTTGTTATACCTTGATTGATTCAATGAACTCTCCATTGAACATTGGCACTAATAGATCTATAGTGTTCTGGTGTAATTATATTTTATTTATCAATAACATGTTGGATTTACTCTAACTATAATTTAATATTTTGAGATAACACTTGTCTAGAATTTACTAGAGCTAAAGTGCATTATTTTTTCATACATCATGTTTTCCTAGTTTTCCACCTATATAAATTTCAAATAATATTAGTGTTTTTAACAATACTTTTTAGTTCACTTCAATGTGATTGTTTTATAGGATATACGAATTGGTGTATATCAATAACATTATCCTACCAGCTTATCCACCCATCTCTTATTGAACCCGTTTCCTTAATATATGAAATCACATGGAACAGTTATGTGTAATCTACATCATTTCATAGTGATATATAAAATTTAAAAAGAGATATTTTGAAATGTTGAGAGGAATTACCTACATCAATGACATAAATTATTATAAATACTTACACATAATCATAATAAACCTTACTCATATCCATTCCTTTTGTATTATAGAGAATATTAAAGTAATAAATAATATATAATCTATTGAGTTTTCTTTCATTGGCATCTCTTCTATCATCCCATGTGAATCAAAATTATTTATCCTTTACACTAGGTTTCTTGAACAAATACAAAATATCTATTTTTTTATTGCATGTATCAACCCAACTAAACCAACCTAAGAGAGATATATATTTTTTTTACATAGGTAAGGTTCACAAAGATTTCCTAGTAATTTTTTCAATATTAAAAAGGCATAACCACATTTAATATCTTATCACTACAAATGACACTCAAGTGGACAAGAGTGGCCAACATCGCATAATTTTAGGGTTCAAATTTCTAAACATCTTTGATTAGAAAGGAAGATTTTAGTGGTCCCCCACATTTCTTATATGCTCTTCGAATACAAGACAATTTGACCACAATGTAGGGTTTATCTCTTTTATTTCCATTTTACAAAACCTTGGTGTATGTCAATAATATTCTCTCACCATATTATCCACTCATCTCCTTTTGAACCACTCTCCTCAATATTTGAAATAACATTGAACAGTTATGTATAATCTACATCATTTAATAATATTCTATAAAATCTATAAATAGATATTTTGAAATATTGAGAGGAATTCCCTAGATCAATGACATAAATAATTATAAATACTTACACATAATCAGCAAAAACCTTACTCCTATCCATTCCTTTTGTGTTGTAGAGTATATTAAAGTAATTAATCCTATCTAATCTATTGATTTTATTTTTATTATCACCTCTTCTATCATCCCATGTGAATCAAAACTATTTATCCTTTACTTTAGGTTTCTTGAGCAAAGAAAAAATATCAACTTGTTATTGCATGTAACATTTCAACCAAAACAAACCAAGAGAGATTTTTTTTACATAGGTAAGGTTCATAAAGATATCCCTATAATATTTTTAATAATAACAAGGCATAACCTAATTTGAGATCTTATTGCTACAAGTGAATCTCAAGTGGATAGAAGTGGCCAACATCTTGTAATTATGGGGTTCACCTTTCTAAACCTCCCTGGTTAGGAAGGCTGCTTTCAATAGTTTCCCCACATTTCTTATACACTCCTCAAATACAAGATAATTTGATCATAGTGTTGGGACTATCCTTTTTATGTCTATTTTATAAAAAAGAGGATGCTATTTCCCTAATCCTACATAAATCCAACTATGTGGGATTATTTTAGTGTAATACTAAAAAATCATGAAAAATGAATCGCATGATAGATTGAAACCAAAATGCAATCTGGTATTTATAAGAAAGCATATAAAAGAATGATGAAAAAGAGGTAAACAAAGAAAGTTATTGAAATGATGAATGATTTAAAGTAAAATTGTGGGGTTTCTCCTTGTATTCATAAATTCATCAATTCAAAAGGTTACAATACATCCCCCTTTGAGGGCTTCTCATTTTGATACATTTTAGATTACAAATTATAAGGGATCAAATCCCTCCAGGAGCTTAAAATCGTGCTTAAAATATTTTTCTTGCAACCCATAATTGAGATATAATCAGGGGCTTCATTTTTTCTACTCCTAGATCCTCTCTCATACCTAGAATACCTACAGCTACACATAAAATATTGAAAACTATCAATAGCATGTGCGTTATAGAAGTAAAATTTATTTACGATAAATAAAAAAAGTCCATATGACTTGAAATTTTAATATGATACTAATGATATGATTTTGGAAGGATTTGAACATAAATTAAAGTGGAATTGTGATCAGAACCTATGGTCATTTCTGGAAAAAACAACTAAGACTAAAATCATAAAAACATAAATTGATACATCAAATATATTGTACACTTAACAAAACTTGAGTATGTTTCCATTCTAATGCTCTAGAATTGATATATGATGAAATCAAACCAAAATTGTTAGCCATTTCATGGTAGTCCCTGGCAAGTCCAATTAGGACTATTATCCATCCCTGGTAAGGATGATCACTAAATGGATGTTTTTTACCACTAATTTCAAGGGTATTTGGTTTAGAAATCTCCTAAATATGTTGTAATCGAATTTGGTAAAATAACTCTTATATTTGATAGGTTTTGGAATTGATTAGTAGATATTGGTATTTCCCTAAAAGCGCCTTCGAATGAAGAGGTTTTCAAGGAAAATACTTGGGAAATGTGAGGACAAATGTGAGCAGCACTTCTTGAGAAATACTTATTATTGTCTCTCTATGAAATTGGGTAGGAACACCTCAATTTATAGCCAAAATAGGGTAAATGTACAAAGGGTCAAGTTCCAGCATGCCTACTTGTCAATGCTCTTACTGTGCACAAGGTGGAAGAGATTGCCCTTTTAGGACCTTCACTTTATAGGTCCTAATATTTTTGATAGCCTCCTACTAAATTCTGAGTGATTAGGTGGGATAAATGGTTGGAATTTATTTTCATTTATCTAACCCTTTAACATTTGAGGGGTTTGGTTCATGGCTGTTCTGCCCAAGTATGTCTATTGGTGGTCATCCTTGGGTGGGATGGCCATGAACTGTGGCCCTCCCAAGGTGTGACGACCATGGCTACATGGACCAAAACCAACCAAAAATGGGGAAAACCTTTCCAAAAGTGGTTGGGAGACCTAATTAACATCTAAGGATTGTTCAATGGGGCCATATGATGTTTATAAGATTGGTGCATTAGTAGTATTATCTGATTTACACAATTTTGGTGTCTACAAATGCCCCTTTTTGAGACGCACTATGTACAATAGAGCGCATAGCAAAAATAAATGACTAAATCATTAAATTATTGAGGTTATTAATTAATATAAAAAACTTTAGATGACTCCATTGTGGAAATAATATACATTATTGGAATCCTTGCTTTTGACATAAACAAAGGATTGATCTTGGTATACCTTTTAGTCGTGCTTTCCATAGCATTTTTGGGGATTAGGGTATACTCGGTCTTGGTTCTTTATTTCCTTGTAAGCCTTTACATGGGTGAATTACTAAGGCTTCAAGGAGTCCAATTCTTTTTTTTTTGCATTTACTGATTGTTTGCCCCAGCATGAGCTTGCAAATTTATCTTTGGAAATGATTCTTTTAAATGTACGAAAATTGCACTTTTGAGTGTTTAAGTGTTGATTTAATTATGAAATATTTGTTATGACTACCTCCTCAAGTTATTATTTAGTGAGGCTATGACTAATTATGAAATATATGAGTTGCTTTACACATATGACTAAATTGGGATAACCACCAGTTTTGCTATTCATAAACCCTATCAAATATACTAGGATTTTGATTGTTTTGAAGATGTTTCATGGAAGCAAAAGAATAAATAATTCATTCCTATGGAGTGGTCCAGCCATAATGGCCTTATTGGGTAGTGAAATAAAGGCTTTTTAGAGCATACATAAATAATTTTAGTTCAATCTTGATTCCTTGTTAATTTTAAATATTTTTGACTTGTTTTTGGTGGGTTTTTGGCCCTATTTTTTTATCTTTTTAATTTGTTTTTGGAGGATTTTTTTGTGGCCATACTTGGTTGGTATGGTTGCACATTCTATGGCCATACCTAGGTGGAATGGTCAGCCAAATGGCCATCCCACCTAGGAGCAGCCATGATCTTTTAATTGCTATATAAGCCCAAAATGAGACAAATGAGCTCATTTTTGAATGTTTGGCTTATGAAAATGAGATGTGAGAAGTACGAGTATAATATTTTGAACTTGAGAACTATATAAACACCTAACCATCACCATGAGACTTCCACAGGACTTGAAAACTGACAGAGCCGAAGTGAGACGGGTACAAACTGTATTTTTATCCCTTTATTTAATGTGAAACTATAATTTCTTGTGATTTCTCCATAAAACACAATAAATATTTGTTAAAAAACTGTAATAGCTGTGGAATGTAGGAATTAAAACTTTTATTTATAGTTTAGATGAATTATTTGTCCATTATTTTGCTATTTTTTTGCTTTTTTAGGGCTATTTAAGGGGTCAAAATGACCTAATTTTTGCTATTTTTGGGGTTCATTCCTTCATGGTATAGCCACGGGTGGCCATCCTTGGGTGGGACAGCTACAAAATTAGGGGTAATAGCTAGGTGGGACAGCCACTAAATTGGGGTAAAAGGGCCCTTTTTTGGTCATTTTTTTGATATTTTTGGACTTTCTTTGATGCATTTGAGTGCATTTTTGACACTTGGCTACCTTTTTTAGGTGGTGAAGAGTCGGTATTGAGTTACAACTTCTTTTAGGTTGCTAGGTACCTTTTAATAGAGGATAACTAGTAATGCCTTGATGCCATTGGCCTTAAGCATGTGACGTGGTTAGAGCCCGTGGTGGACTACCGCGCCTACTTGACTATTGATGTGGCTGCTCCACAACATACCCCAAAATTGGGGACCCACCTTTTTGCATATTTTCCAAGAAGACCGAAGTGGCCCATATGCTAAAGATAAAAGAAAAAGAAAAACACCGCAAGGAGTAAAAGTGTCACGATATCGTGACATGTTGCATTTTCGCGGTCCAAAGCAAAGAGAAAAGGCAAGGAGAAAAAAGTGTCGCGATATCACAACATGTTGCATTTTCGTGGTCCAAAAAGCAAGGAGGAAAAAGTGTCACGATGTCGTGACATGTTGCATTTTTACGGTCCAAAGAACAAGAAAGAAAAAGTGTCGCGATATCACGACATGTTGCATTTTTGCAGCCAAAAGAGAAGAGAAAGAACAAGAAAGAAAAAGTGTTGTGATATCGTGACATGTTGCATTTTTGCGGCCAAAAGAGAAGAGAAATAAAAAGTGTCGCGATATTGCGACATGTTGCATTTTTGTGGTCCAAAGCAAAGAGAAAGAGCAAGGAGATAAAAGTATCGTGATATCGCAACATGTTGTATTTTCATGGCCAAGAGCAACAGAAGGGGGAAAAAGTGTCGCGATATCTCAACATGTTGCATTTTCATGGTCCAAAGCAAAGAGAAAGAGCAAGGAGGAAAAAGTGTCGTGATATCACGACATGTTGCATTTTCACGGTCCAAAGCAAAGAAAAAGTGTCACGATATCGTGACATGTTGCATTTTCGTGACTCAAAAAGGGCAGGCAGGTGGAGAAACAAAAGTGTTGCGATATCGCGACATGTTGCATTTTCACGACTCAAAAGGGGCAGGCAGGAAGAGAAACAAAAGTGTCACAATATCGTGACATGTTGCATTTTCGTGACTCAAAAAGGGCAAGCAGGCAGAGAAAAAAAAGTGTCACCATATTGCGACATGTTCCATTTTTGTGACTCAAAAGGGGTAGGCAGACAGAGAGACAAGAGTGTCATGATTTCGCGACATGTCTGATTTTTGTCAAGGGAAAAGAGTAGTGGACAGTGCGTCTGACATTAGTGATGAACACCAGGATAGTGAAAATGGAGACTGCATAATGACATGGACACATAAGGACAAAATCCAATGAATAATTAAAAACATTACATAAGGAATATTTAATGATTTGAAATCATTTAAGATGGTCGTTACACATGGAAGGAAGTGGACATGTGCCCATGTGGAGAAAATAAAACATTTTTTGAAATCAAACGAAAAGTGAAGAAAACCAAACAGAGGAAGCCAAACCATGGGAATGAAACGAAGGGCCACAAAATAGAAACAAAAAGCCTTTTTGGAAAGCAAAACACATGCATGCACAAGGGAAGGTGAAACGAATAGCCATTGGAAAATGAAACAAAAAGCTTCCTAAAAGTTTTAAATATGCCAAGAAAGGATGTTTTGAGGGGGCTGGAATCTTCTGCGAGCAGAGTTGCAGATTTGAAGTAAAGAGGGCCATTCTAGACCTGTTTGAGTCATTTTATTCCATTGATGGTTTGGGAAAACCAAAAAATTTTGTTATTGTAAAATGACAAATTTTGAATACAAAAAAAATTAGGAAGTTGCATCTTATGGACAAGAAAGGAGGAGTCATTTTCTGCATGCAAGATTAAATGTCTATTTTTCCCCTTTTCATATTTTAGGCTTGTAAATGGATTTTATGCAAGTTTCTTGATTGCTTCATGCGAATTTTTAAATCTGAAAATCTCATTTAAAACCCTAGGAGCCAGCACTTAGCTTATCCGAATTGTTCTTGTTTTGCAAGTCCAATAGGTTAGGTTGCATGCATGGAAACCTCACATATTCGGTTTTGTTGAAATAGGATAGCATCATACTGAATGCATTTTATTTTCAGTTTTTTGCATTTCATTTTCTTCTTTTGTATTTTATTTTTCCAAAAATTGTAACTTTTTTTTAAATTTTCAGGCATTAAAATAAACATTAAAATTTTTTCAAAATCCAAAAATAATTTCACCATTGTGTAGGTTATACTTCAGAATTCCAATACACACTTTGAAATTTCATTTTTGGAGTTGATTGGTATTTTTAAAAATTCATCGAAGTTGTTGTTTTACTGCAGATTTTAAAAATCTGAAAATAGAAAATTTCCATTTTAAGGTCAAATTTCATTTTTTCAGTTTTGTTTTGCACTCATGAGCCTGTGATGAGATTCCCTTCATGAAAATTCCAATTTAATTGAAGGTTTAATGTTTAATGGTATTTTACAAATTTCCATTTTTGGAGCCTAAAAATGCTCTCTCTTCATAAAAATTCTAATTTTATGAAAGAGGGGTAATTTGAGTATTATATTGAAGGTATTTTCTTCAAAGCACTTAATTGTTCATCTTGATGAAAATTTGATTTCATTTAAGAGGGATAAGTTAAAGTGACATTTAAAGCCCTTTATCCAAGGCCATAAATTATTGCCTCTTTGTGAAAATTCATTTCACCATAGAGGGATAGTTTATCGATCATAGTGAAAGCTATATTTATCTTCATGATAAGAAGCCATATTTGGAATTAATAAAGAAGATAAAATCTACCTTAAAACTCTCAAGATAAAAGGAATTAAGGCACTACATCGTGGTCATATGAGGACCAACTCACATTTGCTTTATTTTGGTTCAATGAACAATCACTAAAGTTTCATGGTAAAATAAACCAACATTGCCCCTTGTTTACAGTTACTTGCTATCACTAAGGTGTTCTAAGCATTTAAATTGAATATCTTTATTTGAGATTACTAATATTCATATGCAAATGCTAATATAGCGGAGACCTTGGAGAAGTTGTTTGTTTAACTTCTTTGCAAGAGGGGATTTGGAACCCAAATCCTAAGGGAGAGTGTACTTTCACAATTGGGTGAAAATACCACTCAACATTTTGGTGCTAGAAGGAGGGCTTGAATTGGTTTATTTTAGTGTGATTTAAATGCTATAGGGATTTAAATTTTGAATATTTCATGCCCTATTGAATATTATCTTTAGCCCCTTTTAACAATACAACCTGGTAGTGTTAAAAGGAGGACATGAATTGCTATGTATTGTTCTAATGCTTTTGATTGTTCATACAGGAATAATGTGTTTTGATCTGATTTTGAAAATTATTGGTCTTGACTAACGAGGTTGTCTCCATGCAATTAATTTTATTTGATTTTAATGGATACATTTCTTGGTTGATGCTAACATGATTATTCATATGTTACATGTTTGATATTTGCTAGTCATTTAATGCTTATTTGTAAGGAATTATTTTGTCTAAAATGTATTTTTTTTCGGTATTATGTTCTTCACTTGCGTGTAATGTGATCTTGTGAATCAGAAAGCCTACAACACTAGGAGTATGCTCTTCACTTGCGCATATGCGATCTGGTGAATCAAAAACTAATTTACATTTTTAGAATATTGCTTTGTCATGGTTCCTTCCTTTATTCATGACTAACAAATTGGTTTTGAAGTCATTCTTTGAGTTTCGTTAATGGCTACAACTATAGGAACGTGGTATGGGATACATGTTAATCCTTTGAACATTAGTGGAGATTCTCATGATTTACCCAAGAATGTAGAAAAATGTTTACCCAAATTTAAACACAATGGTCCAACATTAGCCAAGGAACATATTCAAGCCTATGTGGATATCCTAGTTAGATGGAATGTCGAACATGAGGATGTGGCATATAGAATGTTTCCTGGAACCCTAGATGAGGTGGCATATGATTGGTACATCAATTTACCCACTGGTTCTATTACATCTTGGAATCAATTGAAAGGTGGTTTTATCAATCAATTTGGGTTGCTCATTGATCCTCTCACGATATATCAACAATTTACTTCTTGCAAAAGAGAACCTAATGAGCTAGTGAGAAGTTTCAACTTGAGGTTTTGAAAAATTTATGAGAGATTAATTTCTCCCTATACTATTGATGAAAGTGGTGCTCTTAAAATATACTTTCGAGCATTGGATCCATTGTTTGCCATATTTTTTAGGATGAATCCTTTGGTTACTGATCTTGCATCAGCCTACACAAAATCTATGATTGTAGATCAACAATTGAGGCCACAAGGTTATGGAATGGAGCAATCAACTATGGTAGGACAACTAGGGGCTTGCAATCAAGGATCGATGGTAAATCAAGCATGGGCACAACAAAATTTGATATCAAATGTTTTTCCCTACAATCAAATTTATCCTACCATACTAACTTATGCTCACACATGTGCTTATACAAGTACTTCCATCCATCCAACTATGCCTCAATTAGAGAATCATGTGGTCACCCATGGAACCATTGCAACAAATGTTCAAGCTTTGTCAGTAGGTATCAATCCAACTAATCCTACTGCTTCTACCACTAAACCCAAAGAGTTTGCATCAGAGGTAAAAGAGCAAAATAAAGTGGTTAAGAATGTATTTAGGCATGTTCCACCAAAAAAACAAGCACGTTATTGTATGCATCCAAATCATCCTAGGAAGAAAATTCATAATGCCGATCTTAATGATGTTTCATGTTATGCTTCTTCAAGTGATACAAGAGATTTTGAGGTGACTCACATTGAAGTAAATACCTATTCAAAAATTCTTGAAGAGCATGAAGTTTTTGGAGAAGAAATTCTATGGATGGGTAACAAGAAGTTGGAATCAAATGATCACCATCTTGTTTTGGAAAAGAAATATCTAGAATAATTACCCAAAAGGAGGATTTGGATGAACGAACTTATGTGGATATGATTTGGTCAAATGTACTTGCAAAGGATTGGAGAAACTATATGACACGGAATTCAAAAATTGATCCCATTATAGAATCTCCTAAGCCATAACAAGTGGCTGAAAATGAATTTGAAAGAAAATCAACAAATGAAGTTGAAGACATAATCGAATTTCACCACTTGTTATCGAAAGACACTTTGGATGATGTTCTCGAAATTGATGACCAAGAGGATCCACACCTTCCAAATTGTGATAAAATTGAATCATGGGTTACAAATTTAGATTATGATAGCTTTACCAATTTGAATTTAAGAGATAACCCACTTTTGGAAATAACTAAACCATCTAAGGAAGGTGAAGATGAATTGGATGAGAAACATGTTGATGAATCAGAAGATGAAGAAGAAGTACTTGAGCGTCACAACTTGAACTTGGAGGATGATTACTATGATTCATGGAATAAATGGGAAGAATATTATCAATCTAAATATTCTAATAAACTTGTTGTGTCAATTAATATGCAGGATAACTCAATTGCTTCCTCACATGATGATACTATAAATCCTGTACAATTTGAGAAATTTTTGGAAGAGGAATTCCAATCTCATCAAATTTTGGAACATGATAATGATTCTACAACCATGAATCAAGAAAGATAGTCATTTGCTTTAGATTCCTTTGAAGGAAAAGAAATTTAAAATCTTGATCCACTTACTTGTGCTACAATGATTATGACATTTCAAAATGAGAAAATTACAAAACCTAAATCATTTGGGTTTGATATCATTGATGATCCAATTGAAAATATCACGTTAACCAAAACAACCCAAGTGATTGATCATGGAAATATTTTAGTTAACCCACCCCTAGATAGACAAGACTTATGGTTTGAAAGGGATGGGCGTATTTTCAATTGGGTACCTAAGTTTGGTGCCTTTGATAAAAAAATCATGGAGAAAGAACAAGTGCTACATGATGATGAATGTCATGAGAGAAAAGAGGAATTTTAAAATCCTCTTCAAGTAAGGTCAAATGAAAACATGCCAAAGGTAAAATCTCACCTTTTTGGTTTCACCATGCAAAAGTCGAATGAAGGTTTACATAATGAATGGTTTGATTCAAAAATTATTAATGTTATGGCTTTATTGAATGGAAAGGAAAGATTATTTCTACACCATGAATCAAAGTGCAGAATGGACATCTTAAAGAATAGACATAAAATAATTAAATATCAATCCTTTTCTAATAAATTTGAAAACTTGAAACTCCACCATAGGATTATTAATGAAACTAAACCAAATTGGTATGGTGAGAAGAGCAAGTTGAAGTTTGTTTCTTTGTTTGGTTTGATCTTGTTTTTGTTGGATGCCTAAAAATTTTGGTATGCATATCATGTCATATGTCTTTTAAAGAATTCTAATCAGGTTTGGGATCCGAGAAAATGATAATCCAAATGTTGCACCATCTTGTACTATATTGTACATTTGTATATACTTTTGGTTTTCATGTTTTGATGTTGGTTTTGGATTGGATCTCATTTTGGTTTTAAGTTTTGTGTGTTGGTCCTTTGGAAACTTTTGGTTTGTCTTGAAAAAAAATAAATAAATAAATAAATAAAGAGAAAATAAAAGTGAGATGTCAACTTATGTCCTTATGAATGTTGACTAAGACTAAGTGTAGACACCAAAACAGCACCAATCTGATTATGTGACTGCAAACACTGATCATGTTGACAAACACAGCCCCTAGGGCAGCCCTCAGAGGTCAAACAGTGGTCTTAACCACTTTCATAGCAATTTTGTAAGGTTAGGAAGCAATTTGGCACATTTAGACACTTTGCTCACTATTCGTCTCACCCAGGGACGAATACTAACTGGAATTTGTCTCACCCAGGGACGAATTCTGAAATCGTCTCACCCAGGGACGAATTCCAAGTTTAACGAGCAAAAAGAAGAATGGCGCCAAGTGGCAGCCCAGGACAGTCAGTTGATGACTCCTACCTCGCACGCGTGTGTGGGTGGACAGATAGGCCATTAGAGGACTGTCACAAGGGTAATTATGAAAGCCCAAGTCATGGAGGACTCCCCTCCTTCATGGGAAGACTCGACTGCCACATGGAACCTATGACCAACACATGGCGCTTATGCTTCCCTCTCAAAAGAGACCCCATGGGTCTATAAAATGTGGGACTTTTCTCACCCAAAAGGGAGAGGAAAAAGGAGATTTCAAGCAACGAAGTGCTGCCGAGTTGAACACCCATTTGCATCCCCTTTGATTCACTTTCTCACATCCACCAATCTATTTTGCACGGGAGGTTGTTGGGTGGCTTTTGGAAGCTTGAATCTGACCCAAATCCAACATATGGACACCTGAATCAACCAATTTTCTGACCCCCCCAATCCTAAGAAGTTTTGGGCCCATCCCTAGTGGATTGGCTCCAAAATCAAGTACCAACGGTGGGAGGCCCACTTGGGCACCCCCGCACTTTCTAAGTTTTATTCTGAAGCATTCTAGATTACTTGTTCATGTTGCATTTTGTGTTATTCTGTTTTGTGAATTCATAGCTTCAATTTCATAACATTCTGATTAGATTTTATCATGCTTTGTGTCGCTTTGTTGTCCTACTAACTTGCAGGTGGTGACATTGAATTCCCGAGGATAGAGGCCAAATTGGAAGAATCCGACCATCTCGGTCATCCCAAAATGGCCCCAATTACATAACCCATCTATTTTTAGGTGTTTTGGAGGTCTCAATATTTGACATTGGAGCAGTACCACTTCGGCTTTTCCAACACAGTAGAATTTGTCTCACCCAAGGAAGAATAGCAGTCAGAAGCAGAATTTGTCTCACCCAGGGACGAATTGCAGTCAGAATTCATCCTGCCCAGGGATGAATTCCAGTTGAAGGCATATTGGCCAACTATCTTAGTGGCAGTGGCCTTCTGGTGATGTTTTCTATCCTCTGTCAGGTTTTTAGGTCATTTAGAGTCATTTTACTCACTGTTTCAGACAAATGTTTGCATGCATATTTTGGCGATTTTAGAGAACAAACACTTCTTATGTGCAGCAGGTGCTACTGACATCTTCGTTGTTTCTTTTTTCACAGGAGGAGCAGCAGAGGTCAAAGACTCATCGACATCAATGACAGCATCATCTTGGCCCGTCCATTTCAAGTGTGGGCACGTGGAAAGAGGAACCTTAAGTCTCAATTGTAGTCAAATTCTTTTAACACTCCTAGCCCCTGAAAGGGGAGGAGGCATCTTTGTAACATAGATCAAGAAAGTTTAATGAAAGGGCTGTGTTTTCTCCATTTGCTTGTATCTCATGTCAATGCATCTCTTTCATTTCATGCATTCTACATTTTTAGGACTTAAGCGTATTTGATTTTGAATGCATTGCAATTAGTGTTTCCTTTGCCCAGAATCTCGTGCTTTCAGTGGAAATCACGGTGGGACCCTGTTCCCTGGTTTTTAAAATCACAAAAACTGATTAAATTTCTGTGTTTTGTGTTTGACAGGTACCTTTTTGGTTTCTGACTGTTATTCGTCCTTGACTGTGGCGATTGCTTTACTGAAATTTGTCTGACCCTGAGATGAATTCAAATTCGTCTCTAGGAGGGACGAATTCTATTCTGCAATTCGTCTCACCGAGGGACGAATTTCTGTCTGCAACTTTTCAGAGCAAAAATTCAGAAGCAACCGGTCCAAGCAGAGAAGAGGTAGGGATTTTCATGATCTCTGTTAAATTTTCTGTTTTTGTTTCCATTTCTTTAATTGTTTTCATTTAATCCTGCATTGCATTAGGAAAAGTCATTTATGCTTGTTTCATTTTCGCTAAATAAAATGAATCTCACACACTTCATGCAATAATTTTAAACCAAGGAGCTGGTCGTAAGACCCCAGCCCTTGAGCAAGACCAACGGTGGGTTCATCACCACCTTGGCTTAGCTTTGCATCCATTTCCCGATTTTCAACTATTGTTAGGCATAAATCCTGATGAAAGCTGACCGAGTGTCGCTGGGGTGATTCCCATGCACATGAGGATAAGTCTTCTATGGTAGGTGCCATTAACAGGACAATCCCCCTTCCGTACTACCTACGTACCATGTACCTTCTGCTCTCATGTACCTATAGTCTCCCTCTCGTAAGAGCGGGTATATAGAGAGGTTGGTATATCGGCCTGGTTGGTATATTGAAGGGGAGACCATTTTGGGAGTTATATGAGCCTTCATTATGCATTTAAACGTTCTTCAAAAACATTCAAAAACAAAAAAAAACATCAAAATACACTAAACCAGTCTAGGGCACACCAATAATCCTTAAAAGAGATAATCACGATTTGTGTATGCGTGTGTTTAATTCTACTTAGTGTAGACAAAAATAAAAACCATCATAAACGAGATAAAAATATGTTTAGATAGTAGAGAAGCACCGCAATGGTGTACAACCGTAGCCAAGCCCAATCAAGGGCAGAAGCTCCAGAAGGTACACAAGAAGCAGGCACAAGTCACCTTCGCTTCAGTCTTGAGGACTTGGTCATATCGCCTTATCGGTCTGGCCTACAAAAGAATCTGATTTAGAATCCTTGGTGGGGTATGCCCATTCAAAGCAACCCCTTTCGGGAAGATGCCCTACATGTAGACCTTGATGTAAATAGAGAATCACCTTCTGAGGTTAGACATGAGTTGCCACGGCACAATGGAGTGCTAGAGAGGCACACTATCCATTTGGAGGGACAACGTGGATATGGTATCCCTTCCTTACCTCCCATCAGAATAAAGAGACAAAATCCAGAGCGTAGGGCTCCTTACACAGGGTGAGCTAACTCCGCCTGCCCCCATCACACATATGAGAGGGAGCGCAAGGAAAATCATCGCATTCCTCAAGGACAACAACATACAACGCGGGAACCTTGTGCTTCCACACCAGCTGGACATCATGATCACCCCTTGAGGCCAGAACCTCGAGTATAGGCTGCCTACCTCGACAGAGGGAAGTGACCCATTGAAATTTTAGATCGTCAAAACCGAGGCAAACACATAGGAGGGACATTCGAACCCCCTAAGAAAAATAGGGTAGACCAAATTGACCCGATAGTCACCCAACATGCCACCCGTCAAGCCCAAATCATGTGGCTTAAACAAAGTCATCAGGAGATAGAGTATCGACACCACTTGGATAGAGAGCGCATGCAACGCGAAGCGGATGAGCTACACTATGAACTACCTGAGAGGGAGCCAACCCCTCGCACCCAAAGAGCCAAACAATATGAGAGGCATAATATGTTGGTGCAAGATAGGTCTCCACGACCTCGTCAAGCTTTGCCGTCGAGACCTCATAGACTCGAGAGGGAGGCAACTCCCCGAAACAATGATGGGTACCTTCAGTGAGGACTCGATCAGGGTCATAGGTTTTGCCCAGAGACTCCTCAAGAATTTTACGAGGAGTATGAACCAGACATAGAAAATGTTGAAACTCCCCATCAAGGCAAGAGGGCTGCCATTCGTCTACCCCTTCATAGGCCTCCAGTCTTCCATAACTTACAACGGGAGCAAACAAGAGAGGAAGAAATAAAATCTTTCGATGCATGCCAAGCGCTATTAGAGTGTTTAGAGTCTATGGAAACAAAAGCTGCTGGGCATCAAAAACCCACATTACGTCAACTTTGCAGTAATCCGGTGCATCCCTCAGTGCCTACACCTCTTTACCCCGAGCACTTAAAGTTGCCTCAATTGGCAATCTTTAAAGGTGAAGAGGATGCACAAGAATATGTTACAATATTTCTAAGCTAATGCTTCGGCATCCAAGATAATGACGCATTGCTGCTTAGAACATTCATAACCACATTCGTAGGCCCTGCATCAGATTGGTTCACGCAACTACCTAAACACAGCATAAGCAGCTTAGATCAATTAGTAGATGCGTTTCTTGAACGCTTTGCCTTCAACACAAGGAAGAAGGCATCACTAAGTGATCTGGCGAGCCTTAGGCAATTTGAGGAAGAAACAATGGCAGCATATGGGAATCGATGGAGAGCTTTGCTTTCTAAGTTACCCTACCGTCCCCCTATGTCTGATCTCACACAGATGTTCACAAAAAGTTGCTTAAAATCAATCTCTGGTCTATTGTTGTTGCGGCAATACGACAGCTTAGAAGAAGCTTTGGCGCAAGCCAGAGTTATAGAAGAGATTAAGATAGGCGAAGGCGCAATCGCCAAGCCTAAAAGAAAGAGTGGAATAAAACCACTAAAACTGGGACAACACAATCACAACACGCTGCAGTCAACCAAGTTGCGATAAATGTTCCTGTGCCTATGCAAGAAATGCAGCCTCAAAAGGCTAATTACCAGGAAGTGCCTCTTGCTTATGAAAGAGATAATAGAAGACAGGATCAGAATCAACAACGTCGCCCTAGGTGACAATTAACCCCTTACACGGAGTCCATGGACTCCCTATTTTATCGCTTGTCAGCGGTAAATTTAGTCACTCTGCAAAAAATTCAAAATATAGACCCTAATGCTCCTAAGCCTAGGGGATACAGAGAGGAATTGTATTGTAGATTCCATAGACACAGAGGACACGACTTAAATGGATGCTGGAATTTCAAAGAACTAATCCAAGATTTGATCGACAATAGAACATTGGTTGTGGACAACCCTATAGCGCCAAACAACCAACAAATGGGGGTATTCAAGGACACTTTGCCTACCCATGAGGCACAAACAAAACCACTCTAGATTAACGAGGTGCGATAGAATCTTCCCATGCAGGGATTTGTGGGAATGATTAGCATAGTAACAAGGAACAGAAGGTACCCAGCAGCTGCCCCCGAGGTAGCTACGAGGGAAGTTTTGACAACATCGCAGCCTCAACAACGCCCAACGCAGTTGCCTCCGCCTAGACCCGAAATCATGATATGGACCAAACTCACGCAGAGTTTGCGGACCACATCGGCTAGGTTGTCCATTTACGAGCTTATTCAATAGTCAGCACCCCATAGGGAAGCTCTTATGGACATTTTAAAAGCCATTGAATTACAACCTCACGAAGCAAATTCTTTCAACAACTTCATGGGACATGTGAAACAATGTACGAAGCTGGTCATCACATTCAGAGAAGACGAGGTAAAAATGATATCGCATGACATGGCAGATCCACCCCTGCACGTTATCATGCGGGTCAACATGATTTCATACAAAAGAGTGTTGGTAGATACTGGCTCGTCCAGCAACATCATTACCACTACAGCCTTAAAACATTTGAAGCTACTAGCCTCTCACATCACAGCCTCCACGTACACACTACGAGCTTTCAACGATGCAATATGCTCTACAGTCGGCACAGTTGTTCTACCTGTCCAGGTAGGACAAAAATCAATACCTACACTATGCCATGTGTTAGAAGGTGTGATGGCTTATAATATACTGCTAGGACGGACTTGGATCAGGGGCATGAAGTGTGTCCCTTCGATCGCCCACCAGTGCTTAAAGTATGCTTATGAAGGAGAAATACATGTAGTCCCAATGGACTTAGAGCCCTTCAAGTATTGCAATGCGGTACAATTTATACCTCAATCGACCCTCCCTTCAACGCATTTGGATTTCCAGTTAAATCCATCTAAACAGGGTTCGATACCGCAGTGCACCACCGGTGACCAACAAGGCAAAATCCCAGCCGGGTGAGACTTCATCATCTGCTCCTTCATCATCAACGCCACCTGTTATGGCCAAACAGAAGGACAAGGGAAAATAGATCATGGAAGAGGTTAAGCCTCTAGAAGAGAAGTTGCCCACAATTTCAACGATATCAACGGAAGAAACACCTCGCACAACGGAAGTGGAGACTCCTAAAATGCTCAAACATGGAATGGACTCAGGAAGGACTCCCGTTTCCTCCCACCCAATCATCAACAATCACTGTTGAAATGGCCAGTACGGGCCTGGGGGAATATTTAGTGCAAAATGTTGTGGCGACGCCAGCATTGGAGTTAGTGCAAGACATGGGAAGACCTCGCCTTCCCATAGGGACAGTTTTCCCTCTAGGCTACCCTCCAAACCAAACGAATTTCGTGTACGGGGGCCTTGATCATGGTCTTGAACCATGCCAACAAAAGGAAGCAAACGAAGAGCCTTTTGTTGAAAACATCAACTATCTGTCAAACCCAGATTTTGCCCTAAAATATCTCGGCCAATGCAATTGGCATGGATACGGCCTAGGCAAATATGAGCAAGGGATGCGAGTCCTTTTCCAACCAAGATATCAGATGCCATATGACAAGTCAGGAGTAGGGTTTAACCACCCCCTGCCCTTAGACATCTTGGTTGAAAACATGCAAGGCCTAGAAATAGGCAACAAGGGGAGATTGGCATTAGATCCTTATGCCAATCCAAATACAGAATACACATTGGGAGATTACCTCCCGTGGCCAACAAACACCCTTGGCAATAGTAATAATCCCTCTCCCTTCCTAGAGAGAGGTGAAAGTTCGGACAGTAATCCTCAAAGAGAACATCAACGGCTGTCGGACATCTTTCTGAAACTGTTCCCCTTAGAGGTTCTAGATGAAACAATACAGTGTCAAGAGAGTCAGGTCCCTCCACCAAGAGTGGAACAACCGCAAGGAGACCAGATTAACTTACTGGAACAAGGAGAGCACTCAACATCGCAAGTAACAGTTGCTGAAGAGGATGAACATTTTTGGGTCTCCGAAAGTGATTCAGAAGATGAGACTGAGATGGACTATCTCAGACATGCACGACGGCATCACCGCCCTTTAACTCATGAATATCTAATGGGACAAATGGGCATACTGCTAGGGCATGAATGGTGGGTAGACCCTGCAAGGTGGGACCAAGTATTGGACCCATGGCTCAAAATTCAAGATGAGCATCGTCCACCTCGAGATCCTATCATGACATCAGTGCCGAGAAAAGACCCTACCATCCTTTTCACAAATAGGGACAAATTTGCACCTAGGGAAGATCCATTCGTGCCCGTTCCCATAGAGCCAGATCCAGAGTATAGGGAGCATCTAAAAGAATCGAGTTATCACACCCGTGGTTCTGGAGACCAAATTCATTCCATCCACATGATCTCCATTGATTTGACCGCACCCATCCGTAATCCAGCCGATCCATCAAAATCATTGCACCTAGACATAGATGCCATCGATTCGGATCGCGTCAATTCACCTTTATCGCCATCAGAGTACTGGCCTTTCGGTGAAATGCTTCATTCCACCCCAAGGACAACTCAGGATATTTTTTAGGCTGAAGAGGGACCCGAGGATCCAAATGCATATCTAAACTCAGCTAATGATATCCATTTGATCCCAAATCCACATCAGTTGGAGGACGGATCACACATGTCAGTTGAAGAAACGACTGATGTAGACATCGGCTTAGACCCAATGAGTCCATAGATTATCAAGCTGGGGGTAAGACTTACCCCCGAAGAGCAAGCCGATTATATTGCCCTTCTCAAAGCGAAGAAGGAAGTTTTTGCATGGTCGTACAAAGATATGTCGGGACTAGACCCGCAGCTAGTCACGCATAATTTAACGCTTGATCCGACAATCAAGACTGTAAAGCAAAAACTATGCAAAATGCACCCAACAGTGTCCTTGATGGTAAAATATGAATTGCAAAAGCTGTTGGATGCACAGTTTGTCATCTACGTGGATTATCCGCCATGGCTGTCCAACATGGTTCCCGTCAAGAAGCCCGACAGTAGGATTCCAATATGCACTAATTTTTGAGACCTAAACAAAGCGAGTCCTAAGGATGATTTGCCCTTGTCGAGCATCGATGCATTGGTAGATGCTACAGTAGGTCACAAAATGCTCTCCCTAATGGATGTCTTCTCAGGATACAATCAAATTCGTATCAATCCTGAGGATCAACTAAAAATGGCATTCACAACGCCTTGGGGGACATTTTGCTATAAGGTCATGCCTTTTGGCCTTAAAAATGCTGGTGCTACCTACCAACGTGCCATGACATATATCTTCCATGATTACATGCACAAAAATATGGAAGATTACATGGATGATTTGTTAGCCAAGTCTCTTTTGCACTCAGATCATCTCGGTGACTTAAGCAAGATCCTCGATCGCCTCATAGAGCATAAGGTCAGACTGAATCCCAAGAAGTGCGTATTTGGCATAACATCTAGAAAACTCTTGGGTTTTATAGTCTCAAAATGAGGCATTGAATTGGACCCAAAGAAAGTCAAGGCAATACTTGAAATGTCTCCCCCAACTACCATCAAGCAGCTCAGAAGTTTGCAAGGAAAGGTCGTGTCGATTAAATTCTTCATAGCACAATTATCTGACAAATGTTGACCCATGAACAAATTATTGCACAAGGGGGTCACATTTCATTGGGATGACGAGTTCCAGTCAGCCTTTGACGAAATAAAACAATACGCAGCTTCGCTGCCAGTATTGGCACCACCTAGACTAGGAGTGTCGTTCTACTTATACATCTCAGCTACTGAGGTGGCACTGGGAGCCATGCTAGCCCAAAAGAATGAACTTCATAAAGAACAGGCTACTTACTATCTTAGCCGCACCCTGGTCAGTTACGAACTTAACTATGCATATGTTGAGAAACTCTTCTTGGCAGTGGTGTTTGCTACCAAGAAGCTACGCCACTACATGTTGAGCAACACTACGTATGTTGTGTCTAAGGAGAATCCATTGCGATACATGATGAGTTGTACTTATCATAGTAGTCACATGGCAAAATGGATCATGTTGTTGACGGAATTTGACATAGAGTTCATTGGGAAAAAATCTATCAAAGGACAAGTCATAGCCGATCAACTAGCAGAGGCTCCTCTTGAAGACGATCAGCCTCTGGTCATAGAACTACCCGATGATGGGGTTTTCCATGTCTCAGAATTGCCATATTCTGATGAGCCTGAGTCACAGGCCAACAACAGGACAATCCCCCTTCCGTACCGCCTACGTACCACGTACCTTCTTCTCTCACGTACCTATAGTCTCCCTCTTGTAAGAGCGGGTATATAGAGAGGTTGGTATATCGGCCTGGTTGGTATATTGAAGGGGCGACAATTTTGGGAGTTATATGAGCCTTCATTATGCATTTAAACGTTCTTAAAAAACATTCAAAAATAAAACAAAACATCAAAATACACTAAACCAGTCTAGGGCACACCAATAATCCTTAAAAGAGATAATCACGGTTTGTGTATGCATGTGTTTAATTCTGCTTAGTGTAGACAAAAAGAAAAACCATCATAAACGAGATAAAAATATGTTTAGATAGTAGAGAAGCACCGCAATGGTGTACACCCGTAGCCAAGCCCAATCAAAGGCAGAAGCTCCAGAAGGTACACAAGAAGCAGGCACAAGTCACCTTCGCTTCAGTCTTGAGGACTTGGTCATACCGCCTTATTGGTCTGGCCTACAAAAGAATCTGATTTAGAATCCTTGGTGAGGTATGCCCATTCAAAGTAGCCCCTTTTGGGAAGATGCCTTAAATGTAGATCTTGATGTAAATAGAGAATCACCTTTTGAGGTTAGACATGAGTGGCCACAGCACAATGGAGTGCTAGAGAGGCACACTATCCATTTTGAGGGACAACGTGGATATGGTATCCCTTCCTTACCTCCCATCAGAACAAAGAGACAAAATCCAGAGCATAGGGCTCCTTACATAGGGCGAGCTAACTCCTTCCGCCCCCTTCACACCTATGAGAGGGAGCGCGAGGAAAATCATTGCATTCCTCAAGGACATTAACATACAACGCGGGAACCTTGCGCTTCCACACTAGCTGGACATCATGATCACCCCTTGAGGCCAGAACCTCGATTATAGGCCGCCTACCTCGACAGAGGGAAGCGACCCATTGAAATTTTAGATCATCAAAACTGAGGAAAACACATAGGAGGGACATTTGAACCTCCTAAGCAAAATAGGGTAGACCAAATCGACCCGATAGTCGCCCAAAATGCCACCCGTCAAGCCCAAATCATGCGGCTTAAACAAAGTCATCAGGAGATAGAGTATCGACACCGCTTGGATAGAGAGCGCATGCAACGCAAAGCGGATGAGCTATGCTATGAAATACCTAAGAGGGAGCCAACCCCTCGCACCCAAAGAGCCGAACAATATGAGAGGCATAATATGTTGGTGCAAGATAGGTCTCCATGACCTCGTCAAGCTTTGCCACCGAGACCTCATAGACTCGAGAGGGAGGCAACTCCCCGAAACAATGATGGGTACCTTCAGCGAGGACTCGATCAGGGTTATAGGTTTCGCCCAGAGACTCCTCAAGAATTTTACGAGGAGTATGAACCAGACGTAGAATATGTTGAAACTCCCCATCAAGGCAGGAGGGCTGCAATTCAGCTACCCCTTCATAGGCCTCTAGTCTTCCATAACTTACAACAGGAGCAAACAAGAGAGGAAGAAATAAAATATTTCGATGCATACCAAGCGCTATTAGAGTGTTTAGAGTCTGTGGAAACAAAAGCTACTGGGCATCAAAAACCCACATTACGTCAACTCCACAGTAATCCGATGCATCCCTCAGTGCCTAAACCTCTTTACCCCGAGCACTTCAAGTTGCCTCAATTGGCAGTATTTAAAGGTGAAGAGGATGCACAAGAACATGTTACAAGATTTCTAAGCCAATGCTTCGGCATCCAAGATAATGACGCATTGCTACTTAGAACATTCATAACCACATTCGTAGGCCCTGCCTCGGATTGGTTCACACAACTACCTAAACACATCATAAGCAACTTAGATCAATTAGTAGATGCATTTCTTGAACGCTTTGCCTTCAACACAAGGAAGAAGGCATCATTGAGTGATCTGGCGAGCCTCAAGAAATTTGAGGAAGAAATAATGGCAGCATATGGGAATCAATGGAGAGATTTGCTTTCTAAGTTACCCTACCATCCCCCTATGTCTGATCTCATGCAGATGTTCACAAAAAGTTGCTTAAAATCAATCTCTGGTCTATTGTTGTTACGGTAATACGACAACTTACAAGAAGCTTTGGCGCAAGCCAGAGTTATAGAAGAGATTAAGATAGGCGAAGGCGCAATCACCAAGCCTAAAAAGAAAGAGTGGAATAAAACCACTAAAACCGGGACAACACAATCACAACACGTTGTAGTCAACCAATTTGTGATAAATGTTCCCGCGCCTGTGCAAGAAATGCAGCCTCAAAAGGCTAATTACCAGCAAGTGCCTCCTGCTTATGAAAGATATAATAGAAGACAGGAGATGAATCAGCAGCGTCGCCCTAGGTGACAATTCACCCCTTACACGGAGTCCAGGGACTCCCTATTTGACCGCTTGTCAGCGGCAAATTTAGTCACTCTGCCAAAAATTCAAAATATAGACCCTAATGCTCCTAAGCCTAGGGGATACAGAGAGGAATTATATTGTAGATTCCATAGGCGCAGAGGACACGACTTAAATGGATGTTGGAAGTTCAAAGAACTAATCCAAGATTTGATCGACAATAGAACATTGGCCGTGGACAACCCTATAGCACCAAACAACCAACAAATGGGGGTATTCAAGGACCCTTTACCTGCCCACGAGGCACAGACAAAACCACTCCAGATTAACGAGGTGCGATAGAATCTTCCCATGCAGGGATTTGTGGGAATGATTAGCATAGTAACAAGGAATAGAAGGTACCCAACAGCCGCCCCCGAAGTAGCTACGAGGGAAGTTCTAACAACATCACAGCCTCAAAAACGCCCAACGCAGTTGCCTCCGCCTAGACCCAAAATCACGATACGGACCAAACTCACGCAGATTTTGCGGACCACATCGGCTAGGCTATCCATTTACGAGCTTATTCAACAGTCAGCACCCCATAGGGAAGCTCTTATGGACATTTTAAAAGCCATCGAATTACAACCTCATGAAGCAAATTCTTTCAACAACTTCGTGGGACATGTGAAACAATGTACGGAGCCGGTCATCACATTCAGAGAAGACGAGGTAAAAACGATATCGCATGACATGGCAGATCCACCCCTGCACATTATCACGCGGGTCAACGGGATTCCATAAAAAAGAGTGTTGGTAGATACTGGCTCGTCTAGTAACATCATTACCACTGTAGCCTTAAAAAATTTGAAGCTACCAGCCTCTCACATCACAGCCTCCACGTACACACTACGAGCTTTCAACAATGCAATATGCTTGACAGTCGGCATAGTTGTTCTGCCTGTCCAGGTAGGACAAAAATCAATACCTACACTGTGCCATGTGTTAGAAGGCAAGATGGCTTATAATATACTGCTAGGGCGGCCTTGGATCAGGGACATGAAGTGTGTCCCTTCGATCGCCCACCAGTGCTTAAAGTATGCTTATGAAGGAGAAATACATGTAGTCCCAATGGACTTAGAGCCCTTCAAGTATTGCAATGCGGTACAATTTATACCTCAATCGACCCTCCCTTCAACACATTTGGATTTCCAGTTAAATCCATCTAAACAGGGTTCGATACCGTAGGCACCACTGGTGACCAACAAGGCAAAATCCTAGCCAGGTGAAACTTCATCATCTGCTCCTTCATCATCAATGCCACCTGTCATGGCCAAACAGAAGGACAAGGGAAAACAGATCATGGAAGAGGTTAAGCCTCTAGAAGAGAAGTTGCCCACAATTTCAATGATATCAACAGAAGAAACACCTCGCACAATGGAAGTGGAGACTCCTAAAATGCCGAACATGGAATGGACTCAGGAAGGACTCCCGTTTCCTCCCACCCGATCATCAACAATCACTGTTGAAATGGCCAGTACGGGCCTGGGGGAATATTTAGTGTAAAATGTTGTGGCGACACCAGCATTGGAGTCAGTGCAAGACATGGGAAGACCTCGCCTTCCCATAGGGACAGTTGTCCCTCTAGGCTACCCTCCAAACCAAATGAATTTTGTGTATGGGGGCCTTGATCATGGTCTTGAACCATGCCAACAAAAAGAAGCAGACGAAGAACCTTTTGTTGAAAACATCAACTATCTGTCAAACCCAGATTTTGCCCTAAAATATCTCGGCCAATGCAATTGGCATGGATACGGGCTAGGCAGATATGAGCAAGGGATGCAAGTCCTTTGCCAACCAAGATATCAGATGCCATATGACAAGTCAGGAGTAGGGTTTAGCCACCCCCTGCCCTTAGACATCTTGGTTGAAAACATGCAAGGCCTAAAAATAGGCAACAAGGGGAGATTGGCATTAGATCCTTATGCCAATCCAAATACAGAATACACATTGGGAGATTACCTCCCGTGGCCAACAAACACCCTTGGCAACATCAATAATCCCTCTCCATTCCTAGAGAGAGGCGAAATTTCGGATAGTAATCCTCAAAGAGAACATCAACGGCTGTCGGACATCTTTCTGAAACTATTCCCCTTAGAGGTTCTAGATGAAACAATACAGTGTCAAGAGAGTCAGGTCCCTCCACCAAGAGTGGAACAACCGCAAGGAGACCAGATTAACTTACTGGAACAAGGAGAGCACTCAACGTCGCAAGTAACAGTTGCTGAAGAGGATGAAAATTTTTGGGTCTCCTAAAGTGATTCAGAAGATGAGACTGAGATGGACTATCTCAGACATGCGCGACGGCATCACCGCCCTTTAACTCATGAAGATCTAATGGGACAGATGGGCATACTACTAGGGCATGAATGGTGGGTAGACCCTACAAGGTGGGACCAAGTCTTGGACCCATGTTTCCAAATTCAAGATGAGCATCGTCCACCTCGAGATCCTATCATGACATCAGTGCCGAGAAAAGACCTTGCCATACTTTTTGCAAATAGGGATGAATTCGCACCTAGGGAAGATCCATTCGTGCCCGTTCCCGTAGAGCCAGATCCAGAGTATAGGGAGCATCTAAAAGAATCGAGTTATCACACCCATGGTTCTGGAGACCAAATTCATTCTGTCCACATGATCTCCATTGATTTGACCGCACCCATCTGCAATCCAGCCGATCCATAACAATCATTGCACCTAGACATAGATGCCATCGACTGGGATCGCATCAATTCACCTTTATCGCCATCAGAGTACTGGCCTTTCGATTAAATGCTTCATTCCACCCCAAGGACAACTCAGGATATTTTTTAGGCTGAAGAGGGACCCAAGGTTCCAAACGTAGATCTAAACTCAGCTAATGATATCCATTTGATCCCAAATCCACATCAGTTGGAGGATGGATCCCACATGTAAGTTGAAGAAATGACTGACGTAGACATCGACTTAGACCCAACGAGTCCACAGATTATCAAGCTGGGGGTAAGTCTTTCCCCCGAAGAGCAAGCCGATTATATCGCCCTTCTCAAAGTGAAGAAGGAAGTTTTTGCATGGTCGTACAAGGATATGCCGGGACTAGACCCGCAGCTAGTCACGCATAATTTAACGCTTGATCCGACAATCAAGCCTGTAAAGCAAAAACTACGCAAAATGCACCCAACAGTGGCCTTGATGGTAAAATATGAATTGCAAAAGTTGTTGGATGCACAGTTTGTCATCTGCGTGGATTATCCACCATGGCTGTCCAACATGGTTCCCGTCAAGAAGCCCGATGGGAGGATTCGCATATGCACCGATTTTTGAGACCTAAACAAAGTGAGTCCTAAGGATGATTTCCCCTTGCCGAGCATCGATGCATTGGTAGATGCTACAACAGGTCATGAAATTCTCTCCCTAATGGATGGCTTCTCAGGATACAATCAAATTCGTATCAATCCTAAGGATCAACTAAAAACGGCGTTCACAATGCCTTGGGGGACATTTTGCTATAAGGTCATGCCTTTTGGCCTTAAAAATGCTGGCGCTACCTACCAACGTGCCATGACATATATCTTCCATGATTACATGCACAAAAATATGGAAGATTACATGGATGATTTGTTAGCCAAGTCTCTTTTGCGCTCAGATCATCTCGATGACTTAAGCAAGATCCTCGATTGCCTCATAGAGCATAAGGTTAGACTGAATCCCAAGAAGTGCGTATTTGGCATCACATCTGGAAAATTCTTGGGTTTTATAGTCTCAAAATGAGGCATTGAAGTGGACCCAAAGAAAGTCAAGGCAATACTTGAAATGGCTCCCCCAACTACCATCAAGCAGCTCAGAAGTCTGCAAGGAAAGGTCACGTCGATTAAACGCTTCATAGCGCAATTATCTAACAAATGTCGAACCATGAACAAATTATTGCACAAGGGGGTCACATTTCATTAGTATGACGAGTGTTAGTCAGCCTTTGATGAAATAAAATAATACTTGGCTTCACCGCCAGTATTGGCACCACCTAGACCAGGAGTGCCATTCTACTTATACATCTCAGCTACTGAGGTGGCACTGGGAGCCATGCTAGCCCAGAAGAATGAACTTCACAAAGAACAGGTTACTTATTATCTTAGCCACACCCGTTCGATTACGAACTTAACTATGCATACGTTGAGAAACTCGCTGGCAGTGGTGTTTTCTACCAAGAAGCTACGCCACTACATGCTGAGCAACACTACGTATGTTGTGTCTAAGGAGAATCCATTGTGATACATGATGAGTCATACTTATCATAGTAGTCGCACGGCGAAATGGATCATGTTGTTGACGGAATTTGACATAGAGTTCATTGGGAAAAAATCTATCAAAGGACAAGTCATAGCCGATCAACTAGCAGAGGCTCCTCTTGAAGACGATCAGCCTCTGGTCATAGAACTACCCGATTGTGGGGTTTTCCATGTCTCAGAATCGCCAGATTCTGATGAGCCTGAGTCATAGGCCAACATAACCCTATTCTTTGATTGTTCTAAATGCGAGCAAGGTGGTGGCGTGGGAATCATATTCTTCACACCACAGGGTGCTCCAATGCCCCTGTCATTTAAATTAAACTTCCAGTGCACCAACAATAATGCAGAATATGAAGCCTTGCTCCTAGGTCTTCAGATAGCAATCGCCATGAACATCAAATGACTGAACATCTTTGGTGATTCGTTGTTAATAGTCAATCAAGTCAAAGGGGTATATCAATGCAAATGCCCAGTTCTAAAGGCTTACAAAGCCCTCGTGGACAAATTCCTGGCAAAACTCGAATGGTACGACATCGAGGCACTCCCTTGATCATCGAATCATTTTGTAGACACAATGGCCTCCTTGGGGTCATTAATCCCGCAAGACCTTTTCGGTGACATGACAACCATTCAAGTCAAAACCTTATCGCAATCTATGATGGAGCGTGCAAGCTCAGACTTGACACCACGAATCCACATGATCCAGATCAAACCATCCTCGGATAAGTTCTTTCGAATTCGAGACCGTCTGAAACATGCCAACTGGAGGTCCTTGTTTTCCCTCACTCCCATTAATAGCAACACAACACTATTCTTACAAGTTCTATCCCATTCAGCATTTGTTAGGGAAGAACTTCAAAAGGGATTGGCTATTCATACTATCGAGGTTTTCGATCAACAGGACTGGTATTTACCCATTAGAGATTACCTCAAGTTAGGTAATCTTCCCTTTGGATTGACACACGCCGCAAAATGAACATTCAAGCAGAAAGCGGCTAAGTATGTCTTGATAGGAGACATTTTGTATCATCGTAGCTATGACGGGATTCTTCTTCGTTGCTTGGACAAGCAAGAGTCCACTTGGGCAGTTGCCCAAGCGCACGACGGTACATGTGGTGGCCACTTTAGTGGTATGGCCATTGCAAAGCGCATTCTCTGCATGGGCTATTATTGGCCATATTTAGAGCGATATTGTTGCGAATATGTCAAGAAGTGCATGAAATGTCAACACCATGCCAATTTGATGCACGTACCTTCCTAGGCCCTACAGACAGTCCAGTCTGCTTGGCCATTTTTGTAGTGGGGCCTTGATCTAATCGGAAAGATCTCCCCTACATCGTCAGGCCGTCACACGTTTATCATAACGGCCACGGGGTATTTTACTAAATGGGTGGAAGCAATTCCGTTAACCTCAACGAAAGGACCCCGCATTGTGGAGTTCATCTTGCATAACATCATATGTCATTTTGGTATTCCATCCAAAATAATATCGGATAATGGGCCATCATTCAAGAACAAAGACGTGCATGCTTTGACCACAAAGTACAAAATTCAGCACATCTTTTCAACGCCCTATTATCCGCAAGCAAACGGGCAAGCAGAGGCATCAAACAAAACACTAGTGGCCATCCTTAAAAAGATAGTCACAGACAGTCACAAGGATTGGCACATACAAATCCCACTTGCCCTTTGGGCTTACCGCACTAGCATTCGGACGCCAACTGGGGCAACTCTGTTTTCTCTTGTGTATGGCTCAGAGGCAGTAATGCCTCTTGAGTTGGAAATTCCTTCCCTTCGCATATCAATGCAGGAGTTCATCAATGATGACACTGTGCAGTGGGCCCGGTTAGACCAACTTACGTTGCTTGATGAACAACGCGTTAATGCTCTCGAGCACTTACGTATCTACCAAGAGTGGCTTAAGAAAGCTTACAACATGAAAGTTCACCTAAGGGACTTTCGGGTTGGTGATTTGGTTTTGAAGGAAAACCAACAGAACTCTAATTTGTTGTCCCACCTAAGGGACAAGTTCGCGGCAAATTGGTTAGGTCCATATGTCATTGATAGCAAAATAGGACCTAGGATGTACCGGCTAGCTTCTCTTAATGGTATAAAGGAAATAGAACCATCGAATATCAGTCATTTGCGACCATTTTATATCTAAGAGAGCCATATCCCAAAAATGCTCCAAGGATCCATAAAATCACTTGGTCAAACCAAAAAGCTCCAAGGATTATCGCAATCACTTGGTCAAACCAAAAAGCTCCAAGGATTATCGCAATCACTTGGTCAAACCAAAAAAAAAAAAAAAGCTCCAAGGATTATCGCAATCACTTGGTCAAACCAAAAAGCTCCAAATATTATCGCAATCACTTGGTCACCCAAAAGCTCCAAGGATTATCGCAATCACTTGGTCACCAAAATCTCCAAGGATTATCGCAATCACTTGGTCAAACCAAAAAGCTCCAAGGATTATCGCAATCACTTGGTCAAACCAAAAATCTCCAAGGATTATCGCAATCACTTGGTCACCCAAAAATCTCCAAGGATTATCGCAATCACTTGGTCAAACCAAAAATCTCCAAGGATTATCGCAATCACTTGGTCAAACCAAAAAGATCCAAGGATTATCGCAATCACTTGGTCACCCAAAAAGCTCCAAGGATTATCGCAATCACTTGGTCACCAAAATGCTCCAAGGATGTCCACAATCACTTGGTCAAAATAAAAAAAAATAATAAAAAACAACCAAAAATTTGCATCTCATATTTAGGCATACTCAAATTCATCAATCGAGAGCTCTTCTCGCACCTCATATTCATATTCACAAAAATCAATCCATCAAAAATACAAAAATATGTAGCTGCATTAAGCATTGCATCCATGTGGTCGTACAGGTAAAAGGCACCATAGGCTGTAATTACTCTGCTAGTCCATCTTGTTCCCCACTGTTCCGTAATACAAAAACAACAAAAACACCATGCATTGCTTTTACCAAACTAGAGCTAGTGGTATTTTAATGTATCAAGAGTTTTTCGTGATTCAGTCATCACTTTGCTCTTTAGCCATGTACTGTATCAAGTCAGACAGATTTTACGAAGGTAGAGTCATACTTGAAATACACCTTGTTACATAACATCCCAACACATATTAAAACACATAAAACAATTCCTAAGTTGTGTGAATGAAGATGAAACTTGCACAGTAATCCAGGTCACCACAAGCGAAACGGTTATCTTGCTCATCCCCCTATGCGAATGACCCAAAGAATGCTGAGAGTTGGCAAAAGGACAAGCATCCTACCTACCCAATTCCCTAAGAATCCCTAAGTTCTCAATAGTTGCAAAAAATCAAAAATTTGCAAAACGTCAAACATCAAAATTTGACATCATACAATGCACACATCAAAGGCACAAGCAACAGTGATTTTTGTCACTCCATATCCCCAATCCCTTGCTCAAAAGAAAAACAAATCAAAATAAACAGTGATCTCATCACTACAAATGAGCAAGTATCCCAATATAATTAAAAAAAAAGAAGAAGGGAGTTGAACTTGAATCCCTGGAACTCTCAGCATTCTATAGGTCATAAGGCAAGCTTCAGTACTGATTTGGTTGATAGCCTATCGGTAACTGACAGTAATCCTCCCGAATGACGATATATCTGTCACATTAATTTGCATACAGATCAATGTTTGCATGTGGATGAGATAGCTTATGGCATCCTGGATAACACCGCAAATTAATCTAACTAAATACAACAAAGGAGTTAGTGGAGCTAACTAGGTGATCCTCAGTACAGGTTCGGTTGAAAGCCCATCTCGGCACCGGCGGTATCCCGACAAATACCACATAAATGAACTCAATTGCACACACAGGGATGTGAAATAGCTTGGTCAAAAACAGGTCTGATTCATACCTTGTTTAAGAGTCTTGTAAGATAAAGTACAGTCGTGGCTAGTGAGTTAAAACCGTCTGAGTCTCAGAAAACCTTAGCTACATTTCTAAACCAACTGCGCTACCTTTCATCTTTGCAATACCATAAAAAAAAAAAAAAAACAAAAAGGAGAAAAACCACATGAAAAACATACAAAGTCATGCATCACAGCAATCGCCTAAAAACAAAATAACAGAGTTCTAAACAGTCTATGGTGCCATAGCCAAACACCACAAATATCATTCATCCAGAATTCAAAAACATTTGCATTCATCATAACATAAGCATTCATCAAAATAAATAAACATGCATACATCCATAGTCATTAACCATCATGCATAAAAAAAAAAAAAAATCAAATCATCACATGTAAGAAACCACAATAAAACCGGTATATATATATATATATATATATATATATATCATCAAAAAAATGCCCACAGGCTACAAAACCGGTCCTCAGACCCCGCAATCATATCCAAAAACCCAACCTAAAGCGTCGACCACCATAATCATACAGGATCGGTGCGACGGGAACTACCCCCCATGGTGTGGATCCTATGGGACCTTGCAGGGCGACTACTGCCAGCCTCCGCATCATGCCTGCTACTGCCTCCCTCATCTAATCGTCGGTGACGAGATGATGCTGACTGCTCAGTCACACTATCCCTCGTCCGACATGAAGATCCACTGATCGAGGGCTCAGGAAGTCGCCCACCAAGGCGGATGACCTCCCTCTCCAACTCTATCCGGTGCCGACACCACTCTGCCTCTTGCCGATGATAGTATGACACCACATCATCGCGCTGTGCCAAAACCCTATCCCGCTCTGCCAGCTCAGCCCGCAAGAGATCCCTCTCCCGCAGTGTGTCCCCCAGCTCCCGCCTCGCATCCCCCAAATCCAGATCTCGTATCCACAGTAGCTTTGTCAGTCATGCATTTTCAGCACGTATCTCAGACTCCACCTCCTCTGTGTCTCGCCTGACAAACAAAACCCTCTGGAACAGCAGCCTGCTCTGGCTCCCACTGCTCCTCCACGTCCTGCATGTCTAGCTAATCCGGAGCGCCCAAGTCTACATCCTCATCCCCCACATCCAACATGTCTGCATCATCCAACGGACCTCCCCAATCATCCCCTGCTGCCTCAGCACCCTCCACTGTCGCCTTTGCGCCTCCCAATGGCCCCTCTCCTCTCCATCGCCATAGTACCCACCATGAGTCATACTTAGTGGTAGTCTCGACGTCATCTACGTTCGAGATGTCAATAACTGCATATGACTCTTTGCCCAATGGCACGGTGACCGGTGGATCTAAATCCCTCTCATATCCCCGTCGCCGATAGACCACGGGCTCACCAGGAAACCCATGGCGCACCCCAAACTGTCATGTAACCTGGTTGTAGGAAAAGAACTCATGCTCCGTCCCATGCCTCCTAGTCAACCACCGCTCCCTATGTACCCGATGGAGCCACTCTCCAGCCTCTAGCCAGGCTGTACAGTCCTGATAGGGGCGCAAAAACACCTCCCCTAGAGTGAGCCAAGAAAAGGCATCGGTATAGTGCTCTACAACACCTACCCATCGCCGACTCTGCCCCTGCTCCGCAGACCACCACCACAAAACTGCATAGCCTATCTTCGTGTCATCCATCATTGCCCGAGTCATCCACGGTAACCCGGTCGGCCTCTCCACTACTATGTGCTGCCAACCCCAACACTGCAGCAAATAACTACAACTGACACCCTTCTGTTGTCGACAGCAGACCGCATACAGCTCCCCATAAAGCTGTGCCAACAATGTCTGTCCCCACCTCAAAATCAGCGGTGCCCCTATCGGGCACTCTACCAATTGACATACCAAATCCAGAAGGTTCCACGGGAACCTCATGCCTGACGAATCAGGTAGAAGCATGTTAGAAATGAGGCCCATCAAGAATGCGTGCCTAACTCCTAACACCCCCATCTCCTGCCACCAGCCAACAAAAATCTCGCTAGCCTGGCAGTCCACCTCGGCTGTCTCCACTGGGTTTGTTACACCCAGCTGCCCCCCATGCCCAAAGCATCTCAAAAGTACAGTAGTCCGCTGATCACGCGGTGATGACCTAATAGGTAGTCCATATATCGGAATTGGAAGCAACCGATAGACATCCTCCAAAGTCACAGTCATCTCACCTGTCGGGAGATGGAACGTGTTGGTCCGTGGATCCCAAAGTTTGATCAGGGCCTTCAGATAGGCCTGATCCTGGACCACAGGCTCTAGTCGAGACACCTGATTGAGCCCAAGGGCATCAAGACATTCCCAATAACCATTATTCAGTGCACCTCACACCTCAGTAAAGGCGGTAGGTACATGGTACCGGCTCCCAACCTGCAAAAGAAAACAATTCAACAAAAAAAATTAAAAATCATGGAAAAGAACTGTACAGCAATAAAAAAAAAAAAAAACAATTAAATAAACCAAGTGCAAATTTAAACAAAAATAAGCTCTAGAATATACTTACAAGTTTTTCTTCGGCTCCGTCGCTCGAACCACTTTGTGCACTCATGATGGCAGAGAGAATTCCAGCAGCGCTTCGCTTCGCAGAATTACCTCCTCCTCCCAGAGCCCCAAAATCGCAAGAAAAAAAATGACACAAATGAGCCCAAATGCAAGTTTTGGCCCTTAAATAGGCATTTTGATCTGGAATTCATCCTTGACTAGGATGAGAGCTCATGTTAGCGCTCGTCCCACCCAGGGACGAATTCTACAGCTGGAATTCGTCCCACCCAGGGACGAATTCAAACCAGCACTTCAAAAACATCAAAAAATGATCAAAAATGCACTAAAAATAGACAATAAATTTGCCCGATAGGAGTGCTATTGCACCTGACATCCAGGGCATACAAATTAGACACTGGAGTCACAAATTATCACTATCCTACTCCCTAAGAAGGCTACCATAGCCAGACAGCTCCATGGGAGACGGATTTTCGAAAATTTAATCCCCAAATGGTGTCACAAAAAAAAACAACAAAATCAACAAAAAAATGCAACATAAAAACAAAGCAATAAGCATTTCCGGACACAAGTGCTCTCGCACTTAACCTCTTGGCATAGAAAATCAATGTCGGGGTTCAAATTTTCACTCTCCTACTTCCCCAAGAAGGCTATCATAGCCGGACCGCTCCACGGGAAGATGGGTTGTCGACGATTTCACCCCATTATGGCATCACAAAAAGGGTTAACACCCACCAAAAATAGGTCCAGATGTTGGAAAAATTGCACATGCTTAACGATAAACCATCTAAAGGCACCCTTGCACAAGTCATCTTAGGTCAAGCGACTCGTCGCTTTTCTCATGAAGGTCATTCCCTCATCGATTCGTCGCTTGAGGGGGTAGTCACACTTAGTAACCAATCAAAAATCACACACCCAATTAAGGAAAACGACATGCATTCAAAGAATTATTGACAAAGACAATCACGCTCCTACTTGGGGCAGTAAACAAGCAACAATCAAATCAATCAAACACTTGGCATTTCGTGAATCATGAACACAAGGTTCCCCAGAGGATAAAAGGTTGCGCCCTTTTCCTAATCATGACTGATCAATGTCCAAGCTCAAGTCACACCTCACCAAAATAGGTTAACACTTGAAATCAAACTCCTTAGCTCGTCAGAAGCAAGGATTCAAGAATGCATGCCATTTCCATGCTTGGGGCATCAAAGGTTGGTTAGGTTACCAAGAAACCCTAATCATTAGTGCTTTGGTTATCTATTTTTGCTCGACGCTGCGCTATGCATAGCACATCCCAAAAAGGGACATTTGTAGACACCAAAACAACACCAATCCGATTATGTGACTGCAAACACTGATCGCGTTGCAAACACAGCCCCCAGGGCAGCCCTCAGAGGTCAAACAGTGGTCTTAACCACTTTCATAGCAATTTTGTAAGGTCAAGAAGCAATTTGGCACATTTAGACACTTTGCTCACTATTCGTCTCACCCAGGGACGAATACTAACTGGAATTCGTCTCACCCAGGGACGAATTCTGAAATCATCTCACCCAAGGATGAATTCCAAGTTTAACGGGAAAAAAGAAGAATGGCGCCAAGTGGCATCCCAGGATAGTCAATTGATGACTCTTGCCTCGCACGCGTGTGTGGGTGGATAGATAGGTCGTTAGAGGACTGTCACAAGGGCAATTATGAAAGCCCAAGTCATGGAGGACTCCCCTCCTTCATGGGAAGACTTGACTTCCACATGGCACCTATGACAAACACATGGCGCTTATGCTTCCCTCTCAAAAGAGACCCCATGGGTCTATAAAAGGTGGGACTTTTCTCACCCAAAAGGGACAGGAAAAAGGAGATTTCAAGCAACGAAGTGCTGCCGAGTTGAACACCCATTTGCATCCCCTTTGATTCACTTTCTCACATCCACCAATCTCTTTTGCAAGGGAGGTTGTTGGGTGGCTTTTGGAAGCTTGAATCTGACCCAAATCCAACATATGGACACCTGAATTAACCAATTTGCTGACCCCCCTAATCCTAAGAAGTTTTGGGCCCATCCCTAGTGGATTGGCTCCAAAATAAAGTACCAACGGTGGGAGGCCCACTTGGGCACCCCCGCACTTTCTAACTTTTATTCTGAAGCATTCTAGAATACTTGTTCATGTTGCATTTTGTGTTATTCTGTTTGGTGAATTCATAGCTTCAATTTCATAACATTCTGATCAGATTTTATCATGCTTTGTGTCGCTTTGTTGTCCTACTAACTTGCAGGTGGTGACATCGAATTCCCGAGGATAGAGGCCAAATTAGGAGAATCCGACCATCTGGGTTGTCCCAAAATGGCCCCAATTACATAACCCCTCTGTTTGCAGGTGTTTTTGAGGTCTCGGGATTCGACATTGGAGCAGTACCACTTTGGCTTTTCCAACATAGTAGAATTCGTCTCACCCAAGGACGAATAGCAGTCAGAAGCAGAATTCGTCCCACCCAGGGACGAATTGCAGTTAGAATTCGTCCTGCCCAGGGACGAATTCCAGTTGAAGGCAGATTGGCTAACTGTCTCAGTGGTAGTGCCCTTCTGGTGATGTTTTCTATCCTCTGTCAGGTTTTTAGGTCATTTAGAGTCATTTTACTCACTATTTCAGACAAATGTTTGCATGCATATTTTGGCGATTTTAGAGAACAAAAATTCTTATGTGCAGCAGGTGCTACTGACATCTTCGTTGTTTCTTTGTTCGTAGGAGGAGTAGCAGAGGTCAAAGACTCATCGACGTCAGCGACGACATCATCTTGGCCCGTCCATTTCAAGTGTGGGTACGCGGAAAGAGGAACCTTAAGTCTCGATTGTAGTCAAATTCTTTTAACGCTCCTAGCCCCTGAAAGGGGAGGAGGCATATTTGTAACAGAGATCAAGAAATTTTAATGAAAGGGCTGTGTTTTCTCCATTTGCTTGTATCTCATTTCAATGCGTCTCTTTCATTTCATGCATTCTACATTTTTAGGACTTAAGCGTATTTGATTTTAAATGCATCGCAATTAGTGTTTCCTTCGCCCGGAATCTCCTGCTTTCACTAAGACAATATGAAACATCAGAATTGTATTATAGAAAGCTCCATGAGTATCACAAACACATTAAAGAATATTGTTTGGAACATGTGATGCATGAAGTTGTTAGTTTTACAAATTATGGTAAAGTAGGTTGTATACTCCATCTGCATTTCAAAAAGAGCAATGCATTCATCCATATCTCATGTTATATTCGACATTGCATATACATTTCATCTCAGTTGCATCTACATTTCAAATACAATCATTGAAAAGCTGTTGAATCCTCTTAGGGTTATTATATAAATGTAGACACCAAAACAGCACCAATCCGATTACATGACAACAAGCGCTGATCGCATTGACACAAACAACCCCAAGGGCAGCCCCCAGAGGTTAAACAGTGGTCCTAACCACTTCCAAAAGTAGTTTTAGAGGTCACAGGTCAATTTGGCACCTTTTTGGCACCTTGATATCTACTTGTCCCACCTCGGGATGAATAAAAACTGACACTCGTTCCACCCAGGGACGGATATCAACATTCACCCTAGGGTGAGGCAAATAGCAAGTTTTACTGGCAAAAATTCAAACCTCGGTAACTCCGCCAATTAACTAAGGCTTAAGGCCATGCAATTGTGAGGAGTAGCTTTTATTCAATGAGAAAGACTTCAGTGATAAGTGTCTTTATTTTAGAAACCTCATGCAGGAAGCTTTTTTATCAGTGAGTTAGCTTTTCTCTGAAAATAGGATAGTTAACTCAAGTGGCGCCCTCACATGCGCAATTCAAACAAGGAGACCCTAAGGTCTATAAATTGGGGAGTTTTCCCACCCAAAATATATACAGAGAAGGAGAATTTGAGCAACGAAGTGCTGCCAATTTCATACCTAACTGCGATTTGTGCTTTTACATCCTTAATCTCTCATTCGAAAGGGAGGTTATTGGGTGACTATTGGAGGTGCAAATCCGTACCCAAAACCCAAATTTTGACCACAACTATCCACAAAATTTGTTGACAACACCCTATAACCAGTTTTGGACCCATCCCAAGTGGATTTGTGCCAAAACAGTGCTTCAATCGGTGGGCGTCCTGCCCCCGGGCGCTCCCCAAACTATCACAGTGCTAATCGCCCCACACTAAGACGATTATAAATATGTGATATATTTATTTTTTTTTCTTTTGCATATGATTCTATATAAGTTAAATAGGTTACAGTTCAAATTTCATGTCATTCTGATCATTTTTGACCAGGTTATTGTTGTTTCCCACTTTCACTAACTTGCATATGCCATCTTCAAAATATAGGTTCTAGAGGTAAAATTGGAGATATATTAGCATCTGGGTCTTCCCAAAATGCCCCCAATTAGCTAACCCCAAGTTTGAAGGTATTTTTGAGCTTCCTAAGCTGGACATTGAATAGGGTGCTTTCTAGCCAATTCTCACAGTCCTATTCATCCCACCCTGGAGCGAGTACAGATCTGTGAGGAATTTTTAGACTGTTCTTTTTGCAATGGTCTTGTGATGATTTTTTTATGCCTTTGTCAAAGTTTCAGGTCAATCAGAGTTCATTTGATAGTCATTTTATTATTTTCATGCATTTACTGACAATAGGCCTTGGGAAATACATGCTTTATTTCGTCCGCAGGTGCTACTAATATTTTCTGTTTCTTTGAATGCAGGTTTCCAATAGTAGAGGAGCAGGAAAGAGCAAAGAATCACATACAACAGTGGCGGCGACATTTTGGTCCACCCATATTACATGTGGGCACGCGGAAGAAGGATTATTAGCCATGGATCTTGTGACAAGAAACACATTTGACTCTCCTATCCCCTAAAAAGGAATGAGATGTATTGTAACACAATTTGTAAAGCATATCAATAAAAGATATTACCATATTTCGTATTGCTTTTATCTTGTGTCGATTTGCATACATTATTTCTTGTTCTTTTCTTGTGGCATATTCCTTTTTGTTTTCGTATCCTCGTGCTTTTAGTGGCGATCACGGTGGGACCTGTGTCCCTTGATTTTTAAAATTAAGTTTTTGATTAAAGTTGCTTGTTATTTTGATTACAGGTACCAAGCTTTCCAAAACTGGACTATTTTAGAGCCAAAATTCAAAGATATCCGACTTGGGCAGAGAAAAGGTAGAGGTCTTAAACACCTTTGGTCAATTCTTTGCTTTGTGTTCTCTATTTATTTGCTTGCATAGGAGATTTTGAATGCTTGCGTGCTTCATTTATGCAACTTAAAAGGAACCCCACACACCACATGGTAATTAAAACAAAAAGGCGTTGGTCATAAAACCCCAACCCTTGAGCAAGACCAAAGGTGGATTCCATTATCACTTTGGCTTGAGATATTGCATCCATTACCCCGATCGTGACTGTTGCTAGACGTAAATCCTAACAAAATCTGACCAAGTGTAGCGGGGGTGATTCCCAGTGCATGAGGATAAGTCTTCAATGGTAGGTGTTATAAATAGAGTGATCCCCCTTCAGTACCGCCTATGTTCCACGTACCATCTGCTCTCACATACCTATAGTCTCCCTCACGTAAGGGCGGGTATATAGAGAGGTTGGTATATCGGTCTGGAAAAGGTATATCGAAGGGGTGACCATTTTATGGGAGTCATAAGAGCCCTCATTTTTGCATTTAAATGGTCTTTCACAAAGCTTTCAAAATAACATCATAACACACTAAAACCAGATTTTAGGGCACACTGTTAAATCTTTAAACGAGATAATCACTGCATTGATTGTGTGTTTCTTTTTTGTTTAAGTGTAGCATAAAAAATCCTAAAAGAGATAAAATCTATTCGTCTTTAGGAGCACATCACTATGGTGTTCACTCGTAGCCGAGCTCGATCAAGGGCAAGCACTCCAAAAAGTGCACCAAGGGGGACAAGTCACCTCCGATATAGTCTTGAGGACCTGGCCATCCCGCTTTGGCGGCCTGGCCCACAAGAGAGTCCACACCATGCCATAACAAAACAAGACTATAGAGGCACCTCTTTGAGGGGCACCCCTACTCACCATAGGTCCTTCCAAGAAGATAACCTATATGTAGCACTTGATGCAGACAGGAGACCTCCCTTAGAAGTCCGTTATGGGTGGCCTAGCGATGAAGTGCTAGAGCAACAAAGGGGCCAGACGGAGAGGCCACAGGATTTTATCCTCCCTTCTCTACCTCGCATTGCTGTTAGAAATACTAGATAGTGTCCAGAGTATCAAACTTTCCAGGCAGGGCAAGACAATTATGCCCGCACCTTTTATGCATATGAAAGAGAGGACGAGGACAATTACCACGTTCCTCAAGAGCAGTACACAGCATGGGAGCGATGTACCTCCATGCTTGCCCTATATCAAGATAACCCATCGAGGCTACAGCCTCAAGTTAATGTAGCCAACCTCGACAGAGGGAAACAGCCCATAGAGGTCTCGGGTCACCACGACCGAGGTAGACATATAGGAGAGGCATCTAGGCTTCCAAAACAAGAGACGGTGGAACAAAGTGACTTGGCATTTTCCAAACAAGCCCCTCGCCAAGCGCAAATCACACAGCTTCGGCAAGATCAAGAACAGTTAGAACATATTTGTCGGCTTAACAAAGAGCACATTCAGCATCAAATAGTCGAATTGTTGTAGAACAATGTGCCTGCGAAGGTTCCAAACCCTCACACGCACAAAGTAGATGTGTATGAGAGGCATAATACTTTAGTATGAGAGAGGTCCACGTGACCTTATCAAGTATTACCTCCGAGACCTCCTAGACTTGAGCGGGAGGCCACTCCCCGAAACAATGATGGGCACCCTCCGCGGGCACCTACCCATGTGCATAGGACTCGGCCAGCCACTCCTCAGGAAGCTTATGAGGAATATGAACAAGAAGAAGAGAGGGCTGAAATGCTCTATCAAGACAGAGGGGGTGCTACCCAACTACTTCTCAATAGGCCTCAAGCTCCCCGCAACCCACAATGGGAGCAAACTAAGGAGGACAAAATTAAATCCTCTGATGCATATAAAGCGTTGTTAGAATGCTTAGAGTCTATGGAGCTCAAGACCTCTGGGCCTCAAAAGTCCACTCTACGCCAACTCCATAGCCATCCTGTGCATCCATCAGTGCCGGCACCTCCATACCCAGAACACTTTAAGCTACCCCAGTTGGCACTCTTTAGAGGGGAGGAGGATGCCCAAGAGCATGTGACCAGGTTCTTAAGTCAGTGTTTTGGTATTCAAGATAATGATGCTTTTTTGTTGAGAACATTTATAACCACATTCATAGGCCCTACCTTGGATTGGTTCACCCAATTACCGAAACATAGCATCACTAATTTGGATCAGCTGGTGGACGCGTTCCTCGAATGTTTCACCTTCAATACTAGGAAAAATGCATCATTGAGTGACCTAGCTAGCCTCAAGCAGTATGAGGAAGAGACCATGGTGGCATACGGGAACCGATGGAGGGCATTGCTTGCAAAGCTGCCTTACTTGCCTCCCATGTCAGATCTGACTCAAATGTTTTTGAAAAGCTGTTTGAGGTCAATCTCCATGCTATTGTAGCTGTAGCAATATGCCAGTTTAGAAGAAGCTTTGGTGCAAGCCAAAGTTATTGAGGAGATTAAGATACAGGATGGCAAAATCGCCAAACCTAAGAAAAAAGAATGGACAAAGAATGCTAAACCAGGGACCGCGCAACAAAAACTTGCTATGGTTAATCAAGTTGCCATCAATGTCCCCAAGCCTGCACAAGCACCACAACCTCAAAAGGCTAATTATCAGGCTGTGCCTCCCAACAACTATGAGAGGGAAAATCAAAGATAGGAGCAAAATCAGCAGCATCGCCCTAGGCGACAATTTACTCCTTATACAGAGTCTAGGGATTCTTTGTTTGACCGCTTGTCAGCGGCGAATTTAATCAATCTTCCAAAGATCCAAACTATAGATCCCAATGCACCGAAGCCTAAAGGGTAACGAGAAGACTTGTACTATAGGTTTCACAGGCGTAAAGGACATGATCTTAACGCATGCTAGAAGTTCAAAGGTTTGATACAAGACCTCATTGACAATAAGACATTGGTGGTGGACAACCCCGTAGCACCAAATAATCAAAATATGGGAGTATTCAGAGACCCCTTGCCTGCCCACGAGGTGCAGGCAAAGCCCCTTCAGGTTAATGAGGTACAACAAAATTGCCCTATGCAAGGATATGTGGGAATGATAAGCATAGTGACTAGGAACAAAAAATACCCAGGAGCTGCTCCCGCGGCAGCCACAAGAGAGGTTCCATCAATGTCATAGGCTCAACAACCTCCCATGCAACTTCCCCCGCCTAGACCAGTGGCCATGATTTGAACTAGACTTACTCAAATTCTAAGGACCACATCGGCTAGGCTCTCCATATATGAGCTAATTCAACAATCAGTGCCCCATCGGGAGGCTCTCATGGAGATTTTGAAAGCAATAGAGCTACCACCCCATGAAGCGAATTCGTTCAACAATTTTGTGGGGCATGTAAAATAGTGTACAGAACCAGTCATCACCTTTAGGGAAGATGAATTGAAAATGGTGACTGGTGATGTAGCGGATCCACCCCTACACGTTATCATGTGGGTCAACGGGATTCCTTATAAGAGAGTGTTGGTGGACACTGGCTCGTCCAGTAATATCATCACTATAGTAGCTCTGAAGCACTTGAAGTTGCCAGCATCTCATATCGTGGCTTCCACTTACACACTGCGAGCATTCAACGATGCAATCTGCTCGACAGTGGGCATAATTGTCCTACCTATCCAAGTAGGACAAAAGACCATTCATACATTGTGCCATATCTTGGAAGGCAAGATGGCTTATAATATCCTGCTAGGCCGGCCTTGGATTTGGGACATGAAGTGTGTCCCTTCAATCGCGCATCAGTGCCTAAAGTACACATTTGAAGGGCAGGTGCATGTAGTCCCGGTGGACTTGGAGCCTTTCAAATACTGCAATACAGTGCAAATCATGCCGCAATCAACCCTTCCATCAACACATTTGGATTTTTAGCTGAATCCATCTCAATAGGGTTCGATTTCTGCAGGCTTCTCCAGTGATTGATCCATCGAGTCCTCAGCTAGGGCCATCTTCTTTCACCAGTCCTTCCACAATGACGCCACCTACAGTGGCCACATCCAAGGACAAGGGCAAGCAACCCTTAGAAGAAGAACCACCTCTAGTCTCAACCATCTCGACAGAAGAGATACCTAGTAGAATGGAAGTTGAGATGCCTAGTTCACCCCACATGGAGTGGACTCAGGAAGGACTCCCATTCGCTCCCCCTCAACCACCAACGGTCACCGTTGAAATGGCCAGCACGGGCCTGGGGGAGTATCTAGTGAGAAACATTGTAGCAACGCCCACACTCGAGTCCATGCAAGACATGGGGAGGCCTCGACTCCCCATCGGCTCAGTGGTTCCTTTAGGCTACCCACCCAATCAGACAAACTTTGTTTATGGGGGCCTGGATAATGGCATTGAGATTCATATGCAAGAAGATGAAGACGAAGAGCCCTTTGTGGAGGATGTCAACTATCTATCCAATCCTGATTTTGCTCTCAGATATCTAGGCCAATGCAATTGGCACGGATATGGGTTGGGTCGGTATGAGCAAGGAGTGCGGGTCCTTTGCCAACCGAGATATCAAATGCCATATGACAAGTCAGGAGTAGGGTTCAACCACCCCTTGCCCCTAGACATCTTGGTTGAAAACATGCAAGGCCTAGGGATAGGCAACAAGGATGGGTTGGCATCAGATCCCTATGCCAATCCAAACACAACTTATACATTGGGGGATTATTTCCCATTACAAACAAACAACCTTGTTGACCTCAACAACCCTTTCCCTTTGGCCAAACAAGGAGAAACCTCAAGGACTCACCCACAAGGGGAATATGGACAAGACCAAGAAGGGTATTCTAAAGATGAGTCGGAGGACGATCATTCACAAGAATATCCAATGAATGATGATCAGGAAAACTTCTTGACAATGTTCCCATTGGCTGCTCCAGTTGAGCACATGCCACTTCAAGACAATCCGGTCCCCCCATAGAGAGCGGAAAAACCTAGATGGGACCACATCAATCTGCTCAAACAAGGTGAGCCCCATGTGTCGCAAGCAACCGTTGGAGTTAACGAAGGCTTTTGGATCTCTGACAGTGATTCAGAAGATGAAACTGAGATGGCCTATCTCAACCACATGTGACAAATGCAACAACGATACCCTTTGGACATAGATGACATGTTTGAACATTTACATATAGGTCCAAGACATAGGTGGCATCTCAACCCGGCATAGTTATAGCAATTACTGCACCCGCCACTCTAGGTCCACAGAGAGCATCTTCCACCTGGAGACCCTATCAAACCATCAGTGCCTAGGGTGGACCCTGTCTTCATCTCCACGCATAGGGCTGACCCCTTTGTGCCAGTGCCCACAGAGCCAGATCCGGCACACACAAATTTTCTAGGATGTTTGAGTTATAACACCCATGGTAATGGAGACCATAATCATTCCATCAACATGATCTCCATTGATTTGACCACACCCATCCATGATCCAACCGACCCCACATGATCATTGTATCTAGATCTAGATGCTATCGACTGGGATCACGCTGACACACCACCATCCCCATCAGAGTACTGGCCTTGCGGAGGAATGTTCCATTTCACTCTAGGACAGACTCAAGATGTCTTTCATGCTGAAGCGGAACCTGATGTTCCAAACGATGATCTAAATTCAGAAAACGATATCCATTTGATCCCAACTCCACACCAGTTGGAGGACGGATCCCACATGTCGGTCGAGGAGATGACTGACATAGACATCGGCTTAGATCCAATGAATTTGCAAATCATCAAGCTGGGGGTAGGGTTATCCCCCGAAGAGCGAGCCGACTACATTACCCTTCTCAAAGAGAAGAAGGAGGTTTTTGCATGGTCATACAAGGACATGCCAGGACTAGACCCGTAGCTAGTCATGCATAATTTAATGCTTGATCCAACAATCAAGCCAGTAAAGAAAAAACTATGTAAGATGCACCCAACAGTGGCCTTAATGGTCAAAGACGAATTACAAAAGTTGTTGGATGCACAGTTTGTCATCTGCATGGATTATCCACCATGGTTGTCTAACATGGTTCCTGTCAAGAAGCCCGACGGGAGGATTCACATATGCATCGATTTTTGAGATCTAAATAAAGTGAGTCCTAAGGATGATTTTCCCTTGTCGAGCATCGATGCATTGGTAGACGCTACAACGGGCCACGAAATGCTTTCCCTCATGGATGGTTTCTCAGGATACAATCAAATTCATATCAATCCTGAGGACCAACTAAAAATGGCATTCACAATGCCTTGGGGGACATTTTGCTATAAGGTTATGCCTTTTGGCCTTAAAAATGCCGGAGCCACCTACCAACGTGCCATGACATACATCTTCCATGATTACATGCACAAAACTTTGGAGGATTACATGGATGATTTGTTGGCCAAATCTCTTTTGCACCCAAATCATCTCGATGACTTAAGCAAGATCCTCGATCGCCTCATGGAGCATAAGGTCAGACTAAACCCCAAGAAGTGCGTCTTTGGCGTCACATCTGGAAAGCTCTTGGGTTACATAGTCTCTAAATGAGGAATCGAGGTAGACCCACACAAAGTCAAGGAAATCCTTGAGATGCCTCCCCCTACTACCATCAAGCAGCTCAGGAGTCTACAGGGAAAGGTCGCGTCGATCAAGCGCTTCATAGCACAGTTATCTGACAAGTGTCGACCCATGAATAAATTATTGCATAAGGGGGTCACATTTCATTGGGATGACGAGTGCCAGTCAACCTTTGATGACATTAAATAGTACTTGGCTTCACCGCCAGTATTGGCACCACCTAGACCAGGAGTGTCGTTCTATTTATACATCTCAGCTACTGAGGTGGCACTAGGGGCCATGCTATCCTAGAAAAATGAACTTCACAAAGAACAGGCTACATACTATCTTAGCTGCACCCTAGTCAGTTATGAACTTAACTATGCATACGTTGAGAATCTCTGCTTGGCAGTGGTGTTTGCTACCAAAAAGCTACACCACTACATGCTCGGTCATACGACGTATGTTGTGTCTAAGGAGAATCCATTGCGATACATGATGAGTCGTACTTATCATAGTAGCCGCACGGCAAAATGGATCATGTTGTTGACGGAGTTTGACATAGAGTTCATTGGATAAAAATCCATAAAAGGTCAAGTCATCGCCGATCAACTGGTAGAGGCTCCTCTTGAAGACGATCAACCTCTGACCATAGAATTACCGGATGATGGGGTTTTTCATGTTTCAGAATCGCCAAATTCTGATGAGCTTGAGTCACAGGCTGACATGACCCTATTCTTTGATGGTTCTAAGTGTGAGCAAGGGGGTGGCATGGGAATTGTATTCTTCACTCCACAAGGGGCTCCAATGCCTCTGTCATTTAAATTAGACTTCCCGTGCACCAACAACAATGCAGAATATGAAGCCTTGCTCATAGGTCTTCAAACAACAATCACCATGAACATTAAATGTTTAAACATCTTTGGTGATTCGTTGTTGATTGTCAATCAAGTAAAGGGGATTTTCCAATGTAAATGTCCAGTTCTACAAGCCTACAAAGCCCTTGTGGACAAATTCCTGGCACAACTTGAATGGTATGACATCGAGGCACTCCCTCGATCATCAAATCATTTTGCGGATACTATGGCCTCCTTGGGGTCACTAATCCCATAAGACCCTTCTGGTGGAATGACAACCATTCAGGTTAAAAAATTATCGCAATCTACGATGGAGCGTGCAAGCTCTGATCTGACGCCAGGAATCCACCTGATCCAGATTGAACCATCTCCGGATAAGTTCTCTTGAATCCATGATTTTTTGACTCGAGCCAACTAGGGGTCCTTTTTCTCCCTGACCCCTCTTAATAGCAACACAACGCTATTTTTACAAGTTCTTTCCTGCTCAACTTTTGCTAGGGATGGACTTCAAGAGGGATTGGTCGTTCATACTATCGAGGTTTCTGATCAGCAGGATTGGTACACACCCATTAGGGATTACCTCAAGCTAGGTAACCTCCCACTTGGATTGACACAAGCCACAAAAATATCATTCAAACAAAAAGCGGCAAAGCATGTCTTGTTAGGAGACATTTTGTATCGTCAGAACTATGAAGGAATCCTCCTCCGTTGTTTGGACCAGCAAGAGTCCGCTTGGGCGATCACCCAAGCTCATGATGGTCCATGTGGTGGCCACTTTAGCGGTATGGCCATCACAAAGCACATTCTCTGCATGGGCTATTATTGGCCATCTTTAGAGCGAGATTGTTGCGCATATGTGAAGAAGTGCATGAAGTGTCAACACCATGCTAATTTGACACACGTACCTTCTCAGGCCTTGCAACTGATCCAATTGGCTTGGCATTTTTCGTAGTGGGGATTTGACCTAATCGAAAAGATCTCCCCTACATCGTCTGGTCATCACACGTTCATCTTAACGGCCATAGAGTATTTTACCAAGTGGGTGGAAGCAATTCCGCTAACCTCTACGACTGGATCCCGCATTGCAGAGTTTATTTTGCATAACATCATATGTCATTTTGGTATTCCATCCAAGATCCTATCAGATAATGGGACACCATTCAAGAATAAATATGTGCGTGCTTTGACCACAAAGTACAAAATTCAGCATAGTTTTTCAACCCCTTATTATCCACAGGCAAATGGGCAAGCAGAGGCATCAAACAAAATGCTAGTCGCCATTCTCAAAAAGATAGTTGTAGACAATCATAAGGACTGGCACATTCAGATCCTGCTTGCCCTATGGGCTTATCGCACTAGCATCCGGACGCCCACTAGGGCAACCCCATTTTCACTGGTGTATGGCTCCGAGGCAGTCATGCCTCTTGAGTTGGAAATCCCTTCACTGTGCATTTCAATGCAAGAGTTCATCGATGATGACACTGTGCGGTAGGCCCAGTTAGACCAGATGACGTTGCTCGACGAACGACGCGTTAATGCTCTCGAGAATTTGTGTATCTATCAAGAGCGACTTAAGAGAGCATACAACATGAAAGTCCACCTTAGGGAATTTTAGGTTGGTGACTTGGTCTTAAAAGAGAACCAGCAGAATTCTAATTTGCCATCCCATCTAGGGGACAAGTTCATGGCAAACTGGTTAGGTCCTTATGTCATTGATAGTAGAATAGGACCTAGAACATACCGGCTTGCCTCTCTTGAAGGAATCAAGGAAACAGAACCCTTGAACATCAGTCATTTGAGGCCATTCCACATCTAGAGAGCCATAGTCCAACTAAAAGCTCCAAGGATTCTCATAATCGCTTGGTCAAACCCAAAAATGCCCCAAAGGTATCTATAAACCCTTTGGTCAACCCAAAAGCTCCAAGGATTCTCATAATCGCTTGGTCAAACCCCAAAAAGCTCCAAGGATTTCCATAATCTCTTGGTCACACCAAAAGCTCCAAGGATTTCCATAATCTCTTGGTCACACCAAAAGCTCCAAGGATTCTCATAATCACTTGGTCAACCCTAAATGCCCCAAAGGTATCTATAAACCCTTTGGTCAAGCCAAAAGCTCCAAGCATTACCGTAACTATTTGGTCAAAATAAATATTCAAAAACAAACAAAAACAATAAAATCATCAAAAATAACAAAAAAATTGCATTTCAATTCCATGCATACTCAATAAAATCAAAAATAACAAAAAAAATTCAATTCCAAATCCATACCAACCCAAACAAAAAAAATATATATAATAAAAATCAAAAAAATTGCATTTCAATTCCATGCATTCTCATAAAAATCAAAATACAAAAATATAGGTTGCATTAGGCATCGCATCCATACATTATATATTTGCTAGGTCATACAAGTCAAAAGCACCATAGCACCATAGACTATCATTACTTGACAAGTCCATCATTTTCCACATCAAATCCATTTTCATAAACGCATACATCCAGCATAACACCATCACCATTTTTAGCATAGTCAGTTGTCTCCTAATGTATATAGGGTTTTCGTCATTCAGTTGTCTTTAAATTTCTAGCCAAAACTATACACAGTTAAACAGATTTTACACGGGAAAGTTTTACTTGGATCACGCCTTGTTACGTAGCATCCCAACACAAATTAAAACACATAAAATAATTCCTAAGTTGTGTGAATGCAAGAGAAACCTACAAAGCAGTCTAGGGTACCATAGGTGAAAGATTAGCCTGTTCATCCCCCTATGCGAATGGTTCCAGAATGCTGAGAATTGACAAAAGGGCAAGCTCTTCCCTATCCATTCCCCTTAATAAACAGTGGTTTTCACCACTACCACAAATCCCAATCACCGTTGGTCCCCAAGGTTGTAAGGATTCATACTACACGTCCCTACCAAGGATGGGTAGTCATCCCCAAGACCTAAAAGGATCGATGCCATTCAAAAACAAAGTTCCAACAAACCATCATCACAACCATCTCCACTTGTGGTATCAAAGTTGTAAGGATTCGTACTACACGCCCCTAACCAGGATGGGTAGTCATCCCCAAGGCCTAAAAGATCAATGCCCTTACTTCATAATCTCCATTATCCCCTTGTTTCCCAAAGTCGTAAGGATTCATACTACACGTCCCTGAACATGATGGGTAGTCATCCCCAAGGCCAACAGGATCAAGGCCATTCACAAGCTCAACCTTACAAAGCTCAAAATACAAAATCAAATAACAGTGGTTATCACCACTATTAAAAATCCTTGCTCAAAAAGAAAAATAAACAGTGATTTTCATCACTATATAGATGAGCAAGTCTCCCAAATCATTCAGCCAACAAATAACCTGAACTTGAATCCCTGGAATTCTCAGCATTCAAAAACCTTTTAGGTGATCCTCAGTATAGGTTTGGTTGATAGCCTATCTGGCACTGGCGGTATCTTGACAAATACCACATCAACGAACTCAATTGCACACATAGGGATGTGAAATAACTTGGTTAAATTCAAGTCAGATTTAGACCTTATTCAAAAGTCTTGCGAGATAAATGTACAGTCTTGGCTAGTTAGTTAGAATATCTGCATCTCAAAAATGCTTAACTACATTTTACAAACAACTGTCACATTTCATTTTGTACATCATCATTCGAAAAAATGCAAAATACAATTTTTTTTTTTTCACATGCACAGTCATTCCACAAAGTCATCACATTAATATAGCAAGTCAGTCAAATCTTGTATAGTCTATGGTGCATCGACACATAATCAACAACTCATTTCATTCATTCCATATGCATATATCATACAAATTAGAACCATCACATTCATAATCGCATATGCATACATTAATAAAAAAACATGTACATAAAAACAAATCATGAAAAATGTATAAACACCAAAAAGAGTCATCTGTATATATATATATCATAACAAAATTGCCCACAGGCTACAATGAACCGATCCTCGAACCTCGCTACCAACACCCAAAAACTCAAAAACCCCAAGCCTAGGGCATCGGCCACCATGATCACGTAGGATCGGTGCGATGGGAACTACCCCCTGTAGTGTGGGTCCTATGGGACCTCTCAGGGCAACTGCTGCTCGCCCCTGCATCACGCCCACTAGTGCCTCCCTCATCTAGCCGCCTGTGACGGGATGATGCTGACTACTCAGTCCCACTGTCTCTTGTATGATACGATTAGCCACCTCTAGGAGGCTCAGGTATTCGCCCACCAAGGTGGATGATCTCTCCCTCCATATCTAACTGATGCCGCTACCAATATGAATCTTGTCGTTGCCAATCTGACTCTTGTCAGCTCCAATCTGCCTCTCGTCGACCCCACTCTACCTCCCACCGACGGTAGTAAGCTACTACATCATCGCGATGTGCTATCTGCACTCGTAAGAGATCCCTCTCTCATGCAGCATTAGTATCCCCCTCCTATCGGTGAGATGCAGCCCATGCGCTCTCTCGCTCTGCCAACTGAGTCTGCAAGAGATCTCTCTCTTACAAAGCCTCTCCTAGCTCCCCATATCACATCTATAGTAGGTCCTCCAATCATGCTATATTAGCGTTGAGCCTCGCCTCCACATCCTTCGAACCTGCCTGAGGCATAGGTGAATCTGAGACAGCAGCCTACTCAGGCTACCATTGCTCTGGGACGTCCTGCATCTCCGACTGCTCAGGTACCCCAAAATCCCCTCCAAGATCCTCAACTTCTACCATGTTTGCATCATCTCGTGGAGCACCCCAACCCCCATTTGGTACCTCTGTACCCTCATCCCCTACTGTTGCACCCCCTAGAGGCCCCTCCCCTCGCCATTGCTGTAGAGTCCACCACTGCTCATAATCAGTAGTCATCCCGACGTCATCCACATCTAAGACATCAATCACCGTATCTGAATCCTCGCCAAGTGGCACAACGACTGGTCGGTCCAGCGTCCTCTCATCTCCTTGACATTGATAGACTACGGGCTCACCAGGCATCCCCTTGCGCACCCCAAATGTCAGGTCACCCAGCCGTATGGGAATAACTCCTACTATGTCCCATGCCTCCCAGTTAGCCATCGCCCCCTCCATACCCACCGAAGCCACTCTCTAGCCTCATGCCAGACTGGACAGTCCCGATAGGGGTGCCAGAACACCTCTCCAAGAGTAAGCCAAGCAAAGGCATCGGCATAGTACCCTACGACACCTGCCCATCATCGGCTCTATCCCTGATCCTTCGACCTCTGCCATAGTACCCCGTATCCAATATCTCGGTCTACCATATTTTCCTGCATCATCCAGGGTAGCCTCGTCAGCCTCTCCATTGCTATGTGTTGCCAAGCCCAACACTGCAACAAGTAGCTGCAACCGATCCCATTTTGCTTCCAGCAGCGGACCTCGTACAACTCATCATAGAGCTATGCCAGTAGTGTTTGTCCCCATATCATAATCATCAGAGTATTTATAGGACACTCCACCAACCTGAATACCACCTCTAGCAGGTTCCACGGGAACCTCACACCAGAAGAGTTGGGGAGCAACATGTTGGAAATGAGGCTCATGAGTAATGCATGCCTCATTCCCAACACACCCCTCTCTAGCCACCATTGCACCAGTATGCCACCAATCTAGAAATCACTCTCCGCACTCTCCATGGGTCTCTCCACACCCCACTCCTCTCCATGTCTAAAATAGCGTATCAGTACCGCTGTCCTTCGAGCTTGTGGTATCATCTGGATCAACAGTCCATCTATTGGAATCCGCAGAATCCGATAAACATCCTCCAAGGTCACCGTTATCTCCCCTGTCGGGAGATGGAAGGTATTAGTTCGGGGATCCCATAGATTGATCAGGGCTATCAGATAGGCCTGATCCCCAACTATCGGCTCCAGGCGAGTCACCTGCTTGAGCCCAAGGGCGTCAAGCCAATCCTAGTCAGCCAAGGTCAGCGTCGCATGCGCTTCAGTAACAAAGTAGGCACTCGATACCGGCTCTTCACAACCTACAAAATAAAACAACACAAGAACATTAAAAACAACGAAAAACTATACAACCCTAACATGTATATACAATAATGCATTAAAACTACTAAACGCAAAAACATTTACAAAATTTAAAAAATTCATTTGTTAGCCCTAGGGTTTCTAATCTTAACTGATAAATTCAAAAACACAACAAAAATTCAAATAATTAATTTGTCAGACCTAAGGTTTTTAAATTTAACTGATTAATTAAACAACAAAAAAACTTACAAAATTTAATAAATTAATTTTTCAATCCTAGGGTTTCTAATCCTAACTGATAAATTCAAAAACACAACAAAAATTCAAAAAATTAATTTGTCAGACCTAAGGTTTTTAACTTTAACTGATTAATTAAACAACAAAAACACTTACAAAATTTAAAAAATTTATTTTTCAGTCCTAGGGTTTCTAATCCTAATTGATAAATTCAAAAACACAACAAAAATTCAAAAAAATAAATTGTCAGACCTAAGGTTTTTAACTTTAACTGATTAATTAAACAACAAAAACACTTACAAAAAAAAAAAAATTGTTAGTCCTAGGGTTTCTAATCCTAACTGATAAATTCAAAAACGCAACAAAAATTCAAAAAATTAATTTTTCAGACCTAGGGTTTTTAACTTTAACTGATTAATTAAACAAAAACAACATTCAACTAGGGTTTTACGCTATGCTTTCCGCTTAGTGGTACCCTACATTTTTTTAAACTTACAGTTTCAATTTTGGTTCCATTCAGGTTCAACGCAGTTTGTAAGTTCTATTTCAAACTAACTTTTTAAGTTCGGTTTTCAACTAAAACTTTTGATCTGTGTTTTAACTAGGGTTAAATTCCATTTTCAGTTAAGTGTTCATAAACTAGGGTTTTCATTTTTAAACCATAAAAAAAAAAAAAACCTAAGACATAAGCAAAATGCGATTTTCCAATTGCAACAAAAAGTAATAAAGAGGACAAGTACTCACTGGTGTCACTTTGGCTCCGCCACTCGATCTGGTATGAGCACTCATGGTCACAGGAAAATTTTGGCAGTGCTTCGCTTCGTAGAATTTACCTCCTCCTCCTCAGAGCTCCAAATCACCCAGAAAAACAATTGCAAATGAGCCCAAAACTCAGTTTGGCCTTTAAATAGGCCTTTTGAGCCTGTACTCGTTCCACCCTGGGACGAGCACTCTGGTTAGAACTCGTCCCACCCTAGGAAAAATACTAAATAGGCATTCATACCACCCTGGGACGAATACAGAGCAAAAATTTCAAAAACAGCAAAAAATGCACAAAAATGCACCAAAACAAGCCCTAAAAGTGTCCGATCAGAATGCTTTTGCACTAGACATTCCGGGCATGCAAAACCGATGTCGGGGTCACAAATCCTCACTATCGTATTCCCTAAGAAGGCTATCATAGCCGAAATACTCCATGGGAATCCGAATTTTTGAGAATTTCATCCCCAAATGGCGTCACCAAAACGGGTCAAAACCCATCCAAAAATAGCAATAACATTGCCGAACGAAGGTGCTTTTGCGCCTGACATTCTTGGCATCCAAAATAGACGTTGGGGTTACAAATTTTCACTATCCTACTCCCTAAGAAGGCTACCATAGCCGGACCACTCCACGGGAGGACGAATTTTTGTCAATTTTAGCTCCAAAATGCGTCACAAAAAGGGTTAAAACCCACCAAAAATAGGTCAGAATGTTCAAAAACTACTTTCGCATTCAATGGTAAACAACTAAAGGCCCCCTTACTTAAGTCATCTTGGGTCAAGTGACTCATCACTTTTCTCATGTCGATCACTCCCTCATTGATTCGTCGCTTGAGGGGGTAGTCACACTTAGTCACCAATCAACAACAATATACCCAATCATGGAAATAACACGCATTCAAAGGATCATTGACAAAGACAATCGTGCCCTTGCTTGGGGTAGTAAACAAGAAATTATCACAAGCTGATCAAATACTTGGCATTCATGAATCATGAACTCAAGGTTCCCACAAACAAAAGGTTGCGCCCTTTGCCTATTCATGACTGATCAATGTCCAAGCTCAAGTAATACCTCACCGAACTAGGTTAACACTTGAATTTAGTTCCTTAGCCCGTCAGAAGCAAGGATTCAAGAATGCGTGCCCTTTCCATACTTGGGGAATCAAGAGTTGGTTAGGTTACTGAGAAAGCCTAATCATTAGTGCTTTGGTTATCTATTTTTGCTCGATGCTGCGCCTTGCACAACGCTTCCCAAAAAGGGGCATCTATAGACACCAAAACAACACCAATCCGATTACGTGACAACAAGCGCTGATCGCATTGACACAAACAGCCCCAAGGGAAGCCCCTAGAGGTTAAAAAATGGTCCTAACCACTTCCAAAAGCAGTTTTAGAGGTCACAGGTCAATTTGGCACCTTTTTGGCACCTTGCTCTCTACTCATCCCACCCCGGGATGAATACAAACTGACACTCATTCCACCTAGGGACAAATATCAGCATTTGCCCCAGGGTGAGGCGAATAGCAAGTTTGATTGGCAAAAAGTCAAACCTCGGTAACTTTGCCAGTTAACTGAGGCTTCAGGCCATGCAATTGTGAGGAGTAGCTTTTATTCAAGGAGAGATACTTCAGTGATAAGTGTATTTATTTTAGAAACCTCATGCAAGAAGCTTTTTTATCAGGGAGTTAGCTTTTCTCTGAAAATAGGATAGTTAACTCAAGTGGTGCCCTCACATGCGCAATTCAAACAAGGAGACCCTAAGGTCTATAAATTGGGGAGTTTTCCCACCCAAAATATATACAGAGAAGGAGCATTTGAGCAACGAAGTGCTGCCAATTTCATACCTAACTACGATTTGTGCTTTTACATCCTTAATCTCTCATTCGAAAGGGAGGTTATTGGGTGACTATTGGAGGCACAAATCCGTACCCAAAACCCAATTTTTGACCACAACTATCCACAAAATTTGTCGACAACACCCTATAACCAGTTTTGGACCCATCCCAAGTGGATTGGTGCCGAAACAGTGCTTCAATCGGTGGGCATCCTGCCCCCGAGCGCTCCCCAAACTATCATAGTGCTAATCGCCCCACCCCGGGATGATTAGTAAATATGTGATAGATTTATTGTTTTTTTCTTTTGCATATGATTCTAGATAAGTTAAATAGGTTACAGTTCAAATTTTATGTCATTCTGAACATTTTTTACCAGGTTATTGTTGTTTCCCGCTTTCACTAACTTGCAGATGCCATATTCAAAATCTAGGTTCTAGAGGAAAAATTGGAGAAATATGAGCATCTGGGTCTTCCCAAAATTCCCCCAATTAGCTAACCCCAACTTTGCAGGTCTTTTTGAGCTTCCTAAGCTAGACATTGAACAGGGTGCTTTCTGGCCAATTCTCACAGTCCTATTCGTCCCACCCTGGAGCGAGTACAGATATGTGAGGAATTTTTAGACTGTTCTTTTTGCAATGGTCTTGTGATGATGTTTTTATGGCTCTGTCAAATTTTCAGGTCAATCAGAGTTTATTTGATAGTCGTTTTATTATTTTCATGCATTTACTGACAGTAGGCCTTGGGAAATACATGCTTTATTCCATCCGCAGGTGCTACTAATATTTTCTATTTCTTTGAACGCAGGTTTCTGATAGAAGAGGAGCAAAAAAGAGTAAATAATCACATACAATAGTGGTGGCAATGTTTTGGTCCCCCCATATTACGTGTGGACACGTGGAAGAAGGATTATTAGCCATGGATCTTGTGACAAGAAACACATTTGACTCTCCTATCCCCTAAAAAGGAAGGAGACGTATTGTAACACAATTTGTAAAGCGTATCAATAAAATAGATTACCATATTTTGTATTGCTTTTATCTTGTGTCGATTTGCATATGTTATTTCTTGTTTTTTTTCTTGTGGCATATTTCTTTTTGTTTTCGTATCCTCGTGCTTTCAATAACGTATATTAAAATGATCCTAAGGTTGGGAACTGATGCCCGAACTATCTTGAACCAAACACATTCTTCACATATTAAAGAGGATCTTGAGCAAAATGGTCAAAACCATACTTGGAAGAAAAGGTGATGCGAAAGGAGTATTTCATGTCTATCCTATCATGCAACGTAACCCTTAAAACAATGGTTTTTACCACTCCTATAGTGCTTAAAGCTTAAAATCATAGTAGTAAGAATAGGGTTAAATCGCCATCAAACTTAGGTTGAGGATCCAATTCAAAAAAGCTCTGATTTGATCTTCATGGAGTAGTAAGGATAGGGTATAATTCTCATCTCACTTAGGTTGAGAATCTGATTCCCCAAAGCTTCTATTTTACCTCCATCACGCTTTAAGAAATTAAAAGCGTGATCTACACTCAAGAACTTGAAGTTCCAAAGAAAATATTTTTCATCCTACTTTTATTGCATCATTGATATTAGATTGGAAGGATCGTACTACATGTCCCTTGCAAGGATGGGTAGTCATCCCCAAGGTTCAAGAAATCAAAAGTAAATTCAAATCCTGGATTATGGGGTTGATCTCCATCGGGGCTATAGATGTCTGACTAGCAGTGGAGTATGCTCATGCATGGCAACATGTCTTGTCTAAAAGCAATACCATTGACTGCTCAAACGGACATGCTAGCCTGACAGTTTCATCTATAATAGGTTAAATCATTTTGTTCAATATGAGGTAATGAACTCCAAATCAGAGTAGTAAGGATAGGGTTAAATTCCCATCTCGCTTAGGTTGGGAATCTTATTCCCCAAAGCTCTGATTTCACTAACACTTGCACATGGGTTCAAAATGGTAGTGACACATAACCAACTTTGGGATCTAGTAAATTAATTCAGTATACTCATATTTGGTCCTAAGAGGATTTGACAGTTTTAATATGTTTGTTCATGGTATTAGAAAGTTTAAGCCTTTCTAAAGCTTATTATATCTCTAGCATATTCACCATACGTTAAATCCTACAGGAATCATCCATAACTTCTCATACGCATGAATCATAAGTGCAAATGACAATGGAAATTTGAGCGAGTTTCAAACGATAGGGAATGAAGCACATTGCACACACCGAGATGATGCTTAATAATTCTAATGCTTCATGTATTTCTCATCTAGTTTCATTCTTGGGATATTTTTTGATGCTTGTGTTTGAGTTTTGAAGGTTTTCAGGTTGAGTTCTCACCGAAATGCTCAGGAGCATTTCCCAGCAGAGTCGCCATTTGTTGTGGTTGCTCCACAACGTACCCCAAAATTGGGGACCCACCTTTTTGCATATTTTCCAAGAAGACCGAAGTGGCCCATATGCTAAAGATCAAATAAAAATCAAAACACCACAAGTAGAAAAAGTGTCATGATATCACATGTTGCATTTTTGTAGTCCAAAGCAAAGAGAAAAGGCAAGGAGAAAAAAGTGTGGCGATATCGCGACATGTTGCATTTTCACGGTCCAAAGAGCAAGGAGGAAAAAGTGTCGCGATATCGCGACATGTTGCATTTTTGTGGTCCAAAGAACAAGAAAGAAAAAGTGTCGTGATATCACGACATGTTGCATTTTCACGGCCAAAAGAGAAGAGAAAGAACAAGAAATAAAAAGTGTCGCGATATCGTGACACGTTGCATTTTTGTGTCCAAAATAGAAGAGAAATAAAAAATGTCACGATATCATGACATGTTGCATTTTTGTGGTCCAAAGCAAAGAGAAAGATCAAGGAGAAAAAAATGTCATGATATCACGACATGTTGCATTTTCGTGGCCAAGAGAAACAGAAGGGAGTAAAAGTGTCGCGATATCATGACATGTTGCATTTTTGCGGTCCAAATAAAAGAGAAAGAGCAAAGAGGAAAAAGTGTCACGATATCATGACATGTTGCATTTTCACGGTCCAAAGCAAAGAGAAAGAGCAAGGAGGAAAAAGTGTCACGATATCATGACATGTTGCATTTTCGTGATTCAAAGAAAAGAAAAAGTGTCATGATATCGTGACATGTTGCATTTTAGCGACTCAAAAAGGGCAGACAAGTAGAGAAACAAAAGTGTCACAATATTGCGACATGTTGCATTTTTGCGATTCAAAAGGGGCAGGCAGGCAAAGAAACAAAAGTGTCGCGATATCGTGACATGCTGCATTTTCATGACTCAAAAAGGGTAGGCAGGTAGAGAAACAAAAGTGTCGCGATATCACAACATGTTGCATTTTTGTGACTCAAAAGGGACAGGCAAGTAGAGATACAAGAGTGTCACGATTTCACGACATGTCCATTTTTTTCCAAGGGAAAAGAGTAGTGGACAATGCGTTTGACATTAGTGATGAACACCAACATAGTGAAACTGGAGACTGCACAATGACGTGGACACATAAGGACAAAATCCAGTGAATAAGACAAAACGTTACATAAGGAATATTTAATTATTTGAAATCATTTAAGATGGCTATTACACATGGAAGGAAGCGGACGCGTGCCCATGTGGAGAAAAGGAAATGTTTTTTGAAATCAAATGAAAAGTGAAGAAAACCAAACATAGGAAGCCAAACCATGGGAATGAAACGAAGGGCCACAAAATAGAAATGAAAAGCCTTTTTGAAAACCAAAACACATGCATGCACAAGGGAAGGTGAAACAAATAGCCATTGGAAAATGAAACGAAAAGCTTCCTAAAAGTTTTAAATACGCCAGGCAAGGATGTTTTGAGGGGGTTGGAAACTGCTACGAGTAGAGTTGTAGATTTGAATGCAATAGGGCCATTCTAGACCTGTTTGATTCGTTTTATTCCATGGACAGGTTTGGGAAAACAAAAAAACTTTGTTATTGTAAAATGACAAATTTTGAATACAAAAAATTTCAAAAATTTGCATCTTATGGACAAGAAAGGAGGAGTCATTTTCTGCATGCAATATTAAATTTCCATTTTTCCCATTTTCATATTTTAGGCTTGTAAATAGAGTTTATGAAAGTTTCTTGATTGCTTCATGCGAATGTTTAAATCTAAAAATCTCATTTAAAACCCTAGGAGCCAACCCTAGGAGCCAACACTTAGCTTATCCGGATTGTGCTTGTTTTGCAAGTACAATAGGTTAGGTTGCATGCATGGAAACCTCACATATTCAGTTTTTTTAAAATAGGATAGCCTCATACTGAATGCATTTTATTTTTAGTTTTTTGCATTTCATTTTCTTTTTCTGTATTTTATTTTTCCAGAAATTTTAACTTTTTTTAAATTTTTAGGCATTAAAATAAACATTAAAAAAAATTCAAAATCCAAAAATAATTTCACCATTGCATAGGTTATACTTCAGAATTCCAATATGCACTTTGAAATTTCATTTTCGGAGTTGTTTAGTATTTTTAAAAATTCAACGAAGTTGCTATTTTACTACAGATTTTAAAAATCCGAAAATAGAAAGTTTCCATTTTAAGGTCAAATTTCATTTTTTCAGTTTTGTTTTGCACTCATGAGCCTGTGATGACATTCCCTTCATGAAAATTCCAATTTCATTGAAGGTTTTATGTTTTATGGCATTTTACAAATTTCCATTTTTGGAGCCTAAAATTGCTCTCTTCATAAAAATTCTAATTTTACGAAAGAGGGGTAATTTGAGTATTACATTGAAGGTATTTTCTTCAAAGCACTTAATTTTTCATCTTGATGAAAATTTGATTTCATTTAAGAGGGATAAGTTAAAGTGACATTTAAAGTCCTTTATCCAAGGCCATAAATTATTGCTTCTTTGTGAAAATTCATTTCACCAAAGAGGGATAGTTTATCGATCATATTGAAAGCTATTTTTATCTTCATGATAAGAAGCCATATTTGGACTTAATAAATAAGATAAAATCTACCTTAAAACTCTCAAGATAAAAGGAATTAAGGCACTACATCATGGTCATATGAGGGCCAACTCACATTTGCTTTATTTTGGTTCAATGAACAATCACTAAAGTTTCATGGTAAAATAAACCAACATTGCCCCTTGTTTATAGTTACTTGCAATCACTAAGGTGTTCCAAGCATTTAAATTGAATATCTTTATTTGAGATTACTAATATACATATGTAAATGCTAATATAGTGGAGACCTTGGAGAAGTTTTGTTTAACTTATTTGCAAGAGGGGATTTGGAACCCAAATCCTAAGGGAGAGTGTACTTTCACAATTGGGTGAAAATACCACTCAATGACTATATTGATAGACCTTTGGGATCCTCGCACCAATACCTTCAACCTACTTATAGGGAATATGATGGTGTATTTAGAGGATGTCTAACAAATATTGCACATTTTTATAAAGGGGTACCCTATCGCATCCACTCATCACAACCGAAGAGATGTAGTGATGCAGAGATACTTTAGGGGAGACTGGGAGGAGGCAGTGCATGACCTACCTAGTGGAGAAATATTAGTAGAGATATGGTTTGTAGCTGACGTATTGGGTATTATAAATTCCTTACTAATGAATTTGATCTCCCACATGTTGCTTCTAGAATTATCAAGAGCCAAGTTCCCTTGATACCTTTTAGAGTTGGTGTTTTCATTGGTAGAGTGCACCGTAGAGCAACCATTAGTGATGGCTTGGGGAACTACCTTATTGGAAAAACTATATGATAAGTTATATGAGATCCAATTCCATGGGTGGAAGGGCTTGGGGTGCATATTTCTATTATAGGTTTGGAATTGGTAGCATATTACAGTGGATAAACCATGAGGACTACCCTAGACTTCACGAGCGTAGCTTGTAGACAGAGATATAAGCTATGGAGTTTTATGGCAAAGGGCCCAATAGATAGGTTAGAGCCATTGCTTCATAGGTAAGGTTGAGCACTATGTAGAGTCATTGGCATGAATTATGGTAGAGGAGGTTACCTAGATAACTTATAGATATTTAGTATGGCCTGAGGCTGACATAACTACACTAGGTGAGGTAGGGCAGATGGTTGATTGGGCAACATGGTACTTAGTGGGATTAATTTCATTATGCTCGAGTTCTACAATAGTTTGGGATACACCAGGATTTTCCTAGTGAGCCCATGATCTACGGATATCATGGGGATGAGATGAGTCTTAATTGGCCTACAATAGAGGCATTTAGAGAGGAGTCAAATCCTATAGTAGGCATCTTAGAGCTAGATGACACAAACACTACAGAGGAGTATGACTCTTGGTAAGTGAAACGACAGTGGTAAGGAGAGTGGCCACTAGGATGTGATACAACTGAGGTAGAAGAGGAGGCATCCAAGGATGCCCCAGAGGATGAGGGTCAATACGAGTCTTCAAAATATGAGGAGGTAGATGGAGGTAAGCGACATGTGCATCATCATGTAGTGTATGACTGGATGGATCTCCTAGACTTAGGAAGTCTATAGGATGACTTTGGTGAGGGTGACTTGTATGATTAGGGTATGTATGTATAGTTGGCAGCATGATATTCTATGATTACTAAGCTATAGGGTGATCTTATTAGAGGTCAGTAAGAGAGATATATCCATCAAGCATAGGTATAGATTGCAATGGTTCAGATGGATATGCGGGTAGCATTGATAGCTACTCTTTAAGCATGTGTTGGGGCACAAATCCCTAGCTATGATGGATCTAGAAGTGGCAATATGACCAAGCTATCAGAGGAGGTGGCACAACTCCAATCCTTAGTGGGAGTCTTCTAGGATTGCTATTGATAGGAGTGAATTTATACTGAGGAGTTGGAGCATGACATAGGGCACCTTAAGGGGTGCTTACCAGTCCATCCATCTTCTAGTGGGTCACACCAAAGTCAAAGGAGTGGTACAGGATAGTATTCTACATGGATGGATGTGCCTAGCTCTATACATAGGTTAGACATGGTAAGATGTAGCATATCTAGGAGTTCTCGACAAACTCCAATAGAGTTATAGTATCGGTTATGCGTGACCATGGTTTTTGAGACTCTGATGGTTCTTTTTAGATTTTTAGTATTATGATGTCTGAGGACACAACTTATTGTAGCCTACGAGTAGTCTATGGATGATGATGTAATATTTTATTTCATATATATATGAGTTTTCTATTATTATAATTTGTTGACTTACTAATTTATGTGATGTATGCAATGCTTATATGTACTTTTATGATGCTTATCATGTATGCATGTATTTTCTATATGATGTGATTTGATGATATGTGTATTTGTAAAGGCACAATGAAATGGATGATTTTTTTACTTTGTATGATGTATTATGATGACTATTTAACAAATTACATTCTAGCACCATGGATTGTACATAATTTATATCATAATTTTTATGTTATTATGACACTATGTAATGGTTTGTGTAAATGTAACTTAACAAACTTGTGATAGCATGATGTGAAATGGAATGAATAGTATAATATTTATGGTATATTTAGGATTTTCAAGAGACTCAAAAACTCTAGTTACCTAATAAAATATTGTATAATTACTATGCCGTATATATTTTTTTTTTTGAAAAAATTGAAAAAAGCTTGCATTAAAACAAATTACAGTTACAAGAGGGAGAAAGGGCATCCCAACCAAGAGCAAAGAGACCAGAAGAACAAAGGGCGCGAAAACGCGACATGTCACGAAAACGTGACATGTCACGAAATCGCGACACCTAACCTAACAACCGCCGCGCCACAACAACCAGTCGCGATAACGCGACATGTCACGAAATCGCGACATGTCGCGACATCGCGACAAAAAGTGCCGAAGCCACAACACACGAAAAATGTCACGAAATCGCGACAGCACAGCACCAAATCACCCAAACGCCAAAAACATCGTGAAATTGCGACGAGAAAGCCTGAAGGCACCTGCTCCCCGAAATTATCACGAAATCGCGACGAGTTCTCCTTTAATCAACAACTTTGAGAAAGTGTCGCGATATCGCGAAGGCTTTTCCTTGAAGCCCCAGTTGGCCGGAAGTGTAGCGAAATCGTGACAAGAATTCCAATGGGCGCCCCATCCGCAAAAGTGTCGCGAAATCACGACATGTTCTCCCCCATGGTGCCCTTTTCTTAAACTAGTCACGAAATCGCGACGTTTTTCTTTCATGCCGTTTATTCTCCAGAACTGTCGCGAAATCGCTACAGGTTTGCCCCTTTGCTTCCTTTCCATAAAAATGTCGTGAAATCGCGACAGGTTATCCTTTGGGAAGCTTTTCACAAAAAAGGTCGCGATATCGTGACGATTTTTCCACTTAACGTAATTTTGCTCAAAACGTCGCAAAATCGCTACAGGTATGCCCCTTTGCGTCCTTTCCTCAAAAAAGGCACGAAATCGCGACAAATTTTCCTTAGAGTAGCTTTTCACAAAAATTGTCACGATATCGCGACGGTTTTTCCCCTTCACGCAATTTTTCTCAAAGCGTCGCGAAATCGCGACACTTTTCCTCCAGCAGCAAAACCAACCAAAAAGGTCACAACAGCGCGACACCTTCTCATCAAAGACCGCGACGACACAACAAGTCATGAAATCGCTACAATTTTCCTCCCAAGGCCGCAACAACAAAAAGGGTAGCGAAATCGCTACAGTTATCCAGGATAGGTCGCGACAGAGCAACATGTCACGAAATCGTGATAGATTTCCAAACAAGGTCGCGACGACGCAATATGTCACGATATCATGACAGAAACTAACCTTAGTCATTTTTGAGCTCATGGATGCAGGGATCGTTCCAGACCACTCCGAATCTCTTCATCTATCATAGGCATATCACTGTGCAGCTGAAAACCTACCTCTTTCTCAGCACCCATCTTCGCAAGGAAGTCAGCTACCATGTTTAGATTTCTACTCACATACACAGGGATAACATCATCTAACTCCCTCCATAACTCCTTGATTTGGGATATCAACATCCGTAGTCTCCAGGATTTTAATGAGAAATTTCGCAAGCAATCTAGAGCGCCGATCAGGACTTGAGAATCTGATTCAAGAATTATCCTCCGGTAACCCTGCTTAACAGCCCAGATAGACGCTGACTTAATGGCAAAGGCTTCGGCTTCATTGTTCGTGGCTCTGCCCAATCCCTGCAATTCCCAGTAAAGAACCGCACTCGAGTGATCCCGATAAACAACACCAATTCCTGCGTTTCCCGGGTTGCCTTTTGCAGCCCCATCAGTATTGATCTTGATCCAGCCTATAGGGGGAGGTTTCCAGCATGCTCTGCCTTGCCTCTCATGTCCCTCAACCCCCTCTTCAGGATGCCCAAGAGTAGCCTGATTCTCTTCATTAACAAAAATAGCAACAGTTTCTGTGACTTTGCTCCAGATGACCTGCCAAACACCGTCAATCGAGGAGAAAGTGTTTCTAAAGATCCGAGCGTTTCTCTCCAACCAAACTTGACACCAAATGAAGATAAAGCCTAACTGCCAGCCAGTTCAGAGAGCTATGGAATTGAACCTGCCCCTTTTCCATTTTTCCCAAATATTGGTACGATTGAAAACACCATTAGCCAGGAGTTTAAATTGAGAGAACCAGCGTTCCCAAATCTGATGAGTAAAAGGACACTAAAAAAACAAATGATCTGCAGTTTCCTCATGTTGGAGGCATAAAGGACATTGAGAGGGGCCATTGAAACCCCTACGTCTGAGATTGTCAAAGGTGAGAAGACCATTATGCATAAGTTTCCAAGCGAAGAAATTCACTTTCGGCAAACCCTATGAATGCCAAATCCTTCTCCAATGCTGAACCGAAAAAGAGTGTGGGGGAGGCTCAGGGAGGATCTCTTCATATCCAGCCTTAACTGAGTAGACCCCAAGGCTTCCATAGCCCCAGGCTAATTCATCTTCCTCATCCTTCCCCATGAGGAGCCTTTCTAACAAGATTTTTTGTAGGATGGGCGCCAACTCCGGAGAGACAGTAATTGGCCACTCCTCCCACCGCTTAAACTTTTTAAATTTATACCCCCCCAATTGACTGGTAAGAAGATAATTATCAATATGGATCCAGCCCTGGGCTTCTAAGGCGGTCATGATTGGTTGTAGCTCAGGGAACATGACAATAATGGGCGGATGTTGGTCCCAAGAGTCAGTCCAAAAATGAGCCTTGTCTCCTTTCCCCACTTTCCATAATAATTGAGATTTGATAATCTGGGACCCAAGCTTGAGAGTCTGCCACACTAAGGATCCAGAACATTCCAAGGGAAAGCAACCCACCTCATTGGGATGAACATGCCCCAAATATTTACTGGAAATAATTCTGCTGAAGAGGGAGGATGGCTGAGAAATCCACCTCCAATACAGTTTTCCAGCCAAAGCTCTGTTATTAAGCATAGAACTTCTCAAGCCCAGCCCTCCTTTGTCCTTAGGCTGGGTAACTTTGTCCCACCCAACCAAGGCCCATTTTTTCTTCCCTTTTGTGCCTTCCCATAAAAATCTTCTAGCCATTTTGTCCAGCTCTTTCCAGATGGTATGAGGGGCAGCCAGTATTGAGAATTTATAGATCGGAAAAGCCTGTATAACCGACTTCAGGAAGGTTAATCTACCCCCGTAGCTTAGCCATTTATGGGCCCAATGATTCATTCTGTCTTTGATTCCTGCTAACAGATTCTTCCAAATGTCAATTTTTAACTTTTTGAAATGAAGGGGAATGCCCAGGTAAACAATTGGGAGAGAAGTCCTTGTGAAGCCCAGGATCTCAATAACGCGCTCCTGTAGCCGTTGGTCAAGATTGAAAAAGACCACTTTGGACTTCCTGACATTTAGAACCTGATTTGAAGCCCTTAGGTAGAAATTCAAAGTATCTCTGATCCCTCTAGCTTCCCGAAGAGTGGCCGCACCAACCAGACCAGTATCGTCCACAAATTGCAAGTGAGTCAGAGTTTCCTCCCCAACCTTGATACCAAAAAGTAGACCTTGTTGCCTTCTCCTCAAAAACAGTCTGCCCAAACCTTCAGCCAAGAGAAGGAAGAGATAGGGAGAACAAGGGTCTCCCTGGCGGAGACCACGTGTGGCGTCGAAAGGATGCGAGGGAAGGCCCTTGATGAGAACAAAAAAAGAGGGAGAAGAAACACAACTCATAACCCAATCAATCCATTCTTGAGAAAAGCCAAAGGCAGCCATCATTTTCGACAAGAAGCACCACTCCACCCGGTCATAAGCCTTGGACATATCCAGTTTAATGAACATTCCTTTGTTGCCCGAAGTTTGCATTGAATGGATGGCCTCCTGGGCCAAAACCACCCCATCCAAGATTTGTCTTCCCTCAACAAAGCCCCCCTGTTCAGGGGAAATGATGCTATGAAGAAGGGGTTTAAGCCTCTCAGCCATTATCTTAGTGATGATTTTGGAGATCACATTGCATAAAGCAATAGGCCTGAAATCAGAGATATGAGTCCCCGCTTCCCCTTTTGGAATTAAAGCAATGAAGGTGTGATTGATCGCCCTGAGCATTCTTCGATTGGATCTGGATTCCTCAGTAACAACCAGAACATCCTCCTCCAAGGTGTCCCAGAAATCCTGAAAAAATTCAATAGGAAAGCCATCTGGACCAGGAGATTTTCCAGTACTCATACCAAAGACCACATTTCTCAGTTCATCCCTTTCAATGGGTCTAAGCAGGGCCTGATTGTCCTCTTCCGAGATAATAGGAGGAATAACATTAAGAACTTCGTTACGAGCCTCAACATCTTGTCTTGCTTACTTTCCTTAAAAAGTTTAGAAAAGTAATCGATAGCATGGGAATGCATGCCAGGAAGAGTATCGAAGACATTTCCATGTTCATATTTGAGAACTTCCATATTGTTCATCTGTCTCCTAGCACAAGTTGACCGATGAAAAAATTTGGTATTTCTGTCCCCCTCTAATAACCAAGTATTTCTAGCCCTCTGTTTCCAGTATATCTCCTCTTGGTTGTCAATGTACTCAACCGCTTTACGCGAGTTCATCATCTTCAAATTTGAGTTGCTCGGTAATTGATCCTTCCCTAAAAAGTTTCTGAACCTCCTCCCATCTAGCCACCAAGGGGGCCCTTTGGGACTGGAAATCCGACTTGTTTCCTTTCCTCCACTGTTTCAATTGAATTTTGACAAATTGAAGCTGTTTATGAAATTTGAACATTGCTGTCCCAAAAGGTGGACGGCCTTCTGTCCACCATTGAGTAATTTTATGTCGAAGGTCCTCCTTTTGTAACCAAAAATTCTCAAATTTAAAAGGCCTATGGTGCTGCCCTCTCGAAGTCCCTCCCTCAAGCAAAATGGGAAAATGATCCGAAATAGGGCCCTCCAAAATCTGGAACTTAAAAGTCCATTTAACAAAAGCCTCCTCCGAGACCAAAAAGTGATCTAACTTGACCTTCCTGCTATGTGGCTCCTTTCTCTTGTTTGTCCAAGTGAAAAAAACACTAGGGCCTTGAACGTCCACTAAATTAAAGGCCTGAACTTGGGCAATCAGAAGCCGGTCCCCTGGATCCAAAATAGGGGTGCCACCTTCCTGGTCCCGAATAGATAATTTTGCATTAAAATCCCCTGCAATAATCCAGTCATAACACTCCCTGTAAGCTCTCATGTTGTGAACAACGTCCCATTGGAGCCTCTGGCCATCAAGATCTTGGGCCCCATAAAAGTTGGTGATAAGGACCAGCTCAGAATTGAAGTTATTTCTGAAGAGAGAAGTAAGAACACCCCTGCAAGATATATGTTCTAAAGCAGTCCAGACCAGAGGGTTCCAAAGGGTAACAATTCCACCTGAAGCTCCTTGGGCAGCCATGTCCATATACCCAGCTCCCCGCCAGATTTTAGTAGCAGTTTTACTCATAATATCTAAAGACATTTTGGTCTCCTGAAGAAGCAAAAAGTCTGTTTTACGGTTTTCTGAGAGTCTTTGAACAACAGAACAGCAGATTGATGGGTTCTACTATTTAAAACCCTAACATTCCAAGATTGAATAATCATTGAAAACCTTGAAAGCAATAAGAATCAATGGTCCTCACCAATCCTCCATTGATTAGCTTATCTCCTTGCGCTGTTAGTAGTTCCTTATTGGATTTTCTTCCCGCTCCTTGAGAGTTATTGTTTCTAGATCTCTTTTCCACCTGGGTAATCCCTAAAGCGGTCCTTTCTCTATTTTTATCTGCATTTCCCATGGTGACATCTTTTATAGCCGGCTGTGTTGGGGAGTGTATAACCAATGCCCCTGGATTCTCTGACTGCAGGTTCTCAGCTGGCACAGTCACCTGTTCTACTACAGGAGTGAAGGAAGGAGAAACAAGAGGTGGAGTGTTGACATTCTCACCATTCCCAACCACTCCCTCCATAGATTGGTCCTCCAGATCCACTAATGACTTAAAAATTTCATACCGATTGTTTGGCTTGAGCTGTACCTGCTCCTTACCATTTTTCTTTTTGTTTCTCTTTTGTTTCACCTGTTCAAAGCCATCCTACTGAGCATCAGGACTTGGAGAATTGCTAGAGGGTTCATTGACTGGACTGGACTTACCCTCTCTAGGGCGGTTTGACATTCCGCTCGGAGCCTCCATTTTTGTGCTCACTATGTTTGGGCAGAACCTTGCCAAATGTCCATGCTTATGGCATACTCGGCACCTGAAAGGTAGGGCCTCATAGTCTAGGCTGCTGGATCCAGGGTACTCCTGCAAGCTCAAGTTCCACCTCAGTTGGTAGAGGCTAACTAATGTCCATCTCTACACATATTCTAGCAAAGACAACAGTATTACCCTCTATGGTATCTTTGGAGACTCCCAAAAATTTGCCTAGGGAATTACCTATTAGTTCCAACACCTGCTCACCCCAAAACTCCATCGGGAGAGCGTACAGCCAAATCCAGACCGGGACAGCCGTGGGTTCGATGCGAGGGTCAAAACCCACTCTCCAAGGTTGGACAAATAACCCTGCTAGTCCGTGGTTTCTCTTTTCTGATTCAAATGCTCTGTTTCTATCTGCTAAAGAAGAGAAACTTATGATGAAATACCCATTTCTTATAGGCCATAAAGAGTACTCACTGTGTGGCTCCCAGTTCTGGCGAACCCAGGTATGCAGAAAATTCAGTGTGGGCCGGATGCCCATGAATTTGCAGATCAAGTCGTGATTAGCTCGGTAGACGATTGTATCTTCAAATAGCATTGGTTCTATTACAATCTTAGGCCTGGAAGTGGATTGCGGGAGGCATCCACTATGCCAGATATTTTAACAAGGTATAAATCTGCTAAAATAACCAAGATATTAAATATCCGTGTGTGTGCATGTGATTTCATTTTTATGATAACATATAAAGATAGCCAGTGTCAAACAGGATTGATTTAGCCCATTTGTACTGAATATCACCCTATGAGTATCATTATATTGAGTTTTTTACATTGTTGGATTAGACCACTAGGCAATACAGACTACTAAATGCTAGCTCATCCGCATGCAAACATTGGTCTGTACAAAAGCTAGTCATTTATATGATAGATATATAATGATGCGTAAGGATACCACCATTGTCAAGCGGGCTTGATACCACCCAATATGTAATGAGGATCACCTTATGGTTCTCTAATACTAAGGATTCTAGGGATTCAAGTTCAATACTCCCTTATTTTATTTTAATTTTGAATTTCCAAGGGATTTGCTCCCTTTTTTTGGTGAGCAATGGATTTTGGTAGTGGTGAGAACTACTAGTTTTTCTAATGGTAAAAACCATTGTTTCTTTTGTATATTGCTAAGTGGTAAGGAGGTAAGGGATACTTGCCCTAGTGTGGCATGAAGTAAGGGATTTTGATTGTTTAGGGTAAGGAGAAACTTGTCCTTTTGTTAATTCTCAATATCTTTGAACCATTCACACAGGGGGATGAGAGATAATTTTTTTTGATTAGGGTAACTAAGACCACTGTGCAGTTTCATATTTCTTTGTGCTAAACTTGAATTCCTTAATGTGAAACTGTGTTGGGATTTTGATGTATAGAAGGTACAATCTTAAGTAGGATTCTACATTCTAAAAATCATGATAGATTTCTATAAAATCTAAAAAGAAAACTAGTTATGGTTGAGTCACCAAAAACCCTAACTATGACTTATAAACAATAGCTAAGTCATGGGAAACAAACACACAATATGGAGTGTAAATGTAAATGATACATGTAATGTAAATAGGTGGTAATATTAACTTTGAATAATAGTAAATTTGATAGATGCCTAGTGTGTAGACCTGGTACTAGACATTTAAGATAAACTTCTAACAATGCACAATTCAATGATTAGTATACCTAATGAAGTTAATGTTGTAATGCAAATGATCTGAAGTGCAATGGAGCAATATTTTTTTTGTTTTTGAGATTTTAATGATGTTTCGTATTTTTTATATATATGTACTTGGTGGATGCCATTGGGGATTTTTGGGTGACCAAAGAGCTTATAGACATCTTTGGGGATTTATAAGGTGACCAAAGGGCTTAAATATGCCTTTGGAGATTTTTAGGGTGATCTAGATGGTCGTAGACTGCCTAGGGATATTTTAGGTTGACCTAGAGTGTTTTAGATTGATCTAGATGATCATAGAACACCTAGGTACATTTTAGGTTGACCTAGATGTTCATAGACCACCTAAGGGTGTTTTAGGGTGACCTAGATGGTCATAGACCACCTAGGGATATTTTAGGTTGACCTAGATGATCATAGACTACATAAGGGATTTTTAGGCTGACCTAGATGGTCATAGACCACCTATAAGATTTTAGCATGACTTAGATGGTCATAGACCACCTAGAGATATTTTAGGGTTATCTAGATGGTCATAGACCACCTAAGAGTATTTAGGTTGACCTAAATAGCTATAGACCATCTAGGGGAATTTTAGGCTGATCTAGATGGTTGTCGCCCACCTAGGGGATTTTTAGGTTAACTTAGATGGTAGTAGACTACTTAGGGGTATTTTAAGGTGATATAGATGGTCATAGACTACCTAGGAGTGTTTTAGGTTAACCTAGATAGTCGTAGACTACCTAGGGGTATTTTAGGATGACCTAGACTATAATAGATTACCTAGATATATTTTAGGTTGACTTAGAGGGTCGTAAATGATATAGGGGTATTTTATATTAACCTAGATGGTTGTAGACCATCTAGGGGATTTTTAGGTTGACCTAGATGGTCGTAGACCATCTAGGGATATTTTAGGGTGACCTAGATGGTCATAGACCATACATGGACATTTTAGGTTGACCTAGATGGTCATAGACTACCTAGAAGCATTTTAGGGTGATCTAGATGATTTTAGACTACCTAAGAGCATTTTAGGGTGACCTTCATGGTCATAGAATACCTAGGGGTGTTTTAGATTAACCAAGATGGTTGGAGACAACCTAGGAGTATTTTAGGGTGATCTACTTGGTCATAAATTACCTAGGGATATTTTAGGTTGACCTAGATAGTCGTAGACTACCTAGGGAATTTTTAGATTGACCTAGATGGTCATAGATTTCCTAAGGATGTTTTAAAGTGACCTACATAGTCATAGACCACATATGGTCATTTTAGGTTGACCTAGATGGTCGTAGACTACCTAGGAGACTTTTAGGGTGACCTAAATGATCATAGACCACCTAATAGTGTTTTAGGGTGACCTATATGGTCATATATCACCTACGGGTATTTTAGGATGGGCATGGTGCTCTAAGAATGAAAAGGCCACAAGTGACTAATATTCAATGGTTCAAACTCTTCACTTCATTCTATAAATATCAAGTGATAAGTTACAATTCCAATCTAATTAGTAATGATGTGTGGAACTAACCAATTTATCATAAATTTATCCCACAAATGGGGTGGCAAATTTGAATTTTGTTTGTTCTCTTTTAGAACTAAATCACCAACCTGAAATTTTGTAGGGTGGACTTTCATGTTAAAATATCTCTTAAGGAACTCTTGATAAACACATATACGCTCAAGAGAATTGATACATTTCATCGAGCAAGGTTATTTGATCTAGACGAGCTTGTTGTGCGGTATCATCATCAATGAATTCCTACATGGAAATGTGCAATAATGGGATTTTTAACTCTAAAGGCATGATGACCTTAGCACCATACCCTAGTAAAAATGGATTTGCCTCAGTTAGAGTTCGAATACTAGTGCGATAGGCCCAAAGGGCAAGAGGTAATTGATTATACCAATATTCATGATTTTCCATAACAATTTTCTTTAATATTGCAACTACTATTTTATTAGATACCTCTACTTGTCCATTAGCTTATGGATAATAGGGCATAGAAAAGTTGTACTTTATGTTATATTTTACTGTTAACGCACACACATCCTTATTCTTAAAGGATGTCCAATTATCTGAAGCTATCTTGGATGGATTACCAAAATGACATATGATATTATGCAACATGAACTCTGTGATGTGAGATCCAGTCGTCATTGTAAGGGAATTTACTTCCACCCATTTTGTAAAGTAATCAATAGCTGTTATGACAAACATGTGATGGCTTGAGGATGCATGTGAGATTTTCCTAATTAAATCAAACTCCCATTGTGCAAATGACCAAAATGATTGAATTAGTTGTAATGTCTATGAAGGTACTGTGTCAAATTTGCATGATGTTGATAATTTATGCACTTCTTAACATAAGCATAGCAATCTTGATCTAAAGTTGGCCAATAATAAACCATGCAAATAATACACTTTGTGATGGCCATGCCACTGAAATGGCCACCGTATGTACTATCGTGTTCTTGGATAATGGACCAAGCTGACTCTTGAGAGTCTAAAAAATGGAGGACACCCTCATAGCTTCAACTATAAATTATGTATCCTATTAAGACATGCTTTACCACTTTTGTTTAAATGCTCATTTTTTGGCATGCGATAATCCAAAAGGAACACTTCCTAGTTTTAAGTAATATTTTATTTGTATGGCCCAATTTTATTTTATAGAAGCCTTAATTGTATGAACTATGCAATCATTTTGATGTTCCTATCTTGTAAATGTTGATTGAGAGTGAACTTGTAGATATAGCGTTGTTCTAGTATCAAAATATTTTTGAGGGAAAATAGTCCCCAAAGTGGCATTATTCAAATAATTGTGTATGTGAGAGAATTATTCATGTGAAGGTTTTATCTGAATCATGTGGAATTTGGCATAGATTTAAGCTCATCATGCTTAGTCATAGATTGCAATAGCATTTTCACTTGAATAGTCATGATATCATTAGATAGGTTCTATGGGATTATGATGCAGGAGCCTATCTTTAGAGGGTTTTTTAAAAAGAAGTTTTAAAGTAATTTTTTTATTACTTAAAATGGAATTATTTGATGCAAAATATAATTTTCCGAAAATGGTAATTACTAAAAAAGACAATTTTTTATGAAAAAATAATTTGCCGAAAATAGTAATTACTTAAAAAGGCATTTTTTGGTGGAAAAATCAATTTGCCAAAAATAGTAATTTTTTTATTTTTAGGTTTTAAGCTTTAGGGTTTTCTTTTAGGGTTTCTTTTAGGGCTTCAAGTTTTAGGGTTTTATTTTAGGGTTTCTTTGGGGATATATATTCCCTTGGTATTGCATTGTAAAAGGGGAAGTGAATCCAGGAATGAGAAAATAAAATATTTATTGGTTTATTTCCATGTATTATAGTTTTTATGTGAATGGAGGGTTTTACTGATTATTTTCATTTATTGTAGTTTTTATGTAAATGGAGGGTTTTACATATTATTTTCATTTACCATAGTTTTTATGTAATGGGAGGTATTTTGTTTTGACCTCTTGCAGCTGGATTCACATCATTTGGTATCAGAGCAAGTTGGATCTTGTTGGGAGGAGAAAAGAGAAGAGAAGAAAAGAGAAAAGGAGAGGAGAGCAAAGAGGCTCAAAAAAAAAAAAAATTGGCACTCTGTGCAGTGCTTGCAGAAGGTTTGTAAAACCTTGGAGACATAAATTGGCACTCTATGTAAGTGCTTGCAGGAGGTTTTTTTATTTAAAAGCCTCAGAGAAAGAGATTGCCACTTTGTGTAGTGCTTGCAAAAGGTTTGTAAAACCTTGGAGAAAGAAATTGGCACTCTATGTAAGTGCTTGCAGGAGGTTTTTTTATATAAAACCTCAGAAGGAGGAATTGACACTTTGTGTAGTGCTTGCATAAGGTTTGTAAAACCTTAAAGAAATAAATTGGCACTCTATGTAGTGCTTGCAGGAGGTTTTTTTTCATTAAAAACCTCAGAGGGAAGAATTGGCACTTTGTGTAGTGCTTGCAAGAGGTTTGCTATTTTAAAACCTTGAAAGAATAAATTGGCACTATGTGTAGTGCTTGCAGGAGGTTTGAGATATAAAACCTTAGAAGGAGATTGGTACTTTGAGGAGTACTTGTAGATGTGTGGCACTCTATGGAGAGCGATTATGAGTTTGATCGGAGGAACTCGCAGGAGCAGAGTTCTTTTCAACCAAAGGAGAATGATGCAGGAGCCTATCTTTAGAGGGTTTTTTAAAAGAAGTTTTAAAGTAATTTTTTATTACTAAAAATGGAATTATTTGACGCAAAATATAATTTGTCGAAAATGATAATTACTAAAAAAGGCAAATTTTTATGAAAAAATAATTTTCCGAAAATAGTAATTACTTAAAAAGGCATTTTTTGGTGGAAAAATCAATTTGCCAAAAATAGTAATTTTTTTATTTTTAGGGTTTTAAGCTTTAGGGTTTTCTTTTAGGGTTTCTTTTAGGGCTTCAAGTTTTAGGGTTTTCTTTTAGGGTTTCTTTGGGGATATATATTCCCTTGGTATTGCATTGTAAAAGGGGAAGTGAATCCAGGAATGAGAAAATAAAATATTTATTGGTTTATTTCCATGTATTATAGTTTTATGTGAATGGAGGGTTTTACTGATTATTTTCATTTATTGTAGTTTTTATGTAAATGGAGGGTTTTACATATTATTTTTATTTATCACAGTTTTTATGTAATGGGAGGTATTTTGTTTTGACCTCTTGCAATTGGATTCACATCATTTGGTATCATAGCAAGTTGGATCTTGTTGGGAGGAGAAAAGAGAAGAGAAGAAAAGAGAAAAGGAGAGGAGAGCAAAGAGGCTAAAAAAAAAAATTTGGCACTCTGTGCAGTGCTTGCAGAAGGTTTGTAAAACCTTGGAGACAAAAATTGGCACTTTGTGTAAGTGCTTGCAAGAGGTTTTTTATGTAAAAGCCTCAGAGAAAGAGATTGGCACTTTGTGTAGTGCTTGTTGAAGGTTTGTAAAACCTTGGAGAAAGAAATTTCCACTCTATGTAAGTGCTTATAGGAGGTTTTTTTATATAAAACCTCAGAAGGAGGAATTGGCACTTTGTGTAGTGCTTGTAAAAGGTTTGTAAAACCTTAAAGAAATAAATTGACACTCTATGTAGTGCTTGTAGGATGTTTTTTTATTAAAAACCTCAGAGGGAAGAATTGGCACTTTGTGTAGTGCTTGTAGGAGGTTTGCTATTTTAAAACCTTGAAGGAATAAATTGGCACTATGTGTAGTGCTTATAGGAGGTTTGAGATATAAAACCTCAGAAGAATATTGGTACTTTAAGGAGTACTTGTAGATGTGTGGCACTCTATGGAGAGCGATTATGAGTTTGATCGGAGAAACTCGTAGGAGCAGAGTTCTTTTCAACCAAAGGAGAATGATGTAGGAGCCTATATTTAGAGGGTTTTTTTAAAAGAAGTTTTAAAGTAAATTTTTTTATTACTTAAAATAGAATTATTTGACGTAAAATATAATTTGCTGAAAATGATAATTACTAAAAAAGGTAAATTTTTATGAAAAATAATTTGCGAAAAATAGTTATTACTTAAAAAGGCATTTTTTGGTGGAAAAATTAATTTGCCAAAAATGGTAATTTTTTTATTTTTAGGGTTTTAAGTTTTAGGGTTTTCTTTTAAGGTTTATTTTAGGGCTTCAAGTTTTAGGGTTTTCTTTGGGGATATATATTCCCTTGGTATTGCATTATAAAAGGGGAAGTGAATCCAGGAATGAGAAAATAAAATTTTTATTGGTTTATTTCTATGTACTATAGTTTTTATGTGAATGGAGGGTTTTACTAATTATTTCCATTTATTGCAGTTTTTATGTAAATGGAGGGTTTTACATATTATTTTTATTTACCGTAGTTTTTATGTAATGGGAGGTATTTTGTTTTGACCTCTTGCAGCTCGATTTACATCAGATTAAAGATCATAAGGAGGCCATTGTGTCCACAAAACGGTTAGATGAACGAGGGAGTTCCTCAATATCATACCATTCAAAATTTTCTAAAATTTTATCCACTAGGGCTTTATAGGCTTGCAATATTGGGAACCTACACCAGAATATTCCTCTAACCTAATTCACTATGAGCAAGGAATCACCAAAAATTTTAAGTTTTGTGGTTTTCATGGCGATTGTCATTTTAAGGCCTATGATGATGGATTCATACTTTGTATTGTTATTGGTGTATGGTAAATTGAGTTTAAATGAAATAGATATTTTAGCCCCTTACAATTTGAAAAACATGATTCCCACACGACCCCCTTGCTCGCACTTAAAACCATAAAAAAATAGAGTTATATCAGCCTGTGACTCAGGCTCTTCATGATCAATTGATTCTAGAATATGAAAACCTCCATCATCAAGAAGCTCTATAGTGAGAGGCTAGTCATCCTAGAGATGAGCCTCTGCTAGTTTATCAGCTATAACCCATCCTTTGATTAATTTTTATCCAATGAACTCTAGGTCAAATTCTATCAACAACATAATCCATTTTGTTATGCGACTATTTTGATATGTTTGACTTATCATGTATTGCAATGGATTTTATTTATATAATACATACGTGGTATGGTTGAGCATGTAATGGTGTAGCTTTTTAGTGACAAAAACCACTACTAAGCATAGCTTCTCAACGTATGCATATTTTATTTCATAGCAAACTAGTGTGCGACTAATATAATATGAAGTCTATTCGTTATGAAATTCATTTTTTTGGGTCAACATGGTACCCAATGCCAGCTTAGTAGCTAATATATAAAGATAGAATGACACTCCTGGTCATGGAGGATCTAATACTAGTAGTGAAGGTAGTTATTATTTGATGTTGTAATGCAAATGATGTGAAGTGCAATGAAGCAATATTTTTGTGTTTTAAAGATTTTAATGACATTTTTATATTTTTGATATATATGTATATATAGTTTGACCAATGGGCTTGGTGGATGTCATTAGGGAATTTTAGGTGACCAAAGGGTTTATAGACACCTTTAGGGCTTTATAGGGTGACCAAAGGACTTATAGATTCCTTTGGGGATTTTTAGGGTGCCCTAGATGGTCGTAGATTGCCTATGAACATTTTAGGTTGACCTAGATGGTTGTTGACTACCTAACGATGTTTTAGACTGATCTAGATGATTATAGACCATCTAGGTGCATTTTAGGTTGACCTAGATGGTCATAGACCACCTAGGGGTATTTTAAGGTGACGTAGATGGTCATAGACCACCTAAGGGGTTTTAGGTTGACCTAAATGATCATAGACTACAAAGTAGCTTTTTAGGTTGACCTAGATGGTTGTACACCACCTAGGAGCATTTTAGGGTGACCTAGAACCTAGATGGTCATAGACCACCTAGGGGTATTTCAAGGTGATCTAGATGGTCATAGATCACCTAGGGGTATATTAGGTTGATATAAATTGTCATAGACCACTTGGGGGTATTTTAGGTTGACCTAGATGGTCGTAGATTGCCTAGGAGTATTTTAGGGTCACTTAGATGGTCATAGAACACCTAGCAATATTTTAGGTTCACCTAAATAGTCGTAGAGTACATAGAGGTATTTTAGGATGACCTAGACTATCATAGATTGCATAGGGGTGTTTCAGGTTGACCTAGATGGTCATAAACGATCTAGGATCTTTTAGGTTGACCTAGATAGTCGTAGAGTACCTAGGGGCTTTTAGGTTGACCAAGATGGTCTTAGACCACCTAGAGGAATTTTAGGGTGATCTAGATGGTCATAGACCACCTAGGGATATTATAGATTTACCTAGATGATCATACACCACATACATGATTATAGACCACCTAGAAGCATTTTAGGATGATCTAGATGATCGTAGACCACCAATGAGCATTTTAGGATGACCTAGATGGTCATAGTCTAGGGGTGTTTTAGATTGACTTAGATAGTTGTAGACCCCCTAGAGGTATTTTAGGGTAACCTAGATGGTCATAGACTACTTAGGGGTCTTTTAGGTTGACTTATATAGTCATAGACTGCATAGGGCCATTTTTAGGTTGACCTAGATGGTCGTAGACCACCTAGGGGTATTTTAGGGTGACCTACATAGTCATAGACTACATATGATCATTTTAGGTTGACCTAGATGGTCGTAGACCATCTAGGAGCATTTTAGGGTGAACTAGACAATCATAGACCACCTAAGAGTATTTTAGGGTGACTTAGATGGTCATAGACCACCTAGGAGTGTTTTAGGGTGGGCATGGTTATCTAAGCATGAAAATGCCACAAGTGACTGATATTCAATGGTTCAAGATCTTCACTTCCTTTGATGAACACTAAGTAATAAGTTCCAGGTCCAATATAACTAGTAATGATGTATGGACCTAGCCAATTTACTACAAATTTATCCCACAAATTGAGTGGCAAATTTGAATTTTGTTGGTTATCTTTTAGAACTAAATCACCAACCTGAAATTTTGTAGGGTGGACTTTCATGTTGTAATATCTCTTAAGGCACTCTTAATAAACACATAGATGCTCAAGAGAATTAATGCATTAGTCATCAAGCAAGGTTATTTGATCTAGATGAGATTTTCATGTGGTATCATCATCAATGAATTCTTGCATGGAAATGCGCAATGACATGATTTCTAACTCTAAAGGTATGATGGCCTCAACACCATACACTAGTAAAAATATATTTTTCCCAGTTAGAGCTTAAATACTAGTGCGATAGGCCCAAAGAGCAAGAGGTAATTGATTATGCCAATCTTTATGATTTTCCTTAACGATTTTATTTAAGATTACAACTATTTTTTTATTAGATGCCTTTGATTACCCATTATCTTCTGGAATATAGGGCGTAGAAAAGTTGTGCTTTATGTTATATTTTTTTGTTAAAGCATGCACATCCTTATTCGTAAAGGGTGTCCAATTATCTAAAATTATCTTGGATGGAATACCAAAATGGCATGTGATATTATGCAACATAAACTCCATGATATGAGGTCTAGTCATCATTGTAAGGGGAATTGCTTCCACCAATTTTGTAAAGTACCCAGGAGCTATTATGAAAAATGTGTGATGGATTGAGGAGGCAAGTGAGATTTTCTCAATTAAATCAAACTCCCATTGTGCAAATGGCCAAACCGATTGAATCAATTGTAAGGCCTATCAAGGTATGTGTGTCAAATTTGCTTGATGTTGACACTTTATGCACTTATTTACATAAGCATATAAATATTACTCTAGAGTTGGCCAATAATAGTCCATTCAAAGAATGTGCTTTGTGATGGCCATGCCACTGAAATGGCCACTGTATGTACTACCGTGTGCTTGGATAATGGCCCAAGTTGACTCTTCAGAGTCTAAAAAATGAAGGAGGATACCCTCATAGCTTTGATGATACATTATGTATCCTATTAAGACATACTTTACCACTTTTTTTTAAATGCTCATTTTTTGGCATGCTATAATCTAGAAGGAATACTTCCCAATTTTAAATAATATTTGATTTGTATGGACCAATATTATTTTATTGTATGAACTATGCAATCCTTTTGACGTTCCTATCTTGTAAATGTTGATTGAGACTAAACTTGTAGATATAGCGTTGTGCTAGAATCAAAAAAAAAATTAAGGGAAAAGAGTCCCCCAAGTGGCATTATTCAAATAATTATGTATGTGAGAGAATTCTTCATGTGAAGGTTCTATCTGAATCATGTGGACTTTTGGCATAGAGTTAAGCTCATCATGCTTAGTCATAGATTGCGATAGCATTTTCACTTGAATATTCATGATATCATTGGATAGGTTCTATGGGATTAAAGACCCTAAGGAGGCCATTGTGTCCACAAAACTGTTATATGAATGATGGAGTGCCTCAATATCATACCATTCAAATTTTTCTAGAATTTTATCCATTAGGGCTTTATAGGCTTGCAAGATTGGGCACCTACACTAGAATATTCCTCTAACCTGATTCATTATGAGCAAGGAATCACCAAAAATGTTAAGCTTTGTGATTTTCATGGTGATTGTCATTTGAAGGCCTATGATGAGGGATTCATACTCAGCATTGTTAGTGCAATATGGAATATTGAGTTTAAATAAAAGAGGTATTGGAGCCCCTTATAGTGTGAAAAACATTGTTCCCACACTACCCCATTGCTTGCACTTAGAACCATTAAAATATAGAGTTATATCAGCCTACGACTCAAGCTCTTTAGGATTAGTTGATTCTAAAATATGAAAAACTCCATTATCGAGAAGCTCTATAGTGAGAGGCTGGTCATCTTGGAGAGGAGCCTCTGCTGGTTGATCAATTATGACCTATGCTTTGATTAATTTTTATCCAAAAAAATCTAGGTTAAATTTTGTCAATAACATAATCCATTTTTCCATGTGACTATTGTGATATGTTCAATTTATCATGTATCACTATGGATTTTATTTAGATACTACATACGTGGTATGGTTAGGCATGTAATGGCATAACTTTTTAGTGTTAAAGACAACTGCTAAGCATAGCTTCTCAACGTATGTGTATTTTATTTCATAGCTAACCAGTGTGTGACTAATATAATATGTAGCATGTTCATTATGAAATTCATTCTTTTGGGTCAACATGGTACCCAATTCCAGCTTAGTAGCTGAGATGTAAATATAGAAAGATATTTCTGGTCATGGAGGATCTAATACTGGTGGTGAAGCTCGGTATTATTTGATCTCATTAAAGGAATCTTGACATTTTTTGTCCCAAATGAAATGAGACCCCCTTGTGTAACAACTTGTTCATGGGTTGACACTTATCTGATAATTGTGCTATAAATCGCTTTATGTATGTGACCTTTCCTTGCAAGCTACGTAGCTACTTGATAGATATGGGGGGAGGCATTTCTAGGATTTCCTTAACATTATTTGTGTCTACTTATATGCCTCGCTTAGAGACTAGGAATCTAAAGAGTTTACTAGATGTGACACCAAATACATACTTCTTGGGATTTAACCTAGCCTTATGCTCAATGAGGTGATCTAAAATCTTGCACAATACATTGATATGCTCATGGCATAATAGAGATTTTACCAATAAGTTATTTATGTAATCTTCTAGAATTTTATGCATGTAGTCATGGAAGATATATGTCATAGTTGATTGGTAGGTGGCACTAGCATTTTTAAGGTCAAAAGGCATGAATTTGTAATAGAATGTCCACCAAGACATTGTGAATGTCCTTTTGAGCTGGTCTTCTAGATTAATACTAATTTGATTGTATTCAGAGAAACCATCCATAAGGGATAATATTTCATGTCCTTTTGTGGCATCTACCAACACATAAATGTTTGGTAAGGGAAACTCATACTTAGGACTCACTTTGTTGATATATTGAAAATCAATGCAAATGTGAATTTGGCCATCAGATTTCTTAATAAGTACCATGTTGAAAACTCAGGATGGATAATCTACTAATATAATAAATTCGATGTCCAACAGTTTTTGCAATTCATATTTTAACATTAAGGTGACTATTGGATGCATCCTACGTAGCTTTTTCTTAACTGCTTTGACATTTGGGTCCAATGTAAGATTACGCGTGACAAAATTAGGATCTAGTCCTGTTGTGGCTGCTCCACAACTAGCCTTAAAATTGGGGACCCACCTTTTTATTTTGGTATTTGGGTGTTTGCATTTTGTTGTAGGTTTCTAATGCTTTGCTTGGTTTTGGGTTTGCAGTTTTCATCTATTTCTTGTCGATGACTTTTTTATCATCAATTTATTGTTGATGACTTTTTTTCATCAATTTGTTGTTGATGACTTTTTGTCGTCAAATTGTTGTCGATGACTCTTTTTCGTCAATTTGTTGTCGATGACTTTTTGTCATCAATTTCTTGTTGATGATTTTTTTGTCATCAATTTGTTGTCGACGATTTTTTTTATTGTCAATTTGTTGTCGATGAATTTTTATCATCAATTTGTTGTCGACTTGTTGTCGTCAATTTCTTGTCGACGACTTTTGTCATCAATTTATTGGTGATGACTTTTATCAATTTCTTGTCAACAACTTTTGTTGTCATTTTGTGGTTGATGATTTTTACTATCATTGTTGTATCAACAAGTTTTTTGTCGATTTTATTGTTAGTGTTTTATGTGGTTACCTTTTGGGTTTTCTTTCATTTGTGTATACCAAAAAACAAGAAAATTCGTGTGTGGTGGTTTTGTGTGAAATTCCCTATTGATAAGTATAACTCTAAACTCTAAGAGTGGTCATGAGTGCGAAGAGACTCCTCAACCCTATATATCGGCCATAGGGTTTTTTCACAATAACCAAATCTAAAAAGCAATATATATATATAATAATAATAAAAATAAAAAGTATTTACATATATAATATGTATATGTAAATAAAACTAAAAATATAATAAAAGCAAAAGGTTTTTAGGCTTTATTGAATATGTCTTATATATATACATATATAAAAATAATATTTGAAAAATAAATAAAATAAAATAAAAAGTTGTTCCTAATTTAATCATCTTGATGTGATCTTAATATATAATATTAATGAAAATAAAAAATAAAAAAAATATAAGTAAATAAATAAAATAATAATAAAGATAAATGAAGCCCTCGGGTTTTTTATTTACTTATTTTTGGTTTCTTTAATTTAATAAAGAATTTGTATATATGTGTTTTGGATTTAGGGTTAATGTTATTATAAAACCATTGTTTATGTCGTTTGTTTTCTTGGCATTACTTGTGATTCTCATAAGCGTTGTTAATGCAGGTTTTCGCCCCAACTCGAACTTGGCAATCGGACGAGATGACTCGGCATGGGACGAACAGATCCGGGCAACTCCTGGATGGGTAGAATGCATCCACGTTGGTAGCAGAGATTGTTGTACTTCTTTCAAAGATTGGCTGTAGCGTGGATCCACACGTCAGATTGCTGTTCCATTGGCTTGTAGTGGATTTATGGTGAACAACAAATATCGAGCAATCGAACGTTGCATGAGTATTTCGAAACCCTACAGACGTGGATCATCGGATGTGGAGCCCTAGCATTTCGATGCCTATGGTGTGGGATTCATGGTGAGTTGTAAACCAGATTGTGCGCGGCAAAACCGTATGATGCGAAAGGCACCATGGACGAAAACAGGCAGTTTAAAAGGTCCGAAACGGACACATATCCACTTGGAGGATATCGTATATGCAGAAATGGTAGAAAATAGGGTTGTTCACCATGAATTGTCTTCAACACGAGGAACATCGATGGATGTACAGAATTCTCAGGATGAATGACGGAGGTAGATGGGGTTTTTAACAGGCGGGCATGATGGCCATAGAAAGGACGCAGAATGTATATAAGTTATAACTACAAGTGTGTTTCATAGAAGGTGGAAGGAATCTTATACGATTAATAAGGGCACCTTTCCCATGACGTGAAATGGAAATTCGATTTCCAAGAATGGTGGTAAAGTAGGATGTTTTAAATTAAGGGAAATGTAACTAATGGTAGTTACAATGAGAATAAAGACAAAGGGGCATCCATTCAGAAAAGTGAAAATCAAACACATTGGAAACGTTTCAGAAGGGCAAGCCTGCATTTTGGGAAATAAGACGAAATAATATAATGGAAATATGAAGAGAAAATAAGAATCGAAACAGGTGAAAAAAAAGAAACGTTTCAGGTTGGGAGGGAGGAAAAGAAGGGCCAAGGGCCATGGTGAGGTTTTCAAACATGCCATCGAAAAACTAAAAAGGGGTTGGACGTTTTGGAAGGCATATGCTGCCGGATTTGACATAAAAACTGGAAACACTTTTTAATGCAAGAAGTTTCTTTTAAGAAATTTAGATTTCGTTTGTCAAGATAAGATAAGTGGAGAAATTTTCGGGATGCTATATTTTCATGTCTTATTTTACTGTTTTTAGATTTTGAATTTATAGATAATGTTAATGCTATTGTTTTGCAGGACGGGATGCCATCAAACTAATAATGTTTTGTAAGTTTTTATTTTTATTTTCAGCATTCAATTTGATTTCAAATTTTATTTTTCTGTTTTCTAACCTAGTATTTTATATTTTTTTAAAACTTCACGCATTAAAATAAACATTAAAGAAATTCAAAATTTAAAAATAATTGCATGGCTGCCTAGAATTATCATCAATATTAAATACACAACAAATTAAGACTCATTCCAATGTAATTTCGATTTTATATTAAATTTTGAAAACTGTTGTTTTTTAAGGGTTTAAAAAATTCGGAAATTCTTTTTTTTCATTTTTGGAGGTAAATCAGATTTTTAAATTTTGCATGTTCATGCATAAGCCTATGATGACATTGCCTTCATGAAAATTTCAATTTCATCGAAGGAGTTCTTTTTATGGCATTTCATAAATTACCAATTTTTGAGCATAAATGTGCCTCTTCTTCATTAAAATTATGATTTCATTGAAGGGGGTAATTTTACATGTTATATTAAAAGGTTGTTATTCCAAAGCATTAAATTACCTTTCTTTATGAAAAATCATTTCATAAAAGAGGGATAATTAAATGATATTTTAAAGCCTTTATTTTAAGGTCATAGATTATTGTCTCTTTGTGAAAATTTCAATTTCACCAAAGAGGGATAATTTATTATTCACATCAAAAGCTATCTTTATCTTCATGATAAGAAGTTATATTCAAGGAGCCTATTCATCATTTCGGATTTATATTCATAGATAGATTTGATCTTTACTTTCACATTTAAAGTATGATTTAATGCAAGATAAAACTTGATTAAAATCCACTTAATAAGAAAGATAAAATCTATCTTAAAATCCTCAAGATAAAAGGAATTAAGGTACTACATCGTGGTCATATGAGAGTCAATTCACATTTAATTTTATTTTAGTTTCATTAACAATCATTAAAGTAGCATGGTAAAATAAACCAACACATGCCCTTTGTTTACAGTTACTTGCAATCACTAAGGTGTTCCTAGGATTGAATTGATATATTTTTATTGAGATTACTAATACACATGCAAATGCTTGTTGGGACTGATATTGATGGGATAAATATGAGATGCATTTTATTGATACAAATAGTTAGAATATATAGGCATAAGCCTATATTCAACACATGACACTTGTCAAGAGAAACTGACAAGTGTCAAGGTGAAGGCATAGTGCACTTTAACTCTAACATTCCCCCTTAAAGTGCACTATCCTAACTAAAGAAGAAACAAAAAAATTCAACATTAGGTAACATTCCCCCTTAATGTTGACTTCTTGAAACCTATCATCCTCTCTTATTGCTGATTTGGTCTAGGCTCGTGCTCTTTGCGCTTGGCTCTCCAACTATGAATAATGCTAGATTTACTATGTATACATATTGGTATGTTGCCTCAGGGTTAGCCACTTCCATGGGTCTATTGCCACTGGGTCAGTCGTCTATGTACCTCAGGGTCATCATGGGTGCCTCAGGGTCAGCCACTTCTAGGCTATTGCCTCTGTAGCTCATCCTTAGAGGATGTTGCCTCTCGTAGGTCACTGACTAGATTTACCATAAATATCAAATCTCTCTTTATGGTGAACTCAATATAGAAGGTGTCGGTCTCTGTCAAAAATGCATCTTAATATAAAAGAAAAATGAGTCATATAAGAGTGTCAGTATCTACCGAAAATGCACTCAATACAATAAAAGGAGCCATAGATGCCAAATATGGAGGAGAAGAAGAGAAGAAGAGAATATTCTGAAGTGTCTTCGTTTGTAGTCTTCAAAAGTAGATCCAAAAAAACCCTTGGATAGAGTCTAGGGTGTCTATGTCTGTAGTCCCTAGATTAAGTGTCCTTATGGTAGTTACCTCATCTTATCGGAATGCATGGGTAACCAATCGCTGCATCCGCCAAGTTGATAGAGGGTACTACTAGATACCAGGTTCACTTACAAGTACCTTGGGAGTGTCGGGTTCAACCGAGAGTGCACTCCAAAAAATGAGACAATATCAATGCCTCCTTTTACAAGATTGCCCCCAAATTCAATATATGACTTGGCATAATGTCCTCCCTAAAGACTTAGAATTGTGCCTCTTACAAGCTTGTCAAACTTATCAACCAAGAGTGTCGGATGCAACCGAAAATGCACCCCCTTTTTTTTTAACAATCTCAACTTCAAGTCAAAAATCAACTGAGGAAATGATCTCAAAACTAAAAACTAATTTGACCAATGGATCCCCCTAAAAATTCTCTTTCCAACGACTATATATAAGCCTATAGTCGAATACAAATTGATGCTTAACAAAGCAAAAATATAATGACACTCCAAATGGATACAGCTCCAGGACTTATGCGGTGTCGGCACCTCTTTTGCAAGACTGATGCGTCAAGCTTGTTGTCGTGCCAGTGAGCACCAACACCTTCAAGGTAGATATCCAAGCTAGCATTGCTCATAATTTTTGGCGGTAGTCAGAAGCTCTTACACGAAGATGCAAGAAGCTAATGCTACAACAACAACATTTGTTAGAAAGGCTCATAAGAAATCGAGCAGCAATAGCATAAATTTTTTTGTGAGACAAAAAATTAGCTTGGAAAAATTCTGGCCATCATTCATTTTATGTCGCCTCTCACGATGATTTCAGCAAGTGCGAGGGCCACCTACAGATCATTAAATAGGGACCAGGCCACTTCATATATTTGGAAAACAATGACTGATGACTATGACAGACGTGTTGTTTGGGATCGACAACATGGGGCTGATGAATGCTCGAAGATCCATAATCATGTCTTGCTTTAGGAACATGCACAAAATCACATCAGCAAATTGTGCCAAACAACAAGAGAGTGTAGCCTGCAATTTTTGAACCAGTTTTACTAAACTCCATGATCTCTTAAGCGACAGGCCTCGCAACTGAATCATAAGGAGCAAAAGAATGGAAATACATGGCGAATTGAGTAAAAGAGGAATCCACGATTTCACACGGTGGAATGTGAAGGAAATGCACCATCGCCATAAAAATAGAACACCGTTCCACCGTCAAGTTTCTTGAAACTCTCTACAAACTTTTGCTCGGGCTCTAATCTCTAGCTATGGTGCAGTGTATTCCCATAAGTGAAATGGGACTTATTTTTAGCTGCCCCCATGCCAGATCCATACAACAATAATGTCAGAATAACATGAAGATTCCCTCTCATAACTTTAGATTATCCATAACCTTCTTCTTTCATCCACGAGTCTAAGCTGCTCCGATGTAATAAATACCGATGCCTAGAACCCAGCTCAAAAAAAAAAATTCTGAACTGCCTTAGAAAATATAATATTCAATGCAATGGCAATAGGTGAATATATACTTAGGGCCAAAATTTAAACTAATTTGAAGTGGATGTCGATGCCGATCCACCAATATTAGAGCCAAAAATATCTTTTGATGCCCTCTTGCATCGACTTCGAACATTCGACCTACAAAAAAACTGACTTTGTCACCTGTCGAAACCCGTAGGAACTTTTTGTCAAGTGCTGTTTCAAGACGCCGCTGGGGAAGGGGAAGGGCTCGGGCGTGGTTTTGACCTCGGGGAATAGCTATGCCAATGGTTATATGGTGCCAGAATATTTGGCTCACGGGCTTGTCAAACCCAAGCTAGACGTCTAGCGAAGGCAGAGAACGGGGTGCAGGCTACGATGCTGTGGAGCAAGATCGGGCCAAAAAACTCACCATCCTTGCATCCTTGCAGATGGAATTTTCTTATGCGTTGGTAGCCTAAAAGGCTTGATCTGGCCATGGCCACCATCACTTCACAACCTTGGAAATGGCATCACTTCATAGCCTAATGATTCACTTTCATCCACATCTGGTAAAGAGAACCTGTGCACCAGCACAGATATACCCTCAAAGCTCCAAGGACAAATCGTGCTACCCGAAATAAGGTTACCTCCAAATGAAAAAAATAAAATGACCTCCCAATTTTTAATATTTTTACCATCTAGTTTCTGATCCATCAAATGATGGAGAGCATACTCCCTTGGTAAAAAAACTAGGAAAAATGGAGAAGAAAAAAATTCATGGGGGAGGGAGGATTTCCATGAGGGAAATCCCCCCTCAAGCTCACAAGGCCAGAGAAATCCTGGAGCTCTGATACCAAATGTTAGGACTTATATTAAAAGAACACAATGAGATATGTTATTGATACAAATGGTTACAATATATAGTCATAAGCCTATATTCAACACATGAAACTTGTCAAGAGAAACTGATAAGTGTCAAGGTGAAGGCATAGTGCACTTTAACTATAACAATGCTAATATAGCGGAGACCTTGAAGAAGTTGTTTGTTTAACATATTTGCAAGAGAGGATTTTGAGATCCAAACCCTAAGGGAAAGTGCAATTTCACAATTGAGTGAAATTAACACTCAACATCTTTGAGCTAGAAGGAGGGTCTGAATTGGTTTACTTTATTTTATTTATGCTAAGTAATCAATACATTGGTTTTCATTGATCTAACACTTTTGGGATTGTTCATACATGAATAATGTGATTTGGTGTAACTTTGAGAATTTTAATTGCTAAATATTTCAAGTTCATTTCATTAGCATCTGTGGTAATCTTTTAGCACTCAACACTTTGGCAGTTAAGAGGATTTGAATTGATTTATTTTATTACTATTTAGATGCTAAATTGTTCATGTTACTTGAAAGATTTATCTAAATACATTGGTCTTGACTAACGGATTTTGTGATTACTTTCATTGATTCTAGCATTCTCTATTTGATGATTTTTAATACTAACCTTTTGGAAAATTTGAGAATGTTCTTTCATGTCATGTATTAATTGATGTATATCTTTTGGATGATTCTAATATGATGATATTTGTGTTTTATTCATTTAAAAATTGTTAGTCATTTTATGCTTCATTGCAAGATATTTTGTATTTGACTAACAAATTTGGTTCTAAAGTTATTCTTTGAGTTTCACTAATGGCAACATTAGAGGAGCAAATCATGTATTTAAGAGAAGAAATGGTATCTATGTTAGGAAGGTATTATGAGTTTTCACCCATGTTTGGAACACCCTATCATATTCCTAAGTTGTTATTGGAGTTTCTACGACTCTTTAATCAAGAGGTGGCATCAGGATACCTATAGAATTTGCATATCTACAAGAGCACATTATGTCAATGCCAAGTATTTTATAAGGCTATTGCTTGTAGGTTCTTCTCATACATTTTGGATGATAGATCATTCTTATGGTATGGTAAGTTACCTATGGAGGTTAGGACTTCTTGGATCCAACTAGAAGCAGCTTATATTTATCATTTTGGTAATAAAGTTGATTTAGATATGTTGCAAAATCAATTTACCTCCATTCGTAATGAGCCTAATGAATCCCTAATTCAATTTAGTGGGAGATTTCATGAGTTGTATTCTCAAATATGGGAAAATTTTAACACTACAAAAGAGGAAGCTATTCAAGTATACATGGGAGACATACACCCCAGACTAAATACATATTTAAGGAGAAACTTGGATGACCCATATTTAGAGACAATTAATGAGATCTTGGAAATGGCAGAAAAACTATGTATTTTGGAAGAGGAAAAAGAGGTACAACATGTTCCCATGAGAGATTGTTCTTTTGGAGATATTAATGCCAACCTACACCAACCATCTAGTATAACACCTGTAGACACCAAAACAACACCAATCCGATTATGTGACAACAAGCGCTGATCGCATTGACACACATAGCCCCTAGGGCAGCCCCCAGAGGTTAAACAGTGGTCCTAACCACTTCCAAAAGTAGTTTTAGAGGTCAGAGGTCAATTTGGCACCTTTTTGGCACCTTGCTCTCTGCTCGTCCCACCCCGGGATGAATACAAACTGGCATTCGTCCCACCCGAGGACGAATAGCAGCATTCGCCCCGAGGGTGAGGCGAATAGCAAGTTTGACTGGAAAAAAGTCAAACCTCGGTAACTTCGCCAGTTAACTGAGGCTTCAGGCCATGCAATTGCGAGGAATAGCTTTTATTCAAGAAGAGAGACTTCAGTGATGAGTGTCTTTATTTTAGAAACCTCATGCAAGAAGATTTTTAATCAGGGAGTTAGCTTTTCTCTGAAAATAGGACAGTTAACTCAAGTGGCGCCCTCGCATGCGCAATTCAAACAAGGAGACCCTAAGGTCTATAAATTGGTGAGTTTTCTCACCCAAAATATATACAGAGAAGGAGCATTTGAGCAATGAAGTGCTGCCAATTTACATACCTACCTGTGATTTGTGCTTTTACATCCTTAATCTCTCATTCGAAAGGGAGGTTATTGGGTGACTATTGGAAGCGCGAATCCGGACCCAAAACCCAATTTTTGGCCACAAATATCCACAAAATTTGTCGAAAACACCCCATAATAAGTTTTGGACCCATCCCAAGTGGATTGGTGCCAAAACAGTGTCCCAAACGGTGGGCGTCCTGCCCCGGCGCTCCCCAAACTGTCACAGTCCTATTCGCCCCACCCCGGGATGATTAGAAATATGTGATATATTTCTCTAGTTTTTATTTTGCATTTGATTCTAGATAGGTTAAATAGGTTACAGTTCAAATTTCATTTCATTCTGAGCAATTTTGACCAGGTTTTTGTTATTTCCCGCCTTCACTAACTTGCAGATGGCACCAGAAAAATATGGATCCTAGAGGAAAAATTGGAGAAATATGACCATCTGGGTCTTCCCAAAACACCCCCAATTAGCTAACCCCAACTTTTCAGGTCTTTTGGAGCTTCCTAAGTAGGACATTGAACAGGGTGCTTTCTGACAAATTCTCACAGTCCTATTCGTCCCACCCTGGAGCGAATACAAATATGTGAGGAATTTCTAGACTGTTCTTTTTGCAGTGGTCTTCTGATAATATTTTTATGCTTCTATCAAAATTTCAGGTCAATCAGAGGTCATTTGATAGTCGTTTTATTATTTTCATGCATACACTGACAGTAGGCCTTGGGAAATACATGTTTCATTCTGTCTGCAGGTGCTACTAATATTTTCTGTTTCTTTGAACGCAGGTTTCTGATAGAAGAGGAGTAGGAAAGAGCAAATAATCACATACACAAGTGGTGGTGACGTTTTGGTCCGCCCATCTTACATGTGGGCACGCGGAAGAAGGATTGTTATCCATGGATGTTGTGACGAGAAACATATTTGACGCTCCTATCCCCTAAAAAGGAAGGAGACGTATTGTAACACAATTTACAAAGTGTATCAATAAAGATATTACCATATTTCATATTGCTTTTATCTTGTGTCAATTTGTATATGTTCTTTCTTGTTCTCTTCTTGTGGCATATTCCTTTTTGTTTTCGTATCCTCGTGCTTTCAGTGGCGATCACGGTGGGACCTCTGTCCCTTGATTTTTAAGATTAAATTTCTGATTAAAGTTGCTTGTTCTTTTGATTATAGGTACCAAGTTTTCCAACACTGGACTATTTCAGAGCAGAAATTCAGAGACATCCGACTTGGGCAGAGAAGAGGTAGAGGTCTTAAACACCTTTTGTCAATTCTTTGCTTTATGTTCTCTGGTTATTTGCTTGCATAGGAGAGTTTGAATGCTTGCGTGCTTCATTTATGCAACTTAAAAGGAACCCCACACACCACGTGGTAACTGAAACAACAAGGAGTTGGTCATAAAACCCCAACCCTTGAGCAAGACCAAAGGTGGATTCCATCATCACTTTGGCTTGAGATATTGCATACATTACCCCGATCGCGACTGTTGCTAGACGTAAATCCTGACGAAAGCTGACCAAGTGTAGCGGGGGTGATTCCCAGTGCATGAGGATAAGTCTTCTATGGTAGGTGTCATAAACAGAGTGATCCCCCTTCAGTACCGCCTATGTTCCACGTACCATCTGCTCTCACGTACCAATAGTTTCCCTCACGTAAGGGCGGGTATATAGAGAGGTTGGTATATCGGTCTGGCAACGGTATATCGAAGGGGCGACCATTTTTTGGGAGTCATAAGAGCCCTCATTTTGCATTTAAACGTTCTTTCAAAAAGCTTTCAAAACAACATCAAAACACACTAAAACCAGATTTTAGGGCACACTTTTAAATCTTTAAACGAGATAACCACTGCATTGATTGTGTGTTTCCTTTCTGTTTAAGTGTAGCGTAAAAAAATCCTAAAAGAGATAAAAATCTACTCATCTTTAGGAGCACATCACCATGGTGTTCACTCGTAGCCGAGCCCAATCACGGGCAAGCGCTGTAGAAAGTGCACCAAGGGGGACAAGTCACCTCCGATATAGTCTTGAGGACCTGGTCATCCCGCCTTGGTGGCCTGACACACAAGAGAGTCCACATCATGCCATAACAGAACAAGACTATAGAGGCACCTCTTTGAGGGGCACCCCTACTCAGCATAGGTCCTTCCAAGAAGAGAACCTACACGTAGCACTTAATGTAGATAGGAGACCTCCCTTAGAAGCCCGTTATGGGTGGCCTAGTGATGAAGTGCTAGAGCAACAGAGGGTCCAAATGGAGGGGCCACAGGATTTTGTCATCCCTCCTCTACCTCGCATTACTGTTAGAAACACTAGACAGTGTCCAGAGTATCAAGCTTTCCAGGCAGGGCAAGACAATTTCGCCCGCACCTTTTATGCATATGAAAGAGAGGACGAGGAAGATTACCACGTTCCTCAAGAGTAGTACACAGTGCGGGAGCGATGTACCTCCACGCCTGCCATGTATCAAGATCACCCATCGAGGCTACAGCCTCAAGTTAATGCAGCTAACCTCGACAGAGGAAAGCAGCCCATAGAGGTCTCGGATCACCACGACCGAGGTAGACATATAGGAGAGGCATCTAGGCTTCCTAAACAAGAGACGGTGGAACAAAGTGACTTGGCATTTGCCAAACAGGCCGCCCGCCAAGCGCAAATCATGCAGCTTAGGCAAGATCAAGAATAGTTAGAGCATCTTTGTCGGCTTAACAAAGAGCGCATTCAACGTCAGACAACCGAATTGCTGCATAACAATGTGCCTGCGAAGGTTCCAAACCCTCGCACACACAAAGTAGAAGTGTATGAGAGGCATAACCCTTTGGTACGAGAGAGGTCCATGTGACCTTATCAAGTATTGCCTCCGAGACCTCCTAGACCTGAGCGGGAGGCCACTCCCCAAAACAATGATGGGCACCCTCCACGGGCACCTACCCATGTGAATAGGTCTCGGCCAGCCACTCCTCAAGAAGCTTATGAGGAATATGAACAAGAAGAAGAGAGGGCTGAAATGCTCTATCAAGGCAGAGGGGTGCTACCCAGCTACTTCTCAATAGGCCTCAAGCTCCCCGCAACCCACAATGGGAGCAAACTAAGGAGGAAGAAATTAAATCCTTTGATGCATATAAAGCATTGTTAGAGCGCTTAGAGTCTATGGAGATCAAGACTTATGGGCCCCAAAAGCCCACTTTATGCCAACTCCGTAGTCATCCTGTGCATCCGTCAGTGCCGACACCTCCATACCCGAAACACTTTAAGCTACCCCAGTTGGCACTCTTTAGAGGGGAGGAGGATGCCCAAGAGCATGTGACTAGATTCCTGAGCCAGTGCTTTGGTATTCAGGATAATGATGCTTTGTTGTTAAGAACATTTATAACCACATTCGTAGGCCCTACCTCGGATTGGTTCACCCAATTACCGAAACATAGCATCAGTAACTTGGATCAGCTAGTGGACGCGTTCCTCGAACGCTTCACCTTCAACACTAAGAAAAAGGCATCATTGAGTGACCTAGCTAGCCTCAAGAAGTATGAGGAAGAGACCATGGTGGCATACGGGAACCGATGGAGGACGTTGCTTTCGAAGCTGCCTTACCTCCCTCCCATGTCAGATCTGACCCAAATGTTCTCGAAAAGTTGTTTGAGATCAATCTCCATGCTATTGCAGCTACAACAATATGCCAGTTTAGAGGAAGCTCTGGCGCAAGCCAGAGTCATTGAGGAGATTAAGATACAGGATGGTGAGATTGCCAAACCTAAGAAGAAAGAATGGACAAAGAACACTAAACCAGGGACCACGCAACCAAAACCTGCTACGGTTAATCAGGTTGCCATCAATGTCCCTAAGCCTGCACAAGCAACACAACCTCAAAAGGCTAACTATCAGGCGGTGCCTCCCAACAACTATGAGAGAGAAAACCAAAGGCAGGAGCAAAATCAGTAGCATCACCCTAGGCGACAATTTACTCCTTACACAGAGTCCAGGGACTCTTTGTTTGACCGCTTGTCAGTGGTGAATTTGATCAACCTTCCAGAGATTCAAACTATAGATCCCAATGCACCGAAGCCTAAAGGGTATAGAGAAGACTTGTACTGTAGGTTCCACAGGCGTAAAGGACATGATCTTAATGCATGTTGGAAGTTCAAAGGTTTGGTACAAGATCTCATTGACAACAAGACATTGGCGGTGGACAACCCCGTAGCGCCAAACAACCAACATATGGGAGTATTCAGAGACCCCTTGCCTACCCATGAGGCACCAGCAAAACCCCTTCAAGTCAATGAGGTGCAACAGAATTGCCCTATGCAAGGATATGTGGGGATGATAAGCATAGTGACTAGGAACAAGAAGTACCCAGGAGCTGCTCCCGCGGTAGCCACAAGAGAGGTTCCATCAACGTCACAAGCTCAACAACACCCTACGCAACTTCCCCCGCCTAGACCAGTGGCCATGATTCGAACTAGACTTACCCAAAGTCTAAGGACCACATCGGCTAGGCTCTCCATATACGAGCTAATTCAACAATCGATGCCCCATCGAGAGGCTCTAATGGAGATTTTAAAAGCAATCGAGCTATAGCCCCATGAAGCGAACTCTTTCAACAATTTTGTGGGGCATGTAAAACAATGTATAGAACCAGTCATCACCTTTAGAGAAGATGAATTGAAAATAGTGACTGGTGATGTGGCGGATCCACCCCTGCACGTTATCATGCGGGTCAACGGGATTCCGTATAAGAGAGTGTTGGTGGACACTGGCTCGTCCAGTAATATCATCACTACAGTAGCTCTGAAGCATTTGAAGTTGCCAGCATCTCATATCGTGGCTTCCACTTACACACTGCGAGCATTCAACGATGCAATCTGCTCGACAGTTGGCACAATTGTCCTACCTATCCAAGTGGGACAAAAGACCATTCATACATTGTGCCATATCTTGGAAGGTGAGATGGCTTATAATATCCTGCTAGGCCGGCCTTGGATTAGGGACATGAAGTGTGTCCCTTCAATCGCTCATCAGTGCCTAAAGTATACATTTGAAGGATAGGTGCATGTAGTCCCAGCGGACTTGGAGCCTTTCAAATACTGCAATACAGTGCAATTCATGCCGCAATCGACCCTTCCATCAACACATTTGGATTTTTAGTTGAATCCATCTCAACAGGGTCCGATTCCATAGGCATCTCCAGTGATTAATCCATCAAGTCCTCAGTCGGGTCCATCTTCTTTCGCCAGTCCTTCCACAATGATGCCACCTACGGTGGCCACATCCAAGGACAAGGGAAAGAAACCCTTAGAAGAAGAACCACCTCTAGTCTCAACCATCTCGACAGAAGAGATGCCTAGCAGAATGGAAGTCGAGATGCCTAGTTCACCCCACATGGAGTGGACTCAGGAAGGACTCCCATTCGCTTCCCCTCAACCGCCAACGGTCACCGTTGAAATGGCCAGCACAGGCCTAGGGGAGTATCTAGTGAGGAACATTATAGCAACGCCCACACTCGAGTCCATGCAAGACATGGGGAGGCCTCGACTCCCCATCGGCTCAGTGGTTCCTTTAGGCTACCCACCCAATCAGACAAACTTTGTTTATGGGGGCCTGGATAATGGCGTTGAGATTTGTATGCAAGAAGATGAAGATGAAGAGCCCTTTGTGGAGGATGTCAACTATCTATCCAACCCTTATTTTGCTTTAAGATATCTAGGCCAATGCAATTGGCATGGATATGGGTTGGGTAGGTATGAGCAAGGAGTGCGTGTTCTTTGCCAACCGAGATATCAAATGTCGTATGACAAGTCGGGAGTAGGGTTCAACCACCCCTTGCCCCTAGACATCTTGGTGGAAAACATGCAAGGCCTAGGGATAGGCAACAAGGATGGGTTGGCATCAGGTCCATATGCCAATCCTAACACAAACTATACATTGGGAGATTATCTCCCATTGCTAACAACCAACCTTGTTGACCATAACAACCCTTTCCCTTCGGCCGAACAAGGAGAAAATTCAAGGACTCACCCACAAGAGGGATATGGACAAGACCAAGAAGGGTCTTCAGAGGATGAGTCGGAGTACGAGGTAGCCCCTTGGGATCCTTTCGAGTCTGATAGCAATCATTCGCAAGTATATCCCATGAATGATGATCAGGAAAGCTTCCTGACAATGTTCCCATTGGCTGCTCCATTTGAGCACATGCCACTTCAAGAGAATCAGGTCCCCCCACTAAGAGCGGAACAACCTCGATGGGACCACATCAATTTGCTCGAACAAGATGAGCCTCATATGTCGCAAGCAGCTATTGGAGCTAACGAAGGCTTTTGGATCTCCGACAGTGATTCGAAAGATGAAACTGAGATGGCCTATCTCAACCACATGCGACAGATGCAACAACGATACCCTTTGGACATAGATGACATGTTTGAACATTTGCACATAGGTCCAAGACATAGGTGGCACCTCAACCCGGTGTAGTTATAGCAATTACTGCACCCGCCACTCTAGGTACACAGAGAGCATCTTCCACCTGGAGACCCTATCAAACCATCAGTGCCTAGGGTGGACCCTATCTTCGTCTCCATGCATAGGGCTGATCCATTTGTGCCAGTGCCCATAGAGCCAGATCCGGAGCACATAGATTGTCTAGGATGTCCGAGTTATAACACCCATGGTAATGGAGACCATAATCATTTCATCAACATGATCTCCATTGACCTAACCGCCCCCATCCATGATCCAGCCGACCCGACATGGTCATTGTATCTAGATCTAGATGCTATCGACTGGGATCATGCTGACACACCACCATCCCCATCAGAGTATTGGCCTTGCGGAGGAATGTTCCATTTCACCCCAGGACAGACTCAGGATGTCTTCCATGCTGAAGAGGAACCTGATGTTCCAAACGATGATCTAAATTCAGCAAACGATATCCATTTGATCCCAACTCCACACCAGTTGGAGGACGGGTCCCACATGTCGGTCGAGGAGACGACTGACGTAGACATCGGCTCAGATCCAGTGAATTTGCAAATCATCAAGCTGGGGGTAAGTTTATCCCCCGAAGAGCAAGCCGACTACATTGCCCTTCTCAAAGAGAAGAAGGAGGTTTTTGCATGGTCATACAAAGACATGTCGGGACTAGACCCATAGCTAGTCATGCATAATCTAACGCTTGATCCGACAATCAAGCCAGTAAAGCAAAAACTACGTAAGATGCACCCAACAGTGGCCTTAATGGTCAAAGATGAGTTACAAAAGCTGTTGGATGCACAGTTTGTCATCTGCGTGGATTATCCGCCATGGTTGTCTAACATGGTTCCCATCAAGAAGCCCGATGGGAGGATTCGCATATGCACCGATTTTTGAGATCTAAACAAAGCGAGTCCTAAGGATGATTTTCCCTTGTCGAGCATCGACGCATTGGTAGACGCTACAGCGGGCCACGAAATGCTTTCCCTCATGGATGGTTTCTCAGGATACAATCAAATTCGTATCAATCCCGAGGACCAACTAAAAATGGCGTTCACAATGCCTTGGGGGACATTTTGCTATAAGGTCATGCCTTTTGGCCTTAAAAATGTCGGTGCCACCTACCAACGTGCCATGACGTACATCTTCCATGATTACATGCACAAAACTTTGGAGGATTACATGGATGATTTGTTGGCCAAATCTCTTTTGCGCCTAGATCATCTCGATGATTTAAGCAAGATCCTCGATCGCCTCATGGAGCATAAGGTCAGACTAAACCCCAAGAAGTGCGTCTTTGGCATCACATCTGGAAAGCTCTTGGGTTACATAGTCTCTAAATGAGGAATCGAGGTAGACCCACACAAAGTCAAGGCAATCCTTGAAATGCCTCCCCCAACTACCATCAAGCAGCTCAGGAGTCTACAGGGAAAGGTCGCGTCGATCAAGCGCTTCATAGCGTAGTTATCTGACAAGTGCCGACCCATGAATAAATTATTGCATAAGGGGGTCACATTTCATTGGGATGACGAGTGCCAATCAGCCTTTGATGACATTAAACAATACTTGGCTTCACCGCCAGTATTGGCACCACCTAGACCAGGAGTGTCATTCTATTTATACATCTCAGCTACTGAGGTGGCACTGGGTGCCATGCTGTCCCAGAAAAATGAACTTCACAAAGAACAGGCTACATACTATCTTAGCCGCACCCTGGTCAGTTATGAACTTAACTATGCATACGTTGAGAAGCTCTGCTTGGCAGTGGTGTTTGCTACCAAAAAGCTATGCCACTACATGCTCAGCAATACGACGTATGTTGTGTCTAAGGAGAATCCATTGCGATACATGATGAGTCATACTTATCATAGTAGCCGCACGGCAAAATGGATCATGTTGTTGATGGAGTTTGACATAGAGTTCATTGGATAGAAATCCATAAAAGGTCAAGTCATCACCGATCAACTGGCAGAGGCTCCTCTTGAAGACGATCAACCTCTGACCATAGAATTATCGGATGATGGGGTTTTTCATGTTTCAGAATCGCCAGATTCTGATGAGCCTGAGTCACAGGCTGACATGACCCTATTCTTCGATGGTTCTAAATGTGAGCAAGGAGGTGGCACGAGAATTGTATTCTTCACTCCACAAGGGGCTCCAATGCCTCTATCATTTAAATTAGACTTCCCGTGCACCAACAACAATGCAGAATACGAAGCCTTGCTCATAGGTCTTCAGACAACAATCACCATGAACATTAAACGTTTAAACATCTTTGGTGATTCATTGTTGATTGTCAATCAAGTCAAGGGGATATTCCAATGTAGATGTCCAGTTCTGTAGGCCTACAAAGCCCTTGTGGACAAATTCCTGGCACAACTTGAATGGTATGACATCGAGGCACTCCCTCGATCATCGAATCATTTTGCGGATACTATGGCCTCCTTGGGGTCATTAATCCCGCAAGACCCTTCTGGTGAAATGACAACCATTCAGGTTAAAACATTATCGCAATCCATGATGGAGCGTGCAAGCTCTGACCTAACGCCAGGAATCCACCTGATCCAGATTGAACCATCTTCGGATAAGTTCTTTCAAATCCATGATTGTCTGACTCGAGCCAACTAGGGGTCTTTGTTCTCCCCGACCCCTCTTAATAGCAACACAACGCTATTTTTACAAGTTCTTTCCCGCTCAGCTTTTGCTAGGGATGGACTTCAAGAGGGATTGGTCGTTCATACTATCGAGGTTTCTGATCAGCAGGATTGGTACACACCCATTAGGGATTACCTCAAGCTAGGTAACCTCCCACTTGGATTGACACAAGCTGCAAAAAGATCATTCAAATAGAAAGCGGCAAAGCATGTCTTGTTAGGAGACATTTTGTATCATCGAAGCTATGAAGGAATCCTCCTCCATTGCTTGGACCAACAAGAGTCCGCTTGGGCGATCACCCAAGCACACGATGGTACATGTGGTGGCCACTTCAGCGGTATGGCCATCGCAAAGCGCATTCTTCGCATGGGCTATTATTGGCCATCTTTAGAGCGAGATTGTTGCGCATATGTGAAGAAGTGCATGAAGTGTCAACACCATGCTAATTTGACACACGTACCTTCTCAGGCCTTGCAGCCGATCCAATCGGCTTGGCCTTTTTCATAGTGGGGCTTTGACCTAATCGAAAATATCTCCCCCATCGTCTGGTCATCACACGTTCATCATAACGGCCACAGAGTACTTCACCAAGTGGGTGGAAGCAATTCTGCTAACCTCTACGACTGGATCCCGCATTATGGAGTTTATTTTGCATAACATCATATGTCATTTTGGTATTCCATCCAAGATCCTGTCAGATAATGGGACGTCATTCAAGAACAAATATGTGCATGCTTTGACCACAAAGTACAAAATTTAGCATAGTTTTTCAACACCCTATTATCCATAGGCAAATGGGCAAGCAGAGGCGTCAAACAAAATGCTAGTCGCCATCCTCAAAAAGATAGTCGTAGACAATCATAAGGATTGGCACATTCAGATCCCGCTTGCCCTATGGGCTTATCGCACTAGCATCCGGATGCCCACTGGGGCAACTCCATTTTCGTTGGTGTATGGCTCCGAGGCAGTCATGCCTCTTGAGTTGGAAATCCCTTCCTTGTGCATTTCAATGCAAGAGTTCATCGATGATGACACTGCGTGACAGGCCCGGTTAGACCAACTGACGTTGCTCGATGAACGACGCGTTAATGCTCTCGAGCATTTGCGTATCTATCAAGAGCGACTTAAGAAAGCATACAACATGAAGGTCCACCTAAGGGAATTTTAGGTTGGTGACTTGGTCTTAAAAGAGAACCAATAGAATTCTAATTTGTCATCCCATCTAAGGGACAAGTTCATGGCAAACTGGTTAGGTCCTTATGTCATTGACAGTAGAATAGGACCTGGAACATACCGGCTTGCCTCTCTTGAAGGAATCAAGGAAACAGAACCCTTGAACATCAGTCATTTGAGGCCATTCCACATCTAGAGAGCCATAGTCCAACCAAATGCTCCAAGGATTCCCACAATCGCTTGGTCAACCCAAAATGCCCCAAAGGTATCTATAAACCCTTTGGTCAAGCCAAAAGCTCCAAGGATTCTCATAATCGCTTGGTCAACCCAAAAATGCTCCAAAGGTATCCATAAACCCTTTGGTCAACACCAAAAGCTCCAAGCATTACCATAACTGCTTGGTCAAAATAAATATTCAAAAACAAACAAAAACAATAAAATCATCAAAAATAAATCACAAAAAAAATTGCATTTCAATTCCATGCATACTCATAAATATCAAAAATAACAAAAATATTGCATTTCAATTCCATGCATACTCATAAAAATCAAAATACAAAAATATAGGTTGCATTAGGCATCGCATCCATACATTGCATATTTGCTAGGTCATACAAGTCAAAAGCACCATAGACTGTCATTACTTGGCAAATTCCCTCATTTTCCACATCAAATCCATTTTCATAAACGCATACATCCAGAATAACACCATCACCATTTTTAGCATAGTCAGTTGTCTCCTAATGTATATAAGGTTTTCGTCATTCAGATGTCTTTAAATTTCTAGCCAAAAACTGTACAAAGTTAAACAGATTTTACATGGGAAAGTTTTACTTGGATCACGCCTTGTTACGTAGCATCCCAACACAAATTAAAACACATAAAATAATTCCTAAGTTGTGTGAATGCAAGAGAAACCTACAAAGCAGTCTAGGGTACCATAGGTGAAAGATTAGCCTATTCATCCCCCTGTGCGAATGGTTCCAGAATGCTGAGAATTGACAAAAGGATGAGCTCTTCCCTATCCATTCCCCATAATAAATAGTGGTTTTCACCACTCCCACAAATCCCAATCATAGTTGGTCCCCAAAGTTGTAAGGATTCATACTACACGTCCCTGCCAAGGATGGGTAGTCATCCCCAAGACCTAAAAGGATCAACGCCATTCAAAAACAAAATTCCAACAAACCATCATCACAACCATCTCCACTCACCTTTGGTCTCAAAGTTGTAAGGATTCGTACTACACGTCCCTGACCAGGATGGGTAGTCATCCCCAAGGCCTAAAAGATCAATGCCCTTACTTCATAAATCTCCATCATCCCCTTGGTTCCCAAAGTCATAAGGATTCATACTACACGTCCCTAAAAAGGATGGGTAGTCATCCCCAAGGCCAACAGGATCAAGGCCATTCACAAGCTCAACCTTACAAAGCTCAAAATACAAAATCAAATAACAATGGTTATCACCACTATTCAAAATCCTTGCTCAAAAAGAAAAACAAAGAGAAAAATAAATAGTGATTTTCATCACTATATAGACGAGCAAGTATCCCAAACCATTGAGCAAACACATACCCTGAACTTGAATCTCTCGGAATTCTCAGCATTTGAAAAACCATCTAGGTGATCCTCATTACGAGTTTGGTTGATAGCCTACCTGGCAATGGTGGTATCCTAACCGCATGACGATATGTCTGTCACATTAGCTTTGCATGTGCGTAGACCAATGTTTGCATGTGGATGAACTAGCTTATGGTACCTTAGATTGTCCCATGGATTAATCTTGCTAAATACAACAATGGAGTTAGTGGAGCTAATTAGGTGATCCTCAATACAGGTTTGGTTGATAGCCTATCTGGCACTGGCGGTATCCTGACAAATACCACATAAACGAACTCAATTGCACACACAAGGATGTGAAATAACTTGGTTAAATTCAAGTCGGATTTATACCTTGTTCAAAAGTCTTGCGAGATAAATGTATAGTCTTGGCTAGTTAGTTAAAATATCTGAATCTCAGAAAAGCTTAACTACATTTTAAAACAGCTGGCACATTTCATTCCGTACATCACCATTAGAAAATATGCAAAATACAAAAACAAAGTTTTCACATGCAAAGTCATTCCACAAAGTCATCCCATTAGTACAACAAGTCAGTCAAATCTTGCACAGTCTATGGTGCATCGACAAGTTATCAACAACTCATGTCATTCATTCCATTGGCATACATCATACAAATTAGAAACATCGCATTCATAATAGCATATGCATACATCAATGTAAAAACATGTACATAAAAACAAACCATGAAAAGTGCATAAACACCAAAAAGAGTCATCTGTATATATATCATAACAAAAATGCCCGCAGGCTACAATGAACCGGTCCTCTGACCTCGCAACAAAATCCAAAAACTCAAAAACCCCCAAGCCTAGGGCATCGGCCACCATGATCACGTAGGATCGGTGCGACGAGAACTACCCCCTGCAGTGTGGGTCCTATGGGACCTCTCAGGGCGACTGCTGCTCACCCCTGCATCATGCCCACTAGCGCCTCCCTCATCTAGCCACCTACGATGGGATGATGTTGACTGCTCAGTATCGTTGTCTCTCATCCGATGTGAAGAGCCACCTCCAGGGGGCTCAGGTATCCACCCACCAAGGCGGATAATCTCTCCCTCCATATCCAGCTGATGTCGACCCCATTCTACCTCCCGTCGACCCCACTCTGCCTCCCATCGATGATAGTAAGCTACTACATCATCGCGCTGTGCTAGCTGCACCCGTAGGAGATCCCTCTCCCATGTAGCATCGGTATCCCCTTCCTACCGGTGAGACGCAGCCCATGCATTCTCTCGCTCTACCAGTTGAGTCCGCAGGAGATCTCTCTCCTACAAAGCCTCTCCTAGCTCCCCATCTCATCTCCATAGCAGGTCCTCCAATCGTGCTATCTCAGTGCTGTGTCTCGCCTCCACATCCTTCGAACCTGCCTGAGGCATAGGTGAATCCGGGACAGTAGCCTACTCTAGCTCCCACTGCTCTGGGACGTCCTGCATCTCTGGCTGATCCGGTACCCCAAAATCCCCTCCAACATCCTCAACCTCTACCATGTCTGCATCATCACGTGGAGCACCCCAACCCTCATCTGGTACCTCTGTACCCTCATCCCCTACTCATCTCGCCTCTCATCATCGTAGAGTCCACCACTACTCATACTCGGTAGTAACCTCGACGTCATCCACATCTGGGACGTCAATAACCATATCTAAATCCTTGCCAAGTGGTGCAATGACTGGCCGGTCCAGAGTCCTCTCATCCCCCGATGTCGATAGACCACGGGCTCACCAGGCATCCCCTGGTGCACCCTAAACTATCGGGTCACTCGGCCATATGGGAAGAACTCCTTGCTCCGTCCCATGCCTTCCAATCAGCCATCGCCCCCTCCGTACCCACCGAGCCACTCTCCAGCCTGCCAGTAGGCGAGTCCCGGTAGGGGCGCCAGAACACCTCTCCAGGAGTAAGCCGAGCAAAGGCATCGACATAGTGCCCTACGACACCTGCCCATCACCGACTCTATCCCTGCTCCTCCGACCTCCACCATAGTACCCCATATCCAATCTCTCGGTCTGCCATCTCCACTCGTCATCCAGGGCAGCCCCGTCGGCCTCTCCACTGCTATGTGCTGCCAAGCCCAACACTGCAACAAGTAGCTACAACTGATCCCCTTTCGCTTTCGGTAGTGGACCTCGTACAACTCATCATAGAGCTGTGCCAGTAGAGTCTGTCCCCATCTCATAATCATTGGAGCATCTATCGGACACTCCACCAACCTGAACACCACCTCTAGCAGGTTCCACGAGAACCTCACGCCAGAAGAGTCGAGGAGCAGCATGTTGGAAATGAGGCCCATGAGTAATGCGTGCCTCATTCCCAACACACCCCTCTCTAGCCACCATCGCACCAGTATGCCACCAATATGGCAATCGCTCTCCACCCTCTCCATGGGGCTCTCCACACCCAACTCCTCTCCATGCCCAAAATAGCGTATCAGTACTGCTGTCCTCCGATCCCGTGGCGTCGTTCGGATCGATAGTCCATCTATTGGAATCCGAAGAATCCGATAGACATCCTCCAAGGTCACCATTATCTCCCCTATTGGGAGATGGAAGGTATTGGTCCGGGGATCCCACAGGTTGATCAGGGCCATCAGATAGGCCCGATCCCCGACCATCGGCTCCAGTCGAGTCACCTGCTTGAGCCCAAGGGCGTCAAGCCAGTCCTAGTCAGCCAAGGTCAGCGCCGCACGTGCTTCAGTAAAAATAGTAGGCACCCGATACCGGCTCTTCACAACCTGCAAAAGAAAACAACACAAAAACATTAAAAACAATGAAAAACTGTACAACACTAACATGTATATACAATAATGCATTAAAACTGTATAGCCAAAACCATAACAAAAATTCAAAAAATTAATTTGTCAGACCTAGGGTTTTAACTCTAACTAACAAATCATTTCGTCCTAGGGTTTCTAATCCTAACTGATAAATTCAAAAACAAAACAAAAAAAAATTAATTTGTCAGCCCTAGGGTTTTTAAACTCTAACTGATTAATTAACAACAAAAACACAATAATTTTTCAGATCTAGGGTTTTTAACTCTAACTGATAAAAAAAAACAACAGTCAACTAGGGTTCACGCTACGCTTTCCGCTTAGTTTTACCCTACGTTTTTTAACCTACAGTTTAGATTTTGGTTTCATTCAGGTTCAACGCAGTTTTTAAGTTATGTTCTAAACTAAGTTTCTAAGTTCAATTTTCAACTAAACTTTTGATCTGTGTTTAACTAGGGTTAAATTAAGTTTTCAGTTAAGTGTTCATAGACTAGGGTTTTCATTTTTAACCATAAACAACAACAAAAACAAAACAAAAAACATAAGAAATAAGCAAAATGCGATTTTCCAATTGCAACACAAAGTAATAAAGAGGAAGGGCACTCATGGGTATCGCTTCAGCTCCGCCGCTCGATCCAGTATGTGCACTCATGGTCGCAAGAAAATTTGACAGTGCTTCACTTCATAGAATTGACCTCCTCCTCAGAGCTCCAAATCGCCAAGAAAAACAAATGCAAATGAGCCCAAAACTCAGTTTTGGCCTTTAAATAGGCTTTTTGAGCTTGTACTCATTCCACCCTGGGATGAGCACTCTAGTTAGCACTTTTCCCACCCTAGGATGAATACTAAATAGGAATTCGTCCCACCCAGGGATGAATACAGAGCAAAAATTTCAAAAATAACAAAAAAATGCACAAAAATGCACCAAAACAAGCCCTAAAAGTGTCCGATCAGAATGCTTTTGCATTGGACATTTCGGGCATGCAAAATAGATGTTGGGGTCACAAATCCTCACTATCCTACTCCCTAAGAAGGCTACCATAGCCGGACCGCTCCACGGGAAGATGGATTTTTGAGAATTTCATCCCCAAACGGCGTCACCAAAACGGGTCAAAACCCATCCAAAAATAGCAATAACATTGCCGAACGAAGGCGCTTTTGCGCCTGACATTCTTGGCATCCAAAATAGATGTTGGGGTTACAAATTGTCACTATCCTACTCCCTAAGAAGGCTACCATAGCCGGACCGCTCCACGGGAGGATGGATTTTTGTCAATTTCAGCTCCAAAATGCGTCACAAAAAGGGTTAAAACCCACCAAAAATAGGTCAGAATGTTCAGAAACTGCTTTCGCATTCAATGGTAAACAATTGAAGGCACCCTTACCTAAGTCATCTTGGGTCAAGTGACTCATCACTTTTCTCATGTCGGTCATTCCCTCATCGATTCGTCGCTTGAGGGGGTAGTCACACTTAGTCGCCAATCAACAACAATATACCCAATCATGGAAATGACACGCATTCAAAGGATCATTGACAAAGACAATCGTGCCCTTGCTTGGGGCAGCAAACAAGCAATTATCACAAGCTGATCAAACACTTGGCATTCATGAATCATGAACTCAAGGTTCCCATAGACAAAAGGTTGCGCCCTTTGCCTATTCATGACTGATCAATGTCCAAGCTCAAGTAACACCTCACCGAACAAGGTTAACACTTGAATTAAGTTCCTTAGCTCGTAAGAAGCAAGGATTCAAGAATGCGTGCCCTTTCCATACTTGGGGCATCAAGAGTTGGTTAGGTTACTGAGAAACCCTAATCATTAGTGCTTTGGTTATCTATTTTTGCTCGATGCTGCGCCTTGCACAGCGCTTCCCAAAAAGGGGCATCTGTAGACACCAAAACAGCACCAATCCGATTACGTGACAACAAGCGCTGATCGCATTGACACACACAACCCCTAGGGCAGCCCCCAGAGGTTAAAAAGTGGTCCTAACCACTTCCAAAAGCAGTTTTAGAGGTCAGAGGTCAATTTGGCACCTTTTTGGCACCTTGCTCTCTGCTCGTCCCACCCAGGGATGAATAGCAGCATTCGCCCCAGGGTGAGGCGAATAGCAAGTTTGACTGGAAAAAAGCCAAACCTCGGTAACTCCACCAGTTAACTGAGGCTTCAGGCCATGCAATTGTGAGGAATAGCTTTTATTCAAGAAGAGAGACTTCAATGATGAGTGTCTTTATTTTAGAAACCTCATGCAAGGAGATTTTTAATCAGGGAGTTAGCTTTTCTCTGAAAATAGGACAGTTAACTCAAGTGGCGCCCTCGCATGCGCAATTCAAACAAGGAGACCCTAAGGTCTATAAATTGGTGAGTTTTCTCACCCAAAAGATATACAGAGAAGGAGCATTTGAGCAACGAAGTGCTGCCAATTTACATACCTACTTGTGATTTGTGCTTTTACATCCTTAATCTCTCATTCGAAAGGGAGGTTATTGGGTGACTATTGGAAGCACGAATCCGGACCCAAAACCCAATTTTTGGCCACAACTATCCACAAAATTTGTCGACAACACCCCATAATCAGTTTTGGACCCATCCCAAGTGGATTGGTGCCGAAACAGTGTCCCAAACGGTGGGCGTCCTGCCCTCGGGCGCTCCCCAAACTATCACAGTCCTATTCGCCCCACCCCGGGATGATTAGAAATCTGTGATATATTTCTCTGGTTTTTCTTTTGCATTTGATTCTAGATAGGTTAAATAGGTTACAGTTCAAATTTCATTTCATTCTGAGCAATTTTGACCAGGTTTTTGTTATTTCCTGCCTTCACTAACTTGCAGATGGCACCAACAAAATCTAGATCCTAGAGGCAAAATTGGAGAAATATGACCATATGGGTCTTCCCAAAACACCCCCAATTAGCTAACCCCAACTTTGCAGGTCTTTTGGAGCTTCCTAAGTAGGACATTGAACAGGGTGCTTTCTGACAAATTGTCACAGTCCTATTCGTCCCACCCTGGAGCGAATACAAATCTGTGAGGAATTTCTAGACTGTTCTTTTTGCAGTGGTCTTCTGATAATATTTTTATGCTTCTGTCAAAATTTTAGGTCAATCAGAGGTCATTTGATAGTCGTTTTATTATTTTCATGCATACACTGACAGTAGGCCTTGGGAAATACATGTTTCATTCTGTCTACAGGTGCTACTAATATTTTCTGTTTCTTTGAACGCAGGTTTCCGATAGTAGAGGAGCAGGAAAGAGCAAAGAATCACATACGCAAGTGGCGGCGATGTTTTGGTCCGCCCATCTTACATGTGGGCACGCGGAAGAAGGATTGTTATCCATGGATGTTGTGACGAGAAACATATTTGACGCTCCTATCCCCTAAAAAGGAAGGAGACGTATTGTAACACAATTTACAAAGCGTATCAATAAAGAGATTACCATATTTCATATTGCTTTTATCTTGTGTCAATTTGTATATGTTCTTTCTTGTTCTTTTCTTGTGGCATATTCCTTTTTGTTTTCGTATCCTCGTGCTTTCAACACCCTGCACTCCAATGATACCTAAGGTGAACGATCAAGGGGATGAATTTGAATGTCCAAATTTTACAACCACCTTAGATGTAGTCCAAGCGGAGGTGCAAGTTGAAAAGCCAACATCCATAAATAAGTATTGTGTAGAGATGGTTTCAATTCTAGAAATGCATGAGTATTCAGATAAGGGGGTCTTAAATTCAACTACTTTCAATATATGTGATAGGACAAAACCTACCAGAGAATTGAATGAAGTGGTTGAAAGTGAAATTGAAAGAAAATAAACAAATGACTTTGATGATATGATAGAATTTCACCACTTGTTCTTGGAAGACACTCTCGATGATATGATTAAAAATAATGATCAAGAAATTATTCACCCTCTAAATTGTGATAAAATGGAATCATGGATTACAAATTGGGACTATGATAGCCTTACAAATTTGAATTCAATAAATAACCCACTTTTGGAAATAATGGAACCAACTAAGGAAGGTGAATGTGAATTTGATGAGAAGCACGTTGGTGAATTGGAATATGTTGAAGAAATAGTTGAGCATCACAACTTGATTTTAGAAGATGATCATTATGACTCTTGGGAGAAATTAGATGAGTATGCTCACATTAAGTCTTCTAATGAACCCTTTGTGTCAATTGATATGCAGGATAACACAATCGCCTACTCACAGGAAGATATTATAACTCCTGTAAAGTATGATGTTCTAAATTAAGGGAAATGTAACTCATGGTAGTTAAAATGAGAATAAAGACAAAGGGGCATCCATTCAAAAAAGTGAAAATCAAGCACATTGGAAACGTTTTAGAAGGGTAAGCCTGCATTTTTGGAAATAAGATGAAATAATAGAATGGAAATATGAAGAGAAAATAAGAATCAAAATAGGCAAAAAAAAGAAACGTTTCAAGTTGGGATGGAGGAAACGAAGGGCTAAGGGCCATGCTGAGGTTTTCAAATATGCCATAAAATATTTGAAAATGGGGCTAGACCTTTTGGAAGGCCATATTCTACCAGATTTGACATGTAAAAAAATGGAAACACATTTTAATGCAAAGAGTTTCTTTTCAAAAATTTGGATTTCGTTTGTCAAGATAGGAGGAGAAAATTTTCTGCATGCTGGATTTTCATGTCTTATTTTTCTGTTTTCAGATTTTGAATTTATAGATAATGTTAATGCCATTTTTTTTGGGTTACATTAGGCGAATATTTGGAATCTGAATTTTTTTGACCTTAGGAGCTAGCACCTGTTTCATTTCGATTGTGTGAATGCAAGTTTAAATATAATGGGTTGCATGTAAGAGTTTCTCACAGATTTGGTTTTACAGGACAGGATGCCATCAAAATGATAATGCCTTGCATGTTTTTTTTTTCAGCATTCAATTTGATTTCGGATTTTATTTTTCTGTTTTCTAACCCTGCATTTTACATTTTTTTTAAAACTTTAGGCATTAGATTAATCATTAAAAATATTTCAAAATTTAAAAATAATTGCATGGCTACCTATAATTATCATCATTCTTCAATACACAATAAATTTGGGCTCATTCCAATGTCATTTTGATTTTATATTAATTTTTAAAAACTATTGTTTCTTCAAGGGTTTTATAATTTCAATTTTTTTTTTTTTTTCATTTTTGGAGGTAAATAAGATTTTTTAATTCTGCATGTTCATGCGTAAGCGTAGGATGACATTGCCTTCATGAAAATTTCAATTTCATTGAAGGAGTTATGTTTTATGGCATTTCATAAATTACCAATTTTGGAGCATAAATGTGCCTCTTCTTCATGAAAATTTTGATTTTAATTGTAACTTGAGATGGTAAATGTGTATGGAATGGAAGCAAGGCTTGATATGACTCTATGTGAACCTCCTCATATGGTTCCTTGTCTTCTATACAAGGAATATATTTCATATATATGGTGGAAATTATGGGAGGAATCTCATCGATTGACCTCATCGACACATTCCTTTACGGAGGATCTGACGATGACAAAGGTGTCTCTAAAGTTGCCAATGATTAGGATGGCATGGATGAATATGGTAATGTTATAATGAAAGGAAGTGGAGGTGGAAGTTGATCCTGAATAGATGCATTCATTCAGAAGTCTATATGAGTGAATGGTAATTTTGATTTAGGGATCTGATGCATTATATTACAGTACTTAAAAGGCTCAAGGTCTTTAGAGACTACATGTACCTACCTTTCATAAGTATACTTGATACACTGATGAGAAATAGATCGGGCACACTTCATGTCTCAAATCTAAGGTCTACATAGCAATATGTTATAGGCCTTTGCACCCTCCAAACCATGACATAGTATTGATATAGTTTTGTGTCCCACCTGAATGGGTAGGACTATAGTATCGATTGTGGATCATACCAAATCATTGAATGCTCAAAGGGTGTATATGGATGTAACAACATGATATGTTGGAATTCCTAGCTATTTAAGAGCATGAGTAGTTATTTTATTGCTTTATGAACTGGTTTCAATTAAAACTCTCTTATATGGTATGTTATTCATACATGCAATTATGTGCAAAGGAGGGTCAACTGCATCACCTGCTATGGTCTTGAGTTAATGCTCACGGAACGTAATTACTAGTTCCTTACACTATTGCACATGCCCCATAAAATCAATGAATGATTTAGACTCCTGGGGCTACAATTCTATTGACTTAAGAATATCCATTACAACTTCTCTATGAGGTGGAGATTGTTGAATGAGCTTGTAAATAAATAATCTAGCTGATTGCTTTTTATTATTATTACTGGCCTAGGTGTAAGGCTTTGTACTAGAGGTGTTGGGGGTTATGACGTTGATGGAACATCACTTGAAGTTGCAAGTGGTGAAACTTGAATTAGGTAGCATCTATTCCTAGTCACAATCCTTACCATCTTGACATACCCTTGCAAAAGGGTGTCCTCTTGACCTTATTCATTTGTTTCGTAGGAGCTACTTGTACATCATGAGTAGGTAATGGGTCCATGAAAACACCCACATGTTGATTATTTTAGGTGAGATGATTATCCACTTGGAGCTCATTTCTCTTGATCATATCCTACACTAAGTGTTTAAAACCATAGCACGTAGGTAAATCATGCTGACTCTAAGGATGATATTTACAAAATTGATCTTCTTGACATCCCGTAGGCTTTTCTTTACTTGTATTCAGGTCTATGGGCTTGATTTTTTGCAAATTAGTCATATTTATAGCCCATAGATGATCTACTAGAGAGTCCAATAACTCAGAAAATGGCATAAACTATCACTTAGGATGATAAAGTTCATTCTAACCTTGATTTTCTTGAGTATTATTATTATAACTTGTATGATGAGGTTAGGCCTAATAATTTACCTTTTGAGGAGGTGTCATTTGTGTGGACCTTGGGACATTAATGGACATTTGATTGATCATTATCAGCTTATATGGTGCTGAATTGCTCTTAGATTTTTTTGTCGATTCCTTCATACGCAGTTTAGCTATCTCCTCCTCTTGGTTTTTTATATCTTATATGGTTCTAGCTTGTGTTAGAGCATCTTCTAGAGTGTGATATTGTTGGAGTTGTAACAATAAATATATTGGTTTAAAATATACCTTTAAAAACATCCGAGTTAACTCGGACATTGGCAATATATTGGGTAGCTTAACTAAGAACGTTCACCATTGATTTCCATAGCCAGTGATAGAATCGTCATCATATTTTTTCAAATTCATAAGGTCAGTTAAGGTCACCTTTCTTTTGGTATCGAAGGCAAAACATTCCAATAATGTGTCTACATACTATCCAAATGTATATATGATATGCTTTAGAAGTTGATAAAACCACTTAACGGTTGGACCATATAGGGTAATTAAAAAATTCCTAAGACCTAATGTATCATTCTCCTATATCCTAAATCATAGATTCATGAATATTGTGATGTTCTCTTGCACATCTTCTTCTCCCTTAAATTTGTCTAATTTGGGTATTTTAAAATGCTTAGGTTATGGATTATAATTTATAGATGGATGCAATGGTTGAATATGCAATTGGCATAATGTGGGATTTTGAAGCCCAATCCCAACTATCTTACTCTCTATAGTTTCCATGATTTCAAGAAATGCTTGATACACATCAAAGAATTTAATATCCTCTTCTTTATTTTGGACCCATGGAGGTGGACAAGGAATATTAAGCATATGTTTAGGTGGTTTATTATCATCACCCATGCCTCCAAAAGGTGCTTCTAAGTAATCATCATTTGGTTCAAAATCATCATAAGACCCATATGATGTTTCAATAATGGGTCTACAAGGAGGAACGAAAGCCTAATGCAGGTGATCTATATTAGGCCTAGTAGGTAAGTTTCGATTAGGCCTAGGAGGTCTAGGAGACAAAATTTTATTAGGTCTAGGAGACCTATTCTGATGGAAAGTAGGTTGCCTCATAAGAGTCTCTTGTTTATGTGTGCTTTGAGTAGGAAACCCATTACACAATGTTTATTGAATCTATTGTTCAAGTCTTTTTCTTTCTAACTACTATCGATGCTCTAAGAGATCCAAGCATTGTTTATCTGACTGAAGTTGATTTAACTTAGTTTCATGATAAACATACCTTATAACTAATTGGTTTATTTTATCATCTATATTAGACCTATTTTCCCTAGCACCATTTCCTTAGTACCTATCATACTTTGGAGGATTTGTGAGATCTAATACTAGTTTCCATTGATTGAGAGAAGTTGCATTTACTTGAGGTTCACTCCTAAACATATATTACTAATATTATTCAGGCATAGAGGCACATTGTGCTTTCTTGGAATGATGCGAGTGAGGATAATCATGATCCTTCTCAGATCTTCCCTCATAAAAATGGAAAGGTAGGGTGAAGTTGAATCACCAATTACGATGAGTACCATATCCATCTTTGTGTTGCTACCTAGGTGAAGGGTGATTTGAGAGCATGATCTAATAATTTAGCCCCATCATAGGTGTATAGTCTTGATCCTATGCACCAGTGTATGGAGTAGACCGAATAGGTATGTGAATGCATGGATTTTCTCTATTTGGAGGTGCCTCATTACACAGTTGTTATTATTGGAAGAAGGCATTTGTAGTATCCATATTAGAGAAATGATTTTCCATATTAGGACTGTGACCTATGGAGGTACCCCATTTAGGAGTCCCTTGTAGGCTAGGTCCCCTTTTTGATTTTCTAGGACTGGGGAGAGTAGTTTACCACCATGGAGATATAACCATCTCCTTGGGGTCAAAACAAAGATATTCTATATCCTCTTACCTACTCCCTATAACATCCACCCTTAATAGGGCTTGGCTACAAGTATATACCATAGCTAATTACTCTAAACCTCTATGTGATTATCCCCTTTATATTTTTCATGAATTAAAATACACAATCAATAGAAACACACAAGAATACAAATAATTCTTTTTAAAAATTTGTGTTACTAAACTATTTGATGTGTTTTTGATTTGTTGTTTTTGTAAAGAATATATTTCACTTGTTCTAAATTTTTTTTGAGCAATTCTCAATTGTTTAAGTGGTTTTCACCTATACACATGTATCTCAACAATCGATAATGAAATTCTAGTCATGTTATCCAACCAAAGTATGGAGATGAAATCCATACTTGATTAGGGAGCATAGGTCCTACCATTCCTCATGCATATTAATCGTAGGTAGCGGTACACTCTCTAAATAGTAGTGCGCACAATTTTCCATGGCTAATATAGTTCTTGGAGCCAACCTTGGCTAAAAATAAGGGTACGTGGCACTTGATCCAATAGATGGAGATAAAACCTACTATTGTTGAACTTTATTAGTGATTGGGGATGAATTACAACTCATTAATGTTAAAAAAAAGTGTGGTATGTATGATTCCTTTTAAAATGATCGAAATAAAATAAGATAGCATTCAATGATTATTCATTAAATGCATAAAATTGCATTTTACTTTTAGAATCATATGCATATATAATAGGAAATTAAAAAATTTGTGAAACTAAATGAAGACCTAACCCTTAGGCAGGTCATATGTAGGCGAACCAAACAAATGCATTTCTAGTGTTGTTCTTTTTCTAGTTTTTCTCTGATTTCTTACTGTAGATCTTGGAAAAGGGAAATATAACATTGAACCACACATAAAAGATATGAAAAACTAAAATATAACCTTTTTTAAACAACCTAGATGCAAATTGAATGTTTAGGGACTTACCTTGTCTATTTTAAAAGTTGCTATTTATAGAAATTTCTATAGAAAACCTCTAGTTTTGTGGCTGTACCTGGGTGGGATGGATGTAAATTTGGGTGTCATCCCTGGATGGGATGTTTATATTGGTTGTTCCTAGCAATTCCAATTAGGAATTCAGGGGTCGTTTCTCCTTATAGAACATTCAAAATTAAAAAATAAAAGGGGATAGGAGACAAGGGTCCCACCATGATTTCCATTGAAGAAGCACAAAAAATGGCTCACCTGATAGATTAAAACCGAAATGCATCCTAGTATTTCTAAGAAAGCATGTAAAAGAATGATGCAAAAGAGGTAAAAAAAAGTAAGCTATTGAAATTATGAATGGTTTAAAATAAAAAGGTGGGGTTTCTCCTTGTATTCATAAATTCATCAATTTGAAAGGTTACAATACATTCCACTTTTAGGGCTTCCCACTTTGATACATTTCATATTATAAATTATAAGGGATCGAGTCCCTCCAAGAGCTTAAAGGTGTGCTTCCAATGTTTTTCTTGCAACCCACAATTGAGAGCTAATATTTGGCTTCATTTATTATTCTTCTTAGCTCATCCCTCATTCCTATAATACCTACACCTACATGCAAGAGATAGAAATCTATCAATAGCATATGCATTTGAGAATGAAAACCTTTAAAAAGTATGTAAAAATGGAAGTTAAAGTTATTTGTGATAAATCAAAACAACTCCAAATAACTTGCAATTTTAATATGATGTTAATGAGATGATTTTGGCAGGATCTGAGAATAAATTAAAGTGTAATTGTGATCAAAACCTATGGCCATTCCTGGTAGGTACAACTAATACTTAAATCATAAAAATATAAATCGACACATTAAATCTATTCCAAACTTAACAAAAAATTTAGTATGCTACTGCTATTCTAATGCTCTAGAATTTATCTATGATAAAATCAAACCAAAATTGTTAGCCATTTCATAGCCATACCTGGCAAGTCCAATTAGGATTGTTATTCATCCCTGGTAGGGATGGTGACAAAATGGATGGTTTTTACCACCAATTTCAAGGGGATTTGGTTTAGAACTCTTCTAAATATGTTGTTATCATATTTGGTCAAATAACTCTCAAATTTGATAGGTTTTTGAATTTATTAGAAGATTTTGGGATGCCACTGAAAGAACCTTTGAATGAAGAGGTTTTCAAGGAAAATACTTTGACAAATGTGAGGGCAAATGTGAGCAGAACTTCATGAGCAATGCTTGTTATTATATCTCTCTAAAATTTTGTATTAGCACCTCAATTTATAGATAAAATAGGGAAAATGTGTAAAGGGGCAAGTTATGGCATGCAGGCAAGTGTTGCCCAAAACCCGATCATAATAATATGGAAAATATTCAACACATTTCCAACACCTATTACATAACTCTAATATCCATTCAAAAATGCCTCTCCGAAAGTCTTCTAGGTATATTGTTTAAAGTTGAAATAATTTTCTATACTACTTTGATTGTTTTTAGTGTCTTTGAACCTGTTAATTAAATATATCACAAAAAACTATTGTAGCACTTTTTTATAGCTAGGGAAAGAATGTATTTTACTAGCTGAAGATGAATTCTATGGAGTTCAAGGATCTGCAATTCTAAAGTAGTAATACAAGAGAAACTCAACAATACATTTTTGGTATCCAAAAATGGAAAAACCATTATACATATAAATATAAATGTATTTACACATAAACATCTCTCTAACATTGGTTTAAAAATCAAATGGAAAGTATGTTGGAAATTTTGAGTATGTTGTGTTGTCATTGATGTCAAAGGATTGATGTCATAGGTTGATGTCATTAGTTGTCATTGATGTCAAAATAGAAATAGGTGAGAATGATATTCAAGGTTGAAATATCAAAGTGCAAGGCAAGTATCTTCAAAGGGCATATGAGGCAATATTTGTTAAATACAAGGGATTCTTCATGGTTGTGTGAGCAAGAAAAATACAACACATTATTCATGGTTGTGTAAGCAAGAAAAATATAAGGTATTCTCCATGGTGGCATTGGAAAAGAAAAATAAAAGGTTTTATTATTTATCCATGGTGGTATTTTCAAATAAAAAAAAAGATGTAATAATTTCTCCATGGTAAGATAAAGAAAATGTTTAATTATTGTTCCATGGTGGTATTCACAAAAAGACAAGACTTAATGAAAATGCTGAAAAGGTGAAAATATTAATTTATAGCATTTAAATCTTCTTAAATGTTTAAAATATTATAAATAAAAGATTTCAAAGGTTTGTGCCAAAAATAATTATAATTTGAAAAACACAAGTGTCGAAGTCAAAGTTAATAATGTAAGAAAAAGTATATAAGAAGGTTTAATTTTACATGGCCTAATATTGATCACTAAGTACAATTTGTATATCCATTTGAGTACATTGTGGAAGCATAGGGAAGATAAAATGTTGACACCATCTTATGGAAGAAATAAGTACAAAGCGTAGATCCATTTGAGCATAGTGTGAATGCAGAGAAAGGGTGAAATGTATGCTCCATTTAAGGATGAAGTAGCTAAGGTTGAGTGCATAAATTAAAGTTCAATTTGGTGATAGTTTGTGCAAGCTGTGAGGAAAGAAAAACCAAAATCACACATATTTCGAGAAGGGGAACAAAACAAAAATAAGAAGCACACAATCCATTCCAAGTGGGCAGCCAACCCACATGGTATCCTAGCTAGCACTAGGACGTAGGCCAGCAAAAGGTTGCAGGTTCAAGACAAGGTGGCAACACTTTTTGATAAACATAAGGTATGCAAAGCGCTTAACTTAGGGAGACATAAGGGTTGATTTTTGCTTTGGTTAATGTGCATATTGATTGAGGGAGATATAAGGTTGAAAGTCTCATGTTTAATTAAATCCAAATTTTTATGTGCGTTGTGATATTTTGTGTAGTTGAAATAAATTTAAGATATATTGGAGATATAAGGTGTATAATAGTGAAATAAAAATTGTAATGTGCAATTAGGGTTTATCATTCTACATTATTGAATATTAATAGTGGCTTTCATAAGTAGGAGTCATAAGATGTTAAATGGTAAAATTATTGTGTGTACTCCTGCATGGTGAAAGAAAGTGTTTGATGGGTAATGTTCATTGATCAAAAAACTTTGCCTTGTGAAAATAAAAGTAGTAAAAAAATATCGTGGTGCATATGTTTTGAGGAAAGGTTTTTCATGTGGATGGTTGAATAAGTGTTATGATGTCTAACCCTTGAAGTGGCACAAGAAATATGAGTTGTTTTTGAGACAAGAATTTGAAGGCACATCTTAATCAAGCATTTTGAGGTATGATGGTTTAACTCTTTCTCTAAGTGGTTGTGTTGTGTGAAAGTATTTTTGAAGGTGGAGTTAAAAGGGTTTATTGGTGTGCATTGTTAGAAATATTTGAGCTAGGGCTTGTAAAATAGAGATAAAGTAGAAAAAATTATATTAGGATTTGATATCTACATGTGTTTCATTGTTGAATAAAATATGAAATACTTGTGCAAGGATTGAGACCAATTTTGTACATCATTGTGAAATATTTTGATCATTGGTTTGAAAGATATTGAAAATAATTATGAAGTGTTTGATATAAATCTTGTGAAGTGAATTTATGCATTATTATGTTTTATCCTTGAGAGAAAATTTGCAAGAAAGTAAGACCAATTTTGTGAAGAAAATTTATACACTAGTTTGATTTGATTTGAAAGAGATTTTGTAAGAGGTAGAGATTGGTTTAGATGAATGCAATTTTTATGAATGTGAAGAAAATATTGGATATTTGATAGTACATATCATTCTCTATATGTTATAGAGGTTAAATGAATTCTAAGTAGAATATGTCTGAATTGCCTAGTTGAAGAAAATATTTCTTAAAGAGATATAAGCATTGTTTGTATGCAATATTTTGGAATAGTACAGCAGGTTATTGAAGCAACATTGAGGAAGATTTGAGCAAGTATTGTGAGAAGACTTGAAGAAGTATTGAGATATATTTGAGGAAGTATTGTGATAATATTTGAAGCAACATTGATGTAGATATGAGCAAGTCTTATGAGAAGACTTGGGACATAGTTGAACAAATTTGAGAGAAGTAGATTTGGGTAGAGATAGAGAGCATATTTTAGGAAGATTTATGCATGTAATGTGTGCAAATATAGACAAATTTGTGATTAGAGTTGGAGTAGATTTGTGCTAGCCTTGTGACGAGGTTTTTTTATTTTTATTTTTCTATATTATGGAAGAGTTAATTATAATTATGATAGTTACTTGTCACTATGAAAACCACAACATCTGCCATTTTTTCTTATCTATTATACAATGAATCCGTAAATATTACTCTATCAATATGCTCATTTAAAAACTATTATTACCTTTTTCTAAGTTAAGCTAAGTTTAGCATATATTTATTATCATATATTTATATATGTTTTACACCAAACTTACAATCAATTGTAATTCATAAAATATTTAACAAGAAAAGGCTCCCATGCTTTCAATATTTTCATTACCCACAAGAATATATGCATTCATTATCTTTCTTGAATGAGCAAATAGATATTTAAAGCAAATAAACACAAGTACAAAATATATAAATCATTCATGCAATCCTACATGAAGTGCATAAGTGGGGGCTTTCATGTACCCCTAAGCTGAATCATAATTTCCCAACTCACCTCTTCCTTTGAGCAACTTATCCATCCGATGCACTTCCTTAGTCCTGCACAAACAAAGGATATCAACAGTACCATGCTCTAAAAGATAAAGGTAAGTTCAATTCATTAATCAATCCATATCCAAATTTTGCGAGGGGAGGGTCATTACATCACTAAAAATTTAGTATATATATTATTAAAATGTGTTCTTATTTTAATGTAATTTTTGGATGGATTATTTTTGGGATCTAAATATAGGTAGATTATATATTAATCATGGTCCTTTATCAATGATCAAAATAATCATTTTTTAAGAAAAAATAACCAAATTTTGGTATTTAATATCTTAATTTTTTTTTTTAAACTAACCTTTCCTAGGTGTTATGTAAACCCCAACGATTTTTTGGTTCCACCTCTTCAATTAGATTTATTCAAAGAAATATATTTTGTCATTCATACTCACTTTGTTAATAATATCATGAGGATAATATGTGTTCAAAGTTTTGAGTGTTTAACCAATTCTATATTGGCTTCAAATTAGATATTCAATTCTACCTTTGTATCAATTCCACTTTTTTGAGATATTTGGAAGCTTACACTTAGTCTTCATTCAAACTACAATCTTTTTTATTCAATTCCTGAATCTTAATTTAGTTTTCTTTAAAATTAGTCCCATGCTAATAAATATTTCATACTGATCATTTACCCTAAGGCTTTGAAACTTCTAACTTAGCAGCATCAAAAGCATTTTCCTATTTCAGAGTTATCATCATCAAAGCCTCTAGAAAAACAACGTTCTATACCTTGGATACATCCATTTAAACTTCCATGTTTTCCATAACATTATGTTAGGATCCTAATCCTAACATTAATCATTATTAATTTACTTACTATGTTTATGGACCATTGTGTCCCTTCACCTCATAACCATAGGTAGATATTTATATTCATTTAACTGGGCATAATTAGGCATCTATCGAATATAAGAAAATATATTTTATTAAAAGCATTGGCAGGATTTCCTCTAGTGAAATAATGATCAATTCAAAGGTGATTTAATATATTTCTTCTTGTTTTGCATCCAATTCCATTTGATTTTCATCCTTCATAGCTACTAGGAACTAGGTTCCTACCATATGGTATTACAACCATACCATCCTAGCACATCATAATCATTCATTCGTTTGAAATCCATTTACAAAGTCATTTGCATCACAATATCCACTTTGCAAAAATGTTCATTCATTAAAATGTGACCACAAAATCACTAAATACCACCCATATCTTAACCAAATAGTATAATATAGTGATAAAATAATCATTGGAGACTACAATCTGTAGATCACAAAGAGCTCGTAGAAACACTGTAAACACTACTATAAAATCTGAGCATAACAAAGTTGAGAACATATTTAGGAGAAAACAAGTCAAAATAAATACTTAAATGTTTCTAGAAACCACTAAAACTCTCATAGTCTAGCACCAGATCAAAAAATAGAGTGAAACGATGAAGACAAAAATTTCTGTAGCATGATGTCATATTTTCGACGAAGCACTCAAGATAACAATGATAAATCTATAAATATTATATTTTAACCTATATTTTTAAAATAAATTTTGGTTGTCAATTAAACTTTTGGGTACCTAAATATCGAGCGTAAGAATTTTTAAAGAATTTTCAAGATATAAATCCCACATTGTTTCTATTTTACAATTGTAGAGATTTAAAATCATGAATATACAATTAGGTGGTTGTGACTACCACCTAGTAGTCACACATACATGTAACCTTGATTTACCCTTCACTCCATCATTTTCTATGATGCTCCTCACCTTATACTCTTCCCCTCATAGCCCTTGCTCTTTGTGGTACCCCCTCCTCACATTCTACTCTGCCCACTCCTCACCTTCTGGTCTACCTCCCATTGTGCACCATTGATATCACTCTACCACTATGCCATTGATGTCACTTCACATTGTGCCAAATTTAAAAATTCAAATTTAAAAATATTGACCATTAAGGTCCAATTAAGTTGATAAAACCTATTTTTCAATAAATTACCTATTTTTTGCAAAACATTATAATTAAAATACATAAATTTTTGTAATTTTTTCAAAACTTAATTTCTCCTACCAAGAAATACTTACAAATTGCAAATAAACCCTAATACGGGTGATGGTAGGAGATCACAATCGTAGGACCCTCTCAAGGATTTAATGCAAGAGGTTCAATAGTGGAAGAAAGAACTTACAAATAAGACTATAATAAAGGAGGAGTTCCGGAAATGGAAGGAATAAATTACAAACTATACTATACCAAATATGAAATATGAAAACAAAATACAAGAAATTGATTTAAAATTTGATGCCTATAACCACTTCGTCAATATGGTAGAACAAAATATGGCACTAATACAAGCTGGCCAATCTACAGTGGGACAAAAAAACCAAGCACTACTTGGGGGTCCACAAACATCCATCCTACCTAGAACCACTAAATTTGATTTTCTAAAATTTTAAGGAGGCGACCCCACTAATTGGATCTATCAAGCTGACTAATACTTTTTTCTCTACCAGGTTCCTAAGGGAAAAAAATTTCACATTATATCCTTCAAACTTTAAATTACCATCACCCAATGACACTAGTGGTACAAAAATATGAATGACACCCCTACATGGTTAGAATTTACAAAAAATCTAATGGTATGATTTGGTCCTACTAAATTCAAATATTTCATTGGATGATGTAGGAACAATAGTATGAAGCTATATTATTGATCATAATACAAGTATATATAGAATTACATAGGAATCTCACGTAGGTTAAGTGGTTGCAACAATCTGCCAAACATGGCCAACCACTTAACTACTAGTTAACCAAATGCTAACTATGGATGTCCACTAACTGCTAGAAGACAAACAAGATCTCTAACAGTTAACAACATGCTAATAATATGCTAACAACCTATTTCTAACATGGGCATACTATGCATCACGTGAATACAAAGTGCAAGAAATAGGAATCATAAATAATAATAATAATTAACTTAGGCTTAAGTGGATAAGCCTAAGTTATCCTAAATACTCCTTCCAACCATATAAGCATTGGACCCCAATTCTCTCAACAAATGTGGAAAGTCATGGGCCATCTCATGGTGAGGAATCCAGCAAGCCATGTGTGGAAAGTGACCACAACGAGCAACAAGGTAAGTAGTGGAAGAACCCTGTCCCGTGTGATGAGTATTCATCTCAAAAAATCTATCTAAAATGAGCAAAATCTAACGATCAGGTGCCACTGATGTTGTATGACTAAAAACAGGATTAGGTACCAAAAGAGGGTCCTAAAATGGTGTCTCTATAAAGTGGCGCTCATCCAAAGGAACCCAAACTCTACCTCCAACATGTGGGGAGTGAGGATTGTGATGCTTTCGTACCACTCCCTGTGGAGTCTCCTGCAAGTCCTGTGGTATCTTGCCTGGAAGGCTCTGTCGGTGCTCAGTATGGGAAGTAACCTTAGCTTGCTCCTCCATGTGTGCAATGGTGGGAGTGGGAAAAGCCAAAGGTAACTTTTGTGGAACAAGTGGTTCAGTAGTTGTAGGTGTACCCAAAATTATACCAATGAAATCAATGGTATCTTTATCATGAGTGATAATGGTGGGTTCCTTAACCACTTTCTCTTTTGACTATTCATCATGTGGGATTGAAAATTCTTCCTTTGCATGTTCCTTAGGTGGTGCTTTTTCTTAATTTTGTGTGGGAAAAATGCTAGTAGGAGCTAAAATAAGTGCTTGACTCAATGGTTTCCTTACTTGCCTACAACTTAACATCAAATTGGAAGTAGGTGTAGTTCTTTGTATCAAGTAGTTTTTACCATGCAACTCCAATGTGTAGGTGTTATTTTTAGCATGATAAATAGCATTCCTATCAAATTGATAGGGTTTACCTAGCAAGAGTCCACAAAAATCCATATATGTGACATCACACCTAACTTTGTCCACAAACTTGTCACCAAAAGCAAAATTCAAGGTGCAAGTATGGGTGATGTTGGATGTGGAGTCTACATCTTTGCACCCAAGTGCATAAGGTTGGTGATGTGGTTTGATGGGAAGTTTCAACTTCTCCATGACGGACTTCACAATGATGTCATTTTGCAATCCGTTATCAATGATACAATCAACATAGAAATCATGCGTCAAGTGGGCTCTAGTGACAAACAAATGATCACACCCCCCTTGATCAAACACTTTGGACATTAGGGTAACTTTGTTCAGTTTACCCTTTAAAGCAAGATATTCTTCTTCTATCCCTGTAGCCAAAATGGGACCATCTTATGGTTCCTCATGTGTAGGTTGTACAATTAGGGATTTCTTCTTCTTAAACTTCTCAAAAGTATAGCATTTGGATTTTACATGTCCATGCTTTTAACAAAAGTCGCAATACAATGAAGAAGAAGAATCTTTAGCATGAAAGGAAGAAGAATGTGCTTTAGGAGAAGTGGGAGGAGAAGAAGAATTAGGGGTGTTGGAATTACCGCTAATTCCTAAGTATCTAGGTTAAGATTTGTTAAGGGGGAGAATATTGCAAGTGTGAAAAGGGTTAGGTCTAAGTGGCTCAGAAATATCCTGATTTCTGGCCTAAGTATGAACACATCATGTATTTGTCGGCAAGGGTGTTTGTCGGCATGTATTTGTCATTCTCTCCTTGCTTCCCTATTTCCTCTCTAACTTTCCTTATCCCTCCATCCCTATTCCCTCACATCCCTTTCCTCCCTATTTTTCCTCCTAGATTCCTTTATCCCTTATCTCTCCTTCTTCCTCGCTCCACGTCCCTCCTATCCTCTCTTTCCCTTATCTCCACACTACCTCCCTTCCACTATATAAATAATTGTAAGTTGTTTTTGAAGGGGGCTGCATGCGTAATAAGAAGAGTGAAGGTTATAATAAAATATTTATTATTGCTGCTTCGATTTGTTGTCTCACTGCGTTGAATTTGACCTCTGGACCTCGAGAAACCAACATCTGGTATCAGAGCCAGACTTCGTCGTCCAACGGGCATGGTTCTCGAGGCAAGGTGAGGTCAGAACGGGCATGGTTCCTGAGGTGAGGTGAGGTCAATGCGGGCACGGTTCCCAAGGCATGACCAAGCGGGCACGCACTCCGAGATAGGAGTCAGTCAGCTCGGATCCCGAGGCGGATCACGAGCAGGCTCGAGCACGGATCTCGAGGCAGTTTGAGCATGGATCCCGAGGCGGATCGTGCACAGTCGAGTTGACACGTGGCAACGGCACGGCAGTCGAGGTAGTGACTAGACGACACGTGGCGCAGGGCGATTGGCAGTCTGGTTGGCAGCGAGTGGGCAAAATTTTGCCACGTGGCGATTCGTCGTGGCAGTGAGGTGGCGAACGACGATTTGACAACGTGGCAGCGAGTTAATTTGATTGGTCGAAGCAGTAATTTGCATCAGTCAAGACTCGACTGCCCGAAGGCAGTCGAATACGACTGTGCATCGTGAGGGTTAAAAACCCTCGCTGCGCATTTGCGCAGCCCATGTGGGATAAAACCCACTACGTTTTTTTTTTTTTTTTTAAATAGCCACCGGTGATTACAAAGGCGACCGCCTGCAATTAATTCCCGTCCAACGGACGTGGCTCAACGGTCGAGACATTTCGTTTGCGCGCAAAAGATCACGGGATCGATTCCCGTTAAGGAAAAAACAATTTTTTTTTAACTGTTGCCGCTGTCGGGAGGTTACAAAGTGCGGCTCGTTCGCTTTCCTTCCAAGCAGAGCCGCTTGGCGCAACGGCGAAGATCGTTTTTGGCTGAGTAGAGGTCCGGGGTTCGAGTGCCGTCGGAGGTATTCAAACATTTTTTTTTAGAAAATTTGCGCCGTCCGAGGTTTAAAAGAAAGTTGCCCCTTCATTGTTCATGTGGTGGCCGTGAGGTCGCGCGGCTAAGGCGTTAGCTTTGCCCACCGCAGGTCGCGTGATCGAATCGCGACGGAAAGGTAAAAATTTTAATTTTTTGTTTTTTAAAGTTTTTAATTTATTTAATAATTTTTTATATTATTTATTTTTAAAATTATCTTTTTTAAATAAATTTATTTTTTAAAAAGGGTAATTTAAAAAATAATAAAAGGTTATTAAATTTATTTAAAAAACCTTTAGAAAACTTTTAAAGAAAATTTGTGAAAGGAAGAATAATGTGCTCATGGAAATGATAGATGTTTTGATCTGAAGGGTGCTATTATGCACTACTTTCAATTTTGAAGAGTTTTTTGTGGCCAATTAAAACTCGCCCAAGGGGGCTTGAAAATTTGCATACTGTGAACCTGAAAAGTGACGAGAAGTCTTCCGGAGCACCCGTTTAGCACCTCCAAAAATTTTTGGACTCCCCGTCTCGTGACGGGGGTGGCACGCCAGGGGCGCTGCCCCTTGGAACCCCGTTTAAGGGTTCAATATTGAAGTGGAGCCAGAGCCAGCAGAGCCAGAGCCAGTGGAGCCAGAGCAGAGCCAGAGCTAGAGCTAGAGCCAGTGTTGGGAGTCTCACAACAAGCAATCAGTAAGAGAATTACTTTGCTTTGTAATTGCTTATTTCAGTGAAATCAAAGTTTGCTTTTAAGTAGCAGAAATGGCTGCAAATACTTGTTTGCCAATTGGTGATTGGCTGTTACAAAACAGTAGATGTTTTAAGACATGAATGTGCCAAAACTGAGAATGATGCAGAGGGAGGAACTCTGCTGACTGTAAAAATAGCTTGCACTATCAGAAGCTTGCTGATTCTGTAGACCATTGGAGTTGATTCTGATTTTGTTGGTTGCTATTTGCTGCTATTGTTTGAATGCAATTCTGACAAGGAGTACCATTGTTTGGTGAGTCACACTGCTACCCAAATAAGTGAGAACCACGTGAGACTGGTTTCACAATAAGTTGTTGCATCTTGCTGAAGAGAGACATATACGCTGAAGAGAGAAGAAGGAGGCAGTGTTGTGACATGGAAGGGTACTGTCACATAATGAGGATGAAAAGGCTATTTTTTGACAGAGTTGGGCAGTAAGATACAGTGAAGAGATTTATAGAACTGATTGCATTAAAAAGACAGAAGAGAGTTTTGCTACTGTTTGGTACCAATAAGACATAAAGGCTGCATCGATTCAGGAAAGGAGTGGCTGAGAACTTGGTGGAAGTTTGATGAATGGTGAATTGCAGAATGGCAACCATGTATGAAGATTTGGTTGTGCCTAAATTCGATGGAGATGATTATGCTTATTGGAGCATAAGAATGAAAACTTTATTGATGGCCAAAGACCTTTGGAGCATTGTAGAAGAAGGATATGAAGAACCTTCAAATTGGAGCAGCCTTCAGGAAGATGAAAGAAGAGAGAAGAAAGAGCAACAATACCAAAATTGCTTAGCCCTTATGGATTTGAGAAGAGGAATGGAAAAGAATGTTTTTCCTCTTATAGCCAATTGTAGATCAGCTACAATGGCATGGCAAGTGTTGAAAGATACATATGGGTTTGATAAGGACACCCATAAATCCATGTGTGACAATCAAGAAGATTGTTTAAGCAAGGAGGAGCCTTGCTTTCTTGAAGAAGTTTCTGAATTAGATCCTTTTGCAGGAGCTTTTGAAGACGCATGTGAAGACATGTCTTATGAAGAAGGCATGCATGATGAATTCTTCCTTACGGAGGAAGATGATGGAGAACTTCTTCTTGATGAAAATAAAAGAAGAGGTGTGTATTCCTCAAGAGGAAGAGGAGGAAGACGAGGATTTGCAGCTGATAGAAGGAAAAGTGATGAAGAATCCCTTCATGGAGAAGAGGATGAGAAAGAACCTAGTTCCCTAGAAGATCCTTTTGGAGAGTCTTATGAAGACTTATCTGAAGATTGTTTTGAGCAACCATGGGAGACTCTCACTGATGAAGACGTTACTTATGAAGGCATGGAAACTTGTAAGTATCAATTCTCTGTTTTAGAAGGAGAATATGATGAAAATTGTCAATTATTTCCTTTAGAGGGAGAATATGATGATGAAAAGCAAAATTGTATTGATGGAAAAGAGGATGAATGTCTCATTGAAGAGACAATTGTTGAAAGATCATTCTATGGGAATGATGTTTATTGTGAAGACCACTCTAAAGTGGATGATGGCTTGCTTGAAGAATCACTCCAAGAAGAAGGAAGAGAAACACTCACATTGAAGTGTTCCTTGCTTGAAGATCACCTAGATGAGGTGGTGGAAGATGAAAGATGTCTCATGGAGGAGGCATGTGCAGAAGAGTGTCTTATGAGGAAGACACCAAATCAGCTATTTATTGAAGATTGCTTCATGGAGGAGGCACAAAATAAAGATGAAGATGCAGATGATGGAGAAACACTCATAATGGAGTGTTGCATAGCTGAAGTCCACTCACATGGCGTGGAGACAAATGGAGAGTGTATTTTGGAGAATACACCAAAAATTCTCATGGAGGAGAGTGATGAAAATCTAACCCCAAATTGTTGGCATAATGATGGAAAAGCAATGTTCATGACAAATCATTGGCTTGAAGACCATTCACTTGGAATGGATGTATGCTCTCTTGATAGAGCAACTCAAGATATCCTTGAAGGAGACGATAAAATTGTTCCTCTACAGGGGAAGGAAAATATTAAAGATGAAGAGGAGCTTGATTCACAAATTGTATGGGATGTTGATTCCCATGACATTGTTGATTGTAAGGCTCAAGATATGTGGGATTTTGATCCACAAGAATTTGAAATTGAAGAGGAGATGAAAGTCATAAGCTTCATGCTCAATGGAGGATATCACTCATTAGGGGTGACAAATAGAGATGCTTCTTGTTCATCCACCCAAGAAGTAAAACATGAAAAAGGAGAGATTGATAGTTTTCATGTTGTGATGACTATGAGAACATCAATGCTTGAACCTAGGAATTATCTTGTACAGGCAATTACAAATCAAGAGGACGATTACTCATTTGGTGTAATAGAAAAAGATATTGATGGGTTCCATGTTATGGAAACATCAATGAAAGAAGAAATGAAGGGCATAAGTTTCATGCTCCATAAAGCGGATTATCTCAAGGCTGAGATAATAAAAGGAAAAGAACATTATGAGAAACACTATCTCAAGGAGGAGATAGAACATAGTGAGATAGTCACTAATGGACTTCATGATGCAATGGAGGCATCATCAAAGGAGATTGAAAATTGTCTTGAAGAGGCAATTATGGCTGAAGATCACTCACTTGGAGTGGCTACATTGCAGAAAAGAAGTTGTCTTGAAAAGGCGACAATGTATGATTGCTTTAATGAATGGTGTTTCAACACACGACCATGGATTGATCAAAGGAGAAGAGCTCTTAGTGAAGAGTTGATGGTTGATATTGAAGCACCATACCCCAAAGGAGAACTGCTACAAAATAGCTTTATGGGAAGCACCAAATCTACTCATACTAAAGGTAATATTTTTATGATTAATGATTTGTTTTTTGTGAGCAGGAATGAAAAGAAAGGAGAATATCTTCCAAAGGCATTATTGAGAGGAGATTGTCTCATAGAGACAACTTTGATGAAGAGTCTTCTTGGAGAGAAGACAATGATGGAGAGCTTGGGTCACATGGATCCAACTGATGTGTTAACAATTCCTTGGAAGAAGGAATCTTGTAAAATCATTATGTTGAGTGAAAATTTGTATGAGGAGCAACATTTTGTTGCATATGTAATTAGCTATTGCATAGCTATATTTTGTTTGAAGATCTGTGTAGAGGTATGTGAAATTGTAATATGGCAAAACCATCTACATAAGATGATGCATTGTACATACTCAGGAGGAGTATTAGGAGCTGAAATATGGTTTGAAGACCATAGAATGAATGATAAAAGGAATGTGTTGGATTGGTTAATGAGAACCAATACTTATGGTATTCTGGGAATGCCATCATTTGAAGGAGCTTTTGATGAAGGGGGAGTAGCTCATCAAAAGGAGGCACTCTATTACTTGCATGAAGGAGCAATAACAAAGATGGAGGAGATCACACACAAACAATGGAAGGAGTGCCCAAGACAAACAATTTTTGATTTCTTGTTACAAAACCTGGAGGAGACGAAAAAGATTGAGTTTCTTCCAATGTTGTGATGTTGATGAGACTTTTTGCAAAAAGTCACATCAACATCAAGGGGGAGAATGTTGGAATTACCCCTAATTCCTAAGTATCTAGGTTAAGATTTGTTAAGGGGGAGAATGTTGCAAGTGTGAAAAGGGTTAGGTCTAAGTGGCTCAGAAATATCCTGATTTCTGGCCTAAGTATGAACACATCATGTATTTGTCGGCAAGGGTGTTTGTCGGCATGTATTTGTCATTCTCTCCTTGCTTCCCTATTTCCTCTCTAACTTTCCTTATCCCTCCATCCCTATTCCCTCACATCCCTTTCCTCCCTATTTTTCCTCCTAGATTCCTTTATCCCTTATCTCTCCTTCTTCCTCGCTCCACGTCCCTCCTATCCTCTCTTTCCCTTATCTCCACACTACCTCCCTTCCACTATATAAATAATTGTAAGTTGTTTTTGAAGGGGGCTGCATGCGTAATAAGAAGAGTGAAGGTTATAATAAAATATTTATTATTGCTGCTTCGATTTGTTGTCTCACTGCATTGAATTTGACCTCTGGACCTCGAGAAACCAACAAGGGGAATATTGAGAATTTTTCTTCACCTACTGTTGATGCTGATTCCTACCTTTGGAAGAGCCGTCTTGTGATGAATGAGACTTTTGATATGCACCAACTTTCTCCTCTACAAGAATGGCATGATTGAATGCCACATCCAAGGTGAGGAAGACATTGAATTTGATCTCCCTAAAAATATGATCTTGCAAGCCACGAGTGAATTTATTAATCAAATCATCTTCTGAATATTTCACACCAAGCAATACCCTCAACCTATTAAATTGGAAAATGAAATCATAAACTGACATTCCATAGGTTTGCCTCAATCTATACCACTTAGTAGTGAGGTCACTTTGGTAGTTTGGTGGAAAGAAGGTTTTTTTCAGAATTTGAGTTAATTATTTCCATGTCATGGTGGCATTATGACTCTATCTTTCTACAATGAGAACTTTTGCTAACCCTGTGAGTTTTAGTGTAGCAAATGTGGCTTTTTCATCCTCCAAAATTTTAGCATAAGCAAACCAAGTTTGCATATCCAAAATCCATGCAGATAAGACATCGGGATCCCTAGATCCATCATACATTTTAACCTCACATTTGGCTTTGTTTGCATGATTATGGTGGATTTTGAGTTCACCAAGATTAAACTACACAATAATGTCTCTCACTTTTTCTACCAAAATGTCTACTGCTTCAGTGAGGTTTTCCATGTTTGTACTGAGATCATGAGCCATATTTTGCCTAGTATATGCTAGACTAGGAGGATTACAAAATGGTCTTTGCAAGAAAAAATCTAGGCTTTAGGAATTTGAAAATGTTCCTAATGCATAAAATGCCTAGATTTTACAATTTTGCTCTAAAAAATAAGGCTATTTTAATGCTTTTTACAAAATAGAATTCAATTTTGTAATTAAAAAGTGCACTAAAATATGGAAAAATTAGACCTTTTACAATGCAAAAATTTGTTTAGGAGAAAAAATTATGAATCTGCATAAAATTTTGAACCCAACGCAAAAAATTTGGTCAAAAAAAAACCAATAACGGAGGAGATATCACCTCTTGAAGTTGCTCTCCTTTTTGCTGGTTTTGGCACCAAAAATTTGAATTTAAATTTTCAAATTTTGAAAATTCTCCCGCCAAGTTGTCTTTCCCGCCAAAAAATAGTTCAAATTTTCTGTGGTCAACTGGGGTTGGCTCGGGCCGATCAACTACCCAGTAAAAGTAATTCTGACATGGAAGTCAACAATGCTCCAAGTGATGCCACATGGCAGCCTACGCCTTCAAATGGCGTCGATGCATGCCCCACCACTAGGCACTGTCGTGCGTGTGACATGGCTAGGGTGACCACCGTATGGTGGTTACCCTTTAAGGTGAGAGTGTGGTCTTTTAAACCACAAAAAGCCCTTTGTGGCTTCAATGTGGGATAATCCCATGAACCTCCTCCCTGTGGCCTATCGTCGGAAAATGACCACCAAAAAATTGCAAGAGCTGGGAACTCGTTGTGTCCTAACCAGAAAACCAAAAAAATTTCACCTTCTAGATTTTGCTATATTTATCGTTGGGAATCGATCGAACACGTCGAAAACCTGTCGATGCGTCCGAAAAATTTCATCAAAAAAATCACTCCAAATATGTTGTTTTCATCTATTAATTCATTGGGATTTGACACCTTACCAAAACTCTTTGAGGGTGGTAATTTGTCACAATTTTACATTGCCAAGGAGTGGCCCACGGTATGCCTGTTTGTCACAATTTTACGTCAATCGCGATGTCCTACTGGTATCCGACCATGGTCAGCATCGATGTGACTTGTGGTCATCCCACCAGTATGGTGGCCAACGTGGGTGGTGCTAGCTATGCTGTTGGGCTGGTGTCACCGGTGTTGGCCGACTGCTAGCCGGTGAGCCTATGCTGGTCGTTTGCCGGTGTGGCTGGCTGGCCGGTGCTGCTAGTCGGTTATCGATGTGGCTGGCTGGTCGGTGATGTCGGTCGGTTGCCAGTGTGGCTAGCTAGCTAGTGCTACTGGTCGGCCTTGTGGCCCACCCAAAAAAATTGAGTGGCCACTAATAGTTAGGCTTAAAAGCCTAAAAAAAATTTCATGCACTGAATTTTTTTTTTTAAATAAAATATTAATATTTTATAAAAAACTTTTTTGCATTAAATTAATGCATATTTTAGTTGAGTAAGAGTGAACTCAACTCTTTTTCTTTCTACAAGAATAAAATTAGGAGACAACCTATTTTCAAAGCTTCAACCTGTCTTCGACAGATTTGGTGCTCCTTAACAAATCTTTGGCAATGCCTGTTTTTGGCCAGAGTTTGGCCTCCAACTGGTGAAACTAATAGTCAACACCTGGTTCAGGGGTAATTTTTTCCCTTTGTCACCTCAGCTTCACTTGGTGTTGTAGGTGACTTCAAGTCAACTCCACTCAACACCCTCTTAGGATTTAGCAGTAAAGTGATACTTCTGTCCTCCTTCCTGCACTCTCCTGAAGCTAACTGATACCAATGATGTAGGAACAATAGTATGAAGCTATATTATTCATCATAATGTAAGTATATATAGAATTACATAGGAATCTCATGTACTTTAAGTGGTTGCAACAATCTGCCAAACATGGCCAACCACTTAACTACTAGTTAACCAAATGCTAACTATGGATGTCCACTAACTGCTAGAAGACAAACAAGATCTCTAACAGTTAACAACATGCTAAAAACATGCTAACAACCTATTTCTAACATGGGCATACTATGCCTCATGTGAATACAAAGTGCAAGAAATAGGAATAATAAATAATAATAATAATAATTAAATTAGGCTTAAGTGGATAAGCCTAAGTTATCCTCAACATTGGAGCCCTTACCAAAATCCACCAAACCATTATAGTGCAAGAATACCAAGCTCAATTTGAAAAACTGGTAAATCTTACATCAGGGCTAAATACCTAATTCTTCAAAATTTGTTTCATCAATGACTTAAAGGAAGATATTCGATTAGAAGTACAAATGCTCAATCCCATTGACATGATGCAAACTTGTGCTAGCCCAAATGGTGAAAGAGAAATTCCATAACTAGCGTCACTTGTGAAATCCATCTAAGGTAGAATCACAAAATACTTAAATCACCCCAAAACTTAACCTAATCCTACCAATTAAATGTATCAGCCTTGAGGAAATGAAATAATGAAGATAAAATGGTCTTTATTTTCATTATGATGAGAAATTTATACCCAGTCATAAATGTATTATACCCAAATTATCTATTTTAGATGCAACTATTCCTTGTTGATCAAATAATGACAAATATGCTATCAAGCTGTAAGTAGTGATAGATACACCCAATGATAACACTCAAGGTCCACTAGAATTTTATTTCAATGCCCTCATCGATAATTATTCTCCCCAAACTATGAAAGTCCTATTATCCTTCAAATGACAAAAAATGATGGTGCTTATCAACTCCGAAAGTACCCATAATTTCATTGACGCACGAGTGGTAAAATAAGTTGACTGCTTTAAACATCCTTGTAATAATTTTGAACTCATGATTTGTAATGGGGGAAGCATAACCTGTAAGGGTAAATTCCAAAATATTAAGCTCACCTTGGGCGATTACACCATGAAACATGACATGTATACACTTTCCTTAGGAGGATGTGATATTGTCTTAGGAGTGTAATGGTTACGAACACTCAAGAAAATCCACTAGGATTTTGAGGAATTATGGATGAAATTCACAATTAATAATAAAATATATACTCTTAAAGGATTTAAATTAGACCCTTTACCACTAGTAAGCTCTCATCAAATCAAAAACATTATTCATAGGGGAGGAAATAAAATGGTTGCCCATTTATTTTATCTCCAAGCCACCAAGAATAAACAAAAATGGTATCCTCTCTATTTTCATATTGATCCTCCTATTCTTCCTACCTATCTCCCACCAACAATTAAACCTTCACAATATCCCTACTTACAGAATGATAATATTAACATGGTGCAAGAACATGAGCAACTACTGCTTAGAAAATAAGGGATGCAACTATTCACTTTGAGTTTTGAGGACAAAGCTCTTTTTTTGGATGGTGGCATGTTAGGATCCTAATCCTAACATCAATAATTACTAAATTATGTACTATGTTTATGGATTATTGTGTACCTTCACCTCACAACCATAGGTAGATATTTTATATTCATATAACTAGGTGTAATTAGGCATCCATCAAATATAAGAAAATATGTTTAATTAAAAGTATTGTCTGAATTTCCTCCAATGAAACAATGATCAATTCAAAGGTAATTTAATATATTTATTATTATTTTACATTTAATTCCATCTGATTGTCATCCTTCATAGCTTCTAGGAACCACGTTCCTACCACATTTACCACAATATTACCTTCCTTATAGGTATGATGGACCACAAATGACTCAATGTATTATAGTATATTCATTGTGTCCTAAATAATACTTTAAATACTTCAACTGGTAGTTTACTTAGCATTCAAACTGTTAATGATATTCATATAATCCGCTTCCATTATAAGCTTCTTAACATTCATATTTTTTCAAGCCTTAATATTGTAATCATCTATCCCACCTCTACTAAATGGTTTAATTCTTGGACAAAGTTCACCACATATCAAGAGATTACTATCCCTGAGAGAGATCTCAAAACCCCTCCATCTCATATTTCTTCCTAGATAGCTAATCTAATTCTTTGTAGCTCTTAGCAGTCTCTGGTCAAGTTTTATTTCTTCTTCCAACTCATTTTCATAGAATTTGTTGTCCATTTTGACAAATGCATTTTTAGAAATAGCAGCTTTGATAATCCTCATAATGACCTCTACACTATTAACCTTGTTCTACAACACTCATTTATTCCTCTCCCTGCATATATTCCAAATGATGTGGGTTAAAACAAAGATCCAAATTTTCTTCAATCAAGGGATATGATAAGGGTTGATCCAACATTTCAATAAGACCTCCAAAGATATTGTTGTCATCCATTGAGTTTTAAGAGACTGAAGAAGTGCATGCCAAACCTCTAAAGAAAGGTAGAAATGGATAAATAGATTAATAATTGTATCCTTATCCCCATAGCATAAATAACATTTATTAAGAATTATCATCCCTCTTATTTTAATATTATCCATCATCAATATATGATCTTGTAATGTCAACAAAATAAATAAAGATACCTTCTATAGGATATCTTTAATCCAAACTCTATGTGAGGGAAATTTTTGATTCTCCTTATCTATTTCAAAGGTAAAATTTTACTTCATAGTAAATATTCCTTTAGGATTATGACCCCAAAAGCACCTACCTCCCTTCTATATTGAGGTGTAGATAATAATGTTGTAAGCAGGGATTGAGAGTGTTAAGCCTACTTTGTGTAATTGTATTAGCTCTTTCCAATGGAAACAATGTGCCACACCCTGCAATTATATTCCTCCATGATGTACTCTTGAACCATATTTTTATATGTTTTCTTTAAAGACTAAATAATTTACTTTCAATAATCATTAAAAATTAAAAGCATTTCCATGACACATGCATCCTCAGAAAAGTATTTTTTATCACCTCTTTCCACCTATCATATTAAACCTTTCCATAAGATATTTCTTATTTTGATTAGCTCATTTCATAAAGATGATCCTAAATGTGGATTTAAGCTATAGGTAAAGGGGATTCTATTCTCAAGATATTTTGCAGAGAGGATCTGAGTCGAACATTGATCATGTTCAGTCATTTGTTTCCACCCCACTTTGGCCATTAAATCACCATTCATAAACTTCACTTTTTTGATGCCTAGACCATATTCTCGCTTAGGCCTACAATCATTCTCCCATGTAACCAAACTAATAATCTGTTTCTATTTAACTCTTGTCCCCTCCAACACCTTCAAATATAGTGGATAATGATCAGAGATAATATTTGAGAGGTTTTTAAGAGAATAATTATCATAGTTAGGTAGAAACTATTGGGATGCTAATACTCTATCCAATATAATTTTAATGAGACGTTTCCTAACCTCCTATTAGACTAGGTTTATTTAGGATATTTTAGATCCAAATCCATTAATTCACACTTAGAGATCAAATCATAAAATTTCTCCATGCTATTAGAATAACCTAAGTTACCTCCCTTCTTGTCACTAGGATATAGTGGTGTGTTAAATCCCTAGAAACTATCCATTCCCACAAAGATATATCCTTAATATGACTAAGGAGCTCCCAAACTCTTTGTCCTCCTACCTAAAAGTTTGGGGTATACACATTGGAAACAACCCCAAAAAACTTTAATTTTATGAGTCAATATGACATACATGCACCTATCATTTCTTTGAATACATTGGTCATAAAATATTCTATGGTCCCATAGATTCGATAAAACTTTAGAGGTGTATACCATTGAAATTAAAATCATATCTACTTCATTTCAAATAGCTATTTGAATGGATTAAAAATTTTGCTCATCAATATTCATATTTTGAATTAAGAAGATACCAAGTTTATATTATTTTCTCATCTTACAAACTATCCAATATTTTGTAGGGACATTCATAACATTGGTTTTTCAAGACAAAAAAATCATTTCGCAATTTTTAGTGGGTTCTTCATCGCATCAAAATCTAAAACCTTTTTAGTACAATGTGCAACATGTTTTTCTATCTCTCTGGATCTAACCACTCTAGTTTTTTATCTACCTCTATATATAGAAGATATTACATCCATTATTTTATTGGCTTGCTTTATGACAGTCATTAACATCGAATTCTCCTTTGAGGAATCCCACTCGTCTATATCTTTTTTCTCTTTTGGTCTATTCTTAAATATCTCTCTATTTTATTTTTTTCTCTTATGATGAGGTGTTTATTATAGATAACTCTCATCATTGTTATAAAATACTCTAATACAATTTAGTAGCTAAATCTTTGTTTTTATTAATTGCAAACCAAAATCCTAACTCACATCATTCATAGGAAGACATAAAGGGTCCCATTTCACCAAGGCCCATTTTCTTTTCTCCTCAATATCAGTCTAGAGGAACTGATGATTGATTTGATCTAATTATTGAAGAACAACCTTTGGGATATTCAACACAGTAGAAACATAAATAGGTATAGCTAGAAGGATCAGATTTTCCAAGGTAATTCTATCCCTAAAATAAAGTCACCTATTGGTCCACTTTCCAATTTTCTTCTTAACTTTATCAAACAACCAATTCTAGTATTTTTTTAATCTTTGGATATTTATCGGAATACCTAAATAAGTGATCAGAAGGTAGGTCTTCTTATATATTAGTTTATCCAAGACCATGGATTCCTATCTAGAAGAGCAGTGAAAGAAAATAAATTTAGATTTATCTTCATTGATAAATTTCTCGATAGCCTTAGAAAAATAGCTAATGATTTGCTTAATTTTAGAAGTTTCCTTAATTGTAGTTGTACCTAATAGAGTAGATTCATCAAAAAATTGAATATGAGAGATAGGTCTAGCTCCATGAGTAATGGTAGCTCCCTCAAGGTTTTTGTTTTCTCTATTTTTATTATAGTCCTACCCAAGCATTCAACAAGAATGATGAATAAATAAGAGGAGAGAGGGTCACCATGTCTAATACCTCTAGAAGTTAGGAAAAACTATGAAGTCCTACCATTGATAATAGCTACGTAGGATATTGAAGAGACACAACCCATAAAATTTTGATAAGTGTCAATCCACTCTATCCTAAGTTTTGGATAAATCTAAATGAATGAACATAGAAAAAGAATTTTTTTATTTCCATGGAATGGATGGGTTCCTGAGGAACAACAATCTCATCAACTATTTGAAACCCTTACACATAACGCCCTTGTTCAAGGGAAATAATATTATGCAAAAGAGGATTCAACCTTTATGGTATGATCTTAGTAATAATTTTGAGAAGAACATTACATAAAGCAATAGGTCTAAAAGTTGAGATATATTTAGCCTCTTTAACTTTTTGGATAAGATTTATATAAGTTTTACTGATAACCTTAATTTTTTTTGGCTTTCCTCGATTCTTCTACCACTTCTAATAAATCAACATGAAGAGTATCCAAAAAATCTTTGTAAAAATCAATGGTAAAACCATTAGGACCTAGGGCTTTCCATTTTTGTATTTTAAAAAACACTTGTTGAAGCTCATTGATAATAATAGGAGCATTCAAAATAGAGTTCTCCTCATAAGTGATAAGAGAAAGGATCATTTGAAGAATATTCTGTTGAGAAGCCGAGTCAAGAGGATTAGCAACAAAAATATTAGAAAAATATTCACAACAACAGAGTTCATGTCATCCCAAGTGTAGATAACATATCCAAAATATGATTTTAGGGAAGAAATAAAATTGTCATATCTTAGAGCTAGAAGAGATTTGTGGACAAAATTTATGTTTCGATTTCCTTCCTTAAACCATTGAATTCTATGCTTTTGCTTCCATAATAGTTCTATTTTTTTCCATTCCTGTAAATGAGCTATAAGTCTAATTTCATCTATACATCTACTCTTTGTGAGGCCATCTAAATGGATTTTCTAATTCAAAATTTCATGTTGAGCAATAACTTCATGTTTTTTTACTGAACATCTCCAAACTCTTTATAGTTCCAAGTTTTTATTTTAGATTTTATGTATTACAACATTTTGATAAAATAGAACATATTAGTCCATTATCTTGGTTTACCTTCCTTTCACCATTATTGCAATCGAGGTCTAAAGAAACTATCTCTAAGCCCAATTAACTAAAAAAAAAAAGAGAAACTCACATTGGTTTTCCACATTTCCACCATGATTGGACAATGATATGAACCAACATTGTTAAGATTCTTCACTTTAGGAATGTGACTATGGATTAAAAAATTATGAGAGAGCATGAACCTATCCAATCTCTCCATGATACAAGCTAAGACTTGTCTTATGTTAGATCAAGTAATAAGGCCATTATATGGCTGGATGTCCATAATATGACATTTTGCAACATATTCTCTCATGAGATCAATGCTCCTACCAAATATATATTTTTCTTAATTTTCTCATCCATAGAGAGAATGGTATTGAAATATACTCCAATAAAGATCCAAGATTTAGGAAAATAAGAGATAATATAAATTATATCCTTCCATTGTCTTCTCTTTTCCTCTAAATTAGTTAGAGCATAAACAATTATGTAGATCATATTTTGGTTGGAATATGTACTTTGAATAACTATAGATAAAATATTTTAACTGCCAACCATATGGTGAATAACTACCTCTTTTGGATCCCAAAGACAAGAAATTCCACCAGAAGTCCCCTGGGAACTAAGGCAAACACCTTTTCTAGCTAGCTAAATTTTATTAGCAATTGATTCCATTTTCTCTACTGAAATTTTTTATTCTTGAAGGAAAACAAGATGTGGATTGTTAGGGTAGATATAATAGGTAATTTAATTATTACCATAGTTAATTTAATTTTTACCATTATTTTATTTACCATGAAGACATTCATTATTATGAATAACTTATGGTTAGCATCATTTTTATTAGTTGTTAATTTGTTAGCTTCATTAGCATAATTTGTTAGCATTGTTAGTTTTTAGCATGATTTAATAATTGTTAGGAACAACCTAGGTAGGGGTTATTTTTCACATGTCTTAAGGTTATATTTAGCCTTAACACTTTGTATTTAAATGGCTCTTATCAATATATTTTCTAATGCTTTTGGTTCAAGTATTCACATTGGTATCAAAGCGATTGAAGTGGGCAAGGTGATAGGAGTGGTGATATGCTTGGATAAAGGGTCTCAAATATCGATAAATATCTTATCACATTTAAGATCTAAAATTTCACAAATGTTGCTTATTTCACAAATAAAATAGGGGATCAATCAAGAATTGGATTCTTCTTTTACAAAATTTTAACACTGGGAAATTATGAAAATCAAAGGGTTGAAGCATTGAAACTTGTTTATTTTACCACACAAAAAGAAAGGCAATTATTTTTGTCAAATTATTTGTAAAATTGTAAGACAAGGGGAGATATTGATTATCAAAAAAATTTCACACCAACAATCAATTTTTTTTTGCAAAAATTGATGTAATGAGGTGAATTTTTGATAGCATTAGAAACATTTTGTTAAATAGGCATTGCAAAAATAGGTGCATTTTCGGTCAAATCCTACACCTGTGTTAAATTTTGTGGGCACTTTTGATATTTTATTGCATTTAATTTCTATTTTTTGCAATTACATATTAAGTTAAAAATCAAAAGAACTTAAGACCCAAATTTTACACCCATTTGTGTAATCTATTGCACGGGTAAAGCCAATTATTTGATATTTACTCCATAAAAATATAAAATTCACTCTTCTTGTTTGGCTTAAATTCCTCAAACTAATCATCCTTCTTCAGAAATGATTTTAGGTAGGTGCCATTGAATATCAATTGGAATGAATTTTCCTTTCGGTACTCTTTTCGGTATATCGAAAGGGAGACCATTTTGGTCAGATAAGGAACCTTCAATGTAATAAATTATTTGCACTAAGAGGGGAATAATTCCTTTCTTTATTCAAAACATATTTTGACAAAAGGAGATAAAACTTATAAAAGCAATTAGAAAATCAGAACTCATCAACATTATACCTTTTCTTTTAGGCTTCATAACAACAACTTTTTCTTGAAGTACTTGTAATAATGAGGGAATTATTTAGTAATTTTTTTGATAAAATTGCCTAATATTCAAAGGTTTGTTTAGAATATTATGCCCTAAAAGTAAAAAATAAAACATGTTAAAGGTAATCAAAAAGCAAAAAATCATCAATTTGTACCTTTTCTTTTTTGATTTCATAATAGAAAATTTTTGCTTGAAGTACTTGCAATAAGGGAGGATTGTTTGGTGAACCTTTTTGATAATATACCTAGGAGGTAAAGTTTTGTAAAAGTATATTTTACACTAAAGGTAAGACTTCAAAAATTGCCCAAAGGGGACATATTTGTAAACCTAGGTAGCACAAATGTAAACCTCTTTTTAGGCTTCATAATAGTAAATATTTTGCTTGAAGCACTTATAATAAAGGGGGGATTTTTTGGTGAAAATTTTGAAATTTTCCTAGGAGGCAATCTTTGTAAAAACCTTTTAAGGTTTCATAAGTTGTAATTTTTTGCACTTAGAGGGGGATAAAAAAACAATTCTACCTCATAGAATATTTTACAACAAATGAGGAATACTTGTAAGGGTGCATTTTCAGCAGCGACCGACACCTTAGTCATACTTCTTACAAAATACCATCAAAGAATATTTTGCAAAAAGGGAGGAAGACTTGTAAGGGTGCATTTTTGGTAGCAAAAATTTCTCACACTATGCAATTCTGTAAAATATATTCTCAAATATTTTGAAGCTTGTGAATACCTTTAGAATAATGGTGCTCTAATCCCTATTGGCATTGTAAGGGCAATATACATGTCATTTGTTTCACTTGACATTACTCAATGTAAAAAGAAAAGGGAAATCAATGAGGAATCAGAGATCATGCTCTTAATGGTCAATGCTTGTTGTGACACAAGTGACCTGTAGCCCATGATAGCCAATGCTTGTTGTGATACAAGTGATATTCAAAACATGATGGAGGGTGTTTGTTGTAGCATAAGTGATCTAAAGCTCACTATGGCAAATGCTTATTGTAGCACAAGTGGCCTAAATACCACTATGGCCAATGCTTGTTGTGATATAGGTGACCTTATACCTTCAATGGTAGATATAAGTTGTAGCACAGGTGATCCTATTAGAAGGGAAAATTTTGCTTGCGGTATCAGTGACGTAAAAGCTAAAAAAACCTCAAAAGGAGCTCCATAATCTCACCAATAGTGACAAATACCATATTTTTAAAATCATTGATGAAGATGAAGAGCTTGGGTATTTTAAAAAATACACCAAAGGCATTGGATTCAAGTTGATAAAAAAAATAAGATTCAATGGAAAATGATTAGGTAAACATGGTAAAGGCATTCAAAATTCTATAATGCCAAATTTTAGGCCAAAGAAAGAAGTCATTGGTAATGATGAACAAGCAAGTACTAGTAAAAACATGTTTGTGAAACCTAAATATCCTACAACTCCTACAAAGCATTTTTGTAGTCATTGTGGTAGAATAGGCCATGTAGTAACAAGTTCTTGGAAACTACATCCTTGTGACACATGTGGATGTACAAATAACTCCTCTTAAAATTGTTGGTACAAAGTGAAAATGACCAACAAGGTTCATATCGATTGTGGATGGATAGATCTCACATAAAGGACCAAGATGAAATAAATGTTGTATGGCTTCTACAAGAAAGGTAAAACCTGTGGTAAATCTAGTGGCAGACCCAGTGAAAAGTATCCAAATATATACCTAGAGGTACTCATCCAGAGGTACACTTAAACCCATGTGCTAGAGCCTAAGCCTGAGTAAGAGCTAGCATCTTTCATTTCTCTCCTTCACTATATGGGATAATTATATAAATTATCCAAATAGTGTATATAATAGAATAAGGGGGGGTGTTAGAGTAATTATCCCATTACTTGGATCATATCTAGATTCCTATCATGGATAATATCTAGATTCCAATATTGGGTAGTTACCATATTTTTTAAAGGTAGAATATAAGTTACTACATTCCCATCAACAGACAAGTTGAAGGTATATTCACTAAGGCACTTGCACATGTTAAATTTGAGTTATTTTGTAACAGTCTTTGTATTTCAAAATAATGTAATAAAGCGGGGATGTTAGGGTAGTGTTGGTCCAAAATCTGCCACAGGAAAGGATTTTACAAGTGCACCCTAGACCCGGCCAACATTGAAAGGCTAGAAGCAAGAAATGGCTCCCAGACCAATCTCCAGAGTGGGATGGTTCCCTCTACTATTCTAAAATTGGTTTAAGATAAGGGTTGCTGGAAAGAAATTGAAAAATTGTAGAAAGAAATGGGAAATATGGCCACAGGCCGAAGTGATGGGATCAGAAAAACAACAGCAGGAAACTACAAACGTAACAACAACAAGTAACATAAGGAATTAGCTTAATCCTTGCACAATCACATGCAACAAATCCCTCCAAACCCACATTCCAGAAATCATACCCTGACCACAATATTTAAATCCAAAAGCAGAATTTAAATGTAACAGCGATGCAGGAGTATGAATGCTATTAGAAATGCAAAAAAATAGAAAAGAAATTCATCCATTCAACGCTTGAAAAATTAGAAGTTGATCCTTTTATTCCCGCAAATACAATTCCAGTCTCTAGCAGCAAGTTTTTCCCCCCTTTGAAATGAAGCTTACATTGGTTTTTATAGAGGTCCGTCCTCTTTGCAGCATTGAATATTTAAAACCAACTTCCTCGTGATCTACAACCATGCAACGAAAATTATGCACACGATCCCCTTGATTACAGCCTCGAAGAAACAAAAATTAAATGCAATGAAATGTTCGCGGTCCTTCATTAAATTTGATTCTTCAAATATGTGCATGAAACCGTTAAAATAGACCACGACCAGCCGCTTTGAACAAATAAATCTTTAATTTTGGAAGCCTGGGTGGTTCTTCGACCTTGAATGCCTTGGAAATCCGTGAATCATTTAATTCGGGGCAGCATCTAATCATCGGAAACCCAAAAACCATTCTCGGCCGTTCATATTGCGTTTTGGCGGGAAACAGTCGCAGGTCACGAAAACGCGATGGGTCGCGAAAATGCGACGGGTCGCGAAATCGCGACGTCTTTTACGCTATACACCCTGGCCGCTTGGAACCCGTGAAAATAAGACATGTAGCGATTTCGCTACGCATTTCGTCCTTTAGTTCTTTCCTCCTTGCTACCCCACGATTTGGGAACATGTAGCGATTTCGCTACACATTCGTCTTGCTCAACCTTATCGCCAAAAGTGTAGCGATTTCGCTACAACTTTTCCCTTCCGTACCATTTGCCATTTTCCGTCGTGATGTGCTGCATCTTTGCCTTGCAGGAACCCTTCCTAAAAAAGTGCAGCGATGCGCTGCAACTTTTCCCTTAGACTCTTCTCTGCTCGAACATGCAGCGAATCGCTGCAAGTTTTGGCACTTGCCCCTTCGAAGCCGCCAGCGTCACGATTTGAGAACATGTCAGCGACGCGCTACAACTTTTCAACTTGAGTCTTTGAAGCCGACCGACCCGCGATTTTGAGACGTTGGCGGATCGCTGCAAGTTTTACCTTAGACCTTTTGATGTCGCAAAAATAGAACACATCGCGATATCGCGATGGTTCTTCCCAACCTGCATGCGTTGACCGCATTGACCGTGATTCCGCGACATGTCAGCGAATCGCTGTAGTTTTTAGACTTAGCCATTTTCTACTCAATTTTGCTCCTTTTTTGCTTCAAAGCCGCATCAAAGCCTATATAAACATTAGATTTGCAATAATGTATACATTAATACTTCAATGAAAATCAATGTGGCAAAAATTCCAACATTCTTGGCGGCTCGCGGGGTATACAGCTCGCTGTATGCAAGAATCCAGGCCTTAGTCCATTGGGCACAGAGTCATATTAGAACAGGAAGCTGGCTGCTGCAATACATGTTCTGCTAAAAAATTGAAACTGGAAAAACCTGCATATAACTGATTATGAAACGACTAATGGAACGCGATGATGGAGTGAGCTCTTGCGATTGCGCAAGCGGTGACTGCAATGGAATGATGAAATGAAAATGAATGAAGTTATGGAGTGGGAATGGAACTAGGAAAGCTGTGAAATGAAATGAACTAGACTATGAAATAAATGCATAAAATACTGAACTTAGAGGAAAGGGATAAGAAGGGATGGGGAAAAACAAAAAAAGGGAAAAGAAACAACAGCCGTGGCTTATTTTTGTAACTGCAGAAGAAAAAGAAGTAAAAGAAGGAAGATGAAGAAGGGAAAGGAAAGAAAAAGGGAAGGGAAAAGAAGAAAGTGCTAGAAAGCCACCAACTGCTGGGAAAGGAGGAGACAAAAGGAAAAAAACAAGCACCTACAGCTCGCAGACAACAAAAGAGCTGAGATGAACAGTAATAAAAACAATACCGCTTTTTTTTTTTCCTCTTTTTTCTATTTTTTTTTGTTTTTTCAAAATACTATATACAATAGTTCACGACATGATTGGCATGTCGCCACCAGAAACCCAGTCTCAAGAGTTATCCGGTAAATCTGCAATGTCCCGACCAGATCTAATCATACTTGAGTCGGTTCTTGAAATTGGGTTGGATCCTTCTTGAAGTTCTCCATGGTGCGAATAAGATGCAATGCGGTAGATTATCCTTCTTACTAGTACCCACATGGAGGACTTCTTTAGGTACTGGATGTAGTGGCTAGAACCAACACCACCACTTTGCAGACTTTACTGGCTATGGGCTGAGTACAGGCTCCTCTAATTCCTTGATGTAATCACAGGGCTCTTCAAGTGAGAAATCTGATTCTGGGATCTCCTCAAGTTTTGGAATTTGAACTTGTTCTTCTACTTGGCCCATATCTTGATGAAAACTGCAAGCAACCATATTGTTCATTGCTAGAAAAGTTCTTGCATGTTCCAATCCTTGACTTTGGACGAGATCTGTCCCTTGAACTCCACATGACTGTATCTCAGGTTTCTGCTCGGTATAAGGGATCTGGCATGAAAAGTACTGTGCATGGTAGACAGGAGAAGCAACCACCGGAGAAGGTAATGGAGTTTCTCCCCACGGTAACTTTCTCGATAAGAGCAAAAGCTGTTCCGCTCGCACTGCTTCCTCAAAGATTTTTGGGAACCGTTGTTCACCTGACTGTAGCAAAAAGAGACCTATGTCAAAATTAAAAGCTTGACCATAAAAGAGGTGGACTTGGGTGGGTGATGGACGGATCTTCTCTGGAATTCTCTTCCAACTTATCAAGAATCGAACATTGAAGTCCATGATGCTCTCTTGAGGTGCTCGCTTGATGTACATGAAAAATTGGTAGAGATCCAAAGAACTGTAGAAAGGATCTTCGTCAAATCTTTTGATCAGTGCTCCCGCTAGATCGTCCAATGAGCTGATGCTTTGACGTTTGAGCAATGCTACCACTTGCAATGCTCTTCCTTCCAAATACTGAACCAGAAGTCGGATCATGACATCTTCGTGTTCTATGACATGGATCATGGACAGAGTAGCAATGTCTTCAACATGTGCCAGAGCCATGCCTTCGGTACCATCATATTTTTCTAGGTTCTTCAGGGCACCTTCGGGAATTTCATGTCTGAACTTGGAGATTCAGAGGGCCAGGATCATCCCATCTAGAAAAAACCCTCACCTTTGTGGCAGTGGTCTGTGGAATCATGGCCATCGCCATTAAGTCAGAGTCGCAAAATGAACATTCTTTGAACTTAAAAAAAAAAATAGGCGTCCACGAACAGATCTTCAACTCAGCAAAGTCGTCAGATGAACTTACAAATCTTTGTTGTGAGGCCAAGACAGCTCATCAAATCTTGAGAGCTCCGGGTGTTAAAACAAATGTGGATTTTTGTGATACAGAAGAAGTTTGTCCCACCGGGCATGCCAAAACTATTGGCACCGATGGGGTTATCACTTTGGAAAATTATGCTTATCCCACCGATTATGAATTCTTGGAGACAGAAACAGTCTATCCCACCGGGCGTGCCAAAATTGTTGGTCCAAAATCTGCCACAAGAAAGGATTTTACAAGTGCGCCCTAGACCCGACCAACATTGAAAGGCTAGAAGCAAGAAATGGCTCCCAGACCAATATCCAGAGTGGGCTGGTTCCCTCTACTATTCTAAAATTGGTTTAAGATAAGGGTTGCTGGAAAAAAATTGAAAAATTACAGAAAGAAATGGGAAATATGGCCACAAGCCGAAGTGATGGGATCAAAAAAACAACAGCAGGAAACTACAAACGTAACAACAACAAGTAACATAAGGAATTAGCTTAATCCTCGCACAATCACATGCAGCAAATCCCTCCAAACCCACATTCCAAAAATCGTACCCTGACCGCAATATTTAAATCCAAAAGCAAAATTTAAATGTAACAGCGATGTAGGAGTATGAGTGCTATTAGAAATGCAGAAAAATAGAAAAGAAATTCATCCATGCAACGCTTGAAAAATTAGAAGTTGATCCTTTTATTCCCGCAAATACAATTCCAGTCTCTAGCAGCAAGTTTTTCCCCCCTTTGAAATGAAGCTTACATTGGTTTTTATAGAGGTCCGTCCTCTTTGCAGCATTGAATATTTAAAACCAACTTCCTCGTGATCTACAACCATGCAACGGAAATTATGCACACGATCCCCTTGATTACAGCCTCGAAGAAACAAAAATTAAATGCAATGAAACGTTCGCGGTCCTTCATTAAATTTGATTCTTCGAACATGTGCATGAAACCGTTAAAATAGACCACGACCAGCCGCTTTGAACAAATAAATCTTTAATTTTGGAAGCCTGGGCGGTTCTTTGACTTTGAATGCCTTGGAAATCCGTGAATCATTTAATTCGGGGCAGCATTTAATCATCGGAAACCCAAAAACCCTTCTCGGCCGTTCATATTGCGTTTTGGCGGGAAACAGTCGCAGGTCGGGAAAACACGACGGGTCGCGAAATCGCGACGTCTTTTATGCCGTACACCCTGGCCACTTGGAACCCACGAAAATAAGACATGTAGTGATTTCGCTACGCATTTCGTCCTTTAGTTCTTTCCTCCTTGCTACCCCGCGATTTGGGAACATGTAGCGATTTCGCTACACATTCGTCTTGCTCAACCTTATCGCCAAAAGTGTAGCGATTTCGCTACAACTTTTCCCTTCCGTACCATTTGCCATTTTTCGTCGCGATGCGCTGCATCTTTGCCTTGCAGGAACCCTTCCTAAAAAAGTGCAGCGATGCGCTGCAACTTTTCCCTTAGACTCTTCTCTGCTCGAACATGCAGCGAATCGCTGCAAGTTTTGGCACTTGCCCCTTCGAAGCCGCCAGCGTCGCGATTTGAGAACATGTCAGCGACGCGCCGCAACTTTTCAACTTGAGTCTTTGAAGCCGACCGACCCGCGATTTTGAGACGTTGGCGGATCGCTGCAAGTTTTACCTTAGACCTTTTGATGCCACGAAAATAGAACACGTCACGATATCGCGACGGTTCTTCCCAACCTGCATGCGTTGACCGCGATTCCGCGACATGTCAGTGAATCGCTGCAGTTTTTAGACTTAGCCATTTTCTACTCAATTTCACTCCTTTTTTGCTTCAAATCCGCATCAAAGCCTGTATAAACGTTAGATTTGCAATATTGTATACATTAATACTTCAATGAAAATCAATGTGGCAAAAATGCCAACAGGTAGATATATTAGGTAATTTAATTATTACCATAGTTAATTTAATTATTACCATTATTTTATTTACCATGAATATATTCATTTTTACAAATATATTATGGTTAGCATCATTTTAATTTGTTAACTTCACTAGCATAATTTGTTAGCATTGTTAGTTGTTACTGTGATTTAATCATCATTAGCGACAACCTGGGTAGGGGTTATTTTTCACACATATTAAGGCTATATTTGCTAATGCTTTTGGTTCAAGTATTCACATGGAAGGTTTATCTGAATCATTCTTCTAATTTTTTATTTTTTATTTTGAAAGACTCCCTTTGAGTCCTCTAATATTCTAAGTGATGATCTTCATTGATTGGTCTTGTCACCTACCTTTTGATTAGAATCCATCTTCAATTTTTTTCCCTATTTCTTGACTTACTGCAATTGAATCTAGAATGGCTTCTAACCTTGAAGAATGTATGTACAAAGCCAAAGTGTTATTGCAAGATTAAACATAGTCTATCTTGGAATATGTATTATTTGAATTTTCAATATTAGAATTTGTTTTATCTTGTCTATATTTTCTCCCTTTTTTTCTCTTAAAAATCTTTGTTTTGTTGATTTGTCTCTGATTTATTCTCTTCATATTTAAATTGTGTTTCTAAGATTTTTGTTTCCATCATTTTGTCTTCCTCATGTAGGACATCATTTGTGGAAAGAATTTCAAATATATTAGCTGATACTTTCAATTGATCCTTCATAACTAGGTTTTATGAGTGTTCTTCTTCTTAGGTATTTGGGAACCTACTGAGTTTGTATCTTCTTTATTTTCATATAGAATTTTATTTGGGAAAACACTAGACAAATCACCATATTCATAGAAAATTATACAATGAAAATGAATGTTGTCATAGTCCATTACTTGCTCCCAAGTGTCCTCCCCAAATTGTAATGAGATCATTTTTTGTAGGGATTTGTCAAAATCCATTATAACACAAATCTGAGCATAAATAATATGTTCAATTTTTTAGTACATTTAGTAGTCATCATGAAATTTTCCAAAGAGTTTCCAAATGATAAAAAAATAATTGAATTCTAGAATTCAATTGGGAGGCCAAACAGTCTAACCCACATGTGACCTATATAAGGTATCTCTTCTTCAAATTTAAATTTAGTATGTCATGTATTCATGAAAATCCCTACCCTTTCAAAGAACTAGGGACGCCCTTGACATATTTTCTCTTTATCTTCATTATTAGCATATAAAACAAGAAAATAACCATTTGGATAAATATATATTTGTAATTCACCTTTAGTTTTCCAGTTTTTTGTAGCTCAAAATCTAGAAACAGATATGCTTAGAAAAAACCCAATAAATGATAAATTATTAATTTTTTTCTAGATCTTCAATGCTATTCTAAATTTTGCCTATATAAATCTTAACAGTAGGATTTTGATCAGCTACCCTAAGTTATCCTAGCTCAATTTTCCTTGGATCAATCCTAGGCATTCTTAGAGGTTTATGAGAAGCCCTAAAATTAATTTTAGCATTAGGTTGAGGCTATCCACCATGGAGGGCATCCCTAAAATTTATTTTTGGGACCGAGTCATAGAAATCCTTACCATTGAAAGGGGTTTCCATAATGGATTTATTTTTGGGTGCACCTAAGCACAAAATATGCAAGAAATCTAAACCATTTTCTAATCAGCTGCTCAAAAATTATTTTGTAATCTCTTTTATCCATGCCCTAGATAGTAAGGAAATGTTTGATTTTCACTTTTATTTTGTGCAGTAAATAAGAATTTATTTTCAATCATTTTCACAGCATGAATATCTATTGAAAGATAGATTTCTAACCCATATTAGGTCCTTTGCAACATATCCAACTAAATTTTTGAGCAAAAACCACAAAAATGTTGGCCGTTAGGTCCCAAATACCTCGAAAAACAACCTCTAGAGTTGTTGCACTCAGCCGAGATGAAACCCTCACATAGTCATTGTCTTCTTCAAAAAGACCCTCATCCCCTTTGAACATTACATTGAATAACAAAAATTGCTTAGAGCTAGCAAGTTGGTCAACTTTTTAGACTCTCTCATCCTCTCTAAAATGCTTTAATTATTTCAAATCTAGGATATTTGATCATTAATATATTTGCATTCTTAATATTCCTTTAATAAAGTTAGAAATATGGATAACTTAGGAAAATATTTTTTAATCCAAATGCAAGTTAAGGATAAAGAGGATACTAAACTTACAAGATTAAAAAACCCTACATTCAAGGAACCTTAAAAAAAATTATCCTATTAGGGGATCTTGATACAAGACTCTATTTTACTCATATAAAAACCCTAATAGGTGCAATAAATACAACTAAGGATTGAGTAAACTGAAATATTAAGTGTGTATCACATATTATATTCTTATAAAAATATTTAATAGATGAGGTAAGAAAAGTAGATTCCTAAAAAGGAAGAAACATACTGCTAATATTTAACACAATAAAATTGAAAATTTTAACATTATACAACACTTCATTAAAATAGATCATAATACAAAATTAGTTGATAGAAAAATTATTTTGGTGGAGGGTTGTGTAAATTATAAGAATTATAACTTCTTGAATTAAGGGAATGACATTAAGTAAAGAAAACTTTTCAAACCCCTCATCTCTCAAATTCCAAATAATGCTAGAGGATTTTTTTATTTTGTATGGTTGAATTATGCATGTATTTGTATGAGGGTAAGGATGGTTTTTTATTCTATAAAAGTGATTAACCATTGATGCTTATAAAGAGAAACTAGTCTAACTCCTCTTTAAGAACACAATATTTAAATTAATAATACATTTGATATTTGAGTTTGAATATTAGGAAAAGGAAAGTCATACATATGTCATTTCTATAATCTCTTAGTACAAATATAGTATGTTTTAGAAGCATAAGTAGTAGGCTTTATCTAATCGGATTTTCAAAAACTTTAAGAGAATAGAAAATTTCAATTAAATAGATAAAATTTTAAAATAATAATATAAGTCAATACAATTTAAAATGTTCTAATATTTATTAAAATAATAGATCAAAGCATCTTTATCCCACTAGCTAGTTAAGTAGTTTGAAAGTTTAATGATTACATGCTATGATATATGAAATAAATATTATAAATTTAAAAATATATGTTTTATTTAAAACCTACATTTGCTTTTTCTTTAAGAGGGATTGGTTTTAAGCACATTCTTGTGAATATTTTAAAGAGAAATTTTTTTACACATAGAATAAGACTATAGACAAGTATATGATTTATAGTTTCTCTAAAATTTTATAGTAGCTTTATTATAATATAATTTAGCCTATTTATTTTTGTTTGTTTCCTTATCAACTTCAATTTGTAAGTCATATCACACCATAATGCTTGATTCTTACACATCATTTAAAATTCATTATAGTTGCATGTATTGAATTATAAATAAACTTACTCCATTTAATTTTTTGTACATCTATTTGTTTATTTTTTAATTATATCATATCACAATGATAAATTTAGATATTTTTTTCAGTTTTTTTAAAACATAAAATATTTATTTTTAATATTTATTTTTTATATTATTTTAAATATGTGAGTCTGACTTAGCATCCTAAGAGTTGACACTTTGGGTTTGAATCCTTTGGATGGTAGGGTTGTATATCATGCTTGGATAATTGAAGTGTGGTTGAAAAAACATATAGTGGATAAACATATATGAAGGTCATCACATACAACTTATGACCTTGCACATTAGAATCTACTTTACCTTTCTTACTTTTTGGCTATAAAAATATTTAAATGATAAAAATTTAAATATTTATTTAAAAAATGTTATTTTCATCATATTTTCTTATATAAAAAATTAAACATATTTTATAATTTTTTTGACTGATGTAAAGGATTTTTCGAAAGGCCATTTAAAAAAGGTAATCCCAAGAAGGGATCACGTAGGGAGACTAAAAGAACATAAGCCAAAAAGAGAACAGAGACCAATTCTGCAATCCTAGAAAATAAAATGAAATAAAAAGGAAGAGAAAATGTGACAAAAACAAATAAGGCCTATCAAACTAGGGAGGCACGTGGAATCATATTTTGGCCTTAGAGGTTGTCTTCTTATCAAAAATAGTTCCAAAATTATTGCTTCGACTGAGCATAGAAAGACCTGATGAGAGAAATTCCCAATTGTCGATCAAGGTGAGCCACTTAGCTAACAACACCCAATGTGTCAAGCAAGTTAAAATTGCAATCCATGCAGATACATGAATGGGAACAAACCATAGTTATATGTCCACATGATCCACCTCACCAAGACTAGCATCCAACTAAGATTAGAAAAGTGTAGGCCCCTATAGCTTCACTTTAGGAATAAGTCACTAGATTGGAACATCATGATGGAGGTAAAACTCAATGATTTTACTAGGAAAATCACTATCCCAAACTTGAAGGCTAGTCTGGTTCAGGCCTAGCTTTACCATGACATCAACCACTTCATTGCCTTCTTTGTAGATGTGTTGAACTAAAGAATTGTCAAGGTGAATGATAATCCTTTTCAGCTCTACAATAGCATCAACAAAAAACCATGCACGAGGAGAGGAATTCTTGAAAAAATTTATGGTTTTCAACGAATACCCTTCAATGATATGATTGATAAACTATCTGCTAGTTGCTAAGGTGATAACCTGGAACAATGCACGAGCTTCAGCAAAATTGTTAGACTGGACATCAATAGCTTCAACAAAGGCAAGAAGAATATTGCCTTGGTCATATTTCATGAGACCTCTTGTGCTAGCTCTACCAGGGTTTCCCTTAGCATCTCTATCAAAGTTGAGTTTGAGCAAACCCTGGGGAGGCAAGGTCTAGCGGACAAAGGTTCTATCAGCTTTGGGAAATTGAGCCTTGGAAGGGCTAGCAAGGAGATTGAACGAGTAAATAAGATGGATTTCAATACCATGGCCATGACTCTTAGGGCAAGGAACAATAATTGCAGTCTCCCTTGCCAGGGTGAAAATTTTAAAAAGTATAAAAGTAGGGGTGTTGGGAGAATCATTGAAGACCATATTGTTTCTTTCAATCCACAGTTAGCAAAAAAAGTGTGGAAGGAAGAAATACCACAAGGAGTGGATGTGGATCTGGTCGAAAGGGTTAGGCCATTGGTTGTAGATGTCCATGATGGAGTTAGGAGGGGACCAGGAAATACTGAACTCAAACATGAGGGAGGACATAACAAAATAGGTGAAAGTGCAACCTTGGAAAATGTGGGGAATCAATTCCTAGTCAGGATGACACATGCAACATCTATTGGTAACAATAAGCCCTCGATGAGACAAGTTATCTAAGGTTAAAACTCAGTTCTGCATAATGAGCTAGAAGAAAAAAGTAACTTTAGGAATAAGAAAGTGACACCAAATGAGATCAAGTAGAAATCAATTTTACAAAGGCTCTTCTTGGAGGAAGAAGATAAATTTAATACTAAAAATACCATTATCCATGGATACACATAGGACAAAATCATGAGATGGACTGAAAGGGATAATGGTGGTTCTGATTAAATCAGATACGGTCTTGGTAGCTTCAATGGAACCATGGATGTCATCAGAGGAAGGGATTAGATTCCACAAATTATGTTGGTTGCTATTAAAGGAAATAAAATTGCAGACAAACTCCCCAACAGAATTATCAAGAAGGGGATTTAGGAGATAGAGCTTAGGGGAATTGATAAGAGGTCAATCTGAGATCCACAAGTCTTCCAAAAACTAGATGAGGTTGTCATTACCTAATCAACATTGGATACCTTTGCCAAGGATACTTTTGGTATGGGATACAATATTCCAAAATGTCTATCCATAAAGACAAATAAAATTGACAAAAAATGAGCAATGGTGGAGGAATTTTCTTCTTCTATGTTTACCCACATGACTTTGGAATCAGATAAAATTTATCATCCTTGCTTACATAGTAAAGCCATGTTCATTTTGGACACTTTTTAGAATCCTAGGCCTCCATGAGTCTTTCTGGTACAAACTTAGTCCCATGCTACCAAATGGAATCTATGCTTGTTTTCCTTACCTCACCAAAGAAACTATTTTTGAATTTGTTCAATTTATCGGTAGACTTCTTTGGAAAATTTAAAAATCAAAATGAAGAAAACAAAAATACTCTAGAGGTAGGCTTGAACTAAAGTTGCTTTGGCTTTCTGACTGAGAAAAGCACTTTTCCACCCTAGAAACTTTTTCATGATGCACTGAATAACTTCATGTCACATAGCCTTCATGGGTTTTCCACAAAAGAGAGGAATATTGAGGTAAGTGGTTTGCAGATTTGTAATATTACATCCCAAAATCTGGGTAATTCTAAGTTACATCTCTTTAGAAGTATTAATGAAATACAAATTGCTCTTAGTAAAATTAATTCTTTGACCTACCACATTTTCATAGTGATTGAAAATTCTCTTGATGACTTGAGCTTCAGGGATAGAAGAATGGGTGGCCAATATGGCATCATCCAAAAATTGTTGGTGAGATAGTGGAGCGAGAGCAGAGGCGACTTTGACATCAAAAACGAATCCATTAGCACACGCCACCTTGAGAGCTCATCCTAAGGATTCGATAATAATGATAAAAATAAATGAAGACATAGGATCTTCTTATCTCATCTACTTGTGGATTTGAAGTAGTTGACCAAAGAACCATTAACAAGAATAGAAAACCAGGTCGTGCTGAGGTATTTCTTGGTAAGTCTAATCCACTCTTAGTGGAACCCAAACTTGGAGAGGATAGCAAAAAAATCCCAGGATACTCGATCGAAGGCTTTATTCATTCCCAATTTGAGAAAAAATATTGGATTCTAACTTTTGTTTATAGAGTGGATTAGCTCGTGGATGATGCTAATACAATCAGTAATCAATCATCCTTGAACATAGCTATCTTGGCACTAGTCTATGATTAGAGGAAGGATTAACTTTAGGTGATTGGTAATTATCTTGGTGAGAATTTTGTATAGGACGTTACAAAGGATGATAAACCGGTAGTCATAAAGGGACTGAAATTCGTGGGACTTGGGGATGAGGGCCAATAAAGTAGAGTTGACATATTTAGGAAGATATTTGTTACTTTAGATTTCTTGAATAGTAGCAATGATTTCAAGGCCTATAATGTCCCAAAAGGTCTAAAAAAGCTTGGAGAAAACCCATCCAAGTGAGGGGATTTATCAGGGGACATAGAGAATAAAGCATATATGATTTTGTCTTGGTAAAAGGGCCTTATGAGCTTGGTATTAAAATCTAAGGGGACTAGGTTTAGGATATGGTAAATAAGAAAATATAAAACAAAGGGAGGGAATTGATGAAAACACTTGAGATCTTAAAAATGCTCTACGACTTTAGATCTGATCTCCATAATGATAGTGGTAATGTCACCATTCCTTTTGTGAAGCTCTCTGATTATATTGGAGCTTTGATATCTAAGGATGGACACATAAAAGAACTTGGTATTGGAATCTCCAACTTCCAACCATAAAGCCCTAGACTTCTACCTCCATAAAGTCTCTTCTTTGGCTAGAATATTGTGAAATTTAGAAATAAGAGATTTTGCGCTGACCCTCATGTCCTGGGAAGAATCACCCGCTTGGGTTAGTAAACCCTAAGAAAGAGCACCCGACTAAAGCTACCTTTTAACTTCATTGTGATTACTGATGATGACTTGCTTGGTTTCAAAAATATTCCCAAAGACTTCTTTGTTCCAAAGTTTAAGATTCTCCTTAATGCTGCGTAGCTTCTTAGCCACTTGAGCAATGCAAGAACCATCAAAGTTTTGAGGCCACCATCCAACTATTTTGTTCCATGATGTTCGGGTGTTGAAGCCACATGGATTCGCTTTGAAAGGTGGTTTTGAAGGAAGAATCTATATGTAAACCCTCGAAGATGAATGAATTGTTATCAAAAGCAATCTTGGGGAGAGAAGAAAGAGATACATAACCTAAAATGAGAATGGCTTTCTTAGAAATGAGGACCTTGTCATGCCGGATTTGAATGAGGCTTTCACTAGCTCTTCTGTTGCTCCAAGTGAAAATATTACCTTTAAGTTCGACATCCATAAACTCATTGTTATTAATGAAGTTTGCAAACTCCTCGTAACATATCTATATTTTTAAAATTAATTTTATAATCAAATCTCTTCGTGTTTAGAACCATAATGTAAAGAAATACATGAAAAATAACACCCACAATTGAGCTCACTCTTATAATATTTTTTCAACATAAAAATTGTTTAATTCTTCTATGGGTTGTTTAAGAAACTAAATTTGAATGATATAAGTCGAGTCATTTAAGTATTTTAACTTGGGGAAATGTGAGATGCATTAATACCACTAATGGTCATGTTAGAGAATTTCAACGCCATATAATGGAGATTGAAAAAATCTTAAAACTATTTTAATACCATTGCAATCATTATTTTAATAATATTAATGAAAGATAGTATAAAAAATTAATTATTAACCGGATAGGACAATGATATAGAATGAATAAAGAAGAATAATCCAATATCATTTAGACGTTATATTTTTTAAAGCTAAAAATTTTAGCTTGGGTGGGCTTAATTAGTTTAATGATGAAGAGTTTCATATTTATATAATTATAATTTTATTAAATAAATATTTATGTTGTTAAGTATCACATTAAAATTTATTTTTATTTTACTTTATTAAAAATATTCTCAATCTTATAATTTATAATATTTTAACACTAATAAGTATCAGGTGTAAATCAATTGGTTTTCTTAAACTTTTTGAGGGGACTGAGGTCGAAGGTTCAACTCTGGAGTTTCATTGACTGAAAGCTTGTCCCTTATCCTTTTTTTGGTGTTTTTAATGGCGGAAAAGGTTTAAAATGGTTAATATTATTGTGGCATGGTGGTTATAGGGGTGACAAATGACTCTGGTATGGTGGTTATAGGATCGACCCGATATCTGTGTGATGGTTTCCACCTTTTCTTGATGTTTTTAGTGGCGTAAAATAGGGACGAACTAAATATCTATGTGGTGGCTTTCGGGCAAACAACACCGCTTACCTGGATTCACGACGGATATCCATTCAACCATGTATTTATTTAAAAAAATTAATTTTTTTTTTAAAAATAAAAAATTTAAGATTAAGAGTAAAATTCAAACAATAACATTGCTCAATCATTTCAACATTAAAGTAAGTATGAATGTGTAGTCATCAATCAATCCAATAAAATTGAATGCTCTTTGCGACGCAATGATGCATGCATTGTTTTCTAACACGTGTACAATATTTTATTAAAAATATTTTATTTTTAAAATCTATAATTAACTAAAATTATGATAGAACCCTTATTTAAAAAATTATAATTATAATTATAAAATTCTGATAACCTGAAAAAGTAATTAAAAACCAAACTATATGTTTAATAGAATACTTTGTAAACCCTGATGTGATAATTCTGTAGTTGCAACCTTTCTTCTGGATTTTGGATCATGCATTGATAAGCCAAGACAGCAATTATAGTTGCAGTGTGATAACTGGGTTTCTTTTCCTCTCCGGAATCCATAATTACAAACCAAACTATGTGTTTAATAGAATATTTTGTAAACCCTGATGTGATAATTCTGTAGTTGCAGCCTTTCTTCTGTGGATCAGACATCGATATCCAAAGACATCAATTATAGTTGCACTGTAGTAAAAGAGTTTCTTTTCCTCTCAGAATCCATAAATTTTTTTAACAAGAAAAAAAAAAACTTCCATACAATATTCAATCAATCTACGATATTTCTGGCTGTGATTGTTACTTAATGTGTTTAATGAAAATTCAATCTTACCATTGGACAGATAACATGATTCCTGCATGTTTTTATCAAAGATCTAAATGATATCTCTTACTGGAAAATATAGCTATCAAGGCCAGGCTTGGAATACAAACTTAGATCTCACCCAAATCCAACTGCAGCAACTAGGAACTTAAGTAGATCACGTTTATTCATCCCCTTGGATTTCTTTTCCCGATCTATTTTATTCACCTAAGAACTAACTTAAGTAGATCAAAGAGAAAAGCAGGGATGGGAATAAATATCGTCTCCATCCATGATGTACAAAGCTTGACAACACTGGGGGCTTCTTGCGAGGTTCGCATTATAAGATTTGTCTTTCTCCTTTCCTTTATAATTTTTCTTATTTTCTTCTTAATTTTATTTTTCTTCTCTCCTCGTTTCACAGCAGGCCGGACACTCACAATTTTGGCTTTTTTTCTGACGTTTTGCATTTTGTAAGCGAGTTCCACAACATCCACCACTCCCTTCACAGTTAAGGTGTTCTTACATGTATCCACTGCTATCTCCTCTACCCGTGTTATATCCACACATAGATACACTACACTTTAGTAATAACTTTAAAAACATAATAGAAAATGAAACAAAGTTTCTTTGAGATACAATGGTGATATGATTATAAAAACAAGTTTTTATATAAAATCAAGGCCTGTATCAAAATATGTGAAAAACAAAAAAAATCAAATTTAAAGGATGCATTTGTTAACAAAAGATGTGTAACATAATTCAACCAAGTAGATCAATTAACAATAATTATCTCGAAATTTGCATAGCCACCAAATCAAATCAAATCTTCTCCCATGACATACCATGAACTTTTGCAACAATCCTCATAACTTTTCGTCTATGCACACAGCCAGATTTTTCAAGTGAAACCACAATCACAACCTTCTCCATTGAAAATGTCCTAGTATGACTCGAGATAATTAGCTTCGAAATATAATGAAACGTAAGGCACAATGCTACCGTGGAGATGTATATATAATATTTGAGGGGCAAGTCATTTTAGGACTGACCAATCATCAAAAACACGCATTTCTTGTTCAAAACCATACACAGTAATAGTCCAGGTACATTTGACGTGATGTAATGTTCCATGTGCCTTATATAGTCAAGTAGTCGTCTAAGGGAGCTTGAATAAGTACTTGTAACATTTGATATGTCCACAGCTTCCACCCCCATTCCTACTGTACCCCTCGATTTATCTTACAGGTTTGGACACGATGTTTAATAGCAATTTCCGGGTACGTTCAATGTTCCGCTGTTTTTATATCGCATCAACACATATCTTAATAACGCTTCTTCAATATTTCCACATCATACAATCTAACTTTAGAACATTCTAGTAATTCTTGGTCATCGAAACTTGTTATTATATATTTGTATTATCTTAATAAAGCTTCTTCAATATTTCCACATCATACAGTCAAACTTTAGGACATTCTAGTAATTCTTGGTCATCGAAACATGTTATTATATATTTGTATTATCTTAATAAAGCTTCTTCAATATTTCCACAGCATACAATCTAACTTTAGGACATTCTAATAATTCTTGGTCATCGAAACATGTTATTATATATTTGTATTATGTTATAGTTATACTAATACTAATTTGATATACTGTTCAGTAAAATTTTAATCTAAATTTTTCCTTTCGCAATTAAAAAATATAATAAATTAAATTAAATTTATATAATTTTTTTTTTTTTTGTGGTTGTTGTTAAAATGTGTTATTATTTTGATGTAATTTCTGGGTCCGTTATTTTTGGGATCTTTATCTAGGTAGATTATATATCCATTATGGTCCTCTGTCAATGATCGTAACAGTCAATTTTTTCAGGAATAATAATAAATTTTTGGTGTTTAATATGTTAATAATTTTTTTTTTTTTAATTAACCTTTCTTAAGTTTTCTGTAAACCCAAGGCTTTCTAACTCAAAGAAATATTTCTTTGCCATTCATAATCACTCGAGACCTTAAGAACAAGATGTGTTCAAAATTTTGAGTGTTGTGTTACTTCTCTTCTCTTATTTAAGTAATGATGATTTTGTTATGATTTTTTTGTTTTATATACGTTTAGCATGAGGATTGAACTCGGGTCACATCACTAAAAATGTTAGTGGCATCTTTACCTGTAAACCACTTTTATTTTTATTGCAACTCATTTCTTAAAACTATTAATATTGAGTATTACTATTCATTCTTGCTTAGATCATAATCCTCTTCACGATGCATCCGACTTGTAATTTTATTATCTCACACATATAAATTTTATTGATCAATCCCCTTCTATAGTTTATAAGAAAAAAGTATGATCCTTTTGCACTATAGAAGCCCAAAAACCACCTATGCTTAATCTTTTATTATGTACTAATATTGAACATACATCTAGTATTGTAATTTTTTTTCAATTTGTACCTACCTTTCAAGATAGAAAGTATTTTGTTGATGGCATCAAATTCATCTATACTATTCCTCCACATCCAAAAGTTTTGAATCAAATTCTACAAACTCATCTTTAAGAATTTAAAAACCTAAAAAAGAGTAAACACATAACTTATTATTCTTCCCAAGTATGATTAGACTAGTGCAAAGGATAGTTTCCACAAAAGTATTGATATGGATGCAACTCACCTCATAATGAGTATTGAGAAAACTATAAAATGGTTTTTAAAGGCCCTAGAGAATCTCAGTGTAAACTATTGCATTGATGATTGTAGATTTTATGTTGGAGTTCTTAAATTTATTGCTAACAAGCTCCAAATTCAAGTGGATAGGTTCACACCTAATGTTCTTAATATTGAGGAGTACCCTCTCTCTTTGTATTCATAGATATCATTCCATCATCGTAGATAATATAAAATTATATAAGAAGCAAATTAGAGGGATTTTAAGAGAATAAACCTGGAAAACCAATGTTAGTGTTCAAAGGAATATGTTTTACGAGGATAAATTTGGTTGAGAGAAAACCTCTATAGCATTCTAGAGGTCAATATAAAATATTTATCTTTTATTTTATTAAGAAGTAAAATCCTCTCGTGCAATTGATGGATGAATTGTGAAACTTTATCATGGAGATGTGAGAGGGATTTTTTACTTAGTAATGCATAACCGATTTTCTAATGATAATTAAAATCCTATGTGATATATTCCTTTGTAGTAGAAAAATATCAACAATCTCAACATCCTCCCATGAAAAATCAACAATAGTTATCATAAAATGTTCTTGTCATATTTTATTAAAGAAATGGATATTCAATATTAATAATGATTATGTTCTATATGTATATAAGAGAAAAAATTTCTTATTACTGTATCTAAGCCTTCTATAAGAACTTAAAGGAGCTAGCATATATGATATATGATATATGCTTCCATTGGTTGCCAACAATAAATCTAAAATTAGAAAGCAATATTAGAGCTATTTTATTTAATATTATTACCATAATGTGCTAACATTAATTTATTTATATCCAATAGATGATAACATTTGTATCACTCTAGTCACTAGCTCTTATAACCTTCTATAAATTGATCAAGCCTCTATAAAAGAACCCTATGATTTTGAAAGGCTTGCCAAAGCTAAAATATACCAAGATCTTGGAGATCCAAAAGAACTAAAATACCCACATCTTAGGGTAAAAATGATACATGTCAGTTGAAAATTAGATTTAAAATTTGGTAACTCCCTCCTAGTCCAAACAAGAAAAAAAATACAAATAGAAAAAACATGATACAACCACTTCCTGCTCATATTTAAAATAGGAAAATATTTTCCTCCTAAAAAGGTAAGGATTTGACAAACCACCAAAAATACTAAAGATCATGGGAGAAAAACTTTCTAAGTTCATGCAAAGAAAAATATATAATTGGATGACACTGTAGATCACCCATAGCTTCTCCAAAATAGATCGAGGAATAAATTATGCCCTAGCAGAGTAAATTTCAAATGAAAATAGATTCAAAATCTCAAATCCATCTAAGAAATGAGAACAAACCCCCAAAATAGGGTATGAGGAAAGAGGTAGGGTCCCCTAATAGATACATTTTAGCATTAGGACCAACACTCATCCACCAAGTCAAAAAAATGAAACCACGTACTATTATCCAATAAACTATGCATCAGTACATGAAATAAGAACAACATCCTAGCATCTACATCCAACAACCAGCAAATATCAGGATTCAAATAAAATAGCTCACTGTTCCTCTAAGGAGTTACGATTTTATATATAGTATATGATCCTACATGAGAAGCAATACTATGCTTTTCAATTCCATTCATGCTCTATTAAACAAAATATTATTTAATCAAAAAATAAAAATATGTGTTTACTTTTCTTAGATTCCTTAGATTATTTTGACTACAACTCAATATTTTCATCATCCAATGGAAAGAACCTTCATAAGCTCCACATTCTTTAAAATTTATAAAAATATGATATTTTTATTTTGAAGGTATTAATGATGTTATAATTATAATGTGCTCAACATATAAAAATATTTTATAATACTTTAAGACATGCTTAGTCAAATCTTAGGGACTCCTATGAAAAATTAGTTATACTTTAATATATGTGTGTGCATGTAAATAAGGTATTATATTAAAAAATAATAGGATATATTTTTATAAAAAAAGATATGGATAAATACACTACATGGCTAACACCATCATCTGAAAAACCATCCCCATAAAACAAAGTGGGAACCAAAGCAAATAATTTATAGCTAATCAACACTATCTTACAAAAATTATGGCTAGTAAAACTAACTCATTACATAATTATGAGGCTCCATTACATGGTTTTAGCCACCCCTAGGATTTATTCCCACCCAACAATAGCATCAAGAGATGTTTGCACTGAGTACCTCCCCTATATAGAAGTGTTGGAAACATCCTCCCAGCTATAAACAAATGGCTCGTATCTGGCAGTAATCATCAAAGGTCTTAAATTATTCCAAGCATCAAGTCGAGGAGTTGGGGGTGAGATAGAAATAATCAAGCAACCACTACCATATATGTAAGGACCTTGAGCTAGAATAGAAGTGTAGTTTGGGAATGAGCAACACTATTTTCTGGACCTAGAACAACTTTGATGAGTATCTTACTCAAGAGGAACTTAATTTATTGTGTATGATGTGTTCCCCCACTAGTCAATAAACTCCTAAATATGAGTGAGCTTCATGGCCACCTTATTGTCTTGAATTGTAATCTAAAAATACATAGAAGAAATAATGTTAGACTTCTCAAACACAAATATGTGCAAATAGGAAGAAAAATTACAAAATACACAATAATTTCTAGTTCTCCATATGTTGTACATGGTCACCATACAAAATAAGTGTCACACTTTAAATAAAATAGTCATCAAAGATGGGGGTATCCCAAAATTATATGATTCCACTCAAATATGGTGAACAAATAAGGTCTAGAAAAAAAACACTATCAAAGGGAATAAGCATGAGCATAAACCCATAAAATATAGATAAAGTCTTCAGAATAAAGATAAAAATGGCCAGAAAGGTTAGGGATACTTAAATATTGGAGGCAATCCCCAACATGAATCTCTTGATGCAAAATACTCTAAGAAAAATAGGAAAGTTTGGGCTCCAACAAAGGATCCCAAGTAGTGTGGAACCTATTCATCCAAAAAGGTCAAGGGGAGGATACATTCTATCATTTATTGAGCTTATAAATCATGGGTAAACAAGGATATAGCCATACATACCACAATAATACCTTATAGTTTCATAGTAGAGTGTTTGGATACCAGTTCTAGTTCTTCGACCAACGTCATTATGAAAGAATAAAAATCTTATGTAACATGGAGTCAATGAGAGTAGCCTTGATAGCCTCAAAAGTATCTCTATCAGAGTGACTAAGCCCATTTTTTCTCTTAATTCATCCCAATGGAGCTGATCCCTAGTAGGATGAGAGAATAAATCAGTGATGCATTACACACCTTTGCAAAATAATCTAAGTGCATGAACCTAGGGAACCTGCGTAAGTGGGGAAGCCTGGTAGGTGATAATAGATGACCACCAAACATTCATATGGTTGATGGAGAGGTCATGCCAAAAGCTCTACCCATTCTATCTAAGCCAATACTTAACACTCTCTCAAGATTTCTAAATTCTCCTAATGACAAAGGATCCTAACACTTTGATAGACAAAGGGGAAACAATTAGGTAAGGGAACCCCATACTCCTCCAACTCTTAAAACCAAAAGGAAAACCTTCATTGATATAATATCGAATGAAAATATTGTATGCCTCATTACCTATGAGAGCTCTATTGACCCACTTAACATAGAGGGCCAAACCTTGATGCTAGGTATTGTGAATGTCAAGCCCACAATGGATTCTAGGAATATAACAATACTCCCAAGCAACACAATGGAATCACAAACAATTATTGGAAGAGGACCATAAAAAGTCTCATAGAAGCTTATAAAGCTTATTCTAGTACTTTTTGGATGGGACATTGGAGGAATAATAATAAACATATATAGTTTCAAAATTTCATACATTTTAGTGTGTCTTGAAATTAGTTATTTTATTTATAAATAATCATACAACTAGTTTATCACAACCATTCAAATTGATATTGTACAAGTTTATTGTCATACTACGAGTAATGTTTTCATACAATTAATAATTATTGTGAAATTAATATATCCATATAATGAATGTTGTCATACAATAGGAAGTATTTTTCCATAAAATGACTTCATAGGTGTCATCATAAGACATTGTCATCACTCTTGAAACTTTTTAAATTACATGTGTGATTACCATATTTCATGTGGTTGTGAATAGATAGGAAACTTATGGTACTTGAGAAGGCTATCCATAAGAGGATTTGATTCTCTCATTTACATTATTTGGTATAAAATCTAAATTTTTAAGGAAAATGATAGAATAAGGAAGAGGAAGACCATGTGCTCTAGGACCCCGATCCATGGATATAGTGAAAATATTAAGAGGAATTATCACTAGGTTAGATGCAATTGAGAGTACCTAAAGGAGAGGAATTTATCTTGAGGAAAATAGTGATTGTGAATAGGAGGAAATTTGTCATGTAAAATCTTGAGATTAATAGCAAGAATAATAATCAGAGTGGTAGCTAGTTTAGGCAACTCAAACATGGGATTTAAACCAAATATGGATACTCCAAATTTTAATCGAATGTTAAATCCAAAAGAGTTGATTGAATAGATAAAAAAAGTGGACATATTTTTTATTATGATTTTTTGGAGGATCAAAAGAAAGTTAATTTTGCATGTACATGGCTAAAGACATATGCTTTGATTTGGTAGGATCATGTCTAAACTAAGAGATAGAAAAAGAGGAAAGATAAATATGAACTTGGGAATTGTGTCAATGTTGAAATATAAGTTTGTACTTGTAGATTTTCAAATTGGATTGTTTAGAAAATACCAAAACATCAAGAAAAAGGAGTTGAGAGTAAAACAGTATATGTATGAATTCTATAAATTTCCCATTATAGCTTATCATATTCAAGATGATGAGGAGAAGGTGACAACATATAAAAATGGACTAAGATTTTCTATACAATATGAGAATTATATAATTTGTATCCAAACCATTGAAGAGGAATATCGATATGCACTCAAGGTATATAAAACGTTTTCGTAGAGGCAACCAAATAATGGAAGAGGAAGATGACAATAATCTTGAGGAAGAGGAAAAATTAATAGTAGAAAAGGACATCAAACACAAGAGGGAGAAGCTAGTACTTTTCATGATAGTAGAGAAAACAAATATTTCTCAACTGGAGACAAATTTTATGGTAGAGGAGGTAGAGTATTTACCAAAGAATATTATAGATGTAGAGAAGTTTGTCATGAAGCATATGAATACCATCAAGTACAAAAAACTAGTGGGTATGGAAAATAATCTTCTTTTCATGTTACAAAAGTAGATGAAAAAAGGGTAGCCTCATTGAAGGACATGGAGTAACCATAACATGGAGAATACCTTATGATGAAAATAATATTGTTAAAACCACGAAATGAGGATCATGAACCAAAGAAAAAGAGGGATCTATTGAAGACAATTTGTAAATTAGAAGGAAAATGTCATAAGGTGATTGCAAATAGCAAAAGCATAGATAACATAGTGTTGATAGATATGGTAGAGAAATTGGGATTGAAAATAATTGAATATCCAAATCAATACAAAGTGTCATGGTTATAAAATCGAAACCAACTTTTGGTAAGTAAGCAATGTATGATAAATTTCTAGAGACTCTTATAGAGATACAATTCTATGTGACATCATGCTAATGGATGCATGTCATATTTTGTTGTGGAGACCATGGAAATTTAGTGTAAAAGTAGTACATCATGGTAGATTTAATCCTTCTTCCATTGTTAAGGCTGAAAAAGGTTATGCATTAAGTCCATTGAAGAAAAAAAGAGAAGTAGACAATTCTTGAGAGATTAAAAAGGGATATTTATAATTTTATTTCATTGCTAAATCCATGGAATATGGGACAAAAAATAATATGACTAATATTCTACATGAAGGGGAGGACGTGTTGGAAGAATATGTTGATATTTTTTTAAAAGAGTTACCCAATGGGTTATCACCTAAAGTATATGTGTATGTGTAGGATGAGTATAATTGGCATATAGATAGGTGTGCAAGTGTGTGCAATGTGTCATATATATTTATTAATATTTATGTATGTATGTGTCAAGTATGCAAGAGCAAAGTCACATGTATTTGAAAAGAGTAAATCCAAGAGGTATGATAGGTTTATCTTATATATGAAATAGGAGATGATGCGTTACCTGGATATGTGAGGAGAGCAATAGTCAAGTATTGAAGATTCGCCTTCTAAGGTTATATTATGGATAAAAATATCCATGTATTATAATGTGAAGAATCATCATATAATATTGAAGCTTGTATACAATTTTTGAGCAATTATATTGTAAGTATTTCTTTTGCATATTGTTATAAATATCTATCATTTAATTCAAATCATTTTTATTTCATGAATATTATATTCACTGATAATTTTCATTTAATATTGAATTTAGAGGATTTTATATAACTTGAATGAGATATAAATATTAGAAGACAGGAGTTGCGAATATTACAACAAAATCAAATAATATTGTGCTTATGGAAGAAGTGTAAGGTATGAAAAATATTTATTTCCAAAGCTTATTTGGATTATTAATGGTGCATGATAAAATTTTGGAGCTATAAGGTTTAAAACACCATTGTTATTATGGAGACCTTGCTTATTGCACAAAAAGTTATAAGGTTGGAAATAATTTGTCTTTCTTAGTATGTTTTTAAATATTGATTCAATAAGAAAAAGAGAAACATTTTGAAAATTCAATCAGAGCATTAAGGACCAAATACTTAAAATTTGAAATTTGATTTTGTGAAATTTAAAATTTGATTATTGAAGAATTTGAAGATTGTATAAATATTGACATTTTTTAATTTTATTGGTTTACTTTGAATAAATAAGGAATTCTACTCCAAAAAAATTAATTTGAAAAAAATTATCATGTATATGACATGTGACAAAAATGATTTGAATAAAAAAAAAGAACATACACAAGGAATGTGTATTTATTCAAATTGTTTTTGCACCAATAATTCAAAGTCGTCATAAAAATATGAATTATTTGTAAGTATAATAGGAACAAGAGATAGCATTCAAAATCTAAACTACAAGTAGTGTGAGAGCCATAGTTGAAGTACAAAGACAAGAATCAGATATTGAAGACTAAATACTTCAATGACCAAATAATATAATATAGGGGGTGTTAGATAATATTATATTACTTGGTAGAAGTGAATGCACCTCTATGGTACCATTGTAATATTGTAAATATTAGAATAGGAAGTGAGTCTATTGTTTAGGGTGTGTGATTTATATATGTTCTTAATCATGTGTCTATGTATAGGATGAGTACAAGTATCATATAGTTAAGTGTGCAAGTGTGTGTAATATATCATGAATAACACAAGCTTATACTGAGATGGGGGTGAAAATTATAAGACCACTTTTTACTTTTCTTTCCCAATAAATATTATGCAATATATCAATAGCAATATCAACAACAATAATAAAATAAATGCACAAATAAACACACACAATAGATACAGTAATTTAACGTGGTTCACCCAATGTGGGCTACTCCACGAAGAAAATATTTCACTAAAATTTAATCAACAAATATCTTGGGAAACCTTTATCTATTACAATATTTATGGACCTCTGTCCTAAGTAGACATGAATCCCCTAATCAAGTTCATGGATCTCTATCCATAGGAGAACTCCTTTATACTCTTCTCTAGTTGGTGATCTTCTATAAGAACTACTACATCCACTACACTGGCTAATGGATCTCCATTCAATAAAGACTCATCCTCACTCAGAAGACCTATCCTCACTGCCCAAGCTAATGGATATCTATCCACTAGATATTATTACCCTCTATACTCTATCACCTTCAAAGCTTACTCTCTTATCTATCTCACATCTGCACTAAAAACAATCCTTCGGTCTAGCACAAATCTAGTCAATATCTGTATTTGATCTGGAACAAACATATCCTCAAATCTACACCAAACTATGTCCTCAAATATGCACTAAACATATTCCTTCGGTCTAGCACAAATCTATCCTCAATATTTGTCCTCAAGCCTTAATATAAATCTTGAATTAATCATAAAGACACTATGCTAGATCTACCCCAAACCTTAACTCAATGTTTGAAAAAATCAATCAACCAAATTTGCTCACAAGTATTCTCAAAGACTTGTCTTAAATATGCCTTGTAAGCTTCCACAAAATCTCACACTAATTTATCCACAAGTCCTCTCTAGAACTTCTCCAATCTACTCAACAATATTTATCCTCAAATTTGTATTGTAAGCTTCCACAAAAGGTCACACCAATCTGTCCACAAGTCTTCTCTAAGACTTACCTCAAATTTGCTCAACAATTCCTCACTAGAACTTGTCCAATATCATAGAAATATATAGAGAATGGTTAGAGAGTAAATATGCTTCACACTCACAACAATGCTCAAACACTTTCAATCTCTCTTTTTATCATAGAAACATATAGGGAATTTTTAGCGACTCAATATATTTCATACTTACAAACACTCAACCTCTTTCTCAAATCAATTCAGAATATGGAACAATTTATTTCATACAACTAGAAGTATCATTTCAACACTTCTACTTGACTATACTCAACCAACTCCACTCAATCAATCACTCAATGAAATAATCCTTGCTCACAAACCCTAGTCCAAGAATAGGAACACTCACTCAACTATTTCCAATCAATATTTATCAAACAATATCACATAACAATGATACTCATGTTCTTTCACAAACCCTAGTTCAATATAGTTCACAACTTCACATAACAATGATACTCATGTTATTTCACAAACCCTAGTTCAAGATAGTTTACAACTTCACATAACAATGATACTCATGTTCTTTTCACAAACCCTAGTTCAAGAATATGCAATATTTAATCAATATTTACAACAATGCTTATCAAAAAAGGTTTCTAGAATCAAATTTCATTCCAGAAAAACCAAACTCAACAATGCTTATCAAACACCCCTTTTCACTTCAACTTAGAATTCACAATATTCAACAATCAATCACTAGGAATATGTGCCCATAACTTTTATTTGATGGAGAAAATGTCCTCAAAATATGTCTTAAACACAAATGGTTAGATGACAAAATATCACACTAACACTGTCTCAAAATATTTCTCAATTACAAAAAATAATCAAACTCAAATACACCTTACTACTTATTTGAAATTAGCAAACATCAAAACATACATAAAAATAATTACTTAATTACTCCTTATAGTATCCAATATTTAATTAAAAACCTTCAAAAATAAAACCCTCAAAAATAATACTACCTATCATTTTATCTCCCTCAAATACTCAATAATAAAATTTATAACCCTCCAAAATATTTATTTTTCATTCAACCTTAGAAAATTTGAAATACCTCATGCAACCTTAGCAATATAATATCGCATACCTTTTATCTGAAGCAAAAGGCCTCGGTGGGTTTAGAATGTGATACCACTCCCAGCTGAGCACCTTATTGAGATGCTAGCCCACCACATGGGCTACGAGCCTCCACATTAAGGGGAATTCTCAAGCCTTCCTCTTATCCCCTTTCAACCGGTATGGTGCAAAACAAAACGCCCTCCTCTCTTGCAAAACAAACTCAACGGGTTTCAAAACCTGCTCTCCTAGCCTGTCGAACGTCTTAACACCACCACTATTGCCAACTACACTACACAACATTGTGTGAAGATAAAGGAACCTGCTCCTCTTTGTGTTATCCTCTTCCACTGAAATCTTTTTAAAACACGTGAAAACTTGTCTTTTCATGTACAAGAATTTTTGTCTTTTTCAATCGATAATTTCATGGGGGTTTTTGACTAAGGTTCTTGCCCTTTTTTATACTTGAAGGTCAATGTCTTAGAGATGTCAGTACTTTATTTGAATTTCAAATTCGAATAAGTAATAACTTTTATAACCCAAACTTAGGGTTATTTTAATTAACATAAATTAATTTTATAATTAAATTATAATTAATCTATAATTAACTTAATATATTTAGAAGTTAATTAAATTAATTAATAAATTAATTTATAATGAAATTTTTTAAATTAATTTATAATTAATTTAAATATCCCATTTTAATATTATAATAAAATATTATAATATTATTTTTCTTGGGCCTCTTCATTGCTCTTTGAAACTCATATGACCACCTGGAACCGAATCTGACCAACTGGAGGTAGACTTTCCTTTTGCACTAATTTCAAAACTGCTTCTTCTTACACTGCTCATTGAAACTGACTTTTGACATCAATGACAACTCAATTACTCAAAATGTCCAAAAATCTCCCCCTTTGTCATTGATGGTAACCCAATTATCTTTTCCAATTTCTTTAACCTTTTTCTATTCTATTCCCCATGGGAAACTGCTTCCCCTGACTCAATGCTCTCCCTTTAAATAAAATTTCTCCCCCTTACTCAAATATCTCCCTCTTTGACATCAATGGCAAAGGGTCACCTTTGGTGCTCAAGGCTAAGAATGAGTCTCTTAACTTAGCCCCTCTCCCACCTCCTCTTGAGGTGTTTAATTATGGGGTGGGATTATTTCTACTCCTAGCATGCACTAATATTTACCTTTGTCCACTTTCCTTATCATTTGATACTTTTGATTCCTCTGACTATTCTTATTCCTACTTGTCTGTGGAACGTTTGCTCTATATCACTTCGTTGTATGTCCATCATTATTGCACTTGTAACACTTAATATTTCTTTGGAGGTGCAAATGTCTTGGGATTTATCCTGGTGAAGCCATATCTATTCCTGTCATGAACCCTACAATTCATTGCCTTGTGACCAAAATTATTACATGAGTAGCAATACCCATGAAAAAGTTGTCTGTTTCTAAAGTTCCCATATTCATGTATTTCATGTGTCTTGCATTGTGAAGCCTTGTGCCTAAATTTTTGACATGAAAAAAATCGTCCATTGAAATTTCCTTGTCTTGACCTCATTGGTCTCTTAGTCTCTTTTACCCTATGTTGGTTCTTGTTCCATATATTTATCCTTTTTGCATTGTTCCTTTCCTTGTTGAACTTTATGTTTTCCAACTCATCCTCAAAAGTCTCACTTTCTCTTACATTATCTTCTTTTGAAGTTTCTTCTTCTTCAAAACTTGAGGTTGACTCATATTCTTATTTCTTTTGTACCTATTCAAAACCAAGATCTTTTTTTTTCGTTGACCATATTTGTACCTTGATCATCTTATCTACGATGTTTGAGCTCTTTCTAAACATGTGTAACATGTCCTTAGATTATTTTATTTCCTTCCTTAGTGAAGCTGCTTCTTGTTCAAACCTTTCACATTCTAATACCTTTGCTTCTAACTTATCTTTGAACATCCTTGTATTAGAAATTGACTTTTTTAGATCCTTTATAAGCTTTCCTTTCTCTTCATCACATTCTTGAAAATGAAGCTTAAGTTGGGAATTTTGCTTTCTTACCTTCTTTAATGTGTTAAGAGGATAAATAAGCTCTCCCTCAAGATCAACTTCTCATTTATCCGATTCTTTCTCTATTTTTTTTGCCTTTGAAAATATATTTATTATTTTATAGACTTATCTTCTATAGGAACACCTCCTTCTTCTAGTGCCATTAGAATATTTTCTTCTGGTCCATTAAGTGTATCTTCATATTCATCATCACTAAAACTGAAAGCACTCTTTGTACAACTATATTCAAGATAAGCAAATTTTACACATCTAAAACACTTGAGAATTATTGGTGAGCTTTTCTTAACTTCTTCTTTTTATTTTTTTAGAAATAGAACTTCATATTTATAATTATCTAAGAAACTATAATCACTATCATTTGAGTACTTACTTACCTTGTCTGGATAGTAACTACTCTTCTATATTTGAAAGAAATTATTTCCTTGTTTGCATTGTCCATCCTTGTACTTATTTTGGTACCTATATTTTTATGATTCCTCGTTCTTATGATATTTTTTTATTCTTCATCATTGCTATTTCTATCTTCTTCGAAATCAGTTGCATAGTGACCATACTTTCCACAATTGAAGCATCTTACATATTTCACATATTTAAATCTTCTTGGATCCTTATTCCTTCTACCATAATTTACTTCTTCAATACTGGATGAATCATTGCATGAATCTGAATTCTTACCCTTTGTATTCCTTAGTAGCTTTGAAGGATGCTTCCTTCCAAATATTAGGTTCCTATTTTTTTCTTATCTCAAAATTTATAATAATTACAAGTTATTCATCTCTTATAAAAATATAACCATATTTTATTCCTCTATAGCAGAAATATTTTCACTAAACCTTTTTGAGAGATATCTGAATATCTTATCACAAACATCACATTATTGAACCTCAATTCAAAGTCATTGCACTACGTTAACAACCTCGTATACACGAAGTAGATAAGCACTAATTTTTTACTCATACTTGATTCTTAAGTATTCAAATTGTCCTTTGAGATTTCGTATCTTTGCCTTTTTGACACTTTAATATCCTTAATATGTGCTTTGCAACCTATCCCAAATTCCTTTTGCCGATTTGCAATGCATAACCTTTATGAACTTTGTTCTATGCAAACCTTTCAAAATTGCATTCATTGCTTTAGAATTGTAATGATGTATAAACTTACCATTTTTATTTGTAGGTGGAATAGTTGGTGGTGTGTATCCATTTTCAACTTCTTCCCATATTTCATTGCCTAGTGCCATTAGGTGAATCCTAATTCTCATACTCCAAAATACATAATCGCTTCCATCAAATACTAGTGTTGAATTATATAAGGATACATTCTTAGAATCCATTATGTTCTTTTAAGCTTTTTCTTCACGCTATTAAAATCTTCTAAAGAAACTCCCTATGATACCAATTGAAGAACACAAGCTTATACTGAGATGGGGTGAACAATATAAGACCACTTTTTACTTTTATTTCCCTATCAATATTATGCAATGCATCAATAGCAATATCAATAATAGTAATAACAGAAATGCATAAATCACAACACACAATAGAGATGCCAATTTAACGTGGTTCACCCAATGTGGGCTACTCCATGAAAAAAATATTTCACTAACATTTTCTCAACAAATATCTTGGGAAATATTTCCCTATTACAATATTTATGGACCTGTAACCAAAGGAGATACCAATACCCTAATCATATTCATGGATATCTATCCACACAAGAACTCCTTTATCCTCTACTCTGGCTAGTGATATTCTAGAAGAACGACTACCTCTAATACACTGACTGATGGATCTCTATCCACTAAAGACTTTTGTCCTCACTAAGAAGACCTATCCTCACTATTATGGCTAATGGATCTCTATCCACTGGAGACTATTATCCTTTATACTCTATGACCTCCAAATCTTACTCTTAGCTCTATCTCAAATCTGCACTAAATACAGTCCTTCGGTCTAGCATAAATCTTCTCAATTTATGTCTCTAGTTTGGCAAAAACCTATCCTCAAATATGAACCAAAATCTATCCTCAAATTTACATTAAACACAGTCATTCAGTCTAGAAAAAATCTATCCTCAATATATGTCCTCAAGCCTTAACACAAATATTGACTTAATCATAAATCAAATCTACTAGATCTGCCCCAAACCTTAACTCAAGGTTTGAATAAATCAATCAACCAACTCTGCTCACAAGTCTTCTCAAAGGCTTATCTCAAAAATACCTTGTAAGCTTCTACAAAAATTCACACTAATCTTTCCACAAGTCCTCTCTCGAACTTGTCCAATATTCTAAAAAATCTCTGTTCTAAAATATGTATTGTAAGCTTCCACAAAAGCTCACACCAATCTGTCCACAAGTCTTCTCTAAGACTTGTCTCAAATCTTCTAAACAAGTCCTCACTAGAACTTGTCCAATATCAAAGTAAAATATAGATAATTGTTAGAGACTCAATATGCTTCACACTCACAATAATTCTCAAATACTTTCAATCTCTCTTTTCATCATACAAACATATAGATAATTATTATAGACTCAATATATTTCATACTTACAAACACTCAACCTCTTTCTCAAATCAATTTAGAATATGGAATAATTTGTTTCACAGAACTAGAACTATCATTTCAACACTTCTACTTGACTAGGCTCAATAAAATCCACTCAATAAATCACTCAATGAAATAATCCTTGCTCACAAATCCTAGTCCAAGCATATGAATACTCACTCAATTATTTCCAATCAATGCTTATCAAACAATCTCACATAACAATGATACTCATGTTCTTTCATAAACCCTAGTTCAAGATAGTTCACAACTTCACATAACAATGATACTCATGTTATTTCATAAACCCTAGTTCAAGATAGTTCATAACTTCACATAACAATGATACTCATGTTCTTTGCACAAACCCTAGTTCAAGCATATGAAATATTTACTCAATATTTCCAACAATGCTTATAAAACAAGGTTTCTAGAATCAAATTTCATTCTAGAAAAACCAAACTCAACAATGCTTATCAAAAAACCCTTTTCACTCCAACTTATCATTCACAATATCCAGAAATCACTCAGTAGGAATATGTGCCCATGCCATTTTTTTGATGAAGAAAATGATCTCAAAACCTGTCTTAAACACATTTTTCTTCTTTTCCAATTTCAATGGTTAGATGACAAAATATCACACTAACATTGTCTCAAAATATTTCTCAATTACAAAATTAATCAAACTCAAATACACCCTATTACACCTTATTTAAAATTAGAAATAATCAAAACATACATAAAAATAATTACTCAATTACTCCCTATAATCTCCAATCTTTAATTAACAACCTCCAAAACTCAAACCCTCAAAAATAATACTGCCTATCCTTTTATGTACCTCAAATACTCAATAATAAAATTTAAAAATAAACTATATTACTCTCCAAAATATTTATTTTTCATTCAACCTTAGCATATCTGAAATACCTCATGCAACCTTGGCAATATAATAGCGCATACCTTTTATCTCAAGCAAAAGTCCTCGACGAGTTTCAAATGCAATACCACTCCTAGGCGAGTGTCTTATCGAGGTGCTAGCCCATATCATGGGCTATGAACATCTACATGAAGGGTAAGGCTCAAGCCTTCCTCTTATCCCCTTTCAGTTAGTGCGACACAAAACAAAATGCCATCCTCTCTTGCAAAATAAACTCGGTGGGTTTCGAACCCTACTCTCCTAGCCTGTCGAAAGTCTTAGCACAACCAGTTATTGACAACTATGCTACACAACACTATGCGAAGACAAAGGAGCCCTGCTCCTATTTGTCTTATCCTCTACCACTGAAATCTTTTTAAAACACGTGAAAACGTGTCTCTTTCTGCGCACGAATCTTTGGAGTTTTCAATCGATAATTGCATGGGGGTTTTTGACTAAGGTTATTTCTCTCTTTTATACATGAAGGTCAATGTCTTAGAGACATCAGCACTTTATTCGAATTTCGAATTCAAAAAAATAATGACCTTTATAACCCAACCTTAGGGTTATTTTAGTTAACATAACTTATTTTTATAATTAAATTATAATTAATCTATAATTAACTTAATAACTTTAGAAGTTAATTAAATTAATTAATAAATTAATTTATAATGAAATTATTTAAATTAATTTATAATTAATTTAAATCTCCCCTTTTAATATTATAATATTATTTTGCTTGGGCCTCTTCATTGCTCTTTGAAACTCATCTGACCACCTGGAACCAAATCTGACCAACTGGAGGTGGCCTTTCCTTTTGCACTAATTACGGAACTACTTCTTCTTGCATTGCTCACTAAAACTAAATTTTGACATCAATGACAACTCAATTACTCAAAATTTCCAACAAATCATATCGGTTTGTTTAGAGTCATTTGTGTACGTGTCAAGTATGCAATTAAAAAGTCACATGTATGTGGCAATATGTAAGGTGATGAGGCATAAGATGTTTTTTTATGTGTGTAATTGAGAAGGATGCATCTTCCAGATATGTGAGTAGATCAATAGTTAAGTATTGAAGAGTCACCTTCTAAGGTTATATTAAGGAGGTAAAGCTCCATGTATTATAATGAGATGAATCATCAAATAATATTGAAGCAAGTATACAATTTTTGAGCAAATATATTGTAAACATTGCTTATGCATATTGTTATGAGTATTAGCTATTTAATCCATATTATTATTATTTGAGGAATATTATATTCATTGATATTATCCCAAATATTAAAGTTTATTGAATATTCTAGATATTCGGACCTATGATTTAGTCTAGCTAAAAAGCCATCACTCATATTTTTAAGATATCTCTAGGTATTATTTTGGGCATCCAAACAATTTTCCAAGCTCTCTCCAATCAATAAATTCTATAAAGTATACAAGCAATTATTAACCATCAAGTATCAAGCCTTCAATTTCAAGCATTCAATAATAATGAACAAGCAATCTAGTAAGCATTGAATAAGCTTGCAACAAGTAAAAATGACCTTGCATATAACTCATTTATTATTTTATCATTTAATATTCATATTAAGTAAGCAAATATTGGCAATTTTTCTATTTAATAGGGAACCAATACTCCTAAGTCAAATCCCTTCATCATAGTCATCATAATATTAAATAATCTTGCATTTAGTTTTATTGTTTTGATTTTAAAAATGAAAGTACCATTGAGTTATAGGTTGTTTCTATTGTCACTCTTTTGTTTACACATAGAAAAAGTATTACCACAAAGTTATAGGGATAGCAGTGCTATTGTGACTTAGTGGCACTTTTCTTTCCTATTATCTATTTCCTACACTCTATCATTTTATAATTTTCTACTTATCTAAATAGTGCCCTGATTGTGGTTCAAGAATGTCTAACCCCCTATGTCAGTTCAAAAAATCCCCTTTACCACTAACTATATATTTGTCTATCTATTTTATAGGTTAAATGATATGTCTTAACAATAAATCATGCCTACGATACTTTTGCAAGCATACGGTGCTTTTTCTATAGTTGCAAAAATATGATTTTGTACCCCATAAATCTATAATTTAAGCATTTATGATTTAGATTTTATTTACTACCTATGTAGACTAGGTTTGCTTTTCTACTTATTGATAAAATAGTCAAAAATAAATTTAATAAATAGTTGGTCTTAATCACATAGGATAATATCTTAATATTTAAGTGTTGGCACCAAATCAAAATTACATTTAATTTTATATTAGGCTTTGTTTTCTATATTTCCTTTTGCCTTTGCCTCTTAAAAGAAAAAATTTTAGTTTCTTCTCCATTAAAATAAAAATATCATTCTAGTTGTAGGTCTTCTATGTTATATTTTTTATGTGCTTTAAGGATAGGTTAAGGTTAATATTAGAGAAAGAGGTATATTAAGATAAATATATACTTTTTAGAATAAACATAGGTGTTATTCAATTAATCCAATAAATAACAATTTAATATCCCAACATCCCCTAGTCCTAGAGTGACAAAGGTAATGGAGAGGATAGGATCTTCATGATGACCCTTCAATATTTCTTTCTTTTTACAGTTCTTGATACCTCTCATTTATTTTTATTAAATTGAATTTGTTGAAGTGCTATATTTATATTTTTTTTGAGATATCCTTCTTGATTTAGCATCCTTACTATTGTCCACTCAATTTTCATGGTCATTAGATAAACATATCAAATAATTATACTATTTTACTTGCAAGGAGTGACATGGAAGGGTAGCTCTAAGATCATGATGAACAATTCAATCATATTGCCTCTAGGATTTTCACAAGAGATGGGATAAAAAGAACTAGATAATCACAACCTCAAGTGTATACATATATATGAATATAAAAATTATAAATATGATAGAAGTGGTAGCTCAAAAGCTTGCTTAGGGTTTAGATACTACTATAAAGAATAAAATGAAGGGAAATTTATATAAGAAGCATAATGATTGAATGTGAAACTGTTGGTCAAATATCTGCCTAAAACACAAACATACGTTTGTGCGCTCTAGACATGGCAAACATTGAAAAGATGAAGAAAAGAAACTTCATGCCAATCTCCAAAGAGGGTTGGCTCCCTTACTAATCCTACACATGTTTAAGATTGGATTTGCAGGAAAGAAAATTAGAAATAACAGAAAGAAATGGGAAATATTACCACTGTCCAAAGATGTAGGATCAGGGACAGACTAGCAATAGGAATTCCAACCAAGCATGGTAGCAACATAAGATGTTAAAAAGGAAAATAATTTACTTACAGTTCCATGGAGATAACTTTCAGGATTGCATTACAGTACTCACTCCATCGCTGAAAGTATTCAAATATAGATGCAAAATTTGAATTTAGAAGCAGAAAATAGACATGAATATATAATAGAAATTTTTAAAACAAAATGAAATCACACACAAAAACTGCTTGTAAAATTAAAAGCCAAGTCTCTTCTATTACGCAAAAAAATTGAATAGTTTTTCTGTAGAATGTCTATCCTCCTTCTCATTACATTGAAATGATTAGTATTTATAGAGGATTTTGTCTCTCTCATTAAATGCACATGAAGACAAAATTTTTACAAATCAGGAACCCAGGTGAAAACATTCCTTCTCGAAAACCTTGAAAATTCATATTTTTGAAATAGTTGTCCATATTTTTAAGGAGAAACCTCCATGAAATTACCACATTTGGGTGTCAATGCACAAAAAACTACAAATATTGTCTATGACTTGGTATGTTCACATTGCCTTGCAAATTTATCCCTATTCGTAATATCTTGGAATTCACAAAAATTGTTTGGTGATTTAAATGCTACAACTCCTTTTAGCATGAAATTAGCAATTTCAATCACTTTTTGTACCAATCATTAAATTCTTATTATTTGCTTATATTGAGCACCTTTGAAAACCTCTGTTGATATCTAAGTAGAATTCGCCCAAACCTGAGCAATGAGTGAAAGTGATTTCTTAAACATTTAGCGTTAACTCCTCATTCACACTCCTAGAAAGAGAGGATGCTTCTTGCATTCACGTACAACCACTTACTTTACTGAAATTAAAATTTGGTGCATTGCAATCATTTCCTTGTCTTAGTATCAATTAATTAGGAATAAATATGGGCAAAATGACTTATTTCAATGTTCTGCATCATTTTTGTGTTGTTTCACCCCTGGAAGGAGTGATTGAAATTTTTTTATTCTTCCAAAGTGAAAGTGCCTTCCATAAGACGTCTCTTCTTAAAATATGCATTCACCTTCAAAACGGTTGAAAGGCCCTATCACCCTCCACCTTGGGCGAACACATTTTTGAATTTTCCACATACAATTCTTTTCTATCCACCTAAAAATAAAATAAAAATTTTGACTCATCATTGGGCCGCTTTCCTGTAACTTTGCCCCAACGAGGGGTAAATGCATAGTTTAATTTTCAACGTTGCCATAGCACTTGCTAATTTCTCTTGGGTTATCTCAAATCCATATATTTATGAGATTTAACCCTAAGGATAGGTGAATGGGACTTTCACATCTCACCTGGGGTTAATGCACCTTTGACTTGTCAACGCCTTCACTTTAAATAATGCTTGTTTTGAAGTGGGGCGAATGATGCTTTCGCCCCAACTTTGGGGCGAACGCACCCATGTGATTTGGCTTTGTACTTCAAATTTGGGTGCACTCTCAACTTAATCACTTAAATACATTTTTACCCCAAAGTGGGGTGAAAGGAACTTTCACCCCTCATTTGGGGTGAAAGCATCCTTGCTCGAATGTTAACGCATTTTTTTTTTTTTTTCTTAAAAAACATCACATTCACCTCGAAATGGGGTGAATGCGTTAGTCGCCCCAAATTAGGGGTGAATGTGCTTCTACCATTCCTTTTGCTCAATGACCTAGATGTCGAATTCAAATTTAGTAGCAGATAACAAATATGAATATATAATAGAAATTATTAAAACAGAAATAAATCACACATAAAAATTGCTTGTAAAATTAGAAGCCAAGTCTCTTCTATTACGCCAAAAAGTTGAATAGTTTTCTGCAGAATGTCTATCCTCCTCATTACATTAAAATTATTAGTATTTATAGAGGATTTTTCCTCTTTCATTAAATTCACATGAACACAAAATGTTTACATATTAGGAACCTAGGTGAAAATATTCCTTCTTGAAAACCTTGAAAATTCATATTTTTGAAACCGTGATCCAACTTTTAAAAAGAAAACTCCATGAAATCAGCACATTTGGATGTCAGTGCATAGAAAACTGCAAATATTGTGGACGACTTGGTATATTCGCGGTACCTTGGAAATTTATCCCTGTTCATAATATCTTGAAATTCATAGAATTTTACTAATGATTTAAATGTTGCAACTCCTTTTAGCATGAAATTAACAATTTCAACCGCTTTATGCCCCAATCAGTAAATTCTTTTTATTCTCTTATCTTGAGTGCCTTTGGAAACCTTTGTTGATATCTAAGTAGAATTCACCCTAAACTGAGCAATGAGCGAAAGTGCTTTTATAAACGTTCAACGTTAACTCCTCATTCGTGCTCCTAGGAAAAAAGGGTGATTCTTGCATTTGCGTATAGCCACTGACTTTACTCAAATTAAAATACGGTGCATTGCACTCATTTCCTTGTCTTAGAAGCAATTAATTAGGAAGAAATATGGACAAATTAACTTATTTCAATGTTCTACACCATTTTTGTATTGTTTCACCCCTAGAAGGGATGATTGAAATTTTTTCCTTCTTCCAAAGCAAAAGTACCTTCCATAAGACATTGTCTCTTGTTAAAATATGCATTTGCCTTAAAAACAGGTGAAAGGCCCTATCACCCTCCACCTTGGGCGAATGCATTTTTGAATTTTCCATGCCCAATTATTTTGTATCCACATGAAAACAAATTAAAAATTTTGACTCATCATCGGGCTGCTTTGCTATAACTTTGCCCCAAGGAGGGGCGAATGCATAGTTGAATTTTCAACATCACCATAGTGCTTGCTACTTTCTTTTGGGTTCACCCGAATCCATATTTTGATGAGCTTTCATTCCAAGAAGGGAAAAATGGGACTTTCGTGCCTCACCTGGGGTGAATGCACCTTTGACTTGTCAACACCTTCACTTTAAATGATGCTCGCTCCAAAGTGGGGTGAATGATGCTTTTGAACTAACTTTGGGGTTAACGCACTCATGTTATTTTGGCTTTGCACTTCAACTTTGGGCGCACTCTCAACTTAATTACTTAAATGCCTTTTTACCCCAAAGTGGGGTGAAAGGGAATTTCACCCCTCATTTGGGGTGAAAGCATCCTTGCTCGAACCTTAACCCATTTTTTTTCTTAAAAAACATCACATTTACCCCAAAATGGGATGAATGCATCAGTCGCCCCAAATTAGAGGTGAAGGTGCTAATGCCATTCCTTTTGCTCAATGAAACAATATTTGAATAAAAATAAATATTTTCACATTGAGGAATGGAGTCGATTTTTCATTCTTCATTCAAGAAAAAGGATTGCCATAGTCCCTTTTAAATTTTAAACTTTAAAGCACTATTTTTCTTACCACCATAAGGTGACCTTTACTGGTTCTTCACAAATAATTTGACTGGAAAAACCCATTATTCTTCAAGAATATAATTTATGAAAATGAAAAATAATATTAACACAACATTATTGTAACATAATATACAGGCCAAAAATATTATATCATAGATTAATATATATGCTTATTTTACAATAAAAAATCCTCCTACAAAATTTTGGTCAAAAAATTGATGGGACATAGTACAAAACTACCAATATTTTTGGTGGCTCACGGGGTATCCAACTCGCATGGATGCAAGCGATCCCATGCCTTTATCCATTGGGATCCTTAATGGGTCCTTTTATCAACTACTTTGGCTGGTGCTTCCAATTTGGATGCTTTTTTATGTGCCTACTATTCTGCTATATTTTCAATCATCTCTACCTTTGCTACTACCCATAGTACTCCTACTCGCTCTTACTTCATTTTTTCTTGCTTTGTTGTTGCTCGCTCCCCTAAGGCCCACTCCTCCTACTCTTTCAATATTTCATGGGTAACTTCACGGACTACAACTACCTCATACCAAGCATGTGTAATGAATAAGTAAGGAATACTTAGTTAATCGTACACATACCACAGGTTCTAGACATCCTCCATGCTAAGGCTCTTAGCTCGTTGAGCTAACTCAAATAATGACAACTCTATGTGGATAAAATTATTCATAAGAAGTAGCACTTGTTCCTCTGTGATGGGCTCCTCCCATTTATCAATCTCTGAGGTATCCTCCATAAAATTCTTCCAAGCCACTTCCAATTGTTCCTTTGGCAGAGGTTCACCCCATTCATTAGTAAAACTTGGAAAGCCCATATTGGTGAGAGCATCAAAATGGATCATGAAAATAGTATGCTCTTGCTCGATGGTGTCAAGGATATTTTTTCTCTCTCTCACCAATTCTATCTTCTGAAAGTAACTACGGAACATGACCTTGGTTCTAGACCAAATTTGGTCCATTTCACTTACGGGGTAAATGTGCATGTTGTACTGAGCCAGGGCTTGTATTTTTATAGCCATTTCTAGATAAGGCTCAAACATATCCATAGTAGTATCTATCCACTATTGTCCCATCTAAATATGTATCTGATCTTTGTAGAGATACTGTAAAACTTGCACTACTTTTACCCCTAACTTTTCATAACTATGAGTCGATCAAAGGTGAGCCTAGTTAATAATTTTTGAAGAGAAGCTTATAGCCTATGTGGTCTTCTATACCAACTAGTTTTGTATGGAATCAAATTGCACCTTCAATGACTACACCTTTTTCTCCAATGCATCCTTTTTTATTTTTATGTTCCCCTACCTAATGATGCAAGTTTTAATTCTCCATCGCCATCTTTTCTTGATGTGCCTTACTTGCTACCAAGTCATCTTCAAGTTCAAAAATTTTATTTTTCGCATCATAATATGTTTTCTTATAATACTCATTGTGTAGATAAACCGAGCTCATATCAACTTGTATATTCTCTATTTTCTCTATGGGATTAATCCTTGTCAGGTCCTCTGTCATAGTCTCATAAGCATAATCGCTTGGTGTCATATCTCCTTGTGGATTCTAGAGCAAGGGAGTTATTTTAGTGGTATGAGCCTCCATGTGATGCAAGGTAAGTCAAATGAAAATAATAATCTAATTAACTAACTTAACATTAGGTTTAATACTAATGTTTATATAATACAATGAATAGTAAACCTAACTAATTCCCCACTAACCAAGCTAACAAACGTGTTAGGCTAGGTAGAGAGTTAGGTTTAGGATTGACTACCCTAGGATATTTAGGCTAGTTACCATTAGATATTTAAGACAGTAAATATCTATATGGTAGAAAGTAAAACAATAAATGTAGAAATAAATCCTAAGTAGTGTAATGCAATACACTAGCTTATTTTACCTAGTGGAGTAAATGGTAATTATCCCAAGTAATGGAATATTACTCTAACATCCCCCCTTATTACATTATTTGGGTAATATATACATATCCCTCTATACAACAATATTTGGGTGAAGTATATAACTGCCCCAATACAGTGAAGAAGATGTTGATCTACTGGTTCTTTGCTCTGTCACAGTGCTTTGGCTGCTCCTAAGCAAAAAGTGGGTCATTCCTCACTATGTCTTCATGCCAACGAATGTACTTATGGTAATCACATCATCCAACCGATTTGCATGGGTAACCAACCACTGCAATCGCTAGGTGTAGTAGAATAGATCACTTCATACAAGGTTCATTCATTTACAATATGAATTTGCAAAAGATAAGGTAGCTAAGGTGTCGGTTGCTACCGAAAATGCACCCTTATAAGTTCCCCCCTTCTTGTTGCAAAACATAGTGTAATTAATTTTTGAAGGAAGTGTGACTAAGGTGTCGGTCAAAGCCGAAAATGCACCCTTATAAGTCATCTTCCCTATTTACAAAAAATAGTGAAGAAAAGAAATGGATATCGCCCCTCAATTACAAAAAGTTGGCAACTCAAGAGTGTTGTGAAGGATTTTACAAATATTGCCTCCTAGACAATTGTACACCACAAAAAATCGCTCCTCTTGTTACAAGTACTTCAAACACCTAGAATTTGCTATTTATGAAGCCTAAAAGAGGTACAAGCACCCCTTATTTGTAAGGTCTTCAAACAAAAAACTTATGCTATTTATGAATCCTAAAAGAAGAGTGAGAGAAAATGGTGCTTTGGCCCAAAGGGACACATGTGTTTTCCTTCTACAAAACTGTTTTAGCAATTTAGCACTCCTTGTGCTATCTTTGAACCAGAAACAGAATCAGAATGAGACACTTCACAAGAAATATGGCTTCTTTGTTGTGCCTTTTGCCATTTTAGTTTTGCTTGTTTTGAAACCAACACAGAATGGTGTCTTGGTGTTCATTTTTATAATTTGTACAAAACTATTCTTTCTAGGCAATTTGATCAAAAAAATTCACCAATTTTGTCCTTTCTTATTGTAAGTACTTCAAGCATGATTGCTATTTATGAAGTCTAAAAGAAAAGTTTTGATGTTAATGACTTGGAATTTTCTAATTGCCTTTACAAGTTTTATTTCCCTCTTATCAAAATCTATGTTTGAAGGAAGAAAGGAATTATCCCCCCTTAGTGCAAAGGATTGCTACTTTTATGGTTCCTTATTTTCAAAAAACTTGTTCTTTCTTTTGATTACCCTAAGAGAGTATCAAAATATAATTCACTCAAACAGATATTTAATGGCACCTGGCTTAACTTCCTTCAAGAAGGATGAAAAGTTTGAGGAAATTAAGCCAAAAAAATAAGAGTGAATTAGGGGTTTTGTTGATTTAGGAGAGAATATCAAGTAATTTTGGCTTTAAATCTGTGCAAGGATTTACACAAATTTGTGAAATTTTTGGGTTTAGTGTGTTCTTGATTCTATGACTTATAATTGCAAAATAAATAATGCAATAATCAAACAAGAATGCCCACAAAATTCTTATCACCTAGGTGTTGGATACTATCGAAAGTGCACCTAATTTTGCCAATAAAGGTGTCGAGTAAAATTGAAAATGCACCTTTTTAATTTTTGCAACAAAATGTGTGTTTTGTGTTGTGCAAAAAGTTATATATTTATGTCTCCTACTTTGTTTTCCAATTTTGCAAAAGAAGTACAATGTTGTCTTCTCCCCTGTATTTTGCAAAATTAACAATTTTGAGCACTCCTTCCAAGACAAGTTGACACACGACCTACGTTTGAAAGGCTTCCAGAACCAGTCGACAAAAAACTTGGTTTTTATGGACCCAAGGCTTCAAATTTTTCTCAATTTTGCAAAAAAGAATGTGCAATTTTATGTCTTATATCCCCCCTTGGAGAAAACAAATGCACACTTTGCCTTTGAATATTACAAAATTTTTAAGTCTCCTTGTGTTCAAATTTGCAATAAAGAATCAATTGTTTTGATTTTATCCTTCTTTGATTTTGCAAAACTAACAAGGTTGAGAAGAGTTGAGGGTTTTCTTATTTGCAAAAAAAATGAGGCTCTTATATGTCTTATATCTCCTTGTTTGTGAGAAAACAAAAGCACTCTAAAAAATATGTAAATTTGCAAAAAAATTCCCCCAAAATTGATTTTTAATATAGTAATCTAATTAATTCTAGCTAATTTAAATTAATAATAAAATTATTTTCATAAAAAATCACTTAATACTAATGTAAAATGATTTTTATATAAAAAAAATTAAATTATTAATAAAATTAACTAAAAATAATTAAAAAAATAAAAAAATCTTACCTTAGGTTTTTTTTTTTTTCTTGCCCTTTGAGCAAAAAATTATTTTACCCCGATGAGAGTCGAACTCCTGAACTCTCGTCGAGCAGCGCCTTAGCGCTGGCCCCTCCGCTGGTCGAGCTAGCTGGCCTGACGTGAAGGGAAGGGAATGATATTCCCTTTCCCTTCACTCCTCGCACGGGCGGGGAAAAATGTGGGATTTATCCCACATCGCCCGCGCAGGGGTGACGAAGGGGTATAAAAGGGCTTTCAAGCCCTTTTAATATTGACTGCCTTTGGGCAGTCACCCCACCCCCATTTTTTGTCGTCGCCACGTGGCGCAGCCAGGTCGAGCAGGTGGCACGTGGTAGTCCACCACGTGTCACCTGCATGTCAGGTCCGGTGACATGTGGCTTGTCTGCCACGTGTCACATCCGTCCTCATCCAATGGTTATCCACCACATGTCATGTGTGGTCTAGTCCAGTCAGCACCTCAGAATGCATGCTAGCATTAGAGGTTGTTCGCCACATGTTCGATCTAGGTCAGATTTCTACTATCGAGGTGGTGCTTGCCACTTGTCCTGTCTAGGTCATGTCTAGTGGTAGTGCCACGTCAGCACCTCAAGATATGTGCTCAAGGTCATGTCAGCCTACCACATGTCCTATCTAGGTCCTATGTTAGTGCCTCGAGATCTTTGCCCGAGCACGCATGGGTCCCAATTGTGATTATCCTCAGGATTTATGCCTGGGTTGGTTTGTAGTTGTAGGGTTTCTGATTCGATTGTCGAATATCAAAGGGCACGCTTGCCCTCTTAGATCTCAATCTTTGAATCTGTGCCATCGGTTGCTGGGTATCAGATGGCACGCCTGCCCTCTCATATCTCGATCATCGAAGATATGATAGGGATGTCCCCTGTCAGTGGTGGTCAGACCCGAGGTTTCTCCTGCCCTTGGGTTTGGGTCCAGTCTCTACCTGGGAGGGCACGCTTGCACTCTCGATTGTGTGCTAGACCCATAGGGGTAGCAGCACTAGCGGCTACCAATAATCAGAGGGCCTCCTGCCCTCATGATTTGGTCTGTGTGCTATAGGTTCTGGCCACCTGTTAGGCCCAACAGGTCAGACAACAGAGTGCTGTCAGAACTGTCAAGGTCTACGGGCCTGCTCCTGTGGTCGCTCAGTGACCTTGGGCCTGCGGGCTCTCTCCTCGTCAGGTCGCTTGGTGATATGGGCCTATAGGTCCTACTGTCTGGGATATACCTCAGGATCCATCCATGCGGGCCCTGCTACCTGGGATCTTCCTCAGGATTCGTGTAGGTCTTGAGGGCTAGTAGGGCCCTCGAAGACCATGCCAGGTCCAGGTCGGTGGAACGAGCGAAGCTCGTATTAGGCCACCCGGTGGTGATGATACCAATGATGCAAGGTAAGTCAAATTAAAATAATAATCAAATTAACTAACTTAACATTAGGTTTAATACTAATGTTTATATAATACAATGAATAGTAAACCTAACTAATTCCCCACTAACCAAGCTAACAAACGCGTTAGGCTAGGTAGAGAGTTAGGTTTAGGATTGACTACCCTAGGATATTTAGGCTAGTTACCATTAGATATTTAGGACAGTAAATATCTATATGGTAGAAAGTAAAACAGTAAATGTAGAAATAAATCCTAAGTAGTGTAATGCAATACACTAGCTTATTTTACCTAGTGGAGTAAATGGTAATTATCCCAAGTAATGGATTATTACTCTAACACCATGGCAACTAAATCAAAGGCAAATATCTTGAGAGACTAGGCTAGAGCAAGTGCCTCTTTTCACGTATGACTCTTCATTCATTATGATGAACTAATGTGTGATCGATTGATTTTCTCTACATCTAGCCATTTAGGCACCACCTTGGCTTTGGGTAGTGATTGCAAATCCAAAAACTGTGTAAAAGGAATCATAATATGTGAATGTTTAGGCTCAAAGGAATAAGAGGAGATAGCTATGATATGGGGGATTGAAATAATGGAGTGGACAGAAGAACTTGGTTTAGCTGTAGTTATACTTACTCTTGGAGGAGCTTGCGTACTTACGGCCTCAGTGGAAGTGGTGTCAACAATGGAAGGGGAAGGATGCAAAAATAGACTTAGTCCTGATGCAAATGAACTAAAATAAGGGAGGCCTGTTGTGGCTGCTCCACAACGTACCCCAAAATTGGGGACCCACCTTTTTTGCATGTATTCCAAGGAGACCGAAGTGGCCCATAGGCTAAATATAAAGGAAAAAAGCAAAACACCACAAGGAGAAAAAGTGTCACGATATCGTGACATGTTGCACTATTGCAGCCAAAAGAGAAAGTGTCGCGATATCATGACATGTTGCACTGTCACGACCAAAAGAGAAAAAGTGGCACGATATCGCGACATGTTGCACTATCACGGCCAAAAGAGAAAAAGTGTCGTGATATCGCGACATGTTGCATTTTTGTGACCAAAAGAGAAAAAGTGTCACGATATCGTGACATGTTGCACTATCACGGCCAAAAGAGAAAAAATGTCGCAATATCGTGACATGTTGCATTTTCACGACCAAATGAGGAAAGAAAGAACAAGAAAGAAAAGTGTCGTGATATTGCGACATGTTGCACTGTCATGGCCAAAAGAGAAAAAGTGTCGTGATATCGTGACATGTTGCACTGTCACGGCCAAAGGAGGAAAAGTGTCATGATATCATGACATGTTGCATTTTCGTGGCCCAAACCAAAGGAAAAGAGAAGAAAGAAAAGTGTTGCAATATCGTGACATGTTGCATTTTCACGACCAAATGAGAAAAGAAAGAAGAAGAAAGAAAAGTGTCGCGATATCATGACATGTTGCATTTTTGTGACCAAACGAGGAAAGAAAGAAGAAGAAATAAAAGTGTCGCGATATCATGACATGTTGCATTTTTGTGACCAAACGAGGAAAGAAAGAACAAGAAATAAAAGTGTTGCGATATCGTGACATGTTACATTTTCGCAGCCAAAGACAAAAGTGTCGCGATATCATGATATGTTGCATTTTCGTGGTCAAAAATAAAAAAGTGTCACGATATCGTGACATGTTGCATCATTGCGGGCAAAGGAGGAAAAGTGTCGCGATATCGTGACATGTTGCATTTTCGTGGCCAAAAGGGAAAAAGTGTCGCGATATCGTGACATGTTACATTTTCACGACTAAAAGCAACAAAAGAGAGCAAGGAGGCAAAAGTGTCGTGATATCATGACATGTTCCATTTTCGTCGAGGTAACGGACCTGCATAGTGACGTGGACATAAGGATAAAATCCAATGAATAAGACAAAGCATTACATAAGGAATATTTAATTATTTGAAATCATTTAAGATGGTCGTTACACACGGAGGGAAATGGACACAAGCCCATGTGGAGAAAATGCAGCGAAGGGCCACAAAATGGAAACCAAAGCACATGCATACAAGGGAAGGTGAAACGAACAACCATCAAAAAACGAAACGAACCGTCATGGAAGGAGAAACAATTTTTTTATAAGTTTAAATACGCCATTCAAAGAGGCCATAAATGGGGGTTGGAAACCGTTGCAAGCAGAGTTCCAGTGTTGAAGGCGAGAAGGCCATTTTGGACCTGTTTGAGTTGTTTTTCTTCCACAGACTGGTTTGGGAAAACCAGAAATTTTGCTATTGTAAAATCACATATTTTTAATGCAGAAGTTTTCAAAAATTTGCATCTTGTTGGCAAGAAAGAAGGAGATTTTCTTTGCATGCTATGGATTTAATGTTTATTTTTTCATTTTTTCAGATTTTGAATTTATAGATAATGTTAATGCCATTTTTTTGGGTTACATTAGGTGAATATTTGAAATCTGAATTTTATTTCGTACCCTAGGAACCAACACTTAGTCTATGGGGATTGTGCTTGTTTTTCAAGTCCAATAGGTTAGGTTGCATGCATGGAGACCTCACATCTTCGGTCTTGTCGAAATAGGATAGCATCATACTGAATGCGTTTTATTTTCAGTTTTCTGCATTTCATTTTCATTTTCTTCATTTTATTTTTTCCAAAAATTTTAACTTATTTTAAATTCTCGGGCATTAAAATAAACATTTAAAAATTTTCAAAATCCACAAAACAATGAACAATCACTAAATTTTCATGATGAAATAAACCAACATTTCCCCTTGTTTACAGTTACTTGCAATCAGTAAGGTGTTCCAAGCATTTAAATTGAATATCTTTATTTGAGGTTACTAATACACATATGCAAATGCTAATACAGCGGAGACCTTGGAGAAGTTGTTTATTTAACTTCTTTGCAAGAGGGTATTTGGAACCCAAATCCTAAAGGAGAGTGTACTTTCACAATCGGGTGAAAATACCACTCAACAGATTGGCGCTAGGAGGGCCGAATTGTTTTATTTCAAAGTGATTTAAATGCTATAGGGATTTAAATTTTGAATATTTCATGCCCTATTGATTATTATCTTTAGCACTCTTTTAATAATACAACCTTGTACTGTTAAAAGGATGACATGAATCGCTATGCATTGTTCTAACTCTTTTGATTGTTCATATAGGAATAATGTGTTTTGATTTGATTTAAAAAAAAAAATTGACTAACAAGGTCGTCTCCATGCAATTACTTTCATTCGATTTTAATGGATACACCTCTTGGTTGGTGCTAACATGATTATTCATACGTTACATGTTTGATATTTTCTAGTCATTTCATGCTTATTTGTAAGGAATTATTTTGTCTAAAAATGTATTTATTGTCGGTATTATGCTCTTCACCTGTGAGTAATGTGATCTTGTGAATTAGAAAGCCTACAACACTAGGAGTATGCTCTTCACTTGTGCATATGTGATCTGGTGAATCAGAAACTTACATTTTTAGAATACTGCTTTGTCAAGGTTCCTTCTTTCATGACTAACAAATTGATTTTGAGGTTATTCTTTGAATTTCATTAATTGTAGGATTTTTTGTGTCGTAGGTTTTCTTTGAGGTACTCAGAGTTTTGTCAGGTTCTTGTAGGGTTATCATCATCAATTTTGAATCAAATGGCCCAACCTCCACCAACTCCTTGGTACGGAGCCCATAACATTCCTTTGAATATTGTAGGGTATATTCACGATATCCCTAGGAATATAGAGAGATTTTTGCCCAAATACAAACTAGATGGCCCAAGGACCACATAAGAACATATTCAGGTCTATAGGGATGTTTTGATAAGATTGCAAGTTCAACATGAATATGTGGCTTGTAGAATCTTCCCCATGAGCCTAGACCAAGTGGCTTACGAATGGTATATTTTCTTACCTACTGGTTCCATTACATCATGGACGCAAATGGAGAATGCTTTTGTCAACCAATTTAGGTCACCATTAGATCCCACAATCATCTATAATCAGTTCATTACATGCAAAAGAGGCCAGGGTGAGCCAATCTAAAATTTTAATCAGAGATTTCAGAAGTGCTATAATAGAGCAATTCAACATTTTACCATTGATCCCATAGTAGCTTTGCAAATATATTTTGGGGCATTGGATCCTATGATGACAATGTTTGCAAGGCAAAATCCTCAAGTTACCATGCTTGCTCTATCCTACAATGAAGCTATGACCATTGAACAACAAATGACACCACAGGGTTATGGGTTTTCCCAGATGCCTATGGTAGGACAATATGGTCCATATGGTCAAGATCCTATGATGAATCAGAAAATGGCACCACAAATATCAGGAATAAATGATTTGCCTTATCAACAACCATATTCATCAACACCCGCTTATGCACCCAATTCAATTCTAATTCAAAGTGTGAATCCCTACGCAAATCAAGTGGCTCAAAATCCAACTCAAATGTTAAGTCAAGATCTCACCAATTACGCAAACCCTACTGGAACTAGCAATAACATAGCTCAACCAAAAGATATTTATTCAGAGGTTGAACAACTCAAAAAGATAGTTCACAAATTGAGTAATGATTTGGTTCAAAAAGAGAAGTATGAATCCCATTCCCCTCATCCAAATCGAAACTTCAACAATAGAGGGAGATAGTGGAATACGAAGCCAAACAATGGGGGTGTGCCTTCCCCTATTGCTAATCAGATAGATACTTCTGTAGGACCAAGTCACTCTAGTTCCATTCTTAATCTTTCTGATTTTACATGGGAAAAGGGGTGTAGATTACATAATACAAAGGAGCATAATGAAAGGAATTGTCCTGAAATTTCTATGTATACCCATTGTATCCGAGCTCAAGTGGATGATTTTGAACTTGTGCCAAATAAGGGTCCACCCCAACATCAACAAGGAGAGGACAACATTTTGGTGGTGGAAACTCTATATCGTCAAGAGAGTGAGAATGAGGAAGTTGAATATGAATGGGATGAGAAACATGTTGATGAATCAGAAGATGAAGAAGAAGTACTTAAGAATCACAACTTGAACTTGGAGGATGATTACTATGATTCGTGGAATAAATGGGAAGAATATTATCAATCTAAATCTTCTAATAAAATTGGTGTGTCAATTAATATGCAGGATAACTCAATTGCTTCCTCACATGAGGATACTATAAATCCTGTATAATTTTAGAAATTTTTGGAAGAGGAATTCGAATCTCATCAAATTTTGGAACATCATAAGGATTCTACAACCATGAATCAAGAAATAGAGTCATTTGCCTTATATTCCTTTGGAGTAAATGAAATTGAAAATCTTGATCCACTTACTTGTGCTACAATGACTATGCCATTTCAAAATGAGAAAATTACAAAACCTAAATCATTTGGGTTTGATATCATTGATGATCCAATTAAAAATATCAGGTTACCCAAAACAACCCAAGTGATTGATCACGAAAATGTGTTAGTTAACCCACCCCTAGATAGACAAGACTTATGGTTTGAAAGGGAGGGACATATTTTCAATTGGGTACCTAAGTTTGGTGCCTTTGATAAACAAATCATGGAGAAAGAACAAGTGCTACATGATGATGAATGTCATGAGAGAAAAGAGGAATTTTCAAATCCTCTTCAAGTAAGGTCAAATGAAAACATGCCAAAGGTAAAATCTCACCGTTTTGGTTTCACCATGCAAAATTTGAATGAGGGTTTGCCTAATGAATGGTTTGATTCAAATATTATTAATGTTATGGATTTATTGAATGAAAATGAAAGCTTATTTCTACACCATGAATCAAAGTACAGAATGAACATCTTAAAGAATAGACATAAAGGAATTGAATATCAATCATTGTTTAATCAATTTGAAAACTTGAAACTCCACCATAGGATTATTAATGAAACTAAATCAAATTGGTATGGTGAGAGGGGCAAGTGGAAGTTTGTTTCTTTGTTTGGTTTGATATTTTTTTTGTTGGATTCCTACAAAACTTGGTATGCGTATCACGTCATACGTCTTTTAAATAATTCCAATCAGGTTTGGGATCCGAGAAAATGATAATCCAAACTTTTGCACCATCTTGCATTATATTGTACATTTGTATATACTTTTGGTTTTCGTGTTTTGGTTTTGGATTGGATCTCACTTTGGTTTTAAGTTTTGTGTGTTGGTCCTTTGGACATTTTTGGTTTGTCTTGAAAAAAAAAAAGAAGAAGAAAAACGAGATGTCAACTTATGTCCTTATGAATGTTGATTAAGACTAGGAGAATATGAAACATCGGAATTGTATTGTAGAAAGCCCCACGAATATCGCAAACACATTAAAGAACATCATTTGGAACTTGTGATGCATGAAGTTGTTATTTTCATAAATTATGGCAAAATAGGTGGTATACTCCATCTGCATTTCCAAAGGAGCAATGCATTCATATCTCATGTTACATTCCACATTGCATATACATTCCATCTCAGTTGCATCTTCATTTCATATACAATAATTGAAAAGGTGTTGAATCCTCTTAGGGTTATTACATACCATATATTAAAAGGATCCTAATGTTGGGAACTGATGCCCGAACTATCTTGAACCAAGCACATTCTACGCATATTAAATAGGATATTGAGTAAAATGGTCAAAACCATACTTGGAAGAAAAGGTGAGGTGAAAAGAGTATTTCGTGTCTGTCCTATCATGCAACATAATCCTTAAACAGTGGTTTTTACCACTCCCATAATGCTTAAAGCCTAAAATCATAGTAGTAAAGATAGGGTTAAATCCTCATCGAACTTAGGTTGAGGATCCAATTCCCCAAAGCTCTGATTTGACCTTCACGAAGTAGTAAGGATAGGGTCTAATTATCATCTCGCTTAGGTTGAGAATACGATTCCCCAAAGCTTCTATTTTGCCTACTCAAGAACTTGAAATTCCAAAGCAAATATTTTTCATTTCTTTATTAATATTGGATTGGAAGGATCGTACTACATGTCCCTTGCAAGGATGGGTAGTCATCCCCAAGGTACAAGAAATCAAAAATAGATCCAAATCCTGGATTATGTGGTTGATATCCACCAGGGCTATAGATGCTTGGTTGGCAGTGGAGTATGCTCATGTGTGGCAACACATCTTGTCTAAAAGGAAGACCACTGACTGCTCAAACAGATGGGCTAGCCTGACAATTTCATCCATAATAGGTTAAATCATTTTGTTCAAGATGAGGTAATAAACTCTAGATTAGAGTAGTAAGGATAGGGTTAAATCCCCATATCGCTTAGGTTGGGAATCCTATTCCCCAAAGCTCTGATTTCACTTACACTTGCACATGGGTTCAAGATGGTAGTGACACATAATCAACTTTGGGATATAATAAATTAATTCAGTATACATATATTTGGTCCTAAGAGGGTTTGAAAGTTTTAATATGTTTGTTCATGATACTAGAAGGTTTGAGCCTTTGCAAAGCAGGTTGTCATATCTCTAGCATAGTTTTCATACATCAAATCATGCACAAATCATTCATAGCCTTGCATACGAATCATAAGTGAAACTGATAATGAAATGTTGATCAATTTCAAATGATAGGGAATGAAGCACATTGCACACACCGAGCTGATGCTTAATAATTCAAATACTTCATGTATTTCTTGTCTCGTTTCATTCTTGGGATATTAACTAATGCTTGTATTTGAGTCTGTGTGTTTTCAGGTTGAGTTCTCACCGAAATGCTCGGGAGCATTTTCTAGAAGTCGCCATTTTTTGTGGCTGCTCCACAACGTACCCCAAAATTGGGGACCCACATTTTTTGCATGTGTTCCAAGAAGACCGAAGTGGCCCATAGGCTAAATATCAAGGAAAAAAGCAAAACACCACAAGGAGAAAAAGTGTCGCGATATCGCGACATGTTGCACTGTCACGGCCAAAAGAGAAAAAGTGTCGCGATATCGCGACATGTTGTACTGTCGTGGCCAAAGGAGAAAAAGTGTCATGATATCGCGACATGTTGCACTGTTGCGGCCAAAAGAGAAAAAGTGTCGTGATATAGCAACATGTTGCACTGTCGTGGCCAAAAGAGAAAAAGTGTCCCGATATCGCGACATGTTGCACTGTCGCGGCCAAAAGGGAAAAAGTGTCACGATATCGTGACATGTTGCATTTTTACGACCAAATGAGAAAAGAAAGAACAAGAAAGAAAAGTGTTGCGATATCATGACATGTTGCACTATCGCGGCCAAAAGAGAAAAAGTGTCGTGATACGCGACATGTTGCACTATCACGGCCAAAGGAGGAAAAGTGTCACGATATCATGACATGTTGCATTTTTGCGGCCCAAAGCAAAGGAAAAGAGAGGAAAGAAAAGTTTCGCGATATCACGACATGTTGAATTTTTGTGAAAAAACGAGAAAAGAAAGAAGAAGAAAGAAAAGTGTCACGATATCGCGACCAAACAAGGAAAGAAAGAACAAGAAAGAAAAGTGTCGCGATATCGCGACATGTTGTGTTTTCGTGGCCAAAGACAAAAAGTGTTGTGATATCGTGACATGTTGCATTTTCGCGGCCAAAAAGAAAAAAGTGTCGCGATATCATGACATGTTGCATCATCGCGGCCAAAGGAGGAAAAGTGTCACGATATCGTGACATGTTGCATTTTCACGGCCAAAAGGGAAAAAGTGTCACGATATCGCGACATGTTACATTTTTGTGGCTAAAAGCAACAAAAGAGAGCAAGGAGGCAAAAGTATCGTGATATCACGACATGTTTCATTTTTGCCAAGGTAACGGACCTGCATAGTGACGTGGACATAAGGATAAAATCCAATGAATAAGACAAAGCGTTACATAAGGAATATTTAATGATTTGAAATCATTTAAGATGGTTGTTACACACGGAGGGAAACAGATGCAAGCCCATGTGGAGAAAATGCAGTGAAGGGCCACAAAATAGAAAGCAAAGCACATGTATACAAGGGAAGGTGAAACGAACAGTCAGGGAAGGTGAAACGAATAGCCATCAAAAAACGAAACGAACCGTCATGGAAGGAGAAACAATTTTTCAGAAGTTTAAATATGTCATTCAAAGAGGCCAATAAGGGGGGTTGGAAATGTAAATGTGCGAACTAGAAAATATTATTCAGAGTGCAGTTTAAATAATAGTTACAATGCCGGGAATAGCACACCGGCGTAAACTGAACTGTTACAGGAGTTGTAACAGTGAGCTAAATAATGAAATAGAGACAAAATATGTTAAGTACGCTAACATCCCCCTTTATTACATTATTTGGGTAATGTAATAACTAATAGCTATACTAACATCCCCTTACATTATTTTGCAATACAAAGTGAGTTGCGAAACAATTCAAATTTGACACGTCCAAGTGCCTTAGTGAAAATGTCTGCAACTTGAGCATCGGTGGGAATGTGCTGAAGCTGAATTCGGTGCTTTGGAACTTCCTCTCGAATGAAATGACATTGTGTGTCAATGTGCTTTGTTTTTTTCATGATGGACTGGATTCTTGACGAGGTTCAGAACACCCTGATTGTCGCAAAACAAGTGTATTGGAGATTTTGATGGATGGCCCATACTTGTTAGAATGCGACGTAACCATATCACTTCGCACACAGCTTCACGTGCGGCGCGATATTCTGCCTCTGTTGATGAAATAGCAACCACTCGTTGCTTCTTGCTGTGCCAAGAGACAGGACCGGATCCCAGATGAAAAATGTATCCAGAAGTTGACTTGCGATCATCAAATGATCCGGCATAGTCGGAGTCCGTGTATCCTTGCAAGAAGAATTTGTTGTTCCTCTTGTATTCTAGGCCATATTCTATAGTACCACGGACATAGTGAAGAACACGTTTTGTTGCTTTCCAATGAGTAATCTTAGGCTCCTGCATGAACCTCGAAAGATAGTTTACAAGCAAATACGAGATCCGGCCTAGTATTGGTCGGATATATGAGACTCCCAATCAACCGTCGATAGAGAGTGCCATCTACCCGGGTGAGTCATCATATCGCGATAATCGAAGTCCATTCTCCATAGGAGTTGCCATTGGCTTGCGATCGATCATGCGATATTTATCGAGCAATGTCTTGGCATACTTTTTCTGAGACACTTTGATGGTGTGCTCCTTCTGGCTGAATTCCAGACCAAGACAGTAATGGAGAAGTCCAAGATCTGTCATCTCAAAAGATTTGCACAAGTTTCTTTTGACAGTAGAGATCAAATCTTCTGAACTCCCTGTAATGAGCAGATCATCCACATAGAGTACAAGCAACACTATCTCAGAATCCTGTTTCTTGAAATAGAGGTTTGCATCTGACGGACATCTCTTAAATCCATGCTGCATTAGGTGATTGTCCATTTTTATATACCAAGCTCGAGGAGCTTGTTTCAGACCATACAAGGATTTAACCAATTTGCAAACTTTCTCGTTGTTGGCCTTCCACTTCAAATCCTTCGAGCTGAGTCATATAGACTTCTTCTTGGAGATCACCATTAAGAAAGGCACTTTTGACATCCATTTGGTGAACTTTCCATCCATATTGTGCTGCCATAGCACACATAACCCGAATTGTGGTCATCCGAGCAGTAGGTGCAAAATTTTCTTCATAGTCGATGCCTTCCTTTTGAGCATAGCCCTTTGCAACAAGACGGGCCTTATGCTTATCAATTGTTCCATCTGCCTTGTACTTGACTTTGTATACCCATTTGCAGCCAATAGGTTTCTTTCCATGCGACATATCAACAAGCTTCCAAGTTTTATTCTTCATCAGAGACTCATACTCTGTATCCATAGCGGCCTTCCACTGAGGCTCACTAAGAGCATCTTGCACTGATGCAGGTTCAAGACTATCTATGGTAGACATGAATGCCCTGTCATCATCAATATCCATATCCTCAACTTCTCTACTTGGAGTCACGGAAAGTTCCTCAAAAGATTGACAAAGATCATCAACCTCACCAGCTTCTCGGCTTCTCTTTCCTTTTGAGCCATACTCCGTGTACGAGGTCTATCCAAATTCAAATTGGGAGGAGTGGATAAATTTGCATCTCTCGATTGTATTTGTACACCATTTAGGATTCTCGCTCAGTGGTGGTGAAGAAGATGTAGAAGGACCTCCCGTCTGTGTTGACGAAGGAATCTCCTCTTCCTTTGGTTCCACAATATCCTGGTGTACTCGTAGATGTGCTCTGTGATGTGAAAGCTTCATCAAAGACAACATCTCTCGCTGATATGAATTTTCTTGGTCAAAGGATCTATCAACCGATATCCTTTAGAGTGCTCAGAATATCCAAGAAAAATACATCTCGGTGTTTTCTCATCTAGCTTCTTCCTTTTCTCTTTCGGTATGTGCATGAAAGCTTGACACCCGAAAATACGTAGATGAGATATGGAGGGTTTTCGACCACTCCATGCTTCCTGTGGAGTCATTCCTTTTAGGGCCTTTGTGGGTGCCCTATTCAAAAGATACACTGCAGTGGTGACAGCTTCTGCCCAATATTGTTGCCCAAGAGTTGCACCTGTGAGCATACAACGAACCATTTCCATGATAGAACGGTTCCTTCTCTCAAGCAACTCCATTCTCGTCGAGGAGTATAGGCAGTTGTTAACCGTCTCTTGATCCCATGTTTATCTAGGAATGCAAAAAATTCATTAGAGGTAAACTCTCCCCCTCGATCTGAGCGGAGGGTTTTGATAGAAGCCCCTGACTCCTTCTCAACAGATTTCTTGAACTGCTGGAAGAATGCAAAAGCTTCGGATTTCAGTTTGAGAAAGAAAACCCACATCTTTCGTGAGTAGTCATCTACGAATAACCGAAAGTACCTCTTCCCTCCAACACTGTTTGGTGTGAAAGGACCGCATAGATCGGTGTGAATTAGCTCCAGAGGTTTTCGTGCTCTTGTAGAGCTCTTCTCAAATGGTACTCTATGCTCGCTTTCCCGCTAGCGCTCGAGCACACCGGCAATGTGGCGTAAAGGGAAGGAAGACCCTTTACCATCTCATACTTGCTCGAGCTCAAGTAAGTAGCCGAACTAAGATGCCCATATCTCTTGTGCCATAGGGAAGTTGCCTCCTTGGTAGAGACAAGTCATGGCAACATGTGGAATAGAGATAGCATCTAGTGCAAATAAGCCATGCTTATATGAAGTCGTTGCAATCGCTTACCCTTCCCGGTAATTGTACAACACTTCTTTCCATTCTCAACACGAAAGTTGACAACCATATTTCTGTCCAGGATTTGTGTCACTGAAAACAAATTGTTGGCCAATCCCGGAACATAGAGGACCTTGTCAATCTGACACTTGCCATCAGGAAGAGTGACTAAAACTGTACCCTCTCCCTGAACCCTGTAGGTTTTATCATCAGCAATGGTGACAGGTTTGCCCTCCTTGGCCACAAATGATTCAAACCACGATCTATCGCCAGTCATATGTTTACTAGCTCCGTAATCGACATACCAAATAGGATCCCTCTGAGTGGAATCTGTGGTAGTCATGAGCACCTTGTGTGCCCATTCAGAATCTGAGTCGATTCTTCAACAAGCAACATTCGCCTCGGGGTTGCTTGTTTTTATTTTGTGGTTTGTTTTGGCCTTTTTGCTTGTTCTTATGCCAACACTCGTTGGTGTCATGGTTGTCTTTCTCACGGATCTTGCACCACCTCTTCTTCTCGTTGAGGTTGCTTGCCTTTTCCTTTCGTATCCCGTTGAGAATTTCCTCCTTTCCGAAAGTTGCCTCCTTTTTGCCCATTACCTTTCTTCCTAGAACCCCGCCTGTTGGTGTATAGGGCTGTATTGGAAGAATCATCCTTGTGAAGTTGGCGTGCCTCCTGTTGTTGAAGCAGATTGACCAACTCGATGTAGGTAATTTGTCGTTGGGACACCTGGATGGAGGTTATCAACATGTCAAATGAAGAAGGTAAAGCTCTCATCACAAGTGAAATGAGAAGCTTTTCATCCATAGTATCTCCTAGAGAACTCAATTTCTCTTTCAACTCAGACACTCTGCACAGAAAGAGTTCAACTGTTTCACCCTGTCTCAAACTCAGGTTATGAAGTTGTTGTTGAAGATGAAGAATGGTGGATTCATTCTTCCCCTCATAGATGGTTCTAAGGGCATCCCATGCCTCTTTACCACTTGCTTTATCAGCTATATGAGGTTGCACTTCATCGGAAATAGCAAACAAAATGAGCACCTTTGCTCTACTGTCTTTCTTGTCAAAAGCAATCTGATCTCGTCGAAGGACCCGTGGATCTCGTTGTTGGTGAAGGCCTTGTTGCTACTCCAAGTAACAATATCCCACAAATCTTCCATTTGGAGAATAGCCTTCATCTTATGTTTCCATGGTGTATAATTTGGACCTTTCAATAACTGATGCGGATCAATCATCAATTTTGCAACAGCGGCCATAGTGAAGGTTCCTTATATCACCAAATTGGTCCCCCTTTCGATATACCTTTTGCTAGGCCAATATACCGTACAAAATACCCGCCCTTACGTGAGGGAAACTATAGGTATTTAGAAAGATCAACAAAAATCACCCGCCCTTACGTGAGGGAGACTATAGGTGAATTTTAGAGATCATACGATACGTGGAACATAAGCGGTACTGAAAGGGAATCGCCTTGTTGATGGCACCTACCATAGAAGATTCTTCTCATGCGTGGGGCGTAACTTCCCCTAAACACTATGAAGAATACTTCGTCGGATTTACGCCTAAACACAAGTGCGATAAAGGGTAGTGGATGGAGTAAAAAATGCAAAAATGGCGTACTTATTCCTCCCCGACGATTTATAGAGAACAAGCTCAGACGTCGTTATAGCAGCTATATTAGGCGGCGGATACAATAGCCAAATCATGACAGCTTTACCTGTAAGTGCTGGCCAGAGGTATCGCAAATACCGAACGCTGCAGTGCAAATAAATTGCACAGATGGGTTTTATATTCCGGGGACTTTAAGGAGTGTTTGATTTTAATTTTTAATGTTATAGTGCAAAAATGAAATATGCAACATACAACAAAAAAAATGCCCACTAGAATAACCCACAAGGTGTCGGTCACAGCCGAAAATGCACCTTTTACAATGCCAAATTGCTATTTCAAAAAATTACTCAACATCCCCCTTTGATTTTTTTGAAAAAAATATCCCCCCTTAAAAAAATTCTTTTAACAAAGCATTTTTAATAACTATTATATATTTAAAATTAAAATAAATAATTTTAATTTATATAGTTTTAAAACTTTAGGAAAAATAAATTAAAATTAAATTTTAATTTATAAAGTTTAAAACTATTAAAAATAAATTAAAATTAAAAATTTTAATTAAAAAAAAATTAATAATTATATAAAAAAAACTTTGAAAAAAAAAATATACCTTGGGGGGGTCGGCGGGATTTGAACCCCCAACCTGCAGGCTCCCTGAGCCTTACCGCACGGCTCACGACCACGTGAGCCAGCGGGCTGATCCGAAAGGAACAGTGGACCTGCTCCTCTTTCAACCCCTCCTTCTGTCTCCTCCTCTGCAACGGCCTCGGCTTGCGACCGCAGCACTGCTCGAAAAAAAAAATTCGGCCTCGGCTTGCGACCACAGCCCTGCTCCCACTGCTCCCGGCGTTTTCGGAAAAAAAAATCACCGCTGCCTTCTTTTCCAGACCGGATCGGCACTCGAAAAAAAAAAAAAACGTCGCAGTCTCCCGCAGCGACTTTCGCCGAAGAAAAGAGAGCCGAACTTTGTTTTTTTTTTTTTTTTTTTTTCGTTCCGGGGAGGGCGTTCGATTTTTCCGGGGGAGGGCATTCTTTGGTCCATGGCAATTATTCATTCATTTGGCCAAATAGTCTTGATGGAGGAATGTGATCTTTATGCACTGTTGGGTTGTATTCAACCTCCTGCTCATAAAATTTGTACCATGGAGGAAGCACCATCATGTCTTCAACATGCCACTCTAGATCACGTCCACAAAAATTGTTTTGTCTTTCCTAGATGTCAGGTCATGGACAACAATGAAAAATATTAGCCTTGATTATTTCTAAAAATTTACCCAATGGGTCATACCTCCATCGTTGCAAAAATTCTATTAATCCCAAGTCTTTAAGTGCCTCTATGAGTAGCCTGTTTTACCAAAACTAGTTCACCTATATGCTTCCAAACTTGAATGGCATGGTGTAAGTCATTATATTGCCACACCCTGCTCCATACACATCATTGCTATAATTTATTTGATGCACCACCTCCATGGAAAAAACACGCTCGATGATGAATTATGGGAGTAGGAATGGCTTACCTATGAAGCCATAAATTCTTATGACCACACCTTGAGTCAGAAAAAATATGTTACCCTTTTTAGATGTAACAACTGCATCCTTCATTACCCATGACACTCTCTCATTTTTTTCACAAATCAACTCAATTTTGGGCCCCAAAAATAGGTGATTAAAACTATATTATGACTCCCTCCTTGATAGAGCAGGAGTCCACAAATAAATAGGCAATAATCATCCTTTTCAACAACCTATTTTACTACAATGAATGAAAAATATTGATGCAAGTGAAAATATAAATATAAAAAAAGGAATGAGGTATGCTTGAATGAATTATCCCCTCTAATATTCAACTTCTCGAGATGAATGAATATTTTTTTATATATATAATTGGCCTAGTAAAAAAAAATCGGATTCGTGTCCCCTTCTCAAGGACCTTGGAGCATAAAAATCCACTTGTGATATACATTACACAAGCACCACATGCTACTTGTGAACTGTAGAATCAACCAAAATACCAAAAACCCACACCATCCTCAAAAATAAGTTTGGGATTTTGAATTTGGATGGAGGCTTAGGTAAATTTGGCAACTTCCCTAACTGCCTCTCCTTTATCAATTACGTTTCCATAAACTAGCGCATCATTACTATCGATACATATTTCTCTTATTGCTCATTGATGTGCATCTTGTTTAAAATAATATCATATGGGGAATTTAACCCACATGCAAATTCTTCCCTTACTTCAACGGTGGATATAGATAAAAGCACCTCCCCATTGGCTTTTCGAACAACCCTAGTAGTTGGATTATAAAATCTAGAAACTAATTTTACTAGCTCTAGGAAACTATGTATGGGCATGCACAGGTACCAAAATAAATGCACATAAAATAACATAGTGAGAGGGCTATCTACCGTCACTCCTTGATTTACAACAAATTCCACATATTGTTGGAGCTTCACCATTCCCTTGTTGGTAATCACATAATATCCGACCTCTACCATAGTGTTAGAGGACAGGTCTAAACCCACATTCTCATTTCTACAGGCCTTCTTATATTTTGACCCACCTTCTGCCCACTTCTTAGACTGCTTAGGTTTTGTGGTATCTTTCACCTCTTTAATTTTCTTTTCCATTATGCAAACCGTGAAAATTTTGAGAGCACTCTATAGTTTTTGCAACAAAAGCTTGAAAATACATCGACCAAAAATTTAAAATTATAGTCTTTGAGTGAATTTACCTGTGCTCCATTTATAGAATGCACCCCAAAAACTACTACCACAATAAATATGGTAAATTTTATAGGTGGTTTCAGGAGGATTCGCACTTTGCTTACATTACTAGGCACTATTCCCAATACTGAGATAATAACTAATTTTAAAATTTATCAGAAAATACTTCTTAAAAAATGTGCCTCTTTGCTGTGTAAAGCTTTGAATGACGTCTCTTGGCTGCTAAAATTACCTTGGAAAAATAAATTCACCACCTGGGGACCAATGAGTATTTTTTCTTCTACTGGTGTGAGATATCATTCCTCGGGAATGTCAAATCACCTCCAACATAAATATGGGTGCACATTTTAAATTAAATACCCTAAAAACACATTAACTTGCATGCACACCTTCCAAAATTCACCACATGTCGGAGGGCAAAAATGCTTTGAGAGGGAGCTCTTAAAAAATCGACTGTACTTTAAAATCATCCTTCTTCTAAAAAAAAATGGACGTGCAAAAACACCTTGGGGTGCACTTGATCTCTTCTCCTTTTGCTTCCAAAGACGTCTTCAACTGCTTGATTTGATTTCATGGCAAACATCTTCCTTTTAAAATAGTTTCAAGCTTTTCTCTTTCACCCCTTATTTAGAAAAGCATGGATTTTATTTTAAAAAAAAACTCCCATCAGTTTAAAGATTTTTTTTTTCTCTCTCTTTATTTTAGCCATAAAAAGAACATCGAATTTTAAAAATTATATTCTTTGTTTTTTAAGAAAATGCTTGAAATAAAAACATTGCTTTTCTTTTTCCTCCATTTCATTTTTTTTCATCCATTCATTTAAAAAAACTGAAGCATGTTCCCTCTTTTTTTTTTTAATTTTTCTTTAATATTTTCTCTATAGTGAAGGGTGAATGGGGATTTCACCCTTCATTTGAGGTGAAAGCACTTTTAACCACTTTTGTTTCATTGGCTTTGGTACTTTTGTCATCTTCTCCTTTCGTTGTCTTTAACACATATGTTCCCCGTCATTGGGATGTGAACGAGGGTTTCGCCCCTTCATGAGGTGAAAGCACTTGTCATTTGATACATTTATTAATTTTGAAATACAGTCCCATGTCTTTTTACATATTTGTTTTTGCTTTTGTGAGGTGTTAACTAATGGAAATTTGAGGTGAAAGAGCTTTTGAATAACCTTTTTTAATTGGAGGGAGCAGAGGCTCTATAACCCTTTTAAATTGAAGTCTTTTACATGATGTTTTTTTGCCCCAATAAATGTGAATGGGAGTTTCATGAAACCCCCCTTTTAATTTTTCATCCAAAATTCTTATTGTTCTTTGTACGCGTTTACCCCACAAGGAGTCAAATCAGAACTTCACCCTTCCCTTGATGCGAAAGCACTAGACGTTTGTCTTTTCATCCTGATGCTTTCACTATGAACACTTTCTTAAAAAAATTTATCCCTTTAACTTTGAATACATGCACAGTGGAGCAACCTTTTAATTTCAGAGCATTCGAACCTGCTCAAAACATTTTAATACTCCATCATACAAAACTTGTGACATGCCTCCCGAGAACTACTCTGGAGGGAAATCAATTTTCAAAGAGGGAAAATATAGAGCAAAATTTTCCTTAAGGTAAGCTCAACATTTTATAGTAAATCCCATCTCCTAATTTATTTCTCTTATTTTTTTGTGTATATATATATATATCAAGCAATAAAATACTTTTAAATGACATTTATAAATATTTACAAACTGTACCTCTTGAGTTCATCATTGAAAATAGACCTTCAAATAAATACCGTTTACTAGAATCGAAACATCCCAACCATCTATATCTCAAACATAATATGCATTCACCAAATTCACTACAAAAATCCAAAATGGACCTTCCTAGATCGCATCAAACTTATGATGCTTCCCTGGCTTGGTTTTGTTCTCATTCTATTTGAGGACTAGATCACCCATGTGAAACTTGTATTTTGTTGTCTTCTTGCCAAAACACTTTTGTGTCACTTTAGTATGTTCATTGAAAGCTTCATATGCCTTTTCTCTCTCCTCGTCTAGTTGTATCAACTAAGCCAACCTTGTGCTCATTGAATCAAACTCATTATCTTCATCTTTGAATAACTGCAATGTTTGGAGAACAGGTAGCTCAATGTGAGTGGGTAGAACTACTTATTTCTCATACACCAAGGAGTAAGGAGAGGCTTTAATAGACTTGTTTATCGTATTCGATCTGCCCACAGAGCCTGATTCAACAATAAGTGCCAACTTCTTTTATTATTTCCCAATGTCCTTAAAATCTATAACAAGTTTTTGTTTGTGGATTCGGCCAAGTCGTTTCCTTATGGGTAATAATTGGATAAATTTTTGAGATAAATCCCATATTTTATTGTAAATTTAGTGATATTGGACCCAATGAATGGAGTCCCATTATATTTTATAATTACATCTGGAACACTAAAATGGGTAATCAATCCCTCAAGGAAAGAGATGATTGTAGTCTGATCTACTTTTTTGGTTGGAATGGCCTCCACCCACCTAGTAAAATAATCAGTCATTGTTAAGATATATTTATGTTACATAGAGGAATAAGGGTCAATAACCCCAATGAATTCTAGGCCCCACTTCTAAAATGTTTCTTCTACTTGAATCGGGTGTAGGGGTAAAGATGCTTTTTTATTCCTGCCAACATACCTCTAGAAGTTATCACAATTTGGCTCACCTTGTGTGCATCTATGAAAAGAGCAGGCCAAAAATAATTGGCTCAAATGATCTTCAAGGCCATATGCCTTTGTACATAATATCCACTAGATAAACCAGAATGAAATTCCTCCAAAAAATTTTCATCTCTAACTCCTTTACACACCTGAGGAGTACTCCATCTATATTTTTGTGGAACAGTTCATTTGGCAATAGGACATATCTAAGCACTTGCAATATTAATGTTCACCATTGTGAAGCATCAAGATGTGATGGAAATTTCCCAGATGTAAATAATTTGACAAGTTACTCATCCAATCATGATCGCTTGTAGCTTGATTTGCACAAACACTTTTGCTAATATCCTCATTTTGTACTAAAGTCATTGATTCAAAAGTTTCACTTTTGGCCAGTTCCTAACAGAGAGTTCATCCATGAACCAAATTAGTCAATCAGATCTCCACATCATATTATTGAATATTTGAGACCCAACCCGCTCTCTTGTCACCTAATTCCCCTTGAAGAATGAAATTTCTGATATCTGGATGAATGACATAAATGACCGTTTTGCTCTGAGAAATGAAATGTCAATTTTTTTTTAGGGATTTCATAACTGCATACACATATTTTTCATTGAAATTATACTTTTCTTGGTGTGGTGAAATCACTAGGTTGAAAAAGGCAACCGACTTCTCATATCCATCCTCTTACTTTTGGGTGAGAACAACAACGTAACTCTCATGATCGCATACTACATAAAGGATGAAATATTTTGAGTAGTATGGGTTAATTAATATTGGCAATTGAGTGATTCTCCTTGATTTTCTGAAATGCCTGTCTTCTTACTTCAATCCATTTAAAGTCTAGATTCTTCTTCAAAATTTCAGTCATTAGCTTGACTACTTGAGCAAAATCTGTAATGAATTTCCGAATGAAGTTAATATGGCCAAATAATGTTTACAAGCCTTTCTTATTAAATGGTAGTCACAATTTCAAGAGATCCTTGACTCTCATAGGATCAATCGCTTTTCCTTATTGTGAAATAGCATGTCCTAATATTTTCCCCTCTTTGATAGCAAAAATTGATTTCTTCGGGTTAATGGAAATTCTAAATTCTTGATATTTTTTTAACACTTGCTTCAAATGAGAGACATGATCTTCCTTGCAGTGTGAGAAAATAGTCATTTTATCAAGGTAATTCACAATAAATTTATTCAACAACTCACTGAAAGCAATGTCCATAGATCACTAAAATGTAGCATCGTCATTTTACAGACAAAATGACATTCTATGATAGGTAAAAGTACCTCATTTTGTAGTAAATGTTACCTTTTCTTGGTCTTCATCCTTCACCCAAATCTGATTGTAGCCTGAGAAACCTTCCAGCAATGAAAACCTCTATACTCCAGCAACCACATGGAGAATTTAATCAATATATGATAGGGGGTAGTGATATTTTAACAATGGTTGGTTCAAATTTCACAAATCCATGAACAAACAAACATCTCCATTTTTCTTTTGAACTAAAACCAATTTTGCCACCCACATTGAATTCTTAATCAGATAAATTATTTCTATCTCTAGCATTTTCAAAAACTATGCTTTCATGAGTAGTTCAATTTTGGGATTAACATGTTGTTTTTATCAAAAAGGCTTGACTCCTTTCTGCAGTTCAATGGTATGTTGGATTATGCTTTGATCATATCCTTTTAAATTATGATAGCTCCATGCAACAATGTCAAGGAACGCATAACACAAATTTTGATATCCTCAAGCTCTTTCGGTGTGTAGTTTGTTTCGAATTTAGTAATCTTATTAGACACCATCTACATATATTTTTATTCCTTCGTGTCAAATTTAATCTTGTTTTTCTCTACTCGATCATTCCGATCTAACAAAATTTCAAGTGAAATTAGCCCCCTAGGAATGTGATTATTTTTTAATTGAATCATTCCCTCTATTTTCTCTTCGACCAATATTCTATATTTTGCACCTGTAGCTTTCTTGATAAAAAAATTAATTATTTTTTCATAATTATCAAACACTTGCCAATAAAGGTTCTTATCAAGGACCGAGGGTCTATAAATTACCCTCACAGTCTTGGGTAAACTGACTACTTGCTCCACGGGAGAGAAATTAGAACCAAGAGAAGCTAGGATATCTGCATGTATGTTATGCTCCCAAAAATCACTTGAATATTTAATTTCATAAATAACTCAAAAAAATCCCATATATTTTTATGGTAGACCTTCAAATAGTGTTTCTTTAACACACACTTGTTTGTAGTCTGCTTGACGATGAGCTCAAAATCTCCAAATATTTGTAGTTGTTTCATGCCCATATTTTCAACTTTATTCAAACCAAGACATAGTGCTTCATATTATGTAGAATTGTTTGTGTAAATCCATGTCAAAAAATATGAATAGGTATTTTCCCACCCTAAAGGATAAACCAAAACAATTATATCTTATGTACCATTCTTACACCATGCACCATCAAAATACAACTTCCATAGCTAATTTGTGATAGGGTTCGGGGAATCAAAACCATTTTCTTCTGTCTACTCAGGTTTGGTGATGATATAGCAACCGATATCAATTTATACCATTGCGTTGAAGTCCATTAATGGAAAATTATCCACCAAATAGAGCTCACCAAGATTTTATTTCATAAATTCTACTTCTTGTAATTCCTCCATCATCATGTTGACTGCACCAGTGGACTTTTTTTCTTCTCCATTTTTTCAATGTGAAAATTGGATGGCTTTTTATTATAGATGGATATTATTCTTCCCTTGTATGGTATCTCCAAATGTGAATAATCCAAGGAAAGGTATCCTCCTAGTTTCATTGTGAATTCCCTTGAGAGACACATGCTGAAGTATGGTTCCAGGTCAACCACCACTACTTCTTGGATGATAGTAATTTGAGGTATGTTGTGTAGAACGATAGGAATATCCTTTATTAATCCCATCATTTTGAATAGATTCAAATCCAAATGTAATATTCATGGAATTATTCTTGTGTATTCCATCCCCATGACTTTACGTACCGCCTTCGGCATGACAATAGTTGTAGCACCGGAGTCAATCATACAATTATGCACAACCCACCCTTTCATTTTGAGAGATAAGTAAAATGAAGGTGATCTATTATTTCCATTGGCAATGGTTGATAGGGTCTATGCTAGCACATTATATGAATGAATTTTCTTCTGGTCTTTTGTAAACATGAGAGACTTTTGCAGTAGGTCAACTTGCCTAGGTAACTACAATGCATCATACAAACTTACTTTTGTTGAAATATTTTTCATTTCCTCCATAATATTATAATTAGAAGTACTAGGAATATTTTCTTCTATAACATGCTCATACTTGTTCGGATACTATTTATTGGATTCTACCCTTTGCCTCTTAGTCAACAATGGATACTTGAGGCATTATTTAGCTTGCTCTTTAGCCTCCATTTGCACTTGAGCAATTATAGATTGTAAATTTGATAGCTTTATTTACAACTTATCTTGATCTTGCTTGGGCAATAAATATTTTAGCATGACATAATATTGATACTTCATTGTCACGCTAGGTGCTTTCACTTGCGGTTGCACTTTTTCATTTTGTACCTTTTGTTCATTAGGAACCTTTAGAGGCTCCAATTCTATTGGATCAATAGTCACCGACTTCTTTCCAACACTTGTCAGAACTGAATCTTACTCTAAATATGGAACCATAAAGTTATGATCACCTTTCATTATCATATTAACTTTTCCATCGATAGAAATTTCTTCTAATATCTATAGATAGTTCAATATAACCATGCACGTGTCTTTTCCATGAGGATAATTGTAGATGGAGCACCAGTATGTTCTCTCCAATGTACTAGTTTCTTCATTTGCCAATACGTTTGTGTTCCTCTTAGGGCCTTTGCTAGTGGTTTATTGCTCCCTAGTAATTGGCAGTGTTTGAAACCTCCTTGACCAAAAATCAACTTTAGATTATTTCTTCCTAACTGTAGTGGTTTTGTTCGACATTATCCTTATGACTGAATTAAAAAATTGCACTTATTGTAACAACTTCATGTAAGGATCAATATTTGAGGGTGTAGGAGGTGTTGGTAAAGGGTTTTGATGGAGTAGGCAATGATAGTAGAATAGGTACCACTGGTAGCTCTAGGAAAGGGACTGATGCTGGAAACTGACACAATGGGTATGGGTAATTGTAGAATATTTAGAGCGAGGAGTTGTGGAACCAGGATTGAAGTGATTTGATGTGGAACCAAGTTCCATGAGGGGACTGGGTACATATAAGGCATAGGCTATGAAAATGCACTTTAATATAATTGTTGTGAAATATCAGGAAGGATGGGTATGGTTACCTTTGGAGGAAGCTTACCTATGGCAATAAAATTTGCTTTGGCCTTCTATGCCTGCGTATACAACTATGGAAAAATGTTTACATTGGCTTGTTGGACAACCATGCCAATATATAAGTTCAAGGTCCAAAGGTAGTAAAACACAACTTGCTCACAAGTGGGTCAAAGGCCATCAAGAACTCTCTACCAGCTTCGGGCGAACCTAACACTAAAGTACACTATCTTCTCCTGTGAATGTCTATATATATTTGTGAATTTATATATTAAGTAGAAAAGGTTAGCTTGCTCATGGAAGTTCTTGATTAGTAGTTCTTCCAACTGATCACATGTTGCGATAGTGGCGAGCGATAAATACTGATACTAGTATAACAATTTCCCTCTAACGGATAACATCAACAATCTTATCATAATATCTTCATTCATAATACCATAGATTGTTGCCAAATAATACACATCTTGGATATGTTCATAAGTGGTCTTACAGGTACCATAATAGCTAGGAAAATCCTTCAAAGCTACTTAAGGAATTGGATTTTGTGCTTGTATATTCAAAGCTCATGAACTATTCCATGCTAGGAACTGCCTTGGTGGCTATGGTTGTTGTGGTGGTGGGTTTTGAGCCATTTGAACTAGTGTATGAGTTTGAGGTGGGGGGATGCTAGTAGAAATACTAGTTGGACTTGAAGGAACGAATAACATACCAAATTTTCATGAGGATGTTATTGATGATGTATAATATAACAATGATGTATGAGGAAAAGTAACTAATTAGAGATATTTCCCTAATATTTCAGTGTCAATTTCATAGAACTCAACAGGATCTTCTAGATTTTTGGCCTTCGATATTGTGATCATGAAGCACAACTTTTGCTACCTTCATGTTTGGAGGCTTCTAGGTATAACTGAGTCGTCAAATGTTCTAACCATACAACATGAAGGTGAACCTCAAACGTTAATACTATTGAACATAAAAATTTTAGGGTCCCACTGGGTGTGCCAAAAATTGTTGGTCGAATATTTGCCTAAAATAAAAATATACATTTGTGCACCCTAGACACACCCAATATTGAAAGTCCAGTGGAAATAAATGTCCTTCCTGCCAATATCCAAAGAGGGTTGGCTCCCTTACTAATACTACAACGGTTTAAGACTAGATTTGTAGGAAAGAAATGAGAAATATAACCACAAGATAAATATGTAGGATTGAGGACAGACTAGCATTAGGAATTCCAACCAAGCATGGTAGCAACACAAGATGGAGAAAATGCAAAGAATTTACTTATAGTTCCATGGAGATAAATTACAAGATTACATTCCAATATTCACTCCCTTACTAGAATTATTCAAATCTAGATGCAGAATTCAAATTTAGGAGTAGATAATAGACATGAATATATAATAGAAATGCTTAAAACAAAAATAAATCACACATAAAAATTGCTTGTAAAATTAGAAGCCAAGTCTCTTCTATTACATAGAAAACTTGAATAGTTTTTCTGCATAATTTCTATCCTCCTTCATTACATTGAAATGATTAGTATTTATAAAGGATTTTACCTCTTTCATTAAATACACATGAAAACAACATGTTTATAGATCAGGAACCCAGATGAAAAAATTCCTTCTCATAAATCTTGAAAATTCATCATTTTGAAACAACGATCCAACTTTTAAGGAGAAAACTCTAGAAAATTGGTACATTTGGGTGTCGGTGCATAGAAAACTACAAATATTATCAACGACTTGGTATGTTCGCAATGCTTTGGAAATTTATCCTTGTTCAAAATATCTTGGAATTCATAGAAATTATCTGGTGATTTAAATGTTGTAGCTCTTTTTAGCTTGAAATTAGCAATTTCAATAACTTTCTGCCCTAATCAAAAAGGACAATGGGTTTACATGGGAAGACCTCCCTCTACCTTGGAATAGGACCTTGGTGTTGATCATGTAGTACTTTACTGTGGATGAACCATCTTCCCATCTTTGCAACTTCCACATGGTGTTACTAAATTTTTTGAAATATGTCAAGTAGATTAACATCGCGGAGTACTTATTTTGATTGATGAAAATCTCTATCGATAGTGTCTAGAAATGGAATTCTACTTACCCTAAACACCAAGGTATGTATTTGATTATTTACAACTATATTATACAAAATCTAAACCAGGAGATTGTTGAAGCTGTTAGGTCAGTGATTGTCCCTGATCCCATACCAAGCTCTTCTTTGGCATTGGTGGAAGTTGCCCTCGAGGGTCTAGTAATTGATGTCTATAATGGTACTCCTAGAAGGGTGGGTAAGCAAAGAGTGTTACCACCAGTAGGACCATATTCAAATCCCATAAGGCTCTTGACCCACATCAAGAACAAGCGAGAAAGGTAAAATCCCATCCCCTACTCACAAAACATAGAAGACCATGGTAGGGCCATATTTGGAGTCTCGCTACATTCAAAAAATGGGATACATCGACCAAATCACCGACCTAGAATATATTGTCACCTTGGCAACATCGATGCTCTTGAGAGCAAGTAAAATCCTAAATCAGATGAACGTGTAGAAAACTAACCACCCTAGGGAGGATGACCCCAAAGAAGTTAATGATGATGATTATGTTCTAGAGTGACGTGGCACCCTTGACCTCTATTATTTTGTATATTTGTGTCTACAGTATGGTTTCTTTTGTGTTCCTTTGGTGCCTATGGGTCATAATCACTAAGTATCTCTTTAGTTTTGTAGTGTGGCCACAAGCTTTGGCCCCTTTTTGAATGAACTAATTCTTATCTTATGTATTAGAGAAATTGTCATTACAATTCAATCTATATATTCTTATTTTTAGGAACTAAACAAATATGTTTTACTATAAATTATTTTATACCAAAAATTACCTAATTCATATTTTATTCATAAGGAAAAGAGACATATATTTATTTTTTATTAAGTAGTGATAAGAATAACATATATTACTATTGTGAACTACTTTATATAATATATCAAGTGTCAAAAAATGGAATTTCATATATATATTGAAAAAATTTGTAACTTTCATTTGATATTTTGAATGAAAATTACAATGAGATGGATATTTTATACCATCATGTAATCCTTACTAAATCAGACATGTTATGATAATAACAGTTTGTTGCAAGACTTCAATTTATAGAGTACCATTTTGGTATGTCAATCCTATAGCCATTTGTCATATTTCAGATATGACCTTAATCATCGAAAGATAAAAAATGAATATGAAAGGTGTTGGCATTTTTGCAACATTAAAATTTTGTAAAATTTTACCTGAAATATGTAAACAATTTTTCCAGCAAAATTCATAAATTCATTTTGAGCATTTTTGCCACATTAAACTTCTTGTTAAAAAAATTTCTAAGTTTTTTATGGGTGTAGTTTTGGTCAAAATCCTAGTGAAATGCCTTTTTCACTCTAATGCACAATGAAATACCTTTTTGCCCCTAGAGGCAGCGAAAATCCTTTTTTTGGTATTTCATTGGTGAAATTGCTTATTGGACATTTCACTAGAGAAATCACTTTACTGGCAGTTTCGATCCCATTAATGGCAAAATGTCTTTTCACTTCATTTCTCAGCAAAATCCAATTTCAAATATGGGCCCCACTTTTGTCAATACAATATTTTCTTAGATGAAGTTGTAGAAAAAAGGCAAGATTGGGGTGAAAGCCCATTTCGGGCATGAATTGGGTGAAATGAAGATGAAGGTCCATTTTGGGTGAAATTTTGAGCGAAAGCTTATTTTAGAAGAAAAAACCTTCGCCCCTACATTTTTACTACAGATTTTCTTTGGGAAAGGATTAGGGCTGGAAAAATTAATTCCTATGGCAACACAATAGATATATCCTTGGTCACTACTAAAAAAAAATTGAATTTAAGTATTTCACCCTTGAATCCAGTGTAATATTATTTATTTTTTAAGTATCATACACTTTGGTGGGTATTCAATTTTGAGGCACCATCATGGAAATCAAAATCAGACCGATGATATTTTCCAAAGCCACCAATACACCATATGACGCAATCCCTATATGTTTTCCAATAGATTTTCCAATTGATTCATTTCCATTACCAAGGAGGAATTGTTGAAGTTTGGTCCTTGACTAGCCAACATTTTATTTTAATGTGCATTTAATTCTAGAGGTGCAACTCCTTATAAATACAAAGTATTTTTATTTAAAAGAGGAGGATATACATTCTACTGAAAAAATCTTCGAGTTTAAATTTCTACCTTAGTCGAAATATGCTTGACTCTAGTTCCTAGAGCAGTCTTTATGTGTATGCTTTCTACTTGTTATTTCTATAAAATTCATATATTGGTTAGATAGATTAAATTTTGGATCCGAAGTTGATTGTTCATGAAGAGTGAATATTGAAATACTAACTAGAGATTATATTTGTAAGCTATTATTTGTTTCTATGTTATTATTTTTATTAAATATTGTTAAAACTTGATGTGGTTGCTTAGTTGCTAGTTTATCCCTATATTATACTTCTAGGTCATAGCCATATTTTCCATTCCTTTCTGTCATTTCCTATTTCTTTTCTATTATGCTAAGCTTTAAACCAAATTAGATTAGTAATGAAACCAACCCTCTCTAGAGATTTGCTTGAAGGTCATCTCTTTCCTTTGGCCTTTCAATGTTGGCTAGGTCTAGGGTGCATCTATTTTATGATTAGGTAGATTCATGATCAAAAAAATTTAGCATGCCTTGTGGGACCTTAAAAAAGTTCCACTTTGAGCAGTATTAAGGTTTGATATTCATATTTTTACTGTTCAAATAGAACATCTAGTGACTCAATTTTACCCATAAGCCTCCCAATATGAAGTGAGTGAAAGCTTTTTTCATGATCACAAGATTTAAGGTCAAAAATATAGAAGATCCCATTCAATTTTATGAACTTGAAACCCAAATTTTAGGAGCACATCCTAGGTTAGTCACTTCGGTTGTCTCCTCAAGTGCAACATCTTCATAGTTATCTAGTGTTTTATGTTCCTTCAAGCCCTTATAGCATAGTCACTAGTTTTCTACCTCCCCAATCCAACACTCCAATCCAAATGGCTCAAAATCTATCACCACATCCACCAAGACAGTTACCAGCATGAAAACACTCTGGACCTCTTAATCTATAAGCAACAATGAAGACTTTGCCTAATTATGATGGTATAGGGAATATGTATTATGAGCATATCTAATATGTGGCTGACCTAATGACAATACATAGCATCATGAATGAAGATATCAAGGTAATAGTACTTGTACTCTATATTATAGGTAATTTGCTTTACTGGTACCAGTCATTATAGTCTATCACCATTACCACATGGGACTAGTTGGTTGAATTGTTGATCAAAGGTTTCAACAAATAAGCAGACCCATTCTCTCTGTTGCATCACTTTACCTCCATTCAAAGGTATCCATAGGAGGAAATTGTGGACTTCAATGTTAGTTTCACTCAAACTTCACAAAGGGTTCTTGATGATCTTCGACCAATTCCTGAGCAATCTACGTTCTATTACCTTTGATATTTCAACTCTGACATTGGTATGGCCATATAATAGTCCAATGTCAACACATTTCTTGATCTATATTCTGCTACATAAAATGTTGAAGCCATTTTGATTGCTATCGATAAGCTTCCACCAAAAATGGTGATGCCTATTTTTTTTGATCTCCCATAGTATTTGTATGCTAATATATCTTATCATCCCTTACCAATGTCCCCCATGTATTCAATCCCTTCATGGATTCCAAGTCCATCTCAAATCATGATAATAGTTTACATCTCTTAACTACCCTCTCCAATCATTCCATAGTTACCCACTCTAGTCCCATTCCCAGCACTACCATATTTTCCTATACCACTTCTATTACCTACTACTCTAACATCCTAAAACCTTGATCCCTCAGAGAATTTTCTTAATGAGATGCAGTCAATGAACTCGACCATAAGAGCAGTGGGTAATGAGATCACAGTTATTAAGAGAAAGCAGACTAAAAGATATTTCCAACCTAGGATATTTTAATCATCGCAAATGACTAGGGAGAAAGCAACATCAACCACTAAGGCCTCTAAGAGGAATCTGATTGTATTGACAAATCAAGAACTTGGTATATCAGACAAAGCATACTAGTGCTCCACCTGCAATGATCTACATGGTAAGGAAACTTGCATGGTTGACCTGAACTACGTGCGGAGGTTGGTATAAAGTTTATTCGGTGGTAAAATCAACATGATCATAGACGTTGATCATAATTTCATGGTCCCTTTTGAAGAGTAATTTTTATTTATTAGAAGAATTGAAATAAAATTCATTATAGTAGACCCAACTGAAATGGAGCCCCTGAAGGTACCTATTGATCTCAAGGTTCAAAATGAGAAAAAATAAGTGAAAGCACCTACTTCACCACCCAATCCAGATGCACCTGTCATGTTAAAATATATTCTCACTCCATGAGTGAAAGAGAGAATGCAATAAAAACCTTCAACTTCACAAGAAAAAGCTAAAACGAAGGAGCAAACCAGAGATAAGCTCAAATATGTATCCTTTATCAAGCATCAAAGGGTATAGGTTACTCAACAATATCAAAGTAAATAAAATAGTCCAATGCATCCAATCGTTGAATAATTGAAGAGGATTCCAACCAAGGTGATTCTTTATGATTCACTTCAATTGCTTGGATAATTCAACTTGTTGCAAAAATAATTGAAATTTATGAATGATAAGGGGAATAATTTGAATCAAATAGTGTTAACTCAAACATTGATGACTTCTACCACTGGTAACAGTAGACCACCCTCTTTTTACTTATATTTTAATATGGAAGGCTAGATTGTGTACATTTGCATGATTGATTCTAGCACTACAATGCTTGTTATACCAAAGGGAGTTTGCGACACTATGGGTATGGAATATTGTTGGTCACGAATCCGCATAGTCATATAAAATTCACCCTAGACCTTGCCAACATTGAAAGGTCGAGAGAAAGAGAAGTCTCCCGGGCCAATCTCCAGAGAGGGTTGGCTCCCAAACTAATCAAAACTAGTTTCAAGGTAAGGGTTAGAAATAACAAAAAGAGATGGAAATAAGGACGAAGCTAACAGTTGATAGGGAGAACAACCTCAGATAGCAAATAACCTCAACTAGACCTTGAAGATAAGCATCAACTACTTCTTAGAATGCACATACAGAAATTGGATCAAACATTGACCATAAGTTTGCCTTCAATTATACTTCAAATGTTCAAATGAAAACATAGTCAAATTTAGAACAACATGATTCAAATTATATTTTAACACTGGACTAAATAGAAGTGAATCACACATAAAGCAAAACAAAAACAACATTTTGGATCACCAACTCAAATTATTCTAAGAACAGAGAAAAATGCATCTAGGATTTTTGCTTCAATTTTTGCAAAAAGGTCCTCCCCCATTTCTTGAGATATACATGAGTATTTATAGAGACCTTCCATCTCCCTTTCGAATCACATCATTTAAAACATAAAACAGATTTTGAAGAGGAGACCCACGAAATGGGCACTTGAAAAGAGAAACAATCCCCCTTAATCTGCCTCGAAGAAATCATATTCCCTGTTTTTATGGATCAAATTTGAACATCGAACGGAAACAAGGGACCATATTTCTTCATTAAATGACTATTCTCGGGGTATGCTTGAAGTTGTTAGGATATCATGAATAGGATATTTTAATACTGGAGGCATATTTAATTTTGGTGGCATCAAAAACTGTAGGATTTAACATGCTCTTCCATCTTGCACACATAGGTAAACAACAAAATATTTAATCTTGGAGCCTCTATGACCTCGATCTCAAAATTAGTTGGAGAGCTTTTGAAACATTAATCTATTCAATCCTTATCTTCTCCTCATGTTCTCCTATGCAGTTTGAAGAAAAATGTGACATGTCGCGAAATCGTGACATTTTCAACTTACTGCTTTCTGCTGTTGCCACCAGTCGCGAAAATGCGACATGTCACAAAATCATGACATGCTCCTTTTTTTTGTTCCTTCCTTGTGTTTCGGTCGTGAAAACATGACATGTCATGAAATCATGAAATTTTTCCTTACTTGGCTCTTTTTTCCTCGACATGTCATGAAATCATGACATTCTCCTCTGTTTTGCTCCTTCTCTGCTCCAAGTTGTGAAAATGTAACATGTCATGAAATCGTGACATCTTCCTCTTGGCGTTATCCTTTCTAATTTCTCATCGTGAAAACGTGACATATCATGAAATCGTGACAATTTTATCATCCTTGTACTTTTCTTGTTTCTCCTCATGAAAATGTGACATTATCGCGATATCGCGACAATTTTCTGTCTTCTCCTCTGTTTCTGCTTTCCTGCTGCAAAAATGCGACATGTCACGATATCGCGACATTTTTCTCCCGCCTGGATTTGTTTCCAAAAATTTCATGAAATCATGACATTCTCCTCCGTTTAGCTCTTCTGTCGCCTTTAGCCATGAAAACGTGACATGTCGCAAAATCATGACATGTTTCTCCCGCCTTGGCTTTTGTATGTTGCGAAATCCTGACATCTTCCTATCACTTTGCTTTTTTGCCACTGCAAGTCATGAAAATTTGACATGTCGTGATATCATGACATCTTTGCCTTTACTGCTCCCTCACCACAACAAGTCACGAAAATGTGACATGTCGCGATGTCACGACAACTTTGCCGTTACTGCTTCCTTTGCTATTTTCTAGCATGAAAATGTGATAGGTCACAAAAATGTGACATGTCACGATATCGTGACATTTTCTATGCTTAGCTATTTTCTGCATCGGATGCCGTGAAAACGTGATAGGTCACAATATCGCGACATGTTGCGATATCGTGACATCTTTCACTTACTTTACCTTAACACAAAACTTGTAGAGATTTTAGTTTTTTACTACTTATCCCTTTAGAGGTGCTTGGAGGGACAAACAAAGGAGTGAGTATCTCTACAATTTGTGCATTCTTTTGCATGAACAACAACAAAAACAATGTGGCAAAAATGCCAACAAATATATAAGGAGCATCCCTAGCATTTTGTAATTATATGGAAACCCTGTGAGGATGATTGGGTTCATCAAAGATATCCCCATTGTGTTGCATAAAATATCTCATATCATAGTGATCCAAGAGGTAGTGGTGGTCAATATAGAACCATACTTTAGCATGTGCTTGTCACGGGAGTTCATTGCCAAGTTGGGAGGCTACCTTTCTCTTGACTATTCTCATATGGATAACCCTATCAAAGGAAGGAGGATCCAAATTTATAATGAGAAGCCTTAGACTTATCACATAAAGAAGATTGAAGAGGAAGATAAACCCATGAATTATATCAACTTGATGACTGAAGAATTAGAGGAATTAGATTTTATGGAAGAATTTTTGGATAAAATTTAACCAGAAAACATGTTTTCAATGCTCAATTTTAATGCCATGATGGAGACCAAAATTGGTTGTTACACCATTAATAAGCCTAAAAAAATTGAAGTAAATACGTTTTACAATGGAGATCCTCTTCTCGATCAATTATGGAAGCTATACTTTGACAGTGTAAGGTGTAAGAATGGTGCAGGATCTAGAATCATTATTATATCCCCTTCTCATACACATAATACCTATTCGTACCAAATGGATTGGAGTTGTACAAACAATGCCATCGAGTATGAAGCACTCTTCCTGGGTCTAAAGAAAGTAGAGAAGCTCAAAATAAAATAACTATAGATTTTTAGATATTCTGAGTTGATTGTCAACTAGATAACTAGTAAGTGTATTCCAAGTAGTTCTACCATAAATCTTACCACAACAAAGTATGGGATTTGTTCGAGTATTTTATAGTATTGAACATTCAAGCAATTTCATGAGAATAGAATGAACATGCAGATATTTTGGTATCCTTTGGCACTAATTTTTCTCCAGTTGAACATGTGGTGATAAATCCCAAGACTATGAGGTTAGTTTATAGACCTTCGATCCATGACAAGAATATTTACTAGTAAGTATTTGAAAGTGACAAGAAAATTGTTAATTTTCTGATAAGAGAAGCTATTAATGTGGAGGAAATAACAATTGATGAGGAATAAGTTGAGGGTTTGATTCAATTGTAGAATAATCATATTCTAAAAGTATTGATTACACTAGAGAATATATTTTATTAAAATAATAAATCAAAAAAGCACAATATACAAGTGGATGAAAGGGAGTACACTAAACTGTAGTTGGGACCTAAGAAGTCAATCAAAGTTGGTATTGATTGCACTCAGGAAGAGTTGTATAGGATCAAGGAACTGTACCATGAGTACCTAGACATTGTTGCTTGGAGCTACCAGGATTTGAAAGGCTATAATAAATATGTAATCCAATATACCATTGAGTTGTAGGAAGGAGTAAAACCCTTTAGACAGAAGTAGAGGCCATTAAATCCCAATATTAAAACCCTGATGATAACAAAACCACTAAATATGTTGGAAGCCAATATTATTTATCTAATTAAGCATTCTACCTGGGTAAAAAATCTGGTCCCTATGAGGAAGAAGAATGAAGAAATTCACCTATGTGTAGAGTTTTGAAATTTGAATGAGGCGTCTTTGGAGGATCATTATCCTTTACCTCAGATTGATCATATTCTACATGTAGTTTCTTGTGCTCATATATTTTATCTTCTAGATGGATTCTTTGGCTATAACCAAATATGGATAAAATATGAAGACCAATATAAAATTACATTCTTCAAAAAATGGGGAACCTTTGCTTATCAATAGAAGTTCGATCTCTCAAATATTGGTGCAAATTTCTAGAGATTGATGGACATAGCTGTCAGTGATTTTTTGAACCGTATTAATATGATTTATTTGTATGTCATGGTTGTTTTCTCTCACAATAGGGAGGAGCATAGTCTACATCTAAGATAAGTTTTTGATAAGTATCAGGAGTTCAAAATATCAATCATCGAAAGAAATCCATATTCACAGTGAAAAAAGGAAAGCTCTTGGGCCATGTTATTTTGGAGAAAGGTTTGGCCATTGATCTATCTAGAGCTGAAGTCCTCCATAATCTTTCATTGCCCACCAACAAGAAGGATTTGAAATATTTCTTCAAATATATTATAACTTTGTTTGAAATTTTGTTGTAGATTTCAACCAAGTTGTAAAACCAATGACAGAGATTTTAAAGAAAAATGCTAAGTTCAAATGGAATGAGTAGAGGAGGCAAGAATTCAAGGAAATTAAAGAAATAATTTCTCAAGCCCCAATCTTGGTAAATCCTGATTACTCAAAATATTTTTTCTTGTATGTTGTTGGTGAATAGGAGAGCTATGCGGTAGTGCTTACACAAAAGGGATATGATGGAGATGAGTGACCAATTGCTTTCTTAAGCAATGTTATTCAACCACATGAATAAAAATATAATTTTATTAAAAAGCAAGTGCATGCAATGATGAAATATTTAAATCAGTTTCGACATTTTTTTTCTCAGAGTAAAAAAATAGTTTATGTTGTACATCCCAATATCTAGAGTTTTATCATACAAGGATAGCTTGGAGACAAGAGGGTTGGTTGGGTTTCAAAAATATAGGAGTATGACATTGAAATCTGACCAACCAAGCTAGTTCAAGGTTGAGAATTGTGTTAAGATCTTGCAAAAATTGTTGCATCTAAATCCATGGTTTGCAAACATGAAGATTAAGTAAGCACAAGAAATTCCACTAATCGCTTTGTAAATGATCATGAATGGATAGAGGACCTTATTGAATATTTTAATTTAGGAGGATGTCCTCCACACCTCAATGCTTCATAGATAAGGAGATTTAGAATGTAGGTCCTTAAGTACGTGATACTGCCAGATGGGTTGTTTCACAAAAATATTGATGGGTTTCTCCTCAGGTGCATCCAAGAATAAGAGAAATAAATAATTCAGGAGGATTTTCACTCTAGTTTATCAGGAGGCCGTTATGCAGGCATACCAATGGCATTGAATATTATAAAAGCAAGATATTTTTTGCCCACTCTCTTTGTAGATGCTTTGAAAGTTAGAATTATGACAAGATCCAGATATTTGTTGGTAGAAGCAAGAATGCATCATTACCCCTTCATCTGATTCAAGTAGAAGCATCATTTTAGTAATGGAGCTTAGACTTTATTGGGGTCACTGAACCCAATTCATCTAACGAACACAAATACAACCTGACTGTGACTTACTATTTCACCCGATGGTCAGAAGCAATCTTGACCAAGAAGGCAAACTAGGTGACAGTTATCTCATTCCTTGAAGGTTTAATCACTCATTTTGGCATACTAGATGCAATCATAATAGCTAATGGAAATCCCTTCATTGGTTTCAAGATCAACAAACTCACAAATAAGTATGAGATTTATTTTAAAATATCATCTAATTATTATCCATAGGGAAATGGTTTGTATGAGTACACAAACAAGAATTTTCTAGGAATTCTAAAGAGAACCCTTGGCAATAATAAGCACAATTGGCACTTGCTCCTGAACCAAACCTTATAGGTCATTCACATCTCCATGAAAAATCCATTAAAACATCCCCTTATTCCCAGGTATACAATAAACAAGTAGTCCTACCCATTCATATTGAATTGTCGATCCTTCAATTCTTGCACTTAATTAATTATGAAGATAATGAATTCAACCCCATGAGTGCAAGGTTGGCTAAGCTTTTATAGCTAGAGAAAAAGAGGAAAAAACATACAATGCCTTCATGGAACATGCCCAGATGACAAAGAAGTGGTTCGATAAGAAAGCTTTTGAAAAGACTTTCAAGGTAGGTGACCTAATGTTAAAATGGAATGAGAACAAGTCAAAGCCTGACAAGCATTGCAAGTTCAAAGCGATTTAGGAGGGCCATTTCCAAATTTTGTGTTTGAATCAATTTAACTCATTTTATTTATAGGATATGGATGGTCATGCACTGCCAATTCTGGTTAATGGTCTTCATTTGAAGGTCTACTATTAATGAAAATCGATATTATGAATGTAAATATGTACATATTTTTGTTTAATATTTCTTCTGTTTCCTTAAGAAAAAAAAGACTAAGGATGGGAACCAAAATCCTTTTCACTATGAAGAGGTGTTTTCGTTGGTGAAATTTATTTTCGCTAGCAAAAAGCCTTCTTCACCCTTTTTTCTTGGAAGAAATAAGAAAACAAAATTGAGGTGAAAAAGTGGTCGGAACCTGGGAATTCCAAGGAGGTCACCCATCTGAGTACTACTCCATGGAAAAAATGCTTAACTAGGTAGTTCTTGAAGAATTGAAAAACAAAATCAACTTGTGTAGTGTGTATTTTGGGCTCAAGGTTCTGAATGTATAAAAAAATAAAAAATAACCCTTACCTAGGAAACACTCTTTTTTATTTTTTTTTCCAAAGTTTTTGTGTGTTGCTTTTACCTATCAAAAATGTGATTTTGCTACTGTGCACCGCTTCCCACAAACAAATAAAAATAAAAATAATTTTTTTTTTTTTAATTTTATTTTATTTTAGATAATGCTGAAATAACTTTCTGCTTGGCTGATGTTGTTTTGATTTCAAAATTACTTTTCACCTCAAAAATACCTACTCGTTGTCTTTTTTTCTTTTCAACTAATGAGTTGGATCCCAAAAAAAACATGCATTAAAATCTTTTTACTTTTTTGGGAAATTGGGTGTCAAAAAAATGTGCCACTTTTAGAAGGATTCTGCCCAAGTTAGAAAAAATCACTTTATGGAAAAAATAAAAGCAACCAATTAAAAAAAGGGGGAAAATTATTTATTTAAAAAAATAAGTGATTTCACCCAACCCATTACTTTCACCCATGCATCTTTACTTTTTGGATCGAAACTCGAACTTTCCAACAATAACCATTTGGTCGCATGTTCTCTTTCAGGTGAGGAAAGTAGCGACAAATATTTACAGAGAAAAGGTGAGCAAAATGCCTTTTCGCCCTACTTTTCCAATTGAGCCACAAATTATATGTTGTTTCACCCGTAAAAGTAACAATACTCCTTTTTTGCCATCCCACATCAGCAAGACGAGGTGCTCATCTTGCTTTCCAAGGCAGAAAAGCAACAAGACACATTTCCAAAAATAATCACTAATGACTAGGTACACCCCCCAAGAAGAAAAAGTAATTAAAAATTTAAAGCAAAAAATCATAGTGCTTGGAGAAGAGGTGTTCGAAACTAATAAATTATTGGAAAGTGTGATGTATCCCTAAAATTAGCTAGCATGCCACAGGTATTTATTTTTACAGGTGTGGTTTGAAAGTTATAAAAGGTAAACGTTCTAGGTAAAGAAATCAAAATTTGTAAAGATTATGTGGAATATTGTTGCGCATTGTTTTTTTCTCCAAGATTTGTAGTTATTTTCCACTTGTTCAAATAAATCTAAATATGGTTAAGAGAACCACATAAGCCAATAAGGAAAAATATCAAAATAAGGCTAAACTAGAAAAGAAGCAACGAAAATCCAGAGAGGTGGAAGAAGTAGAATTAACGCATTACTATGATCGCCTAGCGCAAATCAGTGACTATGTAATAAAAAAAAAGGGAGTGGATAAATTGTGCTAGGATGTTGAGTTCACTCTATAGAAGGTGTGTGTTGAAATTTCCTGTACCATGGCATTCTAATATTCTCTTTTTCTACCTGTGCACACCTATGCACCCATGTACTAAGCTGGTCTAGATGATTGTGCAAGTACAATAACTCTACTTCAAGAATTGTTTAAAACACCTAAGGAGATCAATTGTTCAGTATTTCAGCCAACTCCATAAGAGATATCTTTTCCTATGGTACAATACCTCCACCCGATGTCGTGTTTAAAAATCTCAATATTTTGGAGCAGGAGGAAAGGTATCAGTCCACTGTTCACATGCGATAGTTTATGGAGGACTAGTTTTTGAAGATGCCATGTTTTGGGGAGCTACCAGATATATTGGTACCACTGAGGTATTTCAAGATCCTAAATTTATACTCAATGCTAGTGTGGTTGGTGTTATTGTCTTCAAATTCCATAGTGCATAAGTGGCAAGCATCATTGACATAGTGTATTTCACAAGTATATTATTACATCCCAACTACCATGATAGCCACCATGAATCCATTTTTTTTATTGGGTAGATTTCGTAACATGAAAAATATAGTCGTAGTTGCAGAAGGTGCAAAGCGGAGAGCATGTTACCTTCAAAAATTGCTCTGTTTAAGTATGGTACTTTTTCTATCACATGCACTCCCATATTTATTTTATATCAGTAATGAAGATAGATGAAACAGGGAGGACATTTCCAGTGTATTCATAGACTTAGAGCTTGTCGAGAAAAGAGTTCTATTATAATTTTAATAAAATATTTTTAGGACATGCCTTGGAGTTGATTTATGTGGTGTGCAATAGAGTTCCTATAGTAATGAAAGAAGATGTGGTTGACAAGAAAAAAGGTGACATATTTTTGTTGATATAAAGGAGTAGTGATAAGAATTTTTGGTTTTTCTAGAAAACCCTTTCTATTACCATATTTTACAACCAAACATCTTTTCACCCTAGAAGTAGCTCGATAGAGCGATTTCACAAATGATACATATGGGGAAGGTAAGGGAAATAAAGCTATATGTGCTATGCCTTTCTAGTTTGGTGATATAAGAGTTATGTGGTGCAGATAGAATGAATTAATTTTCGAGACACTATATGACCATGGGTTGATTGAGTTTCCTCAATGATGGTGATACGATCCTTTGAGTGTTTTTGTGAGTGTCATCAAAGCTAAGAACTTTCATTGCTACACCCAAGAAGATATCTTAAGGCAAAGGAATAGTCCCCAAGGGCATGAACTAGAATTACATATTGAGAATATGATGTTGATCTCTCCTTAGCATGATTTTTATGAGATGGAGATCGAGTATGATACTGTGAATCATCCAGAGAAAGTTCCTCCTCTAGGTTTGTTCTATTAGATGAAAGAAAAATTACCTGATTGGTCTGATGAAAATATTGCCAACTGGTGGGTCTTGATGGTCCACCAAAGTAATCCTAGGTCAAGTTATCCATTGGTTAAGGATGATGAATTTTCATTGGTTTATAATGATCAGTGTGAAAATTACTAGCCCCTCTCTTTTGCTGACTTTGGTACCTCAAAGTATCCACAACCCTAACAAAGAAGAAGACGTAGTGAGAGAAAAGGAGGTTTTAGTAGGAGAGAGTAGTTATTGAAGAATAAGAGGAGCAATTAATGCCTGAGGAGAGGTTTTCACTCAGAAAGAGGAGCGTGGGCATAAGAGTACCTTTCCCTAGCTGATGAAGAAGCCCAAAAGTGGTGTAGTTTTTGCACTTAGAAATAAATTGCTTTCTTCACAAATGATTGAGAAGACCTTTTCAGGATATACTCTCTTAGGATCAGCTATAAAAATCAAGCCCAATGGTGACAATAGTAGATCTATAAGTAGAGGAAGAAAAAGGAGAAAAAGAGAGTGATATTGTAGTGTAGTAACCTTTATCACTAACTCAAATGATGTCAGAGCCTGTAGGTATGCATTTTCTTTCCTCTTCTATCTCTAACAATCACTTGGTGACCACTGTCTCCCCATCTATAGTTTCCATCTCTACTTCACCTCTAGTTTTTGTACCCATCTCTTCCATTCCCATCTCTATTTCACAATCGCAAGTCACTAGCGCTCTTCTAGTTTCATCGTTTCCCTCATTTTCTCTTTCCTTTAGTTTATTTGCATCCACCCCTAACCCAGTTTCCCTTTCATTATTCTTCATTTCATCTTCCATGCCTTCCAATATTGTAACCACTATAATTACGCAAGCCCCTCTTAGAGTGAGCATAATTGTAGCGCCCTCCACTTCCATCCCTACTATTGATTCAAACTCTCAACAACACTTTTTCCTATCTTCCCAAATTTTTCAATACAGGAACCACTAACTTCTAAGATGGAGTTGCTACTAGAGCACCCTATAGCAGAAAATATTAATAGAGCATGACAAATTTCATCATGGTGGTTGAAGAATCCCAAGTGGAAGGATGTGCTAGCCCTGGTAAAATTGATGAAGAAAGTAATTTTTGACCTAGATACAATGGATGCGCACACAGTGAATATGGTTCCTCAGGTCTAGAAACCTTAAGGAGATATGGTGCCCAGTGATTATTCATACCAAGTCACCATAGAGGACCTAACAAATATTGACACAACTAAGAAAATGGGTAATATATAGGTAGATATGAGCTCAATCAACCTGCACGACGAGCATTACAAGGACCTCTTCTTCAAGGCTGAGGCAAATATAATGGAGTTAGAGGAAGCTTTGGTAGCATAGAAGGCCCAACTGGATGTTGTGTAATCCAAATATTAGTAGTGGCAGCAGAAGGCAATTCACTTGGCAAGTGAAGTCAAGAAAATTAAATGGGCAGCCATGCAGTACCAGGCAATACAACAGGAAGTGGAACACTAGATCCAGGCCTTGGAGGACTAGCTCTAGAATCTACATAATCAATTGGTAGCAAAGGCAATGCAATGGATGACCCTCATGAAGGAGAAAATTAAAGAAGTTTGCATTTAGCTATCGATTGATTGTAAAAATATGGCAATAAATATTGTGTTAGTTCTCATGTTCCTTCAGGAAGTACATACGATTTTTTCATATGATAAATATGTAGTGGAGTATACATAGGAGAACATGGAGCAAAAATTACAAATGGTGCTGAATATCCAGGCATTGGCTCAAATGGATCTCTGATTCCACCCACTAAGTGAAATAGCCCATGCTCGGGTAAATGCCAAGATCACATTACATAGTTATTTATTCAATATGGATCTAGTTAAATAAGCATGTAAACTGCAAGAGACATTTGAGCATGAGAGGTATATTTCATTGGTTTACTTTGATACAATCACAACTAATGGTTTTCCTAGTTTTTTTATGATCAAGGGAACTGGAAAATAAGGACCTGGATTCATGATGGGTTGTTTCATAGATGATGCCTAAGAGATTGATGACTTGGAGGAGCCCATCACTAAAGAACACATGCTGCCATTAATTAGGAAATTCACTCGCATTGAGTTTGGATTACTGGAGCTTAGCTAGAGGGCCAACTATATTGATCTAGAGCCAGGTTGAGACTTTTAGATACATTGTGGATATGCTCAATTTTCATGAGATGATTAGTATGGATTCTTGGACCGAAGTAGTTGTGGTGTATTAATCTATGATGTCAATTATTAAAAGGCAAGAAGAAGTGATCGAGAGCCAGAAATATGAAGAAGAAAAATAGTTGTCTTTTATTCAAATGCAGCAGAAATTTATTGTTACAATAGTATTATTACATAGGTCGCAGAAGAGTTGCGCCTTTTCAAAATTTCTCCATTCTCGAAATACAAAAAAAAATTATCGTTTTCAACCCCCGTGTGCATGCCTTTGTTCCCCTTTTTAAAGGTTCTTAGGTGGCGCTCCATTTCCAGCTGGCGGCCCTTCGTTTCCTCTTCCAGAACCTTTTGTTTTGCCTCCCCGTGTCGCTTTGTCATTCAGGCATTTGAAACATCTCCCTTTCTGAATCTTTGTCTTCGGATCATCTTTTAGCATGAAAATATGACCTATCATGATATCACGATGTATTTCTATTGCGTCCCCCTATCTTCTGCTTTGGTCACGATATCGCGACATGTCATGATATCACGACGTCTCTCTATCGTGCATTCGTTCTTTAGCTGCGGTCATGATTTTGCAACCCTCCATACTACCGCAGCCTCTGCTTTCATTTTGGTCACGATTTCGTGACCCTCCAAACTGTCGTAGCCTCTGCTTTCATTGTGATCATGATTTTGCGATCCTCCGTACTGTCGTAGCCTCTATTTTTGTTTTGGTCACAATTTTTGCGACATGTCATGATTTCACGACCCTCCATCCATCGTAGCCTCTACCTCTAGTTTTGGTCGTGATTTCGTGACCTATCATGATTTTGTGACCCTCCGTTTGTTGTAGCCTCTGCCTTGGTTTTTGGTCGTGAAATCATGACATGTCGCGATTTCATGATCATCCATCCGTCGTAGCCCTGCTTCTTGATTTGGTCATGATTTCGTGACCCTTCGTCGGCCATAGCTTCTTTCCCTGTTTTGGTCACGATATCACGACACTTTTAATGTTGCGATATCACGACACATAAATATATATATATATATATATATATATATATATTTTTTTTTTATTATTATTTTTTTTTCTTTGCAAAAACACTTAGACAAATTTGGTTGGTGTAGGATTGCTCTGCTGCCCTCGGATGCTCCTACATCAAACAGCTGGGGTATATTGAGAAGTGATCCTCACTTTTGAACTATTGGAGGGAGACCCAGGTGGTCAACCTCCATTTTAGACAACCAAGTTGCATCTTCTACTGGTCTGCCCTTCCACTTGACCAAATATTCAAAATACTATCTGTTTTTGGTACTTCTACCTTCTCTTATGTCCAGTATTTCCTCTATCTCATTTGTGGTTGGAGTAGATGCTAGAATACTCCACAACTTTGCACATGGTGCCTCACTACTATCCCATTCATGGTATTTCATTAAATCTGATATGTTAAAAATAGGTGAAATGTCAAGCCCACTCGGCAATTCCACTTCATATGCATTGCCTGACTCCTATTTTTCCAGTATTCTGCATGGCCCAAATTTCTTCATCTTCAATTTGTTATAAGTTTTGGCTGGAAACCTTTCTTTTTTGAGATGGACCATGACTTCATCTCCCACTTCAAACTCTTTGAACCGCCTCTTTTGGTCCGCTCTTGTCTTATACTGAGTATTCATTTTTGTAATTTGTTTCTTTACTTCTTCATGCAGGCTTTTCATCTATTTCGCAAATTTCTCAGCCTCGGCACTGCACTTTTCTCCTTTATCTAATTTCCTCAGCTCAGAAACATTCCTTGGGCTGTTTCCATATATGAATTGGAATGGAGATTTGTGTGTACTCTTGTTGACAGAATTGTTGTATGCAAATTCTTCCTGTAGCAAAACCAAATCCCATCCCTTGGGTTTATCTGCTATCAAGCATCTTAATAAATTACCTAGACTTCTATTTACCTCCTCTGTCTGTCCATCAGTCTGTGGGTGGTATGCAGAACTGAAATTCATATCTGTCTTCAAATTCTTCCACAATGTTCTCTAGAAATACCCAACAAACTTTGTATCTTTGTCAAAAACTATGCTTTTTGGTAGACCGTGAAGTCGTACCACTTCCTTGAAAAATAACCCTGCAATGTGAACCGCATCACTTGTTTTTTGGCAAGGAATAAAATGTGCCATCTTGGAGAATCTGTCAACCACCACAAATACGGAGTCATTTCCCCTCTGTGTTCTCGACAACCCAAGAATGAAATCCATGCTGATGTCCTCCCATGGCCTCTTAGGTACAGGTAAAGGCTGATATAATCCTATGTTCTACCTTACTCCTTTTGCAATTTGGCATATTCTACAAATTTGCACAAACTTGTTCACATCCTACTGTAGTTGCGTCCAGTAATAGTTCTCACTCACCAGGGCAATGGTCTTATCTCAGCAAAAATGTCCAGCCAGTCCTCCGCTGTGTTTCTCCTTGACTAAGTTTTCCCACATGGAACTCCTTGGAATGCATAATTTACTTCCTCTGAACAACATTCCATCTTGGATTAGAAAATCCAACCATTTTATCCTATCCATAGTAACAGGTGCCAAGCAAGCCATCCAGGCTTTTGCAAAATTAGAATCTTCAGGGTACAGGCCCTTCAGTTCTTCGAATCCTACCACTTCCACTGTCATTTCAATCAACAAATTCTGCCTTCTACTTAAGGCATCTGCAACTCTAATTTTTTGCTTCTATGCTTTAACACAAAGGTATAGCTTTGGAGAAACTCAACCCACTTCAGGTGCCTCTGGTTCAGTTTTCCCTAGTTTTTTATATACTGTAAGGCCTGATGATCAGTATATAACACAAACTCTTTTGGCAGCAAATAATGTTTCCACTTCTTCAAGGACTGAACTATCGCATAGAATTCTTGGTCATACACTAAATACTTCTTTCTGGCCTCATTGAGTTTCTCACTGAAGTAAGAAATAGGCTTACCTTCTTGACTCAGCACAGCTCCAATGGCACTACCACTGGCATCATAGTCTACCTAAAATACCTTATTAAAATTTGGAAGTGCTAAAACAGGTTGCTCAGTGACCTTCTTCTTCAACATATCAAAGCTCTTGTCAGCTCCCAAGGTCCACTTAAAATATTTCCTATCCCCTCTCATTGTTTCTGTAAGGGGTGCACAAATACTGCTAAAATTTTTGATGAATTTCCTATAAAAATTGGCTAGACCATGAAATGATCTCACTTCAAAAGTGCTCCTTGGAGTAGGCCATTCAATGATAGCCCTCACCTTTTATGGGTCCATTTTCAGACCTTCAACTGAGATGAAAAATCCCAGGTTTACTAGCTCCTTCTTTACAAAGTTGCATTTCTTCAAGTTGATTAACAACTGTTCTTCCCTCAGCTTCTCAAAGACCCTCTTGATATGCATCAGGTGCTCTTCTAGGGTTTTGCTAAATATCAAAATGTCATCCAAATAGACAATAACAAACTTGCCTAAAAACTCCTTCAGCACTTCATTCATCAACCGCATGAATGTGCTTGGTGCATTGGTTAGCCCAAATGGCATGACCAACTACTCATACAAACCTTCTCTGGTTTTGAAAGCAGTTTTCCACTCATCTCCTTCTCTGATCTAAATTTGATGGTAGCCACTCTTCAAGTCAATCTTGGTGAAGAACTTGGCTCCACTCAAATAGTCCATAATATCATCCATCCTTGGTAATGGAAATCTGTATTTAATGGTGATCTTGTTTATAGCTCGAGAGTCCGTACACATCCTCCACTCCCCATCCTTCTTTGGTGCTAGTACTGCAAGTACCGCACATGGACTCAAGCTTTCTTGAATCAGTCCCTTTTTCAACAACTCATGGACTTGCCTGCTCAGCTCCTCACTTTCCACCGGAGTCATTCTATGGGCTGCCTTGTTGGGTAAACTAGATCCAGGTACCAAATCAATATGGTGATTGATCTTCCTCATCGGTGGTAAACCCTCAGGCACATTATCTAATATGATGTCTAGAAATTCTTCTAATAGGTGTTCAACCTCTGTTGGAACATCTGTATACTATTCTTTCTTAACAATAGGGATTAATGCATAACACATTGAATCCCTCTTCAGACCATCCAAAAATTGTCTTCCTTCCACCAGGAATATTTTGGCACTACTACACACTTTCTCATCCACTTCCTTCAGTAGCTTCAATTTGTGACATACTCCATCCTTCGTTAGAGAGTACGTATTTGCATGCCCATCATGCACTGCATGTCTGTCAAATTGCCATGGTCTTCCCAACAACAAATGGAAAGCATCCATTGGCAATACATCACATAGGACCTCATCTTGATAATTCTCAATGTGAAATTTGACCAAGCACTGTTCATTGACAAGTGCTCTATGGTCTTTCTGCAACCATGCAATCCGATATGGATGCGGGTGCTTCCTCTTCCCCAAATTCAACTTATTAACCATCTCTTCTGAAACTAAGTTATATGTGCTACCATTATCAATGATAACATTACAGACCTTCCCTGCACATTTGCACCTCATGCGAAATAGGCTCTTCCTTTGTTTTGGTTCTTTTTCCTCATTCAACAGTGTTCTTCTCATCATCAACACTTCTCCTCCTTCTACCTCTTCAAAGTGTTCTGACTCTACACCTTCATCTGCCACAGCAGCTCTGGCATGACCCTAAGGTCTCTTGTCCATCCTTTCTTTGTGTTGAGGACACTCGTATGATCGGTGTCCCTCTTCTCCACACTAGAAATAGGTTCCATGGAATACCCCTCTTCCATACCCATGTCTAGGTCTACCTCTTCCTCTTTGGTAGTCATTGTTCTGATCTCGCGGGCGGTGGGTATTATCCTTTTTCTGTTCCTGGGGTTTGCTTGTTTCCCTAGTCTTCTTCTGGTCTCGGTAATTTCCTCCACCGTTTCTTCCACCGTTTCTTCCACCATGATCCCTTCCTCTCTGGTTGCCTTCAAATCTTCTATTTAGTTTCTCTTCTACCTTCAAGGCCAACTGGTATGGATCTTCTATGGTGGCTATTCTGATCAAGTTGAGTTCTTCCTGAATGTTCATTCTCAACCCGTTGATGGATCTGGCTCCTTTCTCCTTATTAGCCCCTAAATGGCCAGTTATGATGGAGATCTTATAGAATTATTCTGTGTATTCTTAGACGGACTTGCTTGTTGCCTCAGACTCTACATTCTCCTCATCAGGTCCAACTCGTAATCTGCAGGAATAAATTGTCTCTTTAGCTTATCCACCATTCGGTCCCATCTGGTTATTTTCTCCTTTCCATTTTTATTTCTTTTGAGTTGTACTCCTTTCCACCATAAACTAGCATGGCCTTTTAATTTTGTTTTTGCAAATTTTATCCGGTCTAGATCCACCACCTCCTCATACTCAAAGTATTCCTCCATAGCATTGATCCAGTCAATCAACTATTCTGGGTTGAGGTTCCCAAAATATGTAGAGACATCAAACTTTGGTCTCTTCCCAGCCTGAGATAGAGCTTTCAACATTCTAGCTTCAGAAGGATCCAATGCTTCTTCATCATCTGATGGATCCTCAGTTTCCCAGGCTTCATCGTCACTCTGTTCTTCTCCCTTAGGTTCGGTCCTTTTTTGCAATTCTTCCTACAGGGCTTGCACTTGTCTCTGCAACGCTCTGAAATCTTCATCCTGTGCCACATTTCTCTTGTGACCATGATTTCTTTTTGGAGGCATACTGCTCACCTTTCTCGCAAATCCCAATTGGTCCTGGTGCAAGCTGCCTCACTTTCGACGGTCTGCTTACACACTCAAGAACTCTCGCTCTGATACCACTTGATCGAGATCCAGAAATACGAAGAAGAAAAATAGTTGTCTTTTATTAAATGCAACAAAAATTTATTGTTACAACAGTATTATTACATAGGTCGCAGAAGAGTTGTGCCTTTTCAAAATTTCTCCATTCTTGAAATATAAAAAAAAAATATCGTTTTCAACCCCTGTGTGCATGCCTTTGCTCCCCTATTTAAAGGTTCTTAGGTGGCACTCCATTTCTAGCTGGCGACCCTTCGTTTCCTCTTCCATAACCTTTCGTTTTGCCTCCCCATGTCGCTTCGTCGTTCAGGCATTTGATGTCTCCCTTTTCAACTCTTCGTCTTCGGCTCATATTTCGGCACAAAAATATGACCTGTCATGATATCGCGACGTATTTCTATTGCATCCCCCTATCTTCTACTTTGGTCGCAATATCGCGACATCTCTCTACTACGCCTTCGTTCTTTAGCTACGGTCGTGATTTCACGACATGTCATGAAATCGTGACATTTCACGATTTGTAGCCTTTGCTTTTGTTTTGGTCATGATTTTGTGACATGTCACGAAATCGTGACATGTCATGATTTTGCAACCCTCCACACTGCCATAGCCTCTACTTTCGTTGTGATCATGACTTCGTGACCCTCCATACTACGATAGCCTCTATTTTTGTTTTGGTCACTATTTTGTGACATGTCACGATTTTGTGACCCTCCGTCTGTCGTAGCCTCTGTCTCTAGTTTTGGTCACGATTTCATGACCTATCATGATTTTGTGACCCTCCGTCCACCGTAGCCTCTGCCTTGGTTTTTGGTCACGATTTCATGACATGTCACGAAATCATGACATGTCACGATTTCGTGACCCTCCATCCACCGTAGCCCTGCTTCTTGATTTGGTTGCGATTTAACGACCCTCTGTCAGCCGTAGGTTCTTTCCCTGTTTTGGTCACGATATCATGACACTTTTAATGTCGCGATATCGCGACACATAAATATATATATATTTTTTTTTATTTTTTTGCTTTGCAAAAACACTTAGACAGATTTGGTTGGTGCAGGATTGCTTTGCTGCCCTTGGATGCTCCTGCATCAAGAAGTTGGTACAAGTAGAAGGTAATCAGATGTAGCTGATAGTGGAGACTTTGAGCCCAATGAAAAAATGCCTTGGATCGATTGCATTAAGGCGATATGAATACCCCACGAGCCACCATAAATGTTGGCATTTTTGCCACATTAAAATTTTGTTAAATTTTTCCTGAAATATGTAAATAATTTTGCCAGCAAAATTCATAAATTCATTTTGAGAATTTTTGCCACGTTAAAAAGCTTGTTGAAATTTTTTGTAAGATTTTGATGGGTGTAGTTTTAGTCAAAATATGAGCAAAATTCCTTTTCACTCTCATGCATAGTGAAATGCCATTTTCCCCCCAGAGGTAGCAAAAAACCTTTTTTGGGTATTTCATTGGTGAAATAACTTCTTGGTACATTTGTTGGCAAAATCACTATACCGACAGTTTCACTCCCATTAATGGTAAAATTCCTTTTCACTTCATTTATGAGTGAAATCCAGTTTCCAATATGGGACCCAATTTTGGCAGTGCAATATTTTATCAGGTGAAGTCATAGAAAAAAGGTAATATTGGGGCAAAATCCCATTTTGAGCATGACTTGGACAAAATGAATATGAAGGCCCATTTTGGGTGAAATTTTGAGCAAAAGCTTATTTTAAAAGAAAACACCTTTGTCCCTATGTTTTCAGTGTAGATATTCTTTGGGAAAGGATTAAAGATGACATAATTAATTCCTGTGGCAATGCAATAGATATATCTCAGAACACTACGAAAAAACTGTTGAATTTAAGTATTGTGCCCTTGACTCTGGTGTAATATTATTCATTTTTGAAATATCATCCACTTTGACGGATATTCCAAGGTACCATCATGGAGATTGAAATTAGACCAATGACTTTTTTCAAAGCCGCAATACACCATGTGACGAAATTGCTAGATGTTTCCCAATGCATTTTCCAATTGGTTCTTTGCTATTACCAAGGAGGAATTATTTTTGTTTGGCCCTTGACTAGCCAATATTTTATTTTTAATATGCATTTAATTACAGAGGTGCAACCCTCTATAAATACTAAGTATTTTTATGTAAAATAGGAGGATAGAAATTTTTCTAAAAAAACTCATCGAGTTTGAATTTCTACCTTAATCAAAAGATTCTTGAATATCGTTCCTAGAGCAGTCTTTGTGTGTATAGTTTTTGCTTGTTATTTCTGTAAAATTCATATCTTATTTAGATAGATTAAATTATGCATTTGAATTTGATCATTGATGAAGAGTGAATATTGAAATACTAACTAGAGGTTATATTTGCAAGTTGTGATTAGTTTCTATATTATTTTTTTGGTTAAATGTTGTTAAAACTTGATGTGGTTGCTTAGCTGCTAGTCCATCCCCATATTATGTTTCTAGCTCATAGTCATATTTCCCATTCATTTCTATCAATTCCTATCTCTTTCCTGTTAACCTATGCTTTAAATAAAATTAGATTACTAAAGGAACCAACCCTCTCTAGATATTGTCCTAAAGGGCATCTCTCTCCTTTGGCCTTTCAATGTTGGCCAGGTCTAGGGCACATATATTTTATGATTATGTAGATTTACGACCAACAAAAGGTATCCTAAACCACAATTTCTATCAAAAGGATAAAAGTATAAAAGTGTTATAGACTATGGTGGAATGAAAACCTCATGCACCACTCCTTCCTTTAACCAAGTACACACACATATATATAAACAAACACATTATGGGTTGTATTTGTTTATGTTTGTGTGTTTGTTTTTGTATTTTAGGCATGTTCCTTGAGTGTGTCTCAAATGTGGTGTTTTCTTTTTTGTGTTTGTTTTTGTCTATGTGTGTTTTTTTTTTATCTTTTGGGCATGCTCCTTGAGTGTGCCATAGGTGGTAGGCCAAATGCGAGCCCTCAGTATTTTTGGTGGAAGGGATACCCCTATTTCCATGGGTCTTATTGAAAAGTGGTATCCCTTTTGGGGTGTTTTCCATTATATATATATATATATATATATATATATATATATATATATAATATTCCTATGAATTTCATTTAATTTTTGGATTGTTTGATATAGTTATATGACAAAAAAACATTATACCCTCGAGGAATTACCTATAGTTATATGATATATTGATAGAAATATCTTTGAATTAGTATTTAATAATATATATTTTACTTGATGAATATTGATGGTATTGTTGTAGTGTGCCTTGAATAATCTATAGTATTATTAAAAAATGTATCTATGAAGTCAATGTCACACTTTTAAAAATATCTATCTTATAGTTTGTATGTTTTGGCTACTATGATGCTCCAATGATGACTCAATAATCTATACCAATCTTATATTTCAATGAAGAAGTAAAAAATGAACTTGTGATATTTTTTTATTATCATTTTTTTATGTATTTAGCTCAAAACCAATTTTTATAATAACTATTTCATTATAAATCTACACATAATGAACATGAAAAATATCCCAAGTATGAGGAGTATCACAAATATTTTTTGATTTGTGGGAGGGATTTTGAAAAGGTATCGAAACCTTTTACAAAGTAAGAAATAAAAACAAAAGATGGTGCTCAACAACATATGATGTATCACAAATATGAAGCAAACACATATGAAATATTTTAGTATGTCAATGATACCTCTGATTAATATTATGCTTCTATTTTGCACTATATTATCCCATGAAGTTGTTCTTGAACTATGTTTGAAAATATTGTTTAGAACTTAAACATATAAATACTCCTCTTACTAAGTATTGACACTCATTTTTAACTAAATTAATATCTATATATTTTTTGTCATTTGTATTAGGTGAGAATAATTACTCCGTTTAAATTCTAAAAATACTGAGTAAACGTTTGACTTACTATGATTTCAATATTGGAATATCAAATTATATAATCTATTATAATAATAATAACTTTATGTAAAATTCATCATATTTTAGACCATATCTCATTTTTATTTTATCTATTATGTATTATTTATTACACTAATTTTATTTACTAAAATATTTTGTATTCTTTAGTGCAATATTTGGAGGTAGATCAAGAAGTTCAAAATTACTTTATTTGTGAATCCCTATTGAATAAATCTTATTATCAAAATATGTCATGACATGTTAATATGACAAAAATATATCATTATAAATTATGTTTATCTAGCTAATCATAGTAATATCTATCTAAAAGAAATTGTATATTATTTTTAAGTATCTACTTTATATTTTTATTTTAATGAAGCCCAACATCTATTGATTATATCAAGAGTAGTTATAATATTATTTCAAATATTTATGTAGTTAGAAGTTTCAATATGTAGTTTACTTATTCTTCTTCATTCAATGGATTTTGATATAACATTGTAAGGTGAATATCTTAAATAAATTTGTATTTACTTGTAGTTTTAAATTTAAGTATATTTTAAAAATATTGATTATGTTAAACATAATACATTATCCATGGACATTATTTTCACATTAGATTCAAATTGACATAAATATTCTATCAAATATATGTGTTTTAAAAATATTGAATATATTTCATTGAAAGTTTGGAGTCTATGCATTAATGTACAAGAGATATGGAAATAAATGAATTTGTTCTTTACACTTTTCTAACATGTAACTATGTGCCTCATATGTATTTTTAGTCAATTAATTTTTTTTCCTTGTAATCATAAATTCATATGTATGAATTGCACATCCTATGAAAACTAAATAAAGTTTGGAAGTATTATCCTTTACTTCAACTTAATATAAACTAAATGAGAAACCAAAAACAATAATTATGTCACATCCTTTTATAATAGGAATCTACATGTATTTTTATTGATAAGTGCTAATGTGACATTGTAGATGTACAAACCTATTAGGATATAGGTATTTTTTAGGTAATAATTTTATGTTTTCCACTTTTGCATAAGTTTACTAGTTTTAACATGTTTCTATTGAAATAACTAGTTGATATTTCATAGTTGATAACTATAACAACCCAGGTCTACTCACCTAGTTGTGCCACTAAAAACATCAATTATTCCAAAGAGAAATTTTTTTCAAACGACAATTTTGTTTAATGTATGCTCTCAAGATCATAGCATAATTTGATACACCCAATAAATTAATCTTATAATATTTATTTAGTACAAACATATTATACAAACTATGAGTTCTAGACTCTTGCAGATAGCCATTCAAGTGGCAGAGATTGGAAAAATCCTGTAACGGTGCAATCCTATGGATTTATCTTTCTTAGTATCATTCCTCTTGTTCTAGCCATGAGTGTAGATCCATAGTAGAGGTTGTCCTTTAGGGCCCATAACACATAAAGGATGGATGAATGCTTCCCAACTCCTAATCATATGGAACCTATGACTACCAAGTCATCTTGTTCTAATACATGTATGAAAAAAAATGCATATTTAAATATACCTCTGTGACTAACTGATTATCCCTTACTTGAAATCAGTAAGTGCCATGTCAATACCTTGGCCTTCAAATTCATCTCCCATACTCATTATGACACACATTCATTTGTCCTATACCAAATAATGTGGCTTTCTAATATAATTCAAACAAACATGAAACTTATCACAATACCATTCAAGTAACAATCTAGGGGTAGTGTCCCATACCGCTCCCCATTATATGTTCTGATCAAGTCGCGAGTGTTGACCTATTCTGTTAGAACTGCAATTGCCCTTGAAATTAGTTGTGTGCATTCCCACACCTCAACATAATTGGGTGTTTTTTAATTATCCCTTACTAATGAATTCTACAAATTATTTTGGTTAATGATTTGGTAGTAGAAGGTTTCCTACTTCTACTCAAAATAATTCCAAAATAAAACAGACACTCATCCATTTTTCATAATGCTACACTAATTTAGTTGTATATATTTCATTTAAGAAAATCTCTTAATACACTAATAATCAAGAAATAGAGCTTATAACATCATCAAAGCAAGACCAGACTTACTTAATCTATAATTAAACTAGACCCTTCTCAAGAAAACTTAATAAACCTCATTATGCAATTCCCAACTCAATGTGATGGTTATCCTACTTAAATTTCTTTACGAAGGTTTATTCAAAACAGATAAAATAGATGTTCTCGACCAGCGAGCAAGATCTACTTAGATACATAAGAAATTATTTTTTTAAACACATTGAACATAGTGAATACCTCGTTGTGTCAAGCATACATCTCAATATGGTTTAGCATGAATTTACTGTCTCAAAAGTAGTTTTGATTTCATTTGACATGGGTTAGTTAGTATAAACATTTAATTTTTGAAAACCATCATCAATATTTAATCTATTAAACATAAATGAATATTCAAAAACTCCTTAATATCCATTACTGTTGGCAATTCATTATAATGACACTAAAGAAGGTTTGCAATGGTAAATCAATTCTAGGCATACTATAATGCATTCATAAAACTAGAAATTACTTTTATTTAATTATTTTGAGATGATGAAGCAACCATTAATGCTTTCATAAAGAAAATAAACATTCGTTACAGAGATCATTTGCACATAGCCAGATATACATCTTCATAATATTTTGAATCCAGAAAAAACACATATCTTTAGTGAACTGAAACAACATGTTTCCAAAGACACAAGGTATCTAAAATTTGAACTCTCATCTGAGACCATAAACCAACAAAAGAGACAATCCACTTGGTTGAACACGATTCTCATAGAGAAATCTTAGCTTTAAAAATTGAAGTCTATAAATGATTCACAAAATGATACAAATTTCACTATGGTTTTCTACCACATTATATTTTTGATTCTATATTTTATGATAGAGCAAACATGTTGTACTTCAATCTATTTCTCTATAGCCATAATCCATCCCAACTTGCAATTTGGTTCTTTCAGTCAACCACTTCCACATTTAATACCTCTTACAAAATAAAACTAGGATTTTTTAATATATCCCTGCAAAGGAAACTTATGACACCCTGGTTTCTGCTTCATTTTGAAGAAAGTGCAGTTTCACATAGAGCATAATCTAAAATCGTCTTTCAAATGAACACCATCCGACCGTGATACTCTCACCAAATGAGCACTACTCTACAATATTATTCTAAATATTCCCCAACATCGCTAACTCGGGTTTAATTAAAAATGAGGATTAAATACAAATTTTATATGAATGTTAACTATGAATGCATTTTATTTAGAATACCATACAACATGAATCTTAAATATAAGAACCAAAACTATATATTTTCACAAACTGCAAACACAAATTTACCTTTCCAGACATTCATTCACACTATCACTCAAAGATTTTTTGCATTACATTATATTTCTTATACAATAACACAAAACTCTCTTTGATTCATATTTCCAAGCAAAATATAAACTATAAACTTTAATTAAAAAACACCCATCTTACTTCTTTTTACATGTAAAATTCCAGTATAATATCTATGGCAATTCAATCTCGTCTTTGTTTCTTAATTCAAATTTTCATGGTGCTTATAAATTCACACAAATGTATAGAAAACACATATTTTTTAATAGCAAACTATTACCAGAATTTTTTTTTTTTTTCAAACATCATAAAGAAATAGAAGACATAGGAGTCTAACCTGAGTAAAAGTGTAATCATTTTATCCAAAGAGCCTTTAGTGGCAGTCATTTTGGCTTCTCTGTAATCACCCAATGAACACACGATCCAACCAAAAGAAAAAAAACCTGAATAATATTTCTTCCCATTTTTCAAAAAACTTACTTCCCCTATCTTCTACCCAAAACTTCAGAAACCTAGGACCACTAACAAACCCAATAAACATGCATATCACCCTATTAAAAAGTAAGTTATTATCATTAATTTCACACATTCATCGCCATCATTACAAGACATTAAAGATATATGAAGAAATTTTTAATTTAATTATAGCTTAATCCTTTTACAATAATAAATCACCATGATTAATGTAATTTTGGGAATTCAAAAATGAAAATACTCTAGTCGAGATTTGTCATCGAGAAAACTAGAGTATTAGTTGGATATCCAAAGTGATTTCTATTTGTTGTGGAATTGAAGATAATATTGTTTCCCCAGTAGGGCCCAATGGGGACACCTTTGTATCATCTTTTAAGATATATAGTTCCTTTGCAAATATGTTAAAGGATAAATATCTAGCAGATACTGAAGAAGCACAAACAACTACATTAAAAATGATCTTTACGGTGACTAGAAATAGATCAACATCTCAATGAGTTAATGGATTCTTGCCGTAATCATAATCATAACCAACGCCAAAGATTGTCATTGAGCAAAGGATGATAGAAGAAATAATTTTACATAGAGTCAATCATGATTTGATCTATAAATTCATGGGTATTTTCCCTACCCTAAATATTTTGTATTTCTGGGTACAACAAAACTAGGAGCCTTTTGGTGAGTATTATTTATGGTTTATTAGCAATGGATATTTTATTGTTAGTTTTTCTTCACTTATCGATAGAAATAGGGCTTTAAAATTGTAAAAGAAGAATTATGGTCTGACAATATTATTTTTTTAGCCCTAGAGAGTGGGATTTGATCCTTGAATTTAATCCATTGCTATCCTAGTTTGGATCCATTTGTATGCACTTCCAAATGGATTTTTGGAGTGATTATGTATTGGAAATTATCAAAAATTCTGTTGGAAGACATTTGGGGGTTTCCAAAGATACAATGGAAGGAAACATAGTCATGCTAGATTATGCATGGAAATGGATCTTACCCAATATTTACTAGTAGAGGATGAACTTGAACTTGTAGGATTATCTTAGATTCAACAACTTGATTATGAGGCATTGCCATTCGGGTGTAGATTTTACCACAAATATGGGTATTTGGCACGATCCTAACCAAATAATATGAACATAAAAATGAAGGATCCTATGGTAATACCAAATCTTCCTAAGGAGGGTAAGTCAACAATAAATAAATAAACAGGCAATATTTCTTAGGGCAAAGAAGTATAGGGATATGATTTTGAAAAACCCAAAAAAAACAAAAGGAAAAATTAAAAAAATGGTAAATATCAAACCCAACTCAAGCCCTCAAATAGGTATGAGGTATTCAAGACACTAGTGGACTAGGAAGAAGAATAATTCATGGAAGGATTGGATGGGAATAATTAAAATAATAACAACCATGTTCAAGCCCCTCTTTCACCTCCTCCCATTCTATAGTAGGTAATTGATTGGAGTGAGTTACCACAATCAAAGATTCCAGGGGTATTGATAGTGCATAACCAATAGCAACCAATAATTAATTATGTCATCATGGATATAGCAGAAAAGAACAAAGAAAGACCAACTCTAGGGATAACTCAGGTGGAAAAGATATCACAAAATATCAGCTCTCAAGGAGTGGGTAGAAAATCAAATAAGGAATTGATAGAAGTTTTAGGAGAAAAACTGATCACTAGAGGATCGATGAGGCCAATATATTTTTACTGCTCTCAAAGTAACCAATGATTATACACACATGGAATGTTAGGGGTTTAAATAGTAGAATCCATCAATATGTTGCTTGAAGACTCTTAGAAAAATGTAAAACAATTTTTTTTTGTTATCTAGGAGACAAAAATGTTGTTGGATCTTATGTGTAAAATAGTAAATAGACTTTGGAGGGGTTTTGGTCATATGGAAGTGGCTGCACAAGGGGCCTCAGGGAGGTATTTACTTTTTGTAACTCTATTGAATGGATTAATGGAACATATAGCTTGGAGGGGTGTTCTTACATCACATTTTAGGAACAATGTGATAGTTGAGCAAGTTTTAATCATAAATATTTATGGGTCTAAAATATGGTCAAATGCATCAATGGAAAGTGTTGCATAACATGAGAGTCTCAAGGGAGGATTTAGACTAGATTGTTTTTTGGGATTTTAATGCTAAATTATCCTCTAGATATCAGGAAGGGGGAACCCCAATTTTGGACGTAGGGGGTTGGCTTATGATTTCCCAAGTCTATTCATTACACATGGTGGATATTAAATGCATTGGAACCAACTATACTTGGATTAATAATAAGAGGGAGCCACATAGCAGGAAGGTGAAGTTAGATCATAGTTTGGTTTCAAAGGAGGCATTTGTGAAATGGAATATAAAATTTTAGATTTTGGAGGGTCTAATTTTAGATCACTTTCCCATTTTGTTGTAAGGAGGGATCAAGATAGTGAAGCATCACAAACCATTCAAATTTGAAAACTTTTGGTTACAAAAAGAGGAACTTAAAAATAAAATTTCACAATTGTGGGAAGAGGGTTGCTCAACATATGGGACAACAATGTTTATATTGTACAAGTAGTTTCATTATGTCAATAATCAACTAAAACAATGGAGGTGAGCTAACAAGACATAATTCTAGGTCCAAAGAGCTCCATTGGTGGCCAGATGGGATGTCGTTAAAAAATACTTTAGGGAAGGAACAATTATAGATCATCCCAAAGAAGAGGATGATGCATTGCATAAAGTGGATGAGGACATTAACAACCAAGAGGAGATATACTAGAAACAGAGAGCAAGAACCACTTTGTTATTATAAGATGGTAAAAATATCAATTTTTTCCATTAGGCTTCTTGTTCTAGGTGATAGAAAAACAACATGGAAGTTCTTCAATATGAGAACAAACACTCCTTTGATACAATTCTAGGTATGAATTTCCATTCAATGGATTATTTTTCTAAACTAGTTAAGGAAAGTATGGTTCAATATGAAGAGGCTAAAAAAAAAGTTTTTGTTGCCATATCCTCTATTATCTCTAAAGAAGAAAATCACACCCTAATTAAACCCATTGATAGAGAAGAACTGAAAAAAGTAGTCTTTGGAATGAGCACTGAAAAAACAACAGGTTCAGATGGCTTTCCAATTGAGTTTTTCAGATATTTTGGTAGAATTTAGAGGAGGAAGTGATGGTTGTTATAGATGAGACCAAAGTTAGTAAAATAATGCTTAAAGCATAAAATCATACTTTCATTACCTTAATTACAAAAGGGGAGGAGGGGGTGCATATTTCATATTATAGACCTATTGCCTTATGCAAAGTCATATATAAAATAATCACAAAGGTAATGGTTGAGCGGCTAAAACCTATTCTACATAGAATTATCTCCTTAGATCAAGGGTGTTTTGTAAAGGGTAGGAATATATTGTATGGTGTGGTTCTAGATCAAGACACAATCCATTCAATGAAAAACTATGGTAATAGGGGAATTTTCATAAATTTAGATATATCAAAGGCTTATGATAGGGTAGAGTGGAGCTTCTTGTAAAAGATGATGGTAGCCTTTGGTTTCTCTTAGGATTGGAAAGAATGGGTCATGAGTTGTGTTTCTACTATGACATACTCAATGTTAATCAAGGGCCTCCCCTCACAATTGTTTGGAGCTACTTGAGGCCTTCGTAAAGGAGATCATTGTTCCCTCTAAATTTTTCTTATATTCTCTGAACGTTTGGGTAGACTCATCTTGACGAGAAGACACCAAGGTTTTCTAACAAGTATTAAGGTGGGTGAGGAAGTTTTGACTCACCTAAAATTTGTGGATGATACAAGATTAGTGGGAGTTGCCAACTTTAGGAAAGAATGAATGATCCGATATACACTTAATGTCTACCTTAGGGCCACAAACCAAGTTATTAATGATATGAAATACAAAGTGCTTTTTTCAATCTTGATCAAAGGCTTCAGGATAAAATTTTAGAGATCTTGGGATTCGTAAGGATTTCTCTCCTAGTGGTATACTTAGGTGTCCCGTTGCATTTAAAAAAATTAAAAATAGATATGTTGAGGAATATTTTGAATTGTATCAAGAAAATAATTAATCATTTGTCTCACAAATTCTTAAGTCATGGGGGTATATTAACTTTATTCAATCATTTAGGCTATGCCAATTTATAAATTTTATATCCTTGATGCCCCACATAGCATATGGAAATATTTGGACAAGATGGCAAAAACATTTTTATGGGGAGGAGTAAAAGGATAGAGGAAATGAGCCTTAGTAGGTTGAGAGAAATTAAGCTAACCCAAGGTAAAGGGAATTTTAGGACTTAGGAGATCAAAGTTAAATAATAAATCTTTACAACATGGTTTAATCCTTGGACAAGGTTCACCACATAACAAGAGATCACTACCCCTAAGCTAGATATCATAACTCCTCCTTATTTAGCCTTCCTTGGATTACCTTTAAAGTATCCATAAAAAATTAGTTTTACCCACTATAGGAGAGGAGTCTCTCTCACATTTATCCTTGGATAGCTAATTTAATTCTCTATAGTCCTTAGTAGTCCCCAATCCACTGCTATTTCTTCCTCCAACTTATTATCATATATTTGGTTATCCATTTTAACAACTACATTTTCAACAATGGTAACTTTAATACTACTAATAATGGCATTTACACTATTATCCTTGTTTTGAAATACTTGTTTATTCCTCTCTCTCCATATTTGAAAAATATCCAAATTTTCTTCAATCAGGGGCTATGATAATGGCTGACCCAACTTTCCCATAAAGTGGTGTAAAATAAAAATCCAAATTTTCTTCAATGAGGGGCTATGATAAGGGCTGACCAAAATTTCTCATAAGGCCTCCAAAGACTTTGTTGTCACCCATTAATTTTTAAGATACTAAAAAAGTGCATGCTAAATCCTCAAATAAAGGGATCAATGCACACAAGTATTATCAATTGTCTCCTCATACCCACAACATAAACAACACCTTTTAGGAATGATCATCCCTCTTCTTATAAGATTGTACACTCTCAATATTTAATTTTGTAATGCCAACCAAAAAATAAATACCTTCGATAGAAGATATTTAATCCAATCTCTATGTGAGGGAAAATTTTAATTCTCCTTATCTCTTTAAAAGGAAAAAAATTATTTAATAGTAAGTATTCCTTTAGGATTATGATACCAAAAGAATCTATCACTCTCCTATATTAAGTTGTACATAGTAATATTGTAAGTATACATTTGGAGAGTTAAGCCTAGTTTGCATAATTGCATTAGCTTCTTCCAACTGCAACATGTGCAACACTCTACAATTATATTCTTCCTTGATATCCTCTTGAAACATGTTTCCATATTTTTTATTTAAATACCGAATGATGCACTTCCAATAATCATTAAAAATTAAAGGTATCTCTCTGACACATGCATCCTTCCAAAAGTGTACTTATCACCTCTTCGTACCTATCATCTTAAACCTTTCCTTAAGAGATTTCTTGTGTTGGATAAATCATTCCATAAAGTATTTGATCATGTTTAATCATTTGTTGATCATGTGTTTGATAAATAATTTAAGCGATCAATATAGGGGAATATATTCTCAAGATATTTTGTAGAAATTATTTAAGGCCAACATTGATCATGTTTAATTATTTGTTGCCACCCCACTTTGGCAATTAAATCCATGTTCATCTACTTCACTTTTTTGAATTCCAAACCCTGTTCTCACTTAGGCTTGCAAACTTTATCCCATGCAACCAAACTAATCCTTTACTTCTAATTTGCATCAATCCAAAGAAATTTCTTATGCATTCACTCCAATTTATCAGACACCAATGTTAGGATTTTAAATAAAGATATCATGAAAATGGATCACTTTTGGAGGGTTTCCTTCAATAGCTTTAATTTCCATACTTGAGTAAGGGAAGAGCCTTTCCATCTTGCAAACATTTTATTAAACCTATAAATAATTGATTTCTAGTATTCTTCTTTCATTCTACCTATAAAAATGGGCATTCCCAAATATATAGTGAGGAATTTGTCCACTCTACAAGCAAAAATTCTTAAAATTTTTATTTTGTCTAAGTTGGGGAGTATTAACAAAGAACGACCTAGTTTTCAAAAAATGAAAATTTTGACCTGAAACTATTTCATATATTTTGAGAATATGCATGATATTCTTAGCTTCCACATTTGATGACTCTAATAATGGTATGGTCTCATCAAAAATTTATTATGAGTAATTATATCTAAATATGATATTGATTAAATTCCTTTAATCAATGTTGCATATTTTGCTACAGTTAAGCTCCTTCTTAGATCCTTAGCCACTATTATGAATAGATAAGATGATATAGTATCACCTTGTGTCAACCATCTTTTACCTGGAAATGAAACTACTAGTTATCCATTTACTATAATTAAATACTAAGGAGTGGATATGCAAACCATGATCCCAAGTCTCCATATTTTTCAAAAACCAAAATATTGTAGCACTTTATCTAGAAACTTCCAACAAACTCTATCGTAGGATTTATTCAGATCCTACTTCAACAACATTCCATCTAATCTCATCCTTGTAGAGGTTAGATCCTCATGAACACTGAATATCCCATCCAAGATATGCCTTTTTTTAACAAAACCACTATCTTGGTGGAATATAACCTTAGATAGAATACTCTTCATTCTATTGGCTAGAACCTTTGTCAAAATTTTATAAATTTAACTATACATGATGATTAGTTGAAAATATTTTCACATGTCTACTCCTCGCTTTTTTGGAATCAAAACCAGGAATGTAGAATTCCATTCCTTGAGAATTTATTTCTCTCATTAAAATTTTAGCAAAGCCTCTAACATATCGTTCTTAATAATATCCTACTAAATCTAAAAGAAACCATTTGGAAATCCATATGAACTCAAGGATTTATCCTTTTTCATGCTAAAAAATACCATGTGCACCTCCTCCTTTGATAAAGGCTTTTAAAAAATAAAGGTTTATTTCACTATTAACAACATGGGAAATATTGTTTAGCAATTTGTAAATTGATTCAACATATGTTACATATTCCATGTGAAGGAGAATTAAAAAAAATAAAAATTCTTCTTTTCTAATATCCTCTTCCTCTTTTATTTCATTGCCCTCTTCTAACTTCAATATTATTATTCTATTATATGCCCTATGTATACTAATTGTGATATGAAAAATGGGTGTTCTAATATACTTCATTTAGCCATAAATCCCTATATTTGTTTTCCTAATGGAATTCTTCCTAGGCTAATATAGTTTGGATATCAAACAAAAACACCTTTTGTTTTCCATATAATTCCTTCATTCACCTCCAATTTCAAAATTTCTCTTTCACCTCTTCCAAGCTAGCATTAAGATTACTTTTTCTCTCTTTTAAATGACCAAAATCCTCCTTGTTCTAAAACTTTAAATTTTTCTTAACATTTTTTTAAGCTTTTGAGATAATTCAAACATTTTGGATCCCCTAATATCAATGTTCCACCATTTTAAAATATATTGAGCTAAATAAAGATGTGACATCCACATTAATTCAAATTTAAAGGGTCTACTTTTAAATTGTCTCCCCTTCAACACTTCCAAAAGTAGTGGAGAATGATTAGAGATAATCTTGAAAAAATAATTATCATAGTGAGTTAACGAAGACTAGGATGCTAATACTCTATCTAATATAATTTGAAATAAAATTCTTCCTAACATTCTATTATATGAGGTGTATTTAACCCCTTTTAGATCCAAGTCAATCAATTCATACTTAGAGATAAAATAATTAAATTTCTCCATGCTATTGAAATAACCCAAATTGTCTTCCTTTTTGTCACTATAATATACGGGTGTGTTAAAAATACTAGAAACCATCCATGGTAACTAATATGCCTCATGAATATTACTAAGGATCTCCTAAACCCTTTTTATTCCTTCCTAAATGTTTGGGGCATACACATTGGAAACAACCTAAGAAAAGTTTATAATTTTGCAAGTCAAGAGGACATGCATGGACCTATCATTTCTCTACATACATTGATCATCAAATATTCTAGGGTCCCATAGAATCCACAAACCTCTATAGGATCCCACAACTTAAATTCCCACCATATTTACTTCCTTTCAAATAGTGTTTTTAATTGATTGAAAATTTTGCTCATCAATCTTAGTCTCTTGAATCAAGAAGATACAAAGTTTATATTATTTTCTCATATCTAAAAGTACCCAGTATTTTATAGAGGCATTCATACCCTTGATGTTCCATGATAAAAAAAAATAATTTCTTATATTTTAGTGGGTTCTTCCCTTAACCAAAATCTAAAATCTTTTGAGTACCATGTACGACTTGTTTTTCTGCCTCTAACCACTCTAGTTTTTTGTCTTCATCTAGATACAAAAGATCCTACATCCGCTATTTTATTGGAATGCTTTATGAGAGTCAATAAATTTTCTATATTTATATCCTTTGAGTACTCCCACTCCTCTATATGTATTTTATATTGTCTATTCTTGAATATCTCTCCCTTCTATTTTTTTCTCTTATGGTGAGGTGGTTCCCCTAGATAAATCTCATCCTTGTTATAAGATTTCTTCATTTGATACTTGACAAAATTTTCTTGATTAGTTTTTTAATTTTGAATGTCATACTCTATTTCAAACATTGGATTTTGAAAACTTACAAAGGATTTTTGGTTCACTAATTCAACTTTATCGTAAGAGGCTTGTAGGCTTTGAAAAAAACTTTCTTAATGACAAAAGGTTTTGGATCTATGGGATTAACCTGAATCATATCTTCCAAAATTTCCTCTTCGTATATTATATATCTCTAAGTATTTAATAGGGGCTTCTTAGGCATTAGCATTATTCAATTTCTTATTAATTTAAATGAACAAGCCTTCCATTTATTTGGATATCAAATTTGAAGCCTCCTTCATTTTCCAACATTTTTTAGGGTTGCTCTCCTTCTTCTTATTGGGGCATAAATTTCTTGAATGTCCTAGTATTTTGAAAGAATCACATCTTGAGATATTGTTCTCATATTCAATAGATTTCACCCAAATTCTATGTTTATAAATAATTTCTATTGAATTGTCGAGTTACTTTTCCAATTCGACATTCACACATATCCTAACATACACCAACCTTGACTTTGCTAACATTATAATATAGATAACACCATACTACCAACCTCTTTATCAATAAATGTCAAAACTTTCTCATACCAAAACTATAAGCGTAAACCTATCAATCTAATTGAAATAGGATCTTGATGAATGTTCTACATATTTGAGTAAAATTTAGGCCCTCATTTTCATAAAAATAAACCTTGACATCCAAAAAGCCATGGGCTGCACCATAATATGTGACTTATGTCCTCTTCATAGTTCATTTTTATCATGAATAACTCTTTAGGTAATATCATTATCTCCATGTACCCTAGGGGGTGCCATTTCATATATCTCATTTTCTTATGGTGTCCAAATTTTGTCGAGTACCAATAAATTTCTCCACTAAATTCATTGCTTCTTGGGCCATTGTTAGGTTTACCATGATGTATAGAATGATGATTTTTCCTTGATCCAGGCTTAAATCAAATCACTTCTACACTCCTTTGAGTATTCCTTTCACCAAATTTAACTATAATTGGTCCCTTGAGTCAACAATATTTTTCTACAAATTGCTTGGGTCCTATGCATCACTAAAGCACCTTCTTTAAAGTTTCCTTCCTTACCTTCCTTGGGCTTGAATTGTAGACCATCCATATAGGTGAGGAGAATTACAAATATGTAGGGTTTATCCCAGCACATTTTTTATAAGTCTTATATTATTCTAGCATTATTTATGTCTTTAATTTATAAAAAAGAAACAAAGAGGTAGGCATTGCACTAAATATTAATTTATAATTGATATTATTGTGCTCAATTTAAGAACTCAAAAACATATATTAAATAATATACTAAAAAATTAAAAGTAAATAATAATATGACATTATTAAAAGTAGTAGAGAGTCTATGGGATTGCAAATTATTTTTATTCAATATTTTGAATATATTTAGTATAAACTATATTTCTATCGTCATTAATTTAGGGAAAGGTGATTTTTACAAAGAAGAATAATTACTTTATTCCTTACCTTTCAAAAAAATAAATGTTAAGCAAAGTGTTTTGGATGGGTTATTTTGTTCGCATATTTGTTTTTAAATACTTATAAGGGTGTGGAAAAGCAATGGATAAAGGGAAGTGAATCTCCATGTAATGCATTTATGGCAGACAATGTGGGCGGTTGGAAGAACAAGTTTTCATACATAAAGAATGAATTGTTGTTCCAATGAAGATGCTTAGTGGGAAAGTGGAAAAATAGAAGAAGGTTATTTTTTATTGATGACTTGTTGTTGATGGGAGGAGAAAATTTGTACAAACAAGGAGTACAAGATGGTTTTTTTTCATTAAGAAAAATATGAAGTGCAAAAACATGGGGGGAGCCATAATGTTGGATTAACAGTACTGATTTGAGAGGAGACAGGGGAAGGATTGATTGCATTTGGCTAATAGGTATGGACAGAAAGAGGATGTGATTTTCAGAGCAGAGAATCAAAATTATAAGTTGATAAAAATTACCTTGTTATGTGTGCAAACACTTTAGATTTCATTTATGAAATAAAAATAAAGTAACTGGTATGATAAATGAAACCTAGGTTTAAAATAGAATTTTTTTGGTTGTATGAATTTTTGCATGTATGATGAACTATGTTTATCTAAATGTATGGACATAGAATAGTTGCTAAGTTTACTAATATGAATGCTGAAATATGAATTAATGAAAAACAAAAGATGATTTTACTGTGTAGATACCTAAAACACATCATGTTTAGGAGACTACTTATATAGGCACCTTTTCAAGCCATATGAATCATCTTGGACCTTTCCAAGGCTAAGCAGTGATTCTAATCACTCATTTAGGAAATCTAAGCCTATTCAACCTTAGTTCTTTATGACATTAGCAACTAAGATAGAAGTCACTGATGACAATAGCGGCTAGGGTCGTAGCCACATTAAGCAATAACAACTAGCCTTGTAACAAACTCAACATTCTTGAGTTGAGCAAAATTGGTTGCAATAACCCAAGTGCAATAGTTTTTGAGAATTTTTGGGTGAGGAAGCTTCCAAAGGATTCCTCCCAACTGCTCAGGCCAACTAATTCCTGATATTGGCTTCTTTGAGAAGCCATGATTAGGATTTGGATGGTCTATTTATAGATCCCCAAAAAGGAAAATAGGGAGACAAGTTGAATGCAATGAAGCCCTATCAAATTGGAGAGCCAATTTCAACCTTTAAGGAGTGCCAACATGCTTTCTATTTGGAGAATGATTCTTGCATTTAAAGCAATGGAGTTTCCAATAGTTTGAGGAGCAAACTTGCCACTCCACACCACTCCACTATAAATTCACAACAATTCATCTGCAAATATATTTTTGGACACACTAAAGACCCTTGATCATCAATTCCATGAATAAATTGGGCATACATAGACCTAATTTCAAGAGCAGGATACTTTTCCTATGGTCATTGTTGTTAAAAGTGGCCCGTAGACTTAGTTGTAGTTGTCAATAGTGGCTAGTAGAGCCAGCTGCTATGAGCATCAAAGACTAGGATTTGACTTGCTTAGTTATTTTATTTATCCATAATTTTACATTTCTCAACATTCATTTAGCTTTATCTAGTCTAGATTAGTCACATTTCATGCATTTCCATTGTTGATTAGCAAATTAATAGATATCTTTGCTTACATTTGTGCCTTTCATGCATTACTTTACATGCTTCATACATTAGGTTCTTTTATGCTTAATATACAATATTACATGCAATTCTATATTCCTTTATATATTTCAAGCTTTGCTTCATGCTTATTCATTAATATTTTAAATAACTTTACACATCTTGATATATGTTTAGGCATTGTTTACATATATTCTCTATTTTATACATATGCTTGGAAATCAGCCTCATCATGAGAGGCTTCATGTGCTACTAATGTGCTTTGTTGTTTCATTGCATATATGTGACATATTTATTTAGGGACAAAGCATCTTTCAAGACAATTCCTCTTGAAATTGGAGAAGAAAGCATCCTAGTAAGCCCTCAAGCAAAGATTGAGGATCTTAAGATTCTATTGAAGACATCTACCACATGAGATGTGGCTTGTAATATGTATCACAATGGTCAATTATTAAGAAGGATGTTCTTGTAATATTTTTGTAAAAGATATTCACAATTATTAATAAATATATGCATATTATTTTAATTTCCTTTTTTGCACTTAGTTATACTTTGTAACGCTCCTTCAATGGTGATCATAGTGGAATGAGCCTATTTTTTTGCTTTTTACTCATAATTTTTTTCATTTTTTTCTTGTTGTAGCATCGCTACTCTGATAAAAAATGGTTACTAGTCCTATCCATAAATGATAGCAACAACTAATAGATCTAGTTGATCTAGTCAATAATGGTCAGAAAAAAACTTGCAAAATAGTAAACAACTTGTTTCTACATTACATTAGGATTTCTAGGTAAGTGGTCGCTTTGCATGTTTCATATTTTCTATATTTTTCTATGTTTTAGGCTTTAATCAGATCACATAGTGAAAATTTAAGGGAAATTTATGAAAATATCTTGTTTGTTGCTTGTCACTACTAGTAACAACAACTAGTTTTGTTAGCTACCTCTATTTACAATGGCTAATATTTATAGTTGTTTTTATATGTAGCGGTTGAGATTATTGCCTAATACATAGAACAACGACCACTATGTAGAATGTGTGTTAGATTTTGCTTGCTTGAGGTATGATTAAAGGCTAATTTCATGATAATTTTGCATTGCATACTCTAAAATTCAAAGATAATTTATTTTTGTATTTCTCTAAAAATTAAATATCATTTTCTAGGCATGTAGGAGAAATAATCATGAATTATTCCTGATGCATCTTTCATTTATGTAAACCTAAAAAGAACACACACCCCAACCATGAATTAAGTAAACATTAGTGATGTTGAGCTCTCACATCCAACCCGTTGATCGAGACCAATAGTGGATGTCACTACTACTCGGTTGGCTCATATAACATTGTACTATCGAGATCTATCCATGGCCAAGGATGATTCAATAACTGTACTATATGTGGAAAATAGTACACATTCCTCTTCGAAGGGGTGTATTGTTGACCATAATATGCTAGGTGAGAATAATTAGTACATATGCTCCTTGCCCAATTATGGATTTCATATCCTTATCTTGTGGGATAGATAGCCTAGATGTCATTATTAGGTTTTTTACTACGATTATATAGGTGAAAACCTTTTAAATATCTAATAGTATCATCAAAATTTGCAAAAACACAATGATATTTAGACTATATACTCAAAAAATCAAAATGAACGAAGTAATTTTAGGATACACAAAGAATATTTAAATGATGTAAACACTTTGTATACATTATTTCCTAAAATTTACATAAAATATAATCCACAAATCATGGTTAACACACAAAGCCACCATCCTTGACACATGATCAAGGTTAAAATTATGGCCCCAAATGACACACAAAATAACAATCTTGAACCTCCTACATAGAATTATCTTGTATTGCGTTAAACTAGCATCAGAGGTGATAAATTGATGCATGAGGATTATAATCAGAACATCCCAGTCATAGGATGTAATACACATTCCTCTCATGATGGAACTAAGGATGGTTCAAGACCCCCATCGTCACATGATAGGCATAGACAAGATGCACCCAATTAGGGGTAATAGGAGAAGGCCATGTCAGATCACAGACCGTAAAATACTCCAAATCACAATGAACCTATAAGTTTTAGAATATATATCAATACTATAGGAGTCAATGGTACACCTCCTAACGAAGCTTGGAGAACTAGTCAACTCAATGGACTAGATCAAGTGCTAGAAATATTAGGATGTAGGACCTCTACTACTCACTCCCACTTTGAGAGAACACATAGTGGGGATAGAGAGAGACATACCTATGCACAGGGGGAATATTAAAATGCTCTCATAGCACATGCACCCCATATACCATGCAGGAACAAAGCATAGACAACAATACAACACCAATACCATATTTATAGACAAAGGCAAGAGTGTAGCAGACAAGTCTATTGGATAGCATACTCATAAGGATCCTTACACAAAATTATAAAGTCAAAGGCCATACACAGTCGTTATTGCATATTAAATATGTAGGCTTGATACATAACAAAGATAGCTTATATTCTAAGATTATTAGGAAGACATGCACATAGAGCGTAAGTGCCTCGAACGAGAGGACACTCAATGAAAAATGTTTCTTTGACAATATTTGCAAGAACCTTGATGTTCTTGTGTAAATTTGATAAATAATTTAATATAAAATGTAATCACAGGCCACTTAAAGGGGTCTCCATTGTAATTGATTTGCCGCTATATGTGGCTCCCTCTTTAGAATCTATGCTTCTTATTCTTCTTATTGGATGATTTGTGTGAATGGCCAACCTAATATATATATCTACCCTAAAGATACATTGGTGAAGAGACGTTATGGTTCACGTTATGAAGATATGTGATGGTTCACGTTATGAAGAGACGTGATGGTTCACTTTATGAGTTAATAATATAATAATTAAATGATTAATAATAAAAACTAATACTAACTAATAATGTTAGGATGGATGATCCTAACATGCCACCCTCCTTAAAAATAGCTTTACCCTCAAAGCTCAAAGTGAGGAGCTTTATAATTTGTTTTCCAAGAAGTATTTGTGTAAGTTATTTGATTCTTTTAATGTCATCCTTCCGTAGGTAGGGATACCAAGAAGGATGAAGCATTGGTGGGGGTTTTCCATAAAAATTAGTAAATGTATGATGATGAGGGAAGGGAAAACCTTGGGGTTCTTCAAACACCTTAAAATGATGCATAAAAAGAGGTGGTAAAACTTATACATTATCTTGTTGTTCCCTAGGAGAGGCAATGGAGGAGTGTGCAGTCATATTTCTACCTTGTTTTTGAATAGGTTTGACCATTTGGTGATAACTCACTATTGGAGAGGAAATTGAGTGTAGTTCTCATAGAGTGCATTTTTTTCCATAATGAGTCACTTAAAGAATGTCTATATCATCCTTACCTTATGCATTGATCACTTCTGATATATCAATTGTATTGTATTCATCATTGTGATCAGGTGCTTTGGCTATTGCTTGCTCATTGTACTCATTTTTCACATATTCATTATATTTCTTAGCTTCCTTAGCTTCCTCATCTTCCTTATATTCCTCATATTCCTCATATTTAGTGCTATCATCAAGTGAATTTGTCACTACTTCTACCTCAATTACAATTTCATCATTGGAAGAACTACAAGGAATAGTTGCATCTAAAATATATAGTGTAGGTGTAATACATTGGTGATTGCAAACAAATATCTCATCGCAATGATACCAACGACCTTTTTCTTGTTGTTATTTCATTTATTCAAAACTAAGATGTTTAATTTGTAGGTTTGGGTTAGTTTGGCAGTTGTGTAAGTGCTTTATATTATGCATAGATTTGGGGGTAATGTAAGTGGTTTGATATTTCCACATAGGTGGTTTCTCTAATTGATATTGTGCGTTGATTTTATCTTCAACTAATTTAGCCAATCCATAGGTCTGTATCATGGTATAGGGATTAAACCTTATCACCTCCATTCTAATTTCCTATTTCAATCCACTAATGGAGCTATTGATGAGAATTGATTCATCAAACCCTATGTTGTGTTTTGTGATATCCTCAAATCAATTTTGATACTCATGCACATAAGTTATTTTATGAAGATATTTGAGAAAATCCCACATGACTGGGTCCCACATGGCTTTGATACCCAATGCAAGAGCCTTGATGTTCTTGTGTAAATTTGATAAATAATTTAATATAAAATATAATCACAGGACACTTAAAGGGGGATCCCTTGTAATCGCTTTGTCGCTATATGGGGATCCCTACTTGCCACTTATAGGGGGATCCCTATTTAAAATCTATGCTTCTTATTCTTCTTATTAGATGAATTGTGTAAATGGCCAACCTAATATATATATCTACCCTAAATTTAGGTTGGTTAAGAGATGTGATGGTTCACGTTATGAAGAGATGTGATGGTTCACTTTATGAGTTAATAATATAATAATTAAATGATTAATAATACTAACTAATACTAACTAATAATGTTAGAATGGAGGATCCTAGCAATATTTATATGAACAATGCTTTCCGAAACAATGCATACTCAACCAAAAGGAGCATGAAGAGAGAGAGGATATATTAGATCAAGATAATATGCTTTCTAATAATTAATATAGGGATCAAAATAACATTAGACGTACTGTGTTGCATCAAAATTTTTAGGAAATTTGATAATTGTACTCATCATACGTCCTAGCATACTCAAAGGCAACAATAACATCAAATGCTAGACCCATCTAGATGTAGTCAGTAGAAAAGCATCCTAGGGGATGAGCAAGATAAGCAATATCCCAAGCCCTCTTATATATATGTATATTATTGTCACAACTGTCCAGCTTAGTCTAAGATAAGTCTACCTCCGCTAGCTTTGCAAATATCATTTAGAGAAGAGGAGATATTATTATCTTAGTCGTACAAAGCCCTTGCTGAAAAAGTCAAATATATTGAGAAATAGAAGATAAATTATCAAAAAATTACCCTAAAAAAAATTCACAATCAGCCTTTGTGTCCTTTGGTACCTATGCTGACATATCTCTAACATTTCAAGATGCGTAAGCTAGATAAATTCTGGGGTGATGATGATGCATAGGAACATATGACCAATTTTAAGAATCTATATTTCTAAATTTAGAACAATGATGCCTTATTGCTAATGACCTTCATAATAACCCTTTAGGACCATCTTTGGAATGGTACAATTAGCTGAAGAGGTATAGAATCACCATATTTGAAAAACTAGTGAATGCATTTCTTGAATACTTTTCATTTGGCATCAAGAAGAAGACCAATTTATCTTATCTAGCTTCTCTAAAGCTATACAATTATGTATCAGTAACAGACTATGGCAATATATGGAGGAAATTGATGGCTAAACTTACCTTCTCCATATGAACTACAGATTTAACATGAACATTTATTAAGAGTTATGTGAAGCACATCTTGCTATTGTTACAACTATAGCAGTACCAAACATTCAAAGAGGCCTTGGCCCAAGCTAAGGTCATAGAGGATGTCAAGTTATAAAAAGACATGAAACTCTAGATAAATAAGGAATGGAACAACAAGAATACAAAGAATCACAATCACCATGCCAATCCTACGCATGTGAATCAAGTTGTGTTAAACCTTTAAAAATGATATAATATCATACAACCACAAAAAATATCAAGCACAACCTTCCCTTACATAGTACAATCAACGTAACAAGAAGCAGGGCAAAGAAAAATAACGTCACCTACCTAACCAAATTACGCCATTTCCTAAGACTTTGGAATCGATATTCAATCAATTTTATCAGGCCAAGACCTTAAAGTTTACCAATGTTAAATTTCTTGATCCTAATCATCCTAAATCGTAAGGATTTAGGGAATATCATTACTATCCTTAACACAGACAAAATGGGTACGATATTAAAGTGTACCATAGTTTTAAACATGTGGTATAAAATAAGATCGATAGGAATGAGTTGCTAATTAACAATACCTTGGCATTGGATAATCAAAATATTGGAATATTCAAATATCCCTTGCCCAATCATGAGTCGAAAAGGAATAATTCTAGACAAGTCAACCAAGTGAAGATTGATCCACCTATGCAAGTATTTTTTGTCATGGTGAATGTGGTCACTAGAAACAGGAGGTATAACCAACCAAATCCTCCTGTAGTACTCATCAAGATTCAATTTGCACCTCAACAAAGGCCAACAAAGAACCCATTGCCATGCCCACCAACAAGACCGATGGTAACAATTAGAAATATGATCATCTAGAGTCTACAAACAATCTCAAAAAAATTATTGATATATGAGATCTTACAACAATATTCTAGGTACAGGGAGATGCTAATGGTCATATTAAGGGCTATTGAAGTTCAACCCCAAGATCCTAAAGCTTTCACTAACTTTGTGGGGTATGTGCAGTAGTGCCAAGAACCTGTGATCAAATTTTACGATCATAAAATCAAAATGGTTTCCACTGCTATAGTGGACCCTCCGCTACACATCATTACTTGTGTAAAACACACTTCTTTCAAGCATGTTTTGATTGACACAAGATCATCGATCAACATAATAATCACAAAGGCCTTAGGACATATAAATTTACCTAAGTTGCATATCATACTTTCAACCTTTATGATGCAATCTTTCAACGATGTGTTGTGCTCGGCAATAGGCACTATAGTCCTTCCTATTTATGTTGTATTAAAAACCATCCCTATCATGTGTCTTATGCTAGAGGGTGTAATGCAATACAAAATTATCCTAGGATGGTCGTGGATAAGGGACATGCAATGCGTCCCCTTGATTTTATACCAATGCATCAAATATGTGCACGAGGGATAAGTACATGTGATCCCTTCATATGAGGTACCTTTCAAATATGCCAATCATGTTACCTTACTAGGAGACTTCATCCTCCCATATACACATCTAGATATTAGATCCACATCCCCTATCAAACATTCATTGGGTAAGTCAAATGCAGTGCACACTGATCCTTCTACATCGGTACCACAACCAACCTATAATAAAATGGCTACTTCTAAAAAGTCTACGACATCGACAAGGCTAAAGAATGACCAGGATATAAAGATAGTATTGGGTAAAAAAGGATCCTAGAGAAATTCCCAATATAGGAACTACCAAAATTCCAAATACTATGGAGGAGAAAAACTCACAAAATGTACTCAAGGAGGTACCTCATCCTACCTCATTTGTGCCATCAACCACATCATCTACACCACATGTGACGATTCACCTAGTCAACTCTACATTAGCTGAGTACCTGGTGTAGAACGTAACTTTTACATTGGTCATATAATCTGCATAGGATATGGGTAGACCCCAAGCTCATAACTTTCCTATTGGAATGGTGGTACCATTGGGGGTTGCCCCCAATTAGACAAACTTCATCTATGGAGGTTTATATCAACTTGCATATCACTCATCCATAGATGAAGAAGATGATGAACCTTTTTCTATAAATATTCATTATTTATCAAACCCATAGTATGCCCATCATTATTTTTATCATTACCATTGGCATGGTTATATATTGGGCTTATTTGAGCAAGGGCATTAAAATTTTTATTAGCCATAATATCAATTACCAACTGATAGGTTCGGTCTAGGTTATCACATTGGATTTTAGTATGAGTTATTAGCTATATCTCTATATCACCTAAACCTTAGTCTTGGGGATGACATCGATTGGAATCCCTATTATTCGAATCCTTCATAATAGTGTAGGGGTAATTGGCATGTGACCATGGTTACAAAAGAACCACCTTTGGTTTACCATTCAATTCTCTCCTTAGAAATATTTGAAGCTGAATCCATTACTGAGGAATAAATCTAGAATACAATTCTGAAGATGACAAGAGTGATCATGTCAATGATGATTATGAGTATAAATAAGAAATATAAATGGCCTATTTGGGGCCTCATCATCTATGTCATCTTAGGGACCCTGTGGATATGAAACCAATTTATCATACAATATTCCTACGTCCTCCCATCCAAAGAAGACCAGTGAATCTGAAAGAGATATATCATATGGCTTTTTTTGATCCATCCAATTTAATGCAATTGCTTCCTCTTAAGGATCCAATTATTATGTCTATTACTAGAGCAAACTCGATGATCCCCATATTTCTTGATCCACGTCTAGAGCAGGGGAAGCAAACCAAAGATAGCAAGTTTCACCCATGTGGTCCTAAAGATTTCTTCCATTTCGTCAACATGGTCTCCATAGATTTAACGACTCCACTTCATAATCCATATGACCCTTTAAAATATTTGCACATTAATCCTAAGTCCATTGAATTTGATCGTGTTAATTCACCCCTAGATCTTGAAGTTTTCTTCCTCAATGAAGAAATGCTGCAAGAATTCCATTTTGCACCAGACTATGTATATGATGTATATCATGCTGAGGGTGATCCTAATTTGGTATAACCTTTAAACCCAATAGATGACATCCATTTGATACCTATGCCTCATAAAATTTAGGAGGGATCACATATGTCAATAGAGGAAACCTTTGAATTGGATATCAACAATGATCCTTCCAATCAAAATAAGGATAAATTCAGAGAGATCTTATCTCTTGAGAAGTGCATGAATCACATTCCTCTATTGAAAGGCTGATTTGATCTCTTTGCTTGGACCTATAAGGATATGCTAGGTCTAGATCCAAAATTGGTTACTCATTACCTTTCGTTGGACCCTACCAAGAAATCTATCAAGCAAAGACTCAAGGAGATGTATCCAACCATCACCTTTATGGTTAAATATTAAATACAAATGTTTTTGGATGTAGAATTCATAATTCCCATCGACTATCTATAATGGGTATCAAACATGGTACCCGTAGGAAAACCTGATGGAAGAATCTGCATATGCATGGATTTTATGGATATCAATAAGGCAACACCCAAGGATTCATTTTCATTACCTAATATTTATGCTCTTGTAGATGCAATTACAAGTCAAAAAATGCTTTCTCTCATGGATGGTTTTTTTTTCTTACAACCAAATTTAGATTAAACTAAAATATCAACATAAAACCAATTTTATCACTCCATGGGGAACATTTTTCTACAAAGTTAAGCCATTTAGCCTAAAAAATTTTGGTGCCACATATCAACAGGCTACGACATATATTTTTCATGACTATTTGCATCAAATATTAGAATATTATATTGATGACTTACTGTCCAAGTCATTAATGCGTGAAGAGCATGTCGAGGTCTTAAGGAAAGTATTTGATTGCCTGATAAAGCACAATGTCAGGTTGAACTCCAAGAAATGCATCTTTGGTGTAACCTCAGGTACACTCTTGGGATTCACCGTTTATAAATGAGGGATCAAAGATGACCCAACGAAGATCAAGACTATACTAAAAATCAGTACTCCCATGAACATAAAGGAATTAAGAAGCCTACAGGGCAAGGTAGTATCCATAAAATGATTCATCATGTACTTATCAGATAAATGTTGACCCATTATTCGACAACTATACAAGAAGGTTTCGTTTAACTAGGAAGAGGACTATCAAAAAGCCTTCACTAAGATCAAACAATATATGGTATTGCCACCAATATTAGCTCCACCTAGACAAGATGTATGATTTTTATTATATATCAGCCATAGACTTTGATTTGGAAACCATGCTAGCCTAGAAGAATGTGCAAAATAAAGGGTAGGTGATATATTACATGAGTCAAATCCTAGTCAGTTACGATCTATGATATGCATATGTAGAAAATATTTACTTAGGAGTGGTCTTCGTGACAAAGAAGTTGCACCACTACATGCTGAGTCATACAACATATATAATATTGAAATAAAATCCTTTGCAGTATATTATGAGCAAGAAATATCATAACACATGTATTGCAAATTGGATCATGCTATTGATAGAATTCGACCTAGAATTCATTAGTCAAACTTCAATCAAATGTCAAGTCATAGTTGATCAACTAGATAATGAGGCCTAAAAATACCTCATTTTTACACTATGTTTGACTGCCATATTACTAAACATGACAAATTTAAATGCCAAATAGTTGATTAGAATATATATTTGTTAAGTGTTTGCATGATTTTATGTTTGGAACATTATACCCCTATTTTGACTATTTTCAGCATTTTATGCACTATTTCAGTTGATTAAGTAGAAAATAAAAATTGTAGTAAAATTATATTATGATGGCATGAAAAAATTCCTCTTATCAAGAACTACAAATTTGCTTTTTGAAGCAATTCAATCTGAGCTATAGAAAGTTATGAAGGTTTCATCATGTTCATGCTTTAGTCTTTACTGAAGTTGTTTTTTTTTTTTAATTTACATGGTGGAATCGGTAACCACCACGAATCCGGGCAGGTTGTCTAGATTTTTATGGCCACCACAATATTCTGTGCTATCCACCCGAGAAGCTGCCACACAGATCTTCATGCAGTCCGCCCCTATAACCACCATGCCACAATCATTTTAAACCTTTTACATCGTTGAAAGCACCAGGAAAGGGATAAGCGTTCAATCTAACGAGGCCCGATATTTGAACATTGGACATCTACCCCCCTTATGGGGTTTGGATGAACCAATTGGTCTACACATTAGACCTAAAAATAACACATTTCTAGAGTTGTTAACAGGTACAAATCTACATTAATGGTGACATTGGCAAATCTACTAGGAAATATCCAAAATGAGTTAAGGTACCAAATTCATACTAATGGTACTGAATAGCACAGAGAACACATGAACCAAATTTGAAAGCATATGACAAGTAATCAAGAAGTTATGGGGCCTGCAAAATGATAGTTTCACACTTTTTGACAACTAGAAATTTTGGTGACAATCTGTGTTAGAGGCCAACTTGACAGTGATGCTGGAAGCAACTCCTAAAGATTTAAGAGCTGAAAATTGAACCAACTATAGTTAATACAACCAAGAATAGATGGATACAATTTTATATACATTGGATTTATGTGGAACAATTTATGAGAACTCTGAAAAAGTAGTTGGGCATGTTTTGACAGTTGGAAAAATAGGATTTTCCATAGAAATTCTAGCAAGTTGACATTGAATGACAAGGCATGGAATTCACACATGGAGAAGGATAAAAGCTATTGCAATCAGTTCTTGAGAGATAACCCACCTGAGAAAAGTAGCTAAGATAACTTGAAGACCACACAATTATTCAATCCAAATATCTTCGGATTGAGTAGACATATTTGGATTGAAAAAATGTAGTTTCTTCGGATTGAGCCAGTTATCTTTCGATTGAAAGCAAAAAGTACTTTTTGAATTTTTTTTTATTTTATAACGATGGAAAAATGGAAATAATTTTGAGAATGTTAAGGGAAAATATCCCCTAGCTATATTTGTTGTATTTGCCATCCAAAAACCACCATTAATGGGAAAAGATCAATTGATCCTCTTCTAGGATAAAATTAAGAAATGCTACAACATAATAGGAATTGATCTGCAAGATAGAAATAGTATATTTTTTGTTTGTAAATAAATATTATGCATCTATAAAATGATAGCTCACACATCGGTTGAGCTTAAGGAGAATAAGTAATAGAAAAATAGACAGTTTTCAGCTTTGTAATAGTTTGTAGCAGCAGAACTGTAATGCCATTTTCAGAGTAATAAATTACAGTTCTTTCGTTAGATTTTATTTTGATTTTAAATTAGTCAAGGAGTGTTTTTCACCTCCTTCTAGATCAGGAAGTATGGGCCCAATTTCATATCTAGAAGGAGAGATTTTATGGCAGGTTTTAATCTGTAATTTTACTATAGCAGAATTAATAGATTGCTTGCCAGATTTCATTTTCTTATGTTTATTTTGTATTATGTGATTGATGTTTTTTATTATGTTTGTATATAACATTTATGTATGTGTCAGTTGAAAATTTGGATTAAACATTTATTTCTTGTTTCATTTTCTTTCCATGTTCTGTTATTTTTATGTTTCAACAACTTTCAATTTCTAGAAGATTTCATTTTGCTGTCAATTCCTATAGTAGAAGCTTGACGACCTTTTGTGGCAGGGCATTGATAGGTGTTTCATTTCCAAGCATCACTTCCATTTTGCAAGAGTAAACTAGGTTTCAATTTTGCAAGTGTAATTTATGATTTCATTTCAGTAATATTTCAATTTAGTAATTTTAATTTTGTTATTTCAATTCTGCAAAAGTAGATTAGATTTAAATGCAGCAATTTCAATTCATGCAATTGTAGTTAAATTTAATTTTCTGAACTTAGAATTTGTTTTTATTTCATGTAAGTTTTCATTCTGCAGATTAAGTTTAGTGTGACACCAAAAGGCTAAACCAAATCTGTTCCATCCAATAATTGCTTGAAATATGAATGCTTGAATTGTACTATGTCCTAACCTTCTATCGTAGATAGCCTTGGACACCACCCTGGATTGATAAATCATTGATATTAAATGATGAGATTAACGACACTCATCACTAGTAGAGGCTCATATTTAGTATCATAGGCCTCTTATCATAGATATTCCTAATGATTTAGTCTTTGCATTGTTGAAGTCACCTGAACTCGAAGAACTAGATAGTAAAGCAAATATGCCTTTATTATTCGATGATTCAAAATGTGAACAAGGGGATGGTGCAAAAATTGCATTTTTTCACACCATAAGGTGCTTTAATGCCCTTGTCATTTAAACTCAACTTCCCTTGTACCAATAAAAATGTTTAATATGAGGCCCTAATATTGGGTATAAAAACAACACTCACCATGAAGATAAAAAATTTGAATATATTTGGTGACTCCTTGCTCATTGTTAATCAAGTTAACGGGATCTATCAGTGTAGATGTACCATATTAGCTTATCGAAACTTACCTAGCCCAACTGGAGTGGTATGACATTGACGGAATACCTCAAATGTCCAACATATTTACAAACACTATGGCATCTTTGGGATATTTAATCCCTCAGAATTCATATTTTGAATTCACTACCATCTAGGTAAAAACACTATTGCAATCGATGATATCATGTGAGGCTCAAGAAAATCAATAATTAGTCCACATGATTCACATAGAACTAAACCATGAGTGGTTTTATAGAGCTAGAGACTTTATGAATAATGTACCTTAGGGATCTCTGCTCTTGCAAGATCTTGCAGAGAATGGTACCACTATTCTCCATAAGGTTTTTTTCCAATCTATGTTTGTGCAAATCAAATTACAGTGATAACACATTATCCACTCAATTGAATTTGTTACTTATCAAGATTGGTTATCATAATTACATGATTTCCTTAAACTTGGAGTAATCCCACAGGGATTATCGCATGTTGTAAAAAGAACATTTAAATAAAAAGTGACTAGATATGTCTTGTTAGGAGACACTATATTATTGTAGCTATAATTGAATTATGATTTGTTGCCTTGAGCCCCAAGAATCAACTTGGGTGATTTCACAAGCTCATGATGGTACATGTAGTGGCCATTTCAGTGACGGCCATTTTCAAGCACATTCTTTGAATGGGTTACTATTGGCCTGCTATAAAGAAGGATTGCACAATGCATGTCAAGAAGTGCATCAAATATCAACACCATTCTAATATTATGGAACTTCCATCGTAGGCCATAAAACCCATCCAAATGGCTTGGCCATTTTCTCAGTGGGGTTTGAATATAATTGGTAAGATCTCTCCCCATATTCAGACTGACACATATTTATCATAATGGCCATTGAGTATTTCACAAAATTTGTGGAAGCAATCCATTTAACTACAATGATAGTAACACGTATTATGGAGTTTAACCTCCGTAATATAATATATCATTTTGGGATACCATCCAAGATAATATCGAATAATGGAACTTCATTCAAAAACAAAACTATAAGGGCTTTAACATCCAAGTATAATATTCAACACAATTTTGAAACTTCATATCATCCAAAAGCAAATAGGTAAGTAGAGGCCTCGAAAAAAATAGTGGTAGCAATCTTAAAGAAAATTATTCAAGAAAATTATAAAGATTGGCACACTCAATTACCTCTTGCACTATGGACTTATAGAACTAGTATATAGATACTCATTGGGGTAATCATGTTCTCACTAGTATATATCACTGAGGCCATTATGCCCTTAGAATTAGAAATTCCAATATTATGAATCGCATTGAAAGAGTTCATCGATGATGACATTGAGCGGTAAGCTCACCTAGATCAATTGATGCTTCTTGATGAATGTCGTGTGAATTCTCTAGAGCATCTTGGTTTTTATAAAATTTGGTTAAAACGAGCTTACAATAATAAAGTCCACCTAAGAGAATTTAAATTTGAAAATCTTGTGCTAAAATAGAACCAACATATCTCAAACCTACCACTGCATATACAAGACAAATTTACGGCCAACTGGTTAGGTTTATTATTGTATCAAAGAAGACAGGACCTGGTACTTATTACCAAACATCGCTAGGAGGTGTTGAAGATCCTGAACCTCTCAATATTATTCATCTAAAGGTGTTTCACACAAAATCAAAAATTCAAAAAGCATTTGAAAATCAAGCAAAAAGTCAAAAATAATTTAAAACATCAAAAATCAAAACAAATAAAAAAATCAATAAAACTTAAAAATATTGCAAAACATCAAAAATACAAAAACATTTACCTTATGCATATTTATTTTGCATATGCATTCATGTAATTGCATTGCATTAGGAATTTTCATTAATTGCATTTGGATTAGGATAGGTTGTGTTTACAATATTAGAAATGACACCATGTTTGTATCTTAATCATGCATCTATTCACCATCATCATTCATAACCATTTTCAGTGATTATGTTTTTCAACAAAATCCTTCTTGTTGTTGTAAGAAATATACTAGGGTTTTTCGATCATTCAGCCATACCTAGTGATCTTCTTAAACTTTTTAGAAATATATCTTCACTTTTGGAGATGAGATCTAGTTTTCATAGTACCTAGCATATTTCAAAATCCTATCACAATTTAAACATTAAAAATCCTAGTTTGGACAAGGAAATATGAACACTACAAAGTGTTCCTAGTCACATTAACCGAAATATTTTTACTTGCACGTTTTATGACACACATGGTCTAGAGTATTGATCATTGATAAAAGGAAAAGCTCCCCTATATACAAATAAATACCTTGCTTTCATATAAAATAAGCAGAATACCAAAATCAAAGTAAAATCCCTTGGTTAAAAAAAATACAAAATAAACAACAATTGTCATCACTAAGCATGAGCAAGTATCCTAATAAATGTGAAGAAAATAAGGGGGTGAAGAGCTTGAATCCTTGGAATGGTCGGTACTTGAAACCATTGAGTTATCCCCAATACAACAATGGGTTGAATGAATGTTGCCTAGCATTGGGATAGTTCTAAGCAATTTACAAATGAGCTAGCTTTAGGTGGCCTGTATTACCTAGTAGTCTAGTCCAACTACATCCAAACTTAGGATCATGATGAATATTTGGTGATCCTTATTATAGTAATGGGATGAATGAATCCCACATGGCAATGAGATAGTCTTATTTCTCATCTAATATATTCATTTGCACACATAGGTATAATGAATATCTTGGTCTTCATAATAAAATATTTTATCTTTTAGGAGTCTTGTATAGTCATTATACAACTTTTGATTAGTCAACTAGGGTGTTTGAGTCTCATAGAAAACCTCAAAAATACCTTACAAAAATAAATCATTTCATCAAATCAATCATACTTCTACTTAGGTGGTTTTTTTTATTAAGGAATGCTCATAGATAGGTTAGATACCAGATGGATATCAATAATGATATTTAGATGGCCATTGGCTATTTTGTGCATATATTTTAATTTACAGAAGCTTATAAGTAAAACACATACATCTCACATCATCTCATCTCACATATGGATGTTAAAATGATTGATTCTTATGACAAGAGTTACCATTTTCATTCATGATTTTTATACATTATGTGGTGTCATCTATTAGTTTGTAAAACACACATTAGATTCAAGCCTTATATTTTAAGTGATTAAAGCATACAATTTCATATGCATTAGATCATTAGCATGTAATTAATGCATTATATCACACATGATCAATCATACCATAACACATAGATTAAATGCATAAAAAAATTAATCAAATTAAACATACATTTAATAATAAGCATTGCATCCATATATCCATACATCATAGTCAATCTATACATCTAGATCATCGCATCTAATTATATATCTATCATATAGCTAGTGCATGTCATTCGTACATCACATCCATATAGCATAATCAAAAAATCATATAAGCATTGCATTCTTTTTGCATCACACAAATAAAAATAAATAAAATAACACATATAATAAGCCATAACAATAAACTAAAATATAATATCTATATATGTGTGTGTGTGTGTGTGAATCATGAGTACATAGAGGTACAAAAATTCCTGTAGGTAAAAATAGTTTAGGTCCTGAAACCTTACACACAAAATTATACAATGACATCATGTCACATCATGCATGGCCTATGCCCCCTGAGTCACCTCCTCTCTCTGCACCCTTTCTACAAGGCTACCTAGAGCTAGTACCCACTGATCGCTTTGATTGGGCCTTTGACCTGTGACTCAGCTACACTGATGAGTACTCAAACTCACTCCAACTACTCTATTGAGATCCCCTATTATAGACCTAGCTAGTAGAGTGCCACTGCATAGCCTAACCATAGAATCTAGAGCAATGATATAGGCATAATATATTGTGTTTATTTGTGTGTCAATCATGAGTACATAGGGGTACAAAAATTCTCGTAGGCAATAATAGTATGTCCTCAAACCTTACACACACAAAATGATACAATGACATCATGTCACATCATGCATGGCATGTGCACCCTGAATCACCTCCTTTTTGTGCACCCTCTCTATGAGGCTACATAGACCTAGTACCTACTTATCGCTCTGATCGGGCACCTAACCTGTGACTCAGCTGCACTGATGAGTATCTAGACTCACTTCGCCTACATTTTTGAGACCCTCGTATCGTATACCTAGCTAGTAGAGTGCCATCACATAGCCTAACATTAGCCTCTAGAGCAATGATGTAGGAATAATCTATTGTTTGCTAAGTCATATTATCTACTATGATGCCCTGTAGGCATCTGATATCAAAATTTGTATCCAAACCTGTCAATATTTGAGTGATTGGAGTAGATGGTGTGGTCTGAGAAGTAGTATTAGACTCTAGTTGTACCCTATATGTATCTCTCTTATTCATCCTAGCATTTAGATGTACCTATAGAAGATATCCCTATGCAGTGATCGTCTCTATAGTAGCATTGCTTGAATCAACCTATGCTTGGAGGATTGGAAGAGTGATTGCTAGGATTCCCATTTTTTTTGAAGCGATTGGCAGAGCGATTGCCAGGATTCCCATGGTTGGTGGGTGTGGGTGGTTTAGCCCATAATATTATGCCCATTGTATTTTAATACCACATATTAGTTTAGGGTTTTGAGAGTTTTTATTGTAATGTCCCATTTTTGGGCAAGAAAGAAAATAATAATATCAAGGATGAGTGGCTCTTGTTTTTGCTGGAGTAGCCCACATCAGGTGAACCAGGATAAATCTCATAATTTGGTATCATAGCTAGGTTTTTAGCCATAGGGGGATGCCTTTATTGCTAGGGTTACATTTATTTTGAAGGGTTTCTAGGAGGGAGAGAAAACCTATTTCGTAGTGTGAGTTTTTTTGCAGGAGCTTGAATAAAAATGATAGGAAATTATTCAAGGATAGAGATCGAGAAATTTGATGGAAAAATCTTTGAGCTATAGAAGTTGAATATGGAGGATCTGCTCATGGACAGAGATTAGTGGGCTGTTATTTCTGAACAAACGAAACCTACAAGAACATCCGATGAAGATTGGGAAAAGATGAATCAAAATGCAAGGAGTCTGATTTGAGTGTGTATTACAGATTTAGTCATAATAAATGTTTTTGGAGAAGCTACTACAAAGGATATCTGGGATAAATTAGGGGCTTTGTATCAATCTAAGTCCCTAGTGAACAAATTGTTCCTCCAAAATAAACTATACAATCTCAGGATGAATGAAGGATATTCAGTTGCAGATCATCTAAATTCATTCAATACAATGGTAAGTCAACTTACATCTGTTGATATTAAGTTAAGTGGGGAAGATAAATGTATTACCTTGCTATGCTCTTTATCAGATTCATGGGATAACCTAGTTGTAGCAATTGGTAGTACAAATTCATCTACATTGAAGTTTGAATATATTGTGGCATCTCTAATATTAGAGGATATGAGGAGAAAAGCCATGGAAGGTACTTCAAAGGAAGCCCTATTAGTGAGAAGGCGTGCCAAGGAAAATTATAAAACAAGATATGAATATAGATCTAAGTCTAGAGGTAGATCCAAGTCTCATGGAAATTTTGAGAGAAAGTGTTGGAAGTGTGGCAAGCCTGGTCACATGACGAAGGACTGCAAATCAAATAATGTTGTTTCTAGAAATAGGTATGATGAATACACTTCCACAGAGATACAAAAATCTACTGATGAAGGAGGGGATGTATATTTGGCATCCTTATCCACAAGATCAGATAAAAATGATTGGTTGATCAATACTGGTACCTCTTTTAATATGACTCCTCATAGGGGGTGGTTCAGTGAATATGAAAGATATGATGGAGGGGAGGTACTGTTGGAAGAGGATTCACCACTTAAGATCATTGGTCGTGGAAGGGTGAAAATACTATTGTATGATGGTAGGGTTAAGACCCTTCCAGGTGTGATGCATATTCCAGGCCTTGTTAGAAATTTAATTTTTGTAAGCAAAATGGTTGATGCAGTAGTAAATGTTAGTTTTAGCAAATATTCATACAAAATGGTTCGAGTAGCAATGGTGTTAGCAAGAGGAGTTCGTATTGGAACTTTGTACAAGCTATTGGGAAGAACTATGACAAATGAGTGCAATAGCTCTACTATTTTTGAGGTTGAATCAGATAAAATATTAACACGCTGGAATCAAAGAATGGGACATATTGGAGAAAAGGGATTGTGTACCCTACACACAAAAGGTATGGTTCATGGTATCCCTGATCACTTAATGGATTTTTATTTTTGTGAACACTACATTTATGGAAAGCAGAATCGTGTGAGTTTACCATATGGTGCTGCTAGAGCAACATGGATATTAGATCTGATTCATAGTGATATATTTGGTCCTATCCCTATACCATCACTTGGAAAATCATGGTATTATGCTTCTTTTGTTGATGATTTTTCAAGATATGCATGAATTTATTTTCTTAAGAGTAAAGATGAAGTGTTTGATAAATTTAGAGAATTTAAAGTACTTGTTGAAATAAAACTGATAAAAGAATTAAGCTATTGAGGTATGATAATGGAGGAGACTATTGTTCAAATAAATTTGTGGATTTTTGTAAGCAGTGTGGTATTGCAAGATAGAAGACTACTCCATATACACCTCAACAAAATGAAGTTGTAGAGAGATTGAAAAGATATCCGATGGAAAAGACTAGGAGTATGCTCAGTGGTGCATGTTTGACACAGGAATTTTGGGTTGAGGCAGTGAGTGTGACATGCTACTTGTGAAATCGATCTCCTACATCAGCATTGCCAGTTCAAAATCCATTTGAATCATGGTTTGGTAAGAAAACCTCTCTCTCACATCTTCGAGTTTTTTGCTATGATGCATACATGCACATTCCAAAGTAGAAAAGAAGTAATCTTGATAATAAGGCTGTTAAATGTATATGTATTGGTTATAAAGACGGTGTTAAAGGATATAAACTTTGAAATCCAAAAACTAAAATAACAGTGTACAATAGAGATGTGGTGTTTAGGGAAACTAAAAGTGTTCACAGGAAAGAAGTAACAAAAGAAGAACCTAAAAAGATCCAATTTGATCTCATGGAAGAAGATCACACAAAAGAGGATCTAGTAGAGGAGCAGACAAATGAGGATCTGGATGAGGATTTGTATGAGGATGAACAAGAGGTTCATACACCTATGGTAAGGAGATCAACACAGGAAAGAAGGCAACCTGAAAGGTACAACCCATCTACATTTCCTACTTCTTTTGTATTATCTATTACTGATGAAGATCCTAGAACTGTTAGAGAAGTTATAAATTTTGAAGAGGTAAACCTTTGGGAAGAGGCCATGGATGAGGAAATGATGGCCTTGAAAAATAACAGAACATGGTATTTAGTGAAATTACCTAGTGGAAGAAAAGAAATAGGTTGTAAATGGATTTTCAAGAAGAAGCAGAATGTTGAAGGTAAAGTGGAGAAATACAAAGATCGCTTGATGGCTAAATTTTATTCTCAGGTAGAGGGAACCGATTATGGTGAAGTATTTTCTCCTGTTGCAAAGCTAACCTCAATTATATTTCTGTTATCTCTTGTTGCTACTTTTGATCTTGAATTAGAGCAAATGGATGTAAAGAATGCATTCCTACATGGATATTTGGAGGAAGAAATCTATATGAGACAACCTGAAGGTTTCACTATTGTAGGAAAGGAGGATCTTATATGTAAGTTAAAGAAATATTTGTACGAACTGAAACAGTCACCTAGAATGTGGTATCATAAATTTGATACTTATGTCTTAAGAATTGATTTTGTTCGTAGCAATGCTGATTACTATGTATATTCAAAGAAAAAAATTTCTCCCTTTTTTTGGAGCGATTGGCGGAGTGATTGCCAAGATTACCATGGTTGGTGGGTGGTTGGTGGGTGTGGGTGGTTTAGCCCATGGTATTGTGCCCATTGTATTGTAATACCACATAGTGATTTAGGGTTGTGAGAGTTTCCTTTATATTTTATTGTAATGTCCCATTTTCGGGTAAGAAAGAAAAATAATAATATCAAGGAGTGGCTCTTGTTTTTGCTAGAGTAGCCCACATCGGGTGAACAAGGGTAAATATCGTGTGTCATATGTGCATTGTATGGTGTCATTTCTTCTAAGTTATTTATTTTTACATTATTTCTAGAATAATTTTCTCCATATCTCTTCACTTTTATTATGGTAACCAAAGATATGATGACGCATCCATCTATCAAAATCATATAAATACGGTAGACATCCTCTAATGTCACTATCAAATCCCTAGTCAAAATATGGAATGTGTTAGTCCTTGCATCTTATCAATGGGATAACATAGTAATGTAGGTTGATCTATCATGATGATCTGTAGTCTAAGAACATATCCAAGGCCCAAGACCCCAAACCAATCCAAGTTCGTGTGGCTGAACTTGAGCAACATATCGCAAAGTAATTTAGACTCTTGTGCCTATGTAGTCAAGGTATAAAGGAAATAACACAATATGCATAGTAAAAATAAAGTCTAAAAAATAAAAACATAAAAAAAATCAATTCCAAAAATAAAAAAAACATCAAAAAATCAAGTCCAAAAATAAAAAACACAAAAATAAAAAAGTCCAAAAATAAAAAACATCAAAAATCAAGTCTAAAAATAAAAAACAACAAAAAAATCAAGTCAAAAAAAAAAAATAAATAAATAAAATATAGTAGAAAAAAAACACAAAAACAACCAAATCCAAAAATCAAAAACATCAAAAAATCAAGTCCAAAAATAAAAAAAAATAAAAAAATGCGCTAAAGTTTCTTAGTCATGGTTGACAACAGTAGCCATCATCGTAGCCATTGTTGTCAATAGCGGCTAGCACCAACGATCAATTTTTTGACCATTGGTGTTTGAACCTAGCCACAACTAGAAACTGTAAGCCCCAATTGGCACATTGGGCACCGCTACTGCCAACTGTGACTATAGGAAATATCCCTTGCGAGTTCATTTCTTGACCCAAATGTTCCCTAAAAATTAAACCCCCCCAAGCTATCCTAAGGCTAAATCTATCTCAAGGTGAGGTTCATTACTGACAATTTAATGAATTTCATTTAATGCCATTAATTAGTGAGGTTCATTTTAAATTCTCAAATAATGAAGGAGATATGGAGAATCTACCTTAGGAGCTCTAGATGCTCGAGTAGTAGATGCCTCTAGTTGATCATCCATGGTGGTAAGTGGTAAATTTAGTAGTATTCCATGTCAATGACTCTCTCTCACACCTCAAAGCTCTCACTTTCACTCTCTACCAGCTATAAATAATGAAAAGTAAAAACCATAATTTTTTTTTTATATTTTACATTTAGCCATCAACCACTGATGACAATTATGGGCACCGATTAGGTCAACCTTGGCTATTTCTATCAACCGTAGCTATGGAAATTGTAAAAACTAGCCATGGTTTTCAACAACGGCTAGATGCAAGTAATAAATGCTCCAAAATGTTCACCATGAGGAGTTTCAAAATGGATAATAATAAATATCTACCGGTCCATAATCTTCAAAAATCATAAAAATAACAAAATAAATCAAATAAATAAAAATTTAAATACACCTCGTATTCAGTCATTTACCCTATACACTTGGTGGTTGTAGCGACTTGCGCTCCATGCAATCCGATAAGATGAGTAAATTACAATAAGGTCATTTGACCCAAATTATTCATGGATAAATTGAAATATCTTCACTTCAATCCATAATAAGGCTATGGCGACTGGACTGCTCCATGGAAATGAGGTATTCATTTCCTTCTATGATATCTCATCATAAATCATCAAAATCACAAAAACAATCAAATAACAATAAAATATCAATTGTAATTTTTATTCGATTATTTATTCTACACTCTTGGTAGTTGCAACAACTTGTGCTCCATGCAATTCGATAAGATGAGTAAATTATCATAAGGCCATTTAGGATAAATTATTATTCATCAAATTGAAACGTATTCACTTCAATCTATAAGAAGGCCAATGCAGTCGAACTGCTCCACGAGAATGAGGTGTTCATTTCATTTCTTCTATGATATTTTTAGCACATCATCAAACATAGTGATATAAAACAAGATTAAATGGAATTGCTATCATCTTGATTTCCTAAGAAGACCATTGCGATTGGACTGCTTCAAGGGATAGATATGTACAATTATTATTAATAGTTGTCATCACAACTATAATAGGCCATTTAACAAAATGTAATAAGTATTGAATTTTCTAAATTATTCATCATGGTCAAGCGACTCATCGCTTTCATCACTTGTCATTCTCCTTATCGAATCGTCACTTGAGGGGGTAGTCATAATATCAAATTTATAATCAAAATAAAAAATTGATCACTTGGGCACATTGGGCACCGCAACTGCCAACTGTGACTATAGGAAATATCCTTTGCGAGTTCATTTCTTGACCCAAATATGCCCTAAAAATTAAACCCCCCAAGCTATCCTAAGGCTAAATCTATCTCAAGGTGAGGTTCATTACTGACAATTTAATGAATTTCATTTAATGCCATTAATTAGTGAGGTTCATTTTAAATTCTCAAATAATGAAGGAGATATGGAGAATCTACCTTAGGAGCTCTAGATGCTCGAGTAGTAGATGCCTCTAGTTGATCATCCATGGTGGTAAGTGGTAAATTTAGTAGTATTCCATGTCAATGACTCTCTCTCACACCTCAGAGCTCTCACTTTCACTCTCTCCCAGCTGTAAATAATGAAAAGTAAAAACCATATTTTTTTTTTATATTTTACATTTAGCCCTCAACCACTGATGACAATTATGGGCACCGATTAGTTCAACCTTGGCTGTTTCTATCAACCACAACTATGGAAATTGTAAAAACCAGCCATGGTTGTCAACAACGGCTAGATGTAAGTAATAAATGCTCCAAAATGTTCACCATGAGGAGTTTCAAAATGGATAATAATAAATATCTACCAGTCCATAATCTTCAAAAATCATAAAAATAACAAAATAAATAAAATAAATAAAAATTTAAATACACCTCGTATTCAGTCATTTACCCTATACACTTGCCGGTTGTAGCGACTTGCGCTCCATGCAATCCGACAAGATGAGTAAATTATGATAAGGTCATTTGACCCAAATTATTCATGGATAAATTGAAATATCTTCACTTCAATCCCTAATAAGGCTATGGCGACTAGACTGCTCCATGGAAATGAGGTATTCATTTCCTTTCTTCTATGATATCTCATCATAAATAATCAAAATCACAAAAACAATCAAATAACAATAAAATATCAATTGTAATTTTTATTCAATTATTTATTCTACACTCTTGGTAGTTGCAACAACTTGCGCTCCATGCAATTCGACAAGATGAGTAAATCATCATAAGGCCATTTAGGATAAATTATTATTCATCAAATTGAAACGTATTCACTTCAATCTATAAGAAGGCCAATGCAGTCGAACTGCTCCACGAGAATGAGGTGTTCATTTCATTTCTTCTATGATATTTTTAGCACATCATCAAACATAGTGATATAAAACAAGATTAAATGGAATTGCTATCATCTTGATTTCCCAAGAAGACCATTGCGATTGGACTGCTTCAAGGGATAGATATGTACAATTATTATTAATAGTTGTGATCACAACTATAATAGGCCATATAACAAAATGTAATAAGTATTGAATTTTCCAAATTATTCATCATGGTCAAGCGACTCTTCGCTTTCATCACTTGTCATTCTCCTTATCGAATCGTCACTTGAGGGGGTAGTCATAATATCAAATTTATAATAAAAATCATAATTTATCACAAGCTTCTTCATTTGTAGGGGCAAAAATCAAATATAGCAAATTAACTTTTTTGTATTCTATTCTTTGGTCATTATCATTAGAACAATTCATTCTGATTTCTTGCAGATCATGTCCAAATTTTTATTCAATTAAGCCTTTCATATTGTTGGAAGAAATGATTCTAAAATGTGTGTCCTTTGTAGGATTGGGATATCTAGCATTGACCAGAACAATGAACATCAATCAACCTACAACATGGCTTTAGAAGATCTATTTTTTATCAGCATCGTGTTTTCCCATAACACATCATAAAAGGGGTATCTGTAGACACCTAAAATACATTATTTTTAGGAGACTACTCATATGGGAATAATTTCAGACCATATGAATGATCTTGAACCTTTCCAAGGCTAAGTAGTGATTCTAATCACTCATTTATGCAATCTAATCCTATTAAGCCTTAGTTGCTAACGACATGAGTAGCTAATATCTCAACCGCTAATGATAATAGGGGCTAGGGTCCTAGACATGTTGAGCAACAATGAATAGCCCTATTACAAACTTAGTCTTCTTGAGCCAATAAAATCAGTTACAACAACCCAAATGTAACGAGCAAAGCCAGACACTATTAGCATTAGTGGTTAGGGTTTGACATTCTTAGTTCTTTGATTTTGCCATAGGTTAACATTTCTTAGCATTCATTTAGCTTTATCTAGCCTAGATTAGTCACATTTCATGTATTTTCATTGTTGATTAGCATATTGATAGACATATTTGATTACATTTGTGCATTTCATGCATTACTTTACATACTTCATACATTAGGTTCTTTTATGCTTAATATGCAATACTACATGCAATTCTAGGTTCCTTTATATATTTCAAGCTTTGCTTCATGCTAATTCATTAATATTTTAGACAACTTTACACATCTTGATATATGTTTAGGCATTCTTTACATGTTTCCTTGCATATAGGTGATAGATATCTCTAGGGACAAAGTATCTTTCAATACAATTCCTCTTGATATTAGAGGAGGTATTCTAGTAAGCCCTCAAGCAAAGTTTGAGGATCTTAAGAGTCTATTGAAGGCATCTACCACATGATATGTGGCTTGTAATATGTATCACAATGGTCAATCCTTAAGAAGGATGTTCTTGTAACCTTGTTGTAAAAGAGATTCACAATTATTAATAAATATAGGCACATTATTTTACTTTCCTTCTTTGCACTTGGTAATTTGATTAATATTGTCATTTTGATATCATATTGCATTAGTTGTTAGACTTTTTAAGGCTCCTTCATACTATTTCAAAAAACTTGACTATTAAAAAATGTAATGTTTTCATGTATATACTTTGGTAGTGCTATGTATAGGCGGTGTGGGCTGGATTGTAGCAGGAAAAACAAAGTATTTATTTCAAATAGTTGTTGTAGATGTTTTTATGACACTGTCATATATATTGCAACAAAATGAATATAAATGTCTAACTCATTTAGAGTAAATTGAATATGTGGAATGACATTGTTATATTTATTTTTTAAAAAAAGAAGGCTTATGTGATATCTAGTGTGAGAAGATTTTGGAATCCCAATGCATTCTTGTGTGTGTATTCTGATTAAACCTTAGATTACATGTTAGTTGCATGTTTAAATTGAGTTGCATATGATCCTTGACGGATATCTTGAACTCTAGTGAGAATTTTGAACGACGTACAAAAATGGATGTTGTGATGAATATTAATGCATGGATTGGTAGTGGAAACTTGCATAGAGGATTTAATAAAACATTGAGGGTCACCCTAAATTATTTTCTATTTGTATGGGAAAAGTTATTATGTTGTTTAGAGGTCCACTGGGTAGAAACCTATATAGTTGTTTTGCATTGTAGCAATAGAGTTCATTATGAAACAAGGCTTGCTGGAGAAACAATATGTAAATCGATAATTTCTCTATTTTCTTATGGAAAGTAACTGAGTGTTGAGGTCTTTAATTTGTTAATGGATATTAAAATATCTTGTTAATGTGAAAATCATGACTATTGATGAATACTTGATGAATTTTGTATATGAACCAAAATGAATTACTTGTGTATTAAGTAATTTGGTAAATTTCTATTGAAATGTATTATCTTGTCTTTTCTATTTATTTTTTATGCTTCATTTATGCTACAAATAAAACCATGTTAAATAGTTGGTTATAAATTCTAAAATTTTATTTAAAAATTTGAGAAGGCAAGGAGCACCCAAAAAGGATTATAGATGTTTGATCTACCGAGTAGATAGTTGGTGGTGATTAAAAAGGGGTGTTTACCTAGCTTTGGTATAGCTCAAAGATATACCTTTGCAAAGCCCATAAAATTTCTCAAAAATAAAAAGTACCAGTTTAATATTTTCAACCGCATAGTAAGAAAACATATTTCTAGTTTTGGTAGCAATCCGTCTTTGAATATGCTTTAATTTAAGAAAGGCTAAGACTGGAAGGGATACGGAAACAACCATGGACACCCAAAAAGTTTAAATATTCTAATAAAATGATTTTTTGGATTAAATGACAATAAGAGTAGTAGACTCTTGTGTTAAGGATACCTTAAATGGTACTTTATTATAGACCTCATTAGAAAAGATAACCATCATGTTGTAATAAAATGTAGATATTTCTGGAGAAGCAAATGCCACAAGCAATTGAATTTGATGCTCTTTAGAACATTAATATTAGAAGAAGAATTGGGTTCAAAGAAAAATAGACCTAAACTTTAAAAAGATATTCATCTAGAAATATTTGGAGTAAAGGGATTCAGTTAGATTAGAATGGAAAGTGGTATAGAACACTTTTCTAGGTTGGTTCCAAGGACCATTGTGATAAGTTTCATACTAATCAAACTTTACAATGAATGGACACAATATTTGGTATGGGATAAACCTTTGTGAATTACGATGGTATTAGAAAATAGATATGAAGGTTTGGTAATGGACATGTCACTAGCTACTTCTAGAAAAATGGAATACTAGTTAGTCACAAAGGTACGATTATGTTGAGTGCTTCCACATTGGGTATAAGCAAGTTGACTGGTTCGACAAATATATGGTGTGTGGAGGCTAGGAAAAAAATGTTCCCCTCTAGGTGTTATGGGCCCTAGAGCATAATCATCACCATGGTTTTTTCCTCATGCTGGAATATGTGGATGATAAATGAGTTAACCGATACCAGTGAATGACATATTTTACGATATCTAGCTAATATCATCCACTTGGAAGATTTACTGCAATAGTCTTGAATCCAAAAGTGGTATGTTGTGATTGTGTTGAACTATTTGTAAGTAAATAAAAGAGTCAAAAATAATACAAGGGATGATTTATGATGTAAATAATTTTATTTTTATCCTATTTTTTAAGAAAACATTTATATTCAAAATAGTTGAAAGAAAAAAAAACTAATGGTTTTTTATTGCCTTTATTTTCTTGACAACCTGATGAGTGGGTTGTTACATATGGTATCAGAGAAAAATTGATTCTAAAGTTGTAGAACTCTGTGTGTAAAATAGAATAGTTATAAAAAAGCTAATTAACTACCTCTTTCACTTATAGGACAATGACGTGAATGTTGTTATGTGGGTCCTCACAAAATCCTATGGGATTTAGGGAGGAAAAAAGCACTGAAAATCATGTAAGAGGAACACGTATAAATTTAACAAGAGAAAATCCACAACATGAAAGGAGGTAGAAAAGATTTCACGAGATCCCTATGAAGAAAACTGATGGGGATGGGGGAAAACATGCAAAAAAGGTTAAACTATTGCAAGTACAAATGGAAATCAAATGGAAGAAATGGCCCAACATAAAACTCACATGATCTAGCACCATGAACTTATTGCCCAACAACAGTGAGTCATAGATGACTTAGCAAGAAATAGGGAAACTAGATTAGGTAGGACAGTGGAAGTTCTAGGGAAACCTAAAGAATCTAGTGTTGGAAGTGAAAGCACGAGATTTCGGGCAAAGGAAACACTAATTGCGATGCATTCAAAATCAAATACGCTTAAGTCCTAGAAATGTAGAATGCATGAAATGAAAGAGACGCATTGAAATGAGATACAAGCAAATGGAGAAAACACAGCCCTTTCATTAAATTCTCTTGATCTCTCTTACAAATACGCCTCCTCCCTTTTTCGGGGCTAGGAGCGTTAAAAGAATTTGATTACAATCGAGACTTAAGGTTCCTCTTTCCGCGTGCCCACACTTGAAATGGGCGGGCCAAGATGATGCCGCCGCTGATGTTGATGAGTCCTTAACCTCTGCTGCTCCTCCTGCGAACAAAGAAACAACGAAGATGTCAGTAGCACCTGTTGCAAATAGTAAGTGTTTGTTCTCTAAAATCGCCAAAAGATGCATGTAAATAATTAGCCAAATCGATAGATAAAATGACTCTAAATGACCCGAAAACCTGACAGAGGACAGAAGACATCACCAGAGGGCCACTGCCATTGAAACAGTCGGCCAATCTGCCTTCAACTAGAATTCGTCCCTGGGCAGGACGAATTCTGACTGCTATTCGTCCCTGGGTGGGACGAATTCTACTGTGTTGGAAAAGCCGAAGTGGTACTGCTCCAATGTCGAATCCCGAGACCTCCAAAACACCTGCAAACAGAGGGGTTATGTAATTGGGGCCATTTTGGGACGACCCAGATGGTCGGATTCTCCCAATTTGGCCTCTATCCTCGGGAATTCGATGTCGCCACCTGCAAGTTAGTAGGACAACAAAGCGACAAAAGGCATGATAAAATCTGATCAAAATGTTATGAAATTGAAGCTATGAGTTAACCAAATAGAATAACATGAGATGCAACCTGAAACAATAATCTAGAATGCTTTTGGAATAAAACTTAGAAAGTGCGGGGGTGCCCAAGTGGGCCTCCCACCGTTGGCACTTGATCTTGGCGCCAATCCACTAGGGATGGGCCCAAAACCTCTTAGGATTGGGATGTCTGCAAATTGGTGGTGTAAGGTGGTCAAATGTTGGATTTGGGTTGGATCCACGCTTCCAAAAGCCACCCAATAACCTCCCTTGCAAAAGAGATTAGTGGATGTGAGAAGGTGAATCAAAAGGATGCAAGTGGGTATTCAATCGGACAACACTTCGTTGCTTAGAATCGCCTCCAATATCCCTTTTTGGGTGAGAAAAGTCCCACCTTTTATAGACCCATGGGGTCTCTTTTGAGAGGGAAGCATAAGCGCCATGTGTTGGTCATAGGTGCCATGTGGCGGTCATGTCTTCCCATGAGGGAGGGGAGTCCTCCATGACTTGGGCTTTCATAATCGCCCTTGTGACAGTCCTCTAACGGCCTATCTGTCCACCCACACACGCGTGCGAGGCAGGAGTCATCAACTGACTGTCCTTGGCTGCCACTTGGCGCCATTCTTCTTTTTGCCCGTTAAACCTGGAATTCGTCCTACCTAGGGACGAATTCAGAATTCGTCCCTTGGTGAGACGGATTCCAATTTGAATTCGTCCCAGGGTGGGACGAATTTGGAGCAGGGTGTCCAAATGTGCCAAATTGCCTCTTGACCTTACAAAATTGCTATGAAAGTGGTTAGGACCATTGTTTGACCTCTGAGGGCTGCCCTGGGGGCTGTGTTTGTCAAAGCGATCAGTGTTTGTAGTCACATAATCGGATTGGTGTTGTTTTGGTGTCTACAGATGCCCCTTTTTGGGATGCGCTGTGCATAGCGCAACGTCGAGCAAAAATAGATAACCAAAGCACTAATGATTAGGGTTTCTTGGTAACCTAACCAACTTTTGATGCCCCAAGCATGGAAAGGGCATGCATTCTTGAATCCTTGCTTCTGACGAGCTAAGGAGTTTGATTTCAAGTGTTAACCTATTTTGGTGAGGTGTGACTTGAGCTTGGACATTGATCGGTCATGATTAGGCAAAGGGCGCAACCTTTTATCCTCGGGGGAACCTTGTGTTCATGATTCACGAAATGCCAAGTGTTTGATTGATTTGATTGTTGCTTGTTTGCTGCCCCAAGCAGGAGCGTGATTGTCTTTGTCAATGATTCTTTGAATGCATGTCATTTTCCTTAATTGGGTGTGTGATTGTTGATTGGTGACTAAGTGTGACTACCCCCTCAAGCGACGAATCGATGAGGGAATGACCTTCATGAGAAAAGCGACGAGTCGCTTGACCCAAGATGACTTGTGCAAGGGTGCCTTTAGATGGTTTATCGTTAAGCATGTGCAATTTTTCCAACATTTGGACCTATTTTTGGTGGGTGTTAACCCTTTTTGTGATGCCATAATGGGGTGAAATTGTCGAAAACCCGTCTTCCCATGGAGCGGTCCGGCTAAGGTAGCCTTCTTAGGGAGTAGGAGAGTGACAATTTGTGACCCCGACATCTATTTTCTATGCCAAGAGGTTAAGTGCAAGAGCACTTGTGTCCGGCAATGCTTATTGCTTTGTTTTTATGTTGCATTTTTTTGTTGTTTTGATTTTTTTTGTGACACCATTTGGGGATTAAATTGTCGAAAATCCGTCCTCCCGTGGAGCGGTCCGGCTATGGTAGCCTTCTTCGGGAGTAGGATAGTGACAATGTAAACCCCGACATCAATTTTTCTATGCCAAGAGGTTAAGTGCAAGAGCACTTGTGTCTGGCAATGTTTATTGTTGTTTGTTGTTTTGATTTTCTTATTGTTTTTGAGTGGGCTTTGACCCATTTGTGACGTCATTTGGGGGTGAAATTGTCAAAAATCCGTCTTCCCGTGGAGCGGTCCAGCTATGGTAGCCTTCTTAGAGAGTAGGATAGTGACAATGTAAACCCCAACATCAATTTTTCTATGCCAAGAGGTTAAGTGCAAGAGCACTTGTGTCTGGCAATGTTTATTGCTTTTTGTTTTGTGTTGTTTATTTTCTTGTTGTTTTTGTAGTTTTGATTTTCTTTGTTTTTTAGTGGGCTTTGACCCATTTGTGATGCCATTTAGGGGTGAAATTGTCAAAAATCCATCTTCCCATGGAGCGGTCCAGCTATGGTAGCCTTCTTAGAGAGTAGGATAGTGACAATGTAAACCCCGACATCAATTTTTCTATGCCAAGAGGTTAAGTGCAAGAGCACTTGTGTCTGGCAATGTTTATTGCTTTTTATTTTTGTTGTTTTTGTTGTTTTGATTTTCTTATTGTTTTTGAGTGGGCTTTGACCCATTTGTGACGCCATTTGGGGATGAAATTGTCAAAAATCCGTCTTCCCGTGGAGCGGTCCGGCTATGGTAGCCTTCTTAGAGAGTAGGATAGTGACAATGTAAACCCCGACATCAATTTTTCTATGCCAAGAGGTTAAGTGCAAGAGCACTTGTGTCTGGCAATGTTTATTGCTTTTTGTTTTTGTGTTGCATTTATTTGTTGTTTTTGTTGTTTTAATTTTCTTGTTGTTTTTTAGTGGGCTTTGACCCATTTGTGATGCCATTTAGGGGTGAAATTGTCAACAATCCGTCTTCCCGTGGAGCGGTCCGGCTATGGTAGCCTTCTTAGAGAGTAGGATAGTGACAATGTAAACCCCGACATCAATTTTTCTATGCCAAGAGGTTAAGTGCAAGAGCACTTGTGTCTGGCAATGTTTATTGCATTTTGTTTTTGTGTTGCATTTATTTGTTGTTTTTGTTGTTTTGATTTTTTTTTTTTTTAGTGGGCTTTGACCCATTTGTGATGCCATTTGGGGGTGAAATTGTCGAAAATCCGTCTTCTCGTGGAGCGGTCCGGCTATGGTAGCCTTCTTAGAGAGTAGGATAGTGACAATGTAAACCCCGACATCAATTTTTCTATGCCAAGAGGTTAAGTGCAAGAGCACTTGTGTCTGGCAATGTTTATTGCTTTTTGTTTGTGTTGCATTTTTTTGTTGTTTTGTTGTTTTGATTTTCTTTGATCTTATGCATGATGGTTGATGAATATGGATGTATGCATGTTGATTTATTTTGATGGATGCATATGCTATGATGAATACAAATGTTTTTGATTTATATGTGATATGCAGAGATGAAATGGATGAATGAGATTTGTGATGTTTGGCTATGGCACCATAGACTGTTTAGAACTCTGTTATTTTGTTTTTAGGCGATTGCTTGTGATGCATGACTTTGTATGTATACATGTGGTTTTTCTTTTTTTTGTATTTTTTGATGGTATTGTAAGGATGAAAAGTAGCACAGTTGGTTTAGAAATGTAGCTAAGGTTTTCTGAGACTCAGACGGTTTTAACTCACTAGCCATGACTGTACTTTATCTTACAAGACTTTTGAACAAGGTATGAATCGGACTTGTTTTTGACCAAGCTATTTCACATCCCTGTGTGTGCAATTGAGTTCATTTATGTGGTATTTGTCAGGATACCGCCAGTGCCAGATGGGCTTTCAACCGAACTCGTACTGAGGATCACCTAATTAGCTCCACTAACTCCTTTGTTGTATGTAGTTAGATTAATCTAGCAGTGTTATCCAGGATGCCATAAGCTAGCTCATCCACATGCAAACATTGATCCGACATACGCAAGTTAATGTGACAGATATATCGTCATGCGAGAAGGTTACCACCAGTTACCGGATAGGCTATCAACCAAACTCGTAATGAGGCTTGCCTCATGACCTTTTAGAATGCTTGAGAGTTCCAGGGATTCAAGTTCAACTCCATCCTTCTTTGCTTCAATTGTATTGGGATACTTGCTCGTTTGTAGTGATAAGATCACTATTTATTTTCGATTGTTTTTCTTTTGAGCAAGGGATTGGGGAGATGGAGTGATGAAAATCACTATCGTTATTTGATTTTGTATTTTGAGTATTGTGAGTTTTTAGGTATGGAAAGTATTAGGATGATGATATGTTGGAATTTTTTTGTGAATTGTTGATCTTTAGGCAACCTGATGTACAAATTTACAACTTTGGGAACCAACTATTATTAGGATTTGCAACTAGTGAAAACTAGAGATCTGGAGGGAATTGGGTAGGGAGGATGCTTGTCCTTTTGCCAACTCTCAGCATTCTTGGGGTCATTCGCACGGGGGGATGAGCAAGATAACCGTTTCGCTTTTGGTGACCTGGATTACTATGCAGGTTTCATCTTTCGTTCACACAACTTAGGAATTGTTTTATGTGTTTTTAATTTGTGTTGGGATGTTACGTAACAAGGTGTATTTCAAGTGTAACTCTACCTTCGTAAAATCTGTTTGACTTGATACATTACATGGCTAAAGAGCAAAATGATGACTGAATCATGAAAAACTCTTGATACATTAAAAGACCACTGACTCTAGTGTGGTACAAAGCAATGCATGGTGTTTTTGTTGTTTTTGTAAAATGGAACAGTGTGGAACAAGATGGACTAGCAGAGCAATTACAGCCTATGGTGCCTTTGACCTGTACGACCACAAATATGCAATGTATGGATGCAATGCTTAATGCAGCTACATATTTTTGTATTTTTGATGGATTGATTTTTGTGAATATGAAGATGAGGTGCGAGAAGAGCTCTCTATTGATGAATTTGAGTATGCCTAGAAATGAGATGCAAATTTTTGTTGTTTTTGATTATTTTTTATTTTTGACCAAGTGATTGTTGACATCCTTGGAGCATTTTGGTGACCAAGTGATTGCGATAATCCTTGGAGCTTTTGGGGTGACCAAGTGATTGCGATAATCCTTGGAGCTTTTTGGGTGACCAAGTGATTGCGATAATCCTTGGAGCTTTTGGGGTGACCAAGTGATTGCGATAATCCTTGGAGCTTTTTGGGGTGACCAAGTGATTGCGATAATCCTTGGAGCTTTTTGGGTGACCAAGTGATTGCGATAATCCTTGGAGCTTTTTGAGGTGACCAAGTGATTGCGATAATCCTTGGAGCTTTTGAGGTGACCAAGTGATTGCGATAATCCTTGGAGCTTTTTGGGTTGACCAAGTGATTGCGATAATCCTTGGAGCTTTTTGGGTTTTGACCAAGTGATTGCGATAATCCTTGGAGCTTTTTGGTGACCAAGTGATTGTGATAATCCTTGGAGCTTTTTTGGGTGACCAAGTGATTGCGATAATCCTTGGAGCTTTTTGGGTGACCAAGTGATTGCGATAATCCTTGGAGCTTTTTTGGGTGACCAAGTGATTGCGATAATCCTTGGAGCTTTTTGAGTGACCAAGTGATTGCGATAATCCTTGGAGCTTTTTGGGTGACCAAGTGATTGCGATAATCCTTGGAGCTTTTTGGGTGACCAAGTGATTGCGATAATCCTTGGAGCTTTTTGGGGTGACCAAGTGATTGTGATAATCCTTGGAGCTTTTTGGGGTGACCAAGTGATTGCGATAATCCTTGGAGCTTTTTTGGGTGACCAAGTGATTGCGATAATCCTTGGAGCTTTTTGGGGTGACCAAGTGATTGCGATAATCCTTGGAGCTTTTGGGGTGACCAAGTGATTGCGATAATCCTTGGAGCTTTTTGGGGTGACCAAGTGATTGCGATAATCCTTGGAGCTTTTTGGGGTGACCAAGTGATTGCGATAATCCTTGGAGCTTTTGGGGTGACCAAGTGATTGCGATAATCCTTGGAGCTTTTGGGGTGACCAAGTGATTGCGATAATCCTTGGAGCTTTTGGGGTGACCAAGTGATTGCGATAATCCTTGGAGCTTTTTGGGTGACCAAGTGATTGCGATAATCCTTGGAGCTTTTGGGTGACCAAGTGATTGCGATAATCCTTGGAGCTTTTGGCTTGCTCTTCAAGGGATAGAGGTACCCCCAGCTTGATGGTCTTTGCACTCTGGATCTGGCTCTGTAGGGACGGGCATGAACGGATCGGCCCTATGTGTTGATAGGAAGACGGGGTCTTCCCTTGGTACTGATGTCATGATGGGATCTCGGGGTGGACGGTGCTCATCGTGGATTTGGAGCCATGGATCCAATACTTGGTCCCACCTTGCAGGGTCTACCCACCATTCATGCCCTAGTAGTATGCCCATCTGTCCCATTAGATCTTCATGAGTTAAAGGGCGGTGATTCCGTCGCGCATGTCTGAGATAGTCCATCTCAGTCTCATCTTCTGAATCACTTTCGGAGACCCAAAAATGTTCATTCTCTTCAGCAACTATTGCTTGCGACGTTGAGGGCTCTCCTTGTTCCAGCAAGTTAATCTGGTCCCATTGTGGTTGTTCCACTCTTGGTGGAGGGACCTGATTCTCTTGACACTGTGTTGGTTCAGCTGGAACCTCTAAGGGGAATAGCTTCAAAAAGATGTCTGGAAGCCGTTGATGTTCTCTTTGAGGATTAATCTCCGAACTCTCGCCTCTCTCTAGCAAAGGAGAGGGATTACTACTGTTGCCAAGGGTGTTTGTTGACCATGGGAGGTAATCTCCCAATGTATATTCTGTATTTGGGTTGGCATAAAGATCTCGGTGCCAATCCCCCCTTGTTGCCTATTTCTAGGCCTTGCATATTTTTGACCAAGATGTCTAAGGGTAGGGGGTGGTTGAACCCTACTCCCGACTTATCATATGGAATCTGATATCTTGGTTGGCAAAGGACCTGCATCCCTTGCTCATATCCGCCTAGCCCGTATCCATGCCAATTGCATTGGCCGAGATATTTTAGGGCAAAGTTCGGGTTTGATGAGATAGTTGATGTTTTCAACAAAAGGCTCTTCGTCCGCTTCCTTTTGTTTGCATGGTTCAAGACCATGATCAAGGCCCCCATACACAAAATTTGTCTGGTTTGGTGGGTAGCCTAGAGGAACAACTGTCCCTATGGGAAGGCGAGGTCTCCCCATGTCTTGTATTGACTCCAATGCGGGGGTTGCCACAACATTTTGCACTAAATACTCCCCTCGGCCCGTACTGGCCATTTCAACAATGATTGTTGATGATTGGGTGGGAGGAAACGGGAGTCCTTCCTGAGTCCATTCCATGTTCGGCATTTTAGGAGTCTCCACTTTTGCTGTGTGAGGTGTTTCTTCTGTTGATACCGTTGAAATTGTGGGCAACCCCTCTTCTAGGGGCTTAGCCTCTTCCATGATCTGTTTTCCCTTGTCCTTCTGTTTGGCCATGGCAAGTGGCGTTGATAATGAAGGAGCAGATGATGAAGACTCACCCAGGTCGGGATTTTGTTGTTTTGGTCACCAGTGGTGTTTGCGGTATTGGACCCTTTTTAGATGGATTTAACTGGAAATCCAAATGCGTTGAAGGGAGGGTCGATTGAGGCATGAATTGTACCGCATTGCAATACTTGAAGGGCTCTAAGTCCATTGGGACTACATGTATTTCTCCTTCAAAAGCATACTTTAAGCACTGGTGGGCGATCGAAGGGACACACTTCATGTCCCTGATCCAAGGCCGCCCTAGCAGTATATTATAAGCCATCTCGCCTTCCAACACATGGCACAAGGTAGGTATTGTCTTTTGTCCTACCTGGACAGGCAGAACAACTGTGCCGACTGTCGAGCATATTGCATCGTTGAAAGCTCGCAGTGTGTACGTGGAGGCTGTGATGTGAGAGGTGGCAGCTTCAAATGTTTTAAGGCTGTAGTGGTAATGATGTTACTGGACGAGTATCTACCAACACTCTCTTGTATGAGATCTCGTTGACCCGCGGGATAATGTGCAAGGGTGGATCTGCCATGTCATTCAATATTTTTTTGACTTCATCTTCCCTGAAGGTGATGACAGGCTTCGTACATCGCGTCACATGTCCCACGAAGTTGTTGAAAGAATTTGCTTCGTGAGGCCATAATTCGAGGGCTTTAAAAAAGTCCAAAAGAGCTCCCCAGGGGGGGGGGGGGGGGAAAAAAAGCCAAAAAAGAGGGCGCCCCGGGGGGGGGGGCGCCCCCCCCGGGGGGGGGGGGGGGGGCCGCCCCGCCCGGGGGGGGGGGGGGGGGGGGGGGGGGGGGGGTGAGGCTGCGATGTTGTCGGAACTTCCCTCGTAGCTACCTCGGGGGCAACTGCTGGGTACTTTTTGTTCCTTGTCACTATACTAATCATTCCCACAAATCCTTGCATGGGAAGATTCTGTCGCACCTCGTTAATCTGGAGAGGTTTTTCCTGTGCTTCGTGGGCAGGCAAAGGGTCCTTGAATACCCCCATTTGTTGATTATTTGGCGCTATGGGGTTGTCCACGGCCAATGTTCTATTGTCGATCAAATCTTGGATTAATTCTTTGAATTTCCAGCATCCATTCAAGTCGTGTCCTCCTGCGCCTATGGAATCTACAATACAATTCCTCTCTGTATCCCCTAGGCTTAGGAGCGTTAGGGTCTATAGTTTGGATTTCTAGCAGAGTGACTAAATTTGCCACTGACAAGCGGTCAAATAGGGAGTCCCTGGACTCCGTGTAAGGGGTGAATTGTCGCCTAGGGCGACGTTGCTGATTCTGCTCCTGTCTTCTATTATCTCTTTCATAACCAGGAGGCACTGCCTGGTAATTAGCCTTTTGGGGCTGCATTTCTTGCACAGGCGTGGGAACATTTATCGCAACTTGGTTAACCGCAGCGTGTTGTGATTGCGTTGTCCCGATTTTAGTGGTTTTATTCCACTCTTTCTTTTTAGGCTTGGCGATTGCGCCTTCGCCTATTTTGATCTCTTCTATAACTCTGGCTTGCGCCAAAGCTTCTTCTAAGCTGGCGTATTGCTACAGCTGCAATAGCCCAGAGATCGATTTCAAGCAACTTTTTGTGAACATCTGTGTGAGATCAGACATAGGGGGACGGTAGGGTAACTTAGAAAGCAAAGCTCTCCATCGATTCCCGTATGCTGCCATTGTTTCTTCCTCAAATTGCCTGAGGCTAGCCAGATCACTCAGTGATGCCTTCTTCCTTGTGTTGAAGGCAAAGCGTTCAAGAAACGCATCTACTAATTGATCTAGGTTGCTTATGTTGTGTTTGGGTAATTGTGTGAACCAATCCGAGGCAGGGCCTGCGAATGTGGTTATGAATGTTCTAAGCAACAATGCATCATTATCTTGGATGCCGAAGCATTGGCTTAGAAATCTTGTAACATGTTCTTGTGCGTCCTCTTCACCTTTAAAGATTGCCAATTGAGGCAACTTGAAGTGTTCGGGGTAAAGAGGTGTGGGCACTGAGGGATGCACCGGATGACTGCGGAGTTGACGTAATGTGGGTTTTTGATGCCCAGAAGCTTTTGTCTCCACAGACTCCAAACGCTCTAATAGCGCTTTGTATGCATCGGAAGATTTTATTTCTTCCTCTCTTGTTCGCTCCCGTTGTAAGTTATGGAAGACCGGAGGCCTATGGAGGGGTGGCCGAATGGCAGCCCTCCCGCCTTGATGGGGAGTTTCAGCATATTCTATTTCTGGTTCGTACTCCTCATAAAATTCTTGAGGAGTCTCTGGGCGAGACCTATGACCCTGATTGAGTCCTTGCTGAGGGTACCCATCATTGTTTCGGGGAGTGGCCTCCCTCTCGGGTCTATAAGGTCTCGGAGGCAAAGCTTGACGAGGTCGTGGAGACCTGTCCTGCACCAACGGATTATGCCTCTCATATTGTTCGGCTCTTTGGGTGCGAGGGGTTGGCCCCCTCTCAGGTAGTTCATAGCGTAACTCATCCGCTTCGCGTTGCATGCGCTCTCTATCCAAGCGGTGTCGATACTCTATCTCCTGATGACTTTGTTTAAGCCACGTGATTTGGGCTTGACGGGTGGCATGTCTGGCGACTATCGGGTCAATTTGGTCTACCCTATTTTTCTCAGGAGGTTCGAATGTTTCTCCTATGTGTTTGCCTCGATCTTGATGATCTAAAATTTCAATGGGTCGCTTCCCTCTGTCGAGGTAGGCGACATTTACTCGAGGCTCTGGCCTCGATGTATGATCATGATACCTAGCAAGGGCGGAAACGCAAGGTTCCCATGCTATTTTTTGTCCTCGAGGAATGCGATGGCTTTCCTCGTACTCCCTTTCATTGGTTTGGAAGGGGCGGGCGGAGTTAGCTCGCCTTGTGTAAGGAGCCCTGCGCTCTGGATTTTGTCTTTCTATCCTGATGGGAGGTAAAGAAGGGACGCCATATCCACGTTGTCCCTCCAAATGGATAGTGTGCCTCTCTAGCGCTTCATCGCGCTGTGGCCACTCATGTCTAACCTCAGAAGGTGATTCTCTGTTTACATCAAGGTCTACATGTAAAGCGTCTTCCCGAAAGGGGCTGCTTTGAATGGGCATACCCCATCGAGGATTTCGACATGGATTCTTTTGTAGGCCAGACCGATAAGGCGGTATGACCAAGTCCTCATGACTGAAGCGAAGGCGACTTGTGCCTGCTTCTTGTGTACCTTCTGGAGCTTCTGCCCTTGATTGGGCTTGGCTACGGGTGTACACCATTGCGGTGCTTCTATACTATCTAAGTAGATTTTTATCTCGTTTATGATGATTTTTCTTTTTGTCTACACTAAGCAGAAATGAACACACACATACAAAAATCGTGATTATCTCTTTTAAGGATTAATGGTGTGTCCTAAACTGGTTTAGTGCATTTTGATGTTTTGTTTTTTTTTTGCATGTTTTGAAGAACGTTTAAATGCATTATGAAGGCTCATATAACTCCCAAAATGGTCGCCCCTTCAATATACCAACCAGGCCGATATACCAACCTCTCTATATACCCGCCCTTACGAGAGGGAGACTATAGGTACGTGAGAGCAGAAGGTACATGGTACGTAGGCGGTACGAAAGGGGGATTGTCCTGTTAATGACACCTACCATAGAAGACTTATCCTCGCGCGCATGGGAATCACCCCAACGACACTCGGTCGGCTTTCATCAGGATTTACGCCTAACAACAGGTGACAATCGGGGAAATGGATGCAAAGCTAAGCCAAGGTGGTGATGAACCCACCGTTGGTCTTGCTCAAGGGCTGGGGTCTTACGACCAGCTCCTTGGTTTAAAGTTATTGCGTGAAGTGTGTGGGATTCATTTTATTTAACGAAAATGAAACAAGCATAAATGACTTTCCCTAAGCATGCAGGATAAAATGAAAACAATCAAAGGAACAGGAACAGAAACAGAAAAATTTAACAGAGATTATAAAAATCCCTACCTCTTCTCTGCCTGGACCGGTTGCTTCTGAATTTCTGCTCTGAAAATCCACAGGCAGGAATTCGTCCCTCTGTGAGACGAATTTCAGAACAGAATTCGTCCCTGCCAGAGACGAATTTGAATTCGTCTCAGGGTCAGACGAATTACAGTAAAGAATTCGTCACAGTCAGAGACGAATAACAGTCTGCAACAAAAAAAATGTACCTGTCAAGCACAAAACACAAAAATTTAATCAGTTTCTGTGATCTTAAAAACCAGGGGACAGGGTCCCACCGTGATCGCCACTGAAAGCACGAGATTTCGGGCGAAGGAAACACTAATTGCGATGCATTCAAAATCAAATACGCTTAAGTCCTAGAAATGTAGAATGCATGAAATGAAAGAGACGCATTGAAATGAGATACAAGCAAATGGAGAAAACACAGCCCTTTCATTAAATTCTCTTGATCTCTGTTACAAATACGCCTCCTCCCTTTTCAGGGGCTAGGAGCGTTAAAAGAATTTGATTACAATCGAGACTTAAGGTTCCTCTTTTCGCGTGCCCACACTTGAAATGGGCGGGCCAAGATGATGCCGTCACTGATGTTGATGAGTCCTTGACCTCTGCTGCTCCTCCTGTGAACAAAGAAACAACGAAGATGTCAGTAGCACCTGTTGCAAATAGTAAGTGTTTGTTCTCTAAAATCGCCAAAAGATGCATGTAAATAATTAGCCAAATCGATAGACAAAATGACTCTAAATGACCTGAAAACCTGATAGAGGACAGAAGACATCACTAGAGGGCCACTACCATTGAAACAGTCGGCCAATCTGCCTTCAACTGGAATTCGTCCCTGGGCAGGACGAATTCTGACTGCTATTCGTCCCTGGGTGAGACGAATTCTACTGTGTTGGAAAAGCCGAAGTGGTACTGCTCCAATGTCGAATCTCGAGACCTCCAAAACACCTACAAATAGAGGGGTTATGTAATTGGGGCCATTTTGGGATGACCCAGATGGTCGGATTCTCCCAATTTGGCCTCTATCCTCGGGAATTCGATGTCGCCACCTGCAAGTTAGTAGGACAACAAAGCGACAAAAGGCATGATAAAATCTGATCAAAATGTTATGAAATTGAAGCTATGAGTTAACCAAATAGAATAACATGAGATGCAACCTGAAACAATAATCTAGAATGCTTTTGGAATAAAACTTAGAAAGTGCGGGGGTGCCCAAGTGGGCCTCCCACCGTTGGCACTTGATCTTGGCGCCAATCCACTAGGGATGGGCCCAAAACCTCTTAGGATTGGGATGTCTGCAAATTGGTGGTGTAAGGTGGTCAAATGTTGGATTTGGGTTGGATCCACGCTTCCAAAAGCCACCCAATAACCTCCCTTGCAAAAGAGATTAGTGGATGTGAGAAGGTGAATCAAAAGGATGCAAGTGGGTATTCAATCGGACAACACTTCGTTGCTTAGAATCGCCTCCAATCTGTCCCTTTTGGGTGAGAAAAGTCCCACCTTTTATAGACCCATGGGGTCTCTTTTGAGAGGGAAGCATAAGCGCCATGTGTTGGTCATAGGTGCCATGTGGCAGTCATGTCTTCCCATGAGGGAGGGGAGTCCTCCATGACTTGGGCTTTCATAACTGCCCTTGTGACAGTCCTCTAACGGCCTATCTGTCCACCCACACACGCGTGCGAGGCAGGAGTCATCAACTGACTATCCTGGGCTGCCACTTGGCGCCATTCTTCTTTTTGCCCGTTAAACTTGGAATTCGTCCCTACCGGGAGACGAATTCAGAATTCATCCCTGGGTGAGACGGATTCCAATTTGAATTCGTCCCTGGGTGGGACGAATTTGGAGCAAGGTGTCTGAATGTGCCAAATTGCCTCTTGACCTTACAAAATTGCTATGAAAGTGGTTAGGACCACTTGTTTGACCTCTGAGGGCTGCCCTGGGGGCTATGTTTGTCAAAGCGATCAGTGTTTGCAGTCACATAATCGGATTGGTGCTGTTTTGGTGTCTATAGGAAGGGCATGAGTGAGTAAGGAAATGGATATAAATTTAAAGAAAGTTGTAATAACCAAATTTAATGGAAGATATGATAGAGAGTCGATTGAATATTGGTTAAGTGAACTGGAGTCCTACTTCTCTCTAGTAGTTCTATATTCTGAATACAAAATAGCCTTGGTAGTTATGAACATGATACAAATTGCTTTGGAATGGTAGAAATCTTACAAGAAGAAGCATGATGTGGAGGCTACTGATCTCAAGTGGGATGAGTTCATCAAAGAATTTATATATAGATTTTTGACAAGATAATATTATGTGAAATTTTTTGGGGAATTCTCAAATTTGAGATAAGAAAATATGTCGATCTAAGAATATCACCAAAATTTCATTCAACTATTGAAGTATGTAACTCAATATGAATACAATGAGAAATGAAAACTCATAAGTTCATTTTGGGATTGCATCCTAGAGTCGTGATGGTGGTAAATATGCATAATATCATCAATTTGCCTTCTACTTTTGATTTATAAAGAAAAGAGGAATCTAATCATAAAATAAGAAAATAATATTTCAATTATCAAAAGCTATAAAAGAAGTAGAAAGATGATCTTAGAAAGCAGAAAAGTGTTGGTTCTGTGAAATGGGAAAAGGAGTATAATAAGAAACCCAAATGGGGAGATCAGATTAAACAAGGGGGCAAAAATAAACCCAGTTACCAAGGAGGTAAATTTAGGAAGGATGTTAAAGAGTTTCCCAAAATACAGGACCATAAAACAATGGGTCAAGGAAAGGAACGAGAAACTGTGTCCATGAATAGATATAAAAACATCAATAGAGGCAATAGAGCTCCACTAGATGGATTTTGGGTGTGCATAGGGTTTTATTATACCAAAAAATATCCACATAGAGCTGATCTACCATCAAAAACTCTAGAAGAAGCCAACGACATGATTTATGCAGCCACAAGTAGCTCTAAAATCAATGGAAAAATTACTCCTTTTTTATTAAACATAATTTTTTTTTTAAAAGCATACAAATTTTGATTAATAGTGGGTTAACTAATAGTTTTATATCAACTGGTTTAGTACAATATTCACCTGTTGGACCTAGATTCTTCAAAAATGGATAGAAAGTAGAGTATGAATCAGGGTAATATCACCATATTAATCAATGTCTCTTTGATTCCCAAATTGCTTTACCACAAGGAAGAATAAATTTACATCTATATGTTGCACCTTTGCATGCGTTTTATATTATCATCATAGTTGATTGGTTAAAATATCACAAGGCCCTTTTGAACTTTAAAGAAATATGGGTGGAATTTGTGGATGTATCTTCTCAAAGGATTAGAACTAATTGTGGGTGAGGGGAAGTAAAATCCCATCTATTATCTATAATGCAACTTAAAAATGTTATTAAGAATAAGGGTATGATATTTATAGTAAATATGAATAGAAGTTAAGAGTCTAGGGATGAGATCAAAATTTTTCAAAAACATCCAGTATTAGGTGCATTGAAAGATGTATTTCCCGAGGAACTACCAATATTACCTCCTCAGAGAAAATTTGACTTTTTATTGAGTTGTTGCATAATACAACACCAATTTCCATGTCACTTTATAGGATGACTCTTATAGATTTTTAGGAGTTAAAAATTCAACTGTAGGATTTGCTTGAAAAGGAGTTAATTAAACCTAGTGTGTCACATTGGGGAGCTGCTATTATTTTTGTTATAAATACATATGGTACCCTAAGAATATGCATAGACTACATAATTTTGAATACGGTTACTGACAAAATAAGTATTTATTACCAATATTTATGATTTATTTGATCAACTAAGAGGAGCAACTACCTTTTCAAAAATTGATTTAAGATCTAGATATCATCAATTAATAATATGGGAATAATATACTTCTAAAAAAACATTTAGAACAAGATATGGGTATTTTGAGTTTACAATTTTACCCTTTGGGTTAATTAATACCCCAGTCGTGTTCATGAACCTCATGAAAAGCATTTTCAGAGAGTAATTGGATAAGTTTATATTAGTATTTTTGGATGATATTTTAGTTTATTACAAAAAAAAGAAGAGCATGATTGAAACTTGGGTATAGTGCTTGATATTCTTAGGAAAAATCAATTGTATGGGAAATTTTCAAAGTGCGAGTTTTATACTCCACAAGTGCAATATATTGGGAATATGGTCTCTACTGAAGGAATAGTAGTAGATCCAAAGAAAATAGAAGTAATTATGGATTGGTGGACACCTACTAACATATTTTATAGGACTTGTCGGATATTATAGGTGATTTGTAAAAGGATTTTTGAGAATTCCCAACCTATTACAAACATTCAAAGAAAAGAGAAAAGCTTCAAGTGGATAGAGCAGTGTGAGGAGGGTCTTCAAGTTTTAAAATAAAGGTTGACAACTGCACCAATCCTATAATTACTTGATCCTAATAAGCAATTTATAGTCTATTCAAATTCATCAATCGAAGTGTTGGGAGGGATTTTGACCCAAGGTATTGCAATGATTGCTTATGAGTCTAGGAATCTCAAAATACACGAAGTCAATTATGCAACTCATGATTTGGAGTTGGTAGCGATGGTACATGTTTTTAAAGTTTGGTGACATTACCATCTGGGAAAACCACCTGAGTTAAAGTTAGATCATCAGAGTTTAAAGTATATATTTACTCAACCCATGCTAAATACCAAACAACGATGTTGGCTAGAGTTCTTAGAGGAATATGATTTTAGAATCGAGTACACAAAAGGTAAATAAAATAATTTCATTGATGCTTTGAGTCGAAGAGGGTGTATAATCATGATGAAAAAATTCCAATATGATCTATTGGAATAAATTAAGATAGGGCAAGCGAAATATGAATTTTTCCTATCATGTATAAGAGCAAATGAATACAAAGCAGATAAGGTTACAAATTATGCTTGGAAATATGGTTTGATTTATTTTAGAAATAGGTTGGTGGTACCCAACTTGAGAGGATTGAGAGAAACAATCCTTAGGGAGACGCATAACACTCCCTACTCCATGCATCTAGGAAGTGCAAAGATACAAGAGAATCTAAATAAGGCATACTTTTGACCTTGTATGAAAAAATATATTACCAATTATGTGGCCAAATACTTGGAATATCAAAAGATGAACATGGAACACCTACATCCAATAGGAAAACTATATCTACATGAGATACCCATAAAAAAGTGGCAAGTAGTGTCAATGGATTTTATAGTGGGATTACAATAAACAAGGTTCAAGCATTATGTGATTATGGTAATTATGGATAAACTAAGGTTGAACATTTTATACCCGGTAATGTGTAATATGATGCAATATTTGTAGCAAGTAAGTTTTCCAAGGAAGTGATAAGACTCTACAACTTTTTAGAAGTTATAATTTATGATAGAGACTCCCATTTCACCTCTAAATTTTGGAAAGTATTGCATCGAGCATTAGGGACTAGACCAAATATCAATACTGCTTATCACCTAGAAATAGTTGGTCAGACTACGAGGGTGAACCAAGTACTTGTGGATATGTTGTGAATGTACTACATGGATCAACATACTAACTAGAAATACTACTTATACTTAGTAGAATTTACTTATAACAATAGTTATTATGCTTCACTAGGTATGGCACCATTTGAAGCCTCATATGGGATAAGGTGTAGAATTCCCTTATCTTGGGATAATATGAATGATCGGGTAGTTATCGGCTTGGAAATGATAAAATAAATGGAAGTGTAATTGAAAAGAATTTAGCATAAGCTAAAAGAGGCCACAAATAATCAAAAAAGCTACACAAACCTCAAACAAACACCAAGGGAATACTTAGTGGGTGACCAAGTATTCTTAAGGGTAAATCCAACAAAAATTTCAATTAAAACTTCCAAACTTGACTCTCGTTATGTAGGTCCATTTGACATCACAAATAAATTAATACCTGTTGCATATAGATTAGCTCTACTGCCAAGCTTATCCAATATCCAAAATGTCTTTCATGTGCCTCTCCTTAGAAAATATATTTATGATCATACTCATGTTTTGGATGTTTCCAATCTGTAGATGACATATCCATTAAGGATTGAGGTACAACCTGTTCACCTACTTGGTTTCCAAATAAATAATTTTAGAAAATGAAATATAGAACAATGTCAATTCTAATGGGACCACTACTTATACTGAAATGCTACATGGAAATATGTAGCAAAAATGTAGTGGCAATTTTATTATTTTTTTGAGTAGATAAAGACGTTTTCTTAAAACTATGATAAAATTTTGAGATAATATATATAAAATATATTTGAGGAACTACAAGATAGAGTATATTTTGACTATTTTTATATTGATGTGGTTCATGTATGGGCTATAATGGAAATATGTATTTGATTTTATTTATGACATAATAAATGATGTGATTATATGGTGATCATAAATGAAATGATGTATTTTATTTATGATGATAAATATGTTGGCAATATTTGGAATCAAATGACAAAGTGAAGTTTTATTTAGAGATATTACACAAAAGTAAAAGTTAAAGAATTTTCACGTATTTTATTTCTTTTGCTTCACTTAATTTCAAACACACGGACTATGTTTATCTCTAGAAAGGAAGGATGTAATGACCCTCCTCACACAATTAGTGAAAAATAATAAAATATGTTAATAATTACCTTTTCTTGTGGGACAAGGTACTACTAATGGATTCTTTAAGTGCAGGTTAGTCGGAGAAAGGCAATGAAGGGAAACAAGTTAGTGGAAAATATAAAAATAGAAATGATGATTCGACTCATGAGCACATGGAAACTCGCATTTGAATATCATCTAGGTGCATTATAATGTGAGTTAATTTAGTTTTAATAGTGCATGTTTGCAATGAATAAAAAATGTTTTGAGGTGGCAATGATGATGGGAGCCACTAGTTTAAATAGTCATGTGATTGTGTGCTATTGATGCATGAGTGTGTATGACTAATTTATGAAATGCTCTATTGTTGGATTGAGTGATTAAAAGTGGTAAAGAAGTTGTTTTAGTCTTGGAAAATATATCTTTAATTTTATTTGACTAAATATTATCCTTCTATTGCCATTACCATAGGGAAAGGTGATATTTAAAAAGAGGAATAATTACTTTACTCCTTACCTTTCAAAAAATTAACTTTAAACAAAGTGTGGTGGATTTGTTGTTTTATTCACATATTTTTTCTAAATACTTAGAAGGGTGTGGAAAAACAATGGATAAAGGGAAGTGAAGCTCCATACAAGGCATTAATGGTGAACAACCTGGGCAGTTAGAAGATTGAGTTTTTCTCCACAAAGAAATTAGTGTTGTTCCAACGAAGATGCTTAGTGGGAAAGCAAAAAACAAAAAAAGTTTATTTTTTATTGATTAATTGTTGTTGATGAGAGGAAGAACCTCGTACCAGCAGTAAGTACATGATGGTTGTTTTTCGTTAATAAAAATTTGTAGTGCAAAAACATGGGGGAAGCCATAATGTCAAATTAATGATATTGAGTTGAGAGGATACAGGGGAAAGGAGATAAAAAAATAATAATGGTGGAGGATTGAGTGCATTCAGCTAGCAAGTGCAAATAGAAAGTGAATGTGATATTCATAATAGGGAATAAAACTTACAGGTCAATAAAAATTACCTTATTCTATGTGAAAACACTTTAGATATCTTTTGTGAAAGAAAAATAAAGCCACTAGTATGAGAAATGAAATCTAGTTTGAAAATAGAAATTTGCTATTTGTATGAATTATTCCATGTATGGCGAATTGTGTTCATCTGAATGTGTGGACGTAGAATAGTTGCTAAGTTCACTAATATGAATGTCGAAAGATAAAATTAATGAAAAAAAAATATGGTTTTACTATTTCAAAAAACTTGAATGTTGCATAATGTAATTTTTTCTTCTATATACTTTGGTAGTGTTATGGATAGTCAGTGTGGGCTAGATTGTAGCAACAAAAACAAAATGTTCTATTTAAAACAATTGTTGTAGATGCTATTATGACATTGCCATGTAGATTATATTAAAAGGAATATAAATTTCTAACTTGTTTAGAGTAAATTGAATATGTGGAATGGCTTTGTTATATTTTTTAAAAGATAAGGCTTTTGTGATATCTGGTGTGAGAAGATATGGGAAGCCAAATGTTAGCGTACTTTCTATTTCTTCATTTGTCTCCTTGCGCAATTGTTATTTTGTTATAACAAATTGCTAATACGGCTGGTTGGTTTGGCAACCTCCGGCAATTTGTTAAATGTAACCTTATATATTTGGTTTGCTGAATAATACGAGTTGTTCGCTGGTTACCTACATGGCATCAGAGCCAGCACTGTAGCAGACGTTTTTTTTTTTTTTTTCGCAGGTCTATTTTTTGTGTCGAAGAGGCACGCAGCCGAGCGAATAAAAGAAAAGTTTTTTTTTTAGTGCGCACAGACGCGCGACAGCCATCGCGCATCCACGCGCGACTGTGGAGAGCGTCCCCTGATCGAACGCGCGCAGAACGCACAGGAGCACGCGTCCGAGATTTTTTTTTTTTTTTAAAAAAAAAAAGGAAAGAAAGAGGACGCAGCCTCCAAGCAGCGACGCGCGTCCCCGCGCAACACCTCGGCGCGCTGCGTCGCGACACGAGGGAGTCCCCCGCGCGTGCGACAGGAGGGAACTCCATTCCCCCCCCGCGCATCGCGACAGGAGGGAATCTCCTGCGCGGGCCCCAAGACTGCCGTGCGCGAGGAGGTGGCGAAAGAAGGAGCGTCGTGCGTCAAGGACGCGGCACCCCCTCCCCCCTCCTCTTCCCCACGTTGGAGGGAGCGGACGGCCCGCGCGTCGCAAACTCGGCGCGTTGCGTCGGAGCCCCCTCCCGACGAGGGACGGACAGGGGACTGCACGGGGACCCCCGCGCGTCGCGCACATTGCGCGCGCGCCTCCCGAGGCCCCCACCTCCCCCCCTCCCGCCCGTGCGCGGGGAATTTGAAATCCCCCGGAGCGGGAGTATAAACCCCCCCCCGTTTTTCCCCCCTCCCGACCGTTGTTTTCTTTTTTTTCCGGACGGGCGTTTGTTTTAAAAAAAAAAAAAAAAAAAAAAAACAAAAACAAACCAGAGACGCGGACGGGGAACAGGGACTGCGTTTTTTCTTAAAAAAATGCGACAGTAGCAGAGGAGGCTCGGGAAGCGGGTAGCAGCGGAGGACGGGCAGATAAAAGAGAGGGGTTCAACTGATCCTTCCGGATCAGCCCGCTGGCTCACGTGGTCGTGAGCCGTGCGGTTAAGGCTCAGGGAGCCTGCAGGTCGGGGGTTCAAATCCCGCCGACTCCCCTCAGGTATATTTTTTTTTCAAAGTAATTTTTTAATTATTATTATTTTTAATTAAAATTTTTAATTTTAATTTTTTTAATATAGTTTTAAACTTTATAAATTAAAATTTAATTTTAATTTATTTTTTCTAAAGTTTTTAAAACTATATAAATTGAAATTATTTATTTTAATTTTTAAATAAATAATGATTATAAAAATGCTTTGTTAAAGAAAGCTAAGGGGGGATTTTTTTTCAAAAAATCAAAGGGGGATTGAGAGTAATTTTTATGAAAAATAGCAATTTGGCATTGTAAAAGGTGCATTTTCGGCTGTGACCGACACCTTGTGGGTTATTCTAGTGGGCATTTTTTTTGTTGTATGTTGCATATTTCATTTTTTGCACTATAACATTAAAAATTAAAATCAAACACTCCCTAAGTCCCCGGAATATAAAACCCATCTGTGCAATTTATTTGCACTGCAGCGTTCGGTATTTGTGATACCTCTGGCCAGCACTTACAGGTAAAGCTGTCGTGATTTGGCTATTGTATCCGCCGCCTAATATAGCTGCTATAACGACGTCTGAGCTTGTTCTCTATAAATCGTCGGGGAGGAATAAGTACGCCATTTTTGCATTTTTTACTCCATCCACTACCCTTTATCGCACTTGTGTTTAGGCGTAAATCCTGACGAAGTATTCTTCATAGTGTTTAGGGGAAGTTACGCCCCACGCATGAGAAGAATCTTCTATGGTAGGTGCCATCAACAAGGCGATTCCCTTTCAGTACCGCTTATGTTCCACGTATCGTATGATCTCTAAATTTCACCTATAGTCTCCCTCACGTAAGGGCGGGTGATTTTTGTTGATCTTTCTAAATACCTATAGTTTCCCTCACGTAAGGGCGGGTATTTTGTACGGTATATTGGCCTAGCAAAAGGTATATCGAAAGGGGGACCAATTTGGTGATATAAGGAACCTTCACTATGGCCGCTGTTGCAAAGTTGATGACTGATCCGCATCAGTTATTGAAAGGTCCAAATTATACACCATGGAAACATAAGATGAAGGCTATTCTCCAAATGGAAGATTTGTGGGATATTGTTACTGGAGTAGCAACAAGGCCTTCACCAACAAGCAAGATCCACAGGTCCTTCAACAGATCAGATTGCTTTTGACAAGAAAGACAGTAGAGCAAAGGTGCTCATTTTGTTTGTTGTTTCAGATGAAGTGCAACCTCATATAGCTGATAAAGCAAGTGGTAAAGAGGCATGGGATGCCCTTAGAACCATCTATGAGGGGAAGAATGAATCCACCATTCTTCATCTTCAACAACAACTTCATAACTCGAGTTTGAGACAGGGTGAAACAGTTGAACTCTTTCTGTGCAGAGTGTCTGAGTTGAAAGAGAAATTGAGTTCTCTAGGAGATACTGTGGATGAAAAGCTTCTCATTTCACTTGTGATGAGAGCTTTACCTTCTTCATTTGATATGTTGATAACCTCCATCCAGGTGTCCCAACGACAAATTACCTACATCGAGTTGGTCAATCTGCTCCAACAACAGGAGGCACGCCAACTTCACAAGGATGATTCTTCCAATACAGCCCTATACACCAACAGGAAGGGTTCTAGGAAGAAAGGTAATGGGCAAAAAGGAGGCAACTTTCAGAAAGGAGGAAATTCTCAACAGGATACGAAAGGAAAAGGCAAGCAACCTCAACAGAAGAAGAGGTGGTGCAAGATCTGTGAGAAAGACAACCATGACACCAACAGGTGTTGGCATAAGAACAAGCAAAAAGGCCAAAACAAACCACAAAATAAAAACAAGCAACCCCAGGTGAATGTTGCTGTTGAAGAATCTGACTCAGATTCTGAATGGGCACACAAGGTGCTCATGACTACCACAGATTCCACACAGAGGGATCCTATTTGGTATGTCGATTCCGGAGCTAGTAAACATATGATCGGCGACGGATCGTGGTTTGAATCATTTGTGGCCAAAGAGGGCAAACCTGTCACAATTGCTGATGATAAAACCTACAGGGTTCAGGGAGAGGGTACAGTTTCGGTCACTCTTCCTGATGGCAAGTGTCAGATTGACAAGGTCCTCTATGTTCCGGGATTGGCCAACAATTTGTTGTCAGTGACACAAATCCTGGACAGAAATATGGTTGTCAACTTTCGTGTTGAGAATGGAAAGAAGTGTTGTACAATTACCAGGAAGGGTAAGCAGATTGCAACAGCTTCATATAAGCATGGCTTATTTGCACTAGATGCTATCTCTACTCCACATGTTGCCATGATTGTCTCTACCAAGGAGGCAACTTCCCTATGGCACAAGAGATATGGGCATCTTAGTTACGGCTACTTACTTGAGCTCAGCAAGTATGAGATGGTAAAGGGTCTTCCTTCCCTTTACGCCACATTGCCGGTGTGCTCTGATCGCTGGCAGGGAAAGCGACATAGAGTACCATTTGAGAAGAGCTCTACAAGAGCAAGAAAACCTCTGGAGCTAATTCACACCGATCTATGCGGTCCTTTCACACCCAACAATGTTGGAGGGAAGAGGTACTTTCAGTTATTCGTAGATGACTACTCACGAAAGATGTGGGTTTTCTTTCTCAAACTGAAATCTGAAGCTTTTGCATTCTTCCAGCAGTTCAAGAAATCCGTTGAGAAGGAGTCAGGGGCTTCTATCAAAACCCTCCGCTCAGATCGAGGGGGAGAGTTTACCTCTAATGAATTTTCTGCATTCCTAGATAAGCATGGGATCAAGAGACAGGTAACAACTGCCTATACTCCTCAACGAGAATGGAGTTGCTTGAGAGAAGGAACCGTTCTATCATGGAAATGGTTCGTTGTATGCTCACGGGTGCAACTCTTGGGCAACAATATTGGGCGGAAAGCTGTCACCACTACGATGTATCTTTTGAATAGGGCACCCACAAAGGCCCTAAAAGGAATGACTCCACAGGAAGCATGGAGTGGTCGAAAACCCTCCATATCTCATCTACGTATTTTCGGGTGTCAAGCTTTCATGCACATACCGAAAGAGAAAAGGAAGAAGCTAGATGAGAAAACACTGAGATGTATTTTTCTTGGATATTCTGAGCACTCTAAAGGATATCGGTTGATAGATCCTTTGACCAAGAAAATTCATATCAGCAAGGATGTTGTCTTTGATGAAGCTTTCACATCACAGAGCACATCTACGAGTACACCAGGATATTGTGGAACCAAAGGAAGAGGAGATTCCTTCGTCAACACGAGACAGGAGGTCCTTCTACATCTTCTTCACCACCACCGAAGCAGAATCCTAAATGGTGTACAAATACAATCGAGAGATGCAAATTTATCCACTCCTCCCAATTTGAATTTGGATAGACCTCGTACACGCAGTATGGCTCAAAAGGAAAGAGAAGCCGGAGAAGCTGGTGAGGTTGATGATCTTTGTCAATCTTTTGAGGAACTTTCTGTGACTCCAAGTAGAGAAGTTGAGGATATGGATATTGATGATGACAGGGCATTCATGTCTACCATAGATAGTCTTGAACTTGCATCAGTGCAAGATGCTCTTAGTGAGCCTCAGTGGAAGGCCGCTATGGATACAGAGTATGAGTCTCCGATGAAGAATAAAACTTGGAAGCTTGTTGATCCGCCGCATGGAAAGAAACCTATTGGCTGCAAATGGGTATACAAAGTCAAGTACAAGGCGGATGGAACAATTGATAAGCATAAGGCCCGTCTTGTTGCAAAGGGCTATGCTCAAAAGGAAGGCATCGACTATGAAGAAACTTTTGCACCTACTGCTCGGATGACCACAATTCGGGTTATGTGTGCTATGGCAGCACAATATGGGTGGAAAGTTCACCAAATGGATGTCAAAAGTGCCTTTCTTAATGGTGATCTCCAAGAAGAAGTCTATATGACTCAGCCTGAAGGATTTGAGGTGGAAGGCCAACAGCAGAAAGTTTGCAAATTGGTCAAATCCTTGTATGGTCTGAAACAAGCTCCTCGAGCTTGGTATATAAAAATGGACAATCACCTAATGCAACATGGATTTAAGAGATGTCCGTCAGATGCAAACCTCTATTTCAAGAAACAGGGTTCTGAGATAGTGTTGCTTGTACTCTATGTGGATGATCCGCTCATTACGGGGAGTTCGGAAGATATGATCTCTACTGTCAAAAGAAACTTGTGCAAATCTTTTGAGATGACAGATCTCGGACTTCTCCATTATTGTCTTGGTCTGGAATTCAGCTAGAAGGAGCACACCATCAAAGTGTCTCAGAAAAAGTATGCCAAGACATTGCTCGATAAATATCGCATGACTGACTGCAAGCCAATGGCAACTCCTATGGAGAATGGACTTCAGTTATCGCGATATGATGACTCACCTCAGGTAGATGGCACTCTCTATCGACAGTTGATTGGGAGTCTCATATATCTGACCAATACTAGGCCGGATCTCGTATTTCTTTGTAAACTATCTTTCGAGGTTCATGCGGGAGCCTAAGACTACTCATTGGAAAGCGACAAAACGTGTTCTTCACTATGTCCGTGGTACTATAGAATATGGCCTAGAATACAAGAGGAACAACAAATTCTTCTTGCAAGGATACACGGACTCCGACTATGCCGGATCATTTGATGATCGCAAGTCAACTTCGGATACATTTTTCATCCGGGATCCGGTCCTGTCTCTTGGCACGACAAGAAGCAACAGGTGGTTGCTATTTCTTCAACGGAGGCGAGAATATCGCGCCGCACGTGAAGGTGTGTGCGAAGTGATATGGTTACGTCGCATTCGGACAAGTATGGGCCATCCATCAAAATCTCCAATACACTTGTTTTGCGACAATCAGGGTGTTCTGAACCTCGTCAAGAATCCAGTCCATCATGAAAAAACAAAGCACATTGACACACAATGTCATTTCATTCGAGAGGAAGTTCCAAAGCACCGAATTCAGCTTCAGCACATTCCCACCGATGCTCAAGTTGCAGACATTTTCACTAAGGCACTTGGACGTGTCAAATTTGAATTGTTTCGCAACTCACTTTGTATTGCAAAATAATGTAAGGGGATGTTAGTAGTCTAGTATAGCTATTAGTTATTACATTACCCAAATAATGTAATAAAGGGGGATGTTAGCGTACTTTCTATTTCTTCATTTGTCTCCTTGCGCAATTGTTATTTTGTTATAACAAATTGCTAATACGGCTGGTTGGTTTGGCAACCTCCGGCAATTTGTTAAATGTAACCTTATATATTTGGTTTGCTGAATAATACGAGTTGTTCGTTGGTTACCTACACCAAATGCATTCTTGTGTATGTATTCTGGTTAAATATTAGATTGCATATTAGTTGTATGTTTAAATTGAGCCGCATCTGATCCTCGATGGATAGCCCTAACTCTGGTGAAAGTTTTCAACAACATAGAATGATGGATGTCGTGATGAAGATTCTTACATGGATTGGCAGTGGAAAATTGCATTGAAGATTTAATTAAACTTTGAGGCTCACACTGAATTATTTTCTTGTTTGGAAGGGAAAAAATATTATGTTGTAAAGAGGTCCACTGGGTAGAAACCTATACAGTTGTTTTGCATTGCAAAAATAGAGTTCATTGTAAAACAAATCTTGCTAGAGAAATAATATGTAAACTAAGAATTTTTCTATGTGCTTATGAAAAGTAACTGAGTGTTGAGGTCTTTAATTTGTTAATGGATATTAAAATATCTTGTAATTTATAAATCATTATTATTGATGAATATTGTATGAATTTTTTATATGCGCCAAAATTAATTGCTTGTGTGTTGATTAATTCAGTAAATTGCTATTGAAATGTATTATCTAGTATTTTCTACTTCTTTTTTATAATTCATTTAGGTTACAGATAAAACTATGTTAAATAGTTGGTTATAGATTCTAATATTTTCTTTAAAAAGCCAATAAGGCAAGGAGTGCACAAAAATGACTATAGATGTTTGATATGTTGAGTAGATAGCTGGTGGTGATTAAAATGTGATGTTTAACTAGCTTTGGTCTAGCTCAAATATATACTTTTGCAAAGCCCATGAAAGTTCTCAAAAATGAAAAGCATCAGTTTAGTGTTTTCAACTGCATAGCAATAAAGAATATTGCTAGTGTTGGTAGCAATTTGTCTTTGAATATGCTTTAATTTAAGAAAGGCTAATATTGTAAGGGATACGAAAACAACCGTGGACACCCAAAAAGTTTAAATATTCTAATAAAATGATTTTTGGGATTAAATGGCGATAAGAGTAGTAGATCCTTGTGTTAAGGAAACCTTAAATAGTAATTTATTATAGATCTCATTAGAAAAGATAACCATCATGTTGTAATAAAATATAGACGTTTCTAGAGAAGGGAGTGCTACAACCAGTTTGATGCTCTTTAGAACATGAATATTAGAACAAGTAGGAGTTCAAATAAAAATAGAACTAAACTTTAAATAGATATTTATCCAAAAAAAAATGGAGTGTGGGTAGGCACAAAGATAATTCAAGACAACCATCGACTGAAGGGAATGACATCAAAGGGATTCGGTTATATTAGAACGAAAAGAGATATAGGACACTTTTGTATGCTGGTTTCGAGGAACACTATGATAAGTTCCATACTAATAAAACTTTTCCATGAATGGACACAAGGTTTGGTATGGGACAAACCTATGCGAGTTGAAATTGTATTAGGAAACAAATATTAAGGTTCGAAAATGGACATGACACTAGTTTCTTCTAGAAAAAGGGAATATCAATTAGTCACAAAGGCACGATTACGCTAAGTGCATCCACATTGGGTATAAGCAAGTCGACTGGTTTGGCAAAGATACGGTGTGTGGAGGCTAAGGAAAGAAAGTGTTCCCCTCTAAGTGTTATGGGCCCTAGATGATAACCCTCATCGTGGTTCGATCCTCATGCTGGAATATGTGGATGATAAATGAGTTAACTAATACCACTGAATGACATATTTTACAGGATTTAGCTAATCTCATCCACTTGGGAGACTCGTTGTAGCAGTATTAAACCCAAAAGTGGTATATTGTATTTGTGTTGCAGTCTTAAACCCAAAAGTGATATGTTGTATTTGTGTTCAACTATTTGTAAGTAAAAAAAAGACACGAACATAATACAAGGAATGATATCTGATGTAAATAATTTTTTTATTATCGTGTTTGTTAAGAAAATATTTATATTCAAAATAGTTCAAAGAAAAAAAAAAAAAAAACTCATGATTTCTGATTGCCTTTATTTTTATTTTTGACAACATAGTAAGTGGGTTGTTAAAATTTGAAGCCTTAAGTCAAATTCTAACATCATTGCTCTAAATTAACACAATTATTTAAAAAAAAAAAAAAAAACATCTAACAATTTATATGAATCATTGATTTAAGAAAAAAACAAATAAAAATAACTTCAGAAATATGCGATTGATAAATAAAGAATAATAAATACAAAATATTAGGAAGTTATGATTGACAGTAATTATGCACATTGCGGGCAGAGAATATTTTTGTTTCTTTTAGCTCGACACCACCGAGGATATTGTTGAGTAGTGAACAATTAAAATTCAACTTTTATTTATCAACGAATAAAATAAAAATGAAATAAAATAAAACATAGTTTTTAGTCAAGAGGTCAAAACATGTGATATTGTTCGTCGACATTCCTATCCATATACGGCATTTATCTGATGCAATTTGAAAGGGGTTTTCTGAGTGAAACAATATCAATTATAGCATTTCATGTGCTTGACGGTTCAAGGAAGTACTCTCTTTTTGTGTGAATGATATGGAAGGAAGATAAGACTAAATGCAATGTACTGGTGTCGCAAAGGTCTATGAGGTTTGGAACAAACTAGAACGGCTAAAAATGTACAACTTTCTTTATACTTTCAACTGTACGTTTCCAACATATCAATGAATATGGTTTCCTGATATCTACGGAATAGTTTATTCCATAGGTTTTCAAGAATACAATGGAGGATAGATAGAATGTAAGCAAAGTCAGCAACATTCGCTATCATAAAGTTGGTAGATTATATTTGGTCGTTTTTTTTATTAGCAGAGTTTCTTTTACCTTTCAATAATCACATAACATAATTAGAAGTACTAATCGGATTTTTTTTTTGTAGAAAATTATTTTAAATTTATGAACGGGTTACACATCAAGAAGACATAAATAAGAAATTTTATTTAGGGATTAAATGTTTGTATTTTTAAGTTTGTTATTTAATTAGCAATGCTTTTTGTAAGTGGTTGGGTTCTAGATAGATAGATAGATAGATATTTGACATATGTTTCTTCAATTAATTTTGCTTATCAAAATATGATGTACAACTCTACACAAGTAGTGTATTCCATCCTTATTGAAGTTTTAAATTCTTCATATTATGTCCACTTCTTTCAAAAGGTTGTCATAGCAGATAGTTTTCTAACTCTCTATATTTCATTTTCTTTTAAAAGTTGTTGTAAGGGATGGTTTTCTATAAAAATAATACAATATGTTTTATTGATTTTAATATATTATTTAAAAATATATATTAAAATAATAATTGATAAACATGATGTGAAGACATTTGCAGAGAATACGGGATATGAGATAGAGATTGCAGATAATTGATAATCATAGTATCCTTTTATTAAACCTTGTAGATATTAAACCTGGTAATGGTATGTTTACTTGGAACAATAGGAGATGTGGTACTAAGGCTATTTCTGAGATATTGGATCATTTTCTGGTTTCTCCTTTCTAGATTAGTAATAATTGGTAAATTAACTCAAAAAATTCTATATTCGAGAGGTTCTGATCATTGGCCAATAAAGCTAAATGACATTTTCCAAGGAGTTTATAGGAAACTCTGCTTTAAATTTTAGTTAATGTGTCTTCAGGATTCTTCTCTACATGATTTAATGAGATTTTGGTGGTTACAGGGTAGTCCTACTCATGGAACTGCTATGTTTTATTTTGTTAAAAGTCTCCAGTATGTGAAATATCAGCTTAATAAGTGGAATAAGCAGAGTTTTGGTAATCATTTTAGGTCTAAGTTGTCTGCTCAAGAGAAGTTAGTTGCTATTACAAAATAGATTAGGGATTATGGCCTCACATAAAGGACTCTTAAAGAGAAATCTAATGCTCTTAAGGAGTTAGCTGAGTGGGAATTGAGGGAGGAAATTTATTGGAAATAGAAGGCTCAGATTGATTGGTTGTAGGAAGGAGATAGTTTATTGCTTTCTTATTCAATTTGGTTAAAGATAGAAGGTATGGTAATGTGATTTCTTCTTCAATTTCTTCTCTTGGGGTCTAGTTAACTTTTTCTCAAGATATTTCAAGGGAGACTATAAGGTTTTTCTTCTCTTTGTATTTTGAGTATTCTCCCTTGGTGGTTGCTAAAAAAAATAGTATTTTGGATTGTTTTCATTTAGTTGTCATTACTAAGATGAACGAGTTACTCATAAGACTTGTTTCAATCGAATATTTGTAGGTTATTGTTTTCCATATGACGAAAGGGAAAGCCTCAGGTCCTGATGGCTTTCTTGTAAATTTTTTTCCAAAAATTATGGGAGATTGTCAAACTAGATTTTCTATCTATTGTGCAAGAGTATTTCAGAACTAAAAAGATGTTGAGAGCTATGAATTATACCCTTTTGGTGTTTATCTCTAAGTGAGAAGGAGCCAATTGTCTATACATTTCAGACCTATTGTACTATGTAATGTGGTGTACAAAATAATCTCCAAGTTAATTTCTAAGAGACTTAAGCCTTAGCTCAGTAAGATTATTTCTAATAAATAGGGAGGTTATGTGGTAGGTAGACAAATCCTTGATGGTGTGGCTATTGCTGCTGAGGTCGTTCATTATATGGAAATTTCTAAAGAAAAAATATGTTTATAAAATTTGATATGGCTAAAGTTTATTATAGGGTTAAATGGTCTTTATTAAGTAAAATTCTACTTGCTTTTATTTTTGACTCCGACTAGGTTAGTTGGGTGATGAGCTATACTATGTCTCCATAATATTTTGTCCTTATCAATGGTGAGCCTTCTACTTTGTTTCAGGCTTCAAGAGGTCTCCGTTAGGGGGATCCTTTGTCTCCTTATTTGTTTATTATTATGGCTGAGGGTTTGGGTAGGCTTCTCAAATCACATGTCAATTAGGGGTTGATTCATGGTTGGAGGTGGGGTAATAGTTTACCTGCATATTCTCATCTTCAATTTGTGGATGAAACTACTATGATGGGTGTTCCCTCTAATATGGAAGCAACTAATTTTAGAATATCTTTGGATATTTATTTTTCTACTTTAGGGTAAAATATAAACAAGGTAAAATCCTCCATCTTCTTTTTCAATACCAATCCTCTTATACAGACTAGAATTGCTCAGATTATTCAGTTTCAAATTGGATCTCTTCCTTTAACTTATTTGGGAATTGCTCTTTCTGTGGGCCCTTGCCTAGAGGTATCTAGAATAATATTTTAGATAAAATTTGGGTTAAAGTATCTCATTGGTATGTTAAGTGCATTTATTTTACTGGTAGAGTGTTCCTTCTTAAGTTAGTGGTTAAAGCTTCATGTATTTATCGATGCATGATTTAGGTTGCTCCTACTAGTTTTGTTCATGAGCTTGAAACTCTGTCAAGAAGATTTTTATGGGCTAGAAATTTGGAGTCTTCTAAATGGAATCTGGTTAAGTGGGAGACTATTTGCAAAATTAAACATGAAGGTGGTTTGGGTATTCGTTTGACTTCTATTTTTGGCCATGCATTGGCATCAAATATTCATTAGAGATGGTACATTTCTCAAGACCATGCTTGGGCTAAAATTATTTCCTTTAAGTACCTCAATGGGGTTGAGGGCTCTGAGATACCTATATACAATTTGTTTGGTAGATTCTCTTTGATATGGAACATCCTCAAGAAGGGGGCTACTCTTGTTAAGCAAGGATTATTCTGGATTTGTCTCGAAGGCTTGAAGGCTCTTTTATAGCATGATTCTTGGGATGGTTTCCCTACAATTTTATCAATGTTTCCTCATATTCAGGAGCTATATAATTATTTATTGGCTATTGGTTGGTACAATGTGATGAATTATAATGTTACCAAAAGATTTGGGTAGGTGGAGGTAGTTGAGTGGAATGATCCTAGATATTGGTCGACAGGTGGCTTTGTATAGGATAGAGAAGAGTTGGCTCATATTTTGGCTACTAGGGAGTACTCTTATTTATAGGATGATTATGTTTTGTCTTGGGGTCTGGATCCTAGAGAGGTTTTCTTGGTGGCTTCTAGTTACTATGTTTTAAATAGACAATATTTTGGGAATGAGGGGGTTCCTTGGTGGAAATAGGTTTGGAATAAGTTTTCCTAGCCCAAATACATTTCTACTTGTGGTTGGCTACTAGGAACATATTTCTTACCTAGGATAATATTAGGGTTATGCATAGAGTCTATTTATCACCAAAATGGTAAAAATTAGGATTTTTGAAATTTGGAATTGGCTAATATATGGGACCCTTGACCAGGGCCCATTAGCCAAAAAAAAATTGGGTGTAAATTTTTTCAGTCGATTATAATAATTTGACCATTTTATGTTTAAATTTCCAACATTACCCCTAATAATAATGAACCTTCTACATACGTTTGGACACTATTCACCTAAATTTAAAAACTGATTTGCCAAATTTTTATAAATGCATTTTGGGGCCGACCCCTTATGCATAAGCCTAGATAATATTCAAAAGAGAGGTTTTTAGGGCCCTTAATTTTGTTTCCTCTAATATTGAACAAAATATTTGACTACTTTTGCCATGATATTTGCTATCTTCCAGTACAGGGTGTGAGACGTCTTGGCTATATTAACAATATTTAATGAATCTACCTCCACTATAACTTGATTAAAACCCAAGGATTCCACCAATAAGAGGCCTTGAAGGAGTTTTGCTTCCACAAAATGAGAGGTCTAGATTGAAATATTTTTGGAAAAGGCACCTAGAATATCCCCTTTATCATTTCTAAGTACACCGTTTACCACAACAAGACCTGGGTTTCCCTTAGAAGCACCATCGAAGTTGAGTTTAACCCAACCCATAGGGGGAGGGGACCAAAAAATTGAGGATCTCAAAGAGGGAGGATGCGGGTCATTAGATATATTATGTTGAGAAAAATAAGATTGAGATCTACCAGGGCTTCATCAAGAAGTCCACCATGCATATATGGGAAAAAAAAGGTCACATTATCCATAGGTGCCCCAATCACTCTACTAAAAATATATTCAAGATCATGCTTTGAGTTCTTGAATGCTCTTTGATTACGCTTCCACCAAATACTCCAAAATAAATAGGGGAGCAAGACAATCTAAAATTTGAATAGGAAAGAAGATTTAAAATGTGAAGTCCACTGCAAATAGACCTCCAAATAGAATTTGGCAAGATCTAATGAAATTCCAGGTACAAAAAACATGGGCTACCACTATAGTGGAGAAGAGACAATGGAAAAATAGGTGGAGGTATGATTCTTTAGTGTTGTGGCTGCTCCACAATGTACCCCAAAATTGGGGACCCACCTTTTTGCATATTTTCCAAGAAGACCGAAGTGGCCCATATGCTAAATATCAAAGAAAAAGCAAAACACCGCAAGGAGAAAAAAGTGTCACGATATCGTGACATGTTGCATTTTCATAGTCCAAAGCAAAGAGAAAAGAAAGGAGGAAAAAGTGTCAGGATATCGCGACAGGATGCATTTTTGCGGCCAAAAGAGAAGAGAATGAGCAAGAAATAAAAAGTGTCACAATATCGTGACATGTTGCTTTTTCATGGTCCAAAGCAAACAAAAAGAGCAAGAAAGAAAAGTGTTGCGATATCGTGACATGTTGCATTTTCGCAGTCCGACGCAAAGAGAAAGAGCAAGAAAGAAAAAGTGTCGCAATATCGTGACATGTTGCATTATCGCAACCAAAAGAGAAAAAGTGATGCTATATCACGACATGTTGCATTGTCGTGGCAAAAAGAGAAAAAGTGTCATGATATCATGACATGTTGCATTGTCGTGACCAAAAGAGAAAAAGTGTCGCGATATCGGGACATGTTGCATTGTCATGGCCAAAAGAGAAAAATTGTCGCGATATCGCGACATGTTGCATTATCGTGGCCAAAAGAGAAAAAGTGTCGCGATATTGCGACATGTTGCATTGTCACATCCAAAAGAGAAAAAGTGTCATGATATCACGACATGTTGCATTGTCGCGGCCAAAAGAGAAGAACAAAAAGTGTCACAATATCACGACATGTTGCATTTTTGTAGCCAAACGAAAAGAGAAAAGTGTCGTGATATCGCGACATGTTGCATTTTCATGGCCAAAAGAACAAGAAAGAAAAAGTGTCACGATATCGCGACATGTTACATTTTCATGGCTAAAAGCAACAAAAGAGGGCAAAGAAACAAAAGTGTCGTGATATCACGACATGTTATATTTTCGTGACTCAAAAGGGGTAGGCAGGCAGAGAAACAAAAGTGTCATGATATCGTGACGTGTTGTATTTTTGCGACTCAAAAGGGGCAGGCAGGCAGAGAAAAAAAAGTGTCACGATATCACAACATGTTGTATTTTCGCAAAGAAAATAGAGTAGTGGACAGTGCATCTGATATTAGTGATGAACACTAGGATAGTGAAACTGAAGACTGCATAATGACATGGACAAATAAGGACAAAATCCAATGAATAAGACAAAACATTACATAAGGAATATTTAATGATTTGAAATCATTTAAGATGGTTGTTACACATGAAAGGAAACAAATGCAAGCCCATGTGGAGAAAATGAAATGAAGGGCCACAAAATAGAAATGAAAAGATTTTTTGGAAACCAAAACACATGCATGCACAAGGGAAGGTGAAACGAACAACCATTGTAAAATGAAACGAAAAGCTTCTTGGAAATTTTAAATATGCCAGGCAAGGATATTTTGAGGGGGTTGGAAACTGTTGTGAGCAAAGTTGCAGATTTGAAGGCAATAGGGCCATTCTGGACCTATTTGGGCTATTTTTCTTCCATGGACTAGTTTGGGAAAACTAGAAATTTCTGTTATTGTAAAATGACAAATTTTTAATACAAAAAATTTTAGAAAGTTGCATCTTATGGACAATAAAGAAGGAGTCATTTTCTACATGCAAGATTAAATGTCTATTTTTCCCATTTTCAGATTTTAGTCTTGTAAATGGAGTTTATGCAAGTTTTCTTGGTTGCTTCATGCGAATGTTTAAATCTGAAAACCTCATTTAAAACCCTAGGAGCCAGCACTTAGCTTATCCGAATTGTGCTTGTTTTGCAAGTCCAATAGGTTAGGTTGCATGCATGAAAACCTCACATATTCGGTTTTGTCGGAATAGGATAGCATCAAACTGAATGTATCTTGTGTTCCATTTTTTGCATTTCATTTTCATTTTTTGCATTTTATTTTCCAGAAATTTTAACTTTTTTTTTAATTTTCAGGCATTAAAATAAACATTTAAAAATTTTCAAAATCCAAAAATAATTTCACCATTGCGTAAGGTTATACTTCAGACTCCCAATACGCACTTTGAAATTTCATTTTTGGAGTTTTTTAGTATTTTTAAAATTCATTGAAGTTACTGTTTTACTGCAGATTTTAAAAAGATCCAAAAATAGAAAATTTCCATTTTAAGGTCAAATTTCATTTTTTTAGTTTTATTTTACACTCATGAGCCTATGATGACATTCCATTCATGAAAATTCCAATTTCATTGAAGGAGTTATGTTTTATGGCATTTCACAAATTTCCATTTTTTGAGCCTAAAATTACCCTCTCTTCATAAAAATTCTGATTTTACGAAAGAGGGGTAATTTGAAGCACTACATCGTGGTCATATGAGGGCCAAATCACATTTGCTTTATTTTGGTCCAATGAACAATCACTAAAGTTTCATGGTAAAATAAACCAACATTGCCCCTTGTTTATAGTTACTTGCAATCACTAAGGTGTTCCAAGCATTAAAAATGAATATATTTATTTGAGATTACTAATACACATATGCAAATGCTAATATAGTGGAGACCTTGGAGAAGTTGGTTGTTTAACTTCTTTGCAAAAGGGGATTTGGAACCCAAATCCTAAGGAAGAGTGTACTTTCACAATTGGGTGAAAATACCACCCAACATTTAGCAACCTCATAGATATAACACCTATTGGATAAATACATAACCCTCCTATGAATATTATCAAGAGTGAGCCATCTATTCTATATGGCTAGCCAATAAAATACCTTTATTAAATTTGTTATATTTTTCATCCAAACTTTACCAAGCAGATACCATTGAGGAGAGTTAGAATCGATGAAGAGGTACACTTAATTGACTAAAAATGACTCCTCACTTTCTCCTTTATAAATGAGAGAATCCTTGATTTCAAGAGTTTTGAAAACCTGGAGCTTGAGTAAATTTGAAATGGCAACCCAAGCATTAGCTTCCTCCCTACTTTAGTTAGAGGTAAGGATTGAATTTTAGATTCTTCTACCTCCAACACTTGTAATAGAATCCTCTACTTTACACCATCTAAGCCCATGGGTAAGAGGTTCTACCAGTGATAGGTTGGATCGTGGATTAGTGGATTCTCAAGGAGCCATAAATATTATCAGGTGTTAATGGATTTACCATTATCCATAATCCACAAAGCACCAAAATCTAAATCTAATATAAATTTACTTATGCTTTACCAATAGATATACCCCTATTGGGAAAGCGTATCAGTGAGCAAACTCTATGAGTACATAAAACACTTAGTTGTGATAATATTCACCCAATTAGAATTATGATTGATCAAAATTTTCCAACCTTGCTTTAGGATTAGCGTTTCATTCATCAATAGGATGTTGCGCAAACCTAACCCAACTTTTTATTTCCTCGTACAAGCTTGGTTCCAAGAGATCAAGTGGAAATTCCTGTGATTTGAGATCCTATCCATTGAAATGTTTTTTGAATCCTCTCTAATTTAGTCAAAACTTTCATAAAAAAAATTAAAAATAGACATAAAATATATGAGAATGCTTTGTAATATAATTTTGACCAATTTTTTTTTTCTTGCGTGGCTGAACAAAGCCCCTTTCCAACTAGCAAGACGTCTCTACATCCATTTGATCACCTCTCTAGCTTGGATAAAATGGACCTCACCTCTCTAGCTTAGACAATATAGACAATGAGTGAAAAGAATGTGTCATCCATGAACTAGTGGTGAAAGAGTGAGTCCAAGAAAAAGGATGAATTGATACCTTTAATCACAATATTATGAGAAAATAATCTCTTTAATACCTTAGCCATGAGAAAAAAAGTTAAGGTGAGAGTGGGTCTCCTTGGCAAAGCCTCCTAAAACTTTGGGAGTACCTAATTAGGGCCTCGTTAACCAATACTAAATTTTTTGTTGATGAGACATAGGTCTTAATCAACTTGATCCAACTCTAGCTAAAATTAAATTTCTCGAGCACCACAAACAAGAAATCCCAAAATACATGATAAAATATTAAAATGACATCAAAATTTAAATATGTATTTCAAAACTATTATTTTCATCAAATTTTTTATATAAAAAATTAAACATAATTCTTAATTTAATCTAGTTAAATCCCTTCATTTTTAGAACCTAATATAAATAAATACATGAAAACTAACACTCAAAATTGAATCTACTTTTATAATATTTTTCAACTTAAAAATTGTTTAATTCTTCTATAATTTATTAAGAAACTAAATTGTTGAGTCAATGGTATAAGTTCAATCATTTAAGTATCTCAACTTTAAACAAAAAAAAAAAAAAAAAACATATGTTCAAATATTATCAAGGATACATTATAATACCCCTAGTGGTCACTATGTAATGTATATGTATTAGAGAATTTCAATGTCATGAAATGAAGATTAAAAAATTCTTAGTACAAAGAAATAATTATTAATAAGATAGGTCAATGATATAGAATGAATAAAGAAGAACAATCAAATATCATTTAGAACAATTATATTTTTTATATTAAATATAAAATTATAGCTTGAGGGCTTAATCAAGAAAAAGAGTTTCAAAATTTAAATTAAAATTTTAAAATAAAAATTTAATTAAAGGTGGGATTAAGATTGTATATCATATTTAGATAACTAAAATTTAGTTATTTAAATATTTATGCTTTTAGCACATTGAAATTTACTTTCATTTTATTATATTAAAAAATATTAACCTTGTCACGCATAAATTTTAAGATTTAGAGTAAAATTCTAGCACTAACATTGCTGAATCATATCAAAATTAAGTTAAGTATGAATATGTAATCATAACCAATAAAATTGAATGTTCTTCGTGACACAATGATGCATGCATTGTTTTATAACAAGTGTATACATTTTTATTAAAAATATTTTATTCATATTTTTTATATATAATTCTTTAAAATTATGATATAATCCTTATAAAAAAAACAATTACAAAATTCTGATAACCTGAAAGGTAACATTTTTTAATTTAAAAAAAAACAAAAAAACAAACGAAAATAAAATATTCCCCGTAAATGGAAAAGTAATTACAAACCAAACTATGTGTTTAATAGAATATTTTATAAACCCTGATGTCATAATTCTCTAGTTCCAGCCTTTATTCTGGATTATGGATGATGCATTGATATTGTTAGAAAAATAAACCCAGATTTCACACCTATGCCCAACTGCGCTGCGAACCTTGGGCGAAACCGGACTGCACTCCAGACATGGGCAAAGTCGGACTGCGCTGCCGCAGTCCGGGATCCCGGCAAAAGTGTGACATGACGTCGCACTTATCTTCTGACAGATTTGACACCTGGCAGATCCGATCTCCGCAGGAGTTAATGCCCAGTCGGCGTTTGTCAGAAACCCTAGATGTGGGTCGGTCAGAAGATAACTCTTATCCGGAGCTGTCAGAGGATAAACCCTTATCCTCCTCTCCCCGCGGCTATAAAAGGACGGTTCGGGTCTACAGACAAATTAGTGCGAAAGGTGCGTAGAAGAAGGAAGCAGAGCGGGTGTGAGAGAAGTTCGTGAGAGTGAGCAGAGAAAGAAGGGCGAGTGTTTCAGTGAGCAGTGTGGCTCAGCTGATAAATGTCCGAGCGACGAGACTCGACATTTCCCTTGTTCGGTTTATCTGCCGGCGTAGCCTGCAGATGTTGTTACTTCCTCGGTTGAGGAATTCTGTAACCCTAGTTGTTCATATGAATAAAGTTTGCTTTTGTCTGTGGCATATTTAGGGTTTGCAGTTGTTTAGGTGTTAACCTTGTTGTTCTCTGTTCCGGCGTTTCTCTCCATTCATTCGGGTCTTGCCAAGTCGGGCAAACCCAGCAGCAGTCGTGAAAGACAAAGAAGATCGTTGTCGTGCAAAGTTGGACGCCGAGCGAAGTAAATTCACTTCGCTGCAACAGCCATGCTTCGGCAACTGAAGGTGCGAAGTATGCACCTCGTTGCGACAGCTAGGTCTTCGGTAGCTTGAAGTTGCGAAGTGCGCACTTCGGTAGCTTGCCGGTGCGAAGTTCGCACTTCGGTCGAAGTCCGCACTTCGGCTGCACAGCCCAGTGCAATCCGTGCGAGTGCCAGACTTCGGTAGCTTGCCGGTGTGAAGTTCGCACTTCGTCCGAAGTCCGCACTTCGGCTGCACAGCCCAGCGCAGTCTGCGCGAGTGTCGGACTTTGACAGCTTGCCGGTGCGAAGCTCGCACTTCGGTCGAAGTCCGCACTTCGGCTGCACAGCCCAGCGCAGTCCACGCGAGTGCCGGACTTCGGCAGCTTGCCGGTGTGAAGCTCGCACTTCGGCCGAAGTCCGCACTTCGGTCGCTCCGCCTAGCGCAGATCCGCACTTTGCGAGAGTGCCAAACTTGGGCGGCTAGGCCCGCGCTATCTGCACTTCGCTCCGTCGCCTGGAGCTTGGCTTGCGCGGTCTGAGCGGACAGTCTTCGGCGAAAGAAAAATCGCCATTAACCCTTCAAATTGGTATCAGAGCTGATAGTACCGTGACACGGAGATAGAAGCATGGCTTCCGAGAGAAACTCGCTATAGTTGCAAATCCCGCGATTTAACGGTAAGAACTACGATTACTGGAGCATCCAGATGAGGATCCTATTCGGATCTCAGGGGCTATGGGAGTTGGTCGAGACCGGCTACCCAGAACCGGCAGATGTAGTTGCACTGGCCGCCCTCTCTCAAGCAGACAAGGATCTATTGAAAGAGCACAAGAAGAAGGACCAGAAGGCCCTCTTCTACATCATGCAAGTGGTTGAGGAGACCATCTTCCCATGGATTGCATCAGCCACCAAGGCCAAGCAGGCTTGGGAAACCCTGGCGAGTTCGTATCAGGGCATCGACAAAGTGAAGTTGGTGAAGCTGCAGATGCTCAGGAGAGAGTTCGAGAACCTGCAGATGAGCGAGTCCGAGTCGATGAGCGACTTCTTCACCCGGATGATGGACATTATCAACCAGATGCGGTTGAATGGAGAAAATGTCCAGAGCTAGAGAATCGTGGAGAAGATTCTCAGAAGTGCACTGCGAAGTTTGACTCGGTTGTGATAGCAATCGAAGAGTCAAGGGATTTGACAACCCTCTCGACAGACGAACTCATGGGTTCCCTGCAGACCCATGAACAGAGGTTGAGCCGCTCAACTCAGTCTTCTTTGGAGCAAGCCTTCAAAGCGCAAGTCTCAGTCCGAGACAGCGGCAGACAAGACTCCCAGCACAGTGCTTCTAGTTCTCAAGGTGGAAGAGGCAGAAGTAGACGTGGGAGAAAGAACAAGCAAGGAGGGAAATCAAACCCTCAGGACGCTGAGCCAAGTTGCAACTTCCATCAGCAAGGAGGAAGAGGCACTGGCAGAAATCAGCAAGGTGGCTCTCAGCAAAAGAAGGACATGTCAAAGGTCCAATGCTACTACTGCAGCAAGTTCGGCCATTATGCCACATAGTGCAGAAAGAAGATGGCGAACGAGAATCAGCAGCAAGCCCATTATTCGAAGGAACCTGAAAATGCGACAGGAGGAATTGTGTTGCTGACTTGTAGTATTGAAGAGGAGAGCAAGAAAAACATCTGGTATCTTGACAGTGGTTGCAGCAACCACATGACTGGGAACAGGGAGATGTTCTCACAACTAGATGAAACAGTCCAGTCCGAAGTCAAGATGGGGAACAACATCAAAGTTTCTGTGATGGGGAAAGGAAAGATCCTCATCCGCACCCGGCACGGTGATAGAAAAATAATTCAAGATGTTTATTATGTGCCTGGGTTGAAGCATAATCTGCTTAGTGTTGGACGACTTGTGCAGAAGGGGCACACTGTACTGTTCAAAGATGGAGTCTGTTCCATCAGAGACAAGGTCCATGGACAAATTGCATCTGTGTCCATGACGAAAAACAAGATGTTTCCGCTGCAGATTCAGAATGAATCTTTGTTGTCTCTGAGTGCAGTTGAGAAGGATGCTACCTGGCTGTGGCATCTCAGATTCGATCACCTGAGTTTTAGTGGCCTGAATCTGCTGCACAAGAAGCAGATGGTGAAGGGTTTACCCCTTATAGAGCAACCGAACCAAGTTTGTGAAGGTTGCCTGGTCGGAAAGCAGCATAGGGATGCATTCCCTATAGGGCATTCTTGGAGAGCATCACGGCCTTTGGAGCTGGTGCACTCAGACATCTGTGGTCCCATGCAGACCACCTCATATGCCGACAACAAGTATTTCCTGACCTTCATTGATGACTTCAGCCGGAAGACTTGGATTTATCCAATCAAGTTGAAGTCAGAGGCGTTTGCGAGGTTTAGGGAGTTCAAGGCTCTGGTTGAGAAACAGAGCGGTTATTATCTGAAGACTCTTAGAACTGATGGAGGTGGAGAGTACATCTCCAACGAATTCCACAACTTCTACAAGCAGCATGGAATTCGAATGCAGTTCACTGCCAGATACACGCCACAGCAAAATGGCATAGCTGAGAGGAAGAACAGAACAATCATGGAAATGGCACGGAGCATGCTTAAGGCAAAGAGTTTGCCACATGAGTTCTGGGTAGAAGCTGTAAGTTGTGCAGTTTACCTGTTGAACCGGTGTCCCACCAAGAGTGTGAAGGACAAAATTCCAGAGGAAGCCTGGAGCAAGTTGAAGCCAAGTGTGGCTCATTTGCGAGTTTTTGGGTGCATAGCATATGCACATGTTCCAAATGAGAAAAGGCAGACGCTAGATGACAAAGCTAAAAAATGCATCTTCACAGGGTACAGCGAACCAGCGAAGGCGTACAGGCTGTACAATCCTGTGACAAAGAAACTTGTCATCAGTTGAGACGTGAAGTTCTTGGAGGATGAAGTCTGGAATGGGAAGTCAAAGACTGGTCAGTTTGAACCAGCAACTGTTGAGTCTGTAGACTTGGAGGAAGACAGAGTTCAACCACCTGTGCCTTCAAGCATCAACAGTGGTGCCAGCAGTAGCACACCCTCAACATCCCACTCACCTCCACTTGCAAGCAGAATTCAAAACCTGAGGACTCCTGCAAAGACTCGGAGCTTGCAAGACATCTATGAGGTAACCCGTAATCAATTAGATGAAGATTATTCTGATTTTGCTCTATTTATTGAATGTGATCCAGTGGAGTTTGAAGAGGCAAGTCAGAATCGCAAATGGGTGAATGCGATGGATGAGGAGATAGCAGCCATTAAGAAGAATTAGACATGGCAACTAACAGATCTTCCAGCACGAAAGAAGACCATTGGGGTCAAGTGGGTATATAAAACAAAATTTAATGCCCAAGGAGAGGTTGACAGGCACAAGGCCAGATTAGTGGCGAAAGGCTACAAGCAGAAGTCAGGAGTTGACTATCATGAGGTGTATGCACCTGTAGCCCGACTTGACACAGTCAGAATGATTCTGGCACTCGCGACTCAGAAAGGATGGAGCATGTACCAGATGGATGTCAAGTCTGCCTTCCTCAACGGAGTGTTGGAAGAAGAGGTCTACATAGACCAATCGCCCGGTTATGAAATACAAGGGCAAGAAGGCAAAGTCCTGAAACTAAAAAAGCCCTGTATGGGTTGAAGCAAGCACCCCGGGCATGGTACAGTCATATTGACGGCTATTTTTAGGAGAATGGGTTTCAAAAATGCCCATATGAGCACTCACTGTACATGAAGACAAATGTAGAAGGTGAGCTCATCATCGTCTGCCTGTACGTAGATGATCTAATATTTACTGGCAATAGTAGCAGCCTATTTGCGCAGTTTAGAACAGCCATGAAGTTCGAGTTTGAAATGACTGACATGGAGCTGATGAAATATTTTCTCGGCATTGAAGTTGACCAATCAGCAGATGGCATCTTCATTTCTCAGGGCAAGTATGTCAAGGATGTCCTGAAGCACTTCAAGATGGAGGACAGCAAACTCGCCATCACACCTGTAGCCACGGGTTTGAAGGTGAGCAAGTTGGATACGAGGGAGGTCCGTAGATCCAACCTTGTTCAAAAGACTAGTTGGTAGTCTGATGTACTTGACTGCAACTCGGCCAGATCTGATGTTCGGAGTCAGTCTGATTAGCTGTTTCATGGAGACTCCGAAGGACACACACTCGCAAGCAGGCAAGAGGATCTTGCGCTATGTCAGCGGGACGCGAAACCATGGCCTATATTACGCCAGACAGGACCAGTTGGAGCTAGTGGGCTTCACAGACAGTGACTGGGCTGGTAGTACCGATGATCAAAAAAGCACCTCCGGGTATGATTTCCATCTCGGATCAGGGGCAGTCTCATGGGCGTCCAAGAAGCAACCCATTGTTGCGTTGTCCACGACCAAGACGAGAATATGTCGCTGCCACGACATCCGCATGCCAGGCAGTATGGCTGCGAAGAGTTCTGAGCGAACTGTTTAATCCTCCGGAAGGCACGACAACAATTTTCTATGACAACAATTCGGCCATTGCACTGTCAAAGGATCCCGTGTTCCATGGCCGGATGAAGCACATTGATATTCGTTATCACTTCATCAGAGAGTTGGTGAAGTCCAGAGAAATTCATCTACAGTTTTGCAGATCCAAGGAGCGATTGGCGAGATATTTTCATGAAGCCTTTGAAGGAGGAAGACTTCAGCAGATTGCGAGAGCGACTTGGAGTCAAAGTGCTTGTGAAATCAGGTTTAAAGGAGGGTGTTAGAAAAATAAACCCAGATTTCACACCTGTGCCCAACTGCGCTGTGAACCTTGGGCGAAACCGGACTGCACTCCAGACATGGGCAAAGTCGGACTGCGCTGCCGCAGTCCGGGATCCCGGCAAAAGTGTGACATGACGTCGCACTTATCTTCTGATAGATTTGACACCTGGCAGATCTGATCTCCGTAGGAGTTAATGCCTAGTCGACGTTTGTCAGAAACCCTAGATGTGGGTCGGTCAGAAGATAACTCTTATCTGAAGCTGTCAGAGGATAAACCCTTATCCTCCTCTCCCCGCGGCTATAAAAGGACGGTTTGGGTCTACAGAAAAATCAGTGCGAAAGGTGCGTAGAAGAAGGAAGCAGAGCGGGTGTGAGAGAAGTTCGTGAGAGTGAGCAGAGAAAGAAGGGCGAGTGTTTCAGTGAGCAGTGTGGCTCAGCTGATAAATGTCCGAGCGACAGACTCGACATTTCCCTTGTTCGGTTTATCCTGCGAGCATAGCTCGCGGATGTTGTTACTTCCTCGGTTGAGGAATTCTGTAACCCTAGTTGTTCATATGAATAAAGTTTGCTTTTGTCTGTGGCATATTTAGGGTTTGCAGTTGTTTAGGTGTTAACCTTGTTGTTCTCTGTTCCGGCGTTTCTCTCCATTCATTCGGGTCTTGCCAAGTCGGGCAAACCTAGCAGCAGTCGCGAAAGACAAAGAAGTTCGTTGCCGTGCAAAGTTGGACGCCGAGCGAAGTAAGTCACTTCGCTGCAACAGCCACGCTTCGGCAACCGAAGGTGCGAAGTCCGCACCTCGCTGCGACAGCCAGGGCTTCGGCAGCTTGAAGTTGCGAAGTTCGCACTCCGCGCGAAGTGCGCACTTCGGCAGCTTGCCGGTGCGAAGTTCGCACTTCGGCCGAAGTCCGCACTTCGGCTGCACAGCCCAGCGCAGTCCGCGCGAGTGCCGGACTTCGGCAGCTTGCCGGTGCGGGCTCGCACTTCGGCCGAAGTCCGCACTTCGGCTGCACAGCCCAGCGCAGTCCGCGCGAGTGCCGGACTTCGGCAGCTTGCCGGTGCGAAGTTCGCACTTCGGCCGAAGTCCGCACTTCGGCTGCACAGCCCAGCGCAGTCCGCGCGAGTGCCGGACTTCGGCAGCTTGCCGGTGCGAAGCTCGCACTTCGGCCGAAGTCCGCACTTCGGCTGCTCTGCCTAGCGCAGTCCGCACTTCGCGAGAGTGCCGGACTTCGGCGGCTAGGCCCGCGCTGTCTGCACTTCGCTCCGTCGCCTGGAGCTTGGCTTGCGCGGTCTGAGCGGACAGTCTTCGGCGAAAGAAAAATCGCCATTAACCCTTCAGATATGCCAAGACATCAATTATAGTTGCAATGTGGTAAATGAGTTTCTTTTCCTCTCCGGAATTCATAATTACAAACCAAACTATGTGTTTAATAGAATATTTTGTAAACCCTGATGTGATAATTCTGTAGTTGCAGCCTTTCTTCTGAATTGTGGACCATACATTGATATCCCAAGACATCAAATATAGTTGCAATGTAGTAATAGAGTTTCTTTTCCTCTCGGAATCCATATTCTTTTTTAACTTTTATTTCAAAATTAATATGAATACATGAAAAAATATATATATATTCCATAGAATATTCCGCAATCTACGATATTTCTGGCTGTGATTGCTACTTAATGTGTTTAATGAAAATTCAATCCTTACAATTGGACAGATTACAATTGGACAGATAACATGATTCCTGCAAGTTTTTACCAATCATCTTAATAAACTCTCTTACTGGAAAATACAGCTATCAAGGCCAGGCTTGGAATACAAACTTAGATCTCACCCAAATCAAACTGCAGCAAATAGGAACTTAAGTAGATTACGTTTATTCATCCCCTTGAATTTTTTTTTCCCCATATATTTTATTCACCTAAGAACTAACTTAAGTAAATCAAAGAGTAAAGCAGGAAGGGTAATAAATATCATCTCCATCCATGATGTACAAAGCTTGACAACACTCGGGGATTCTTGCGAGGTTCGCATTAAAAGACTTGTCTTTCTCCTTTCCTTCATAATTTTTCCTATTTTCTTAGTTTTATTTTTCTTCTCTCCTCGTTTCACAGCAGGCCGGACGCTCACAATTTTGGCTTTTTTTCTGACATTTTGCATTTTGTAAGCGAGTTCCACAACATCCACTACTCCCTTCACAGTTAAGGTGTTCTTACATGTATCCACTGTTATCTCTTCTACCCCTGCGTTATATCCACTCATAGATACAGTACACATTAGTAATAACTTAAAAAAACGTAAATGAAAAAAAATATATATATTCTTTGGGACACAATACTCCCATGAGTTTTAGTCTTTTTAATAGGCAAATCGAAGGGAAAAAAAAAAATCAAATTTAAAAGATCATTGTAAACAAAAGATGTGTAACATAATTCAACCAAGTAGATCAAGGAACTATAATTATCCTGAAATTTGCTTAGCCATATAATCAAAACAATTGTCTCTAATATTTTAGATAAGAAGTAAAAGAACCCTTAAAATCATTTCACCTCTTCTCCCATGACATACCATGAACTTTTGTAACAATCCTAAAAACTTTTCGTCTATGCACACAGCCAGATTTTTCAACTGAAACCATAATCACAACCTTCTCCATTGAATATGTCGCAGTATGACTCGAGATAAATTAGCCTAGAAATGTAATGAAACGTAAGGCACAATGCTACCGTGGAGATGTATATATAAAATTTGAGGGGCAAGTCATTGAAGGACTGACCAATCATCAAAAACACGCATTTCTGGTTGAAGACAATATACAGTAATAGTCCAGGTACATGTGATGTAATGTTGCATGTGCCTTAAATAGTCAAGTAGTCGTCTAAGGGAGTATGAATAAATAATTATAACATTTGATATGTCCACATCTTCCGTCCCCATTCTGCATAACCCTACGATTTATCTTATAGGATTGGACATGATGTTTAATAGCAATTTTCGGGTACGTTCAATGTTCCGTAGATTTTATATCCCTTCAACAAATATCTTAGTAAAACTTCTTCAATATTTTCACATTATATGTTCTCAAAACTAAGTTTGTTTGTTCAGAGATATTTACTAAGAAAAGACTTAGGTTTAATATTTGAGTATTTTAAAGTAAAAAAAATCTGATTTGAATCTTTTGAATACACACCCAGGGTCTTCAACAACAAGATATCCTTATGATTTGAACCCTCTACTTAATAATTACTAAAAAAAAATAATATAATTGTAATCAACTTTTCAATATATTAAAAAAATATATATATATATATAAAATATTTTCACATCATATGGTAGGAAGGGTTGAAGTTTTTTAAACTTTTTAAATGACAAGCTAACTTTGAGACATTCATTCCTGGTCATATAAGATTGAAACATGTTACCCAGTATTATGGTATTGTCTTACCCTAGTATTATAATTTGATATATTGTTCACTAAAATTTTAGTTTATATATTAAGTGAAATTTTTGCTAAATTTTTTTATGTAATTTTTTGTGAATTATTTTTTGGATTTAAGTTTAGTAGATTATATACTCATCATGGTCTTTTATCAATGATCAAAATAATAATTTTTTAAGAAAAATAACCAATTTTTGGTATTTATTTTTTTAAATTAACTTTTCCTAGGTCTTATGTAAACTTCAATGATTTTTTTGGGTTCCTCCTCTTGAATTAGATTTATTGAAAGAAATATATTTTTTTATTCATACTCATTATGTTAATGAGACCTTGAGGACAAGATGTGTTCAAAGTTTTGAGCATTGTGTTACTTCTCTTCTTTAAGTAATGATGATTTTGCCATGTCTTTTTCATTTCAAACTCATTTCTTAAAACTTTTAATTTTGAGTATTACTATGTCATGCTTCATTCTTGCTTAGACCATAATCCTCTTAATGAGGTATGCTACTTGTAATTTTATTTATCTCACACATATAAATTTTGTTGATCTATCACCTTCTATACTTTATAAGAAAAAGTATGATCCTTTTGCACTATAGAAGCCCAAAAACTACCCATGCTTAATATTGTATTAAGTCTCAATAGAGGACATACATCTAGTATTGTACATTCTTTTCAATTTACGACATACATTTGGTGTTGTAGGTTATTTTCAATTTGTACCTACATCTCAAGATAGAAGGTATTTTTTGATGGCATTAGAGTCATCAATGCTATTTCTCCATATCCAAAAAATTTGGATCAAATTATTGAAACTCATATTTAAGAATTTAAAAACCTAAATATGAAGCTAAACACATAACTTATTATGCTTCCCAAGCATGAGTAGACTTGTGCAAAAGAAATTTTCCATAAAAGTATTGATATGGATGCACCTCACTTGAGAATCACTATTAAGAAAACTATGAAGTGACTTTTAAAAGCTTTAGAGAATATCATAGTAAAATTTTGCACGAATAATAGATTTTATATTAGAGTTGTCAAATTTATTGCCAATAAGCTCCAAATTCAAGTGAATAGATGCATGCATAATATTATTAATATTGGTATTAGGATTATGCTCTCTCTTTCCATTCATAGATATCATTCCATCATCGTAGATACTATAAAATTATATAAAAAGTAAATTAGAGGGATTTTAAAAGAATAATATTAGAAAACTAATATTAGTGTTCAAAATAATGTGTGACAAGGAAAATTTTGGTCAAGAAAAAACCTCTATAGCATTCTACAGGTTAATGTGTAAAATTTTAGGATTTGTGTCTTTGATTTTATTAAGAAGAAATAAAATCCCTTCATGCAATTGATGGACCGATTGTGAAAGGTTATCATGGAAATATGAGAGCAATTTCTTATATATAATGCATAAGCAAGTTCCTAATGGAAATTAGTTTTTATGCAATATATTCATTTGTAGTAGAAAAAAATATCAACAATATCAACATCCTCCCTAGTGAAATCAACAATAGCTATCATGAAATGTTCTTATCATATTTTACTAAATAAATGGATCTTCAATACTAATAACAAGGGTTTTCTCAATTTAGAGCTGCACATAAGAGGAAAAAATCTTTATTAATGTATCTAAGCCTTCTAAATAATATCATGAAGGACCTAGAAGATATGATATATGCTTCCATTGGTTACCAAAACTAAATCCAACATTAGAAACCAATCTTAGAGCTAGCTCCTTTTATCTCATTACCATCATGTACCAATAATGATTTATTTATGAAAGCACGAGATTCCGGGCAAATGAAACACCAAGTGCGATTGCATTCAAAACCAAGTACGCTTAAGTCCTAGAAATGTAAATTGCATGAAATGGAAAAGAAACACATTGGAAGAGACACAAGCAAATAGAGAAAACACATCCCTTTCATTAATATCTCTTGATCTCTGTTACAATGACGTCTCCTCCCTTTTCAGGGGCTAGGAGCGCAAATAGAGTTTGATTACAATCACTGAATGATTCCTCTTTTCGCGTGCCCATGATTGCAATGGGCGGGCCAAGATGATGTCACCGCTGATGTCGATGAGTTCCTAACCTCCGCTGCTTCTCCTACAAACAAAGAAACAACCAAGATGTCAGTAGCATATGCCGCAAATAAAAAGCGTTTGTTCTCTAAAACTAGCGAAATATGCATGTAAACATTTGCCTGAAACAACAATTATAGTGAGTCCAAATGGCTTCAAAACTTGACAAAAGATAAGAAAAGTTACCAGAAGGCCACTGCCACTGAGACAGCTGGCCAATCTACCTTCCACTGGAATTCGTCCCTGGGCAGGATGAATTCTAACTGCAATTCGTCCCTGGGTGGGACGAATTCTTCTGTGTTGGGGAAACTGACCTGCTTCTGCTCCAATGTCAGATCCCGAGACTTGCAAAACACCTGCAAATAGGGGGGTTATGTAATTGGGGCCATTTTGGGATGACCCAGATGGTTGGATTCTCCCAATTTGGCCTCCACCCTCGGGAATTTGACCTCGACACCTGCAAGTCAGTGAAACGACAAAGCAACACAAAACATACTAGAATCTGACCAAAAGTTACAAAATTGTAGCTATGGGTTAATCAAACCTAATAACACAAAATACAATCTGAAAAGTAATCTAAAATGCTCAAAAACTAAAAATAGGACTTGGGAGGTGCGGGGGTGCCCAAGTGGGCCTCCCACCGTTGGCACTTGATTTTGGAGCCAATCCACCAGGGATGGGCCCAAAACCTCTTAGGATTGGGGGGTCGACGAATTGGTTGGTTCAGGTGTCCATGTGTTGGATTTGGGTCAGGTTCGAGCTTCCAAAGGCCACCCAACAACCTCTCTTGCAAAAGATATTGGTGGATGTGGGAAGGTGAACCAAAAGGGATGCAAGTGGGTCTTCAACTCGGCAGCACTTCGTTGCTTGAAAACTCCTTCAACCTGTCTCCTTTGGGTGAGAAAAGTCCCACATTTTATAGACCCATGGGGTCTCTTTTGGGAGGGAAGCACAAATGCCATGTGTTGGCCATAGGTGCCATGTGGCAGTATTGTCTTCCCATGAGGGAGGGGAGTCCTCCGTTGACTTGAGCTTTGATAAATGCCTTTTGTAACAGTCTTCTAACGGCCCCTCTGTCCACCTACACACGCGTGCAAGGCAGGAGTCCTTAACTGACTGTTCTGGGCTACCACTTGGCACCCTTTGCCTTTTTGCCCGTTAAGCTTAGAATTCATCCCACCCAGGGACGGATTCAGAATTCGTCCTAGGGTGGGACGAATTCTATTTTGAACTCATCCCTGGGTGAGACGAATACTAGGCAAAGTGTCCAAGTGTGCCAAATTGCTTCTTGACCTTACAAAATTTCTATGAAAGTGGTTAAGACCACTGTTTAACCTCTGAGGGCTGCCCTGGGGGCTGTGTTTGTCAAAGCGATCAGTGTTTGCAGTCACATAATCGGATTGGTGCTGTTTTGGTGTCTACAATTTATATCCAATATATGGTTACATTTGTATCACTCTAATCACTAGGATCTACTCAATACAACCTTTAGTTGATGACATAGTTTTTTATTTTATTAAAAAAAATAATATATTAAGATATACTCAGGAATATATTACAGATCTAATAAATTATAGTCTATTAGTTGCTAGCCAATATTTAATCCAATAAAAACTACAAATTCAAACTATTATTCCTATATATAAAACCATTCAACCTGCATATAGATATTTAGAATAAAGACACAAGACCATCTAACAACCTCTATCAAGGTTACAAATGATGAACTACACTAAAATAGAGAAGAACAATTTGCACTAAGACTTATAAAATAATTTGACAAAACTTCATAGCCACAGAGAGGATCTAAAAATTTACAAGGGAATTAGGAGCACCAATTATTCAATTATCGAATACTACTCTTTCTGGAATATTCATATCAAGTCAAGAATAAAGACTTGTATTGTTAATCAAGTTAGCCATAGCTTTTAACATTACCATCTAGAGACTAAACAAGGAGAAGATAAATCTTAGTTTGGCTTGACCACCACCTAGAAGGGAAACCATAGCAACTAATATCTCCTTTTTCAAGAGCCCAATTTGCCATAGCATCTACCACTTTGTTTAGTTCTCTAGTCACATGATTGAAAACAACCTCTTGAAAACTAGTTGTAATTAACCTAATCTTATCTATGATCCTTTGAATTCTCTAGTCTACCTTCTCAAGACATGAACTTGTTTTAAGGTAATTGATCATAATCTGAGAGTATGACTCTTCTATCACCCTTTCACAACCTGCCTTTACTACCTCTTGGAAACCTCTCAAAATACCTTCCCCTTCAGCCAAGTTATTAGTTATAATTTTTAAATTTTCTACAAAAGCAAAACTCAGAGTGCCATCCTCTAATATTTATATCCCTCCTATCCTATATCTTCCAGTATTTCCTCTAGATCCTCCATTCATATTCATTTTTCTAAAATTTTGTGGGGGAGGCTTCCATTGCTTTATTCTATCCATCATTTGACTAGTCACTTTCTTACTTATTTATTGAGCTAATCCATGGCTAATATTTAATTGAACCATCATTTATTCCAATAGTTGATTGGAATTGTGAGGATGAGTTAATAAATGTTGGATAATATCTTTCATATTTTTTATGGTCTTAAACTAGACATAGTGGATGTTGTAGCTCTAAAATTCTTGCACTCCTTTCCTCCAGTATAATTGATTCATGCCTCAAATGGGAATGGGAGAATAGTAGGTCTACACCTCAAAGAGAGACACTTGAGATCATGTCTTCTTTGGTGATTTTTCGACGAATTGGGTGGATTCACTAGGAAATATTTTATGGTAGTTTCCATACATAGGTTTTGGAGTTTATTTGATGTATTTTTTTAGATAGTCTCACATACATCTACTTTGGTCAATATGCAACTATACTAATGTATATACGATTTTATTTTACATGCAAACAACAAACAATAGAAAATAGGAAGTAAAAAATAATGCAATGCTTATAAATTGATTTGAAATTCTAACACCGATTTGGATGGCTGATTTTTACACTTTTATACTTGTTGCAGATAGGATCGATCAAAATCGGACAAGATCAAGTGACATGATGTGGTGATCGGTTTGTTCGCCTGCAAGAATATAGCCGATCATAGCAAAAACCTATAGTTTTACAAATTGACACAAAAAATAGTAGATTTACAGAGTAATATGCATTTATCGAGGTGGATTAGGTTGAATTTCAAAATTAAAATGAAAATGATTGACTGAACAACTATAGATCTATGCTAAAAACATGGAAATTCATGCAAAAGTAATAAAATACGAGTATGAAATCTAATGTATCAATGGTAGTGGATTTAAAATGATTTAATTAGATGATAAATATGATCTAATATAGAAGAAATAAAGAGATAGAATGCAAACAATGAGGTTTGGATACCCCCAAGTAGCTTAACGGTAGAAATATTTGATGTAGACCAAATCAGGTAGTTTTGTCTGAGATTGGGTAGTTTTCTCTATGATCGGGTGATACAATACATAAATCAGGTGATATGATCTTGCACGAATCTCACTAATGTAAAAATCCAACCTACAAAAACATAGAAAAATGATGAAGTAATAGAGAGGAAGTATATGAAATTTCCAAGGAGAATCTAGGGAGAGGAGCCAAGATTAAATATATTAGAATAGGTTGACAGGTTGGGCTAAAAATGAAGAAGGTTACAACTTACCCTATTCTAGATGAGATCGTTCGAGCCGATCCTATAATTTTCATACAGTTGGCTAGATAAGGACAAAGGAGTTACAATAATTTTTGTCACCCAGCTAAATAGGGCAATTTTCAGTTTTAGACGAGATCGGGTGATCAGATCGCATACAAAATTGTACGATATCATACAAAATCGTACGATCTCATACAATGACTAAAAACTAAGTTGCAATAGGCACAAAAATCGAGGTAGCAAGCTAGGGGATAGTTTAATTTGATTTTTCTAATTTTTTAACATAGGCTTGATTAATGTGGGTCAATTTTAACCTACTACATTTTAGCCCCCCTTTACTACATTTTTGAAAAAAAATGCATTAAAGATAAGATGGTATGCTTTACAAGAAAGAAATATTTTATTGCAAATTTTTGTTGATGGTTTGAAGTTTTGTTGTCAATTTTTTTTAGGTATGACACCCCCTTCGATTTTTTACAACAAATTCCAAGTTTGGTGAAAAAACTTGAAAGTTACATTTTTAGGGTAAATTTTAATAAAATAGAAAAATTAGGGTAAAACCTAATTTATTTTTACTTTGCAGTTATTCTAAAGTGATATCTAGGCAAAAAATCATAGAAGTTCCACACGGAGATGATTATGTGTGAACAAGAGCCAACCAGATACGGTCGCCATCACACAATTGTGTCTACAAGATCGGGTCGATTTTTGCAAAATTGGCTCAGTTTTGGTGATATCGGTAGATATTGAATGAAATCAGTGGATATCAGGAAAAATAGCCTGATATTGTAGAAAATCGACCAATAATATCATCCTATATCACACAAAACTAGTTGATATCAGATAAAATTGTCTAATATCATAGAAAATCGATAGATATAATATAAAACTGATCGATATCAGATAAATTCCCCTGATATGAGATAAAGTTGTTTATTTGACAAGTTACTTATTAAATTTTTTATTTTCTTATTTTGTTAACAAAAAAAGAACTAAAGAACTGGGAAGGGTGATATGGTGGGTTTCATACTGACCTAAATGTCTTATCACCAACAGAGGGGGATACTTTAGACGCTACTGGTTTGAGGCATGTGGCAAAAATACCACAATTTCCAATAGACATGAGGTTGTTGAGCACTTTGGCTGAGCGGTGGTACCTAGGTTCTTCTAGCTTTTGACTACCTATAGGGGAGATGACCCCTACATTGGAGGAAATATGGAGAATTCTTAGAGTGGCTATCAGAGGTATGTTCATTGCTGCCTTTGGAAATCAAAATCATGCACTCCAAATATTGACATGTGATGCTAGTTTCTCTCTAAATAAGGGAGGCATTGGGATTGATCTTTTGAGTCAAAGAGATGGGGTTTCTCGATTGACAGTTTTGCTCAATGGTATTGTTGGACTATTGTTAAGCCACTTTAGCGGTTGCCACCTACCATGGACTCTGGTAGAGGTTGTGGTAGACATGAGGGATTAGGGGATACTATTTGCATGGGGCCACTTTCTGTTATGCGTAATGTATATGACTCTTTTAAGGGTCATATACAAGGACGACACAACATTACCCCTTACTTCTTTTATATTGTTTTGGCCATTGGAGCATATAGTTATTCAAAGATCAACAGGGCTTCCATTGACAAGGATGGATGCAAAGAGGCCTAGGGATTTATATTGGTTTCCACATAGAGCTCTTGGGATTAGCATTACTTTGGACATATCTAGGAGGTTGTTGGATGATTTTACCATAGATAGCATCACAAGAAGGCCCTACAAATATCATCTAGGATGGTTAGAGGATGGCTATTAGCTAGATCTCATGAGGTAAGTTATTTAGTTGTAGATGAGCAAGGGCAATATGGAGCTGCACCACATTGATCAAGTTATGTGGTAGTTTAGGTTGCAGAAATACATTCCTAGGAATAGGAATATCTACTTTTCTAGGGTGACTCGAGAAGCTACCATAGTGAGTCATGCTCCCAACGTGGCTCATTTTATGGATCCTAAGCTAGATGATGAGGTGGGTGGAACAACCAATGAGGATTATGTTGGGGTGATAGAAGGATATAGAGAGTGGTATGCTAATATTCAACCTACAAGGATTACTAGGTGAAGGACTATAATAGAGCAAGTAAATGAGTGTGTCCAGCAATAAGGATGCCCAAATATCTAGTAGCAGCAGCAAATGGCACAAGTGGCTTCTAGGAGAGAAGGGACCTCACACTAGAGATGGGCATCAACACCATATAATATGAGAGAGGGTATCTAGGGTTGGCAACAGATCCAGGAGGGCTAGAGGGGAGGGGATAACATCTTCTCAGAGGGTAGGGTTGTAGACACCAAAATAGCACCAATCCAATTATGGGACAGTGCTTTGGTTATTTCTCGTTTGCTTTCTTTGACCGTTTCGCCTTCCCTGGTGAGAAGGTCCAACTATCAAATGTATCCTCCAAGTTCGGCTCGAGTTTTGAGCTTAGAAAAATGCTGCTTTTAGCACTTAGGCAAATGCTGCTTTTAACACTTAGGCAAATGCTTCCTGTCGTGATATCACGACGTCGCGACATTGCGATGTCGTGATATCATGACGGTCGTGATATCATGACTGTTGCGACATCGCGCTGTCATGATATCGTGACAGTCATGACATCGTGCTATCATGATATCGTGACTGTTGTGACATCGCACTATCGTGATATCATGACTATCATGATATCGTGATAGTCGCGACATCACCCTGTCATGACATCATGACAATCATGATATCATGACAGTCGCAACATCGTGCCGTCGCGATATCATGACTGTCATGATATCGCAACAGCTCCTACCACTAGACCCTGTTTCTTTTTTGGTGTTGCGATATTGCGACGTCACAATATCGCGACGTTGCGATATCATGAAAAAACTCCACATTTATGCCTGGGCATACTTTAACCAATGAGGATAGATTTTACACCAATTAAAGTGGACTTTTAAAAAATTAAAAATGCATTTTAAACAATTAAAAGTGGACATTAAAAAAATTAAAAGCGAGCATTAAACATTCGAAAGCAGACATTAAAAAAAATATGAAAATGGACATTAGATAATTGGTAATGGATAGTCAGTAAATTACGTGGGCCGTTAGAGGACTGTCACAGGGGCATTCATGAAAGCCCAAGTCATGGAGGACTTTCCTCTCGCATGGGAAGACATGACCGCCACATGGCACCTGTGACCACCACATGGCACTTATGCATGCCTATCCAAAGAGACCCCCTGGGTCTATAAAATGGTGGAATTTTCCCACCCAAAAAAAAAAATGAGGAGACGTTTGGAGCAGCGAAGCCCTGCTAGTTTACCGCTAGACGTTTTAGCATCGATTCACGTCATCCGCATCCGTGATCTCTTCTGCAAGGGAGGTCATCGTGCGTTCATGGAGAACGTGAATCTAGATCCCTAGATCCATCCATTCGTCGACAAAGCTCAGTGTTCTATTTTTATTTCCTTTGCATTATGATTTCAGGATTCTGATTGCAAGCACATCAACATGCAGATTTTGATTTTAAGCATGCATTCATCAAATTTTATTTCATTCGGAAACGGTGCAGACCTAGTTGACGTTATATGTATTATGATGTAATTATTTTATTATGTTTATGTTATGTTTCCCACGCTACAGCTAAATTGTATTTTCTTTTATGTCGCTGTTTTATTTGTTTTAAAGATCGAATGTTTTATATTTACTTAGGTGCTACTAAACGGATCTGTTGTTTCTTTGATCGCAGGAGAAGCAGCAAAGGTTAAATACTCATCAACACCAGTTACGGTAATGTTTTTTCCCACCCATTTCAAATGTGGGCACATGGAAGGAAGACGACTAGAAACGATTGTAACCAGAACATGCTAATCTTCCTAGCCCGTAAAGGGGACGGAGATGGAATGTAACCAAAACCGGAATCATATTAATAAAAAGGGTTGTGCTCATGTTTTTCATTATACGTTTGGTTTTGATTTGATTACATTCACTTTATCTCATGCATCGAGTTAGTTTTGTTTACATTACATCCTAGTACTATTTTTATTTCAGAATCTCGTGCTTTCAATGGCGATCACGGTGGGACCCTGTCCCCTATTTTTTTTTAGATTCAGAAACTGATTAAAGCTTATGTTTTTGTGCTTGCAGGTAGCTGGCCGAAAATCAAAAACAGCCGATTTGGGCAGAAAATACAGCCGAGTTGGGCGAAAAAGAGGTAACGGTTTCTAACTGTCCCTGTCATTTTTTGCTGTGATATTTCTTTTTTTTTTTTTTTTTTTTGTCATGTTTGCCTTCTTATGGAAAGAGGTTGCTGCCTGTTTCATTTTTAAATAAAAAGAACCACACACACTTCACGTGGTAAAATTAAACCAAGGAGCTGGTCGTAAAACCCCAACCCTTGATCAAGACCATCGATGGATTTCATCACCACCTTGGCTTGATTTTGCATCCATTACCTTGATTGTCACTATTTTTAGGCGTAAATCCTGACGAAAGCTGATCGAGTGTTGCTGGGGTGATTCCCAGTGCACGAGGATAAGTCTTCTATGGTAGGTGCCATTAACAGGACAATCCCCCTTTCGTACTGCCTACGTACCACGTACCATCTGCTCTCACGTACCTATAGTCTCCCTCTCGTAAGGGCGGGTATATAGAGAGGTTGGTATATCAGCCTGGTTGGTATATTGAAGGGGCAACCATTTTGGGAGTTATATGAGCCTTCATTATGCATTTAAACGTTCTTCAAAAACATTAAAAAACAAAACAAAATCATCAAAACGCACTAAAACTAGTCTAGGACACACCATTAATCTTTAAAAGAGATAATCACCGTTTGTGTATGTGTGTGTTCATTTCTGCTTAGTGTAACAAAAAAAAATCAAAAATCATTAACGAAAAGATAGAAATCTACTTAGCTAGTAGAAAGGTACCACAATGGTGTACACCCGCAGCCAAGCCCAATCATGGGCGGATGCTATGGGGAATGTCCAAGGAGGCACGAGTCACCTCCATTACAGTCCCAAGGATTTGGTCATACCACCTTGGCGACCTAACACACAAGGCAGTCCCCTCCACACCTTAACGAAAAAGGACTATAGGGACACCTCTTCTAGGGGCACTCCTATTCAGCATAGCACCCAGCACACACCCTTCCATGAGGGGTACATCAATAGGAGAGCTCCCTTAGATGCTCGCTATGAGTGGTCACCGTGTGACGAAGCGCTAGGTCAACATAGGGTCCGACGGGAGGAACCGCATGATTACACTCTCCCTCCTTAACCCCCTCTAGTTGTCAGGATTACAAAGACAAATCTAGAGCACAAGGCTCCTCAGGAGGGGCGAGCCAACTCCGCCCATTCCATTTTCACTTACGAAAGAGAGCACGAGGAAAACCCTTACCTTCCTCAAAAACAATATACATCGTGGGAGCAATACGCCTCCGCACCTGCTAGATACCATGGTCACACATTAAGGCCAGAGCCTCGGATAAATGCCACTACCTCCAACAGAGGGAGGTGGCCTATAGAGATCTTGGATCACTACGACCGAGATAGGTATCTAGGAGAGGCATCTAGGCCTTCTAGACATGAGGTGGCAGGACCAACTATCTTAGAATTTGTCGAACATGTCACCCGTCGGGCACAACTCAGGCAACTTGAGCGAGAGCGACTACAATTAGAGGAACTATACCATATTAACAAAGAGCACCTTCAACGCCAGAAGGATGAGTTGTTCCAACACACTATGCAGGAGAAGACTCCAACCCCTCACATGCATAAGACAAAACATTATGAGAGGCACAACCCCTAGGTGCAAGACAAGTCTTTGTGACCTTATCGAGCACCACCCCCGATGCCTCCTAGAAATGAGCGGGAGGCCACTCCTATAACCAATGACGGGCACCTTCCTCAGGCACCCACCCAGGTTTATGGGCCACCCTTAGAAATTCCTCAAGAAGCCTCTAAATAATCTGAGCAAGGAGAAGAGCGGGATGAAATGCCCTACCAAGGCATGGGGGGTGTTATCTGGCCACCCCTCCATAGGCCCCAAGTTCCTCAACAAGAACCAACCAAAGAGGAGGAGCTCAAATCCCTTGATACATGCAAAGTGCTAGAGCACTTTGAGTTGGTAGAGACCAAGATTTTAGAGCTCCCAAGGCCCAACTTACATGAGGCTCCTTTCAAAGAGGATCAACCCCTGGTTGTAGGGCTACCTGATGATGCAGTCCTCCATGTCTCAGAATCTCCAGATTTTGATGAGCTATACTCACTGGTCGAAGGTGAGGATAAAATAGAGATCGCCCACAGCAATCACATGCGATAGCATCGACATCCCATAAATATCGATGAAGCAATTCAACAGATAAACATAATACTAGGGCATGAGTGGCGCGTTAACCCACCGCAATGGGACCAAGTGTTACATCCACCACTTTGGGCACACAGAGATCAACTTCCGCCTAGAGATCCCATAGCAATATCAGTGCCTAGGGCAGATCCCACCCTCATTTCACACATAGGGACGATCCATTCATTTCAATCCCTATAGAGCTCGATCTGGCGCACAAATATCATCAAGCTGGGGGTACCTCTATTCCCTAAAGAGCAAGTGGATTACACCAAACACTCCAAAGGTGTCCATAAACCCTTTGGTCAACCAAAAAGCTCCAAGGATTCCCACAATCGCTTGGTCAAACCCAAAAGCTCCAAGGGTTATCGCAATCCCTTGGTCACCCCAAAAGCTCCAAGGATTATCGCAATCTCTTGGTCACCCCAAAAGCTCCAAGGATTATCGTAATCGCTTGGTCAACCCCAAAATGCCCCAAAGGTGCCTATAAACCCTTTGGTCAACCCAAAAGCTCCAAGGATTATCGCAATCACTTGGTCAACCCAAAAAGCTCCAAGGATTATCGCAATCGCTTGGTCACCCCAAAATGCTCCAAGGATTACCTGTAATCGCTTGGTCAAAACCCAAAAAGCTCCAAGGATTACCACAATCTCTTGGTCAATCCCCAAAAGCTCCAAGGATTACCAAAATCGCTTGGTCAATCCCCAAAAGCTCCAAGGATTCTCGAAATCGCTTGGTCAAAACCCAAAAATGCTCCAAGGATTATCGCAATCCCTTGGTCACCCCAAAAAGCTCCAAAGATTTCCACAATCGCTTGGTCAAAAATAAGAAAAGTCAAAATTCAAAAATCATAAAAATCAACAACAAAAATTTGCATCTCATTTCTAGGCATGCTCAAATTCATCAACAAAAAGCTCTTCTCACGTCTCATCTTCATATTCACAAAAATCAATCAATCAAAAATACAAAAATATATAGCTACATTAAGCATCGCATCCATACATTGCATATTTGTGGTCACATGGGTCAAAGGCACCATAGACTATAATTATTCTGCTAGTCCATCTTGTTCCACACTTTTCCATTTTACAAAACAAACAAACAAACACCATTCACTGTTGTTTACCACACTAGAGTCAGTGGTCTTCGAATGTATCAAGAGTTTTCGTCTTTCAGTCGTAATTTTTCTTTCTAGCCACGTACTGGACCAAGTCAGAAATATTTTACAAAGGTAGAGTCATACTTGAAATACGCCTTGTTACGTAGCATCCCAACACAAATTAAAACACATAACAATTCCTAAGTTGTATGGACGAAAGATGAAACCTGCACAGTAATCGAGTTCACCATAAGCGAAACGGTTATCTTGCTCATCCCCCTGTGCGAATGACCCAAAGAATGTTGAGAGTTGGCAAAAGGACAAGCATCCTCCCTACCCAATTCCCCAAGATCCCAAAATTCTCAATAGTTGCAAAACATCAAAAATTTGCAAAAAGTCAAAACACCAAAATTTGACAACCTACAGTGCACACATCAAAAGGCACAAACAATAGTGATTATCCTCACTCCACATCCCAATCCCTTGCTCAAAAGAAAATTATACAAAAATAAATAGTGATTTTTATCACTACAATCGAGCAAGTATCCCAATACAATTGAAGAAAAGAAGGGAGTTGAACTTGAATCCCTGGAACTCTCGACATTCAAAAAGTCATGAGGTGAACCTCAGTACCAGTTTGGTGGATAGCCTATCGGTCACTGGCGGCAAACCTCCCGCATGACGATATATCTATCACATTAACTTGTGTGCAAATCAATGTTTGCATGTGGATGAGCTAGCTTATGGTATCCTAGAAAACACCATAGATTAATCTGACTAAATACAATAAAGGAGTTAGTGGAGCTAATTAGGTGATCCTCAGTACAGGTTTGGTTGAAAGCCCATCTGGCACTGGCGGTATCCTGAAGAATACCACATAAATGAACTCAATCGCACACACAGGGATGTGAAATAGCTTGGTCAAAAAAAAAAAAGTCCGATTCATACCTTGTCCAAAAGTCTTGTAAGATAAAGTACAGTCGTGGCTAGTGAGTTAAAACCGTCTGAGTCTCAGAAAACCTTAGCTACATTTCTAAACCAACTGCGCTACTTTTCATCTTTGCCATACCATCAAAAAATACAAAAAAAAAAAACCACATGTATACATACAAAGTCATTCATCACAGCAATCGCCTAAAAACAAATAACAAAATTCTAAATAGTCTATGGTGCCATAGCCACACATCACAAATTCCATTCATCCATTTCATTTCTTCATATCACATATGAATCAACAACATGCGCATTTATCATACCATATGCATTCGTCACCATAAACATGCATCCATCAACATCAATCATTGTGCATAACATAAAATCATGACATATACACAAAGCAAGAAAATCAAAACAACAAAAACATCACAAAAATGCAACACAAAAAGAGCAATAAAAATTGTCGGATACAAGTGCTCTTGCACTTAACCTCTTGGCATAGCAAAACCGATGTCGGGGTTTACATTGTCACTATCCTACTCCCTAAGAAGGCTACCATAGCCGAGACCGCTCCACGGGAGGATGGATTTTGGCCAATTTCATCCCCAAACGGCGTCACAAAAGGGTCAACACCCACTCAAAAATAACAAAAAAACAACAAAACAACAAAAAAAATGCAACACAAACAAACAACAATAAACATTGCCGAACACAAGTGCTCTTGCACTTAACCTCTTGGCATAGAAAATCGATGTCGGGGCTCAAATTGTCACTCTCCTACTTCCCCAAGAAGGCTACCATAGCCGGACCGCTCCACGGGAAGATGGACTTTCGACACTTTCACCCCATATGGCATCACAAAAAGGGTTTTTACCCACCAAAAATAGGTCCAAAAGTCAAAAAATTGCTTGCACATTCAACGGACAAACATCTGAAGGCACCCTAACCTAAGTCACCTCGGGTCAAGCGACTCGTCACTTTTCTCATGGTGGTCATCCCCTCATCGATTCGTCGCTTGAGGGGGTAGTCACATTTAGTCACCAATCAACAAACACACACCCAATCAAGGCAATGGCATGCATTCAAAGAATCATTGACAAAGACAATCACGCTCCTGCTTGGGGTAGTAAACAAGCAACAATCACAAATCGATCAAACGCGATCAAACGCTTGGCATTCCCGAAACATGAACTCAAGGTTCCCTCATGGATAAAAGGTTGCGCCCTTTGCCTATTCATGACTGATCAATGTCTAAGATCAAGTCACACCTCACCAAAATAGGTTAATACTTGAAATCAAATTCCTTAGCTCGTCAGAGGCAAGGATTCAAGAATGCATCCCCTTTCCATGCTTGGGGCATCACAAGTTGGTCGGGTTACTAAGAAACCCTAATCACTAGTGCTTTGGTTATCTATTTTTGCTTAGCACTGCGTCACCCGCAGCGCTTCCCAAAAAGGGGCATCTGTAGACACCAAAATAGCACCAATCCGATTACGGGACAGTGCTTTGGTTATTTCTTGTTTGCTTTCTTCGACCGTTTTGCCTTCCCTGGTGATAAGGCCCAACTATCGAATGTATCCTCCAAGTCTAGCTTGGGTTTTGAGCTTAGGCAAATGCTGCTTTTAGAACTTAGGCAAATGCTGCTTTTAACACTTAGGCAAATGCTGCCTATCACGATATCGTGATGTCACGACAGTCGCAACGTCGTGACGGTCACGATATCGCGACTGTTGCGACATCGCGCTATCGTGATATCGCGACTGTCGTGACATCGCGACAGCTCCTACCACTGCGCCCTGTTTCCTTTTTAGTGTCGCAATATCGCGACGTCGCGATATCACGATGTTGTGATATCGCGACAAAACTCCGCATTTATGCCTGGGCAGACTTTAACCAACGAGGACGGATTTTACACCAATTAAAGTGGACTTTTAAACAATTAGAAGTGCATTTTAAAAAATTAAAAGCGAGCATTAAACATTCGAAAGCGGACGTTAAAAAAAATATGAAAATGGACATTAAATAATTGGTAGTGGAAGTCAGTCAATTACATGGGCCGTTAGAGGACTATCACAAGGGCATTCATGAAATCCCAAGTCATGGAGGAGTTTCCTCTTGCATGGGAAGACATGACCGCCACATGGCACCTATGACCACCACATGGCGCTTATGCATGCCTATCCAAAGAGACCCCCTGGGTCTATAAAATGGTGGACTTTTCCCACCCAAAAAAAAAAGGAGGAAGAGAAGAAACATTTGGAGTAGCGAAGCCTTGCCAGTTTACCACCAGATATTTTAGCATTGATTTACGTCATCCGCATCTGTGATCTCTTCTGGAAGGGAGGTCATCGGGTGTTCATGGAGAACGTGAATCCGGATCCCTGGATCCATCCATTCGTCGACAAAGCTCAGTGCTCTATTTTTATTTCCTTTGCATTATGCTTTCAAGATTCTGATTGCAAGCACATCAACATGCAGATTTTGATTTTAAGCATGCATTCATCAGATTTTATATCATTTGGAAACGGTGCAGACCTAGTTGACGTTATATGTATTATGACGTAATTATTTTATTATGTTCATGTTATGTTTCCCACGCTGCAGCTAAACCGTATTTTCTTTTATGTCACTGTTTTATTTGTTTTAAATATTGAATGTTTTATCTTTACACAGGTGCTACTAAATGGATCTGTTGTTTCTTTGATCATAGGAGAAGCAGCAAAGGTTAAAGACTCATCAACACCAGCGACGACAATGTTTTGGCCCGCCCATTTCAAATGTGGGCACGCAAAAGGAAGACTACTAGAAACGATTGTAACCAAAACATGCTAATCCTCCTAGCCCGTAAATGGGACGGAGATGGAATGTAATCGAAACTAGAATCATATTAATAAAAAGTGTTGTGCTCCTGTTTTTCATTATATGTTTTGTTTTGATTCAATTACATTCGCTTTATCTCATGCATCGAGTTAGTTTTGTTTACATTACATCCTAGTACTATTTTTCTTTCGAAATCTCATGCTTTCAAGGGTATGACAAGATGGAGGAAGAGTCTGTGGCATCTTCTTAGCAGGAGTGTATTCCTAACTTACCTGAGAAGGGTAAGAGGATTATGGAGGAGGGTGATAGTAGTGAGGTGGCTACTCTAAAAGTGGATAATATGAGTCTAAGAACTTGTGTTCAAACACTAGAGTTAGAAGATGCAATTTTGAGGGAGGAGAATGTGACTCAGAAGGTCAAGATTCAGAATCTAGAGAGAGCTGATGCAAGTTTGAGGGTTAGGATTTAGACTCTAGAGGCAAAGCTAGCATAGGCTAGAGCACAGGTGAGTCAAGGAGTTGTAGCTCCAACTCCTACATATTCTCATATGACTCATTCTAAGAGGAGAAACTCAAGGGATGAGCTAGTTTGGGCTACTAGGTTAGTCACCTTCTATCAGGTGCTATACTTTGCAGTAGTCCCCGTAGGGCAAAGACCACAACTTCTTGCAATGTACAAGCCTTCGACTCGATTCACTTGAGATCTTACTTGACTACCTGAATAACTGCTAATATGAGAGCAAGAGAGTTTTGAGCACCATGACCTCTTGGTGTAGATGATGATGCCCAGAGATCTAGGGCTTCCAAAGGATAGGGGTTAATTTATGTGGGGATTCATTTTGTACTATATTTTTGGTGATTGAGTATACCAATGTTGGAGATTTTAGTGTACCATTCCTGACTCTATTTTGTATATAGACTTTTTGAGATATATATATTGATCTTCTTGTCTTATGTGAATTTGTATGATTTGATTGTATGATGTTTAAATTTCTTTATAATCATGCTTTATTTATTTTTAAATATTTTTATCATGCTTAACATAAAAATGGTTTTGATGTTTAGTAAAGTATATTTATTTGAAAAGGATATTTTTGTTTAATGATAGAATTTATGGATTAGAAATGAATCTCAAACGATGTTGTGTTGTTATATGACCATTGGTGGAGATGACATGCTCGCTAGGTCATGAAGTGAATCCTATTGTGAGAATTTTTGTGTTGCTAATAATGGAAATGTTTTTGTGGGGCTCAATAGTAATCTTGAGGCTTATGATGATTAAAGAAGATATTTTATTTTGTTTTTGAGAAATTTTGATTTTATGAAATATTTTGATAAATATTATTGTTTATGTGAAAATAATGTGACTTAAGCATGAAAAATTGGGAAGGATGACTTGTGCTAGGCATAGAATTCCTAGTGTGAAAATTTTGAGGACAATAGTTACTAGGAATTATACCATCATCGCGAAGTCAAAAATGCAATGCATGATAATATGAAATTTTTTGTTCTTAAAATACAAATTGATATGAAGCAAATAATCGTACCACATTTCTAAGAATATTGATAAGTATGAAGTGATTTATATCTAAAAATTGAGAAAGATGACTTGCGATAGGCATAGAATCCCTAGTGTGAAATTTGAGAAAAAAAATTACTAGGAATTATACCATCATCATGAAGTGATGATGCAATCCATGATAAATTATTTTGAACTACAAGTTCTTTTGGAATAAGTTAGTTTTGAAAATTTAGAAAATTTTGAAATATCTATGTAATGAGTTAGTATGATATAATGATAAACTAATGTTGTCCAACAAATTAAAAAAAAACATTTTAACTTATTTCTAATACAAAGTCAAATTTATCAAAAACCAGTGTGTGACATGTGAGTTTATTATCCAACTTGATTTTTCATAATGATACAAAATATCTCAAGGATCAAATGTGTGTGCTTTGTGAAGTTAATTTACCGATTTTGAGTAAGGTAGTGATACAAGCCAACTTATATGAACCAATGTGTGTGCAAGTTAAATATTTATTAACCATGATTTTGTGCATGCCATTATACCGAACTACTATGTAAGTCAAGTTACCAAAAGCTAGCTAATCCACAAGTGAATATTGGTCTATACAAAATAAGGTCACTAATATAACAGACATATCGTCACGCAAAAGTCTTACCCAAAGTCAAGCGGGTTGGGCATAAACCACGAGTTATGGGGCTCACCTAATGGATTTCAAATAACTGATGAATTCCAGGGATTCAAGATCACTACCCTCTTCTTTTCTTCTAATTTTTTTAGAAGGGATTCTTGTCCATTTTTTAATTAGGGGATTTTATTGCTTTTTCTTTTCTTTGCTTTTTTATTTCTATTTTACTTTCTCTTTTTTTCTTGGGGGGGGGGATACTTGCCCATATTAGACATAGAGCAAGGGATTTTATTCGGGTAGGAGGGAGCTTGTCCTTTTTCCAATTCTCAGTATTCTAGATTGTGCGCATAATAGGATAGCAAGGGAAACTTTTCAGTTAAGGAACTAAGACTACTATGTAGTATTATTTTCAAACTTGTAATAAATCATTTTTAAGATATGAGAATGTGTTCTTGGTTCAAGAAGTAGCAAGATAATTTTTCAAAACTTAAAATTTTATTTAGTGAAGTAATATGTGCTTTTAATACAAGAAATATTTATAATCAAATCAAAAAAATTAAAATTTATTAAATATGCATTAAGTGGGTGGTTCAAGATAAATTTTGATTTTATCTAAAATAAAACAAAATATAACTTAAATTTTGGAAAACAACACACACTGATGCAAAAAAATGAGAGATTTAATAATTTGAAACATTTTTTAAAACAATTTCATGTTTTTGATTTTTGTTGGTGTTTGATAATATGATAATTGAAGAAGTTATTTACAAGTATATATACAAATGGAATTTTTGCTTTATGCATAATATCTTATAAGATTCATGATATTAATTGTCTACTTAAGATATTTTCCCTCTAAGGTTGCCAAGCGATATGTACCTAATCGAAATTTAGTAGTGATGACTAATGGTCCAAGCCAATTAGGTTGAAATTTACCTTTTAAATCTTTTCTAGAATCTATTTTTTTTTTCTTTGAGTACTAAATCACCAATTTCAAAAGATCGACTATGAACTTTCTTTCCATATGATATTTTGAGTTTGTCTTTGTAAGAGCGAAGATGATCTAGAGCATGAATACAATTCTCATATAGAAGCTCCAATTGACTTAGTCTGCCATAACGATATTCATCCCTTACTTCAGCATCTTGAAGTAGAAGAGCTATAGAAGGAACTTCTAACTCAAATTAAAACATTTCTTCAGCACCATAGACTAAGACAAAAGGTGAGGCACCTATAGGAGTATAAACACTAGTTTGGTAAGCCCACAAGGCAAGATATAATTACATATGCCAATCACGACCTGATTTATTAACCAATATTTTTAGGATTTTGATCAAGATTTTATTAGAAGCTTCACCTTGGTCATTTCCTTGTAGATAGTAACGAGTAGACCATCGATGTTTAATTTTATATTTTTGACATAATTTCTTAACATATTTATTCTTAAAGCATGTTGTATTATCAGAGATGAGAGTTGATGGAATTCCAAATCTACATATGATTTGATTAAAGATGAATTTAGACACTTGAATTCCTGTGCAAGAGGCTAATGTTATAGCTTCTACATATTTTTTAAAATACTTTTTTGTTGTTATGATAAATTTATGACCATAAGAAGAAATAGAATTAATTTTACCAATGATGTATAAACCTCATTTATAGAAGGGCCAAGGAGAAGATATAGCTTGAAATTCCTGAGCATGAGCATGAACAAGGTCTGCATGTCTTTGAAACTTGTCACAGTGACATGCATAATCATTAGCATCATTTTCCATGGAAGACCATAAATATCCCATCCTAAGGAGTTTCTAGCAATGGAACTTCCACTAAAGTGTCCTCCATAGGATCCATAATGGGCTTCACTTAGGGGTCTCTTAGACTCTTCTATATTGATATATCTTAATAGGATACCTTAAAAGAATCTTTTGTATAGGGTATTACCAAAAATTACAAAGCGAACAACTCACTTATGTAATAGCCTACATTGGTTTCTATCTAATCCTTCTAGGAAGGTTCCACTTTGTAGAAAATTAAAGATATCTATGTACCAAGGTTCTATGGTTATTTAATTAATTAAAAACATGTCTAATGGATCTAGACATAACTTAGAGGAATTTGGTTCTTGGAGTTGACGAATAATAATAGTAGCATATTCATCATCAAAATCCAAAGGTAAAAAAGAAGCAACTGCAACCATGGCATTAGCAACACAGTTGCTAGTGTGAGGGATAGCGTCTAAACTTACTTTCGTAAATAATGAAATAAGCTTAATAACATACTCCTTATAAGGATGGATTTTCTAATCTTGTGTTTGATAAATTCATTAATTTGATTTATCACAAGCTAAGAATATCCAAATATTAATAATATTTTAATTTTTAAGGCTAAATCAACTCATAACCCAAGAATTTGAGCCTCAGACTCTGCAGTATTATTAGTACAATCAAATTAAAGTTTAAAATATAAAGGAATAATGTGTTTATGTGGAGATATTAATATAATACATGCACCTGCACCACTCATGCATCTAGCTCCATCAAAATACAAAGACCGAGATTCAAAAATATCTTCTTCTAAGTTAAGACACTCATCAGGAAATTCAATAGTTATAGGATGAGTAGATTCTAGAGGTGCAGTAGCTAATTGATCATCTATAACTTGAACTATAATATATTTTTAGCCGATAAATGTAATTTCAAACTCATTCAAAGAAATAACCCACTTAGCTGTACATCCTAACAAGTAAAGGTCTACTCATCAAGTACCTTAATGGATAAGACTTAGCAATAACAATTTATTTCTGAGTTAGCATACAACAACTCAAATTTTGCATAGAAAACACAACTACCAAACAATTTTTTTCTAATGGAGTATAATAGGTTCCATAACTTATTAATGTTCTACTTATATAATATGTGTCTTTTTATTTATTTTCATCATCAATTTGAGCCAACATGGCTTCAAGTGCAAGTTCTGGAGTAGAATTATATAAAATAAAAGGACAATTAGGTCTAGGAGGAACAAGCACTAGAGGAGTAAGAAGATATTGTTTAATACTTTCAAAAGCTTCTTGAAATTCCTTATCCCATTGTAAGGGGATGTTTTCCTTAATTAATTTAAGGAAAGGTCTTGTTTTATCTACCAACTTATCAATGAAGTGATAGATAGACTGTAATTTACCTTGTAAACTTAATTTTGATGTGTATTTAGGTGGTGGCATATCAAGGATAGCCTTAATTGTGAGGGGATATATTTATATACCACACATAGAAACAATAACCCCTAACAATTTTCCTGATTTAACTCCAAATACACATTTGTCTAGATTTAAGTGAATCATATATTCTCTTAGTCTATCAAACACTTTTATTAAATCATTGATATGCTCTTATTCCTTAGCTGAACAAGATATAATATCATATACATAATTATATAGAATATCATACATCATATCATGAAATATATGTGTCATAGCTCTTTGATATGTTGCTCCTGCATTCTTTAAACCAAAGGACATTACTTTCCAACAAAAGGTACCCCAAGGTGTAATTAAAGTTGCTTTGGGTTGGTCTTCAGGAGCTATTTTGATTTGGTTGTATCCTGAAAAACCATCCACGAGGGATAACATCTCACTCCCAGTTGTAAAATCTATGATTTGATCTATATTAGGGAGAGGAAAATCATCCTTAGGATATGCATAATTAATGTCTCTAAAATTAGTTTAAACCCTAAATTTAGTGTTTTTTTTTAAGTACTAGAACAACATTTGATATCCATTTAGCATAATCAATAGCTTGGAGAAAAAATACATTCAAATTTTTTTCTAAATCATTTTTAAATAGCAGTTCTACTTTGGGATGCATTTTCCTAAGATTTTACTTTACAGGTTTTGCATCAGGGTTCACTACTAGTTGGTGCATGACCACATATGGATCTAGAACTGACATTCTACATATGTCCAAGAAAAAATATTAGCATATTCTATGAGAAATGCTATATATTATTTCTATATTTCTTCAGTTAATTCTACTTCAATTTTGACCATGCGAGGGTTTTATTCTATTCCAATGTTAACTTGTAAAATATTTTCTACCACAATATGTAAATCTATTTCAAAATTAGGAGTAGGTGATACACCCATTTCTTGTAATTATTCTAATGTTAACTTAGCTAATTCTTCTTGAGGTATAGTTGCTTCAATGTGGTCTATAGATTGTATAGACCCATTTAATAAGAATTTATTCTTTAAAACTTCATCAAGAGAAATAGAATGAAATATATCTCCCTCCAAATATTCATCTAGTTCAACAATCATGTCTAGATATGCTATTGATAACATATTGCAAGAATATATCCTTATTATTGGTTTAAAAAATTCTTGATTTTCTAAGTATTATTGACATCTCATAATTTTATCATCATCCTCAAATGGGAATGGTTGGGTTTTCGTAGGAATGTAACCAATACCATATAGGGCAGGCCATTACTCAACTTCTAAAAGTTCTTGTATTCCATTTTAAAGAGGTCCTAAACCTTTACCTCTATAACACATATCACACATCATTTGTTTTGATTTTATATATCCATTAGAAAATTAACATTTAATAAAAACATTTTTATCAATTGTGACAATCACAATATTAATTTTACCATAATAATACCCTACGTAAACAAAGGTATAACTCCCAACATGGTAGATACTTCCCAAATTTTGTGGCAAGCCCATAATTCTAGGATATGATGGTAATTTAGATAACACTGGGGAATATTGAGTGGTAAAGTTATTATATTCTAAAGTTGTGAGTATTGAAGATAAATCTGGTAATATTTCGTCCAAAGTAGGATATGAAGTAGAATGATTATCTTATTTAGTTGTAGATTTAGATGGTGTAGTTTTATATGATGATGGTGGACTAGGATGTGTTGAAGATATAGCAAGAAAAAATGGGACTCTTATTGGTTTTGCCATAACACACATGTCAAATGGTCTATGATCACCATGGATAGTAACTAGTTGGTTTTTAAACTTAAACTTAACACATTGATGTAATGTAGAGGGTACCATTATCATTGCATTGATCCAAGGTCAACCTAGAAGGATTTTGTATGATGTTGGGCAACGTACAAAAAATACGGTCGTATCCAAGATCCTTGGACCAACTTGTAATGGAATTGATAATACTACACATGTTTCTTGAGTTTCATCATTAATTGTTTTGATAATTATTTCAATTCTTTTAAAATATTCATTCCTAAATCCAAATATTTGGAAAAAGTCATATGTGTATATGTTTAATGATGATCCATTATAAATTAAAACTCTTTTGATACCTACATCCCCAGTTAATGTTGTGATGCATAGAGGATTATCTCTATACATGCTTTGAGGAGGAATATCCTTATCTTGAAAATCTATATAATTTTTTCTTGAGAAATCACAACATTTACCACAACATCATGTTCTATACTTAGATATACCATCATTTTGCTCAAGGTATTCATTAGTTCCTCTCTATGGATAGATGAAGTTCTCAAAATATCCAAAAGAGAAATTATAGTTGTGATATTTGCCAATTGTTCTTTAATATCATAAGGATATTTTTATTGTGTATTTGATATATTATTTTCTTTTTTAGGTTTTTTGAACACAAATGGAGTTGACTTCTTATTTTGAGTTTTAGTTTGTGATCGAGAATTTTTATTTTGGGCTTGTTGTCTAGTGATGGCTCCAAGAGTACCCACAATATATATATTTTTTATTTATGGAAAACATCCCAAAAGGGATGCTACTTTCGGGTAAGACCCAAGGAGTTAGGGGTATCCATTATGCAAAAAATGCCCAGGACTCGGACCTGACCTACCACCTTTGACATACTCAAGCAACAAACAGACACACAAAACCAATTTAAAAATTAGTAAATAACAACAAAAAAATAAAAAATAAATAAAAAACATGCTCCTTGAGTGTGTCAAAAACAAAAGTGCAACCAAACACATACACAATAATATAAAATAAACCACAACACAAACCACATAGAAAAACACAAGAACCACATAAAAACACACAAACAAGACAAAAACAACATAACTCTACAAAGACAACCCAAAAAAAACATGAAAAATAAACACAACTAAAACATAAAATATTAAAAAAAATTAAATAAAAATAAAAATAAAAAACAACCAACAACAAACAATAAAAAAACAAAAAACATAGAAAAAGCTCACAAAAAAAACACGAATTAACACAAACAAAGAGAAACACAAGAACAAGAACGACAAAAACATGAACACTAACAAAAAACATAAAACAACACAAAGAACACAAAAATAAAACAAAACAAAATTACACACACACTTTAAAAAACTAAACAAAAAAAACAAAAAACAAAAAAAGGAAAAAAATTGAACATAACAATGACCTATCTAGACCAGAAGACTATTAAGTCAAGAAACAACAAAGGAAACAAAAGAAAGAAAAGAGTGAGCTAGGGAACTAAAAAAAACTGAATGAACCAAAAAGAAGCAAAAAAAACTAGAAGAAACCAGGTACCTTCAAAATTGTAGCCATCAAAAGAAATGATAGAAAGAAGAGCTTCTCTAATTTAAGAAGCCCACCATCTAGGAGGGTGGCCATAACAAGTAAGATCACCTTTGTCCAAAGCCCAATTAGCTAAAGCATCAGCACTCTTGTTTTGATCTCTGACCACATGATTGTAATCAAATTTTAAAAATCCCATCTAGATTAATTGAATCTTCTCAATAATTCTTTTTATTCTCAAATCAACCTTATGATTCTTGGAAGGAGTCTTCAAAATATTAATCATAAGTTGAGAGTCAGACTCAACTAACACCTTTTCCCATCCAACCTTAGTAGCCTCTTGAATGCCTTTGAGGATACCATACCCCTCAACAAGGTTATTGGAAATAATACCTACATTCTTAGCAAAAGTAAAAACCAGGGAGCCATATGAAAGTCTACAAATTCCTCCCACACTGGCTTTTCTAGGGTTCCCTCTAGAGGCTCCATCAGTATTGAATTTTCCAAAATCCCTAGGAGGAGGTTGCCAATTTCTTGTCCTATCCATATTACTAATACTCACATTCCCTTTAAGATGGTTTCCCTTAGAAGATTTAATATTCAATCTTTGCATCACTTGATCCCATATTTGGTGGTAATTTTGGGGGTGATTAAGGAGTTGATGGATTGATTCAACCAAGTTGGCTATGGTCTTTTGCCAAATATATTTAATATCCTTCCTATCTTGATTAAAAATTTGGTTGTTCCTTTCAATTCAAATATTCCAAAGAAGAACGGTATAACCCATCCAAACTCACTGCCTAATAAAATGATCAACACCCTCTTGATTAGGCCAATCCTTCCAAATCTATTCAAAAGTAAAAAAATTGGACCATTGTAAGCCAAGTAAAGTGGTCATTCTCCTCCATAGATCAGAGGCTAAAGTACACTCAATAAAAATATGGTTGAAATTTTCTACATTCTCTTCACACATATCACATATAAAAGGGCCTTGAAAACCACGCTTCATAAGTTGCTCACCAGTAAGCACCCTACGATGCAATAAAATCCAATTAAATAACCTCACCTTAGGCCAGATATTTTGATCCCACAACTAAGAAAATATGTTATATGATTGGTTGGGATTATTATGGCATAAGGTCAAATAACCTTGAGCAACTAAATACTCACCCTTAGTAGTGTTTTTCCATCCAAAACAATCTTTTTTATGGGACCAAGAGAGAGATCTCATATGAAGGATGCCTTGGATATCTTCTCTTTGAATTTTTGGTATTTGAATAGGTCAGTCCTCAATAGGGATCCAATATCTACCAACCTTTGAATTACCATAATGGCATCGACAATAATTAGCCACCTTTATCCAGTTAGCTCGATGAATCTCCTCCATCCAAGGCCTCCAATCGGGAAACTCAGTTATCAATAGCTTGTGACCATCCCAAGAATCTATCCAAAAAATTGCCTATTGACCATAATGAATGATCCAAAATAAATTTTTCTTTATCAAATCCTCACCATTCTTAAGAACTGCTAAAATGGGAGAACCTTTGGTAGGAAGTCGATAGTGAACAAGGTCTTCAAGACTTTTGTTCTCAGCTTATTTAGCACGGAGATTATTGGCTCAAAAAGCATTGGGGTTATGCAACATCCTCCAATATAATTTAGCAGCTAAAGCTTTTTTGTTATTAATAGAATATAGGAATCCTAACCACCCTTTATTCTTAGGAAGACATAAAGTGTCCCATTTCACCAATACCCATTTTCTTTTCTCATTAGTACCACTCCAAAGAAAATTATGACTGATTTGATCCAGTTCTCGAAGAACAACCTTTGGAATATTCAACACGGAAGATACATAAATAGGAATAGCTTGAAGGACAAATTTTACCAAGGTGATTCTACCCCCAGATGAAAGCCACTTGTTGGTCCACTTTCCAATTTTCTTCTTGACTTTGTCTGACAACCAATTCCAATATTTATTTGTTTGCCTTATAATATTTATGGGAATACCTAAATAAGTGATTGGAAGGGAGATCTTCTTATATATTAATTTATCCAAGACCATGGATTCCTGTCTAGTAGAGCAATAAAAGAAAATAAATTTAGATTTGTCTTCATTGATCAACTGCCTAGTAGCCTTAGAAAAATAGCTAATGATTTGCTTAATATTAGAAGCTTCCTTAACTATAGATTTACCTAAAAGAGTGGAGTCATCCAAAAATTTAATATGAGATATAGGTATATCTCCATGATCAATGGTAACTCCCTAAAGGGTTTTTTTTCCCTCTTTTTGGTTATAGTCCTACCCAAGCATTCAACAAGAATGATGAATAAATAAGGGGATAGCGGGTCACCTTGCCTAATACCTTTAGAATCTGGGAATGACTGAGAAGGCCTGACATTGATAAGAAATAAGTAGGAAACTAAAGAGATACATCCCATAATCAAATTCATCCAATCCTTAGAGAAACCAAATTGCCTCAAAACTTTGATAAGGAAGTGCCAATCCATTCTGTCGTAGGCTTTGGATAAGTCTAACCAAATGAACATGGAAGGATATTTTTGCATATCCATGGAATGGATGGCTTCCTGAGCAAGAACTATCTCATCTACTATTTTACGCCCTTCCACATAACCCCCTTGCTTTGGGGAAATAATCTTATGCAAAAGAGGCTTCAACCTTTTTGCCATGATTTTAGTAATTATTTTGAGAACATTACATAAAGCAATAGGTCTAAAAGCTGAGATATGATCAACCTCTTGATATTTTGGAACAAGAGTAATATAATTTTTATTGATAACATTCAAAATTTCTTTGCCTTTCCTATCTTCTTCCACCACCTCTAATAAATCAACATGAAGGATATCCCAGAACTCTTGATAGAATTCAATAGGAAAACCATATGGACCTGGAGTTTTCTCTTCTTGCATTTTAAAAATTACTTGTTGAAGCTCATTGATAGTAACAGGAGCAATAAAAATAGAGTTCTCCTTAGAAGTGATAAGAGAAGGGATTGCTTGAACAACATTTTGTTGAGAAGCTGAGTCAAGAGAGTAGCAACAAAAATATTGGAAAAGTAATCGACAACAATAGAGTTCATGCCATCCCAAGTATAAACAACATCTCTAGAATCTAATTTTAGGGAAGAAATAAAGTTGTGAGATATTTGAGCTAGAAGAGATTTGTGGAAGAAATTTGTGTTACGATCTCCTTCTTTAAGCCATTGAATTCTATATTTTTTCTTCCATAAGATTTTTTCTGTTTTTCCCATTACTCTAACTAAGTTGTGAGTTTAATTTCATCTGCACTTCTCTTCTTTGTGAGGCCATCTAAAAAAAAAATCTTATTCAAATTTTAAATATGAGCAATAACTTCATATTTTTTTATTAACATCCCCAAACTCTTTACAGTTCCAAGTCTTTATTTTGGATTTAATGTATTGCAGTATTTTGGCAAAACAAAATATCTTAGTCCCATGCCTAGGTTTACCTTCCTTCTACCATTTTTGCACACAAGGTCTAAAGGAAATTTCTCTAATCCACATTAATTGAAAATTAAAATGAGAGAAACTCACATTGGTTTTCCACATTTCCACCATGACTGGCCAATGATCCGAACCAACATTATTAAGAGTATTCACTTTAGGAATAGTACCCACAACATTATTGTTTCAGAAATAACCAAAATGAGTTCTATCATTTTATGCTTGTTCATTTGTAAGCATTTTTTGATATGAGGGTCGACCGGTCATTATTCTAGAGAATGGTTCTTCTGGAACTAATAAATCTATTATGGGAGTAATTCGATCTGATTCATCTTCAAAACTGTTTGAGGTGATTTCTATTTCACTTCCTATTTTACTTTTTGTGTTTTTTGCATCACTTATGGCATATTATGACGATGAATATTGATAATATGGTATTGGTGTAGTTGTGACTATAGATAGGGTAGGTACATAGGAGATTTGCAAATATTGTTGTAGAAAAAAGTTACTAATGGTTCCCACATACCAATTTGGAGGAGTAACATTATGATATTCTAACTGATTTATAGTTTCTTTACCGTGTTTGGGTAAAGGATGTTGAAAAATATCTATGTTTTGATTTATATTTTGAGTTGGTTGTTTTTAGGTGTTATTTTGAGAATTACTATTTGCGGGAAATTGTTTTACTTCCGTTTTACCTTTATCAATCAAATCTTGTATCACACGTTTCAACCATTTACAATAATTTTTTGAATTTCCATCCACTTGGTGAAATACGATGTATATCAGCCCTATATCCAACTGCAGTGGTATCCGGTAGTCGTATCTCTAGAAACCAAATTAAACCTTGTTCCAATAATTGAGGCTAAATAATGTTTAAGGGTTGATTTAACTTTGTAAATTCTCTTGGAGGTTTATCAGGTATTTTCAAAAAAAAAATCTTCATGGCTTTTGTAGTAATGATGTTTGATATATTTCTACTATCAGTGACTCCATCACCTACTACTTGTTTGTTATTGTATTGGTTTTTGGGAGCTTTATCTTCATCCTTTTCTTAAATTGTCCTTTTTTGATAAGGGCATCTTATACCCTTCTTTCTATGTCTATTACTTGATAAAAATATGTTACTATAGCTGTAGTAAGTTCATAGGATAATTTTTATTGTAAATTGCCAATAAATATTTCCAATGTTTCTCGATGAGGTAAAGCAAAATGCATTTTTCCTAGAAGTTGCCTCTATTTGGCTAGGAATTCTGTAAAAATCACATCTTTCCCTTGTTTTAGGTTGTATAAATCCTTAACGATGACATGTTTTTCTATGTATGCACTAAATTGGTGGACAAACATCTCCGTTGTTTCTTCAAAGTTCCTTAAAGAATTTTTTGTTAGTTGATAATACCATTCTAGGGCCATGGCTCTGAGACTGTTAGAGAATATTTTTAGTAGCTACAAGTCATCTTAATAAATATCATGACATGCTATCCTAAACATGCAAATATGCTCTATAGGATCTTCAGTTCCTTTATATATTGGGACGATAGACATAGGGAAATGTTTTGGGTACGGTTGGGCAACCACAATAGGATCCAAGGGTTGGCTACACATCTCTCTATAATTTTATAAGAGATGGTAGTAATCCATTTGATATAGTCATGAAGACAAATGTTTACCCATATATTCAAGACCCTATGGTTGTCCACTAAATTGATTTTTTTGCACCATGTTGTTTTGTCTTTGATAATAAGGTTGTAGTGTCACATAGGGATTTCCAGTTGAAATACTATTGTGTAAAGTGTTTGTGGGAATAATATTGTGGAGTTTATATGGGATTGTGTTTTTTTGAACCTTTTGTTGATGATGGTTGGTATTTTGAATTTTCTTATCTCTTTTTGATGTAGCTATTTGTTGATTAGGAGCTTGAGAAGCAGAAGAATTTTATTTTGGTTTGGAATTTTGTTGTGTTGTTGATTTTTTATTATTCAAATCTATATTTTGATTCGATGGACCAGCTTGATTTTGGTTTGTGTTACCTTTGTATGTCATTGGATTTGCATTTAATTGGAGAGTAGATTCTATAGTGGCCTCCATTGAATAATCTCCTGATGGGAGTAGATATTCTAATTTTATTACATGATGAAGTTCATCTATATTGTCTTTCATGAAATCTGTGAATTTTTGAATAGATTGAAAGCTGACATGGCCTTTAGAATCCAAAAAATAATGATTAGGATCATCCATACCTTAGTTTGTGAGTTTATCATCTTCAATATTCATTCTATCATCAAGATTTTCTTGATCTTGTTCTTTAGATTCTACTTGTTTTCCACTTCTCAAAATTGTAGGCATTTTGTTTTAATATGTTTTATCTTGAAAATATATATATGTTATATATATGCTTAAATTATTGGGGTATATATATATATGCAAATATGTAAATATATTTTATTTTTTGGTTTTTAATGTTTTTGAAACAAAGCATAAAATATAAATTATAATATCCTAAATATTATACCTTAGTCTTCCTAAAAGAGTCTATAGATATCATTAATGGTTTCAATTTATTTAGGTGACATATAATGTTCTTCCTCAAATTGAAAGTTTTCTTTTAAAATTTTGATAAAATGGGCTATGGTTATGCTATCAAATTCAGAGTCTTGACCATAAAAATATATTTCATGACAATATTCATGATAATGGACTACCCTAGGAGTTCTTTAAAATATTCTCTTAATGTCCAAGACTATTTCTTGATCTTCTATGTGTGCTAGAAACATGTGTATTGTTTTAGTGTTTTCAAGGTAATCAGCAAAGGTATAAAAAATTCAAGAAATACTTGCTCTTTTATCTGTCAACCACCTCTCACATACCCTTTGAATATCAAAGTAGTGAGAAGCATTCTCAGGATCTAGATTTCTATCTATGTCAAACCTTATAATTTAGCTAAGTCTTGGTTTGTTAGTTTTTATAATGTCTAATTTTCTCCAGAGTTCAATCCACTATTCTTGATATGGGAGACTAGAGTTTGAAACTATTTGAGAAATTTCCTACGTAGATAATAATATTCTAATGTTTATGTGTGCAACTCTTCTTATGTTAAAGTCTAACATTTATGAAATTTACTTAAAATATGTAAAGTTTACTAATGATCTCATTTGGTTTTTATTTTTATAATTTTTATGTTTTTTTATGTTTTTTAAATCAGAAAGAAGCCTATGTTTTTCACGTTGGGTTCACAAAATAATGTAGCTCTAAAATTCTTGTACTCCTTTCCTCCAGGCTAATGGATACACACCTTGAATGGGAATGGGAGAATAGTAGGTCTACACCTCTAAGAGAGACACTTGATATTGTGTCTTCTTTGGTGATTTTTCACCAAATTGGGTGGGTTCACCAGGAAGTATTTTATGGCAGTTTCCATACCTAGGTTTTGGATTTTGTTTGATGTATTTTTTTAGATAGTCTCACATACACCTAGTTTGGCCAATATGTAACTATACCAACCTATATACAATTTTAATTTACATGCAAAAAGCAAAAAATAGAAAATAGGAAGTAATGAACAATGTAATGCTTATAAAGTGTTGATTGGCTAATAGAATTGCAATGAAAATAATGGACTATTTTAAGACTGGGTTTTATCTCAAAAAATATTCACATGGTATATAACAAGTCTCTATGTATCATTTGTGTTGTGTAATTGTTATTAGAATTTATTGATCTATTGCTATGAAATGTAAATGAAGAAATGAATTTATTTATTTTGCTTTAATGAGAAGTATCAATGTAAATAAATATAGATGTTTATATTTTCTTTATTTCTTACAATAGAATATGGATTATGCAATTATGGCTTTTTGAAATTGAATGAATGGAATAAAAGGATAAAGATATATCTTAGATTCACCTTGGGTTTGGGGATTCTTCTTTGAGAAGATTTTTCAATAGATTGTCAACCTAAATAGACCCCTAATATTAGGACTAGAACTAAGGGAGATGTGATGTGATAATCCCTTAGGGTTACAATGGTTACTTTAGTAATATAATACTGAAGTGTACTCCAAGATATGGCAAGCTTAGAATTCCATTGTAACTAGATTCATGTGATGAGTACTCTAAGAGAAATTGAGATACCTACAAGATAGGGATGCCATGCAAATGATTGTCATAGGAATCTGAACGATCAAGGAAGAATTTCTATAGGGATGCCATTTGATGAGGAACCTATTTAAAACCTTAATCGATTAATGGACAACCATATGTGATATACCTCACATGAGACAATCACCTCCATTAAGACATCGAAAGGATAATTTAATAGTGTATAGTGGTTTAACACTAAAAAATGTGTGTAGAACTATAAAAATATTACACCTAAATACTAGTTAGGGAATGATTAATACTAGTAGGGGATTTGGTGCCACTTTCTCAAATGAATGAGATAGGATTAACCCCATGTTGTGATTAAAATATTCTCCAAAAGAGAGAAAATAAATGGTGTTACCACCGAAAGCTATCATTTAACTTGTATGTGTAGTATTAAAGGTAAACCATAGAACTACTACAAGATATTTTCCACTCCTATCCACCTAAGGGATGCTACAACATCTAAAACTCACAATGTGGTAAAAGCTTCTATGGAATCTATCTAAATAGTCTTGGTTAAACTTGCACCATAGAAAATAAAATTGGGTTAGTATTTTGGGTTGTTACAATATAGGTCTTAATATGATATCATTGATCTGGTTGTTTTATGTGACTAGAAAAATTATTCTATTAATGAAAATAGAATCATAAATAGAAATAAATAATTAAAAAACTGCATTCTCTATTAACAAAAATATATTTTAATGATATTTAAGAAGAGTTGTAAATGATGTACACATGTATATATCTAAGAGTTATGAATTTTATCATTTATAAATATCAAACTAAGTACCATCCATGTGAGATACATATAAAATATGCAATGATGCACTGCAAAATATATTGTTTTTTAAGTTAGAGTAAAATGTTTGAATGATATTAGAATTTTATGTTCTATGTGGATTTAAATGGTTGTCACTTGTTGCTTCCTAATATACCAGGACCTGTATCTCATTTATAATTTATTGATGATTTCACCATTTTGGAGAAGGCAACAATAAAGGAAGCAACCTTAATAAAGAAAATTCTTATCTACTTCACAAGAGCATGAATACAACTAGTTAATGAAGACAAATCATAAGTTATCCTATTACACTATTTACATAGAAAAATACTTTGATGTTGGATAGATTAGGATTCAAAAAAAATTCTCTTCTAATTAAATATTTGGGTGTTTCAGTCAATCTCGACAGCCAAAAGAAAGAGTATTAGAGCTGGTTATTGGAGAAAGTGCTAAAAAAATAAGTAGTTAGACCAACATATGGATTTACTTAAGAGGATGAATAACTCTTATTAAATCAATTCTTCAGTCTATCCCAATATCTGTTTCAGTAGTGTTGAACATCCTTAATTTAGTGCTTAAATAACTAGATAAAAATAGTCATATATTTCATTGGAGGGGATAAAAAATGGAGATGAAATGGGCCCTAGTAAGGTGGGAGACCCTATGCCTTCCTACTTATGAAGGGGGTCTAGGTCTTAAATAAAAAATCATGAATAACAAGGCTTTGGTATGAAAGTTGTACTAGATGTTAATTAGACATCCTAATGCATTATGGACTAGAAATCTAAGAGCCAAATACACAAAAAATAAATATCCTTCTGATATAATATACACAAAATACCTTCTAGAGGGCCCCTAAATTTAATGGTCCTAAAGAATTGGAGAGGATTTGATAAATAATAATCTCTTTTGGATGGTTTAGAATGGTCAAGAGGCAGATTTTTGGACAAATTCTTGGGATGGACACCTTGCACTAACAATTCAAAATTTATAATTAAGGCCTATAATTGAGAAAATACATAGATTGAATTCGATCAAAGTTGTCAAATATTATAACGATCAGACTATAAAGGTAGTGGTAAGAAGATATTGGATCCTAGTAGAAGACTGACCAATACAACTCTCTGAAGATAAAAAAAGATATTCATAGTCTCCTTCAAATACAATAATCTTAATGATCACAATATAAAGAATACATTGATTTGAATTATTCAAGGTATGAAGTGTACACTATAGCTCAATGTTATTTAGCCTTAAGTCGTATTAACCCCCATCCAACATAGGATTTGTTGAAACATTTACGAGCTCAAAATATATGGCTAAAATTTTGGTTTTTCAACTGGTTGCTACTTCATAAAAGGTTACTCAAAGGTGACCTACTTATGAAGAAAGGATTTACTAGATCCTTTTAATGTGTAATATTCTAGGATAAAATTGAAATATTAATCCATTTGTACATAGAATACCCAATAGCTTATAAATTATGAAATATGATGGCTTCCTTTCTAAATTCAAGATGATCCAATGAATAATCCATATAATAGATATAGAGAGTTTGGACTAAACAATAATGAAAATACTGGTATGTGAACCAATTATTTTGGACTTTTATGACTATTATTCGTTGGAACATTTGGAGGGAGCAAAACAAGCAAATATTTTAGCATGAGAGTAAGGATATTTGTAGTGGGTTAAAATTGATCCACATTAATCAAGCCTAAGTTAAAAAAATTATAAAAATAAAATTAAACTATCCCTTATCTTGTTGCCTTGATTTTTGTGACCTTTACAAGTTTGTTTTTATTCATTGTACAAGATCGTACAATTTGGTATGATATTGTACAATTTTGTACGAGATCGGATCACTCGATCTCATCTAAAATTGAAAATTACCCTATTTAGAAAGGCAAAAAAAATTGTTACAACTCATTTGTCCTTACCTAGAAAACTATATGGTAGTTACAGGATCAACTCGAATGATCTCGTCCATAATAGGGGAAGTTGTAACCTTATTCATTTTTAGCCCAACCTCTCAACCTATTCTAATCTATTTAATCCAGGCTCCTCTCCCTAGATTCTCCCTGGAAATTTCATATACTTTCACTCTATTAGTTCACCATTTTTCTATATTTTTATAGGTCTTATTTGCGCATTGGTGAGATTCATGCAAGATCGTATCGCCCGATCTATAGATCGCATCGCCTGATCATAGATAAAACTACCCGATCTTAGACAAAACTTCCCGATTTGGTCTACATTAAATATTTTTTTGTTGAGCTAGTTGGGGGCATACAAACCTTACTATTTGTATTCTCGTTATTTATTCCTTCTATATTAGATCATATTTATCATCTAATTAAATCATTTTAAATCCACTACCATTGATACATTAGATTTCATACTCATTATTATCGTTTTTGAATGAATGTCCATGTGTTTAGCATAGATCTATAGTTTTTCATTCAATAATTGTCCTTTTAAGTTTATCATTCAACCTAATCCACCTCAATAAATGCATATTACTCTATAAATCTACTATTTTCTATGCCAATTTGTAAAACTACAGGTTTTTGCTCTGATCAGCTGGATTCGTGCAGGATCGGACCAACCGATCACCAGATCGTATCACCTGATCTTGTCCAATTTTGACGGATCTTGTCTATATAAAGTATACAAGTGCAAAAATCAGCCATCTAGATCTGGATGAATTTCAAACAAAAATAAATCCATTATTCCTTTTGACCATAGTTTTTATTTACTGCATAATACTCTTTCCAATTCTTATATCCCTTCATTACAATATTTTTTTAAATTCATTTTTACAAGTGAGGGAAACCCATAATTCCCTCTTATTTAACCACATTCATTCATCAATCTGCTAATACTCAAGAGTCCTCTCCTTGAGTAATTTTCTACAAAAGAGTAATTTTGGAACCCCATAAGTTCCTTTCTATTTATTGGGCCCCATGCCCAATCCATCATTCTTTTATATAAAACAATAGATTTCTCTTTTCATAAAAATAATACCAATTTCACATAAATATCCAAATATTCATATCACAAATAGCTCATAATTATATTTCATAAATCAAACCTAACTATTCATTTTTAGATAATAAATTAATTCTTTTTTGCAAAGTCATCAAAACATCACTAATCCTTCACAAATCCATAATATAATCTTACTACAGAAAGATACATTCTTTAATCATTTAAGATTATCATGATTGTAAAATAAAATATTCCCTTACTAATATCTTTCTATTCTTCAGAGAATAAGCATGATCTAAAAGTCTATTCCACCTATTCTAAATAACATAATCATAATATTATCATGTTTCTAGAATATATCAATTCTTCTTTAATAGTTTAATTTCAAGAATAAAGAGCAAATGTCTTTTCTTTCATTAACCAATAAACTTCTCTAACTAGTTCTTAAGTTTTTCTTTAGGGCATGGACATAAATACAAATACCATAAAACATTACCATCCTTTCTTATGACTTTTATTCTACTATATTTTTGTTTCCTTCTCTTTAAAGAATACAAGCTATTCTATTACATATCAAAGAAGATAACATTTCATTACAACCTCATTCAAAAGACTTAATTTTTCATTCTAAAACACCATGGTCCTCCTATCATTTCCCCATAAAAGGTGCATAACCTCTTTTTTTAAAAATAAACAAGGAGACTTTAGTGAGTCCTTTTAACACACATTCTTATATGACAAGGAGAAATCCCATCATACGAATACCCCCCACCTAAAAAAACATATATTTAAAATCTATTTTAAAAAATTTGATCACATTCCAAAAGGAACATTGTCATGCCCTGATATCCAAACCCATTTTTTTCAACATTTAGCTCACATAAAGATATCTAAACCTCTCCTTTGATCACCTATCTCCACAACTTACATAGGTCTTTCTTGCAAGTGTGCTAGGCCCTCCTAGTTTTACCCATTCTCATACATAGGTCTTTCTTGCAAGTGTGCTAGGTGCAATCTAAACTATCCTTATTCCTACAAGGACATAGTTTGTTAACATGGTCTTACTATCCCTTGTAGTCCATCAAAAATAATAGATTATTCCATGACCACTCAAATCCATTAGATCATTCTCATGAAGTATTTAAATGTTTGACCATTATCACATCAATTGGTTGAATGGTCATTTAGGTATGGTCATTCCTTTGACCGAAGGTGGAAGTCTATGTATTACAATATTTCCTTAGATAAAGTCTACCTCCATTTACCCCATTGGGTACTATTATCAACTCATAATTATTACTAGGGTTAAGATCCTTTTAAACCATCTAATATAATACAAGCCCTCCAATGAGGCTTTTCTATCACACACATGCTCATGGAGGTCAACGGAGTTGCTATAGCTCCACTCTATATTATTTGTACTCACATTTCAACACCATGCCTATGTAATAGAACATAGTTTGAGTTTTATTCTTTACAAGCGGAAATAGAAATTACACAATATCCCTAATTATTGAAGGGACATAAATCAGTTCTAGATACCTAAATTTAATCTAGCATGACTTATTAACTCAATCATATACTACTCAAAAAATAATTATCTATTGTCATTTATCTCAAGCTATGCACTAACTACCTTCATTAAATACTATACAACAACAAGTATCTAACCACCTATAAAATCCATATTGAGTCTACTTATTGAGACAAGGAGTTACCTAACACATAACAATAAAATAAAGCATTAATTATATTATTTCTCTCTAGATAACACAAAATAGAGTTTATTATTACACAAGTGAAGCTCCTTTAAATATTCATAAAGCTACAAAGTGTTCACTATTGGATGAACCTGGTATTCAATGTTGTAATAGCTAGTGGAAGATATAATAACTCCACATAGATCTAAATAATATATTACATAGTTACAATTTGATTACTCAGTGATACTAAAGTGTATTCCAATTGAAAATTACTGGTTTGAATGTCCTTTTACAATAGCTGATTCCAGCACTCATATCACACACATTGAGAGGGGGATGCTTTTAATGTGATTTGTCCAGCTCCACTACAATCGAACATGCATTTATCTATATCGATGTAGAATAACATAACAACCAAAAAAATCATAATATATATATCCCACGTCCCAATAAACTATCACATAACTACGTATTTTATGAATGGATCATTATTGTACACTCAAATCAGACATAAGTTCTTATTCATTCAATCAAGACCTTGCAAAAATTAGACACTAATATTTTCTTCATCATCCCACAAGAGGCTCGATGAAAAAATCTCTCATTCCTATCATTTTCAAAAATGAAATTTTGGGAATAATTCAATCATCTCTCTATTTCCAAAAAACAACTTTATTGAAATCCATATCAATATAAACTTTGCTTCACACCCTGAAACCATTGCAAATCAATAACCAATGTATATTTTATAAAAAAATGTTGAAATCAATAACCAATGTATCTTATTCTACAATATAAATATTGAAATCAATAGCCAATATATATTATACAACCAAAAATTGAAACAAATAAGCAATATATCTTCTTCTACAATAGATACATTGAAATGAATAACCAATATATCTTTCATAACAAAACATTAAAATCAATAACCAACATATATTCTTCTATGATATAAGTGTTGAAATCAATAGCCAATACATATTTTACAACAAAACATTGAAATCAATAACCAAAATATCTTCTTTATGATACAAACATTGAAATCAATATTCAATATATCTTTTACAAAAAAACATTGAAATAATTTACTAGTATTTCATTGTACTCCCATTAACCATTTCAAATTGTAGACAAAACTACTTCCAGACTCTTAGATGGTCAGCCATGCTCAGCACTCTAGCTATCGCTACTACATTCTAGAGTAACTTAGCACACTTAAAGGCCACATTGGAGTTTCTCAACGTCACAAACATAAACTCGACTTCCACATGGAGAGCAACTTAACTCCTATTGTAGGTATGGATATTGGTAACACAACTTCCATATATCGATGCTTTAATAGATTGATCTCCAGAGGCTACATAACTTCTATATATTACAAAGGGATTCACAATAGAGTGAGTTACATAGTTTTACCTACATAATTGGCTACAATTTTACATAGTTTACTATACAGTACACAACTAGACAAGGAATGGCATCACAGTTTATATTTATAATATCATTTGCAAAAACAATGTTAAAAATAATATCAAAAGGAATATCCATATTGCTCATTCAACTAATTTATTTAGGACAACCAAGAATTTCTATATCCAACATCAAAGAGCAAACTCATAACCAAGAATAATATCTATCTATATTCTAAAACAAACCAACAATGTTTATAAACATTCAATATGAAGAAAACAATTTATATTACAAACCAATAAAAGAATAGAACTATGCTACCTAGTTCTTTGTATTAGACTATTCTAGCTTAGATCATCCTTATACGTTCTCCACTTTCTCTTCACTTATTTTTTTTCTTTTCCTCTTCGAAAAACCTTCGTTCCTTCACTTCATATCCCCTTACCAACTTTTTTAGCCGCATCCTAGAAGCACAAATGTAACTCCACTTCCCTTCCACTCTACTCTAAAATCATAGGCAACAATCTAGATCCATAATCTCCAAAGTGTAACAAAGCTTAAATGAAGAACTTTAGTTTAACCATCCGATAACCAAAGGGTCAATTACATACATGAGATCAACAATATTTCCAATCATCATACTTTTGATAATTCAAGAAGGTTTCAAAAATATTCAAAAATAATTTTATTAAAAGTACGTCAAACAAGAAGTAGAGGAAGGATAAGAATCAATTTCTTAATTATGCTAATCATAACCAACCAACATCAATAAAACAACCATAATGGATTTCCAAGACAATATTTCAATCATCAATTAACATTCCATCAACTCTTTTGTTTCCTTCAATAACCTCACCACTGATGGTTAGTTTCATAAGGAAAAATATATGCAACTATATGAGAGGAAAGCCTATATTCATAAAATTTGTCTTATTTAAGATCTATTATAATTTCCCTTAAGAATCCCCTTCCCAATGGTTGATTTCCTTCTTCCACTTGTGTGAACATCTATTCCTGCAATCATTCAATTCTATTAGCAACATCATATCCTTTCATAGATTCACATATATTTTATAGAGGTAAGCATGAATAAGCATTCAACACCAAAATATATCATATTTTTTTAAGATCATTTTCCTTTGGGAAATAATACATTATAAATAGTCATTCATGCCATCGATGATATTTCACAATTTCCACAAGGTACATGCATTGCAATTTAAATCATCAAATATATAATAATCAATATTAGTCAAAAAATTCTAGCTTGTATGAACCTAACCAAAACAAAATTATTCCACCAAGGGAGGGCCATGACATCCTCCCCCTTAGTCTCACACAATCCTCTATATATTTACTAGTTCTTTCAAATAAATATATGATTGACAACTATGTATTATTTTCAAATAGAAAAGGAAAGTGGTTTTGCATATCCACTACTTTTTCCAAAGTAACATTTATTTCAGTGTAACGGTCCCACTGAGCTTTGTAATACTCCAAAATTCATTTCCTCATTTATTTAGATTAGAATTCAAGTATTATTACTAGTTGTACCTTTTTAACCTCTCAGTTCACCATCTACAAATTAGAAAAGTCTCACACATGCTCAGGGTTAGCAACATATATTTTAAGCAAAGAGAAGTGAAAAGTGCTATGAAACTTGGATAGATGGGATGGTAAGGCAAGTTGATATACTAGAGGACTAATATTTTCTAATATTTCAAAGGATCTGACAAAGCAAAGATCTAGCTTTGTTTATTTTATCGTATTCTTCCTTGGCTTAACCCTTAGGAACACTTTGTCACCCACAACAAACTATTTTGGTGATCTCATTAGATCGACATAGCTTTTATAATGGTCTACCACTTTATTCAACTTCTCTCTGATCACCCTTAATTTTTGTTCCATTTCCTTGATAATGTCTAGTTTGAGCATAATTCGATTTTCTATATTATCCCATGACAATGGTATTCTGCACCTTTTGCCATAGAGAGCTTCAAAAAGAGTCATTCCTATGGTTGAATAGTGATCATTATTGTAGGAAAATTCTAACAAATGTAAGTAGTCCTTCCAATGGTTCTTCTGGTCCATACAATACATGTGAAGCATGTATTATAGCACTTGGTTCACTCTTCTAGTTTATCCATCGATTTTTGGATGATAAGTAGAACTTATGTTCAATCTAGTACCAACGACATGATGTAAATATTTCCAAAAATCAGATGTGAATTTTGGACCTCGATCTAATATGATTACCTCATGAAAAACATGAAGCCAAAAAATATCATTTGCAAATCTATTATCCACAACCATGGCATCATCCATGGTGTTTATATATATAAAGTGCACAACCTTGATCGGTTTATTGACCACTACTAGGATTGTGTCATAATGAAACATATTCTTGGGTAATCCTATGATGAAATCCATTGAAATCACCTACGACTTTTTTATTGGTACATCATGTGGATACAATAATACAACAAGATGCATGTATTTCACTTTTACCTTTTGGTACTTAAGGTATTGAGTGACAAATTCAATTATGTCTATCTTCATTATTGGCTAGAATAATATATTTTTCATATTCTCCCTCATATTTGATCCTCCTAGATGAGAAAACTATGGAAATTTGTGTCCTTCATTCATAATCATCCTGCATAAATTAAAAATTTCAAGAATTACTACCATGTTATTAAAACATAATAATCCATCCTTGATGCCAAAATCCTTGTTTTCATTAGGATTCATTTCCATAATTATCCAAATTTGGTTGTAGTATGCATCCTGATCTTGCATTTCCTTGACTTATTCCATAAATTCAACATGGATGTGATATAAAACTACTATATGTCTTCTTCTACTCAACGCATCAATGAATTTATTCTCCTTTCCCTTAATATACTCAATATAAAAATCATATTATGTGAGGAATTCGATCCAAATTATTTTCCTAACAATAATTAAATGTTGAGTGAATATATATTGTAGAATTTTATGGTCTATTTTTATGTCAAAGGATCTCTCGACCAGATAATATCACATATTCTTGAGAGAAAAACTACAATTGCCAACTCTATGTCATGGGTTGCATAATTAACTTCATATCTTTTCAATTTTATAGATCCATAGGCTATCACTACTTCTTCCTATGAAAAAATGCCTTCCAAACATTCCAGTCATGCATTTGTACAAACAAAAAATCTTCCCTAAAGTTTTGGTCCTTTTAGTATAGAAGGTGTCCTAAGCTTTTGGTTTAGCAAACTAAAGGCTTCCTCACACTTATCTATCCACTTGAATTCTTTTCATTTTCTCTGAAGGTTGGTTATTGGTGAGGTGAAATTGGCATAGTCCCTCACATAATGTCTATAGTATCTAGTTAATCCCATGAAACTATGAACCTCTATCTCATTAGTAGGTGATGACCAATTCAAAATGGCTTCTACTTTCTTAGGTTCCACAACAATCCCTTTAGCCAAAATAATGTATCCTAAGCATTACACTTCTAACACAAAATTCATACTTGGATAGGTTCCCATACAAATTATTTTGCCTTAATAATTCTAGTACAATTTGGAGGTTCTCATCATGCTCTGACTTATTTTTGGGATATATCAAAATATCATCTAGAATTACCCGTACAAATCTATTCGAGTACTTCCTGAAGATAATATTCATCAAATTCAAAAATACCATTGGAGGATTTGTTAAACTAAAATGTAATACAAAAAACTCATAATTTCCATAATAAGTTTTAAATGATGTCTTATGGGTATCCTCCTCATGAATCCTTAATTGGTGGCATCCTGAATTCAAATTAATCTTTGTAAAGAATCAATATTGCGGTATTTTTTAGTTGATCGAAAATATCTTTGATTCTTGGTAGAGGGTATCTATTTTTGATGATTGCCTTATTTAATATTCTATAATCTATGCATAATCTCAAGAAAACATCCTTCTTATTTACAAATAGCAGTGGTTGACCCCAAGGTGATACACTTGGTTTAACCAACCCTTTCTTTAGTAACCCTTGCAATTGCACCTTCAACTCTTGCATTTCTATGGGATTCATTTTATAAGGAGCTATATGTGTTGGTTATGTTCCAGGTTGAATCTCGATGGTAAAATCAAACTCCCATTTAGGTGGTACTCTAGGTAAGTCTTCTAGAAAACATCCCCAAAATTATAAAGAATTGGGTGTTTCTCAAACATCTCCTCCTTTTATTTATCAATTTTATTTATCTTAATTACATAGACCATTCCACATTTCTTTATAGCCTTATTAAGTTGCATTTCTAAAATTATTTGTGGTTGGAAAGCCCTCTAAATACTAAATATTCTATACACAACACCCCTATCATATATGTATTCAATCTATCTATCCTGAAAGTTGAGTACTACCTTATGCACTTGCATCCAATACATTCCTTGGATTGTTTCAAAAGTATGCATGGGTGCTACATTCAAACATCCTATTATTACTCCACTAGGTAAGGCAATTTCCGCCATAGAGTAACATTGATTAATGGAGTAGGTTTATCCTAAACCATACTCAACCTTCCATCGATGAGCCAATACTCTTGGCCTTTATAAAATATCTTTAGCTAAACTAGTGGAAATAAAACTATTTGTAGCACCACTATGAATCAATATTTTAACATTCCTATCAAAAATCTTACCTTTAGTTACTAGTGGTATGGCTTGACCATCAAGATTATATTTTCTTGTGGCTACATAGATCTTGTGTGTAGGCTCTCTAGGTGCATTTCTTTGTACATTGGTTCCTTTCCTTTAAAACTCATATTTATTTTCTATGGATAATTAGAAGAATAATGTGGTCCACTACAAATATAACATCCTTCTTTTTTCCTTGGATTTTATTTTCTCTTATGTCCCTATTTTGATTTTCCTATAAATGGAGAATTGGTCTATCCCTATGACTATATGGTGTTATCATTACTATTATTTCATTTCCCTGGAACCTTTTACTAAGCTTCCCTTTCTTCATATTATTTCCTTGATCCTATTGAGAGATATTATTGCTTGCTTGTTTCTCTTCTCATTTTATAAAACCTACACTATTTCTCTTTCTTAGTACCCCTTTACCCTCTTCATCTAGTCTTTCATAATCAAAGTAGGGTTTTAGATATGTTTTACCTTTCCTAGCTAAATGATAGGCCTTCTACAGAGTTATAGGTTCCCTCATATCCACTTGTCCAATTCTAGGATCTTCTCCCAAAATGAACTTATAGATATTCATTTTCTCATTATAAGCAGGTACATATTTAATTAATTTGATAAATCTTTGATAATACTTTTCCACTATCCTAATTATTCAAACTTTTGTGTATATAAATGTTTCATGAGAAATATATATTTGAAGGCTTTTACAAACTCTTCCTATTTCAAGTCAACTATTGCTCCAAGACCCAATTTATCACTATATGCTTCCCACTAAGCTAAACCATCACCTTGTAAATGCAGTATGACATAGGATGTTTGAGTACCTGAGGAAAATTTCTTCATGTTGCAACATGCCTTAGCCTTGTCCCCATCATCTTCTCCATTAATTTTGGAAGACTTCAAATATTTCATTTTCTTGCCCAACTCGGCCTCTAATAATATCCTAGCTTATTGTGCCTTAGTAAGATGTTAATTTTTATAACTCACTCTAGGGTTGCACACCTATGTTTCTTGATTCAACATGACATCCAACAACTAATTTTGGGTTTCTACCTATTCCTAGAGTATATCTAGAGTTGTGTTAATATTCTCATTACTATAATTTTTCCTCTCACCACTAGGGTTCCTTGAATCCACTTATGTATTCCTAATTCTCCACATATGTCTGTCAGGTATGCCTTAGTGATGGGGCAACACCTCCCCTTCTTCTCTTTGGTGGTATTATCCTTGGACACACATATAAGAGGTAGTAATAATTCATTAGCAATTAGTCCCTCAAATTTCCCCTCTTACTTAACTTCTAATAGGTATTCTATTGGCAAGGTTCAATTCCTACCAAAATATTATTTTTATTACATGCCAAAACTATTTTTTATATTTAGTTCACATAAATATATATAAACCTATCCTTTGATCACATATCTCCACCATTTACATAGGTCCTTATTTCTAGTGTATTAGGCCCTTTTAGTCTCACTCATCCTCACAACTTACATAAGTATTTCTTGTAATTGTGCTAAGTGCAATCCAAACTATCCTTATCCCTACAGAGATCTAGTTTGTTAACTTGGTCTTACTATCCTTTTAAGTCCATATAAAATAATAGATTATTCCATGACCACTCAAATCCATTAGAGTAGTCTCATCAAGTATTTAGAGGTTTGACCATTATCACATCAATTGGTTGAATGGTCATTTAGGTACAATCATTTTTTTTACCAAACGTGGAATTCTACGTATTACAATATTTCCTTAAATAAATTCTACCTCCATTTATACCATTGGGTACTATTATCAACTCATAATTATTACTAGGTTTAAGATCATTTTAAACCATATAGTATAGTACAAACCCTCCAATGAGGATTTTCTATCACACTTGTTCTCATGGAGGTCAATGGACTTGCTCTAGCTCCACTCTAGATTTATCATACTCACATTTCAATACCATGTCAATATAATAAAACTTATCCTCAACTTCATTCTTTACAAGCAAAAATAGAAATTACACAATATCCCTAATTACCAGAGGGACGTAAACCGGTTCTAGATATCTCAATCTAATCTAGCATGACTTACTAAGTCAATTAAATACTACTTAAGAAATCATTATCTATTGTCATTTATCTCAAGCTTCATGTTAAATACCATAATTAAACATTCTGCAACAACAAGTATCTTACCACATATAAAATCCATATATGAGTCTACATGTTGAGACAAGGAGTTGTCTAACACATAACAATATAATTAATCCATAATTACATTATTCCTTTATAGATAATACACAACATAGATTATTATTACATAGGTGAAGCTCCTTTCAATGTTCATAAAGTTACAGAGTGTTCTCTATTGAATGAACCCAATATTCAATACCATAACAAGTTGTGGAAGATAGAATCACTCCTCGTAGATATCAAGAATGTATTACATAGTTATAAGCATATTAATCAATGGTACTAAAGTGTACTCCAAATGGAAACCATCATTTTGGATGTCCTTCTATAGTAACCAATTCCAACACTCATATTGTACACATTAATAGGGGATGCTTTTCATGGGATCTGGCTAGCTTTGATACAACCAAACATGCATTGCTCTATATGTATGCACACTAACATAACAACCAATAAAATGACATGTACATCCCAAGGATGCCCAATAAACTATCACATAACTACATATTCTATGAGTGGATCATTATTGTACACTCAAATCAAATAGAAGTTCTTATTCATTCAATCAAGACCTTTCAAAAATCATACACAAACATTTCCTTCATATTCCCACAAGAGGTTTTATGAAAAAAAAATTCATTCATATCATTTTTAAAAAGGAATTTTTGGAAATAATTCGATCATCTTCTACCTCCACAAAATGACTTTATTGAAATCAATCTCAATATAAATCTTGCTTCACACCATGAAATCCTTGCAAATAAATAACCAGTCTATCATTTGAAACAAAATATTGAAATTAATAACCAATGTATCTTATTCTACAACAAAATTGTTGAAATCAATAGGCAATATATCTTCTTCTATGATAGAGATATTGAAATCAATAGACAATTATCTTTTACAACAAAACATTAAAATAAATAACCAAAATATTTTCTTCCATGATAGAATCATTGAAATCAATAGTCAATATATCTTTTACAACAAAATATTTAAATTATTTACTAGTGTTCTATTGCACTCCCATTTACCATTTCAAACTATGGAATAAACTAATTTTAGACTCTCAGAGGGTCAGACATGCTCGGTACTCTAACTAATGCTACTATATTCTGAAGTAATCTATCATATACAAAAACCATAGTGGAGTTTCTCAATGTCACAAGAATAAACTCAAATCCTATGCATAGTCCTCTTGAATTACATATGGAGAACAACTTCACTCCCATTGTAGGTATGGCTCTTGCTAACAAAATTTCCCTCTATTGATATTCTAACCGAGCAATCTCCAAAGGATACACAACTTCTATAACTTAAATAGGGATTTACAATAGAGTGAGTTACATAGTTTAACCTACATAGTTAATTGAGGTTTTACATAGTTTACTACATAGTCGACAACTAGACAAGGAATGGTATTGTAGTTTCTATTTATACTATCATTGGAAACAACATCGTTAAAGGAAATCTCAAAAGGAATATCCATATTGCTTATTAAACTAATCTATTTAGGCCAACCAAGAATTGTTATCTCTAACATAAAAGAGCAAACTCATAACCAATAATAATATCAATCTAAATTCTAAAATACACCAATGATGTTTTTAGACATTCAATATGAAGAAAACCATTCATATTACAAACTAGTACAAGAAAAGAGCAACGCTACCTAGATTTTAATTTTTTACTATTCTAGCTGAGATCATCCTTTTGCATTCTCCACTTTCCTTTCACTTGTTTTTTCCCTTCCAAAAATTTTCATCCATTCACTTCATCCCCCTACAAAATTTTTCAACTGCATCCTAAAAGAATGAACGTAACTCCACTTCTCTTCCACTTTACTTTGGAATGGTAGGTAAATTACCAAATTCGTCATCTCCAAAGTGCGAAAAAGCTTCAATGAAGAACTTGATTTTAACCGTCCAATGGCCAAAATGTGAATTACATACTTGATTTCAACAATATTTCTAATTATTATACTTTCAATAATTCAAGAAGGTTTCAAGCATATTCAAAAATCATTTTATTAAAATTACGTCAAACAAGAAATAGAGAAGGGATAGTAATAAATTCCTTAATTATTCTAATCATAACCAACCAACATCAATAAAACAACCATAATGGATTTCTAAGACATCATTTCAATCATCAATTAATATTGCATCAAATATTTTGTTTTCTTCAACAACCTCACTGATGATGGTTAGTTTCACAAGAAAACATATATGCAACTATATGAGAGGAAATAGCTATCTTATATGTTAGATCATTTTGACTCTATAACCCATCAATTTTGTGCCCACTTGTGATGATGTCTATTCCTACAAAAATACTAGTCCATTAGTAATATACCATGGAAAGTATCGTGGATATTGGATAGGCTGGATACTTAGTTTAACCATTAGTATTTGTATGGTAGGTAGAGTTGATATTTAGTTTTATACCTATTACCCGATTTAAGTCTTACTAGAATGTATATGTGAATCTAGAACCTCTATCGGATATAACTACTTTAGAAAATCCATGTATCTTGAATATTTTCTTGTTATCCACTACAATTGCATCGTTCTTAGTACTTATTGGAATAAAGAGTACAACTTTGGTCAATTTATCTAATACCACAAGGATAGCATCATGTTGGAATCTATTCTTAGGCAGTCCCATGATAAAGTCCATAGATATTACCTACCCTTTCTTAATAGGTATATTGTGTGGGTAAAAAAATTCTATTGGATGTCGATATTCAGTATTTACCTTATGATATATCATACATCTTGCAAAAAATTCATTTATGTCCTTTTTCATCCTTACCCAATAGAAGGTATTTTTCATGTTTTCCCTCAATTTGACCCTTCTAGGGTGAGCCAAGTAAAGAGATCTATGCACCTCCTACATAATCATCCTCTATAATTCACAATTTTTTGGTATGACTACCCTATCTTAAAATATAATAGTCCATTATTAACATTGTAATCCTTATTTTCTTCAAGAGTTATTATCATCTTTACCTAAATATCATTGTAAAAATGATCATGGGTTTACATCTTTCTAACTTGGTCTATCAAGTCTAAATGGCTATGAGTTATAGTAGCTACATGCTTTCATCTGCTTAGGGTATCTACCAGTTTTTTCTCTTTACCTTTGATATATTCTATACAAAAATCATATTATACTAAAGACTTGATCCACAATTTTTATCTTACATTCAACAATGGTGGAGTGAAGATGTATCAACCCTAAAACACAAGAACAAGAAAACACATTAAAAAAATATAGAAAGCATTTTTTTTAACCAAGGAAATAGATTCATAAACCCCTAACCAACCTTAGGTTAACTTAATGTTTAATAAAATCTCCTAAGTTTCTCAAGAGCTACATCTTATAATATGTCCCACGCACAAGTCCATCTACATAGGCATAACCTATGCCATGCAAATAAGTCTATCAATATTATATTTCTTGATGAGTTAAATTTATCACCTTCAATCAATTAAAGGTATACATACATCTCCATACCCTATACAAGTACCATATATTTAGGTATATTATGTGTGTTGTGATTTAAGCTATCCATATCATCTTACGATAAGATAAATATGATGAAATTTGATCAAACAAAATATATAAAACATAAATTGCTCAGAATACTAATTTTTATTTATGAAAGAATGCTTTTAGGTTACAAAATGGGTCTACCTAATTTCTCCATGAATATGCAACATCCTAATGATATCTTTAAGAACTCCTCAGTGAAGGTGGGCTTCTATGTATGTGGACCACTGGGAGTCAGCTGGTATGTGTTCTTCTACACTTGTATGGGGCTTGAAAAAGATCATTAGTTTGTTTAGGGGTCTACCTTATTCAAGCCCCATGATTATGAAATACAAATTTACATAAATAAAATTGTATTAAGAGATGATAAAAACTGCACAAAACACTGTAAAAAACATGAAATAAGGGATACCTGCTAGATTTATTGATGTAGACTTGTTGTACAGTTAATTGACAGGGTGACCTATGAAATGGATCGCAGATTCATAGGATGTGGGATGAATTTGTAAATAAGGAGTCCCTACTATAAATCCTCTATTAGGATGGGCTCCAGAAGTGATGTTAAGCTATTTGCATAGTGAAAAGTTGTCATATGTATTTTTGGTATGATTTATGTAGAGTTTTGGTAAGTTGACAAGAATGGGAGAGAGATATAAAATAAGAAGATGAACCCTCTATTTATAGGAAATGCCAAGGTTAGGGGGGTGGTTAGATAAACCAGACCCTAGAGTCAATTCCTAGTGAGGTTAGGTTAGGTTTTTTGGGGAGGTGTCAAGGCCACATGCCCTGAAAGAATATCTCATCCTCACACATGTGAGACGAAGGGTTAGGGTTAGTCAGGGTTAGCTAAGTCCTAGGTTAGATTGGAATTTAGTTAGCATTTAGAGAAATATTTTAACTAAATCATGGTGCACACATGTGTGAGGGTGTGCTTAGAGATAATTAGACCATTAACCATTCACTAATGATAAAGTACATGTTTAGTAAAAGTCACTTGCAAATTAGAATCCATATTAGTCTAATTAGAATTTTTAGTGGGGAATGGTGACATGGAGTCCTAATTAGGTGTTAAAAAAAAGGCTTAAGTGGCCTTAGGGAGCTAGTAGATGGATTCCTAGTGAATAGAAGGCATCTGGGGTGCGTTCTACCTAGTTTTGTAGATTTGGAGCTTACGGATGACTAATGTAGTCATAGATAACTACAATGGCCTACGATGGCCTATATGAACCTACAAGTGTCTCTGTAGATCTACAAGTATACATAAATAAGGATGTGCGACTTTTGATTGTCTATATTTACCCATTTTTGCACTATGGAGTGTGGAACACAGTTTAGTACAAAAATAGTATGATGGGAGAAGGATACAAGGTGTTTGTGAAATGAGAAAGAATGGGAACACGAAGAATGGAATCAAACCAAAGGTATGTAGCCCCTCGAAGCATGACCATACAATATTGATTTATATCCAAGAGAAGGAAGAATTTAAATAGGGAAATAATTGAATGATGAGATGCATATGGATGGATGCAGGTGGAACATGGTGATGAAACTGGCGATTTTATCAATTTAGTGGAGTATTTGCAATATCATACTTAGATGTTTGTGAGGGCAACTTATGACTGCTTTGCTTTTGCTACCAATGCAATATGGTCCAAACACGAATAGAACAAATACCTATTCAAATTTTTGCTTTTGATTGATTGATGAGTGCATGGTGACACATGTCAAACCATTTGAGTTGAGTGGCATGGATTAATCAAGCATAATATTTAGTATGTAGTTAGGATTGATATACAAAATGAAACCAAGATATCTTCGATATTGTGCATTATTTTTGTGACTTAACCAATATCTTGAGATAATATTCAGCACAAAAATTTCATAGATAGATGTGATATCCTTGATTGGATGTTTGATTGTTTTGTTGAATGCAAAGAGGATTTGTATATAAATACCACCTCAAACAAGGAATCAACAATGAGATAAATGAAATGAGGTGATGATGGTGATGATTCGATTGATAGAGGAAGGGTATGACAAAAGGGAGGGAAAATTTGGCAAATAGAAAGAAGGAGAGGAAATTTTTGAAGAGTGAAAAATATTTTACTTTGATGTGTGGAGGTGTAATTCACATGGTGACCTACGAATTACGATTTGAAAGCATATAAAGCCTATTTGGCGCATGTGTGAAGTTATTTTGCATGACATGAGAGTTAGAGAGTGAGGAGTGAGTGAATTTTGGTGACATAGATCACTTGTGAATTGGAGGAGTAGATGTGGAGATGGTGAGGGGATAGACTAGTGTTGGTGGTTGATGCAGGTATCCATTGATAAGTACTCGTTACTTAACTTTAGTAAATTTTGATTTTTAGAAATGTGTAAAATGATGTAGAAGAGATTTTTGCATGTTTTTGTGAGTGCATGTAAAATTTGATGAAAATTTGAACACAAAGTGTTAAAAAAACTAAATGGGTATCTAAATATGTGATTATATATTAGGTTTGACCAATTTTTATTCTAGTTTGACTGTATGGCGAGAATTGTAGGTGATTGATTTGACTTTGCTTATTGGAGGTAAACAGGGTGTTATTTGTGAGATGGGATTGAATTTTATTCATAAAAGTGGAAAATGGGTATTAAAAAATGTGACTATTTTTACATTTTGCTTTTTTTTGGCATGTTATGTGGATGCATGCTATTTTGATGTAAGTTTGTTGAATTTGACTACGATTTTTGTAGGTATTGGTGTACTATTTTTTAAAACCGTTAAAAATTTCATTGTAAAAGGGGAAATAGGTATCCAAAAATGTATTTTGTTTTTTTGTGTATCATTGTATTTGGTGTGTTTTTGAATTTTGTACCATGATTTGTATGTGGATGAGCATGAACTTGGTTGTTGGGAGTTAAATATGTACTATTTTTTGAATCTGTTTGGACTTTTACAATAAACTGGTAAAATGGGTATCCAAAAATATCATTGTATTTAAATTTTTCTATGTTGCATGAATTGTGTATGTTTTTATGTCTCAAAATATGTGATGAATAAAATGGATGACATTTTTGATGTTGAATGTGTTTGGTTGGATTTTTTTTTGCGTGTTGTTGACATGTTTGTCATGAAAGGGGGGTGAATGGTTGCCCACAATGAATTTTGTTTTTGTCTTTAGTATATTATATACTATAATGACGTGTGTAATGAGTATGTAACTAAAATTATAATAATTAAAATGAATGGAATTCTAGTTTGTGTGTGGAACTGGCATGAATTTTTTTTTGATGTTTATGGATGAAATTGGTGAATATGATTGAGCTGCAACATCATGTATGAATGATGAGAACTGAGTTGGATGAGGCTTTTAAGAATGATGTAGATTAGGAGTGGTTGGATACAATGTGGTTGAGGGGATTTTGGGAGTGTGTAAGCATTCATGCCAATAGAGCATACATAGTAACAATGTATGAGAGGTGGGACCCAGATAGGAGTACCTTTCACTTTTTGATGGGTGATATGACTATAACCCTGGAAGACATGCATAGGATTTATAATTTACTTATTGAGAGTGTTCTAGTGAGGGCAGTAGTGGATGGGAGGTATGATGAGGTGCTATAGTGTGCCTTTGGTGTGATATGGAAGGAGATAGAAGCAAAGAAGAGGATTCATCGTGACTATTTTTTGTATTAGCAGATGTTGTCTAATCACCAATGTGCAGCTATGTTGATGACTTTGATACATTCTTTGCTAGATACTTTCGGGGTGAAGTTTACCTAGAATATGCTTGATGTGGTGTGTAATATGGTAGAGCACAATGTTGTGTTTACATGGGCACCTGCACTATTGGTGCAGGTCTATAGGGATTTACATGATGTGGTGCACATAGGGAAAAAATAATTGAGTTAGAATCCTTTGCTACAAGTTTGGGTGTGGGAGAATATAGCTATAGAGAAACTAATGTTGTTGACATATCATGCTCATGTGGAGGGAAAGATTCACTTGTGATATGCATTAAGGTGGAAAGTAAATGAGGAGAAGGGGATGAAGAGGTTGCATGAGGGTGATCATTTATTTTGGAGGGTAAATTTTGAGGAGTTGGAGCCTAAGGATATTAAGTGGAGGCCTTGGAAGGGTGGGGTGGTATGGAAGAAGGATGAGGAGAAGTTAGGTGCTATCCATTAAGGGTGATGGGTAGTGGGGTGGTATACCTTCCAGGAGAAGTTCTTCAAGTTTAGTAGGGTGATGCAGTAGTTTGGGTTACGATAGCATTTTCCATAGGTGTCTCTCATAATTTATATGTGATAGGGTGATATAGGAAGTCACCCTATAGTATTTCCTTGGACTGGTTAGGGTGATCCACCAATTATTAATTTGAATGTGGATGATGCAAATATGATACCAAAGTATGATGCCTAATGGGTGACTCAAATTTGGGATGCAGGTACTAGAGTGATTGATCAATAGGTGTAGCCAGGCAGTGGGGCATTTGTACCAGAGGTATGAGCATCAAGAGGTACCTAGTATAGGCCATAAGGATAAGTGAGAGATGATATGGAGGTGCCTCTATGTCGGTCAAGATGACAAATAGATGGCATTTCTAGTATATATTTGGAGATGGTGGCAGAGGCACCAAAAAGTGATAGAGTGTAGCTTGTGGAGGAGACAATAACCATAGAGGAGATGGGTGAGGATGTCAGGTTTGGTGTGGGTGTTGATGATATTATTGATATATGAAATTATGAAACATGGTATATATGGGAGACATACCCTTTTATGAATATAAGAGGATGGATGTTGATGAGGAGCTACTAATATTGTGTGAGAGGGTATGATAGCTAGTGGGGAAGCTTCAAGAGAGTGAGAGAGGTTGGATAGCTAAATTAGGAATATGGAGAGGAGAGTTTCATGATTTTGAGGAGATATTGATAGTTATTGATATGGGGAGTGACACTAAGTAAAGATATTTGATGGAGAGGTTGGGGGTATTAAAGCAAGCGCATGCTAGAGAGGAAAGGATATTGGATTTGTAGTACACAGAGCTATATGGATGGATTGAAGTGGTGGATAAGAGGTATGCAAAGTGGGTAGAGAGTATACACTATTTTATAGTAGAGACTATGTATATAGGGAATAAATTGAAGGTAAATTTGCATAGCATGTAGCATGTGATAATGACCAGTGATGCTAATCGAGTGGCTCATTTGGCATACATAGCTAAGGTATGTTTTGAGATAAAGTGATAACATAAAGTATGGGAGGGGGCTGAGTGAACGAGAGCCACAAAGTAGGTTCATATTGATGTGGTTGCTTTGAGAGCAGAAATAGAGCATTTGCAGAAGAGTATTGAGGATGTTGCTAAGTTGATGAGGGAGGAGGTAGCGATATGACATGATTGTGAGATTATCTTGACTATGTATGGGATCCTACTTTTGTATTATAGTAGGTCACAATTGAGGTTGAGATCACAATTCATGAGCACAAATGCATTCTAATTAGAGTCACCAAAGCACAACATCAATAGTACAAAGGAGGATGGAGAAAAAGGCACCATTAGTGTTTCAAATAGGAGGTGTTGTCTCAAGTTTTGATAGGGTGGTTGTGCTTATGATTACTCAAGCATCGATGGTAGTTTCTAAGTCGAGTGGGGTGGAAATGGTGCATGGGATAGAGTAGGCATGAGCAACTCATGAGGGGAGTGCAAAGATTCATGGTGATCAATAGGGCTATGATTGGTTTGTGATGGTGTGTTATTGGATTTTGTAGTCTATTGGCATGTGTGAGGATGGTTTGCAGGCATGGTCCCTTTTGTATTCTATAGGAATTTATTATTATTATATATAGATACACATTTTTTTGTGGCTCCTATATATATATTTCAATTTTATTTGAATGTGTATGTGATTTCTTGTGTTTGTGTAATGTAAAATATCGGTAAGTAAATGTACGATAGATGAATATGTGTTCATGTTGTAGCACATAGGAGAATGATATCACTATGGTGTAGATATAGTGTAGATTTATGCAATGGAAATAAATGTAGATAGATGTGATGATGCATGATGTAATGTAAATAGATGCATGTATGTAATGTAAATAGATACATGTAAGATAGATGCAAGGATGCATGTATGTGGAATCTAAAATGCATAAAGGAAGCACTTGTATCATAGAATAACTATTGGCTATGTGATTCATTCCATAATCTCAGGGATGTAGGATAGTATAGGGTGTATGCAAAAATTTTGACAATCATATTTGTAGTAATCAAACCTCATGAAAAATTGAGTAAAGTTCATAAACAACTCGTAACTAACCTAGCTAGATCAAAATCTATCAAGGACCAGTATGTGCAAATAAGTGATGTTTATTGATCCATTTTAAGGGAGGTATGACTAACCCATTGTAAACATAGATGAAGTAGCTATCTAATCCAAAAACATGTAGTGATCTGTACAAAAGAAGATCACTAATGTGACATATGTGTCACCACTTGTAAGACTATTTTACTGGTAGGAAGGTGCTTAGGGCCTATAGCTGGCAATGGAAATAATCCCATGATGTTATGTTAAACCTAAGGACCAAAGCCGATGAAGCATAAGAATTGTATTTCTTGGAGGCTTTTCCTTTTGCTTTTTATCCCTCGTTTATTGCTTTTCTTTTTGTGGTGCTCTTTTTTTTGTATGGGTGTTTGCTTTTGTTTTCCACCTATTTTTTTGATGTGTGCTTATGCTTATCCCTTTGTTTATCCCTAGGTTGTATGTTGACCATGCAAGTTATAGGATGAGCAATGGAAACCATTCACTATATGGTGATATCTACACAAGGTGTTATCTTACCTAGACTTAAAATTTGTTTAAAATATAACCTGTGTGAGTGGTCCCTAAAAGAAGTTGAACAAACTAAAGAAAACCAAAGAAAACCTGTGTGAGTGTAATAACATGTTAGTTAGATGTGACATTTGATTGACTAAACTAGTAAATGGTCAAAACAATGTAATACATCGTCTACTTTGTAATCTTGAAAAACGAAGTGGACATCCAAGTGGTAATGGTAACAAGTGCATATGTTATTCTTACTAAGGGTGCATTTCTATAGATGTAATACACAAACATGAATGAAATCATAGAAGAAATATGGATATATGCAATGAATGTAGTGTGATATATAGGATGAAATATCAATATCTACAAGAGGAAATATGTGATATTTAACTGGGTGAAATTAGAAACCATGTCTGAAGATGGATGTATGGGATGATAATGTTGAGAATAGAGAGTCATTATAACGGTTTCCATAGCATATATGGAGATGCAACAAACAGAAGAAAAACATATAACTGGGAGAATATATGTGATAATGGGAAAATTTAGGAGTGAGAATAGATGTAGAGGAACATGAAGGTAAAGAAGTGTGACAAATAAGAGAGACTAGAAAAATAACATAAGGAAAAGGAAAATAAAATGGACAAGAATAGGGAAGAATCAACATAGGAATGTAGCTACTCGAAGAGTGACCATTCAATAGTGCTAAAGAAAAATGAGGAGAGGATATGGGATGGAAGAAAAAATGAGAAAATAAAACAAACTAAGGTTATGTGAAGTGATGTGGATCAGATCGCAAATGACTGGGTGAAGTGATGAGGCGGTTAGGATTTTTGTAGTTGGTGTAATTGGATAACTTTTTAAAGTAATGATGTGCGGAGGTAAATGAATTTCATTATGGAGTGGAGTGAGGTACTAGCCAATGTGGAGGGCTCTAGAGTTGAGTAGGCGAGGGAGCTTGATCAATATGTGAAATAGGTTTTTTGAAAAGCATATCCTAAATAATGGTCTCAAATGTATGGCATGCATTCATGTCATGCTCTAGTTGATGGTTATAGACATAAAAGTTGTTTTATTTGTAATATCATGGTTTACAATGCAAAGGGTTGATAGGGCAGATCTTGGGTAGTATAAGGAGATCTTGATGGAGTGACTAGTGAAACGTTAGAGATAGTGATGTGGGCCAAAATGACGTAGGATATATGTATAGGTCAGTTGGTGATGAGTGTGAAGAATGTAGTGTATGAATGAGTGGTCAGGTCGAGATACAAGAATTTGGTATGATTATAATCTGAGAGTGAGTAATAGGCCTAGAATAAGATGAAGGGATGGAAGTAGTAGTATAATTCCAGGGAGAGGAATGGTAGCGATAATGACTCAGGTGTGACTCAAGGTTGTCAAGGCAAGCAAGGATGTGTTGGATATCAATGGAGGGAGGTGATATAACCAAATTTTGTGGTGAGTGGTAATATAATGTGTAAATAGGGTTGAGGTATGGGTGTGAAGAATATAATTATTGGGACAAAGGACAAAACTGGAACTACTACACTGGTAGTGGGGTGGGCTAGAATGGTGGGACACATAGTAGATATGGTGGTGTTTGAAGGGTAGGTGGCACAAGATATAGCTATAGATAATGACATGGGTGAGATAGGAGAGTATGTGTAGAAGCGTACTAAGAAATGTGTTGTTGTAAATATAGATCGTACGAGGACACCCCGCTTGATAGGGGTGGGGGTAGTCCTGAGGAGTGTTTTCAAAGGGGTATTTTGCCTCTGTTAGGAGGGTAGTATATTGGTAAATATTTTCAAGCTAGGTAAGGGGGATGATATGGATCTCTCAAGTCACCCACATGAGGTAGGAATGGTCTACATGCATGAGGATCTATTAGATGAGAATGTTCCTCCTTATCAATGAATGAGGATAAGGAGATCTGGCTATCTCTAAAATGAGGTGAATAGGAAGAATCCCTATGTTAGGGTGAGCAAAGGTGAGGTGAAGTATGGTGATCTGAATGTGATGACATGGAATGATGATTTACATAGACTATATCAAGTCTCATGGTAATATTAATCAGGGTAATTGGCATGGAAGGTAGTATCAGGAGACCCAACATGATGAAGGTGAGTGATATGATGAATATGTATACCTAGAACAAGGTATTACCACTGAATATGTCATCACTATCGATGAAATACCTATAAAAAATAAAATACCCATAATATATAAATGGCATAAAAATCACATGTAATTCTATTGCGTAACATAAAGTGAAAAACCCTATGTGTGGTATGGTATGGTGTGTAAGTCATGTGTACCTGTACAGTATTATAATGACACTATGTATAATTCGTGGTGATGCATATCTAGGTGATCTAGGCATTAAATGTGATAGGTTCAGGTTTGGTGAGTCCTTCAATATTTACCAATCGATAGGCACTAGAACTAAAATTTTGTGTGATGATGTATGGAACTAGTCATTTAGGAGTAAACTTCTCTCACTATTGAAGGGGTTGGCTTGTAATCTATTGGTTCTCTTTTAGAACCAAGTTTTCAATTTGAAACTTGCACTGATGTACCTTGTTGTTGTAGGTATGGTGAAGGTGGTATTGGTAGGTGCATGTGTACTCGATGGTATGAATGCATTGCTTGTCCAAGAGGGTCAATTGGTCGAGGCAGGCTTGGTGATTTGTGTCATCATCGATATAATATTTCATAGAGACTCATAGGAAATGTAGCTCGATTTCAAGAGGCATAATGGCTTCAGTGCCATAGACCAATGAGAAAGGGGTTTCCCTAGTTGGAGTAAAAATGCTCGTACAATAGGACCATAGGGCTAGATGCATCTGATTTTGCCAATCATGATGGAATTTTACAACTATCTTACGTATAATGGACTAAATAGTTTTTTTAGTAGCCTCAACCTGGTCATTACCCTATTGATAGTACGAGGTCAATAAGCTATGGTGAATATTGAATTTGGCACAGAGGTTGCATACAATTTTGTTTTTGAATTATGTGCCATTATCGAAAATCATTTGGGAGGAGATTCCAAAGTGACATATAATATGATCAGTGATAAATACCACAATTTTTTCTCTTGTGGTTTGAACAAGTGGGATGGCTTCGACCCACTTTATAAAGTATTATGTGGTAGTGATTATGAATTTTTGCTTGCTTTAAGAAGTAGGAATAATCTATATGATAAGATTTAGGTTCCATTGGGAGAATTACCACATGTATTGAATAGGTAGGAGCACTTGTAATGGTAGGTTTGTGTGGTTAATGTGTTGTTGGCATTTGATACATCGTTTCATGTACTCACAATAATCATGCTCCATTTTGGGCCAATAGTAGCCCATGTGTAAGATGTGTTTTGTGATAGCCATACCACCAAAGTGGCCATCGCAAGTACTATCATGGATTTCTTGTACCACGCTATGAGATTCATATGATCATATGCAACATAAAGGGATACCATCATGACTGCAGTGATACAAGATGTCCCCTAGAAGTGTTTAATGAATAGTTAATTGTTTAAATACTTTATGATGAGCATGTGGTAAACTGCAAGGTAGGAAGCCTAACTTGATATAATCCTTAATTTGTGAAAATGAAGGATCATGTCGTTCAATGTGGACGACATGAATACCCTTATTGTCTATGGAGGGTGAGGATGAAATTGTAGATTAAATTATCATATAAACTGGCACATGTGTAGTTTTAGATAAGGGGTTTTGTGGTATTAATGATCCCAAGGAAGCCTTTGTATTGAAAAAATTATAGGATGAGCATGGAGTAGCTTTGGTATCATACCATTCAGATTGAGCAAGAAGTTGTTAGGAAATTTGCTTGTATTGTTGGAGGATAGGGTATCAAAATTGCCATATCTTCTCGACTTGATTCATGATAAGGAGGGAATATCCAATGGTATGAAGGCATATAATATGCATAGAATGTACCTATTTTAATTTAAGGATGAAATATTTGTATTATGCATTCTTTTTTGTGTCGGGAAACCCTAATTTGAATGAAACTGGAAGAGGCTCCTCATCTAGTGTGAAAAATATAATTCTTGCATCCCTAGCATGTGTGCAATGGGAACCATCAAAGAAAAGGTTTAAGTTAGTTGCTATCTCTGGTTTGAAATACTCTTTAGGTTATGTAATATTCAATATGGAGTCATCAGGGAGTTGAATGAGGAGAGGTTGATTATCGGGTAATGGAGCCTCAATGAGCTAATCTTTGATGACCTGTCCTTTGATGGATTTTTGTGAAATGAACTCTAGGTCAAATTTAGTGAGGATCATGATCCATTTAGCAGTATAAGAGTTATGATAACTCTTGTTCATCATGTATTAAAGTGTATTGTCATGATATATGATAAATATAGTGTGATAAATCATGTAATGATGTAGTTTTTGGGTGGCAAAGACTACAACCAGGCATAGGTTTTCCATATATATATATGTAGTGGGTTTCATAGCTAACCAGCATACGACTAATGTGCTATATAGCCTGCACATGATTGAGTGAATCCTTTTGGGCCAAGAGCATGCCAAGTACAAAATATATAGTGGAAATGTATAGGATAAATGGCAGTTGTGAGTGTGGTGGAGATAAAACTGATGAGGAGGTATGATAGGCTTTAATTGAATCAAAGGATTATTGATAGTTTTTATCGCATTTTAAGGTGACCCCATTTCATAAGAGTTGATTAAATGTCTTGCACTTATTTGAAATCTAGATGATAATGTGGTGTATAAAATGAATTTTGCCTTGCAAGCTACGTAGTTTCTTTAATTTGGTGGGTAGGGGTATCTCAATGATGGTTTTCACTTTGTTAGGGTCTACTTAAATGTCTCATTGAGATACAATGAACCCTAGGATTTTACTTGAGGTGACACCAAAGACATATTTATTTAGGTTAAGGTTAATGTTGTGTTCCAAAAGGTGATCAAATATTTTATGTAAATAAATGAGATGTTGTGAATGCTCTTTTGATTTTACGATAAGATTGTCGATGTAGTCTTCCATAATTTTGTGCATGTAATAATGGAAAATATAATTCATTGCATGCTAGTAGGTTGCCCCAGCATTTGTAGGGCCAAAATACATGATGTTATAGCAAAATGTCCCACAAGGGTTGTGAAAGAAGTCTTATGTTGGTTTATGGGGTTGATTTTGGTCTGATTGTAGCTAAAAAAACCATCCATGAGGGATATCATTTCATGGCCTATGATGGAATCAATGAGCAAGTCGATGTTTGGTAGGGGTAAATTATCCTTAGGATAAGCTTTGTTCAAGTTATGGAAGTCAATGCATACACAAACCTTGCCTGAGGGCTTAGGTATCGGTACCATATTGGAGATCCATTGAGGGTAATTGATAGGTTGAATGAAATCTATGGTAAGGATCTTTTGGAGCTTATATTTTATTAGTAATGCAACTATAGGATGAATGCATCACAATTTTGGATTGATGTATTTGACATCTTTATTGAGAGTGGGGTTGTGCACTACTAGGGAAGGATCAAGTCCAGGCATGTCCTTATAGGACTAAGTGAAGACTTTAATATACTCCTTGAGGAAGGTGGTGAAAAAGGTGTGTTCTTCTAGTGAGAGGCTAACCATGATCTTGATAATATGTGGATTGGTGGGGTCATCACCAATATCAACATTGATTGTTTCTTCTATAAGCATGTGGGATCCATCACGAAGTTGATCCAATATGGGAATAATATGGAGGTCATTGATAGCCTCTAGTAACTCAATTTGTTATCTAAGTAAATTCAGTGTGATGAACCCACATGATGTAAGATGGGGTAGATGGATATGGACCATTCATAGTGTGCAAGATGGAAGGCGATAGAAAAAATTATTGTGATGAAGGTGTTGGTGAAATGTGGTTGAAAAATTATTGTCACGATGCATGAGAGATGAGTATCAAAGTAGAAATAATAGGTCCACATCAATCATGTTAATATAATCCATGGAATTCATGGAATATGATGAGTCTAATTATGAAAATTCAAGAACATTTGAACATTGTGTGAGGTTTAAGTATGGTCAAACCATGAGTGGAGAGCAAAGTCATGTTGTGAATCGATGAAGTTTCTAGGAAGTAGGCATTGACATGGCCTAATATGTAGAAATAGACACATATGTGGAATGGGATGCTCTATACGAGGAGGTGTGAGAGATAGGGTAGCAAATTAATCAACTAGTGCATTGATACAATAAACAAAAGTTGTGTCATTAAAAGACATGTATTGGAATAAGGTGCATGGGATGGTGATGGTATAATGAGAATATGGGCTCTCATCTAGTATGTCCATGTCAATGTAGTCTTCGAGCATGTGTGTAGGTATTGGTGATGGATGTAAAGAAAGTTCTTGAAGATCATCCTCAAGTGTGTGTACGATGGAGGGGTGATAGCCTAGAATATATTTATCTATTGGCAATTGAACATGGGGTTGATTGGTGTTCGTAACCATTTTTCATAGTTTCCTAGCCTAAATTATTTGTAGTGGAAACATCAAAGGTAATGTAGGATGAATTGGTAGTTTTACATGTGGCCTAGAGTGCCATAGAAATTGGATTATTGTTTTAGAGGTATAGCGGCCAGAAACAAGGAGTCAAGGCTAGCAGAAACAAAGTTGGTATAATTATCAGAGGGACTGAGTCACACAATGATACAAATGGTTAATATGAAAGCTAAATAATAGCCAAAATCTTGTGTGGATTAAATTATCAGGGGTCATGGATATTGACACTCAATATATGGAGTGTGTCATGAAGATTTACAAGCATCCCAAATATTGGAGTCACCAGATTTGGGGTGCGTCACGAAGATTGTTACTAGAGATGTGGTACATATTGGGGATCAAGGTGGTGAATTGAAATTTGAGAAATATGATACCAATTAAGAATCATGAATGATGGAAGGATAATAATGGAGTAATTCAACATCTAAGGGGGAATATAACTACTCCCAATTATTGCATTCAACTACGGTAGATGGAATGAAGTGGTTTACATGTGGGAACTATGTGGCTAATGGATGTGGTGTAGGAATCAAGCTACGAGAAGATATGAAAAATCATGATCATATGTGGAAAGGAAGTCGGGATGCTTGAGGAGTGGGAAGAAGAGGAGGTTTGGTAGAGGAATATGGGTGAGAAGGAGGAGGAGGCCACAAGGAAGATGAAAAGAAAGGAATGGTAGTAGAACAAAGCATTGTGCTAGGGGATGATTATTATGGGGATGAGATCGGTACTGTGGGAGATGCAAATTATCCTAATGAGTGATGAGAAGGGATGAGGAGGACCTGAGTAGAGGATGATGAGGGCCCTGGTGGAAGGTCTATGATGTTGCAAAATTTAAAGGGATCTCCATCGATGAAGACACAATGGATGCGGCTATCATAGATATACTTCAGATAATGGTGTAAGGTAGAAGGAACATAATGTATGTCTTAGATCCATGAGTGTTTGAGCAAGATACTATACTAAATATCACATTGAATGATACAAACTAGTATGAATATGGTACAAACACCAACCCGAATAGGTAGGAAAATACATCCTATAGTGGATCACATGGAATTGTCAAACGCTCTAAGGTCGAGTGATGGTGTGGTGAAGTGAGTGGGTGGAATATGCAAATGATGTAGGGTAGTTGTAGAAATAATGTTGATGGATGAGATAGTGTCAACTGGAATACACTTGTAGGTGATATCATTGATAGTTTCTTGTATATGGAGATGTGGATATGCTCCCTCACCTATGATCTCTATGATTTTGTGGTCATGAAAGCTAATGGAGGGTTGAAGGCAATGAGGTATGTTTCCCAAAAATTAAAAAAATCTATTTGTGTTGTGTTTTTCAAGGTCAATTGGATCATAGGATGTTGTTCAACACCTTGTGATGGTGTTGAGATTGTTGTAAGAGATAGAGTATGGATAGTCTGGTTGGGGCATTGTGTAACTGGTGTGTAAGGTTACCATCAATGGTAATGATATTCTATGGCAAGTGTGGTGAGGTTTGCACTAGAGTAGAGGGCTATAGAGAAATGAAGTGTGCCATGGGAGAAACCAATGATACATCCTATCATGGTGGATAGTGTTGGGCATGAGTGGTAAGGTTAATCATGCCAAAAATACCACATGAGGGTGGGTATCATTGAACATTGTTAACCTATATGGATTGTCCTTGGGGATTGGATTAGGTTCCTTGAGAGTTAGTCCCTCAGTAATTAGGTAGCGGGTTCTAGTAGATTCCCATATTTTGATTTTAGGGTGCAGGGTGGTTTGAGACCTAAATGATGCCTCAATTAATGAGGTCTTGAACAAGACCACATAATAAATGACAAGACTCTATATTGTGGCCACATTGTCGATGGTATGCACAAAATGCTTACTCTATATATCCATGAGTTTTGGGTTTATTGGGATCTAGGTATGGAATGTTGGGTAAGGTTATATGATCTACATCATATAATCACTAAAATAGAGCTAGAAAGGGCTCAGATAGCATCGTTAAATTATTGTATGGAATTTTAGCGTGAATACCACAAGGTTGTGTCAGCCTGGGTGTAGGATGTACCCTAGTCTGAAACAACTATTATGGTGGATGTGGAGGTTGTGGGATGGATGAAGAGGCTGAGGAGGCTACTACAACCTATTTGTCTATGGTGCTCTAGTATAGAATTGATTTAGAGTATTTATATTGAAGCAAAAATTAGAATTTTAAGAAGGTTATTCTTTGAGTTTGATCTTGCTAGATTGGACTTTGATGTCCTCAATGACCTTGGCCTGAGTGATAGCTTCTTCAAAGGTATGGCTTTGATGAAGTTATAGGGGGGTGGAAATATGTTTGTGATAGCTCTTTGAGTAAAGTATAACTAACTCAATATATGGGAGGCTATGAATGAGGTCATGTATAACTAATATCCATCATGAAAAAAAATCTATAATAGGCTCATCATTGGCCTGGTGCAGAGTGTAGACATCTAAAAAGTTGATTTTCTTCTTGATGTTAATGGAGAAATATTTGAAGAATGATTTGATTAATTGCTTGAAGATGTATAGGTTATCGTGTGGGAGCACGTTGTACTAATCTAGGGCTTTTACCCCAAGTAAGATAGAGAATGCATGTAACATGAGGGGGTTGCTACTATGAATTTTATAGCAAGATGAGCAATAATTTTTGACATGTTCATGAGAATCCTTTTTACTTTTGTATTTATTGAACGCTAATATATTGAAGCAAAAGTGTAGAGAGGACTATGGATTGATGGGTGGACTGGTTCATTACAAAGATGACTGTATGTGGGATTTTGTGGCTCATAATAAGCTATACGGAGGTTGAGCATTTTAAATTCATATTGTAGAAGTTAAAGTTTAGGTGCTAAAGGTGTAGAAGGTTTTCTGGGGGTAGGTGGAGCCTGATAATGTGATGGATATTGGAGTTGTTGTTTCTCCCACTATGGGGTAGGAACATATTGTAATGGTTTATGTAGGTGAGGCTACTGTATAGTGTAGGAGGTCGAAGTTGAGGGGATACCCTACGATAGAGTAGGTATCTATTGAGGGTACTAGTATTTTTGTTGTAGATTAGGTATCTATTGAATTGATATTTGCTAGAGAGGGATTTTCTATAATGGTTGGACCGTAGGATATGACAACCATGAAGGATATATCATAAAAAAAGTGGGTGGAGTAGTCTGTGGTGGAGGTAGGAATATTTGGATGAGTGGTGTTAGTGGTGGAAAATATAAGGTGCCAAATGATGGTACCTGCATCTGGTTACGAGCACGATGAGTAGATAAACTAGGTGGCATAGGATAACTTGGAGGATTGGTAGGATAAGGCATGGGTCATGATTCATAGGTGGGAAAAAAACTAGGAGTTGGAAATTTAAATAGAGGTGATGGAGGGATGCAAAATATGGGAGAATACAATGATGGAAATCACATAGAAGGTGACACACCATACATTCTAGGTAAGTTGAATGTAGGTGGAGCTAATGAGGAAGAAGATCATGGGTTTCAATGATAGGATCCTGAGGTGGTGGTGTGGTGAAAGTGTTCTTAGTAGATGAGGGATATTGGGTTTGTTGATATAGTTGGTATGATAACTATTGTTGGTGAGAAAATGGTTGCAATGTAGCATTGAAGGATGCAAAGAAGGGTTGTTGGTAGGATGGTGGTTGTGGTACTTTAGAAGCATCCTAATATGATGATGTTAGGGGTGCATCCTATGACTCTAAAGGAGGTTGCGGTAGAGGGATTTGTGATGGGGGTGATTGGATACTTGGAGTGGAAGATGAGGGATCTAAGATCATCCCTACAATAGAGACAAATGAAGTGATCTCAGGGTGAGTGCGATTGAGGAGGGAAGAGTCATTATCGAATAGTGATTGATATAGACTTTAGAATAAAGGATGCACAAAGGTAGGTGAGATAGGAGTCTACTAGTCATCATTAAAGAGAGGATGTGGATGTCTTAGAGTGGTGTAGATGATGTGATCACAAAATGTAGAAGGCAGGTTATGTGAAGCTGAATGGGGAAGAAGCAGGTAGTATTCATCTAATTAAGTGGGAGTCTCATCATGAGATATAGGGTATGTGTGAAGTAAATCTAAATATAAGGTGGATATCTACAGTGAGTGTGGCAACTTCCCCTATATAGGAAGGGGAAGAAGTAGGTTGATTGGAAGTGGTAAGAAAGACCTCCTACTCGAGGTGTGCTTGCTCTCATACTTGTCTGTGTTATGATAAGCATGATGTCATATGTCATGAATTTATGCTCAGAACTATTTAAAAATAGGAATTTGAGGTTTTGGGTGTGATCTATGTGAGGTTTTTAGATAAACCAATGAAATTTGAGTAGTTTCTACCCTTGGAAACAAGATTTGCATGCCACTACGCAAATTAAAATCTAGTTTATAGGTTGACCTATGAATTGGACTTATACTATTAATCTAATAGAAAATCAAAAGTGACAGGTTGTAGACAACCAATAGATGTGCTACTAATCAATGAATGTGATGAAATCTATTTTGTGAGAATGCAAACAACGTCGAACTAGATTTAGTTATAAATGCAGAACATAAAATATTTATTTTTTTTGTGTGTTTTTATTTTGAAACTTGCTTCTAAGAAATAAAATGGGGAGTGGTGTGAACTTCTAGATAAAATAGGAATATCATAGGCACAAAACCTCCTGTAATAACTAGGGATGCACAAAATAGAATGATGTCTCAATAGACAAGTGGTGACCTATATGGAAGACACAGTAAAATGATATCCAAATGGGGGGAAACTCAAGATGCGCTAATGATTCCAATATCCTCTCACAAGAAGAGGTGGTACTATCTAAGACCTGCTACTAGACTAGTTGGGTGTTTGCTTCACTCCCAGGTGAACTTAGTCAAGAATGATAGTTGTGTTCACTAATTATGTGAGCCTTGTGAACAAAAGCATCTAATCCTGTACTACTCTGAATATCCCTTTTGATGATGAATTCTCAAGAGTAGGGGATTTTTTTATGATGAAGTCCAAAAAACCACTCTTGGGGGCTACTAAGGCGTCTAGAGGATGAGTTGGTGGAAGGAGATGATTTTCAACATCACTCGTATCAAGTGATATATTAGGGATGAAGTCCAATATTACCACTGTGTATACCACATGGGTGTATGAAGGTGTGTTTTTTACCATTTTGGTGAAAACAAAAAAACTAACTAAAAGCCTTTTCAAAAATGAAACTAGCCCTAGATGTGGTTTTAAAAATAAAACTAGATTCTAAATTGCATTTTGAAATGAAACTAATCTTGCATGCATTTTTGAAAAGAAATAAATGTAATCTAAAAAGTATGGAAACAAACAAGCCAAAGTGTGCGTGAAGAAGGAAATTTGACAATTTATCTAAATGTGTTGGAAATGTATTGAAACCCTAATTTAAATTCTTGAAAGAGATTGAAATTGATTGTACAAAAAGAGATTTAATGCTATGCTAAAATATGTCGAAAGGAATTAAAACTTAGTCTAAGAGCGTTAAATAAATGAAAATTGATTTGTGAAAAAAGAGAAGTAAATGAAATGCTATAAGATGTGAAAATGAAATAAAAACCTAATATAAAAGCAATTGACTTATGTAAAAATATATGTAAATGAAATGCTTGAAGATGCAAAAAGGAAATTAAAACCTAATATAAAACCATGAAAGGAAATGAAATTGATTTGTGTGAAAAGAGATGTAAATGAAATGCTTAAAGATGCGAAAAGGAAATAAAAACCTAATCTAAAAGCATGAAAGGAATGGAAATTGATTTATGCAAAAAGAGATGTAAATGAAATGCTTAAATATGCGAAAAGGAAATAAAAACCTAATCTAAAATCATGAAAGGAATGTAAATCCTATTGTAAACGATACACCAAAAAATTAAAATGATTAACCTAAACGTAAATTTGGAAAATAAATTGAAATGAATTTTGAAATATATTTGAATATGACATGAAAGAAACAAGAAAATCTAATCCTAAATGTAAATTTGGAAAACTAATTGAAATGACTGTTGAAAGAGATTTGAAAATGGCACAAAATAAACTAGCAAATCTAATCCTAAATGCAAATTTGGAAAATAAATTGAAATGAATTTTGAAAGATATTTGAAAATGACATGAAAGAAATAAGGAAATCTAATCCTAAATGCAAATTTTGAAAAGAAATTAAAATGAATTTTGAAAGAGATTTGAAAATGACATGATAGAAACAAGGAAATTTAATCCTATATGCAATTTTAAAAAAGAAATTAAAAATACTTTTGAAAGAGATTTGAAAATGACATGAATGAAATAAGGAAATATAATCCTACATGCAAATTTGGAAAATAAATTGAAATGAATTTTGGAAGAGATTTGAAAAAGGCATGAAATAAACAAGGAAATCTAATCCAAAATACAAATTTGGAAAATAAATTGAAATGAATTTTGAAATATATTTGAAAAAGACATGAAGGTAAGGAAATTTAATCCTAAATGTAAATTTGGAAAACTAATTGAAATGAATTTTGAAAGAGATTTGAAAATGACATGAAATAAACAAGGAAATCTAATCCTAAATGCAAATTTGGAAAATAAATTGAAATGAATTTTGAAAGATATTTGAAAATGACATGAAAGAAATAAGGAAATCTAATCCTAAATGCAAATTTGGAAAAGAAATTGAAATGACTTTTGAAAGAGATTTGAAAATGACATGAAAGAAACAAGAAAATATAATCCTATATGCAATTTTAAAAAATGAATTAAAAATACTTTTGAAAGACATTTGAAAATGACATGAATGAAATAAGGAAATATAATCCTACATGCAAATTTGGAAAAGAAATTGAAATGAATTTTGAAAAAAAATTGAAAATGACATGAAAGAAACAAGGAAATCTAATCCAAAATGCAAATGTGGAAAAGAAATTGAAATGACTTTTGAAAGATATTTGAAAAAGACATGAAAGAAATAAGGAAATACAATCTTAAATGCAAATTTTAAAAAGGAAATTGAAATGACTTTTGAAAGAGATACATTCGAACAAGACATTTGAAAAGGGATTTGATATTGAAGAGCAAGTGATTACAAAAAACCCTATTCTAAGTGCATTTGAAACAATTTTTTTTGAAAAATTACTCTAACTATTTTTAGAGTAATATGAAACCCTAACGTAATTTGTTTGAAAAGGGATTTCACATAATAAGGTAATGTTTTTTCTAGTGAAACTGTTTTTTAAAAGATATAACAAAATAGGAAGTTCTAAGGAGAATACCTAGTTTTTGAAGTGTTTTTTGAGCTTCTTGATGTCTCTATTGTGCTACCCTATTGATTTGGGGTTTTCTAAGATAGTATGATAGGATTCATAAGGTAACCTATAAATTGGATGTTGAATTTGTAGGTTGGGATGTGAATTGGATTTAGGAGCCTAAAACTCTTGTTATGCTAACCTAACATGTTTGTCAGGGTTTTTGGGGTTATGTTATGCTTTCAGGGTACCTGCAACAACAAAAAACCAAAAATTGCATTATATTTGTGAGAAAACTTTCTAATACAACTTTTTGTGTGGGTCCCACTAGGCGTACCAAAATAAAGCCAATGAAAAATGTCATTTGATCAAATAAAATATATAAAACATAAATTGCTTAGAATGCTGATTTTTATTCACAAAAGAATGCTTTCTAGGTTACAAAATGGATCTCCCTAATTTCCCCATGAACATGCAACATCCTAATGATGCCTTTCAAAAGTCCTCAGTGATGGTGGGCTTTGTTACGATATCACTATTAAAAATAAGCAGACTCACATAAAACACTAAAAAATAACTTAAATACATCAAATAACTCAATAACACTGCATAAATTAAATGTAGAAATGGAACAATCTCACAATAACATAGAACTGTAGGCCTCTTCTAGGGAAAACCTCCTTCAATATTTCATTATCTTGCAAAAGTATGAATTCATACATGGATTCATATATTTTAAATAAAAACTTCATGCAACCTTACATAAAGGCCCAAGAGTTGGCTTACATCTAAAATGCCACTCGAGCTAGAATCTCCTACTGACCATTGGTTACAATCTTGAAAAAAATGGTTACATGAGATGGTGCCACTTGGATAGGTACCATACTTACCACATACATTACAAGGTATTACAAAATAATATCTTAGTGGGATCTCCACATTGGAAGTGGGTCATTACATAAGTAAATGAGAATTACAAAATGGCATTAGGATAGGATCCTAACATGCCCTTACCCTTTGGAAAGCTTTGTCCTCAAACTTGAAAATAAGGGAAATGGTGCTGGAGTTGATGGAGAGACTCCCAGATAGCATATTCTGGTTGTATCCTACACCATTGAACAATAACTTCCATGATGGTACGGTTGCAGAGAGTGTGGGTTTGACGATCCAATAATTGTTAAGGTTCAAGTAATATGTACCCTTCTTCATCCAATTTTGGTAATGGTAACTGAACCTGTATTTGTGTGCCCACATTTTTTTTGAGAGAGGAAACATGGAAAATAGGATAGAGCTTGAAGGTGGGTGGAAGAGCCAATTTGTAAGCATTGAAACCAATCTGTTGAAGAACTTGGTAGGGTCCATAGTATTTTGCAGCAAGTTTTTGGAACCGACCGATTTTTAGAGATAATTATTTGTACAAATGCAATCGAAGGAATACCATATCACCCATATCAAAGCTACACTCAGAATGATGTTATTCAGCCTATTGTTGCATCCTATTTTAGACCATTTCCATATTCTACTTTAGTTGGCATAGAACATCGATATGTTTATTGAGTAGTGTTGACTGCCTAGACCTTGGAGCTTCCTGGGATGTATTAAGAAGGTGATAGTGGAGGGAACCCATAAATGGCCTCAAAATGGGTGAGTTTGGTTGTTGTATGATAGGAAGTGTTGTACAACCATTTAGCCAAAGGAAGCCACTTCGCCCATTGAGTAGGACGATATGATGTAAAGAACAAATATAGGTCTCCAAACATTTGTTGATAATATCAATTTGACCATTCATTTGTGGATGGTAGGCTGAACTCATTTTTATTTGAGTTCCCTACAACTTAAACAATTATTTCCTGAAAATACTAGTGAAGGTTGGGTCTCAATTGAACACAATGAAGGTGAGCATACTATGAAGGAAAAAATAAAATCGAGAAATATTTGGGCAATAGTGGAGTCTATGTAAGGATGGCCAAGGGAACAAAAATGAGCATACTTCAAAATGTGATACACTACCATGATAATAATAGACTTACTGCCAAATTTAGGTAATCCTTCTATAAAATACATAGAAATATCAGTCAAAACTTGATCTGGAATGGGTAAATTTTTAAGAGTACCCAAATAATATATTGTTTCACCTTTCATCCATTGGTAGGTATCACAAGATGCTACAAAATCATGGATGTCCTATTTCATACCTTTCCAAAATAATGTGTACTTGAGGCGTTCATATGTTTTAAGAAATCCTAAATGGCCTATAAAGGTAGCAATATGTAGTTCCTTAATGAAAAGCTCATGGAGTGGGGATGTACGAGGAAGAACAAGGTGTTTGCAATAATGCAGGTCATGACTATCTCAATTGTAGCCTAGGAATGAAGTAGAATCATCACAGAGTGAGACCACCAAAGCTTGAAAGTTTGCATCCTAAAGTACATCATACCATAAGGAATATATCCATTGAGGAACCAATGAGGAAATGGTACATAACATACTGAGGGCCTTAAATTGGTGAGAGAGAGCATCGGCCATAATATTCTCTTTGCCCTTCTTAAAGGTGATATAGTAATAATATTCCATGAGTTTAGAAACCCATTTTTTTTGTTTTGGGGTAGCAACCCATTGTTCCAAGAAGTATTTGAGACTCTGATGGTTTGTTTTAATGGAGAAATGGTACCCAATGAGATATGGTCACTAATGGGTTACAGTATATAAGATTTCCAACATCTCCTTGGTGCATGTAGATTTTTCCAAGTTACGACCAGAGAGTGCCTTACTAGTGAAAGCCAAGGGTCTCTCTTCCTACATCAACACTACCTTGATGCCATGATTAGAAGCATTAAATTCAATGACGAAAGGCTTGGAAAAATATGGTATGGCTAAAATTGGTGTTGTGGTCATAACATACTTCAATTTGAGGATGGCGTGGTCAGTGGGCCCCGTCCAAGTAAAAGAGTCCTTATTTAACATGGATGTGAGGGGAGCTGCAATTTTACCATAATTACAAAAAAAATTGTGGGAGTAACATGTAAGCCCTAAGAATCCCTGAAGTCCCTTGAGAGTGTGAAGTTTTATCCAATATTGAACTGCTTGAATATTCTTGGGGTTAACCTTGATGCCATATTTGGAGATAATGTACCCTAGATACTCCACTTAATACATACCAAAGGAACACTTGGAATTCTTAGAAAAACATTGATGTTGTGCCAAAAATTGTAATGTTTGATCCACATGTATAAGGTTTTCCTCCCATGAGTGACTATAAACAAATATTTAATAAAATAAAACCAAGATGAACTTCCGTAGGAGGGGGTGAAATATGTTGTTCATAAAGCTTTAAAATGTGGAAGGAGCATTTGTCGGACCAAATGGCATTACCAAGAACTCATAGTGACCATCATGAGTACGAAATGTAGTTTTGGAAATATTCTCATCCTTGAGCTTGATTTAATGGTAGCCATAATGAATCTCTAACTTGGAGAAGTACATAGCTCCATGTAATTCATCCACTATTGGAATGGGAAATTTATCCCTGATGGTCATTTTGTTGAGCTCACAATAGTCTATACACAATCACCAGGAGCCATATTTCTTGCAAACTAGTAAAACTGGAGAAGAGTAAGGGCTATTACTAGGCTGAATGACACCATATTTGAGCAATTCTTGTACCATCTGCTCGATTTCAGACTTGCGAGCATGAGGATACCAATACAGTTTGATTTTGGATGGTGCATTACGTAGTAGTAGTGGAATAGCATGGTCATGTGAGCGACGAGGTGGTAGGATAGTTGGTTCTAAAAAAACACCATCATGCTTGGTCAGAACAAGTTGCAAATCTATTGGAATTTGATCCATTGTGGAAGTGCTTGGTTGAATTGAGAAAATTTGTGCAATGATCCTGTCAGATGACTTTTTCAACAATTTATTCGTAAGATTGGAATTGATAATTTGGGAAGGGCCTATTTTGGAACTATGGAGGTTGTGTGTTTGTCCATGTTGTGAAAACTACATCCATAGTTCTAGAAAGTTCTAGGAGATAGTGCATAAGGTGCTCAAACATTGGGATCCCAACACAATGTCACATCCTCTCAATTGGAGGGTAAACATATCTTGTTTGAGTTCATAATCCCCATATTTATTTTAACATTATGACATTTATCTGTACAAGGTAAAGTGCCTCCATTTTCCACCATGATTTCAAATGAATTACATATGTGTATATAGCAATTGGTCTACTTAGCAACTTGAGGATCAATAAAGTTGTGTGTACTACCTGAATCAATAAGAATAGTAAGGTGTTGGCATTTGAAAAAACCCATAGCTTTCATGGTTTATGGAGTGGTAACCCTAGAAAGAGCATGGACATAAATTTATACTTGAGGTTCTTGGGTTTCCTCTTCCTGTTGAGTTGTTGTTTTATTTGTGTCACTCTCCTCATCACTATGGTCACTTCTAGTGGGTTCCTCTACATCAATTAAAAACAATCTCTTATTTTCACATCTATGCCCCTTTACAAAATTTTCATCATAATTATAACATAGTCATTGGGAACGATGCGTATCCATTTCATATGTAGTTAGTAACTTAGGATCAGGAGGTTTATTATTAGTATTATTTTATAATCGAGGAGGAAAGGGAGGTCAATCTTGAGAAAATCACAGTCTTCGCCATTGAGCTGAGAGTTTAGATTTGGCCAATCAGGCTAAACTGATAGCCTCCATCATGGTTTGTGGTTTAAACATCTTGAATTCAGCCTGAAGATCATCTTTCAACCCACTAACAAATAAACTCATAAAAAATCCCTCATTCAAGCCCCTTGTTTTATCGGCCAATTTCTCAAAATTTGTCTGGTAATCATGAACTATGGTAGTTTGTTTCAACTTTGTCAATACTCCTATAAAGTCTTCAAAGTCACTAGGGAAAAATTGGGTGAGTAGTTGGAACTCAAATTCCTCCTATGATATATCAGGGGAAGTGGCTCATAGCCATTGGAACCAATGTAAGGCTTCATATTCGAAGTTGAAGGAAGCCATATGAACCTGATGATATATAGGGACATTGTGGAATCTAAATATTTGATCAACCTGACATAACCACCCATCGACATCCTTTCCACTAAACTTAGGGAAATCCAATTTAGATATTTTGAAGGTCAGATCGTGATCATAGTGAGTGTTGGTTCCCATTATTTGATATTTTGTTTCTCTTATTTGACCTCATTTAGATTTTTCATATCGGTGTTTAGATGTGAGAGTACCCTATAGTTGTGTCTCCACCTTTGTAAGTTGTTTTTCTAAGTATATTCTAGTGGTATCCTAATCCATTCAAAGCTCTCGAATCTCTTCTCTTATGGTTTTATTTGTAGTGGTAAATTAGTCAAGGGTTTTTTGTATATTGGGCAATATTGTGGCAAGTTCTAACTCCTTTTGTCGATGAGTACCGCTCGCCATTGTGAGCCCTCTTTTACTCAGTTACTAAAAATAGATGTGGGGTTTCAAGAGTTACTATTTTTAGTAATGGTCCAAAATTTAATTTGGCAAATGGGTTGCAACACTTATTTTAGGATAGGGTCCACTTCAGTGTCAGCTTGATCTGAGCGCTCAATGAGGAGACATACTAAATTTTTTTATTTTTTGTGATCTCCTGGTTGGTTTCAAGTCAATGTCAAGGTAATTTCGTCCACTTAGACTTAAAATTTTACTAGTGACTCCTTGAGGGTCTTTGGTGCAATATAAAAAATATGTTATATTCTCAAAACTTTGGATCAATTTGATTGACCACTAAAAAGTTATGGCCTTAGCAAGAAAAATAAAAAATTACCACTTTTGGAAAATCTGTACAAAATTTGACTAGGAGCTGCTAAGGACAATTTTGTTTGGAATAGAATGTAGAATTATCTGCTAAATTTTTGAGTCAATCTATGTTTTGTGTGAACATATATCCTTGTATTTTTCTTGTTGTGTTCTAGTTTTTTCGGTTTTTTATTTAGAGTTACAGTTCAAAGTTTGGTGTTCGGGATCAACTGTCATTGACCTATAGTCTGCCCCCTGACCACCCTATCACTATCATGTCTCTTCCTTTGTCACTTGTACTATGGTTACTAACATAGTTCCTATTACTGATCCTTGGGGTTATTTGATACTGATAGTACTATTTTTGATACTGGATGTCTATAATTTTGGACTGTTACAGAGGGTTGTTACTGTTAACCTAACTATCATTGTTACTGACTAGACTATTTTTGTCACTGTCCTAGCTATTCTGTATCAACCATTAGTTAAATTAATTTCATTTAATATTTATTTATTTTCAATAAATTATATAAAATTAAAAAAAGTTTCACATAATAATTAAGGTGATCTAACGTTGAGGCTATTGATATTGATAAGCTAAGAATATGCATGCATATAAAAAATTTTCAATCCTTCTTATACAAAACTATTAAACCAAGGTCTTATCAGGATTTTTTTATTATGTTATCCCACAACATGTAGTTTTCAGATGTTGTAGACACTTGCAAAATATATCTTGACTTTTGGTGCATGCAAGTTTGTTTTCTGTGATAAGGAATGTCTTCTCCATATGCTCACTTTTGGGGTTGTGAATTCAAGATAACAAAACAAAGATGGTGTTTATTTGTAGGTAGAAGTTATGTTTTATAGAACCAAGGTATGCTAAGTAAGGGATTATGTAATACCCATAGGCCCTCTATTATACTATAGTGATGAACAATAGTGCTCAGACCAATATTTCAAGCCACTACCCAAGGAGGATTCCACACATACCCTTGAGCACACTATCTACCTCTCTGATAGTACTGGAGGATGATCGTCCAGGATGTTGTGTCCTATGGACTATGGATAATACAATTCCAAAAAGCTTCCTATTGGATAAAATTTTGTTTAAACCTAGATTGTCTCCTAATACACCTGAAGATGCATGGGATCTCAAGTTTGTGTGCAAGTGTTGTCTAAGTCCTGGGTATTGGATCCTGATTGCCTCTCACATAACTAGATGTTTTATGGGCTATATATCTTAGCTAATAATTATAGCTCCTTCATGATATTTTAAAACCCCTGGCATAAGGTTTCTAACCTACACAACTACTAAAAAAAAACTGTATTTTTATTTTTATTTTTGGTTTTTTTGCCAAAAAAATATACTATATTTTTTCTTATTCTTAATAAAGGAAAAAACAAAAGCAAAAAACACACAAAAAATTATACCTAACAGGTAAAATGGATAGCAAAAAGCATCTCATTTATATAAGAACTCGGCCTTGGAAAGCACCCTAATACCTCTTGTTAGGATATCACTATTAAAAATAAACACACTCACACTAAACACTGAAAAATAACTCAAATACATAAAATAACTCAATGACACTATTCAAAAATTAGATGCAAAAATAGAAAAATCTCAAAATAACATAGAATTGCAGGCCTCTTCGAGGGGGTAAACTCATTCAATATTTTATTAGCTTGCAAAAGGATGAATTCATGCATGGATTCATATCTTTTAAATAAAAAATTCATGCAACCATGACTAAAGGCTCAAGAGTTGGCTTACATGCAAAATGTCACTTGAGCTAGAATCTCCTACCTACCATCAGTTACAATCTTGATAAAAATGGCTACATGATATGGTGCCACTTGGCTAGGCACCATAATTGCCACATACATTACAAAGTATTACAAAATAATATCATAATGGGATCCCCCATGTTGGAAGTGGGTTATTACATAAGTAAATAAGAATTACAAAATAGAATTAGGATAGGATCCTAACAGGATTCTATGTACGCGGGTCATAGGTAGTCTTAGTCAAGCCCCATGATTTTGAAATATAAGTTTGTTTTATAAAAATATATTAAAATATGAGAAAAACTACACAACAATGTAAAAACATGAAATAAGGAATACCTACTAGATTTGTTGATTACTGTATGGTCAATTCATAGGGTGGCCTACGAAATGGATCTCAAATTCATAGGGTTGGAGGCAAATTGTTATCTGAGTGGCCTCTAGTAAAAATACTCTATTTGGATGGGCTCCAAGAGTGATGTTAAGTTGTTTCCACGATGTAAAGCTATCATATGCAGTTTTGGTACAATTTCTACAGAGTTTTTGTAAGTTGTTAATAAGGAGAGAGAGAGCTAAAATAAGGGGAAGAAACCTCTATTTATAGGAAAGGTCAAGGTTAGGGGGAGGTTAGATAAACGAGACCCTAGATTCAATTCATAGTGAGGTTCGGTTACGGTTTTTGGGTAGGTGTCAAGCCCACATGTCCTAAAAGAATATCTCATCCTCACGCATGTGTGAGGAAGGGTTAGGGTCAGCTAGGGTTAGCTAAGTCCTAGGTTAATTTGGATTTTAGTTAGGGTTTCTATAAATATCCTAACTCATGGTGCACACATGTGTGAGGGTGTGCTTAAGGATAGTTACACCATTAACCCTAATTAACCCTTCATTAATGATAAAATGCATGTTTAGTGAAAGTCACTTGCAAATTAGAATATTTATTAGCCTAATTAAGATTTTTTGTAGGTAATGATCCCATGGGATCATAATTAGGTGTAGAAAATGTCTTAAGTGTCGTTAGGGATCTAGTAGATGTTTTCGTAGTGAATAGAAGCCATTTGGGGTGCATTATACCTAGATTTTTAGATTTGAAGCTTACGGATGACTAAGATAGACTACAAATGACTAAAATGGTCTATGATGGCCTCTGCAAACCTACAAGTGTTTATATATATCTGCAAGTATATAAGGATGCACATGTGCAACTTTTTGCTATCTACACAAGCTATCCTAACTCAAATATAGTATTCCCCAACTTATTTATTGTTCTCCCTAAGGTGTCTCAATCCCTTAGGTTATCCTCTAAGTTCAACCTAGAAATTTACTATATTTTTTTCTTATAAAAAATCATAAGAAAATAAAACAATGGTAGGTCTACATTAAATCTAACAAAATATAACTCATCAAAACATGTAAAGATAACGGAAACAAAGTACAATGTTTAAAATATACACAAGAGCTAAAAAGGGTTAGATATAAACATAATAATCAAATAAAGCATAAAGGTGCATCTTTTGATGTTAGCCAATTATTACAAACAATAAAGTATAGTAAATCCTCCATACTTTTAAATAATATTATATTACATCAATTTCATTAGGGAATTCTTCCCACAAATCTAGTCTATTTGAGCATGAGTAAGCAAAATATAAGTAGAGAGAAAAATGGTACATTGGTCCATCTGTAACTATGGTCCTCCTATTATTCCATCGATCATTTGAAGATAGTAGAGGATCAAGGCACTCGTAGTTTAGGATAGGCATGCCTCTAAATGCATTTAATCATTTCATTGCCAAATTGCAACTATACAATCAAATCAAGTAATCTAACCATCTATTGCATAGTTGATATCATAAAAACTAATATTTCTATTTCCCCTCTCATAATATTTCAACAATGCATCTATATTACAAAATTTACTTGAAATAAATTACTCAACCCTTATTCAACAATTAAAGTCTCATACCCTTAATTGCCAAACAATATAGGTTCATATTTATTCATAGAATCAAATACAACTACTTTAATCCATAAATAAACCCTTTATTTCATTTCATAAATGAAATACCCATACCCTTAATTTACAAACAAACCAATTTCATATTTAATTATTAAATTAAAGTCAACTACTTCAATTCATATATAAACCCTTTATTTTCATTTCAAAAATTAAAGATCCATACCCTTAATTTATAAAACAAACCAATTTCATATTTATTTTTTAAATTAAAGTGAACTACTTCAATTCATAAATAAACCTTTTCTTTTCATTTCAGAAAATAAAGACCCATACCCCTAATTTACAAAACAAACCAATTTCATATTTATTTATTAAATAAAAATCAACTACTTCAATTCATAAATAAACTCTTTCTTTTAATTTCACAAATTAAATACCCATATCTCTAATTTACAAACCAAACCAATATTATGTAAAGTCAACTACTTCAATTCATAAATAAACTACTTTTATTTAACATAAATCAAAGACTCTTCCATAATATTTTTAAATAACTTTCTCTTCCATTTATTTAACATAAATTAAATACTCTTACTTAATCTATTTAAATAACTTTCTCTTCCATTTATTTAACATAAATCAAAGACTCTTCCTTAATCTATTAAAATAACTTTCTCTTCCATATATTTAACATAAATAAAAGACTCTTCCTTAAGCTATTTAAATAACTAAAAGTCCCTTACTAACATTAGTTGAATAGAAAAATATTCACTTACGTAAACCCAAAGTTCTTTGTTTCTCTTTTAACCAAGAAATGATATAATTTGTTTAATAAAGAAACCCACAACCTCCACAAAACTATAAATAAGCTTTATGGATTAAAATATGGAATTAAATAGAGGGGGAGCTGCCAAAGAAGCACGACGATCGTGACTAGAAACCACCTAAATCTAAGGTAAAACCAACACACATATCGCTATGAGACTTCATAACACTGATCTCTCTATAGCATTTCCCATGGACATAGTTGAACATATCCAATAACAAAGAAGAGAAAGGTTGCTAAAATCATGACGATCCAACAACATATTCATAGAGCTATGCTAAAGCCACACTATCCAACTTGATGATGTGGCTACATGTTTTAACACCAACGAAAAAGCCAACCCACTGGTGTGAGGTTTCGAAGAGGTTACACAGAGGTTCACGGTACTCTCAGGTGTAACACTACCTAACTGTGCAGACTAACATAGTGCCCAACCAGTGTAGCACTGAACACAATGCCAACAACTTCTACACTCTAAGGCACCATTAGTGGGATAACAAGAGTTTAGAGCTCATGGCTCACTATCCTTAAAGGGACAATCCTAATCAAAGGGTAAGAAACAACTATGCTAAGGGAGTAAAACAAGAAAGATATGTACATGCATAAGGAACATTGACAGAGAATCTAATAAATAATTTAATCCATATAAGGAGGTAGGTGTAATATCACACCAACCTAAATATCCTTTCGACTTGTGAGTTGTCGATTGAGAGCACTATATTCCTTAAAACTATATGTCCTCTAGAATTCATGTCTACTTCTCTCTAGTTTCTTTTTATCATTTCCAAGAATAGTAAGCCCTCATTTCATCTTACCTTTCTCATTAAAATAAAGGATATTTTATTGCCACGTCTTTTTATGTGCTTCGATCCATCATGGCTCTTACTAGCCTCTATCTAATTGACCCTCATCAAACAAGATATTTTTTATTTTAAAACTCTTGTTTTCTTAAATTGAACCTTACCAATAAGAGGTTCTCCTCTTGCTAATGGTAGTGGGACGTTTCCACTACACTCTCATCCCATCACATCTACTCGCTATAACTCCTCACCCACAAATTCCCATCCAAGAAATATTTTCCATTTTTTAATCATTTCTACCTTGTATCGAAGCTTCTACATTAATGTGAGGTCATTGGCCGCTGAGCTCTAATTGAAGTCTTCTCATAATTCATATCTTAGAGCTATATTTTATTTTAATAGAACATCTCTTCAATATTTTATCCATTCTTTTAATGAGATCCTTATTTTAAATAAAGAAATACTTCCATTTAAAGAACTATAATGTTCCTAAAAGTAACTCTATTAATATATATATATATATTAAATAATTAAGCCTTCATTTACAAATGAATCTCTTTATCCATTAGAATAGTTATAATATTATTTATAATGAAGTTCCATCAAAATAATTTAAAACTATTACTTTTTAATGAAATTCCATTATCATCAAAATAATTTAAAACTATTACTTTAATGAAATTCTATTATCATTAAAATAATACAATTTATTTTAGAAATGAAATTCTATTATCCTTCCAAAATAATACACTTCCTTTTTAAAATGACTTTCCATTATTATTTCAAAAAAAATATTTCTATTTATTTAAGAGTAGAGAGTAAGAGATTTTTCAAATTAAACAAGAAGCTATCAAAGGCATTTTTCCATTTTGTTTGTTTGTTTCAAAAATATAATATGCAGATAGTGATGAAGTAAAATAAAATTTAAACATAAACAAATGACAGACAAAGAGGGAATATTTCCATCAACTTGGTTACTTGTCTCAGCCTCTGGAACTTACAATAGCTACTAGGCTATCAATATGGGACTCAAAGTGACTAGTTGTTGATGATTATTCCTAATTGACTATGCATATCTATATGAAGGTATCCATCCATGTTACACCCAAGTTGCCTTCTCATCACTTCTTCAACCTCAAATATCTTGTATTTGGTAGATGAATCAACCTCTTCCACCTAGGAGCATACCTAATCCTACAATTTAGTAACTTGTTAGCAATATCATGTCTTTCAATATCAACTAACCTCACACAATAGATAAATTTCACAAAACCAAGTATTAAAATTTACTTAATTAATACATTATTTTCTCATATCACAAAGTCCTTTACGGAGGGTCATAACAAAATATATACTTCAAACTTTGGTGATCGGTTCTAACCTCAAATGGTTTACCTAATAGATAATGTCACTACATATTAAGGGCATGTACTACTACTGCCATTTCCAAGTTATGCATAGTGTAATTCAATTCATGTTTCTTTATATTTCTTGACTCATATGCTACCATTGATTCCTCTTTGGTCATAAATCCTTCTAATGATGCATGAATACATACTAAAAAATTTCCTTGTGGGTCTAGAATTTTTAGAATTGGTATAGTAGTGAGTTTCTACTTCTATAAGATAAAAGTTACCTCACACTTATCTATCCATTTAAACTATTTTCCCTTCCTTTTAATATTGGTTATCAAGTAGGTAATCTTGGAGTAATCTTTTACAAAGTATCTATAGTAGCTTGTTATACCCATAAAACTTTGTACTTTAGTCATATTGGTGGGCTCTGACCAACTCATAATGGCCTCTATCTTCTTTGGATCTATTGATATTTTGTGAGCATAAATAATATTCCCAAGATATTGTACCTTAGGGACATAAAATTCATATTTCGAGAGGTTACCATAAATTTAGTTTTCTCTTAATAACTCAAGCAATATCCTTATGTGTGTAGAGCAGGAAAAATGGTGCACCTAGTAAAGGAAATTGAAATACATCTATCCTTCTATTCAAGCATTCAAAGAAACATTCAAGGAAGCAAATAAATGACAAATAGATGAAATAAATGAGGGGTTATATTTATATTATTTAATTTGTCAAATAGAAGGTTACAAAATGTCCCTTTAAGGGCACTTAATTTGATACACTCTAAATTACAATGTTGAAGGATCCAATACTTTCATAAATTTATGGCATGATTTCAGTGTTCTTCTTGCACTCACAATTGAAGAGTGGGCTTACATTACTGCTACTTTGAGCTATATATATTATACTCTTTAGCTCAAGGTTATGCATAAGGGGTTGGATCCAAAATGTACTTGTAAAAACATGGTGAATCCTAATTGAAATCAAGGCAAATCCTAAGCAAATAAAATCAATCATCTTCACACCAAAATTTGGGGGCATTTGAAGCTCTAAAAAGTAAGGTTATACTTGGGGTAAATTTTAACCTATTATATCATATTATAACTTCATTAAAATACCACCATTAGATCAGGCTCAAAAATATATTTTCAATGAGTACAAATATGCCTATGTTTGGATATATATTATGGCAAATTGATCCTAAGAAAAAATTGGTTCAATTTTTTTTTGGTGAATGGGTCAATGTCAAGGGTCCTCAGAATCACCAATTTCCAATTTTGGAAATCCTAATATTCACCCAATTTGTGAATATTTGCCACTATGCATAATGCTAAATAGGTTCCAAGAGCCTTCCTGCTAGTGGAATAGTCTTACAAGTTGTGACACATTTGTCACATTAGCGAACTTCTCTTGTACAGAGCACACTTGTGGATGAGCTAGCTAATTTGGATAATTTTACAATGGATTAGTCCAACCTCTCTCAAAATGGATAAAATAACATCATGTGCACACATAGGTACATGAATAACTCAACCTCAGTTTTGGTAGTTAAGATATCTTCATGATATTGTTTGGCCATTAGATTAGTTTGATTCGTGATACTATATCATTTGAGCTCCCAGAAAATCTTTTAAACATTCACTATTCTTAATAATTAGGATCATGAAACATCATTGCTAACTCTTTTTGTCATAAATATCTTCTCAATCATACTTGCATTTCTCATTTGCAGCATCAGCTCATGATTTATTACATTTCTTTCATGTGCATCTTGTACACCTCAATCAGTTTGTACACCCCATGTTTTTCTTGTTTTATGTTCTATTCGTTGGTTAGTGTATTTCCTACTTTTTTTATGATTACCCATGATAAGTAATATGGTATCCACATAAGAAGGAGTGCCATCCATTTTTTTGCATTCTTATATCCTGCATATACACAGGTTATTACTATAACCTATACACATCATCATTCATACGTACTCATGTTCGGTTAGGTTTATCATACCTAGCACACATCATTCATATAAAACAAATTTCATTACATGTACATATAACATACATGTAAAATTACACACATTGTATATAGGCATAATGCAAAATCATCATGCACACCCTTCACAAGGCTTGAAATTGTGCATTCATCACTTCTAAAAGTAGGGTCATATTTGGCCTAACTTTTCACCTATCAAATCATATCCAAATTCTCTAAAAATTTCACCATTGGATCAATCTTTAAAATATATTTTCAATGGTATAAGATATGTCTAATTATGACATTCTTTGATCCTCCAAATTGCCAAAACACTACACATGGATCAAAAAATCCAATTTGTAGATCACCCTACGAATTTAGATCCAATTTACAGGTCACCCTATGAATTCAAGTCCAATTCATAGGTAACCTTGTGAATCACAAATCCAACCACCATATTCACATTTGTTTCACTCTAGCACCTTTCTTCTTCTTCCCTCTTCCTCTCCATCTAATTTTTCATCCTTGTTATCATCCATTTTCTTCTATAAATTGCCTCATCATCACTTCATCACATTTCATTCACCTCATTATTGATTCCTTGTTTCAAGGGGTATTCATATCCAAAATATACTTTGCATACAACCAAACAATCAAACATCAAAATCATATATATCGCATATATCTACAAAAACATATTTTGAATATTATCTCAAGATAAATTCCATCCCAGATCAGACATTTGTAAGTCATGAGATCCATGCACAATATCAGATATGTCACTCTAGCATTAATATATGTCCACAATGAGCATATAATGAATGGTATGTTTGAATAATCCAATATCAGAGATGTCGCTTAGGCATTCATGTATGTCAGCCCTGACCACATACTAAATGGTACATTTGAATAATCCATGCCACCCATCTCAAATGGTTTGACAAGTGTAACCTTGCAATAATTAATCAATTAGAAGCACAAATTTGAATAGACATGTATTTCATTCATATTTGGACCATCTTGCATTGGTCACAAAAGAAAATCAGTCATAATTGACCTCACAAACAATCAGTACGACATTGCAAAATGTTGTAAAAAATAAGAAAATCATCACACTGCATTTGCAGTAATACACATGCGTCTATTCACCTACATATAATAATTTGCATTAACCCATTCTCCTCCTTCTCATATTCTTCTCCCTTATTTTCTTGGCTATCGATCAATTTTGTATGGTCACACTTTGAGGGGCTACATACCTTTGATTAGATTCCATTATTTTCCCTTTTTTTCTTGGCTATCGATCAATGTTGTATGGTCACACTTCGAGCGGCTACATACCTTTGATTAGATCCCAGTATTTCCCCTTCTTGTTATTTTCCTTTCTTTTCTTAGCTATCAATCAATGTTGTATGGTCAAGCTTCAAGCGACTACATAACTTTGATTAGATCCCATTATTTTATCTTCTTCTTATTTTCCCTTATTATCTTGGCTATCGATCAATGTTGTATGGTCATTATTCAAGTGAATACATACCTTTGATTAGATACCATTCTTTTTCCTTCTTAGTTTTCTTTCTTTTCTTGGTTATCGATCAATGTTGTATGGTCACGCTTCGAGCACCTACATACCTTTTATTAGATCCCATTATTTTCCCTTTATTATCTTGGATTTCAATAAATGTTGTATGATTACACTTCAAGCGACTACATACCATTGATTAGATTCCATTATTCTCTTCCCTTCTTTCCCTCCAATTCAAAATATCTCATCACCTTCTCATATCATATTTTTGCACTAAACTATGTTCCACATAGCATAGTACAAAAAGGGGTAAATGTAGACACCTAAAAGTCACACATGCTCACTTATAGATACTTGTACATATACATACACACTTGTAGACTGACATAGGCTATCATAGGCCATCATAGACTACTGTAGTCATTCGTGGGCTATCTTAGTCTTTTGTAGGTTCCTAAACCTACAAAACTAGGTAAAATGCCTCCAAAGCACCTCTTGCTCACTAGGAGACCATATATTAGCCATTTAAGGTAACTTACGCCCTCCCCTACACTTAATTAGCCCTCATGGTACCTTATCCCAATCAAAAAGCCTAATTATATTGATTAGTGATATAATTCATCATTGAATTTCATTTAAATTCACATTTTCACATAAGTGAGTTTAATTAGGGTCGTAAGTCAAATTAGCTTTAAGCACACTCCCACACATGTGTGCACATGATATTAGTTAGGATATTTCCAAATTCACTAACTAAACCCTATCCTAACCTAGGATCTAACTAACCTTAGTTAATCCTAACTCTTCCTTATGTGAGGAGGATATATTTCTCTAAGGCATGTTGGTTTGACACCTATTCAAACCCTAACCAAACTCCAACACGGAGTGACTCTAAGGGTTGGTTTATCTAACCCTTTATCCTGACCTCATATTTTTCTATAAATAGAGGGCTCCCCCTCCCATTTTACCTCTCTCTCCCTTTTAGTCACCATACAAAAACTCTGCCAAAATTAGTCTAGAATCGCATCTAAGAATTCTACACCATACAAATAGCAAAGGATAACTTTAGACAACCATCTGGATATAATTTTTTTTCCCACAGTCACCAGAAGTCCTATTCACCCCCTGCCATGTGAATTAATCATGCAACAGATCCACCTAATCAAATTTAGTAGGTATGCTTTATTTCATGCTTTTATAGTATTTTATGCAAATTTTACCATGTTTCAGCACAATTTTCTTTCATGTATTTTTGTATTTCATAAACAAGGGGCTTGAATAAGGTAGGCCCCCAAAACCTCTAACCATATTTTTCAAGCCTTCAAAAATAGGTGCAGGAGATCAAAAAAATAGCAAACTACTGGTGGTCCTCAAGCCCACCTTCACTGAGGAGTCTTGAAAGAAATCATTAGGGTGTTTGATATTCATAAAGAAAGATTAGGAAAACAAATTTTATAACCTGTAAATATTTTGAATGAATAAAAGGAAAATTCTTCACATTATATGTGTTTATGTATTATGTTTGATCAAATAGCATATTTCATCCGCTTCAGAGACATCGTCCATTGCAGTATGTGAGTGAGTGGATAAAATTGCAGCACAACAAAAAATCTCTGCAAGTTAAGCAACTTTGGCAGGGTTTGAATAATTTCTTTGTTGAACGATGAATGGAAGTAGTGTATATCTCACTCTACAGGATGAAATGGAGACACCAAAATACGTAAAACTATTCTAAGAAACACATGGCAAAAGGAATTCAAATTACAAATTGAAGATGATCGGTCACTTGTCTTAGTATTGGCCATAAGCTATTTTGGTAGACCAAGCTTTCATGAAGACGTACACATCATTCCTCTCTCACTTCATTAAGGAGGGTCCAAGAGCCCGTAGTGCCTGATGCAGAATAAATTTCTTGTGGATGAACACAATAGCTACAAGGAAAGTAAGACCTAGGCTATGCACATTGATTAAGTGTATCACAAAGCCATGTGTACACTATAATACATAAAACACCTGGCCACATTACGATATAAAAATTTGCAAATTGATGATTCCAATAAATAGAATAAATAATATAGCTTACAAATATATTAACCATATAACCATCACGTGGCCATATTTGGAGCACCTCCAACCACACACCAGTAGAACTTATCATCAATTGATTCTTGAGTCACCACAAACAAGCCGATCGAGCATTACCCATGGGGAAATTTTTTTCTACTTTTGTGCAATGCCATTTACCACAAGTTCATTGATTCTAAAAATGTTCATAGATGCTTTTTTCCAACACTACCTCCATCAACTAATGAGGTCATAAATGCTACTCTACCACCTCAAATAACACTATTAATTGTTTCCATTGAATGAGCAATCACAATCACTCAATATTCCAAGGACATTGATTGCACAATGTTATTGGGCCATAATCCTTAGTAAAAGGTCAATTTTCTAAATTATCTAGTTTATTTCTCGTCTAAGTTTTCATTACTGCCTTAGTTCTATGATCTTCATAAGTAGCTAGTTTGACAAATTTTTCTTTTTTTAAGAAAACTTTTTCAATGTTTAGTCAAAGGGTAAATTGCTTTCCCAATATATATACTTGTTAAAAGGCTAAAAGAAAAATTATTTTGACCTTTTGTAAAATATTGTTGATTCTTCCAAAAAGCATATACTTGGTGACCATTAACTTGTATCTCTTTATTACTTTGGTTAAACTTAAAAAAAATACTCTATCTCAGTTTATGAAAATCACAACCAATTTAGCTCTTGTTAACAAAATGGCCAAAATCACTTCTTTAGTTGCTTCTTTGGTCGAATGAGATCTTAAAGTCCACCCACTGTTTCATAGTCATCCTCATGCAAAATACAAAGTCAAAATTTATGAAGGCTTTAAGGATCCTAAGGTCCTCAATAGTTGGATCTTAGACATGGAAACCTAGTTTACCTATAGTCAAACAACAAATGATGAAAATTTTTCTTTTTCCTATTCAAAATTTTTGGCATGGATAATGTTATCATCACCAAATAAAAAGGAACATAAAATCTCATCATAACTTGGTATTAGTTTATTGTCGTTCAAAATTCTACCTTTTTCCTCTCCAACTATGATGAATATTTGATTAATCAATGGCTTCACGTCAGACATGAACATCATAATTTTGTGCAAGATTATATCTTAGAATTTAAAATATTACACATATTTCATTGAATGACCAATCCTATACCCTATCCCATTTCAAAATTTAAAAGTGGACTTTTACAACACATATATCAGGAGTTGAAACACTTCCTTAAATATCATTGATGTAGTTTTCAATTAGGCACAACTCATGGAGGAGAATATTGCAGATCAAGTGCAGGCGACACAATATTCTTTAGGCAACTCCAAGCCACTACTTCATTCACAAAAGCAAACATCAAAGAAATATTCTTCTTCTTATTATTCCCCTTCTTCTTCTTCTCCTAATCAATCCCATGCTTCTCATAAGAAAAATTATCAATCTTTTTCTGATTCCTCTACTAAGCCCAAGTTTCAAAAATATTGTAATCATTGTAAATAAAAATGGCATTGATAGATTTAAATGTCATCATTTGTAGAAGTATACGCAAAAATAATTATCTGTAAATTCCAATGAGGGTACAAGTGAAAACCCCATCAAGACTACCAAAGAGTCTCAAGTATATCAAGAACTAAGAAGGAATGTCATTAATGTAACTTTAATGCATGAATAATAAACAACTATACCTAAAACATGTGACAACCTCTTCATCATGCATGCTCATCTAACTCAGAATAAGGGTGTTGATTGTATCATTGACAATGGATTTCTAAAAATATGACTACAAAGTTCATTATCAACCAACTCAAGCTCCCTATTGAACCACCTCCTCATCCATACTCATTCAAATAGAAGGATGGCGAGACCACTTCTCCGATTACACATAAATGCACTCTTGCTTTATATTTTTATCCTAAGTACATAGATATGGTCTCCTATGATGTGATCTAGATGGATTGTTTGGTAGGGTACCTAGGAATAGATATTTGGGGATATATTATTATATTGTATAAGGGTTGGCATGGGTCACACATAACCCAAGGTTGATTCTATTATAATTTTATATTATATTATTATATAATATTTTATTAGTAGTAGATGCTCCAAAGCAGAATAAGAATATGGATATATAAAGAAGAGATATTTGTCATTGTAATCATCATGGAGAAGAATCTTATGTAATCGTCTTTTCCCACAAAGTGGCTTATGGGAATTTGCCCTCCTTGAGTGGCCCTCTTATATTAGGAGAACTTGTGGAGTGATTCCTTTCTTAAGGAGTATTATTGGTGTTTCCCTAAGGGTATTATCCTCTCTCTTTCATTTGTGGATTGTTATTATGGATAATTATTTGTGGATGAATGATTTATATTTTTTGCATATGGGTGAATTATTTATGTTAATGATAATTAAGTTCTATAACAAGTGGTATCAGAGCAACAATTTTAGAAAAGTGGTTATTTTTGTGCGAAATTGTAGAATTAGGATAATGTCTCATCTTTTAGGAGCCATATCTCTACGTAATTTTATCCGATTCAAGCGATTATTGGATCAGTTTGTGTAGAATTTGAAAATATTTAAAATGAGTTGTCATATGAAGTAATCTGATTAGTATTGAGGGATATATGACCTTTTGAAGTCAGTCATATGGAAAAAATATAGTGATGAATTTCCAAATCACATTATTTTCATAATTTTTTGTAAACATTTATCATCTTTTAGGAGTCATATCTCTGTGAAAGTTTATCTGATTGAGACGATTCTAGGATCAATTTTTTCAAAATTTGAAGAGCTTTAAAATGAGTGGTCATATAAAGGAATATAATTAGTATTGAGGGAGATATGACCTTTTTAAGTAAGCCATTTGGAACAAGTGTAGTGATGAATTTTCAAATCATGAATTTCTTGAAAGATGGAATTTGTTTAGTTTGGGTAAGCAAATTAGTTGCTATTTTTTTTTTTGGGAAGAAAATTTCCAGATATAGTTGTCTCTATGGAATTTTAGATTCAACTTAGGGGGAAGATATTTATTTTTATAAAACCCTAATTTGCATTAGGGCATGATAAATATTATCAAAAAATCCTAGTTTTCATTAGGGTATCAACTATGGAGCTACAAACATTTTTAGGGAAATATGATATTGATGTTAGGGATTGGTGGAAAAATTTTAAATCCTTGTATCATCGTAATCCTCTTTGGAAATGTATGTTTTATTCTTATCTTAATGGAGAAGCTCTTTCTTGGTTTTTTAAAATGTATCAATATGAACTAACTTGGGAAACAATGGAGCATGCATTCTTGAGTAGATGGGACCCATATAAAAAGATAGCTAGTTTGAAGGTCACCATCAAGGGATATGAAGAAAAAATAAATATGTTTCAAAAAGAACAAAATTAAATAAAGAGAGCTAGCAAATTTTAAATAAGTGGTAGAAGATAAAAAAGATGTCAGTATGTAGACAGAGGAAACCATACCTTTGGTAGAAAATAAATTAGAAAATGGACAAAGGAATTTGTTTGAATCTAAAAAGTCTATTTTGCAGGTTCATGGAAGCATTAAAAAAGAAGAGGTTATTATTTCCATTGACCCTAGTAGCATATATCATTTTATTAATATTTCCTTGGCTAAGAGGTTGCAAGTTCAAGCAACAAAAATTAAGGGCACATATATTAAGGGTGAGAATGTTCATATTTTTGAAGATTCGAAGATCACCATGGATAATTTTTTTTTACATTCAGATTTTCATGCTATTCAGATGGATGATGAGGATATTATTATTGGTTATCCTTGGTTAGATTATTTGGTTATTGCTAACATAAATATGTAAAATAAGTTTATGAAGTTATGGTACAGGAAAAAGAAGATAACATTGTAGGATATTTCTTAGCTTAAGGAGCAAGGATCCAAGAAAAATCAAGAAGTGGTTTTAGAGAAACAAATCGAAGAACTGAAAAAAAAATAAAAGAAGGCAGTAGCAACAATAAAGTCCACAAAAGAAGTAGTAGTAATGGAGTCCATGGAAATAACAGTAACAGAGTTCAAGGAAACTTTGATAGAAAAGCACAAGGACACACCAAACAAAGAGAACATGAAATAACAATGTGTAGAAGAATATACAAAAATGAAGCCAAATGTTGGGAAGTCAAAGAAGGTAGAACATCAAGTTAAGGTTGAACCATATCACCATCCACACCACCATGAGCGACAACATTATTGGAGGTATGGATCAAGGGAACAATATTATGGTTTCGCATGGAATCATAAGGGCACCAACTATGGCAGATTTTGACAGAGAAAGCATAGTAATCCTAGTTTTCAGAGTGGTTCATCAACATCAAGGAACAAGTGAACCCATCATTCAATTTATCAAAATATAGCAGCAAAAGAGTGGAGCCGACTAAGTAGATTTGGATATTCATGTAACATAATGGCATACCAACATCAACATGTTTCACTTGGATGGATGAATGATCGATATTGGTACTAGTTTCTAACATTGCTTAGCAAATCATATTATCATGTTTTTCATATATTTCGACAATGAAACATTTGTAAGAAGGGTGGCATGGTAGGGTACCTAGGAATAGATATTTAGGGATATATTATTATATTGTATAAGGGTTGGCATGGGCCACACATAACCCAAGGTTGAATGTATTATAATATTATATTATATTATATTATAATATTATATTAGTAGTAGCCTTTCCAAAGTAGAATAAGAATATGGATATATAAATAATATATAGTTGTCATTGTAATCATCATGGAGAAGAATCCTATGTAATAATATTTTCCCGCGAAGTGGCTTATGGAAATTTACCCTCCTTGAATGACTCTCTCATATTGGGAGAACTTGTGGAGTGATTCCTTATTTAAGGAGTATTATTGGTGTTTCCCTACCTTAAAGGTATTATCTATCTCTCCCTCATTTGTGGATTGTTATTATGGATAATTATTTGTGGATGAATGATTTGATATTTTTGTATATGGGTGAATGGTTTATGTTAATGATAATTAGGTTTTGTAACATTGTTTAGATTTGTTGCTTAGAAATTCATATCAATATAATAGGTAATCTCACTATGAATCATATACCAACATATATAGACTAAAAAAAGATAATAAGTGATACACTCTCATATGCATCAAGGACACTTCCAATTGATTGCTCAATTACAGACAAGCTAAAAATACCATAAATCAACATCAAGCACTAGCACTCATATCCATTTGACCATAATACAAGCACTCCACAACAACATTCCCTCAAAGCACTCAATCCACAATAGTAGACAAACTCTTACAAACACATGTTTTTTAGAAGCCCACATCATTTCCTCCAAAAAGAACAATAAGTCACAACATTGATGTCATTCCAATACCACCACTACCTAATGCTCCTATGTATTGAAAATAATTTAATATAAATAAATAAAGAGGTAAATATAGGACCTACTAGAAAAATGATACATTAAGCGTGGTGTTTCTCCTTATGCATCACCAATTCTCCTTGTTGTCAAGAAATATGGCACATGGAAACTCTGCATTGAATTCATGGCACTCAATAAAATTATAATAAAAAATGATATCCACTTCATTGCATAGATTATCTCTTAGACCAACTTCAAAGGCTATGTTTTTCTCTAAGATAGATGTTAAGAGTGGATAGCACCAGATCCATGTCCAAGATAAACACACATGGAAAATTACCTTTAAAGAAAAAGGGACTTTTCAAGTGGCTTGTTATGCCCTTTGGTTTCACTAATGCTCCTGCCACTTTCATGCAAGTCATCAACGAAGTATTCATAGAGTGCTTAGACAAATTTTTTATAATCTATCTAGATGATTCTTTTTTTCTCTCTTACATGAAAACCACATTTGGAGAATCTTGAACAGGTTTTTTCCATCCTCGAGAAGAACCAGCTTTATACCAATTTTCCAAAATGTTCATCTAGGGAAACTTCTATATCTCATCTTGGTTTCATCATCAATCCACAAGGTATTCAAGTGGATCCATCCAAATTTGAAGTCCTTCTAATGTGACCTACTCCTTCCTCTATCACTGAATTATGAAGATTCCTTGAATTTGTTAATTTCTATCACAAATTCATTATTGCTATTCCACTATTAATATTTCCTTGCGTCAATTAACCAGGCCAAAAATTCATTTTGTTGGACTATTAAACATACACCAGACCATTTTCCAGGCCCCTTAAGAGAAACCTCAGGAGACTTTCATGTTAATATATAATTATTATCTCACTAAATTTTAATTTTAATTTTAAAAACTTTTTAATAAATATAAAATAATAATTATGAGGTTAAGAAAATTATCATCCAGTTTATTATAATAATTTGTAGAATCGTTTTCATAAAATAAACCGGCGACTAGCTAGATGTCAATATTTTATTTATACACCTTTTCAATGTCCATAAACCAACTCATCACAGTCTTCTCCACTCAAAGGCCATGTAAGAAATTCGACACGGAAATAGCTTGTGAAATAGTAAAATAGTAGATCGAACTCTCCGGAGGATGAGAGGCCCACAAAAAAGAGTTGAACCTTTGGTCTTTATCTTTCTTTGAAAAAAAAAATTGAACCTTTGGTCTTATCATTCAAAAAGTTCATAATCTGCGAAGTACAGGACTGATAGAATTGTATGCAATTTCAGGTATGTTTACTTTTTTAAAAATCAGTAGTCTGATGGAGTCTTATAAGGTATGTTGTCAGTTTCAGCCATGCGTAGTGTATATTGATCAACATAGCTTTTTGTCTGCTTTTGTTACTTTTCATGCTGTGTGTTTCCTCATTCATGTAATTAATGTCCTGTCTTCCTAAGGAAGCAGTACCAGCGGTCCCCATGCGTGGCTCAGTGAATTAAAATTCTTGTTCTTATAAGAAAGATTAAAATGATTTCCTGCAATGTAGAGTATAGTAAAAACGTATAATCAGTGCATGTGATGGATTTGAGGGGAAAGCACTAGGCAAAACAAATATTAAACAGAATAACATGAAGACGCAGTTGCGCACCAAACATTTTTACTATGACTTTCTAAGGTATATAAAAACAACACTGCATATGTATATATTATAAACCTAGCACTACCCTACATAATATTCTATCAAAACCAAAAAAACAAAAAATAAAAAACCATTACATATCCTAAAACACAAAGAATTATGCTCTGTTCATCTTGCATGTATGTTGAAAATGTCACTATATCCTTTAGATGCTACCACAATGCAACCATTCAAATTGGAACGGTAAATGCATCCTTAAAATAAAATAATAAATACTATGCATTGAAAAACTGAGTACTGCAAAATTCTCTAGCACTAAAATATTCTTGTCACTACAAAATTCTCCTCCTGCACATTTCCCGGCATATTTTCTTCCTGGCACTAGAGTACCATCCGTTACATTAAGCATTAGTTTTATCATTTTGCCCTTAATGCAGTAACACCTAACATTGTCTCATCCTTATAAATGTATTAATTTTATTATAAATGTATTAATTTTATTCTTCTATCCTTTAATGTTTAATGTAGTAACACTAAACACTTGTCTTATCTTCATAAATTTTTCTGTTGATAAGGTTTTAGTGAGTACATCAACAAGCTTGTCATAAGTTTTGCAAAATTTTAATTCAATTTGATCTTCTTCCACATGATTTTTAATAAAGCAATATCTAATATCAATATGCTTGGTTAGACTATTGGAAATTGGAGTTTTCTATGACAATTCTTTAGTTGTTGTCACAATAAATGATTGTTGTCATATTATGTTCATACATCAAATCTATCAAAATCCTCTTCAACCAAATTGTTTGACATGGGGTTAATGCTACTTCAATATTTTTTACTTGTGATGTTGATAGTGCAATTGTTGTTTTCTTCTTTGAAGACCAAGAAATCACACATGACCCCAAACTGAATACATTTTCAGAAGTGTTTTTTCTATCATCGAGAGATCTTACCCAATTGCTATTTGCATATCCCATCAATCCAAAATTATTAGTTCATGTGTACAAAATACCAAAACTGCTTGTACCACAAACATACATGAGTATTGTATTTGTTGCACGAAAATGAATCTCGCTTGGATCTTACATAAAGTTTGAAATCAAACTTACAATATACATAATCTCAGGTCTAGTGGTATTAAGGTAGATAAGGCTACCAACTAAAATTTTGTATAGTGTAGCATCTATCTTTTTACTATCATCATTCTTGACTAGCTACTAGCTTACATTCAATGGTGTGTTTAGTGGTTTGCAATTTTTCATTCTAAACTTCTGAAGCAAACTAACAACATACTTTTCTTCTCAGATAAAAATATCATCATTCAACTATCTTACTTCTAACTCAAGGAAGTAATGCATCAATCCAAATTTTATCATCTCAAATTCATTCTTCATGGTATTATTAAATTCTTCAATTAACACTATGCTACTACCAATGTAAATCAAATTATCATCATACAAACAAGTAATAAGTAGTTTATTCATACCTCTATATTTAACATAGTATGTAGGTTCTCTTTCATTCCTCTTGAAGCTATTTTTTTTTAAGATACTCATGTATTCTACTATACTAGGTTCTTGGTGCTCATTTAATCTCATCTTTTTTCAACCTATAAATCTTTTGCTTTTATCCTACAACTTCATCACCTAATAATTGTTCAACAAATATTACTTTATCCTACATACCATTCACAAAAATCAATTTAACGTGAAATTGATATATTAGCCATTAAAATTGTGTACCAATACCAATAAAATTCTTATGGTATCTAACCTTTCAACAGGAGCACAAGTCTCATTAAATTATGGTATCTAACCTTGCAACAGCAGCACAGATCTCATTAAAATATATACTGGCTGTTGTGAAAAGTATTTAACTACCAATCTTACTTTGTATCTCTCAATAAACCTATCTACATATATTTTATTTTTTATATCTACTTTAATCCATCACATTTTTCTTGATATTGATCCAAATTAACATTTTGTAATATAATTGTAATTTCATAATCTTGACAATTGTAATTTTTTTATCATATAGGCCATATTTCTAATATAGCCCTTCTGTAATATTTTAATGTTAAGTCACCTTTTTTAGCTGTGGTTCCTTTTCTATGCTCCAGCTAACTAGCCAAGTGGAGGATGAATATTTCGTTGAATGTATGGATCGAGCTTCCACATCAGTAGCTTGGTGTCCTTCCTTCACATAATGTATGCGAGTGAGTGGAAAGAATTGTGGCACAACGGAAAAGCTCTGCAAGTTGAGCAACTTTTGCAGGGATTGAACAATTTCTTTGTTGAACGATGAATGGAAGTAGCGTATATCTCGCTCTACAGGATGAAAAGGAGACACTAGCACACGCAAAATTATTCTAAGCAACACATGGCACAAAGAATTCAAATTATAAATTGAAGATGATCGGTCGCTTGACTCAGTGTTGGCCATAAGATATTTTGGCAGACCAAGCTTCCACGAAGACGTGCAAATCATTCCTCTCTCACTTGATTAAAGAGGGTCCAAGAACCCGCAACGCCTGATGCAAAATAAATTGCTTCTGGACGGATACGGTAGCCACAAAGAAAGGAAGGCCAAGGCTATGCATGCTGATCAAGCGTGTCAAAAAGCCACGTGTACACTAGAAGGCCTAAAACTCTTGGCCAGATATAGATATTTAAAATTTGCAAATCGATGATTCCACTCAATCAACTAAATGATGCAGTTTACAAGTCTATGAACCAGCTAACCATGACGTGGCCATCTCTGGAGCACCTCCACCCACACGCCATTAGAACTTACCATCAATTGATTCTCCAATCACCACAAACCAGCCGACCGTAACATTACCCATCGGGAAAAAAATTTCTACTTTTGTGCAGCGCCATTTACCACAAGTTCATTGATTCCAAAAGCGTTCATAGCTCAATTCCCCCGACACTACTTCCATCAACTGAGGTCATCAACGCTACTCTACCTCCTCCAGGGACACTATTAATTGTTGTTATCGACTGAGCAATCACAACCACTCAATCTTCCAAGGACATTGATTGCACAACGGTATTGGGCCATAATCCTTGGTAAATGGTCCCCTTTCCAAATTACCTTTTTAATTTCTCATCTAAGTTTTCATTACTGCCTCAGTTCCATGATCTTCATAAGCAGCCAGGTTGACCAATTTGTCTTTTTTGAAGTCAAACATTGTTAAGGGAACTTTTTCTATGTTTAGTTAAAGGCTAAAATCTCTTCCGAATATATATACTTGTTGAAAGGCTAAAAGAAAAATGATTTTGAGCTTATATAGTTGATTCTTCCGGAAAGCATATACTTGGTGACCATGAACTTTACCCCTTTGTTACTTTGGTCAAACATGAAAAAATTACTTTGGTTTTCTAGGAAGATCGCTACCAATTTAACTCTTGTTAATAAAATGGTCAAAGTCTCTTCTTTCGTTGTCTTTTTAGTTGATTGAGATCTTAAAGTCTACCTATCGTTTCATAGTCATCCTCATGCAAAATACTACGTTAAAATTAATGAAGATTCTAAGGATCTTCAATAGTTGGATCTTAGACATGGAAACATAGTTTACTTATAGTCAAACAATAAACAATGAATTTTTTTTTTTTCCTACTCAAATTTTTTGGCATGGCTAAGGTTCTCATCACCAAATACCAAGGAACATACAATCTCATCATCACTTGGGATCAGTTGGTTGTCGTCCTAAAGGCTATATTTTACATATCTAGCTATGATGAAGATTTGCTTAATCAATGGCTTCACCCCAGACATAACCATCATACTTTTGTGCAAGATTGCATCTTTCAATTTAATCGATTATGTATCTTGCTTTGAGTGACCAATCCTACACCCTCTCTCATTTCAAAATTTAAAAGTGGACATTTATGACACACATAAGAAGTTGAAACACTCCCTTAAATATTGTTGATGTAGTTTTTAAGTAGGCACAACTCATGGAGGAGACAATTGCAGATCAAGTGCAGGGGACACAATTTTCTTTAGGCAGATCCAAGCCACTACCTAATTCACAAAAGCAAACAACAAAGAAATATTCTTATTCTTATTCTTCCCCTTCTTCTTCTCCTAATCAATCCCATGCTTCTCATAAGTAAAATTATCAATCTTCTTCTTCTTCCTCTACTAAGTCCAAGTTTCAAAATTATTATAATCATTGTAATCAAAGAACAACCATTGCACAATGCAGCAGTTGTTACTGCTACCCACCCCCACATTCATTAACACCTAACATTTGTCTCATCCTTATAAATGTATTATTTTTATTCTTCTCTCCTTTAATGTAGTAACACCAAATATTTGTCTTATCCTTATAAAAAAAATTGTTGATAAGGCTTTAGTGAATACATCAACAAGATTGTTCTTAGTTTTGCAAAATTTCAATTCAATTTTATCTTCGTCCACAAGATTTCTAATAAAGCAACATTTAATATCAATATGCTTGGTTAAACTGTTGAAAATTGGAGTTTTTCTATGACAATTTCTAAGTTGTCACAATAAATGATTGTTATCATATTATGTTCATACCCCAAATCTATCAAAATCCTCTTCAACCAAATTTTCTGACATGGGGCTAATGCTACTTCAATATTTTTACTTTTGATATTGATAGTGCAATTGTTGTTTGTTTCTTTGAAGACCAAGAAATCACACGTGATCCCAAACTGAATACATTTTAAAAGTGATTTTCCTATCATTGAGATATCCTACCCAATTGCTATCTATATAACCAACCAATCCAAAATTATTAGTTCATGTGTACAAAATAGCCAAATTGCTTGTACTACAAACATACATGAGTATTCTCTTTGTTGCATGAAAACGAATCTCGCTTGGACTTTACATAAAACTTGAAATCAAACTTACAACATACATGATCTCAGGTCTAGTGGTAGTAACGTACATAACACTACCATAATTATTGACTAACTACTAGCTTGCATTCAAGGCTATGTTTAGTGGTTTGCAATTTTTCATTCCAAACTTCTCAAGCAAATTAACAACATACTTTTCTTCTCAAATAAAAATATCATCATTCAACTATTTTACTTATAAGCCAGGAAAGTAATGCATCAATGGGAAGTTTGTCATCTCAAATTTATTCTCCACGACATTCTTGAATTCTTCAATTAACACTATGCTACTACGAGTGTAAATCAAATTATCATCATACAAACAAGTAATAAGTAGTTCATTCGTACCTCTATATTTAACATAGAGTGTAGGTTCTCTTTCATTCCTGCTGAAGCCATTTTTTTAAAGATAGGCATGTATTCTACTATATTAGATTCTTGGTGTTCATTTAATCCCATAAAGAGTCTTTTTCAACCTATAAATATTTTGCTTTTGTCCTACAACTTCATAACCTAGAGGTTGTTCAACAAATATTACTTCATCCAACATACCATTCAAAAAAAATAATTTAACACTAAATTAATATATTAACCATTACAATTGTGCTATGAATGCCAATAAAATTCTTATGGTATCTGACGTTGCAACAGCAGCACAAGTCTCACTAAAATATATAATGGTTGAGAAGCCTTTAAATACCAATATTACTTTGTGTCTCTCAATAAATCTATCTATTTATATTTTATTTTTTATATCTACTTTAATCCATCACATTTTTTTTTGTTGGTGAAGAATCTACTAATGATAGAGATCCAAATTAATATTTTGTAATATAATTGTATTTCATAATATTCACAATTGTATTTTTTATTATCATAGGCCATGTTTCTAATATAGCCCTTTTGTAATATTTTAATGTTAAATCACCTTTTTTTAGCTTTGGTTCCTTTTCTATGCTCCAACTAACTAGCCAAGTGGAGGAAGAATATTTTATTGAATGTATGGGTAGCTTGACCGAGGGAGATCAAGCTTCCACATCAGTAGCTTGGTGTCCTTCATAATGTATTTGGTTGATCAAAGCATACTTCAAGTTTGGGTGGAAGTATCTTTTGTCCTTAGGCAAAATTGGTTTATGAAGGACGATAAATCATCGCAGTGTCAGCTTAGTTTCATAAAAGCCTTTGTTGTGTTGTCATATAAAAGCCAATGCCTAATTTTTTTATCGATTGATTGTCTATTTTATTTTTTCTTGCAAAGCTACAGATTGAAGCCTGAGTGCACATTCATAGGGAGAATTCTGCCACTAATCAGAGATAAAGTTGAACATTAGAGATATCACCCATTGTAGTACGTGAGTGAGTGGATAGAATTGTGACACAACAAAAAAATATCTGCAAGTTAAAAAACTTTGGTAGGGGTTGAAAAATTTCTTTGTTGAATGATGAATGAAAGTAGGGCATATATTGCTCTACATAATGAAAATGAGAAACTAGCACACACAAAACTATTCTAAGTAACACATGGAAAAAATAATTCAAATGTATATTCAATATGATTAGTCGCTTGATTCAGTGTTGGAAATAAGACATTTTGGCAAGACATTTTAGCAGACCAAGCTTCCACAAAGACATGCGCATCATTTCTCTCTCACTTTATTAAGGAGGGTTCAAGAGCATGCAATGCCTTATGCAGAATAAATTAATTGCGGACGAACACAATAGCCATAAGTAAAGTAAGGCCTAGGCTATGCACGCTGATTAATCGTATCACAAATCCACATGCACACTATAAGGCCTAAAACACTTGGCCACATAAAGATATGTAAAATTTTTAAATTGATGATTCCACTCAATCGACTAAATGAAGCAACTTACAAGTTTATAAACTATCTAACCATCATGTGGCCATCTCTGTAGCACCTTCAACCACACACCATTAGAACTTATTATCAATTCATTTTCCAGTCACCACAAACCAGCTGACCTTAGCATTACCTATCAGGAAAAGTATTTCTACTTTTGTGCAGTGCCATTTACCACAAGTTCAATAATTCCTAAAGCGTTCATATTTGTATTCCCATGACACTACCTCCATTAACTACTAAGCTCATCAACGCTACTCTACCTCCTCTAAGAACACTTTTAATTATTGCCATTGACTAAGCAATCACAACCACTCAATATTCCAAGGACATTGATTGCACAATGTTGTTGGGCCATAATCCTTGGTAAAATGTCCCCTTTCCAAATTATCTTTTTAATTTCTCGTTTAAGTTTTCATTACTGCCTTAGTTCCATGATCTTCATAAGCAACCAGTTTGACCAATTTTTCATTTTTGAAATGGAACCTTTTCTATGTTAAGTCAAAGTCTAATTGATTTTCGAATATATATACTTTTTGAAAGGTTAAAAGAAAAATTATTTTGATCTTATGTAAAATATATTTGATTCTTTCAAAAAGCATATACTTAGTGACCATTAACTTGTATCCATTTGTTACTTTGGTCAAACTTGAAAAAGTTACTCTGGTTCAATCTTGGAAAATTGCTACCAATTTATCACTTGTTAACAAAATGGCCAAAATTACTTCTTTGGTTGCCTCTTCAATTGACTCAAATCTTAAAGTGTACCCATAATTTCATAATCATTTTCATGTAAAATACGAAGTTAAAATTTATGAAGTCTTTAAGGATCTTGAGATCTTCAATATTTGGATCTTAGACATGGAAAGCTAGTTTACCTATAGTCAAACAACAAACATTAAAAAAAAATATTTTTTCTACTCAAACGTTAAGGCATGGCGGGGGTTCTCATCATCAAATACCAAGGAACAAAAAATATCATCATCGCTTGTCATCAAATACTTGGGATTAGTTGGTTGTCATCCTGAAGGCTACCTTTTACCTATACAACTATGATGAAGATTTTTTTAATCAATGACTTCACCTCAGACATGAACATTATACGTTTGTGCAAGATTACATCTTTCAATTTAATCGATTATGCATCTTGCTTTGAGTGACCAATTCTACACCCTCTCTCATTTCAAAATTTAAAAGTGGACTTTTATGACACATATATTAGGAGTTGAAACACTCCCTTAAATATCGTTGATGTACTTTTCAATTAGGCACAACTCATGGAGGAGAAGATTGCCGATCAAGTGTAGGGGACACCATATTCTTTAGGCAGCTCCAAGCCACTATATCATTCAAAAAAGCAAACATCAAAGAAATATTCTTATTCTTATTCTTCCCCTTATTCTTCTTATCCTAATCAACCCATACTTCTCATAAGCATAATTATCAATCTTTTTGTACTTCCTCTACTAAGTCCAAGTTTCAAAAATATTGTAATCATAGTAATCTTCATTAGGGTTCTCAGGAAGTTTGGTTTTTATGAAGAATGGATCAATATGGTGCAGGTCTACTTTTCAATAGCCTAGTTTTATGTGCTTATCAATAGGTCCTCGACATGTTTTTTACACTCCTGTCATGAGTTGAGACAGGGGGGTTCATTGTCTCCTTTTCTTTTTATTATTGTTGCAGAGGCTTTGGCTAGATCTTTAAACATATGCCAGAATATTTTGGGCATGCGGTCTGTGACCTCTTGTAACCTAATTTCTCACCAGTAGTTCACGCACAATAATATTATTTATTATGTGGCATCGATGGATTTGGCAAGGGAAGTTAAGTCCATTCTAGACTATTATGAGAAGGCGACAGGTCAGCAAATTAGTTTCATTGAAAGTAGTTTATTATTTATTAATACTTTGATTGTGGTGTAGAGAAAAGTGGTCGAAGTATTGAATTGTCGTATTGCCTCACTCCCTTATTCTTATCTCGGGTTACCTCTGTTCATTGGAAGAGCCAAATCTGAGATGTGGTCCTTGGTGGTGGAGAGAGTTCAGTGAAAGCTCACATCATGGAAAGGTGCTTTGCTAAGTTAGGAAAGTAAGGTGGTTTTTGTTCAAAGTATGCTAGAGAGTATTCCTATCTTTTTATGTTGATGTTTCATGTTCCCCTTAAAGTGGCCTCGAAAATTGATAGTATTTGCAAAGACTTTTTATGGGCTAGTCCAAACCTTAAAGGTATATTCCACCTTGTTTCGTGGGAGAATATTTGTACAAATAATTCTAAGGGGGGGCCAAATTTTGAGAGTGCAATTCGTATGAATAAAGCATTGGTTGCTAAAATTGTATGGAAGATTGCCTCAAATGTCAACAAACTATGGCGTTTATTCTAAAAGCTAAGTACATGTTCGTTTCCTTTTTATCTGATCATTTACCATTAGGTGGATCGGATTTTTGTAACAGTTTGGTGAAATAAAGGGAGTTGGTTAAGCAGAATTGTAGATGGATCATTGGGAACAGGAGGTCAATTTTATTTTGGGAACATGTGTGACTACGTGATCAACCATTGATTGAGTATGCACTATCCAAGGAGGTTATCTCCAATTCTATAGAAGTGGGAATGGTGAAGGTAGCTAATTTCTTTGAGATCAAAGTGGACATAATTATTTGGGATGATTCTCCAAGTTATCTAAGAAATGATGGAGATCATCGAATGTGGGAGATCCTTCGTGTTGAGATTCGCCTGTGTGTTCTTTGTCAAGCAAATGTGGAAGACAGTCTCATTTGGAAATAGGAGAGATTGAGTATATTCACTGTTAGATCGGCCTATAATTATTTTAGTGATGGGGAGGAGGCTCCTTTTCCTTTTAGTGTGCTTTGGCTCAAGCATATTTCTCATAGGGTGAACTTGTTCTTCTAGTTGGATGCTCAAAATAAAATTCTCATGATAGATAAACTTCATAAACAGGGTTGGTGTTTGGTCAATAGATGCTATATTTGTGAGTCCACCTGGGAATAGACATCTCATATACTTATTAATTGTTGTGTCTTAAAAGAAGTTTTTATTTCTATCCTTCGGTGCCTTGGGGTGGAATTGGGTTTTCTCAGATTCGGTGCTCAACTGTATTCTTCAGTGGAATCCACTCTTTCACTCTCCCCATATCAAATGCTTCTAGCATTTTTTTCTCCCTCATACCATATGGGGAGTTTAGAAGGATAGGAAAACTAAGTTCTTTAGAGACAAATTTTTCTACCCAAATTTTGAGCAACCGCATTATTGGAAAGACGATGGAGAATGTTAAAATGACTTCTATGTTTGTAGATATCCTTGAGGCTGTCTCCTAGAGTGAAATATTGATCAAATAATATTTGGGGTTTGGCCACGTAGACCGCCTTCCCCCGTATCCCAATCTCAAAAGTTTGGTTAAATGGAAACCCCCTCCTATGGGATGGGTAAAATTAAATTTTGATAGGGTGGCTAAGGAAAATTTAGGTCTAGCTGGTTTGGGAGGTGTTATCCATGACCACGAAAGGAATTTGATCTTGGTGCTTGTTGAACCTTTGGGAACATGCTCTTCCCCGATGGCAGAAGTGAGGGTGACATATTGGGAAATTTTCATGTTAAGAGAGCTTAACTTTAAAAAAGTAGTTATTGAATGCGACTCTCAAAAAGTTATAAGGATGCTAAAAGGGGCCTGTAATATCAGTTGGAAAGTGGCCAATTTATTTGAAGAGAGAATTGCTTTGTGTCAAGATCTGGAGGAAGTTCACACATTTTTAGAGAGGGAAATGGTGTGATAGACTTTATGGAAAATGTGGGAGTGTATCTTCATAGATATACTATCTAGAAGAGGGATATCCCTCTAGATCTTATCATCCATGCCTAGATTGATGTCCATTAATTTGAGGTGGATGGTGGGAGCTTTTATAGTGGTATTGTTATGTTGGCAATTTTGGGTTTGAGATCTTATCTTCTTGTCTATGAGTTGTCATTGATGTCAAAAGGAAATGGCATTAATGTTAAGAGGATGTGTTGGCTTCAAAGGTGGAAGATTCCAAGAGAATCCGGAGAGATTCCATTGGAAAGGGTTTTTCATTAAAACCAATGGAGGTTCTCTTTATTATTTATTTAATTATTATTTAAAACCCTTCAAGGTTTTAATTAATTAATTATTTAATTAATTAAGGGAAAATTATTTTTAATTTATTAAAAATACTTAAGGGTTTTTAAACCCTTTAGAAAGCAAATTTTGATTAAATTCAAAATTACTTTTCTTTGTAGCCGACGTTTTCTAAAGTCCACGTATGGACTATAAATATGAGAAGGTTCCTAAGGTAAAAGTGACTTGGAAAATCGAAGGCAATTAATCTTTTTGGTTGCGATCAAATGTTCTGTTTACGCTGCGAAAGAGGAGAGCTCGTGGTTTGAAAAGCTTTTGGAAAGCTTGACCGTTCATGTGGAAGGAAGTCTGTCTTGGACTTCGTAAGCCTCTTGTGGGCTAGTGGCAGTGAAGGCTGCGTTTGGGCCTTGCGTAGACGAAGGTTTGCGTTTCAATCCCCGCAGAGGGAGCTGTGCATGGATTAGTCACGTTTTTATTAAAACGTGTTTTGTGCCGCGAATTTCGGATTCTTCAAGGGTAGCCATTATAAGGTGTGATTATTTTCTTGATATGATTTTGGGCATTTTTTAGCATTGTTTAAAAGACATAGGAGAAATAAGGGAATATTTCTTTGGTTGTATTTTTGATATTAGTCTTTTGCTATGCTAAATTTAAAAATGGAGATATAAGGTGTAAGTTTTGGTTGTGTTTTTTGCTTCTTTGGCGGTTGTTTTTAAAGAAGAGGAGATAAAAGGTGTATTAAGGAAAGTTTTTATATATGCTCATTTATCTTGGTTCTAACCCTAACTTGGTTGGAAGTTTGAGGGTTGTGTGTGGTGACATATTTAAGGATCAATTTTCTTCTACTCCAAAAAGGTATGGGCACATTTTTTCTTATGAGTATGATTGGTGTATGTTTTTTTGAAATAAGGTTGGAGTGAAAAGGTTTTCAACTAGGTTTCCTTTGGTTGGGTGTAAATCATATTTTCTGGTTTGTTGAAAACTACTTATGCATTGTTATCCTTTGGTGAATGCATAATTTTTGGTTTGAGATAGTGGAAGCTTTGTGCACTAGGGTTTATATTTGTGAGTCTAGCTACTTGCATTGAGTTGGTAGAACCCTTGGTTGGCTGTTTTTAGTTTGATGGTTGAGTTGCTTCCATAGAGATTGTTTGATCAAGTTATTGCTTTACTTGATTCATGATATTGGGCTTACTCCATTTAGTTGATTTGAGCAAGTTATTCTTTGCATTTGGTGATATTGTGTTGGTGGCTATTTTGTTCAAATATCTTTGGAGGGAAAAGGATTTCTACTTGTTTCCTTTTCTTGTGATGATTGGTTGAATGCTTCAAGGTTGATGTTGAGTTGAATGGTGTTGGTTGACTAAACCTTGTTTGATGAGCATTATTGTTGAAACCCTAATTGATGGTGAAAATAACATGAGTATCATTGTTATGTGATTCTTTGCATAGTTGGCAATTGTTGGGGTTTCATGTTCTTGAAAGAAAACATTCTATCCTATCCATTTCAGATATTGAGTTGAGTTTTTAGATTTGATATTGAGATTGAGCTGAGTTGATTTGAGTTGAGTTTTGAGATTGGGATTTGAGTATAGAACATATTGAGTCTCTAAAAATTCTCTTTATGCTTCTATGAGTTTAACAAATAACATTGGGTCTCTAACAATTCACTTTGTGATTTCCTACTAAGAAAGTTTTTCTTGGTGAGCTTGCTGAGTTTTTGGATAGGTTTCGATGGGGACTTGTGAGCAGTTTTTGGACAGGTTTCGATGGGGACTTGTGAGCAAATTTGGACAGGTCCTAGCAGAGGAATTGTGAGCTAAGTTTGATAGTTCTATCAGAGAACTTGAGGATAGAGGTGCATTGGTTCTATGAGAAGAACCTGAGGACAAATTTGGCATGTCTTTGAGAAGGCTTGTATGTAGAGGATTGATTTGTTTAAGAGTTGGACAAATCTGATATAAAGAGGAAGACTTGTACTAGACCGACTGACTATGTTTGGTACAGGTTGTTGAGCTGCTGTGGATGTGATCATAGAAGGCAGAGGTCTCTTAGGCTATGCATTGAGGACAGGAGGTCTTCGGTGGAAAGGAGTTCCATGTGCTGGAAAGAGGTAGAGGTAGTTGATCTTCTGAGGGATAATTTCCAGAGCAGAGGGGAAGGTATCTCCTTTGAGCAAAGGCTCATAAATTTTGATTGGGGGAAGGTATCTCCTTTGAGCAGAGGCTCATAAATTTTGATTGGGGGAAGGTATCTCCTTTGAGCAGAGGCTCATAAATTCTAATTGGGGGAAGGTATATCCTTTGGGCCGAGGCTCATAAACATTGTAATTGGGAAAGATTCCCAAATAACTTTAAGATAAATTTTAGAGAAAATTTTTGTGGACATAGCCCAGCCATTCTGGGTGAACCACGTTAAAATTGATGTCTCTTTGTGGATGATATTGTGCATTGCTTTGATATTGCTTTGGGTATATTTCTTTACTATTTTGAAGTATAAAGTAAAAGGTAAAAAAAGGTCTTATACTATTCACTCCCCCCATCTTAGTATAAACTTGTGTTCTTCAATTGGTATCAGAGCAGGTGCCTTCAAAAAGTTTAACAGCTTGAAGGAAAAGCTAGTAAAGAACACAATGGATCATTCAAGTAGAAATGCAACACCTATTCTTGATGGGTCAGATTTTGGTCTTTGGAGTGCAAGGATGAAGGTTCATCTAATGGAACTTGGTAATGAGGTATGGAAAGTGATTGAAGATGAGTACACTATTCTTGTACATGGTCCTAATACTAAAGAAGAAAGGCTCCTACATCATAGCAATTCAAAAGCAATGAATGCAATCCTGAAAGGCTTATGAAAAGTAGATCTCACCAAAGTGATTCACTACAAAATAGCTAGTGAAATGTGGAAACAGTTGAAGGTGGTTCATACAAGTGATATAAATGTCAGAAAGGCCAAGTTGAGACACTTCAAAGGTATGTTTGAAAAACTCAATATGAATGATGATGAAAAGATTAGTGACTACATGCTTCATATTGATGAGGTTGTTAACTCCATCAAAGACGTAGGTCTTGAGCTTGCTGAAAATGATGTTTGTGATAAGATTTTAAAATCTCTTCCTAATATATTTAGTGAAAATATTTCTGCTATTGAGGAAGCTAAATATTTGAATAATTTGAAAAAGGATGAGCTCCATAATATACTTGCAGCATTTGAGTTGAGAACTCAAGTGAAAGTTGAAGTCAAGAAAGAGGTAGCTTTCAAGGCTACCAAGAAATCCAAGGGTAAACAACTTCAAGATAGTGATGAGTCTTCTAGTGATGAAGAGGCATATTACAACAAGAAAGGCAAGTTCTCTAGAAAGCACAAAAGCGTGAAAAATATAAGATGTTTCAATTGTGGAAATTCTGGTCATTATGCTACTGACTATACTGTTCCCAAGATTGAAAGTGATGAAGATAAATAGGATTCTATGAGCAAGGTTTCTGAAAAGCATAAGCATTACAGAAAGAACAAATATGAGCACAACAATTAAGAAAAGAGATATTCTCACAAGCACAAGAAGATTTTCTATCTAGACAAAGCAAGTAAGTGTTCTAGTAGTGATAGTGAAAGTTCTTCAAGTGATAATGAAAATGAGATGTTGTTCATATCAGAAAAAGAGGAAGAAACGAAACATAGATTCATTATCATGAAATGTCTTAGATGTGGAAATTTTGGTCACCTTGAGGATGATTGTATAAATAATTATTTGGTTTCTAGTATGTATGAGGATGCTTCAGAAAACTATAAAGAAGATACTTGTATGGTTTTTGAAAAAGGTAGCACCTCTAGTGATAAGAAATCTGAAAAAGGCTTTGATGATTCAGAAAGCAAACAAATAAAGGATCTTGAAAGTGAACTTATTAATGCTCTAAGTGCTTTGAAAAAGGAAAGAAAAAAGAATGCTAGACTCAAGGATAAGTTAGATGAATGTTGTATGGAGAGAGATGATCTTATAGAAAATCTTGATTTCTCTATAGCTAAGACACAAGAACTCAAGGATGAGTTAGAGTCCAAGGTTCTTGAGTATAGTGAGTTAGAATAGAAAATGGCTTCTTTGAAAGAGGAAACTAAAGAGTACAAGGATAAGCTTTACAGATTTCAAGATAGATCCAAAAAGGTTAAGTCACTCATCAAAGTTCAAAAAAAGACAACAGATAAAATAGGCCTTGGTTTTGTTAAGCCACACAAGGAACAAGTTGGAGAGTCTAGTAAGAGACTCCAAAAGAGAGAGAGTTATGATGAGGAAAGTAATTCAGAAAAGGAGTCCTTGAATGATAGATTCACAAAAAATAGAATTCAAAATGAGAAGAAGAAGTTTTCAGAACCTAAGAGGTCAATTAAAGGAAATTTTCGAGGCAGATGTTTTGCTTGTCACAGGTTTGGTCACATGGCTTCACATTGCATGGCTCAAGTGAAGGAGATAAATGACAGTTTCAGAAGTGCTAGTTACTTTCAAGGGTATTGCTACTCTTGTCAACATTTTGGGCACAAGGCAGTTTATTGTAAGGCTAATAACAAGAATAGGGTTAGTCAGAATAGGTGGATTCAAAGAATAGGTATGCCTCAAAGAAATAACATTGTTACTTGTTATAAGTGCAACAATGAAGGTCACATAGCTAGACAATGTAGAGCTAAACTTCCAAGGTACAGGAACAAAAATAGTGGTATGATCAGGTCCAAGGATCAAGGCATGGACAAGAACAGGGATGAGAACAAGAACAAGAACAGTGACAGGAACAAGAATATGGACAAAGAGTTCAAGAAAAGGCCCGGCAAGGAATTTATAGACACTTATGATGATTAGTGCCTAATGGGAGTTTTACTCCCACACCAAAATTAAACACCTCAACAGGAGGTGGGGGAGGGACTAAGCTAAGAGGCTCATTCTTAGTCTCAAGCCCCAAAGGTGACCCTTTTCCATTGATGACAAAGGGGGAGAGCCTCAAGACAGGGGGAGTTGTTTATGTTGAGTTTCTATGTTGTTGAGAAGCATGGTTTGCCATCAATGACAAAGGGGGAGATTGTTGGCAATTTTGGGTTTGAGATCCTAGCTTCTTGTCTATGAGTTGTCATTGATGTCAAAAGGAAATGGCATTAATGTTAAGATGATGTGTTGGCTTCAAAGGTGGAAGATTCCAAGAGAATCCGGAGAGATTCCATTGGCAAGGGTTTTTCATTAAAACCAAATTAAATGGTTTTTATTAAAACCAATGGAGGTTCTCTTTATTATTTATTTAATTATTATTTAAAACCCTTCAAGGTTTTAATTAATTAATTATTTAATTAATTAAGGGAGAAATTATTTTTAATTTATTAAAAATACTTAAGGGTTTTTAAACCCTTTAGAAAGCAAATTTTGATTAAATTCGAAATTACTTTTCTTTGTAGCCGACGTGTTCTAAAGTCCACGTATGGACTATAAATATGAGAAGGTTCCTAAGATAAAAGTGACTTCGAAAATTGAAGGCAATTAATTGTTTTGGCTATGATCGAATGTTCTGTTTACACTGTGAAAGAGGAGAGCTCGTGGTTTGAAAAGCTTTTGGAAAGCTTGACCGTTCATGTGGAAGGAAGTCCATCTTGGACTTCGTAAGCCTCTTGTGGGCTAGTGGCAGTGAAGGCTGCGTTTGGGCCTTACGTAGGCGGAGGTCTACATTTCGATCCCCGCAGAGGGAGTTGTGCATGGATTAGTCATGTTTTTATTAAAACGTGTTTTGTGCTGCAAATTTCGGATTCATCAAGGGCAACCATTATAAGGTGTGATTATTTTCTTGATATGATTTTTGGCATTGTTTAGCATTGTTTAAAAGACATAGGAGAAATAAGGGGATATTTATTTGGTTATATTTTTGAGATTAGTCTTTTGCTATGCTAAATTTAAAAATGGAGATATAAGGTGTAAGTTTTGGTTGTTGTGTTTTTGGCTTCTTTGGTGGTTGTTTTTAAAGAAGAGCTAAAAAGTGTATTAAGGAAAGTTTTTATATATGCTCATTTATCTTGGTTCTAACCCTAACTTGGTTGGAATTTTGAGGATTGTGTGTGGTGACATCTTTAAGGATCAATTTTCTTCTACTCCAAAAATGTATGGGCACATATTTTCTTATGAGTATGATTGGTGTATGTTTTTCTGAAATAAGGTTGGAGTGAAAAGGTTTTCAACTAGATTTCCTTTGGTTCGGTTTAAATCTTATTTTTTGGTTTGTTGAAAACTACTTATGCATTGTTATCCTTAAGGAGAGTTTTTTGTGAATGCATAATTTTTGGTTTGAGATAGTGGAAGCTTTGTGCACTAGGATTTATATTTGTGAGTCTAGCTACTTGCATTGAGTTGGTAGAACCCTTGGTTGGCTATTTTGAGTTTGATGGTTGAGTTGCTTCCATAGAGGTTGTTTGATCAAGTTATTGCTTTACTTGATTCATGATATTGGGCTCTCCATTGAGTTGATTTGAGCAAGTTATTCTTTGCATTTGGTGATATTGTGTTGGTGGCTATTTTGTTCAAATATATTTGGAGGCAAAAGGAATTCTACTTGTTTCCTTTTCTTGTGATGATTGGTTGAATGCTTCAAGGTTGATGTTGAGTTGAATGATGTTGGTTGACTAAACCTTGTTTGATGAGCATTGTTGTTGAAACCCTAATTTATGGTGAAAAGAACATGAGTATCATTGTTATGTGATTCTTTACATAGTTGGCAATTGTTGGGGTTTCATGTTCTTGAAATAAAACATTCTATCCTATCCATTTTAGATATTGAGTTGAGTTTTTAGATTTGAGATTGAGATTGAGCTGAGTTGATTTGAGTTGAGTTTTGAGATTTGGATTTGAGTATAGAACATATTGAGTCTCTAAAAATTATCTTTATGCTTCTATGAGTTTGAAAAATAACATTGGGTCTCTAACAATTCACTTTGTGATTTCCTTCTAAGAAAGTTTTTCTTGGTGAGCTTGCTAAGTTTTTGGACAGGTTTTGGTGGGGACTTGTGTGCAATTTTTGGACAGGTTTCGGTGGGTACTTGTGAGCAGATTTGGACAGGTCCTAGCAGAGGACTTATGAGCTGAGTTTGATAGTTCTATCAGAGAACTTGAGGATAGAGGTGCATTGGTTCTATGAGAAGAACCTCAGGACAGATTTGGCAAGTCTTTGAGAAGGCTTGTATGCAGAGGATTGATTTGTTCAAGAGTTGGACAGATCTAAAAGATAGAGGAAGATTTTTACTAGACCGACTGACTGTGTTTAGTACAGGTTGTTGAGCTACTGTGGATGTGATCATAGAAGGCAGAGGTCTCTTAGGCCAAGCATTGAGGATAGGAGGTCTTTTGTGGAAAGGAGTTCTACGTGCTGGCAAGAGGTAGAGGCAGTTGATCTTCTGAGGGATCATTTCCAGAGTAAAGGGTAAGTATCTCCTTTGAGCAGAGGCTCATAAATTTTGATTGGGGGAAGGTATCTCCTTTGAGCAGAGGCTCATAAATTCTGATTGGGGGAAGGTATCTCCTTTGAGTAGAGGCTCATAAATTTTGATTGGGGGAAGGTATCTCCTTTGGGTCGAGGCTCATAAACATTGTAATTGGGAAGGATTCCCAAAGAACTTTGAGATAAATTTTAGAGAAAATTTTTGTGGACGTAGCCTGGCCATTCTAGGTGAACCACGTTAAAATTGGTGTCACTTTGTGGATGATATTGTGCATTGCTTTGATATTGCTTTGGGTATATTGCTTTACTTTTTTTAAGTATAAAGGAAAAAGTAAAAAGAGGTCTTATACTATTCACCCCCCATCTCAGTATAAGCTTGTGTTCTTCATGTTATATATTGGATGTAATGGTCTTGCATTAAGGATGATTCCAGTTCTTCCACATGTCATAGTAAAGCCTCCTTTTCAAAATTTTCTTGTTCTTTGCACTCAGGCTTGGAGATTGTTGTGTCAAAGAATTTTCCAAATATTGAGTTTGAAACATTGGAGTTCGATTAGTGCCCATTGTATTGTATTGTATGTACTACATTTGGACGTTCAAAGGTTTCTTTACTGGCATTTGGATGCCCAGAAACTATCATTTGTTGGGCTGTTTATTATCCTTGGGATGAAGCTCCTAATGATGTATGCACTGAGGCAAATTCCCTCTAGTTTTTATTTCCTGAAGGGCCTCATACTCGAAATATTATTTTGTACTGGGAATCACCTTATCTCTGAGGACTGCCAGTTTTCTAATCTTGGGAATCCTTCCACTTATGCGTCACTTTTGGTAATGTCAAAAGCGAGGTGGCTTCATGTAGTTACTCCACATTTCCTTTTTGCTTTACCATGTGGACGCTTCTTTGTGTCTATTCATAATATGATGGTAATTCCACTATTAAAAAGTGTACCATTCTTCTCAGTCTCCATTTCATGGAGATTTAACGTGCTATGTGGAGTTCTATGTTTATGGCACTATTTTATGTTGAGAAGGCAACCCAAATGTCCTGTGGGTTTATTTTTGAGTTTGAATATGTGATGTTGAACCATCTCAGTTCTTTTACAGTCCTTCTCAGGGTTCTTCAGTTCCTTTGGCCCCTCTTATTTGTGATGTTGTTGTCTATTTACTATTTTTTTGTGTGATTTGTTGTACAATATTTTTGTTCCCTTTTAAAATTATTTTCTCTTAATATTACCAAAAAAAAAAAAGGCATTGATAGATTTAAATGTCATCAATTGCATATGTATAGGCAAACATAATTACTTGTAAAGTTCAATGAGGGTACAAGTGAAAATACCATCAAGACTACCAAAGAGACTCAAGTATACCAATAACTAAGACGAAATCTCATTAATATAACTTTAATGCATGTACAATGAACAACTACACCTGAAGCATGTGACAACCTTTCATCATGTAGGCTCATATAACTCATAATAAGGGTGTTTATTGAATCATTGACAATGGCTTTCCAAAAATATGATTACGAAGTTCATTATAAACCAACTCAAGATCCATATTGAACCACCTCCACATCCATACTCATTCGGATAGAAGGATGTTGAGACTACTTCTTCGATTATACACAGACACACTCTTGCTTTCTATTTTATCCTAAGTACATAAATATGGTCACCTATGATGTGACCTAGATGGATTGTTATGGGTTATTTCTTAGAAATACCTATCAATATGATAGACAATATCACTATTAAGCATATCACAACACATATAGACTACAAAAATATAATAAGTGATACATTATCATATGCATCAAGCACACTTTCAATTGATTGCTCAATTACAAACAAGATAAAAATACCATCAATCAACCTCAAACACTAGCACTTATCTCAATTTGACCACAATGCAAGTAGTTATTAACAAAATTCCCTCAAATCACTCGACCCACAACAGTAGATAAAATATTACAAAAATACACACACATTTTTTAGAATCCCATATCATTACCTTTAAAAAGAGCAATAAATCACAACATTGACATTATTCCAATAGCACCACTACCTAATGCTCCTACGTATTGAAAATATTTTAATATAAATAAATAAAGAGGTAAATATAGAATCTACTAGAAAAATGATACATTAAGACTGGTGTTTCTCCTTATGCATCACCAATTCTCCTAGTTATCAAGAAATGTGACACATGGCAACTCAGCATTGAATTCTAGGCACTCAATAAAATCATAAGAAAAATAGTATCCAGTTCTTTGTATAGATGATCTCTTACACCAGATTCAAGGTGCTAAGTTTTTCTCTAATATAGATCTTAAGAGTGGATATCACCAGGTCCATGTCCAAGATAAACACACATGGAAAATTACCTTTGAAAAATGGGACTTTTCAAGTGGCTTTTTATGTCGTGTGGTCTCTCTAATGCTTCTGCCACTTTCATGCAACTGACTAACAAAGTATTCAAAGAGTGCTTAGATAAATTTGTCATAATATATCTAGATGTTATTCTTTTTCTCTCCTACATGAAAACCACATTTGTAGAATCTTGAGCAAGTTCTTTCCATCCTTGAGAAGAACCATATTTATGCCAAATTCCCAAAATGTCCTTTTAGGTAAACTTCTATTTCTCACCTTGGTTTCATCATCATCCATAAGGTATTCAGTTGGATCCATCCAAATTTGAAGTCCTTCTGATGTGACCTACTCCTTCCTCTATAACTAAATTATGGAGTTTCCTTGGATTTGCTATTTTCTATCACAAATTTATTATTGGCTATTCCACTATTATTATTTCCTTAAATCAATTAACTAAGGCCAAAAGTTCATTTTGTTGGACTATTAAACATACACGAGCCTTCTCCACTCTTAAGTACAAGCGATGGTTTTCTCCTATATTGGTCATTCTTAATCTTCAATAGCCTTGTTATTTTGAAATTGATGCTTCATAGTTTTTTTATTGTGTAGTTCTCAAATAGAATTTCCACCCTATAGTATATTACTCTAAGACTTTATTAGCAAAAAATCCCAATTACTCTAAATTTGATAAGGAATTGTATGCTCCTGTTCAAGTAATCAAATATTGGAGACACTACATTTTAGGTAAGGAAATCATTGTTAACACTAACCATAAGACTCTCCTATTTCTTTAGTCTCAAAATAAAATCCAAGAAGCAAAACATATGAAACGGGCCTCATATCTACAGTAGTTCCACTTGGTCATGATATACAAAAAGGGTAGTACCAATTCATGAAATTATTACCTACGTCATCCTCCATAATCTTGTATTACCTTGACTATTGTTACTAATTCTAATTTGGGATATCAGACTTCGTATTCTAGCCATCCTCATTGTAAAAACCCTCTTCACATGAATAATTATAGATAATCAAAATGGTAATAACTTTACCTTTTCTTGTGAATTGTGGTATTACTTATTTTTACTATGTATGTAGGACCATGTTTGAATTCAATGAGACAATAGAAGTTGGTCAATGAAAAAAGTAGTAAGAGAAGTGATGATTCAGATTGTGAGTACATGGATGCTCACATGCTTACATATCATGTAGATTTTATGTCTATTTGAGTGTTGCATTTGGTTGATAAGACTTTAACTACCAATATTACTTTGTGTCTCTCAATAAATCTATCTACTTATATTTTATTTTTTATATCTACTTTAATCCATTGCATTTTTTTTTGTTGGTGAAGAATCTACTAATGATAGAGATCCAAATTAATATTTTGTATTATAATTGTATTTCATAATATTCACAATTGTATTTTTTATTATCATAGGCCATGTTTCTAATATAGCCCTTTTGTAATATTTTAATGTTAAATCACCTTTTTTTAGCTTTGGTTCCTTTTCTATGCTCCAACTAACTAGCCAAGTAGAGGAAGAATATTTTATTGAATGTATGGGTAGTTTGACCAAGGGAGATCAAGCTTCCACATCAGTAGCTTGGTGTCCTTCATAATGTATTTGGTGTATCAAAGCATACTTCAAGTTTGGGTGAAAGTATATTTTGTCCTTACGCAAAATTGGTTTATGAAGGATGATAAATCATCACAGTGTCAGCTTAGTTTCATAAAAGCCTCTATTGTCTTGTAATATAAAATCCAATGCCTAATTTTTTAATCGATTGATTTTCTATTTTATTTTTGCTTACAAAGCTACAGATTGAAGACTGTGTGCACATTCATAGGGAGCATTCTTCCGCTAATCAGATATAAAGCTGAACATTTGAGACATCACCCATTGCAATACGTGAGTGAGTGGATAAAATTGTGACACAAAGAAAAAATCTCTGCAAGTTAAACAACTTTGGTAGGGTTTGAAAAACTTTTTTGTTGAATGATGAATGAAAGTAGGCCATATATTGCTCTACACATTGAAAAGGAGACACTAGCACATGCAAAACTATTCTAAGTAACACATGGCAAAAAGAATTCAAATATATATTCAATATGATCAGTCACTTGATTCAGTGTTGGAAATAAGACATTTTGGCAAGACATTTTGGCAGACCAAGCTTCCACAAAGACATGAGCATCATTTCTCTCTCACTTTATTAAGGAGGGTCCAAGAGCACACAACGCCTGATGCAGAACAAATTAATTGTGGACGGACACAATAGCCATAAGAAAAGTAAGGCCTAGGCTATGCACACCGATTAATCATATCACAAAGCCACGTGCACACTATAAGGTCTAAAACACTTGGCCACATAAAGATATGTAAAAAATTTAAATCGATGATTCCACTCTATCGACTAATTGAAGTATCTTACAATTTTATGAACCAGCTAACCATCATGTGGCCATCTCTATAGCACCTCCAACCACATGCCATTAGAACTTATTATCAATTGATTTTCTAGTCAACACAAACCAGCTGACCTTAGCATTACCTATCAGGAAAAGTATTTCTACTTTTGTGCAGTGCCATTTACAACAATTTCAATAATTCCAAAAGTGTTCATATCTGCATTCCCCTGGTACTACCTCCATTAACTACTAAGCTTATCAATGCTAATATACCTCCTATAATAACACTGTTAATTATTGCCATTGACTAAGCAATCACAACCACTCAATATTTCAAGGACATTGATTGCACAATGTTGTTGGGCCATAATCCTTGGTAAAATGTCCGCTTTCCAAATTACCTTTTTAATTTCTTGTCTAAGTTTTCATTACTGCCTTAATTCCATGATCTTCATAAGTAGCAAGTTTGACCAATTTTTCATTTTTGAAAGGGAACCTTTTCTATGTTAAGTCAAAGTCTAATTGATTTCCGAATATATATACTTGTTGAAAGGTTAAAAGAAAAATTATTTTGAGCTTATGTAAATATATTTGATTCTTTCGAAAAGCATATACTTAGTGACCATTAACTTGTATCCATTTGTTACTTTGGTCAAACTTGAAAAAGTTACTCTGGTTCAATCTTGGAAAATCACTACCAATTTATCACTTGTTAACAAAATGGCCAAAATTACTTCTTTGGTTGCCTCTTTAGTTGACTCAGATCTTAAAATGTACCCATCATTTCATATTCATTCTCATGTAAAACATTAAGTTAAAATTTATGAAGGATTTAAGGATATTGAGATCTTCAATATTTGGATATTAGACATGGAAACCTAGTTTACCTATAGTCAAACAACAAACGTTAAAAAAGATTATCTTTTCTACTCAAACGTTTTGGCATGGCCGAGGTTCTCATCACCAAATACCAAGGAACAAAAAATATCATCATCACTTGGGATTAGTTGGTTGTCATCCTGAAGGCTACCTTTTACCTATCCAACTATGATGAAGATTTTTTTAATCAATGGCTTCACCTCAGACATGAACATTATACTTTTGTGCAAGATTACATCTTTCAATTTAATCGATTATGCATCTTGCTTTGAGTGACCAATTCTACACCCTCTCTCATTTCAAAATTTAAAAGTGGAATTTTATGACACATATATTAGGAGTTGAAACACTCCATTAAATATCATTGATGTAGTTTTCAATTAGGCACAACTCATGGAGGAGAATATTGTCGATCAAGTGTAGGGGACACCATATTCTTTAGGCAGCTCCAAGCCACTATCTCATTAGAAAAAGCAAACATCAAAGAAATATTCTTATTCTTATTCTTTCCCTTATTCTTCTTCTCCTAATAAACCCATACTTCTCATAAGCATAATTATCAATCTTTTTCTACTAAGTCCAAGTTTCAAAAATATTGTAATCATCGTAATATTCATTAGGGTTCTCAGGAAATTTTGTTTTTGTGAAGAATGGATCAATATGGTACAGATCTACTTTTTAATATCCTAGTTTTATGTTCTTATCAATAGGTCCTCAATAGGTTTTGTACACTCCTATCGTGAGTTGAGACAGGGGGGTCCATTGTCTCCTTTTCTTTTTATTATTGTTGCAGAGGCTTTGGGTAGATCTTTAAACAGACATCAAAATATTTTGGGCAAGCGGTATGTGACCTCTTGTAACCTAATTTCTCACCAGTAGTTCATGGAAAATAATATTATTTATTATGTGGCATCGATGGATTTGGCAAGGGAAGTTATGTCCATTCTGGACTATTATGATGAGGTTACATGTCAGCAAATTAGTTTCATTGAAAGTAGTTTGTTATTTATTAATACTTTGATGGTGGTGTAGATAAAAGTGGTCAAAGTATTGAATTATTGTATTGCCTCAATCCCTTCTTATTATCTCAGGTTATCTCTTTTCATTGGAATATCCAAATCTGAGATGTGGTACTTGGTGGTGGAGAGAGTTTAGTGAAAGCTCACATCATGGAAAGGTGCTTTGCTAAGTTAAGAAAGTAAGGTGGTTTTGTTCAAAGTATGCTAGAGAGTATTCCTATATTTTTATGTTGATGTTTCATGTTCCCCTCAAAGTGGCCTAAAAAATTGATAGTATTTGCAAAGCCTTTTTGTGGGTTGGTCCAAAACTTAAAGGTAGATTCCACCTTGTTTCATGGGAGAATATTTGTAGAAATAAATCTAAGGGGGGGTTGAATTTGAAGAGTGCAATTCATATGAATAAAGCATTGGTTGCTAAAATTGGATGGAAGATTGCCTCAAATTCCAGAAAACTATGGGGCTTTATTCTAAAAGCTAAGTACATGTTCATTTCCTTTTTATCTGATAATTTACCATCGGGTGGATTGGATTTTTGGAAAAGTTTTGTGAAATCAACGAAGTTGGTTAAGCATAATTGTAGATGGATCATTGGGAACAGGAGGTCAATTTTATTTTGGGAACATGTGTAACTACATGATTGACCATTGATTGAGGATGCACGGTCCAAGGAGGTTATCTCCAATTATAGAGAAGTGGGAATGGTGAAGGTAGCTAATTTCTTTAAGTTTAGGGTGGACATAACTATTTGGGATGATTCTCCAAGTTATGTGATAAATAATGGAGATCGTTGAATGTGGGAGATCCTTCGTGTTGAGATTCGCTTGTGTGTTCTTCGTCAAGCAAATGTGGAAGACTGTCTCATTTGGCAATAGGAGAACTCGAGTAGATTCACTATTAGATCAGCCTATAATTATTTTAGTGATGGAGAGGAGGCTTCTTTTCCTTTCAATGTGCTTTGGCTCAAGAATATTTCTCTTAGGGCAAACTTGTTCTTCTAGTTGGCTGCTCAAAATAAAATTCTCATGATAGATAAACTTCATAAACAGGGTTGGTGTTTGGTCAATAGAAGCTATATTTGTGAGTCCACCTGGGAATAGACATCTCATATACTTATTAATTGTTGTGTCTTAAAATAAGTTTTTATTTCTATCCTTGGTTTCCTTAGGGTGGAATTGGGTTTGCTCAGATTCAGTGCTCGACTGTATTCTTCAGTGGAATCCACTCTTTCACTCTCCCCATATCAAATGATTCTAGAATTTTTTGCTCCCTCATACTATATGGGGAGTTTAGAAGGCTAGGAAAACTAAGTTCTTTAGAGACAAATATTTTTCTACCCATATTTTGAGCAACCGTATTATTGGCAAGACGATGGAGAATGTTAAAACAACTTCTATGATTGTAGATATCCTTGAGGCTATCTCCTAGAGTGAAATATTGATCAAATAATATTTGGGGTTTGGCCACGTAGACCACCTTCCCCCGTCTCCCAATATCATAAGCTTGGTTAAATGGAAACCCCCTCCTACGAGATGGGTAAAATTAAATTTTGACAGGGCTGCTAAGGAAAATTTAGGTCTAGCTGGTTTGGGAGGTGTTATCCATGACCACGAAAGGAATTTGATCTTGGTGTATGTTGAAACTTTGGGAACATGCTCTTCCGTGATGGCAGAAATGAGGGTGACATATTGGGAAATTTTCATGTTAAGAGAGCTAAACATTAAAAATGTAGTTATTGAAGGCGACTCTCAAAATGTTATAAGGATGCTAAAAGGGGCCTGCCATATCAGTTGGAAAGTTGCCAATTTCATTGAAGAGAGAATTGCTTTGTGTCAAGATCTGAAGGAAGTTCAATTTATTCACACGTTTAGAGAGGGAAATGGTGGGACAGAATTTATGGAAAAAGTGGGAGTGTATCTTCACAGATATACTATATAGAAGAGGGATTTCCTTCTAGATCTTATCATCCATGCCTAGATTGATGTCCATTAATTTGAGGTGGAAGGTGGGGGATTTTATAGTGGTATTGTTAGATATTGGATGTAATGGTCTTGCATTGAGGATGATTCCAGTTCTTCCATGTGTCATAGTAAAGCCTCCTTTTCAAATTTTTCTTGTTATTTGCACTTAGGCTTGGAGATTGTTGTGTTAAATAATGTTCCAAATATTGATTTTGAAACGTTGGAGTTTGATTAGTGCCCATTATATTGTACTGTTTGTACTGCATTTGGACTTTCAAAGGTTTCTTTACTAGCATTTGGATGCCAGAGACTATCATTTTTTGGGCTCTTTATTATCCTTGGGATGAAGTTCCCAATGATTTCTACATTGAGGCAACTTCCCTCTAGTTTTTATTTCCTGAAGGACCTCATACTCAAAATATTATTTTGTATTGGGAATCACCTTATTTCTGAGGACCGTCAGTTTTCAAATCTTGGGAATCCTTCCACTTATGCGTCACTATTGGTAATTTCAGAAGCAAGGTGGCTTCATGTAGTTACTCCACCTTTCCTTTTTGCTTTGCCATGTGGAGGCTTCTTTGTGTCTATTCGTAATATGATGGTAATTCCACTGTTAAAAAGTGTGTAATTTTTCTCAATATTCGTTTGATGGAGATTTAAAAATATGCTATGTGGAGTTCTATGTTGATGGCACTATTTTATGTTGAGGAGGCAACCCAAATGTCCTGTGGGTTTATTTTTGAGTTTGACTATGTGATGTTGAACCATCTCAGTTCTCTTACAAGTCTTCTCAGGGTTCTTCAGTTCCTTTGGTCCCTCTTCTTTGTGATGTTGGTGTCTATTTACTATTTTGTTGTTTGATTTGTTGTACAATATTTATGGTTCCATTTCAAAATCATTTCCTCTTAATATTACCAAAAAAAAAGGCATTGATAGATTTAAATGTCATCATTTGCATATGCATAGGTAAAAATAATTACTTGTAAAGTTCAATGAGGGTACAAGTGAAAATACCATCAAGACTACCAAAGAGACTCAAGTATACCAATAACTAAGAGGGAATCTAATTAATGTAACTTTAATGCATGGACAATAAACAACTACACCTGAAGCATGTGACAACATTTCATCATGCACGCTCATGTAACTCATAATAAGGGTGTTTACTGTATCATTGACAATGGCTTGCCAAAAATATGATTACGAAGTTCATTATAAACCGACTGAGGCTCCATATTGAACCACCTCCACATTCATACCCATTCAGATAGAAGGATGTTGAGACTACTTCTCCTATTATACACAAACACACTCTTGCTTTCTATTTTATCCTAATTACATAAATATGGTCACCTATGATGTGACCTAGAGGGATTGTTATGGGTTATTTATTAGAAAGGCCTATCAATATGATAGGCAATCTCACTATTAACCATATCACAACACATATAGACTACAAAAATATAATAAGTGATACATTATTATATGCATCAAGCACACTTTCAATTGATTGCTCAATTACAAAAAAGATAAAAATACCATCAATCAACCTCAAGCACTAGAACTCATCTCCATTTTACCACAACGCAAGTAGTTTTTAACAACATTCCCTCAAAGCACTCTATCCACAACAGTAGATAAACTCTTAAAAAAATACACACACATTTTTTAGAAGCCCATATCATTACCTCTAAAAAGAGCAATAAATCACAACATTGACATTATTCCAATAGCACTGCTACCTAATGCTCCTACATATTGAAAATATTTTAATATAAATAAATAGATAGGTAAATATAGAATCTACTAGCAAAATGATACATTAAGCCTGGTGTTTCTCCCTATGCATCACCAATTCTCCTTGTTATCAAGAAATATGACAAATGGAAAATCTGCATTGAAGGATGATAAATCATCGCAGTGTCAACTTAGTTTCATAAAAGCCTCTATTGTGTTGTCATATAAAAGTCAATGCCTAATTTTTTTATTGATTGATTGTCTATTTTATTTTTGCTTGCAAAGCTACAAATTGAAGCCTGAGTGCACATTCATAGGAAGCATTTTGCCACTAATCAAAGATAAAGCTAAACATTAGAGATATCACCCATTGTAGTACATGAGTGAGTGGGTAGAATTGCGACACAACAAAAAAATATCTGCAAGTTAAACAACTTTGGTAGGGGTTGAACAATTTCTTTGTTGAATGATGAATGAAAGTAGGGCATATCTTGCTCTACACAATGAAAAGGAGACACTAGCACACACAAAACTATTCTAAGTAATACATGGCAAAAATAATTAAAATATATATTTGATATGATCAGTCGCTTGATTTAGTGTTGGAAATAAGACATTTTGGCAAGACATTTTTGCAGACCAAGCTTCCACAAAGACATGCGCATCATTTCTCTCTCACTTTATTAAGGACTATCGAAGAGCACACAACGCCTGATGTAGAATAAATTAATTACATACAGACACAATAGCCATAAGAAAAGTAAGGCCTAGGCTATGCAAGCTGATTAATCATATCACAAAGCCATGTGCACACTATAAGGCCTAAAAAACTTGGCCACATAAAGATATGTAAAATTTTTAAATTGATGATTCCACTCAATCGACTAAATGAAGTAGCTTACAAGTTTATGAACCAGCTAAATATCATGTGGCCATCTCTGTAGGACCTCCAACCACATGCCATTAGAACTTATTATCAATTTATTTTCCAGTCATAATAAACTAGCTGACCTTAGCATTACCTATCAGGAAAAGTATTTCTACTTTTGTGCAGTGCCATTTACCACAAGTTCAATAATTCTAAAAGCATTCATATCTGCATTCCCCTGACACTACCTTCATTAACTACTAAGCTCATCAACGCTACTCTACCTCCTCTAAGAACATTTTTAATTATTGTCATCGACTAAGCAATCACAACCACTCAATATTCCAAGGACATTGATTGCACAATGTTGTTGGGCCATAATCCTTGGTAAAATGTCCCCTTTCCTAATTACCTTTTTAATTTCTCGTCTGACATTTCATTACTGCCTTAGTTATGTTATCTTCATAAGCAGCCAGTTTGACCAATTTTTCGTTTTTGAAAGGGAACCTTTTCTATGTTAAGTCAAAGTCTAATTGATTTTCAAATATATATAATTGATGAAAGGTTAAAAGAAAAATTATTTTGAGCTTATGTAAAATATATTTGATTCTTTCAAAAAGCATATACTTAGTGACCATTAACTTGTATCCATTTGTTGCTTTGGTCAAACTTGAAAAAGTTACTCTAGTTCAATATTGGAAAATCGCTACCTATTTATCACTTTTTAACAAAATGGCCAAAATTACTTCTTTGGTTGCCTCTTCAGTTGACTCAGATCTTAAAGTGTACCCATCATTTCATAATCATTCTCATGTAAAACACGAAGTTAAAATTTATGAAGGATTTAAGGATCTTGAGATCTTCAATATTTAGATCTTAGACATGGAATCCTAGTTTACCTATAGTCAAACAACAAACGTTAAAAAAAATTATCTTTTCAACTCAAATGTTTTGGCATGGCCGAGGTTCTCATCACCAAATACCAAGGAACAAAAAATATCATCATCACTTGGGATTAGTTGGTTGTCATCCTGAAGGCTACCTTTTACCTATCCAACTATGATGAAGGTTTGTTTAATCAATGGCTTCACCTCAGACATGAACATTATACTTTTGTGCAAGATTACATCTTTCAATTTAATCGATTATGCATCTTGCTTTGAGTGACCAATTCTACACCCTATCTCATTTCAAAATTTAAAAGTGGACTTTTATGACACATATATTAGGAGTTGAAACACTCCATTAAATATCGTTGATGTAGTTTTCAATTAGGCACAACTCATGGAGGATAAGATTATCGATCAAATATAGGGGACACCATATTCTTTAGGTATCTCCAAGCCACTATCTCATTTGAAAAATCAAACATCATGCAATATTCTTATTCTTATTCTTTCCTTTCTTCTTCTTCTCCTAATCAACCCATATTTTTTTTTTATTTGTGGAAAACATCCCAAAAGGGATGCCACTTTTGGGTAAGACCCAAGGAGGCAGGGGTATCCATTCCGCCAAAAACGCCCAGGACTCGGACCTGGCCTACCACATTTGACATACTCAAGGAGAAAACAAACACACAAAACCAAATTAAAAAAAGAAAATAACAAAATAAAATAAAAAACAAACTCCTTGAGTGTGTCAAAACCAAAAGCACAACCAAACATGCATAATAAGAAAAAAGATACCACAACACAAACCACATAGAAAAACACAAGAACCACATAAAAAAACACAAACAAGACAAAAACAACAGAACGCTACAAAGACAACCCAAAAAAACATGAAAAATAAACACAACCAAAACCTAAAAATAAAATAAATAAAATAAAAATAAAAACAACCAACAACAGACAATAAACAAAAACAAAAAACATAGAAAACACTCACACATAAAAAAATGAAATAACACAAACAAAGAGAAACCCAAGAACAAGAACGAGAAAAACACAAGAACAATAACAATAAACATAAAAAAAAAAAACAACAAAAACACAAGAACAACAAAAAAACAACACAAAGAACACAAAAAAAAAACAAAACAAAAGAACCCACCCACCTTAAAAAACTAAACAAAAAAACAAAGAAGACAAAAGAAAAAAAATGAACAAAACAATGACCTATCTAGACCAGAAGACTATTAATGCAAGAATCAATAGAGGAAACAAAATAAAGAGTAGAATGAGCTAGGGAACTAAAAAAACTGAATGAACCAAAGAGAAAAAAAAAAAAAAACAAGAAGAAACTAGGTATCTTTAGAACTGGATCCATCCAAAGAAATGATAGAAATAATAGATTCCCTAATTTGAGAAGCCCACCATATAGGGGGGTGGCCATAAAAAGTAATATCACCTTTTTCCAAAGCCCAATTAGCTAAAGCATCAACACTCTTGTTTTGATCTCTGACCACATGATTGTAATCAACTTTCAAAAATCCCATCTGGATTAACTGAATCTTCTCAATAATTATTTTTATTCTCCGATCCACCTTATGATTCTTAGAAGGAGTCTTCAAGAGATTAATCATAAGTTGAGAGTCAGACTCAACTAACACCTTTTCCCATCCAACCTTAGTAGCCTCCTGAAGGCCTCTAAGGATACCATACCCCTCAGCAAGGTTATTGGAAAGAATACCCAAATTCTCAGCTAAAGTAAAAACCAGGGAGCCATCTGAAATTCTACCAATTCCTCCCACACTGGCTTTTCCAGGGTTCCCTCTAGAGGCTCCATCAGTATTGACTTTTCCAAAATCCTTAGGAGGAGGTTGCCAATTTTTGGTCCTATCCATCTTACTAATACTCACATTCCCTTTAAGTTGGTTGCCCTTAGAAGGTTTAAACTTCAATCTTTGCATCACTTGATCCCATCTTTGGTGGGAGTTTTGGGGGTGATTAAGGAGATGATGGACTGATTCAACTAAGTTGGCTATGGTCTTTTGCCAAATATAGTGAATATCCTTCCTATCTTGATTAAAAATTTGGTTTTTCCTTTCATTCCAAATATTCCAAAGAAGAATGGTAGAACCCATCCAAACTAACTACCTAATAAAATGATCAACACCCTCTTGATTAGGCCAATCCCTCCAAAGCTATTCAAAAGTGAAAAAATTGGACCACTGTAAGCCAATTAAAGTTTCCATTCTCCTCCATATCTCAGAGGCTAAAGTACACTCAATAAAAATATGGTTGATATTTTCTACATTCTCTTCACACATTTCACATCTAAAAGGGCCATGAAAACCACGCTTTATAAGTTTCTCACCAGTAAGCACCCTACGATGCAATAAAAGCCAATTAAAGAACCTCACCTTAGGCCAAATATTTTGAGCCCACAATTGAGAAACAATGTCAGAAGAATGGTTGGGATTATTATGGCATAAGGTCAAATAACCTTGAGCAACTGAATACTCACCCTTAGTAGTGCCGTTCCATCCAAAACAATATTTTTCATGGGACCAAGAGAGGGATCTCATATGAAGGATGCCTTGGATATCTTGTCTTTGCCATTATGGAATTTGAATAGGCCAGTCCTCAATAGGGATCCAATATCTACCAACCTTTGAATTACTAGTATGGTACCGACAGTAATTAGCCACCTTTATCCAATTAGCTCGGTGAAGCTCCTCCATCCAAGGCCTCCAATCGGGAAACTGAGTTATCAAAGGCTTGAGACCATCCCAAGAATCTGTCTAAAAATTTGCATGTTGACCATTATGAATGATCCAAAATAATTTTCTTTATCAAATCCTCACCAGTCTTAAGAACTGCTAAAATGGGATAACCTTTAGTAGGAAGTTGATAGCGAACAAGGTCTTCAGGACTTTTGTTCTCAGCATATTTAGCATGGAGATTATTGGCCCAAAGATCATTGGGATTATGCAACATCCTCCAATATAATTTAGCAGCTAAAGCTTTGTTGTTATTAATTGAAGACAAGAATCCTAACCCCCCTTCACTCTTAGGAAGACATAAAGTATCCCATTTCACCAAGGCCCATTTTCTTTTCTCCTTAGTACCACTCCAAAGGAAATGATGACTGATTTGATCCAATTCTCGAAGAACAACATTTGGGATATTTAAAATAGAAGAAACATAAATAGGAATAGCTTGAAGGACTAATTTTACCAAGGTGATTCTACCCCCAGAAGAAATCCACTTGTTGGTCCACTTTCCAATTTTCTTCTTGACTTTGTCCAACAACCAATTCCAATCTTTATTTTTCTGCCTTTGAATATTTATGGGAAAACCTAAATAAGTGATTGGAAGAGAGGTCTTCTTATATCTTAATTTATCCAAGACCATGGCTTCCTGTCTAGCAGAGCAGTGAAAGAAAATAACTTTAGATTTGTCTTCATTGATCAACCGCCCGATAGCCTTAGAAAAATAGCTAATGATTTGCTTAAAATTAGAAGCTTCCTTAACTGTAGCTTTACCTAAAATGGTAGAGTCATCCACAAATTGAAGATGAGAGATAGGTCTAGCTCCATGAGAAATGGTAACTCCATTAAGGGTTTTGTTTTCCCTCTTTTTGGTTATAGTCCTACCCAAGCATTTAGCAAGAATGATGAATAAATAAGGGGATAGCAGGTCACCTTGCCTGATACCTCTGGAAGCTAGGAAAGACTGAGAAGGCATACCATTGATAAGAACTATGTAGGAAACTGAAGAGATACATCACATAATCCAATCCATCCAATCCTTAGAGAAACCAAATTGCCTCAAAACTTTGATAAGGAAGTGCCAATCCACTCTGTCATAAGCTTTGGATAAGTCTAACCGAATGAACATGGAAGGAGATTTTTGCATATCCATGGAATGGATGGCTTCCTGAGTAAGAACTATCTCATCTACTATTTGACGTCCTTCCACATAACCCCCTTGCTCTAGGGAAATAATCTTATGAAAAAGAGGCTTCAACCTTTCTGCCATGATTTTAGTAATGATTTTGAGAAGAACATTACATAAAGCAATAGGTCTAAAAGCTGATATATGATCAACCTCTTGAGCTTTTGGAAGAAGAGTAATATAAGTTTTATTGATAACCTTCAAAATTTCTTTGGCTTTCCTGGCTTCTTCCACCACATCTAATAAATCAGCATGAAGGATATCTCAGAACACTTGGTAGAACTCAATGGGAAAACCATCAGGACTTGGGGTTTTCCCTTTTTGCATTTTAAAAACTAATTTTTGAAGCTCATTGATAGTAACAGGAGCAATCAAAATAGAGTTCTCCCTAGAAGTGATAAGAGAAGGGATTTCTTGAAGAACATTTTGTTGAGAAGCTGATTCAAGAGGAGTAGCAACAAAAATATTAGAAAAGTAATCAACAACAATAGATTTCATGCCATCCCAAGTATAAACAACATCTCCAAAATATGATTTTAAGGAAGAAATAAAGTTGTGAGATCTTCGAGCTAGAAGAGATTTGTGGAAGAAATTTGTGTTTCGATCTCCTTCTTTGATCCATTGAATTTTAGATTTTTGCTTCCATAAGATTTCTTCTCTTTTTTCCCATTCCTCTAACTGAGTTGTGAGTTTAATTTCATCTGCACTTCTCTTCTCTGTGAGGCCATCTAAACATATTTTCTTATACAAATTTTCAAGATGAGCAATAAATTCAAGTTTTTTTTTTATGAACATCCCCAAACTCTTTCCAGTTCCAAGTCTTGATTTTGGATTTAATGTATTGTAGTCTTTTGGCAAAACAAAACATCTTAATCCCATGCCTAGGTTTACCTTCCTTCCACCATTGTTGCACATGAGGTCTAAAGGAAATGTCTCTAAGCCACATTAATTGAAACTTTTATGACACATATATTAGGATTTGAAACACTCCATTAAATATCGTTGATGTAGTTTTAAATTAGGCACAAAAAATGGAGGAGAATATTGTTGATCAAGTGTAGGGGACACCATATTCTTTAGACAGCTCCAGGTCACTATCTCATTCGAAAAAGCAAACATCAAAGAAATATTCTTATTCTTATTCTTTCCCTTATTCTTCTTCTCCTAATCAACCCATACTTCTCATAAGCATAATTATCAATCTTTTTCTACTTCCTCTACTAAGTCCAAGTTTCAAAAATATTGTAATCATTGTAATCTTCATTAGGGTTCTTAGGAAGTTTGGTTTTTGTGAAGAATGGATCAATATGGTGCAAGTCTACTTTTCAATAGCCTAGTTTTATGTGCTTATCAATAGGTCCTCGATAGGTTTTTTACATTCCTATCGTGAGTTGAGACAAGGGGGTCTGTTGTCTCCTTTTCTTTTTATTATTGTTGCAGAGGCTTTGGGTAGATCTTTCAATAGATGCTAGAATATTTTGGGCATGCGTTCTGCGACCTCTTGTAACCCGATTTCTCACCAGTAGTTCATGGACAATACTCTTATTTATTATGTGGTATTGATGGATTTGGCAAGGGAAGTTAATTCCATTCTAGACTGTTATGAGAAGGCGATAGGTCAGCAAATTTGTTTCATTGAAAGTAGTTTATTCTTTATTAATACTTTGATGGTGGTGTAGAGAAAAGTGGTCGAAGTATTGAATTGTTGTATTGCCTCACTCCCTTCTTATTATCTCAGGTTATCTATTTTCATTGGAATATCCAAATCTGAGATGTGGTCCTTGGTGGTGGAGAGAGTTCAACGAAAGCTCATATCATGGAAAGGTTCTTTGCTATGTCAGGAAAGTAAGGTGGTTTTTGTTCAAAGTATTCTAGAGAGTATTCCTATATTTCTATGTTGATGTTTCATGTTCCCCTTAAAGTGGCCTCGAAATTTGATAGTATTTACAAAGCCTTTTTGTGGGCTGGTCCAAAACTTAAAGGTAGATTCCACCTTGCTTCATGGGAGAATATTTGTAGAAAGAAATCTAAGGGGGGCTGAATTTGGAGAGTGCAATTCGTATGAATAAAGCATTGGTTGCTAAAATTATATGGAATATTGCCTCAAATGTCAACAAACTATGGCGCTTTGTTCTAAAATCTAAGTACATGTTCATTTCCTTTATATTTGATCATTTACCATCGAGTGGATCGGATTTTTGGAATAGTTTGGTGAAATCAAGAGAGTTTGTTACGCAAAATTGTAGATGGATCATTGGGAACAGGAGGTCAGTTTTATTTTGGGAACATGTGTAACTGTGTGATCGACCATTGATTGAGGATGCACGGTCCAAGGAGGTTATCTCCAATTCTAGAGAAGTGGGAATGGTGAAGGTAGCTAATTTCTTTGAGTTCAGGGTGGAAATAATCGTTTGGGATGATTATCCAAGTTATGTGAGAAATTATGGAGATCGTTGAATGTGGGAGATCCTTCATGTTGAGATTCGACTGTGTGTTCTTCGTCAAAAAAATGTGGAAGACTGTCTCATTTGGCAATAGGATATCTCGAGTAGATTCATTGTTAGATCGGAATATAATTATTTTAGTGATGGGGAGGAGGCTCCTTTTCCTTTCAGTGTGCTTTGGCTCAAGCATATTTCTCATAGGGTGAACTTGTTCTTCTAGTTGGTTGCTCAAAATAATATTCTCATGATAGATAAACTTCATAAACAGGGTTGGTGTTTGGTTAATAGATGTTATCTTTGCGATTCCACCTGGGAATTGATATCTCATATACCTATTAATTGTTGTGTGTTCAAAGAAGTTTTTATTTCTATCCTTGGGTGCATTGGGGTGGAATTGGGTTTTCTCAGATTTGGTGCTCGACTGTATTCTTCAGTGGAATCCGCTCTTTCACTCTCCCCATATCAAATGCTTCTAGAATTTTTTTCTCCCTCATACCATATGGGGGGTTTAGAAGGCTAGGAACACTAAGTTATTTAGAGACAAAGATTTTTCTAGCCAAATTTTGAGCAACCACATTGTTGGCAAGACGATCGAGAATGTTAAAATGACTTCTATGTTTATAGATATCTGTGATTCTGTCTCCTAGAGTGAAATATTGATCAAATAATTTTTGGGGTTTTGCCATGTAGACCGCCTTCCCCCGTCTCCCAATATTATAAGTTTGGTTTAATGTAAACCCCCTCCTACAGAATGGGTAAAATTAAATTTTGACAGGGCAGCTGAGGAAAATTTTGGTGTAGTTTGTTTGGGAGGTGTTATCCATGACCACGAAAGGAATTTGATCGTGGTGTATGTTGAACCTTTGGGAACATGCTCTTCCCCAATGGCAGAAGTGAGGGTGACATATTGGGAAATTTTCGTGTTAAGAGAGCTTAACTTTTAAAAAGTAGTTATTGAAGGTGAATCTCAAAATGTTATAAGGATGCTAAAAGGGGCCTATCATGTAAGTTGGAAAGTGGCCAATTTCATTAAAGAGAGAATTTCTTTGTGTCAAGATCTGGAGGAAGTTCAATTTATTCACACATTTAGAGAGGGAAATGGTGTGACAGACTTTATGGGAAATGTGGGAGTGTATCTTCACAAATATACTATCTAGAAGGGGGATTTCCCTCTAGATCTTATCATCCATGCCTAGATTTATGTCCATTAATTTGAGGTGGATGGTGGGGGATTTTGTAGTGGTATTGTTAGATATTGTATATAATGGTCTTGCACTGAGGATGATTATAGTTCTTCCATGCATCATAGTAAAACCTCCTTTTCAATTTTTTCTTGTTCTTTACACTTAGGCTTGGAGATTGTTGTGTCAAAGAATGTTCCAAATATTGAGTTTGAAACATTGGATTTCGATTAGTGCCCATTGTATTGTATTGTTTGTACTAAATTTGGACATTCAAAGGTTTATTTAATGGCATTTGGATGCCCAGAGACTATCATTTTTTGGGCTCTTTATTATCCTTGGGATGAAGTTCCCAATGATGTCTGCACTGAGGCAAATTCCCTCTAGTTTTTATTTTCTGAAGGGCCTCATACTTGAAATATTATTCTGTATTGGGAATCACCTTCTTTCTTAGGACCGTCAGTTTTCTAATCTTGGGAATCCTTCCATTTATGCATCACTATTGATAATGTTAGAGGCGAGGTGGCTTCATGTAGTTACTCCACCTTTCCTTTTTTCTTTTCCATGTGGAGGCTTCTTTGTGTCTATTCGTAATATGATGGCAATTCCACTATTAAAAAGTGTGCCATTCTTCTCAGTCTTCATTTTATGGAGATTTAACAATGTGCTATGTGGAGTTCTATGTTGATGGCACTATTTTATGTTTAAGAGGCAACCCAAATGTCCTATGGGTTTATTTTTGAGTTTGACTATGTGACGTTGAACCATATTAGTTCTTTTACAGGTCTTCTCAAGATTCTTCAGTTCCTTTGGTCCCTCTTCTTTGTGATGTTGTTGTCTATTTACTATTTTGTTGTGTGATTTGTTGAACAATATTTATGGTTCCCTTTCAAAATCATTTTCTCTTAATATTACCAAAAAAAAAAAGGCATTGATAGATTTAACTGTCATCATTTGCATATGTATAGGCAAAAATAATTACTTGTAAATTTCAATGAGGGTACAAGTGAAAATACCATCAAAATTACCAATGAGACTCAAGTATGCCAATAAGAAATAGGGAATATCATTAATGTAACTTTAATGCATGGACAATAAACAACTACACCTGAAGCATGTGACAACCTTTCATCATGCACACTCATATAAATCATAATAAGGGTGTTTATTGTATCATTGACAATGGCTTGCAAAAAATATGATTACGAAGTTCATTATAAACCAACTCAAGATCCATCTTGAACCACCTCCACATCCATACTCATTCGGATAGAAGGATGTTGAGACTACTTCTCCGATTATACACAGACACACTCTTGCTTTCTATTTTATCCTAACTACATAAATATGGTCACCTATGATGTGACCTAGATGGATTGTTATGGGTTATTTCTTAGAAAGGCCTATCAATATAATAGACAATCTCACTATTAAGCATATCACAACACATATAGACTACAAAAAGACAATAAGTGATACATTATCATATGCATCAAGCACACTTTCAATTGATTGCTCAATTACAAACAAGATAAAAATACCATCAATCAACCTTAAGCACTAGCACTCATCTCCATTTGACCACAACACAAGTAGTTTTTAACAACATTCCCTCAAAGCACTCGATCCACAATAGTAGATAAACTCTTACAAAAATACACACATTTTTTAGAAGCCCATATTATTACCGCTAAAAAGAGCAATAAATCACAACATTGACATTATTCCAATAGCACCACTACCTAATGCTCCTACATATTTAAAATATTTTAATAGCAATAAATAAATAGGTAAATATAGAATCTACTAGCAAAAGGATACATTAAGCCTGGTGTTTCTCCTTATGCATCACCAATTCTCCTTGTTATCAAGAAATATGACACATGGCAAATCTACATTGAAGGATGATAAATCATCGCAGTGTCGGCATAGTTTCATAAAAGCCTCTGTTGTGTTGTCATATAAAAGCCAATGCCTAATTTTTTTATCGATTGATTGTCTATTTTATTTTTGCTTGCAAAGCTACATATTGAAGCCTGAGTGCACATTCATAGGAATAATTTTGCCACTAATCAAAGATAAAGCTGAACATTAGAGATATCACACATTGCAGTACATGAGTGAGTGGATAGAATTACGACACAATGAAAAAATTTCTACAAGTTAAACAAATTTGGTAGGGGTTGAACAATTTCTTTGTTGAATGATGAATGAAAGTAGGGCATATCTTGCTCTACACATTGAAAAGGAGACACTAGCACCCACAAAACTATTCTAACTAATACATGGAAAAAATAATTAAAATATATATTCAATATGATCAGTCGCTTGATTTAGTGTTGGATATAAGACATGTTGGCAAGACATTTTGGCAGACCAAGCTTCCAGAAAGACATGCGCATCATTTCCCTCTCACTTTATTAAGGAGGGTCCAAGAGCATGCAACGCCTGATGCAAAAAAAATTAATTGTAGATGGACACAATAGCCATAAGGAAAGTAAGGCCTAGGCTATGCACGCTGATTAATCGTATCACAAAGCCATGTGCACACTATAAGGCCTAAAACACTTGGCCACATAAATATATGTAAAATTTGTAAATCGATGATTCCACTCAATCGACTAAATGAAGCAGCTTACAAGTTTATGAACCAACTAACCATCATGTGGCCATATCTATAGCACCTCCAACCACACGCCATTAGAACTTATTATCAATTCATTTTCCAGTCACCACAAACCAGCTGACCTTAGCATTACCTACCAGGAAAATTATTTCTACTTTTGTGCAGTGCCATTTACCACAAGTTCAATAATTCCAAAAGTGTTCATATCTGCATTCCCCTGACGCTACCTCAATTAAATACTAAGCTCATCAACGCTACTCTACCTCCTTTAAGAACACTGTTAATTATTGCCATCGACTAAGCAATCACAACCACTCAATATTCCAAGGACATTGACTGCACAATTTTTTTGGGCCATAATCCTTGGTAAAATGTCCCCTTTCCAAATTACCTTTTTAATTTCTCGTCTAAGATTTCATTACTGCCTTAGTTCCATGATCTTCATAAGCAGCCATTTTGACCAATTTTTCATTTTTGAAAGGGAAGATTTTCTATTTTAATTCAAAGTCTAATTGATTTTCGAATATATATACTTGTTGAAAGGTTAAAAGAAAAATTATTTTGAGCTTATGTAAAATATATTTGATTCTTTCGAAAATCATATACTTAGTGACCATTACGTTGTATCCATTTGTTACTTTGGTCAAACTTGAAAAATTTACGCTAGTTCAATCTTGGAAAATCGCTACCAATTTATCACTTGTTAACAAAATGGCCAAAATTACTTCTTTGGTTGCCTCTTCAGTTGACTCAGATCTTAAAGTGTACCCATCATTTCATAATCATTCTCATGTAAAACATGAAGTTAAAATTTATGAAGGCTTTAAGGATCTTGAGATCTTCAATATTTGGATCTTAGACATGGAAACCCAGTTTACCTATAGTCAAACAACAAACGTTAAAAAAAATTATCTTTTCTACTCAAACGTTTTGGCATGGCTGAGGTTCTCATCACCAAATACCAAGGAACAAAAAATATCATCATCACTTGGGATTAGTTGGTTGTCATCCTAAAGGCTATATTTTACCTATCCAACTATGATGAAGATTTGTTTAATCAATGGCTTCACCTCAGACATGAACATTATACTTTTGTGCAAGATTACATCTTTCAATTTAATCGACTATGCATCTTGCTTTGAGTGACCAATTCTACACCCTCTCTCGTTTCAAAATTTAAAAGTGGACTTTATGACACATATATTAGGAGTTGAAACACTCCATTAAATATCATTGATGTAGTTTTCAATTAGGCAAAACAAATGGAGGAGAATATTTTCGATCAAGTGTAGGGGACACCATATTCTTTAGGCAGCTCCAAGTCACTATCTCATTCGAAAAAGCAAACATCAAAGAAATATTCTTATTCTTATTCTTTCCCTTATTCTTCTTCTCCTAATAAACCCATACTTCTCATAAGCATAATTATCAATATTTTTCTACTTCCTCTACTAAGTTCAAGTTTCAAAAATATTGTAATCATTGTAATCTTCATTAGGGTTCTCAGGAAGTTTGGTTTTTTTCAAGAATGGATCAATATGGTACAGGTCTACTTTTCAATAGCCTAGTTTTATGTGCTTATCAATAGGTCCTTGACATGTTTTTTACACTTCTTTCATGAGTTGAGATAGGGGGATCCATTCTCCTTTTATTTTTATTATTGTTGCAGAGGCTTTGGGTAGATATTTCAATAGACACCAGAATATTTTGGGCATGAGGTCTGCGACCTCTTGTAACACGATTTCTCACCAGTAGTTCATGGACAATATTCTTATTTATTATGTGGTATCGATGGATTTGGCAAGGGAAGTTAAGTCCATTCTAGACTGTTATGAGAAGGCGATAGGTCAGCAAATTTGTTTCATTGAAAGTAGTTTATTCTTTATTAATACTTTGATGGTGGTGTAGAGAAAAGTGGTTGAAGTATTGAATTGTTGTATTGCCTCACTCCCTTCTTATTATCTTAGGTTATCTATTTTCATTGGAATATCCAAATCTGAGATGTGGTCCTTGGTGGTGGAGAGAGTTCAATGAAAGCTCATATCATGGAAAGGTGCTTTGCTAAGTCAGGAAAGTAAGGTGGTTTTTGTTAAAAGTATGCTAGAGAGTATTCCTATATTTCTATGTTGATGTTTCATGTTCCCCTTAAAGTAGCCTCAAAATTTGATAGTATTTACAAAGCCTTTTTTTGGGCTGGTCCAAAACTTAAAGGTAGATTCCACCTTGCTTCATGGGAGAATATTTGTAGAAAGAAATCTAAGGGAAGGCCAAATTTGGAGAGTGCAATTCATATGAATAAAGCATTGGTTGCTAAAATTATATGGAAGATTGCCTCAAATGTCAACAAACTATGGCACTTTATTCTAAAAGCTAAGTACATGTTCATTTCCTTTATATCTGATCATTTACCATCGGGTGGATAATATTTTTGGAATAGTTTGGTGAAATCAAGGGAGTTGGTTAAGCAGAATTGTAGATGGATCATTGTGAACAGGAGGTCAGTTTTATTTTGGGAACATGTGTGACTGTGTGATCGACCATTGATTGAGGATGCATGGTCCAAGGAGGTTATCTCCAATTCTAGAGAAGTGGGAATGGTGAAGGTAACTAATTTATTTGAGTTTAGGGTGGACATAATTGTTTGGGATTATTCTCCAAGTTATGTGATAAATGATGGAGATCATCGAATGTGGGAGATCCTTCATGTTGAGATTCGCCTGTGTGTTCTTCGTCAAGCAAATGTGGAAGACTATCTCTTTTGGCAATAGGAGAGCTCGAGTAGATTCACTGTTAGATCGGCCTATAATTATTTTAGTGATGGGGAGGAGGATCCTTTTCCTTTCAATGTGCTTTGGCTCAAGCATATTTCTCATAGGGTGAACTTGTTCTTCTAGACGACTGCTCAAAATAAAATTCTCATGATAGATAAACTTCATAAACAGGGTTGGTGTTTGGTTAATAGATGTTATCTTTGCGAGTGCACCTGGGAATCAACATATCATATACTTATTAATTGTTGTGTCTTCAAAGAAGTTTTTATTTCTATCCTTGGGTGCCTTGGGGTGGAATTGGGTTTTCTTAGATTCGATGCTCGACTGTATTCTTTAGTGGAATTCACTCTTTCACTCTCCCCATATCAAATGCTTCTGGAATTTTTTGCTCCCTCATACCATATGGGGAGTTTAGAAGGATAAGAACACTAAGTTATTTAGAGACAAAGATTTTTCTACCCAGATTTTGAGCAACCGCATTATTGGCAAGACGATGGAGAATGTTAAAATGACTTCTATGTTTGTAGATATCCATGAGGCTTTCTCCTAGAGTGAAATATTGATCAAATAATTTTTTGGGTTTGGCCATGTGGACTGCCCTCCTCCATCTCCCAATCTCAGAAGTTTGGTTAAATGGAAACCCCCTCCTACGGGTTGGGTTAAATTAAATTTGGATAGGGCGGCTAAGAAAATTTTTGGTCTAGCTAGTTTGGGAGGTGTTATCCATGACCACGAAAGGAATTTGATCTTGGTGTATGTTGAACCTTTGGAAACATGCTCTTCCCCGATGGCAGAAGTGAGTGTGACATATTGGGAAATTTTCATGTTAAGAGAGGTTAACTTTAAAAAAGTAGTTATTGAAGGCGACTCTCAAAATGTTATAACGATGCAAAAATGGGCCTGTCATGTCAGTAGGAAAGTGGCCAATTTCATTGAAGAGAGAATTGATTTGTGTCAAGATCTGGACAAAGTTCAATTTATTCACATGTTTAGAGAGGGAAATGGTGTGACAGACTTTATGGAAAATGTGGGAGTGTATCTTCACAGATATACTATCTAGAAGAGGGATTTCTCTCTAGATATTATCATCCATGCCTAGATTGATGTCCATTAATTTGAGGTGGATGGTGGGGGATTTTGTAGTGGTATTTTTAGATATTGGATGTAATGGTCTTGCATTGAGGATGATTCCAGTTCTTCCATGCGTCGTATAAAAACCTCATTTTCAAATTTTTCTTGTTCTTTACACTTAGGCTTGGAGATTTTTTTTTCAAAGAATGTTCCAAATATTGAGTTTGAAACGTTGGATTTCTATTAGTGCCCATTGTATTGTATTGTTTGTACTGCATTTGGACGTTCAAAGGTTTCTTTACTGGCATTTGTATGCCCACAGACTATCATTTTTTGGGCTCTTTATTATCCTTGGGATGAAGTTCCCAATGATGTCTGCACTGAGGCAACTTCCCTCTAGTTTTTATTTCCTGAAGGGCCTCATACTCAAAATATTATTTTGTATTGGGAATCACCTTCTTTTTGAGGACCGCCAATTTTCTAATCTTGGGAGTCCTTCCACTTATGCATCACTATTGGTAATGTTAGAGGCGAGGTGGATTCATGTAGTTACTCCACCTTTCCTTTTTGCTTTGCCATTTGGAGGCTTCTTTGTGTCTATTTGTAATATGATGGCAATTCCACTGTTAAAAAGTGTACCATTCTTCTCAGTATCTGTTTTATGGAGATTTAACAATGTGCTATGTGGAGTTATATGTTTATGGCACTATTTTATGTTGAGGAGGCAACCCAAATGTCTAGTGGGTTTATTTTTGAGTTTGACTATGTGATGTTGAACCATCTTAGTTCTTTTATAGGTCTTCTCAGGGTTATTCAGTTCCTTTGGTCCCTCTTCTTTGTGATGTTTTTATCTATTTACTATTTTGTTGTGTGATTTGTTGTACAATATTTATGGTTCCATTTCAAAATAATTTTCTCTCAATATTACTAAAAAAAAAATATATTGATAGATTTAATGGTCATCATTTGCATATGTGTAGGAAAAAATAATTACTTCTAAAGTTCAATGAGGATACAAGTGAAAATAACATCAAGACTACCAAAGAGACTCAAGTATACCAATAACTAAGAGGGAATCTCATTAATGTAACTTTAATTCATGGACAATAAACAACTACACCTGAAGCATGTGACAACCTTTCATCATACAGACTCATATAACTCATAATAATGGTGTTTATTGTATCATTGACAATGTCTTGCCAAAAATATGATTATGTAGTTCACTATAAACCAACTCAAGCTCCATATTCAACCACCTCCACATCCATACTCATTCGGATAGAAGGATGTTGAGACTACTTCTCCGATTACACATAGATACACTCTTGCTTTCTATTTTATCCTAAGTACATAAATATGGTCACCTATGATGTGACCTAGATGGATTCTTAGAAAGGCCTATCAATATGATATGAAATATAACTATTAAGCATATCACAACACATATAGACTACAAAAAGATAATAAGTGATACATTATCATATGTGTCAAACACACTTTCAATTGATTGCTCAATTACAAACAAGATAAAAATATCATCAATCAACCTCAAGCACTAGCACTCATCTCCATTTGACCACAACGCAAGTAGTTCTTAACAACATTCCCTCAAACCACTCGACCCACAACAATAGATAAACTCTTACAAAAATACACACACATTTTTTAGAAGCCCATATCATTACCTCTAACAATAGCAATAAATCACAACATTGACATTATTCCAATAGCACCACTACCTAATGCTCCTATGTATTGAAAATATTTTAATATAAATAAATAAAGATGCAAATATAGAATCTACTAGCAAAAGGATACATTAAGCCTGGTGTTTCTCCTTATGCATCATAAATTCTCCTTGTTATCAAGAAATATGACACATAGAAAATTTGCATTGAATTATGGGCACTCAATAAAATCATAGTAAAAATTGTATCCACCTCTTTGCATAGATGATCTCTTAGACCAGATTCAAGGTGCTAAGTTTTTCTCTAATATAGATCTTAAGAGTGGATATCACCAGGTCCATGTCCAAGCTAAACACACATGGAAAATTACCTTTGAAAAATGGGACTTTTCAAGTGGCTTGTTATGTCGTGTGGTCTCTCTAATGCTCCTACCACTTTCATACAACTAACTAATAAAGTATTCAAAGAGTTCTTAGACAAATTTATCGTAATCTATCTAGATGATATTCTTTTTTCTCTCCTACATGAAAACCACATTTGTAGAATATTGAGCAAGTTCTTTCCATCCTTGAGAAGAACCATATTTATGCCAATTTCTCAAAATGTCCTTTTAGGTAATGATGCATGAGCATCCAGTGACAACAGAGCAATCTTGGATCAACAGAAAAAAAAATTCTAAGTGTTTTACCTTGGTGTTTGTTAGCCCCCAGTTGGGTGGGAAAGTAGAATTTAAAATTTTATCAGCTGCCAGTTTTGCGGGAAAGTAGAATTTAAAATTTTGTCAGCCGAAATTTGGTCAGGAAAGTAGAATTTAAATTTTTAGTCGCCAATTGGGCGGGAAAGTAGAATTTAAAATTTTTTCAGCCGCCAGTTAGGCGGGAAAGTAGAATTTAAAATTTTGTCAGCCGCCAGTTGGGCGGGGAAGGTAGATTTTAAAAGGGGATTTTGGATCTGGAAATAGGGTCTTTGATCTAGGATTGGGCTCCAATATTGAACAAGTCTGGCATTGTAATTTCTGCCCCTTTAGGCTAACATTATGAAAATAATTCTAATTTAACTCCTTGGATTTTTTTTTTGTTCATGTTTGTTGATCCTCATCAAGTGGTATCAGAGCGTAGTTCCTGAGTGTGTAAACAGATCGCCGAACGTGAGGCAGTTTACACCAAGATCTGTGGTTAAGGTTTGTGAGAGAAGTGAGCAGAATGCCTCCATGAAGAAATCATGGTGGTGGGAGAAATATGGTGCTAGAGGAATATTTCAGAGCATTGCAAAGGCAAGTTCAGGCTCTGCAAGAGGAGTTGCATTGAGGGTTTGAGCCAAGGAGAGAAGATCATAGTGAAGATGAAGTTGAAGAAGAAGAGGACCAGTTTGAGGAAGAAGAAGAAGCAATGGATCTTGCAGAAGCTAGATTATTTAGGGCCATATATCTGATCAGGAAGAGGCCAAATTTTGATGTCTCCATGTATTTTGGGAATCTCAATCCAGAGGAGTTGATTGATTGGATCAACAATATGGAGTATTTTGAGTATGAGGAGGTTGTAGATCCATATCGGATCAAGTTTGCAAAAAAAAACTTGAAAGGCCATGCTAGCATATGGTGGAAATAAGTGCAGCTAAAAAGAAATAGAAGAGGAAAGAAAAAGATAACCAGATTGGATCAAATGGTAGAGAAGTTGAAGAGGCAGTTTATTCCTACAGATTACGAATTGGATCTATTGAGGAAAATGCAGATTTTGAGACAGTCAAGCAAATCTATCAAAGAATATATAGAAGAGTTCTACAAGATCTTGATCCGAACCATCCATTTTGAGGCTAACAAGGAGAAGGTAGCCCGTTACATCAATGGGTTGAGAACTAGTATTCAAGAAGAGTTGAGTCTGGTTAGGATGAGCACCATTAAGGATGCTTACCAATTTTCTCTAAAATTTGAAGAGAAGCTGAACAAAAGGTTTGAGGGTAAGCAAAAAGGAAGAGGTTGTGGAGAAAGAACTAGTGGAAGAACATATGGAGTACACGATGAAAAGAAAGAAGAAGCTAGCAATAGTCAAGATCAGAAGGGAGATAATGATTACAGATCCTGTGGTCAGAACAACTACCCAAGAGGAAGAGGTATATCTGGTCGAGGAAATGGAGAAAGAGGGTTTCGTGGAACCTGCTTCAACTATATATAAGGAGGACATCGAGCATATGAGTGTCCACAACACCAAGAGAAGCCAAATAGGAGGCCAACGGGTAATTCTAAAGCTGCTATTGTAGATGAAAGAGCTGAATCAGAGTACTCTAAGGAGTCAGATAGAGGAGAAGTTATGGTCACAAGGAGAACCTTATTGAATGAGAAGAAGGAACCAGACCAGAGGAAGAGCCTGTTCCACACAAGATGCAAATGTTCAGGTAAGGTTTATAATGTTATTATAGATAATGGCAGTACTGATAACTTGGTATCTAAAGAAATGGTTACTAAGTTACAGCTAGAGAGGAGGAGACACCCGCATCCATACATAATTGCATGGTTGCAGAAGGACCATAGGGCATTGGTCAGTGAACAGTGCTTAGTCAAGTTTAATATTGGTAGATACTAGGATGAGGTCTTATGTGATATCTTGTCATATGTTGTTAGGAATACCATGGCAGTTTGATAGCCATGTATTCCATGATGGATATGCCAACACTTACTCCATAACAAATGAAGGAGTGTGCCATAAAATGAAACCACTGAAGGAGATGGATGAAAAGAGTTTGCTGACAAAAATGAGAGTGGAAGTTGTGGGGTTTGAATAACTTAAGGGTTTGTACCCTGAAGACCCAAATTTTGCTGAAGCTTGGAGAGTTTGTATAGCCCTAGTTACTCTAGATAGGACTATCAATAGGAGTACTGGTAAATCACCATTCTAGATTGTATATGGGAGTAGTCCAAGAAATGCTTCTAAGTTGAGGAAGTTGGACAAGGGAGAAAAGAATAGTGTTGAAGCTGAGAACTTTGTAGAGCACCTAAAGGATTTGCATGAAGAAGTAAAACAACACATCAATAAGATGAACACTCAGTACAAGATAAAGGCTGATCAGAAAAGGAAGTTTAAGGAGTTCTAGGTTGGTGATGAAGTCATGGTGCACCTGATAAAGGAGGAGTTTCCTGCTAAAACACATAACAAGCTGAAAATGAAGAAGTTTGGACCATGCAGGATCATACAAAAAAGAGATTTAGGAAATGCATATGAGGTGGAATTGTTGAGTGGATTGAACATATCACGTGTTCAATATTTCTGATTTGGTAGAGTATGATGAAGGTGACAGTTTTAAGGAACTAGTTGCAGAGTTGTGGAGTGTTCCGACATCGGCTCTAGTGATAGAAGAGATAGAGGAAATCCTGGATACCCGCATTGGCAAAATTAAAAGAAATAGGCAGTATGAAGAATATCTGGTGAAATGGAAGGGAAGGCTTGTAGAAGATTCGACTTGGCTATCCAAGTTTGAGGTTGATCGCCTTGGTTTTCCTCCAACAACAAATAAGTGAGGTCGCTTCTCAAACTTACCCTGGGTGTCTGATGTAGGAGCATCCAGTGATAGTAGAGCAATCATGCATCAATAGAAAAAAAACAAAAAATAAAAATTCTAAGTGTTTTTCCTTGGTGTTTGTCAGCCACCAGTTGGACGGGAAAGCAGAATTTAAAATTTTATCAGCCACCAGTTGGGTGGGAAAGTAGAATTTAAAATTTTGTCAGCCGATAGTTGGACGGGAAAGTAAAAATTAAATTTTCAACTGCCAATTGGGCGGAAAAGTAAAATTTAAAATTTTGTTAGCCACCAATTGGGCGGGAAAGTAGAATTTAAAATTTTGTCAGCTGTCAGTTGAGTGGGGAAGGTAGATTTTAAAAGGGAATTTTGGATCTGGAAATAGGATCTTCGATCTGAGATTGGGCTCCACTATTGAACAAGTCTAGAATTGTAATTTTTGCCTCTTTAGGCTGGCATTATGCAAATAATTCTAATTTAACTCCTTGGATTTTTTTTTTTCTTCATGTTTGTTGATCCTCATCAGGTAAACTTCTATTTCTCACCTTGGTTTCATCATCAATCCATAAGGTATTCAGGTGGATCCATCCAAATTTTAAGTCCTTCTGATGTAACCTACTCCTTCCTCTATAACTGAATTATGGAGTTTCCTTGGATTTGCTATTTTCTATCACAAATTTATTATTGGCTATTCGACTATTATTATTTCCTTACATCAATTAACTAAGTCCAAAAGTTCATTTTTTTTTACTATTAAACATACACGAGCCTTCTCCAATATTAAGTATAAGCTATGGTTTTCTCCTATATTGGTCATTCTTAATCTTCAATAGCCTTTTTATTTTGAAATTGATGCTTCATAGTTTTTTTATTGTGTAGTTCTCAAATAGAATTTCCACCCTATAGTATATCACTCTAAGACTTTATTAGCAAAAAAGCCCAATTACTCTACATTTGATAAGGAATTGTATGCTCCTGTTCAAGTAATCAAATACTGGAGACACTACATTTTAGGTAAGGAAATAATTGTTAACACTAACCATAACACTCTCCTATTTATTTAGTCTCCAAATAAAATCCAAGAAGCAAAAAATATGAAATGGGCCTCATATCTAAAGTAGTTCCACTTGGTCATGAAATACAAAAAGGGTAGTACCAATTCATGAAATGATTACCTACGTCATCCTCCATCATCTTGTATTACCTTGACTATTGTTACTACTTCTAATTTGGGATATCAGAATTGGTCTTCTAACCATCCTCATTGTAACAACCCTCTTCACATGAATAATTATAGATAATCAAATTGGTAATAACTTTACCTTTTCTTGTGAATTGTGGTATTACTTATTTTTACTATGTATGTAGGACCATGTTTGAATTCGATGAGAAAATAGAAGTTGGTCAATGAAAAAAGTACTAAGAGAAGTGATGATTCAGATTGTGAGTATGCTCACATGCTTACATATCATGTAGATTTTATGTCTATTTGAGTGTTGCATTTGTTTGAGAAGCCTTTAACTACCAATCTTACTTTGTGTCTCTCAATAAATCTGTCTACTTATATTATATTTTTTATATCTACTTTAATCCATCGTATTTTTTTTTTTGGTGAAGAATCTACTAATGATAGAGATCCAAATTAATATTTTGTAATATTATTGTATTTCATAATCTTCACAATTGTATTTTTTATTATCATATGCCATGTTTCTAATATAGCACTTTTGCAATATTTTAATGTTAAATCACCTTTTTTTAGCTTTGGTTACTTTTCTATGCTCCAACTAACTATCCAAGTGGAGGATGAATATTTTATTGAATGTATGGGTAGCTTGACCAAGGGATATCAAGCTTCCACATCATTAGCTTGGTGTCCTTCATAATGTATTTGGTGTATCAAAGCATACTTCAAGTTTGGGTGGAAGTATCTTTTGTCCTTAGGCAAAATTGGTTTATGAAGGACGATAAATCATCACAGTGTCAGCTTAGTTTCATAAAATCCTCTGTTGTGTTGACATATAAAAGCCAATGCCTAATTTTTTTATCGATTTATTGTCTATTTTATTTTTTCTTGCAAAGCTACATATTGAAGCTTGAGTGCACATTCATAGGGAGCATTCTACCACTAATCAAAGATAAAGTTGAACATTAGAGATATCACCCATTGCAGTATGTGAGTGAGTGAATAGAATTCTGACACAACGAAAAAATATCTACAAGTTAAACAACATTGGTAGGGGTTGAACAATTTCTTTGTTGAATGATGAATGAAAGTAGGGCATATATTGCTCTACACAATGAAAAGGAGACACTAGCACACACAAAATTATTATAATTAATACATGGCAAAAAGAATTAAAATATATATTCAATATGATCAGTCGCTTGATTCAGTGTTGGAAATAAGACATTTTTGCAGACCAAGCTTCTACAAAGACATGCACATAATTTCTCTCTCACTTTATTAAGGACGGTCCAAGAGCACGCAATGCCTGATGCAGAATAAATTAATTGCGAATGGACACAATAGCCATAAGAAAAGTAAGGCCTAGGCTATGCACATTGATTAATCGTATCACAAATCCACGTGCACACTATAAGGCCTAAAACACTTGGCCTCATAAAGATATATAAAATTTGTAAATTGATGATTCCACTCAATCGACTAAATGAAGCAGCTTACAAGTTTATGAACCAGCTAAACATCATGTGGCCATCTCTGTAGCACCTCCAACCACATGCCATTAGAACTTATTATCAATTCATTTTCCAGTCAACACAAACTAGCTAACCTTAGCATTACCTATCAGGAAAAGTATTTCTACTTTTGTGCAGTGCCATTTACCACAAGTTCAATAATTCCAAAAGCGTTCATATCTGCATTTCCCTGATACTACCTCCATTAACTACTAATATCATCAATTCTAATCTACCTCCTATAAGAACACTGTTAATTATTGCCATCGACTAAGCAATCACAACCACTCAATATTCCAAGGACATTGATTGCACAATGTTGTTGGGCCATAATCCTTGGTAAAATGTCCCCTTTCAAAATTACATTTTTAATTTCTCGTCTAAGTTTTCATTATTGTCTTACTTCCATGATCTTCATAAGCAGCCAGTTTGACAAATTTTTCATTTTTAAAAGGGAACCTTTTCTATGTTAAGTCAAAGTCTAATTGATTTCTGAATATATATACTTGTTGAAAGGTTAAAAGAAAAATTATTTTGAGCTTATGTAAATATATTTGATTCTTTCAAAAAGCATATACGTAGTTACCATTAACTTGTATCCATTTGTTACTTTGGTCAAGCTTGAAAAAGTTACGCTGGTTCAATCTTGGAAAATCACTACCAATTTATCACTTATTAACAAAATGGCCAAAATTACTTCTTTGGTTGCCTCTTTAGTTGACTCAGATCTTAAAGTGTACCCATCATTTCATAATCATTCTCATGTAAAACACGAAGTTAAAATTTACGAAGGCTTTAAGGATCTTGAGATCTTCAATATTTGGATCTTAGACATGGAAACCTAGTTTACCTATAGTCAAACAACAAACATTAAAAAAAATTATCTTTTCTACTCAAACGTTTTGGCATGGCTGAGGTTCTCATCACCAAATACCAAGGAATAAAAAATATCATCATCACTTGGGATTAGTTGGTTGTCATCATGAAGGCTACCTTTTACCTATCCAACTATGATGAAGATTTGTTTAATCAATGGCTTCACCTCAGACATGAACATTATACTTTTGTGCAAGATTACATCTTTCAATTTAATCGATTATGAATCTTGCTTTGAGTGACCAATTCTACACCCTCTCTCAATTCAATATGTAAAAGTGGAATTTTATGGCACATATAGTAGGAGTTGTTATAAGCATAATTATCAATCTTTTTCTACTTCCTCTACTAAGTCCAAGTTTCAAAAATATTGTAATCATTGTAATCTTCATTAGGGTTCTCAGGAAGTTTGGTTTTTGTGAAGAATGAATCAATATGGTGCAGGTCTACTTTTCAATAGCCTAGTTTTATGTGCTTTTCAATAGGTCCTCGATAGGTTTTTTACACTACTGTCATGAGTTGAGACAGGGGGATCCGTTGTCTCCTTTTATTTTTATTATTGTTGCAGAGGCTTTGGGTAGATCTTTCAACAGATGCCAAAATATTTTGGGCATGCGGTCTGCGACCTCTTGTAACCCGATTTCTCACCAGTAGTTCATGGACAATACTCTTATTTATTATGTGGTATCGATGGATTTGGCAAGGGAAGTTAAGTCCATTCTAGACTGTTATGATAAGGCGATAGGTCAGCAAATTTGTTTCATTGAAAGTAGTTTATTCTTTATTAATACTTTGATGGTGGTGTAGAGAAAAGTGGTCGAAGTATTGAATTGTTGTATTGCCTCACTCCCTTCTTATTATCTCAGGTTATCTATTTTCATTGGAATATCCAAATCTGAGATGTGGTGCTTGGTGGTGGAGAGAGTTCAATGAAAGCTCATATCATGGAAAGGTGCTTTGCTAAATCAGGAAAGTAAGGTGGTTTTTGTTCAAAGTATGCTAGAGAGTATTCCTATATTTCTATGTTGATGTTTCATGTTCCCCTTAAAGTAGCCTCAAAATTTGATAGTATTTACAAAGCCTTTTTTTGGGCTGGTCCAAAACTTAAAGGTAGATTCCACCTTGCTTCATGAGAGAATATTTGTAGAAAGAAATCTAAGGGAAGGCCAAATTTGGAGAGTGCAATTCATATGAATAAAGCATTGGTTGCTAAAATTATATGGAATATTGCCTCAAATGTCAACAAACTATGGCGCTTTATTCTAAAATCTAATTACATGTTCGTTTCCTTTATATTTGATCATTTACCATCGGGTGGATCAGATTTTTGGAACAGTTTGGTGAAATCAAGGGAGTTGGTTAAGTAGAATTGTAGATGGATCATTGGGAATAGGAGGTCAGTTTTATTTTGGGAACATGTGTGACTGCGTGATCGACCATTGATTGAGGATGCACAGTCCAAGGAGGTTATCTCAAATTCTAGAGAAGTGGGAATGGTGAAGGTAGCTAATTTATTTGAGTTCAGGGTGGACATATTTATTTGGGATGATTCTCCAAGTTATGTGATAAATGATGGAGATCGTCGAATGTTGGAGATCCTTCATGTTGAGATTTGCCTATGTGTTCTTCATCAATGAAATGTGGAAGACTTTCTAATTTGGCAATAGGAGAGATCGATTAGATTCACTGTTAGATCGGCCTATAATTGTTTTAGTGATGGGGAGGAGGTTCCTTTTTCTTTCAGTGTGCCTTGGCTCAAGCATATTTCTCATAGGGTGAACTTGTTCTTCTAGTTGGCTACTCAAAATGAAATTCTCATGATAGATAAACTTCATAAACAGGGTTGGTGTTTGGTCAATAGATGTTATCTTTATCAGTCCACCTGGGAATCGACATCTCATATACTTATTAATTGTTGTGTCTTCAAAGAAGTTTTTATTTCTATCCTTGGGTGCCTTGGGGTGGACTGGGTTTTCTCAGATTCGGTGCTCGACTATATTCTTCAGTGGAATCCGCCCTTTCACTCTCCCCGTCTCAAATGCTTCTGGTATTTTTTGCTCCCTCATACCATGTGGGGATTTTAGAAGGCTAGGAATACTAAGTTCTTTATAGACAAAGATTTTTCTACCCAGCTTTTGAGCAACCGCATTATTAGCAAGACAATGGAGAATGTTAAAACGACTTCTATGTTTGTAGATATCCACGAGGCTTTCTCCTAGAGTGAAATATTGATCAAATAATTTTTGGGGTTTGGCCATGTATACCGCCTTCCCCTGTCTCCCAATATCATTAGTTTGGTTTAATGGAAATCCCCTCCTACAGGATGGGTAAAATTAAATTTTGACAGGGCGGATAAGGAAAATTTTGGTCTAGCTAGTTTGGGAGGTGTTATCCATAACCACGAAAGGAATTTGATCTTGGTGTAAGTTGAACCTTTAGGAAAATGCTCTTCCTTGATGGCAGAAGTGAGGGTGACATATTGGGAAATTTTCATGTTAAGAGAGCTTAACTTTAAAAAAGTAGTTATTGAAGGCGACTCTCAAAATGTTATAAGGATGCTAAAAGGGGCCTGTCATATCAGTTGGAAAGTGGCTAATTTCATTAAAGAGAGAATTGCTTTGTGTCAATATTTGGAGGAAGTTCAATTTATTCACACGTTTAGAGAGGGAAATGGTGTGACAGACTATATGGAAAATGTGGGAGTGTATCTTCACAAATATACTATCTAGAAGAGGGATTTCCCTCTAGATCTTATCATCCATGCCTAGATTGATGTCCATTAATTTGAGGTGGATGGTGGGGGCTTTTGTAGTGGTATTGTTAGATATTGTATGTAATGGTCTTGCATTGAGGATGATTACAGTTCTTCCACGCGTCATAGTAAAGCCTCCTTTTCAAATTTTTCTTGTTCTTTACACTTAGGCTTGGAGATTGTTGTGTCAAAGAATGTTCCAAATATTGAGTTTAAAATGTTGGATTTCGATTAGTGCCCATTGTATTATATTGTTTGTATTGTATTTGGACATTCAAAGTTTTCTTTACTGGCATTTGGATGCCTAGAGACTATCATTTGTTGGGCTCTTTATTATCCTTGGGATGAAGTTACCAATGATATCTGCATTAAGGCAACTTCCCTCTAGTTTTTATTTCCTGAAGGACATCATACTCAAAATATTATTTTGTATTGGGAATCACCTTCTTTCTGAGGACCACCGGTTTTCTAATCTTGGGAATCCTTCCACTTATGCATCACTATTGATAATGTTAGAGGCAAGGTGACTTCATGTAGTTACTCCACCTTTACTTTTTGCTTTGCCATGTGGAGGCTTCTTTGTGTCTATTCATAATATGATGGCAATTACATTGTTAAAAAGTGTGTCATTCTTCTCAGTCTTTGTTTGATGGAGATTTAACAATGTGCTATGTGGATTTCTGTGTTGATGGCACTATTTTATGTTGAGGAGGTAAACCAAATGTCCTGTGGGTTTATTTTTGAGTTTGACTATGTGATGTTGAACCATCTCAGTTCTCTTACAAGTCTTCTCAGGGTTCTTCAGTTCCTTTGGTCCCTCTTCTTTGTGATGTTGTTGTCTATTTACTATTTTTTTGTGTGATTTGTTGTACAATATTTATGGTTCCCTTTCAAAATCATTTTCTCTTAATATTACTAAAAAAAAAAGGCATTGATAGATTTAAATGTCATCATTTGCATATGTATAGGCAAAAATAATTACTTGTAAAGTTCAATGAGGGTACAAGTGAAAATACCATCAAGACTACCAAAGAGACTCAAGTATACCAATAACTAAGAGGGAATTTCATTAATGTAACTTTAATGCATGGACAATAAACAACTACACCTGAAGCATGTGACAACCTTTCATCATGCAGGCTCATATAACTCATAATAAGGGTTTTTATTGTATCATTGACAATGGCTTTCCAAAAGTATGATTAGGAAGTTCATTATAAACCAACTCAAGCTCCATATTGAACCACCTCCACATCCATACTCATTCAGATACAATGATGTTGAGACTACTTCTCTGATTACGCACAGATACACTCTTGCTTTCTATTTTATCCTAAGTATGTAAATATGGTCACCTATGATGGGACCTAGATGGATTGTTATGGGTTATTTCTTAGAAATACCTATCAATATGATAGGAAATATCACTATTAAGCATGTCCCAACACATATAGACTACAAAAAGACAATAAGTGATACATTATCATATGCATCAAGAACACTTTCAATTGATTGCTCAATTACAAACAAGATAAAAATACCATCAATAAACCTCAAGCACTAGCACTCATCTCCATTTGACCACAATGCAAGTAGTTCTTAACAACATTCCCTCAAACCACTCGACCCACAATAGTAGATAAACTCTTACAAAAATACACACAAATTTTTTAGAAGCCCATATCATTACCTCTAAAAAGAGAAATAAATCACAACATTGACATTATTCCAATAGCGCCACTACCTAGTGCTCCTACGTATTGAAAATATTTTAATATAAATAAATAAAGATGTAAATATAGAATCTACTAGCAAAAGGATACATTAAGCATGGTGTTTCTCCTTATGCATCACCAATTCTCCTTGTTATCAAGAAATATGACACATGGCAACTTTGCATTGAATTCTAGGCACTCAATAAAATTATAACAAAAATAGTATCCACTTCTTTGCATAGATGATTTCTTATACCAGATTCAATGTGCTAAGTTTTTCTCTAATATAGATTTTAAGAGTGGATATCACCAAGTCCATGTCCAAGCTAAACACACACAAAAAATTACCTTTGAAAAATGGGACTTTTCAAGTGGTTTGTTATGTCGTGTGGTCTCTCTAATGCTCCTGCAACTTTCATGCAACTGACTAACAAAGTATTCAAAGAGTGCTTAGACAAATTTATCATAATCTATCTAGACAATATTCATTTTTCTCTCCTACATGAAAACCACATTTGTAGAATCTTGAGCAAGTTCTTTCCATCCTCGAGAAGAACCATATTTATGCCAATTTCCCAAAATGTCCTTTTAGGTAAACTTCTATTTCTCACCTTGGTTTCATCATCAATCCATAAGGTATTCAGGTGGATCCATCCAAATTTTAAGTCCTTCTGATGTGACATACACCTTCCTCTATAACTGAATTATGGAGTTTGCTTGGATTTGCTATTTTCTATCACAAATTTATTATTGGCTAATCCACTATTATTATTTCCTTACATCAATTAACTAAGGCAAAAAGTTCATTTTGTTGGACTATTAAACATACACGAGCCTTCTCCACTCTTAAGTACAAGCTATGGTTTTCTCCTATATTGGTCATTCTTAATCTTCAATAGCCTTTTTATTTTGAAATTGATTCTTCATAGTTTTTTTATTGTGTAGTTCTCAAATAGAGTTTCCACCCTATAGTATATCACTCTAAGACTTTATTAGCGAAAAAGCCCAATTAGTCTACATTTGATAAGGAATTGTATGCTCATGTTCAAGTAATAAAATATTGGAGACACTACATTTTAGGAAAGGAAAACATTGTTAACACTAACCATAAGACTCTCCTATTTATTTAGTCTTAAAATAAAATCCAAGAAGCAAAACATATGAAATGGGCCTCATATCTACAGTAGTTCAACTTGGTCATGAAATATAAAAAGGGTAGCACCAATTCATGAAATTATTACCTATGTCATCCTCCATCATCTTGTATTACCTTGAATATTGTTACTACTTCTAATTTGGGATATCATACTTGGTCTTCTAACCATCCTCATTGTAACAACCCTCTTCACACGAATAATTATAGATAATCAAATTGGTAATAACTTTACTTTTTCTTGTGAATTGTGGTATTACTTATTTTTACTATGTATGTAGGACCATGCTTGAATTCGATGAGAAAATAGAAGTTGGTAAACGAAAAAAGTAGTAAGAGTAGTGATGATTCAGATTGTGAGTACATGGATGCTCACATGCTTACATATCATGTAGATTTTATGTCTATTTGAGTGTTGCATTTGGTTGAGTGACAATGATTATGGGAGCCACTAGTTATTTTATTTACTACAAATAGTTTTAACTAAAGGAGAATAAATATTAAAAAAGATATGCATAAATGCATGGTTAAAGAGGCCAAAGAGTAAAAGTATTCATTTGGATGTAATATTATTTAAAAAATAAATGTAAATATTTTACTTGAAATATTGCAATATAAGAAATTGAACTATGGAATTTGATAGCAAATATTTAAATTAAAAATTCATATATTTTTCTCATAATGGGATGGTGTTCATGGAGGACTAACAACTAATCCAAATGTAAAGGCATGAGGTTTTGGTTGTAGTAATGCTGATGTAAAACTCTCTCTAAACCACAAATAGAGAATGACGGAAAGGAAGCTAAAAATTAAAGAAAATTAATTTAGTGGACGAAAGAGGGAATCAGTGATGGACATGGAAGAGCATAATAGTGGAAAGAGCTTAGAAAATATTGGGATCACCAAGAAAATATTCTCAAAAAAAGTAACCAGAAGGAGCTATGTGTAGTACTCTAGGTGGATTCATTCCAAAAAAAATCTCTTGCTTGATCGTATTTATTAAAAATAAATTATGGAAACATTGTTGAATAAGATGCTTTGTATTTTCTGTGATTGAACAATGTAAATCTTGGTTGGATCTATGTGCCTATACATTGTTGTTCCCTGTGTGAAAGAAATGGAAAGCAATGTTATAGAGTGTTCCTCATGATTGCTCTATGTGCTTACACATTATCATTCTATATGTCAAAGAAATGGAAAACAATACTATGGAATGTTTCTGTTGGCAATTTTGGGTACCTTGGGTACATTGCCTTTGCTCTAAGTGTAGATGTTGTCATTGATGTCAAGAAGTTCTTGAAGCATTTTGGTTTGATGTCAAAGAATGTGTTTTTGATGAAGGTTTCAGCTTGGTCAGTAGGTTTCCAAGAAGATCAGAGTAGCCTAGTTGCAAAAGATCAAGAAAAAGACAAGTAAGAATAAGTATGTAGGCGGCTGGAAAAACTGTCATGATTTTGCGACATGTTTGATGAGAGAGAAAGTTTTGGCAAAATTGTCATGATTTTGCGACATGTTGGCAGAGAAGCAGAGCAAGCTAGAAAGTGTCACGATTTAGTGACATGTCACATTTTTGCGACTCGAAAAGTGCAGGTAGGCAGAGAAGGAAAAATGTCATGATTTCGCGACACATTGCCAGGAAAGTTGTATGGACAAAAAGGTGTCACGATTTCCTGAAATAATGCAGAAAAGAGAGTCCGCAGTGCGAACTGTCATGATTTCACGACAAGATCGAAGAGAGAGAAAGTTATTCAGGAACTGTCATGATTTCGTGACATGATGCAAATTTCTAAGTGAGGACTGTCGCATTTTCGTGACATGCTACAGAGGTCAAGTTGAAGACTATCATGATTTCGCAACGTGCTAAAAATCTCAAAGTGAGAACTGTCATGATTTCATGACACGTAGCAAAGGGGACGAGTCTGAAAGGAGAAGCATCACGATTTTGTGACAGGTTGAAGAGAAAACTTACGAATGCAGAAAGTGTCACAATTTTGCGATAGGTTGAGAAGGCAGCATTCAGTTGGAGAAAGTGTCATGATTTTGTGATAGAATCAGTTAGAAAGTCTTCAACAGAGGAAGCATCATGATTTCACAATGAATTCAAGAAGGAAGAGCTCGAAGGCGAAAGCATCATGATTTCATGACATGTTCCAGTTTTGCAAGTGTAAGATAGAGAGAAGCTTAACGCAGCGAAAGCGTCATGATTTTGCGACATGTTTCGTTTTTGCTAGTGCAAGCAGAGAAGAAGGCCATGAAGTCAAAAGGGTCACAATTTCATGACAGAGTTGAAGATGACATCAACAGAAGCAGATGTGTCATGATTTCGTGACAAAAGCAGAGAAGAAGGCCATGAAGTCAAAAGGGTCACGATTTCACGACAGAGTTACAGATGACATCAACAGAAGTAGATGTGTCATGATTTCATGAAAAAAGTAGAGAAGAAGGCAGTGAAGACTAATGCATCATGATTTCGTGATAGGAGTAAAGATGACGTCAGCAAAAGTCAGAAGTGTCGCAATTTCATGACAAGCACATTGTCAAGGTAGACTAAAACAAAAGTGTCATGATATTGCGACAGTGGGCAAAAGAAGGCGTACGATAGGCAAAGGTATCACGATTTTGCAACATGTTGAAGTTTCACACTAGAAGCTACAGGAGATTTGTAGAGGCAGTGAAGCCGACAGAGTTAAATCTGGACCGACGTAGCATAGAGTTTTGTAGCCGATGTTGTTTTAGGGATATGCAACGGACTAAGATAAAGGTTTTAATCTTGAGATTGTTAGTATAAAAGGAGGGCTGTTTGGAGAGTTTTTGGATTGATATAAGTGTGTGTTCGAAGAGTGACGTTTGCAGATAAAGTGCAAGAGTTAAGTTCAATCGTCAAAATTATAGAGTGCGAAGATCGATAGCAGTGTCAAAGTGCATTTCACCAAATCTTCCAAGTAAGAGAGACTGCAATGAAACAGAGTGCGTGAAGATGCTGCTGTTGTGTTTGTGCAGAGGTGCAAAGGTCGATGTTCGGTCGAGAGTAGCTGTGATTGCGTGAATATAGCAAGGGACTTTTTTTTTTAGGCAGAACAAAGGAAGAGGACAGACTGGTGCCAGACCAAAGGACTGTGTTTGGTGCAGACAAGAGAAATAGGAAGAGGACATTTGTGCCAGACCGAAGGACTGTGTTTTGGTGCAAATTTGAGTACCATCTTTGAGGTGATAGAGTTGAGGACAGAGGTCTCCAGCCAGAGCAGGGAAGACAGGTGTCTTATGTGGATAGAGTTCCACTTGCTAAGGACAGAAGAGGCGGAGGTCTTCTAGAGGATCACCAGCCAGAGCAGAGTTAGGGGAAGGTATCTCCTTTGAGCAGAGGCTCATAAATTTTGTAATAGGGAAGGTTTTCCAAAGAACTGTGATATAAATTTTAGAGAAAAGTTTTATCCGTGGAATAGCCCACTTTGGGTGAACCACGTAAATTGTTGTTTCTCTTAGTGTATGGTGTTTTGTGCATTTCTTTGATTACTGCTATTGTTACTGCTATATTCATATTGCATAATATTGAATTGAAAGTTGTTTTGAAAGGAAAAGTTAAAAGTGGTCTTATACTGTTCACCCCCCCTCTCAGTATAAGCTTGTGTTCTTCAATTGGTATCAGAGTGGGTTCCTTCGAAAAGGTTTAACAGCTTGAAGGAAAAACTAGCAAAGAACACAATGGATTATTCAAGTGGCAATGCAGCACCCATCCTTGATGGATCAGATTTCGATCTGTGGAGTGCCAGAATGAAGGTTTATCTAATGGCTCTTGGTAATGAAGTTTGGGAAGTGATTGAAGACGGGTACACTATCCCTGTAAATGGTCCATACATTAAATAAGATAGGCTCCTACATCACAACAATTCAAAAGCTATGAATGCACTCCTGAAAGGCTTACAAAAAACAATTCTTACCAAGGTGATTTACTGCAAGACAACTAGTGAAATATGGAAATAGCTGCAAGTGGTTCATACAGGTGATGCAAATGTCTGAAAGGCCAAATTGAGACACTTTAAAGGTATGTTTGAACAACTCAAAATGAATGATGACGAAAATATCAGTGACTACATGCTTCGTATGGATGAGATTGTTAACTCCATGAAAGACTTAGGTCTTGAACTTGCTGAAAATGATGTGTGTGATAAGATTTTAAGATCTCTTCCTAATAGATTTAGTGAAAATATTTTTGCCATTGAGGAAGCTAAAGATCTAGATAAATTGAAAAAGGATGAGCTCCATAGTATACTTGTAGCATTTGAGCTGAGAACTCAAGTGAAAGTTGATGTCAAGAAAGAGGCAGCCTTCAAAGCTACCAAGAAATCAAAGAGCAAACAGATTCAAGAGAGATGAGTCCTCTAGTGATGAAGAGGCATATTACAGCAAGAAAGGCAAGTTTTCCAGAAAGCACAAGAGCATGAAAAACATAATATGTTTCAACTATGGTAAGTTTGGTCATTATGCTACTGATTGTACTATTTCAAAGAATGAAAGTGATGAAGATATACAAGATTCTAAGAGCAAGGATTTTGAAAAGCACAAGCATCACAGGAAGAGCAAAGATGAGTACAACAATCATGGAAAGAGGCATTCTCACAAACATAAGAAGAACCTCTACCTAGAGAAAGCAAGTAAGTGTTCTAGCAGTGATAGTGAAAGCTCTTCTAGTGATAATGAAAATGAGATGTTCATTTCAAAAAAGGAGGAAGAACCGAAACATAAATTCATTGTCATGAAATGTTTTAGATGTGGAAATTTTGGGCACCTTGAGGATTATTGCAAAAATAATGATTTGGTTGCTAGTATGTATGAGGATGCTTCAGAAAACTATAATGAAGATGCATGTATGGTTTTTGAAAAGGGTAGCACCTCTAGTGATAAGAAATCTAAAAAAGGCCTTGATAATTCAAAATGCAATCAAATAGAGGATCTTGAATGTGAACTTACTAATTCTCTTAGTTTTTTGAAAAAGGAAAGAAATAAGAATGCTAGACTCAAGGATAAGTTAGATGAATGTTGTATGGAGAGAGATGAGCTTATAGAAAGTCTTGACATCTCTATGACTAAGACACAAGAACTCAAGAATGAGTTAGACTCTAAAATTCTGGAGTATAGTGAGTTAGAACAGGAAATGGCTTCTTTGGAAGAGGAAACTAAAAAATACAAGGATAAACTGTACAAGTTTCAAAAAATCTCCAAAAATGTTAAGTCTTTCATCAAAGGTCAAAGAAAACCAACAGATAAAATAGGTCTCGATTTTGTTGAGCCGCACAAGAAACAGGTTGGGGAATCTAGCAAGAGATTTCAAAAGGAAGAGAGTTCTAATGAAGAAAGTACTTCATATCATGAGTCTGTAAGTGATAAATGTGCAGAAACTGAAAACAAAATTTTGAATGCCAAGAAGAAGGTTTTAGGACCCAAGAGGTCGAATAAAAGAAAATTTCACGGCACATGTTTTGCATGTCACAGGTTTGGTCACATGGTTGTACATTGCATGACTCAGGTGAAGAGAGTAAATGACAGTTTCAGGAGCCATAATTTCTTTCAAGGGTATTGCTACTCTTGTCAACAGTTTGGGCACAAGGCAATTTTTTGCAAGGCAAATAATAGGAACTGGGTTAGTCAGAACAGGCGGATTCAAAGAACAGCTATGCCTGAAAGAAATAATATTGTTACTTGCTATAAGTGCAACAATGTAGGTCATACAGCCAAACAGTATAGATTTGATATTCCAAGGTACAGGAATAGGAACAGTGGTATAAATAGGTCCAAGGATCAAGGTGTGGACAAGAAAAGAGATGAGAACAAGAACAAGAAAAGTGACAAGAATAGAAACATTGACAAAGAGTTCAAGAGAAGGCCCGACAAAGAAATTGTAGACACTGATGATGATGAGTGCCTAATGGGAGTTTCATTCCCACCCTTGTTTTAAATCACCTCATCAGGAGGTGGGGGAGGGACTAAGCTAAGAAGCTCATTCTTAGTCCTAAGCCCCAAAGGTGACCCTTTGTCATTGATGACAAAGGGGAAGATATATGAGTAAGGGGGAGAGCTTCATAGTGAAGAAGAGAGCTTCAAGTCAGGGGGACCAAAAATTTCTAAGGCAGATTCTCAGTTGTTGGATCAGTTGGTTTCAGTTTTGGATCTTGACTAGTGTTTTCAGTTAATGTTTTCCATCAATGACAAAGGGGGAGATTGTTGGCAATTTTGGGTACCTTGGGTACATTGTCTTTGCTCTAAGTGTAGATGTTGTCATTGATGTCAAGAAGGTCTCGAAGCATTTTGGTTTGATTTCAAAGAATGTGTTTTTGATGAAGGTTTCAGCTTGGTCAGTAGGTTTCCAAGAAGATCAGAGTAGCCCAGTTGCAAAAGATCAAGAAAAAAACAAGTAAGAATAAGTATGTAGGCGGCTAGAAAAACTGTCATAATTTTGCGACATGTTTGAGGAGAGAGAAAGTTTTGGCAAAACTGTCGCAATTTCACAACATGTTGGCAGAGAAGCAGAGCAAGCTGTAAAGTGTCACGATTTTGCAACATGTCGCATTTTTGCGACTCGAAAAGTGCAGGTAGGTAGAGAAGGAAAAATGTCATGATTTCGCAACACATTGCCAGGAAATTTGTACAGACAAAAAGGTGTCATGATTTCATGACATAATACAGAAAAGAGAGTCTATAGTGTGAACTATCGTGATTTCGTGACAAGATCGAAGAGAGAGAAAGTTATTCAGGAACTATCATGATTTCGTGACATGATGCAAATTTCTAAGTGAGGACTATCGCATTTTTGCGACATGCTGCAGAGGTCAAGTTAAGGACTGTCATGATTTCATGACATGTTGAAGAGCTCAAAGTGAGAATTGTCATGATTTTGTGACACGTAGAAAATGGGAAGAGTCTGAAAGGAGAAGCATCACGATTTCATGACAGGTTGAAGATAAATCTTGCGAATGCAGAAAGTGTCACGATTTCATGACAGGTTGAGAAGGCAGCATTCAATTGGAGAAAGTGTCATGATTTCATGACATAATTAGTTAGCAAGTATTCAACAGAGGAAGCATCATGATTTCACAAAAAATTCAAGAAGGAATAGCTCGAAGGAAAAAGTGTCATGATTTCATGTTCCAGTTTCGTAGGTGTAAGACAGAGAGAAGCTTAAGGCAATGAAAGCGTCACAATTTTGTGACATGTTCCATTTTCGCTAGTGCAAGAAGAGAAGAAGGCCATGAAGTCAAAAGGGTCACGATTTCGCAAACAGAGTTGCAGATGATGTCAGTAGAAGCAGATGTGTCGTGATTTCATGACAAAAGCAGAGAAGAAGGCCATGAAATCAAAAGGGTCACAATTTTGTGATAGAGTTGTAGATGACGTCAACAGAAGTAGATGTGTCATGATTTCATGAAAAAAGTAGAGAAGAATGTAGTGAAGACTAATGCGTCACAATTTCATGACAGGAGTAAAGATGACGTCAGCAAAAGTAAAAAATGTCACGATTTCACGACAAGCACGTTATCAAGGCAGACTAAAACAAAGTGTCATGATATCACGACAGTAGGCAAAAGAAGGCGTACGACAGGCAAAGGTGTCATGATTTTGTGACATGTTGAAGTTTTGCGCCAGAAGCTACAGGAGAGTTGTAGAGGTAGTGAACCTGACAGAGTTAAATCTCGACCGACGTAGCATAGGGTTTTGTAGCCGACGTTGTTTTAGGGATATGCAACCGACTAAGATCAAGGTTTTAATCTTGAGATTTTTAGTATAAAAGGAGGGATTCTTGGAGAGTTTTTGGATCAATAGAAGTGTGCACTCGAAGAGTGACGTTTGCAGATAAAGTGTGAGAGTGAAGTTCGATCATCGAAATAACAAAGTGCGAAGATCAATAGCAGTGTCAAAGTGCATTTCACCAAATCTTCCCAGTAAGAGAGACTTCAAGGAAGCAAAGTGTGTGAAGACACTGTTGTTGTGTTTGCACAGAGGTGCAAAGTTCGATGTTCGATTGAGAGCAGCTGTGATTGCATGAATATAGCAAAGGGCTTTTTTTTTTAGGCAGAACAAAGGAAGAGTATATACTGCTGCCAAACCAAAGGATTGTGTTTGGTGCAGACAATAGAAAGAGGAAGAGGACATTTGTGCCAGACCGAAGGACTATGTTTTGGTGCAAATTTGAGGACCAGCTTTGAGGTGATAGAGTTGAGTACAGAGGTCTCCAACCAGAGCAGGGAAGACAGGTGTATTCTGTGGATAGAGTTCCACTTGCTAAGGGTAGAAGAGGCAGAGGTCTTCTAGAGGATCATCAGCCAGATCATATTGAGGGGAAGGTATCTCCTTTGAGTAGAGGCTCATAAATTTTGTAATTGGGAAGGTTTCCCAAAGAACTATGATATAACTTTTAGAGAAAAGTTTTATGTGTGGAGTAGCCCACTTTGGGTGAACCACGTAAATTGTTGTGTCTCTTTATGGATGGTGTTTTGTGCATTGCTTTGATTCTGCTATTGTTACTGCTATATTCATACTGCATAATATTGAATTGAAAGTTGCTTTGAAAGGAAAAGTTAAAAGTGGTCTTATACTGTTCACCCCCCCTCTCAGTATAAGCTTGTGTTCTTCAGTTTCCTCATGATTTCTTGAAGTTGCTCATAAATGGAGATAAATTTGTTAATTTATGAGTGCTACCATTATTAGGTAGGGAGATGGTGTTTAATAGAATATGCATACATTAGAATTGAAGAATGTAGTTTCAATTCTAGTGAACGTCTATGCATTGTGTGCTTCTTGAATAGTAGGGATGCATTCACGTTATAGATTCAAAATATGATTCACCAAATTCAAGTCTTAAGATATCTTGGCCATAGAAAAGCTTCAACTGTAGCATGGAATGACCAACCAGGGTAAGAGCAACTGAAGAAATGTTTTAGTAGCCACCAAAACACCAAAAATAAAGTGATAATGTTAATCTATATTGGGAGTCCACCAGTGAAAAGTGTTGTGAAATGCATAATCATCTTGGGCTAAATGTATCTCCTAGCCTACAGTTAAGATATTTGCATTGTAAATTATGAAATATTGGGAGCCAAAAATCTTGGGAGTATGATATTTTATGTTGGTAACAATCAGTCTTGATAGGTTGTTATCACAACTTATTTTTGTGGTTATTTATCTTACATACCAAGAGAAAATATTGATTGGATTTTATAACATATTCTATATTTTAAATGTGAATTTTTATTATGTGTAATCTGTATTGTCTATTCATAAAAATAATCTTATTGGTTTTTATATAACTGGTTCGGTTCCCAAACTCATCATGTAAGAAAAATAGATATTTTTGTTTATGTATTTGGTTTCAATCGTTGCTTAGAAAAGAGAGTAAATCATACTTGAATGTTTATGTTATTTTCTTGAAGAAACATCTAGAATTTGGACACACATACTCTACTTGTGTTATTAAGAGGTTGAGCACCACGTTAGAGGTGCATGCGAAGCATCACATGTTAAGCAATATCTTGTAAAAATTTTAGTATACTTTAAACCTGGGAATACAATAGATGTAATATTTGAATCAAAAAATTATTCTATCATGTTTGCATGTATAGATAGAACTTGCCAAATTTCCTTTAAGAAAAGAATGTCAAGACGTTCTGAGTGAAGATAAAAAAAATGGGCCTTATATTTGGTTGAAGAGCTTAGTTTACCTTCAATTGCATCTTTAGCCATGTTGTACTAGCACACTCCTTCCATGGAAAAGTTATGAAACCATAGTGTATTTTATATACAGTTTAAGTACTATGTTTGCAATAAAAATGGAGTATCTTGACTTAGAAAACTCAGTATTTGCATAACTCTTAAAATATTTTATTTGGATAATCTGTTTGTTGCCAAGATAGGAATGTAAAATAAAGTAGTATGTTTTATTTTACATTCCTATCTTGGCAACAAACATATGTTTTATTTTGAAAATTGTAATAAAATACTTGGTTTGACCTTTATAAGGAATGCGTAATCCGAAAACCTTAAATTGGAAATAAATGAATTAGAATTATGAAAGGAAAATGGGTTTGATTATATACTTGTGCTTATATTTAATCTTTTAGAAGCAATATTACTACTTCTCATCAAACCTTAAAGTTGCATGTTGTATTACCTTGTAATAACAATGATTCATTGATATCCTAAACTTGTAAGGTTGAATAGGAAACCTTAGTAAAAGCTTAAGAGTGTGAATGCAAAACAATTTAGAGGGGTGTGAGACCCTAAAAAAAACTTATAATGGGGCATTGAGGGAAATGCTCAAAACTCATCTAAAAACTATTGATATGTGGGTAGACACACAACAATAACTAGAGTAACTACAATCTAACAAGTATGGTCGATATAAAACTACTAGTTTAGAATTGGTACAAGAGGTGGTATGGGATACCTCTAGGTTGCATCCATGATACTATTGCTATATATTTTATGTATATTTGACTAAGCCAGTGAGGCCTTGTTTTATGGTATGGGACATACTAAAAAGAGTTTCAAATAGCATGAGGAATTAATTCCAAGTCTAGTGTATTATCATAGCTCTAGTTGATCCCATGCAAAAGATAATCAGTTAAACACATGGCATAAGTACGATAGTATCCTTTTATTTGGTATATGAATAGGTACAATAATTAGTCAAAATGTTCATAGTGATAAGGAATAGGGAAGCAAGCATACCCCCTCTAGGTGTATGGGCCCTAGAGGATAACCCTTGCCATGGTTCGACCCTCATGCCAAAAAATGAGGACATAAATGAGATAAGTCAATTCCACTAATGGTACCTTTATAGGATATGATCAATCTTGTCCACTTGGGTGACTATCTACAACAATATTAAATCCAAAAATTATGTGTTATGTCTATTTTAAAATAAATTTGTGATAAAATAAAATTGGATGAAAATGCAATTACTATGAAAATGAAGGAAAAACTATATTTTGTGTGATGTTTAAAATAATAAAAAAATACTGCTATATTTTATGTTAAGTGCCACAACCAGGTGAGCAGACTTAAGTTGTTACATATGGTATCAGAGAAAAATTAGATATGAGTTGTGTACTATGATTGTAAATTTGAATTAAACTAATAAATTATCCCTTTGAACTCAAGTTTAGATGGCAATAATGCTATGAGGTGGATATTAAATAAATACTACAAGAAGCAAGGAGGAAGAAACCACCAAAAGACCTCCTAGAGGATCAAGGTCAGGATTGAGATGAGAAGACCTTCATCGTGAAAGAATGGTGAAACATTTGAAGAAACCTCCATCTAATGAATCTTTCAGGGAAGGGGATAGCCTTACAAAAGTGTTTCAAATCTTGTAAACTCATATGGAGCAACAAAGGGGAGAAATGGCCGAATAGAAAATCCATATGACCCAACAATAAGAATTTATTACCCAACAACAAAGGGTGATAGGGTATTTTTCTAAAGAAAGAGACATTGGTAAGAAGTACCAAGAGAACCTTATGGAACTAGTGTTGTAAGGGTTAGAGTAAGTAAGGAATTGGATAGGAACCTGAGAAAGGTCATTATTTACAAGTTTACAGGAAAGGGTGACAGATATTTAGTGAAGAATTAGTTAAATGAACTAAAGTCATATTTCTCCTTAGTAGTTTTATACTCTAAATCTAAGACATCTTTGGAAATTATGAATATGACTAAGGTAGCCCTTGATTGGTGGAAATCATATAAGATAGGGCATAAAATTGAAGCTTCAAACCTCAAATGAGAAATTTTTATTAAGGACTTCAAAAATATGTTCCTAACCAAGTAGTACTTGAAAGCACGAGATTCCGGGTAGAGGGAGCACTAATTATGCAACATAAGACGAAATGTAACACTTTAATCCTATGCACAAAAACGAAGAAAGGAGACAATTTGGAAAGGAGAGAAAAGATGTAAAGAAATCATAGCCCTCTTTATTCAAATATCTTATCCTCGGTTACATAGATGTCTCCTCCCTTTTTAGGGGCTAGGAGCGTTAAATTTGTCTTTGTTACAATGTGTGACTTAGTCTTCCTCCTTCCGCATGCCCACGATTGCAATGGGCGGGCCAAGATGATGTCGCCGCTGATGTCGATGAGTTCTTAACCTCCGCTGATTCTCCTGCAAACAAAGAAACAACCAAGATGTCAGTAGCATCTTCCGCAAATGAAAAGCGTTTGTTCTCTAAAACTAACGAAATATGCATGTAAATATTTGCCTAAAACAGTAATTACAGTGAGTCCAAATGGCTTCAAAACTTGACAGAAGATAAGAAAAGTTACCAGAAGGCCACTGCCACTGAGACAGCTAGCCAATATACCTTCAACTGGAATTCGTCCCTGGGCAAGATGAATTTTGACTGCAATTCTTCCCTGGGTGGGACGAATTCTTCTGTGTTGAGGAAATCGACCTACTGCTGCTCCAATGTCGGATCCCGAGACCTGCAAAATGCCTGCAAACAGGGGGGTTATGTAATTGGGGCCATTTTGGGATGACCTAGATGGTCGGATTCTCCCAATTTGGCCTCCACCCTCGAGAATTTGACCTCGACACCTGTAAGTCAGCGAAACAACAAAGCAACACAAAACATACTAGAATCTGACCAAAAGTTACAAAATTGCAGCTATGGGTTAATCAAACCTAATAACACAAAATGCAATCTGAAAAGTAATCTAAAATGCTCTAAAACTTAAAATAGGACTTGGGAGGTGCGGGGGTGCCCAAGTGGGCCTCCCATCGTTGGCACTTGATTTTAGAGCCAATCCACCAGGGATGGGCCCAAAACCTCTTAGGATTGGGGGGTCGGCGAATTGGTTGGATCAGGTGTCCATGTGTTGGATTTGGGTCTGGTTCGAGCTTTCAAAGGCCACCCAACAACCTCCCTTGCAAAATAGATTGGTGGATGTGGGAAGGTGAACCAAAAGGGATGCAAGTGGGTCTTCAACTCGACAGCACTTCGTTGCTTGAAAACTCCTTCAACCTCGTATATTTTGGGTGAGAAAAGTCCCACCTTTTATAGACCCATGGGGTCTCTTTTGGGAGGGAAGCACAAATGCCATGTGTTGGCCATAGGCGCCATGTGGCGGTCTTGTCTTCCCATGAGGGAGGGGAGTCCTCCGTTGACTTGAGCTTTGATAAATGCCTTTTATGACAGTCTTCTAACGGCCCCTCTGTCCACCTACACATGCGTGCAAGGCAGGAGTCATTAACTGACTGTTCTGGGCTGCCACTTGGCACCATTTGTCGTTTTGCCTGTTAATCTTAGAATTCGTCCCACCCAGGGACGGATTCAGAATTCATCCTGGGGTGGGATGGATTCTATTTTGAATTTGTCCCTGGGTGAGACGAATACTGGGCAAAGTGTCTAGGTGTGCCAAATTGCTTCTTGACCTCACAAAATTGCTATGAAAGTGGTTAAGACCACTGTTTAACCTCTGAGGGCTACCCTGGGGGCTGTGTTTGTCAAAGTGATCAGTTTTTGCAGTCACATAATCGGATTGGTGCTATTTTGGTGTCTACATATGCCCCTTTTTGGGAAGCGCTGCGGGTGACGCAGTGCTGAGCAAAAATAGATAACCAAAGTACTAATGATTAGGGTTTCTTGGTAACCTAACCAACTTTTGATGCCCCAAGTATGGAAAGGGCATGCATTCTTGAATCCTTGTTTCTGACGAGCTAAGGAATTTGATTTCAAGTATTAACCTATTTTGTTGAGGTGTGACTTGAACTTAGACATTGATCACCATGAACAGGCAAAGGGCGTTTTTATCCTCGGGGGAACCTTGTGTTCATGATTCACGAAATGCCAAGTGTTTGATTGATTTGATTGTTGCTTGTTTACTGCCCCAAGCAGGAGCGTGATTGTCTTTTTCAATGATTCTTTGAATGCATGTCGTTTTCCTTAATTGGGTGTGTGATTGTTGGTTGGTGACTAAGTGTGACTACCCCCTCAAGCGACGAATCGATGAGGGAATGACCTTCGTGAGAGAAGCGACGAGTCGCTTGACCCAAGATGACTTGTGCAAGGGTGCCTTTAAAGGGTTTACCATTAAGCGTGTGTAATTTTTCCAACATTTGGACCTATTTTTGGTGGGTGTTAACCCTTTTGGTGATGCCGTAAAGAGGTGAAATCATCGGAAATTTAACTTCCCGTGGAGCGGTCCGGCTATTGTAGCCTTCTTGGGGAAGTAGGAGAGCGATTATTTGGACCTCGACATCAATTTTCTTTGCCTAGAGGTTAAGTGCAAGAGCACTTATGTCCAGAAATGTTTTTGTTGTGTTTTTGTTGAATTTTGTACTGTTTTTGAGTGGGCTTTGACCCTTTTGTGATGTCATTTGGGGATGAAATTGTCTAAAATCCGTCTTCCCGTGGAGCGGTCCGGCTATGGTAGCCTTCTTAAGGAGTATGATAGTGACAATTTGTGACTCCAATGTTGATTTTTTATGCCCTTGTTGTCAGGTGCAGTAGTAATTCTGTCGGGCAATTTTATTGTCTGTTTTTAGTGCATTTTTAGTCATTTTTTTTTTTTTTTTTTTGTGCTGGCCTGAATTCGTCCCTGGGTGGGACGAATTCCAGCTGGAGAATTCGTCCCTAGGTGGGACGAGCGCTAATTAGAGCGCTCGTCCCACTCAAGGATGAATTCCAGTGCAAAATGCCTATTTAATGGCCAAAACTTGATTTTGGGCTCATTTGTGTCATTTTTTTCTTTGCGATTTTGGAGCTCTGGGAGGAGGAGGTAATTCTGCGAAGCGAAGCGCTGCTGGAATTCTCTCTGCTATCATGAGTGCACAAACTGGTTCGAGCGGCGGAGCCGAGGCGAAACCTGTAAGTGTCCCTAGAGTTTATTTTGCTTTTATTTAATGCATTGGTTTTGTGTTGACGCTTTTCAAAACTTTAAGGTTTTTTGTGATGTTTTTGTTTAATGGTTAATGTTAGAAACCCTAGAACTGAAAATTTGATCTGTTATATATATATATATTTTTTTTTGTTCTTGTAGGTTTTTAGGAGCCAGTACCGTGTACCCGCTGCATTTACTGAGGCACGATTGGCATTGACCGATGATGACTGGGAATGGCTTGATGCCCTTGGGCTCAAGCAGTTGGCTCGACTGGAGCTCGTGGTTTTGGATCGAGCCTATCCGACGGCCCTGATCAAGCTTTGGGATCCGCGGACCAATACTTTCCATCTCCCGATAGGGGAGATGACTGTGACTCTTGAGGACATCTATCGGTTGCTTCGGATTCCGATAGATGGTTTGCCTATTAGGACATCGCCGTTTGATCAGCGGATTGCTATACTTACGAGATGTTTTGGGCATGGGGGGCAGCTGGGTGTAGCAGACCCAGTGGAGACATCCGAGGTGGATTACCAGGCTGGCGGTATTTTTGTTAGCTGGTGGAAGGAGAGGGGGGTGTTAGGAGTGAGGCACGCATTCTTGATGGGCCTCATTTCTAACATTCTTCTCCCTGATTCGTCAGGCGCGAGGTTCCCATGGAACCTGCTGGATTTGGTGTGGCAGTTGGCAGAGTGCCCGATAGAGGCATCGTTGATTTTGAGATGGGGACAGACTTTGTTGGCATAGCTTTACGGGGAGCTGTATGGGGTCCGCTGTCGACAGTGGAAGGGGTGTCAGTTGCAGTTTTTTGTTGCAGTGCTGGGGTTGGCAGCACATAGCTATTGAGAGGCCTACCAGGTTACCGTGGATGACTCGGGCGGTGATGGAGGATGAGGAGATTGGTTATGTAGCTTTGAGCACTACATTGATGTCTTTTATCGGCTCACTCCAGGGGAGGTGTTTTGGTGTCCCTATCGGGACTGTCCAGCCTGGCCTAAGGCTGGAGAGTGGCTTCGACGGTACGGGGGGAGCGATGGTTGACTGGGCGGCACGGGACGGAGCATGAGTTATTTCCGTACCATCGGGTTACATGACATTTTGGGGTGCGCCAGGGGTTTCCTGGTGAGCCTGTAGGCTATCGGTGTTGGGGAGATGAGAGGGATCTGGAGCCACCGGTCACCGTGCCATTGGGCGAGGAGTCGGATGCGGTGATTGAGGTCCCGGATGTGGATGACGTCGGTACTACCACTGAGTATGACTCGTGGTGGGTATTGCAACGCTGGAGAGGAGAGGGTCCACTGGGAGGCGCAGAGGCGACAGTGGAGGATGATGAGGCGGCAGGGGGTGATTGGGGGGGGCCATTGGATGATGCAGACATGGTGGATGTGGGAGATGAGGATGTGGGCCTGGGTGTTCCGGAGCGGCCGGACATGCAAGATGTGGAGGCGCAGTGGGAGCCTGAGCAGGCTACTGTCCCCGTGAGTCCTATGCGTCCGACAGATACAGAGGAGGTGGGGTCGGATGTAGGTGTTGAGGTTGCGCGACTTACAGAGCTACTGCGGATGCGGGATCTGGAGAGGGATCTTCTGCGGGCTCAGTTGGCAGAGCGGGATAGAGTTTTGGTGCAGTGCAATGATGCATTGTCTATCTATCATCGACGAGAGGCAGAGTGGTGTCTGTACTGGATAGACTTGGAGAGGGAGGTCATCCGCCTTGGCGGGCGGCTACCTGAGCCTTCGATCAGTAGATCTTCTCGATGGACGAGGGATAGTTTGACTGAGCAGTCAGCATCATCTCATCGTAGGCGGTTAGATGAGGGGGGTGGTAGCAGGCATGATGCGGGGGCTAGTAGTAGCCGCCCTGTAGGGTCCCATAGGACCCACACCACGGGGGGTAGTTCCCATCGCACCGATCCTGCGTGATCATGGTGGCCGACGCCTTAGGTTGGGTTTTTGGATATGATTGCGGGGTCTGAGGACCGGTTTTGTAGCCTGCGGGCATCTTTTTGATGATATATATATATATATATATATATATATATATATATATATATATATATATACCGGTTTTATTTTTGGTTTTGTACATGTGATGATGTGATTTTTTATTTTTATTTTTTTGTTATGCATGTTTATTTATTTTGATGAATGCAGATGTTATGATAAATGTATATGTTTTTGATGTCTATGTGATATGCGAGGTGAAATGGATGAATGACATTTGTGATGATTGCAATATTATTGTTTAAGAAGCTCTTTATTTACATGGTTTTTCTTTTTTTGTATTTTCTGATGGTATCATAAAGATGATAAGTAGCGCAGATGGTTTTGGGATGAATGTATGATTTTATGAGATTCAGACAGTTTTATCTCACTATCCATGACTGTACTTTATCTTATAAGACTTTTGAACAAGGTATGAATCGGACCTATTTTTGACCGAGTTATTTAACATCCCTGTGTGTGCAATTGAGTTCATTTAGTGGTATTTGTTAGGATACCGCCAGTGCCAGATGGGCTTTCAACCGAACTCGTACTGAGGATCACCTAATTAGCTCCACGAATTCCTTTGTTGTATGTACTAAGATTAATCTGCGATGTAATCCAGGATGCCATAAACTAGCTCATCCACATGCAAACATTGATCTGTACGCAAGTTAATGTGACAAATATATCATCATGCGGGAGGTTTACTTCTATTACCGATAGGCTATCAACCAAATTGGTACTGAAGCTTGCCTTATGACCTATAGAATGCTGAGAGTTCCGGGGATTCAAGGTCAACTCCCTTCTTTTCTTCAATTGTATTGGGATACTTGCTCATTGTAGTGATGAAATCACTGTTTATTTTGATTTGTTTTTCTTTCGAGCAAGGGATTGGGGATATGGAGTGATGAAAATCACTGTTGTTTGTCAAATTTAGAGTTTTGACATTTTGCAACTTTTTGTGTTTTGCAACTATTGAGAACTTTAGGGATTCTTACGGAATTGGGTAGGGAGGATGCTTGTCCTTTTGCCAACTCTCAGCATTCTAGGGGTCACTCGCACAGGGGGATGAGCAAGATAACCATTTCGCTTGTGGTGACCTAGATTATTTTGTAGGTTTTGTCTTTCGTTCACACAATTTGGGAATTTTAGTGTTTTGATTTGTGTTGGGATGTTACGTAACAAGGTGTATTTCAAGTATGACTCTACCTTCGTAAAATCTGTTCGACTTGGTACACTACATGGCTAAAGAGGAAAATGATGACTGAATCACTAAAACTCTTGGTACATTCCCAGACCACTGACTGTAGTGTGGTAAAAATTATGCTTGGTGTTTTTTTTGTTTTTGATGAATTCGAGTATGCCTAGAATTGAGATGCAAATCTTTGTTGTTTTTGATGATTTTTGTTGTTTTGTTTTTTTTTTTTTTTTTTTTTGAATTTCTTGATTTTTTTTTTGACCAAGAGACTGCGATAATCCTTGGAGCTTTTTGTATTGACCAAGAGATTGCGATAATACTTGGAGCTTTTTGGTTGACCAAGAGATTGGATAATCCTTGGAGCTTTTTGGGTTGACCAAGAGATTACGATAATCCTTGGAGCTTTTTGGGTTGACCAAGAGATTGCGATAATCCTTGGAGATTTTTTGGTTGACCAAGAGATTACGATAATCCTTGGAGCTTTTTGGATTGACCAAGAGATTGCGATAATCCTTGGAGTTTTTTGGGTTGACCAAGAGATTGCGATAATTCTTGGAGCTTTTTGGGTGACCAAGAGATTGCGATAATCCTTGGAGTTTTTTTTTTTTTTTTTTGTTTTGGTATATGGCTTTTTTAGATATGAAATGGTCGCAAATGACTGATATTCAAGGGTTCTGTTTCCTTGATACCATCAAGAGAAGCTAGCCTGTACGTTCTCGGTCCTATTTTGCTATCAATGACATAAGGACCTAACCAATTTTCCACAAATTTGTCTCTCATATGGGACGGCAAATTAGAGTTTTGTTGGTTTTCCTTCAGAACCAAATCACCAACCCGAAAGTCTCTTAGGTGAACTTTCATGTTGTAAGCTCTCTTAAGCCGCTCTTGATAGATACGTAAGTGCTCGAGAGCATTAACGCGTCGTTCATCAAGCAACGTAAGTTGGTCTAATCGGTCCTACCGTGCAGTGTTATCATCGATGAACTCTTGCATTGATATGCGCAGGGAAGGAATTTCCAACTCGAGAGGCATTACTGCCTCTGAGCCATACACTAGTGAAAACGGAGTTGCCCCAGTGGGCGTTCGAATGCTAGTGCGATAATCCCAAAGGGCAAGTGGGATTTGTATGTGCCAATCCTTATGACTATCTACGACGGTCTTTTTAAGGATGGCGACTAGCATTTTGTTTGACGCCTCTGCTTGCCCATTTGCTTGCGGATAATAAGGTGTTGAAAAGCTGTGATGAATTTTGTACTTTGTGGTTAAAGCACGCACGTCTTTGTTCTTGAATTATGGCCCATTATCCGAGATTATTTTGGATGGAATACCAAAATGACATATGATGTAATGCAAAATGAACTCCGCAATGCGGGGTCCTGTCGTAGAGGTTAACGAAATTGCTTCCACCCATTTGGTAAAATATTTTGTGGCCATTATGATAAATGTGTGATGGCCTGACGATGCAGGGGAGATATTTCCGATTAGATCGAGGCCCCACTGCGAAAATGGCCAAGCAGACTGGACTATCTGTAGGGCCTGGGAAGGTGCGTGCATTAAATTGGCATGATGTTGACATTTCACGCACCTCTTGACATACGCGCAACAATCTCGCTCTAAAGATGGCCAATAATAGCCCATGCAAAGAATGCGCTTTGCAATGGCCATACCACTGAAGTGGCCGCCACATGTACCGTCATGCGCTTGGGTGACTGCCCAAGTGGACTCTTGCTGGTCCAAGCAACGAAGAATAATTCCATCGTAGCTGCGACGATACAAAATGTCTCCTATCAAGACATATTTTTCCGCTTTCTATTTGAATGTTCGTTTTGCGGCGTGCGTCAATCCAAAGGGAAGATTACCTAACTTGAGGTAGTCTCTTATGGGTAAATACCAGTCCTGTTTATCAGAAACCTCGACAGTTTGAACAGCCAATCCCTTTTGAAGTTCTTCCCTAACAAATGTTGATTGGGATAGAGCTTGTAAGAATAGCGTTGTGTTGCTATTAATGGGAGTGGGGGAAAACAAAGACCCCCAGTTGGCACGTTTCAAACAGTCTCGGATTCGAAAGAACTTATCCGAAGATGGTTCGATCTGGATCATGTGGACTTCTTGCGTCAAGTCTGAGCTTGCGCGCTCCATCACGGGTTGCGATAAGGTTTTTACTTGAATGGTTGTTATATCACCGAAAAGGTCTTGCGGGATTAGTGACCCCAAGGAGGCCATTGTGTCCGCAAAATGATTCGATGATCGAGGGAGTGCCTCGATGTCATACCACTCAAGTTTTTCCAGGAATTTGTCCACGAGGGCTTTATAGGCCTTTAGAACTGGGCATTTGCATTGATATACCCCTTTGACTTGATTGATGATTAACAGTGAATCACCAAAGATGTTCAGTCTTTTGATGTTCATGGTGATTGTTGTCTGAAGACCTAGGAGCAAGGCTTCATATTCTGCATTGTTGTTGGTGCACTGGAATTTTAATTTAAATGACAGGGGCATTGGAGCGCCCTGCGGTGTGAAGAATACAATTCCTGTGCCACCACCTTGCTCGCATTTAGAACAATCGAAAATAAGGTTATGTCGGCCTAAGACTCAAGATCTTCAGAATCTGGCGATTCTGAGACATGGAAGACCTCATCATCGGGTAGTTCTATGACTAGAGGCTGATCATATTCAAGAGGAGCCTCTGCTAGTTGATCGGCTATGACTTGTCCTTTTATAGATTTTTGCCCAATAAACTCAATGTCAAATTCTGTCAACAACATGATCCATTTCGCCGTGTGACTACTATGATAAGTACGACTCATCATGTATCGCAATGGATTCTCCTTAGACACAACATACGTCGTGTTGCTCAACATGTAATGGCGTAGCCTCTTGGTAGCAAACACCACTTCCAAGCAGAGTTTCTCAACGTATGCATAGTTAAGTTCAGTAACCGACCAGGGTGCGGCTAAGATAGTAAGTAGCCTGTTCTTTGTGAAGTTCATTCTTCTAGGCTAGCATTGCACCCAGTGCCACCTCAGTAGCTGAGATGTATAAGTAGAATGGAACACTTGGTCTAGGTGGTGCCAATACTGGCAGCGAAGCCAAGTACTGTTTGATTTCGTCAAAGGCTGACTGGCACTCGTCATCCCAATGAAATGTGACCCCCTTGTGCAATAATTTGTTCATTGGTCAAAATTTGTCAGATAATTGTGCTATGAAGCATTTAATCGACGCGACCTTTCCTTGCAGACTTCTGAGTTGCTTGATAGTGGTTGGGGGAGCCATTTCAAGGATTGCCTTGACTTTATTTGGGTCCACTTCGATGCCTCATTTTGAGACTATAAAACCCAAGAGTTTTCCGGATGTGACGCCGAACACGCACTTCTTGGGATTCGATCGACCTTATGCTCTATGAGGCGATCGAGAATCTTGCTTAAGTCACCGAGATGATCTGAGCGTAAGAGAGACTTGGCTAACAAATCATCCATGTAATCTTCCAAAGTTTTGTGCATGTAATCATGGAAGATATACGTCATAGCACGTTGGTATGTAGCGCCAGCATTTTTAAGGCCAAAAGGCATGACCTTATAGCAAAATGTCCCCCAAGGTGTTGTGAATGCCGTTTTGAGTTGGTCTTCAGTATTGATACGAATTTGATTGTATCCCGAGAAACCATCCATTAGGGAGAGCATTTTGTGACCTGTTGTAGCGTCTACCAATGCGTCGATGCTTGGCAAGGGGAAATCATCCTTAGGACTTGCTTTGTTTAGGTCTCGAAAGTCGGTGCATATGCGAATCCTCTTGTCGGGCTTCTTGACGGGAACCATGTTGGACAACCATGGCGGATAATCCACACAGATGACAAATTGTGCATCCAACAGCTTTTGCAATTTGTATTTGACCATCAAGGCCACTTTTTGGTGCATATTTCTTAGTTTTTGCTTTACAGGATTGATTTTCGGATCAAGCGTTAAATTGTGCATGACTAGCTGCGGGTCTAGTCCTGGCATATCTTTGTACGACCATGCAAAAACCTCCTTCTTTTCTTTAAGAAGGGCAATGTAATCGACTTGCTCCTCGGGGGAAATGCTTACCCCTAGCTTGAGAATCCGTGGATTCATTGGATCTGTGCCGATGTCTACGTTAGTCGTCTCCTCGACTGACATGTGAGATCCGTCCTCCAACTGATGTGGAGTTGGGATTAAATGGATATCATCAGCTAAGTTAAGATCTGCATTTGGAACCTCGGGTCCCTCTTCAGCTTGAAAAATATCTTGAGTTGTCCTTGGGGTAAAATGAAGCATTTCACCGAAAGGCCAGTACTCTGATGGTGACAATTGTGAATTGACACGATCCCAGTCGATGGCATCCATGTCTAGATGCAATGACCGTGATGGATCGATCAGATTGCGGATGGGTGTTGTCAAATCAATGGAGATCATGTGGATGGAATGAATTTGGTCTCCAGAACCACGGGTGTGATGACTTGATTCTTTTAGATGTTCCCTATACTCCGGATCTGGATCTACGGGAACAGGCACAAATGGATCCTCTCTAGGTGCAAACTCATCTCTTTGTGCGAAAAGGAATGTGGGGTCTTCCCTCGACACTGCTGTCATGATGGGATCTCGAGGTGGACGATGCTCATATTGAATTTGGAGCCATAGGTCTAACACTTGGTTCCACCTCGCTGGGTCTACGTGCCATTCATGTCCTAATCGTATACCCATTTGTACCACCGTGATCACCACCGAAAGCATGAGATTTCGGGTAGAGGGAGCACTAATTATGCAACATAAGACGAAATGTAACACTTTAATCCTATGCACAAAAATGAAGAAAGGAGACAATTTGGAAAGGAGAGAAAATATGTAAAGAAATCACAGCCCTCTTTATTCAAATATCTTATCCTCGGTTACATAGATGTCTCCTCCCTTTTTAGGGGCTAGGAGCATTAAATTTGTCTTTGTTACAATGTGTGACTTAGTCTTCCTCCTTCTGTGTGCCCACGATTGCAATGGGCGGGCCAAGATGATGCCGCCGCTTATGTCGATGAGTTCTTAACCTCCGCTGCTTCTCCTACGAACAAAGAAACAACCAAGATGTCAGTAGCATCTGCCGCAAATGAAAATTATTTGTTCTCTAAAACTAACGAAATATGCATGTAAATATTTGCCTGAAAACAAGAATTACAAGTGAGTCCAAATGGCTTCAAAACTTGACAGAAGATAAGAAAAGTTACTAGAAGGCCATCACACTCGACACGACTAGCCAATCTACCTTCAACCGGAATTCGTCCCGGGCGGGACGATTCTGATTGCAATTCGTCCCTGGGTGGGATGAATTCTTCTGTGTTGAGGAAACCGACCTGCTGCTGCTCCAATGTCGGATCCCGAGACCTGTAAAACACCTACAAACATGGGGGTTATGTAATTGGGGCCATTTTGGGATGACCCAGATGGTCGGATTCTCCCAATTTGGCCTCCACCCTTGGGAATTTGACCTCGACACCTGCAAGTCAGCAAAACAACAAAGCAACACAAAACATACTAGAATCTGACCAAAAGTTACAAAATTGTAGCTATGGGTTAATCAAACCTAATAACACAAAATGCAATCTGAAAAGTAATCTAAAATTCTCTAAAACTTAAAATAGGACTTGGGAGGTGCGGGGGTGCCCAAGTGGGCCTCCCACCGTTGGCACTTGATTTTGGAGCCAATCCACCAGGGATGGGCCCAAAACTCTTAGGATTTGGGGGTCGGCGAATTGGTTGGATCAGATGTCCATGTGTTGGATTTGGGTCAGGTTCGAGCTTCCAAAGGCCACCCAAAAACCTCCCTTGCAAAAGATATTGGTGGATGTGGGAAGGTGAACCAAAAGGGATGCAAGTGGGTCTTCAACTCGACAGCACTTCGTTGCTTGAAAACTCCTTCAACCTGTATATTTTGGGTGAGAAAAGTCCCACATTTTATAGACCCATGGGGTCTCTTTTGGGAGGGAAGCACAAATGCCATGTGTTGGCCATAGGCGCCATGTGGCAGTATTGTCTTCCCATGAGGGAGGGGAGTCCTTCGTTGACTTGAGCTTTGATAAATGCCTTTTGTGAAATTCTTCTAACGGCCCCTCTGTCCACCTACACATGCGTGCAAGGCAGGAGTCATTAACTGACTGTTCTGGGCTGCCACTTGGTACCATTTGTCTTTTTTCCCGTTAAGCTTAGAATTCGTCCCACCCAGGGACAGATTTGAATTCGTCTCCGGGGTGGGACGGATTCTATTTTGAATTCGTCCCCGGGTGAGACGAATCATCGGGCAAAGTTTCGAGTGTGCCAAATTGCTTCTTGACCTCACAAAATTGCTATGAAAGTGGTTAATACCACTGTTTAACCTCTGAGGGCTTCCCTGGGGGCTGTGTTTGTCAAAGCGATCAGTGTTTGCAGTCACATAATCGGATTGGTGCTGTTTTGGTGTCTACAGTACTATGTAGAGAAATTTGGAGAATTCTCTAATTTGCATCAAGAAGATGTGTCGATGCAAGAATAACATCAAAAGTTCATTCAATTATTGAAGTATACAACTCAATATGAAATCAAAGAGGAAATGAAGGCACATAAATTTAGTATGGTATTACATCCTAGTATCATGATGGTGGTGAATATGCACAATCTTGGTAATTTGCTTATAGCTTTTGACTTGCCAAGAAAAGAGGAAGCTTATTAGGAAAACAAAAATAAATGGTTTAATTATCAAAAGACATTTGCAGAGAAAAATATGAAATTAGGAAACACAAAAGTGTTGAATTTATGAAATGGGAGAAAGATCAAAATAAAAAACCCAAATGTGGAGAGCAATGTAGGCAAGGTGGTAAAAATATATCTAATTACCAAAGTGGTAAGTTCAAGCAGGATGGTGAATAATATACAAAAAGGTAAGATAAAAAACCAGTAGGTCAAGATAGGACCAAAGAAACAATAGTTCTTGACATAAATTATAGAGTTCCTCCAACTAGATGTTATGTGTGCAAAGGGGCTCACTATGCTATTAAATGTCCCCATAGAGCTGATTTACATCATAATGATCCAAATGAAGCAGCTCACATGATATTTTTAGCCATAGGCAATTCTAAAATTGATGGAAAAATTACCTTTTGACAAATTCTAAACTTGGCAATTTTAAATTTTATATCTACCTATGACATTTGAACACGAGTTTAAAATTTTAAATTCCTTTCGTATAAAAAAATTAATGGGGTTACTTATGGCCAAATAGCCTTAAATAATTGAACCAATATATAAATTTGGGTTATAGCCATAAATTTAATGTTCATGGAAATAATTTTTTTAATCTACCTATTATTATTATTTTTAATTTATTTTGCAACAAACAAGGTTGCTAACCTTGAAAAAAATATAGAATTTCTGGCAAGGTTGCTAACCTTGAAAAAAATATAAACTTTCAGGTAAGGTTGCTAACCTTGAAAAATATAAATTTATGAAATAACTTCGGTTGGTAAATTTTATTTATATTTAGAGGCATAATATTTAATAAAATGAAGGGGTAGCTTTAGGGTCATCTCTTACCTATCATAACAAATTTGTATCTAGAAAATTTTAAAAGGAAACTTTTAAAAACCTATGAAACTAATAGAAAGGGGTGGAACAAATTTGAAAATGATGTCTCAAAACAAGTCTCATGGACATTCTTAATATATTATAATACATACAATTAATTCATAATATGAAGATGTTAATTGCATATTATTCTTGTGTGTAGTCATAAGTAAGGACTTTCATAGTCCATGGATATCCCTTGAGTATAATGTATATAATAAAGACATATATAGATGTTGAAGTGAATTTCAGCTTATTTGAAATATAGGATATTTGATCATTAAAATATTCACATGCATAATATTTCATTCCTTTAAAAAGTTAGAAATATACAAAAATAAAGCAGATATTTTTTAGTTGAAACACCAAATCAAGGGTAAAGAGGGTACTAAAATTACATGATTAAAGAACACAACATTTAAGGAACTTTAAAAATATATATCCATTGTGGATCTGAATATATCTAACATTTAACATAATAAAATTGAGAAATTTTACATCATACAACACTTCATTTAAATAGATCATATTACAAAATTGGTTGATAGAAAATTTATTTTTGTGGAGGAACATCACTTTAAAAAAAAAATTAATGCTAGGTTTTATAAATTAGAATAATTATAGTTTCTTGAATTGAGGGAATGACATTAAGAAATAAAAAAATTCAAACTCTTCATAATTCAAATTCCAAATAATGATAAAGGATGAAATTATTTTATATGGTTGAATTATAAATGTGTTTGTATGACTTTATTTTTGTTTTTTAATTACAAAATAGATTTTTGAAAAGCATCCCAAAAAATTTACATCAAATCTACAATGAGAACAACCCATAATCGTGATACAATAAATATAACAAGTCCACACATTGGTGGGTCTAATCAACATATATCAGCTTCTACCAGAACTATACAATCGCCATACAATATATAACAAAAACACATGATGGTGGATCTGTATTTGATTAGCAGCTCCTACCAAAACCAAACAACCACTATACATAATATATAACTATTCCATATTCTAGCGGGTCCAATCAAAATAGGAACAAGAGGGGTAAAGTTAAATTTTAAATTTTAAAAGATATTCCTACTCAATATTAATAGGCAACAGGAACCCACTCCTACACAATGAAAGAAGAAGCTAAAAGGCCCCAAATTTGTACACAACAACTAACTAATACAAAATGCAACACTCAAGGAATCCATATATACTCCTAAGGCAACAATGAAATAAATATCAAAAAATAACCAGTAGAACTTGTTTCAACCTCCAAGATAACCACCTAGGAAGAGGAGACATAATAAAAAATAGAGGAAAGCATCCCCAACTAAACATCTAAATTTGGCTAACCTAGAGCTTCGCTTAGCAACCAGCGAAGAGAAACACCAAAAATAGTTCCTTTAGAACAAACTAGTTTCCAGAAAGACCAAAACTATAATCTCATGTGATGATATCTCCACGAGTGCTAGACCTGGATAAAGTAACTATGCAACCACCGAACACCATCCAAACCACCCGAACAACAAAAAATAGACCTAACGCAAATCGAGGAAAGCATATATATATATTACTATAACAACTATATCCCAAGATCACCCATAATATGTATGGATCGGTATTTGGCCATATCCCACTCAAGGACTCTGACCAGATATTCAATGGTAAAATGAAACCATAAGAAATATAGATCCATATGGCCAAGAACAACAAATGGAAACCAAACCTAGTGAAAATTATGCTCAACAAAGCAAAATGTCAATCAAAAGCAATCCAAGGGACCAAAAACTAGAACATTCGACACCCCAACAAAAGCTTTAGATCACCCCCATGTGTTTGGGTTAGTATTTTTCTCTATGCTTCTCAGGGACCACAACTAGATATTAAATGGCTTACGAAGCTCACAATAAATACAAAACAAACCAACAAGACCCCCCAATAAGCAATAGATACAACCAACCACTAAAGTAGGGCAATAAAAGCATAAAAACAACTAGATCTAGCAAAAAATAATAGGGGGACTCCAAATAGGAATCAATGCATCCACCCCTATCACAACCAAAGAAGATAAACACAAAAAATAGTTCCTTTGGAACAAAACAATTACTAGAAAGATTAAAATTATAATCTCACGCGATGGTAGCTCCATCAGTGGTAGACCTAGAGAAAGTAACTCTACAACCACCTAACACCACCCAAACCACTCAAGCATTAGAATACTAGATCAAGTGTCATGCAAAGAAAGTAATAAGATATTATTGCAATAGCTACATCCCAATATCACCCCCATTGGGTTTGGATCGACATTTTGTCCTATTCCCCTTAGGGGTCCCAACCAGATATTCAATGGCAAAGCAAACCCATAAGAAATACAAAGCCATATAACCAATAACCACAACTAGAAACCAACCCCAATAGAAACGATTCTCACCAAACCAAAATGTCGATCCAAAGCCATCCAAGGGGCTAACAACCAAAAAATTTCACACTACAACAAAATATCCAAATCACCCCTGTGGTTTTGGGCCAGAATGAATTTATTGATGGTATTTCAATCTAATAAATTTATTAAACATAGGTGCTTATAAATAAAAATAGACTACATCATCTTTTAGAACACAATACTCATCTTAATAACTTGTTTGATATTTTACTTTTAATGTTAGGAAAATGAAATTCATATATATATATATATGTGTGTGTGTGTGTGTGTGTGTGTGTGTGTGTGTGTCATCTATATAGTCTCCTAGCACAATATAACATGTTTTGGAAGCCTAAAATACTAGGATAGATAAAATACTCTAATCAAAATATCAAATAATTTACTAGAATAAAAAAATTCAATTCCATAAATGTAATGTAGAAGGAGAATATTTTACGCAAAAAATTAAGGTTATGCATGAAGAATTTAAGTCCTAGTTAGCATGTAGCACTGAATATTACAAGCAACACACATATACCAAAAGGTGTGAAGCTCACTTCAAGGTTGATGATATTGTCATGGAATATTTGCATAAGGACAAATTTTATAAGGGTATGTATCACAAATTGAAGATGAAGAAAAATGGTCCTTATTATGTGTTGAAAAAATTCTTAGCCAATGATTAAGAGATTGAGTTGCTTAATGATATTGGTATTTCTCCAACAATAAATGTCATATATTCCTACCCTGATGTGGTGCATACCTTAGATTATTCTCATAATGGACCTAAGTTGGATTGGAAAGCACAATTACCACACACACAACTCGAAGAAATTGATTGCATCATTGATGCATTCATAAGCCAAAAAATGTGTGGACATGAATATCAAAAATACTTAGTCCAATGAAAAGTCTATACTCCAAAATATGCAACCTAGATGAGTGCAACTCAAGTTACCAAGCATGTAAAAACAATTGAAGATCTCAAAAGCACGAGCTCATGAAATTTAAAAGCACGGGAGTGATGCAAGAGAATCACATTCTAACCCTATTTCTCTTAAATTTTTAATAATCATATTTTATTTTGATTATTCTTTTGTAACTATTTCTTTGCAACTATCTTCTCTCTACAACGATCATATTGTAATGTTCAAATTTCTCTTTGCAAGGGTAATATGATAATGGGCGATCATGTTGTAACGATCAAATTTCTTAGAGCCTATAAATACTTGTTTTGATCAATAGTTAGGGGGTTGTTGTTAACATCAGTGGGTTTAGAATTTCAAAGCTATAGTTTCAAAGTTGTAAATGTGAATGCTTGTAACTTCAAATTTGTGATTTAATAAAAGTATTTCTTTATTATTTGTGTTGCATCTATGTGTTGGTTGATTTTTGTTGTGGCACTCATGATATCACATTGTTAAGTTCCCCACATTTATTGATGCAATGTTACAAGTTTTGAATATTATTTTCTTTTAACGCACAACAAAGCGGTGGAATTGAAATAAACTAACCCTTATTTTAATATGAGAAGAAAATTGAGGATGTGCTTTTAAAAAAACAAAGACATTATTTTTAGTTATACCATTTTTTTTTGCAACAAATAAAAAATAGCATCCATAAGAATTATTAAGGATATTAATAGGATAAGATATACCATATTAACACATTCAAATCAATTCCTTATTTAATAAACCAAATCATACATTATTAATGCTTTTAATATTTTTAGCATTTTTAATAAGTCTTTAATTTGTTAAAAAAATCAAAGGAGGTAGGCATTGCACTAAAGATTAATGTTATAATTGATATTATTGTTCTCAATTTAACAACTTAACAACTTATAATAAATAATATACTAAAAAATTTAAACTATATAATAATATTAGATTATTAAACAATTATAATAACATAAAATCTATAGATTGTAAAAATAATAATTCAAAATTATATATATATATTTAATATAAATTATATTTATATATTAATATTGCAAAATAATATATAATGTGTATCACTTTCACCATGTATCTGAATATCCTTATATTCAAACTGATATGGTATTTCACACTTTTAAAAAACAATTGATAAAATAAAGATAAAGCATTATTGAATAAATTTACTTGGAAAAAAAAATTAATATACTTAGACAATTCTACAACTTGAATTAGGAATGAAATATAAGAAAAATAAACATGAGTGCCTTGTATATGCTCATCCCAATATTTCTTTCCCCGAGAATTTGTTTTTGATGGTTTTATAGAAAATGTAAGTTAATATATTAACATTATTTACTTAAAAAAACAAGTTTTGGAATTTATCGTTTGGTTGCAAAAGTAGAAATATATGTGGATGAGATAAGTGACGACAAGCCAAATCCATACTCATGCAATGCAAAAGTAGAAATATATGTGGATGAGATAAGTGACGACAAGACAAATCCATACTCATGTCCTTGTTTGCAAAGGCATGAATTTCATAACGTGCCACCAATATTTTCATGAATTTGATGTGTTGAAATACTTACTCTATAATATTTTTAAGAGAATATTTTAAAATGATTCACATCATTGTTTTAAATTAACATAACATAGTTATTTTACAAATTATATAAAAACATTATAAAAAAAATTGAATAAATAATTATAAAAATGGCTTAAAAATGACTGATAAATAAAGAATAATAAATACAAAATATTAAGGAATAGTTGTGATTGACAATAATTAAGGGCATTGCGGGTAAGAGATTTTTTCTCTTTCTTTTAGCTCGACACCACGAATGATATTGTCAATATCGAAGAATTAAAACTAAACTTTTATTTATCACCAAATATTATAGAATAATAAAAGAATAATAAAATAAAACATAACTTTCCTTAGTCAAAAGGTCAGAACATGTGAGATTATTTCTCCACGTTCCTTTCCATGAACAATCAAGAGGTCGAAACATGTGAGATTATTTCTACACGTTCCTTTCCATGCACAGTATTTAGGTGATGCAATTTCAATAGGTCAAAACATGTGAGATTATTTCTACACGTTCCTTTCCATGCACAGTATTTATGTGATGCAATTTGAAAGGGGTTTTCTGGGAGAAGCAATATCAATTTTAGCCTTCCATGTGCTTGACGGTTTAAGGAAGTACTCTCCTTTTGTCTGAATGATATGGAATGAAGACAAGACTAAATGCAATGTTACTATTCATGATTGTTGTCGCAACGGTCTGTGGTTTGGAACAAACTAGAACGGCTAACAAATATATGACTTTCTTTCTACTTTCAACTGAACGTTCTGAATATATCAATGAATATGAGTACATTATATCTACGGATTAGTTTATTCGGTAGGTTTTCAATTAAATAAATTTAATAAACAATTGTGAGTGGGATATTTATTTGATTAGGATTTTAGACTTTCCAACTAAATGAACTTGTATATAAAAAAAAATAACAATAAATTTTATTTGGTCAGAACCGGGTACAGAGCAAGAGGAGGTAAACGTGTTAATAGGGCGAAAACTTTTACATAGGGATTAAAGGCTTGCACGTCAAAGCTTATTATCTAATTTGCAGTTTGATAAGTAGTTGGTTCAAAGACCACTCCATGTTAAAGTTCCTTATAATAATAAAAATATGAATATTATTTTAATGTTAAATAAATTAAAATATTTTATTTCTAGTAATAGATAGAGATAAGATTTATTCATATTAGGTATCGTATTGATAAGTTCCTTCAATTTTAGAAGGAGGTCCGGGGTTCAAGCCAGGATACGAAATACCCAAACAATTTTCCTTAATATAAAGGTTTTAATCTGCTTGATGTGGTCTACCGATAAGTACGCCACTTGCATTATGAGTGTTGTGACCCGGGTTCAATCCCCATGGCGGATATATATATATATATAAACACCTGGGATGCAGCACAACTATGTGGTCTACTGGCAAGGACACCACTTGCATTATCGGTGATGTGACCCGGTTTCAATTCCCACGGTGGATATATATATATATATATATGCATCCCAAAGATTTGGGCTTTGGATCTTCTTCGGGAGGTTCAAGGTTCAAACCGTGGCATGGGTGAGTGTGTGAGGGGGTGGGTGTGTATTTCCCTGGTGGAATTGTTGTAATGGATAAGTGTGTGGGGGGGTGGATGTGTGTCTCCTTGGTGGAATTGTTGTAACATGTTGGGGGATTCATGTCAAAACCCTCATTTCTTAGGATTACCAAAATAAAAAATAAAAATAAAAAATAGATAAGGATAGGATTCAAATCAAGTGGTAGTTTTCCGTCGAATCTATTTCATTTTTTTATTATTTACTTAGTGTGAAGAGGACCACATGTCACTTGGGATTCATACTATTATTATCACTCCAATATTTAAATCAAACTACCCAAATTTAAACCTAAATATCTTTTTAACACTTACCAATCCACTAGCTTTAAAATAATTAAAATATTTTTTAATATTTATAAATATAAATCATATAGTCATAATTAACATATATTTATTTCATTATCTTTTATTTATCAAAATATAGTACATTCTTTAAATTCTACCCTTATACCTGTTCAAATTCTTTGTTATTATGTCCAAATCCTTTAAAAGGTTGTCGGAAGAGATAGTTTTATAAATCTCTCACTATATGTAATTATGTTCACTTCATTTTAAAAGTTATCATAAGATATCGTTTTCTATAAAAACAACATACTATGCCTTATTGATTTTAATATAAAAAATATATTAACGTAATAATTCATTATTTTCTTAATGATTGAATGTATAAATATTAAATAGAAATGAGCTCTCTACTAATTCAAAAATAACAAAAGAGTTTATTAATGCCATAAACGTATCATTCATGAAAAGACATATAAGACACATCAAAATATACAACGTAATTTGAATTTATTTGTCCTTTAAAATCTATTGGTAAAATTTGATGCTAAGTAAATATATTCTTTTGTTAAATATTTAACACATTTTTATTGGTTATTTAAAATCAAAATATACATAGGATTGAAATTGAAATATATTTAAGATTACAAATTCCTGAAACACAATCTGACTAAAAAAGGAACTACATGATAGTTATACAATTGCATATTCCAACGTTGAATTTCTTGTTGATTTTGAACTTCGGATTTCTTAATCAAGCTCTTCATATTTTTCTTAGAAACTTGCATATTCTTCTCCACCTAAAATAAAATTGTCAATTGCATGAGTCTCCGGAGAGACCTAGTAAGATGCCTATGCTTGCCCAAAAGAATCTCATCATTTCTAGCCTTCAAAATATACCATAAAATCTTAGAAGATAAAGTTAGCCAGAATAAATTATAAGCATACTACATATGAGGAATAAAACCAAATAGAACATGTTGAATAAACTGCCCACTGTTAACATTCCAACCCTGTAGAACAGAAAAAAAACTGATCCAAAAATCCTTTGCATAAATACAGTAAAAAAAATATGATATATAGTTTCTTGAACTTTGCATAACATACGCAATAGGATACAGTTAGGATCTTTCGATATACAAAACCTATGTAAAAGCAACAACCATCTAAAATAGGCCTTCTTAGACTCTATAACGTTGGACCAAATATGATGTAGGAACCTTTGGCCCTGAATCGGAGTAATATTAATTTGCCATTTCATGTTTATATGCTTAAAAATTTCATCAGAGTCAGTCAGGAAGTTATACAAAATTTTAGGCTTGATATAGAAAAAATAACTAAAAAGGATTCCTTAACTTATCTAAAAACTCATATTTAGAAGAAATCAAAATATGATTCCTTAACTTTCTATACGTTGTTACCACAATATTATAAGTTCTTTTATGCTGATCTGAAAGATCAAATTCAACTTGTAAAATTTCCCATGATTTTATCTTACCATCACAAAACAGATCATGAAAGGAGTTTATGCCTCTGCAAGACCATTGCTTTGCATTACAACCTTGCAACATAGCTAAACATTTATTTTTATGAGACAAATTCCACCACAGAGAGCTAGCAAGAACAACACATCATTATCTTGTGAAAAATATATATCAATACAAATATTTCCTTTCACATATTCCCACGCCTTTCATAGGCTATTGAATACCTCTAAACTAGCAGACCAAGACTTAAACTTGCCAAATAATAAGTCAATGAAAAACAAACCCTGCTAGACCTTATTTATTGAATACCTCTGAACCAGTAGGTCAAGACATAAACTTGCCAAATTATAATTCAATGAAAAAAAGACCCTACTAGACCTTATTTCTTTTAACATTGGCATTCATAATATTATGCCTTACAAAAATTTTCCAAGGCTCATCACCTTGAATATAGCTAACAATCCACTTATAGCAAGCACCATACCCTGTATCCTTATATTAGTCAATCCCATACCACCTTTTAACTTATTCATAATGCACCAGCCCCATTTAACATGTTTTTATTATTTCCAAATTTCCCAACCCAAAAAAACTGTTTTATATATTTATGGAGCTCATTAACTTGATACAAATTAAATAACCAAGTAGAGGAAAAGTAAATTGTATATTGTGGCACACTTGAAATCGGCCTACCAAAGACAAACATCTATTATGCCATTTATTAAACTTTGAGAAAATCTTCTCTTTCACCCATGCCCACATATTCCTTAAGTTAGGACTAACATCAAAAGGTATGCCAAGATACCTCACTTGCATTTCTGGACCATGGCAAGTCACATTGTACCTGTTAAGCCAAAGAGAAGGAATGTCATTCCAGATTAGAAGAAAAAATGTAGGCATAGATATCTTTGCCCCTGAAGCACTACAAAATAAGGCTAACTTGTTGAATAAAGCCTCAAAATTTTCATCCTCCATCTTCAAAAAAATTGTAGTATCATCCGCAAACTGAAGATTTAAAAGATCCTTTTCATTGGGCAATTTAAGACCTCTAATATTAGGACCAATGGAAGAATCCCTTAAGATATAAAATAATAGGTCATTGACAATCACAAAGAGCGAAGGGGCTAAAGGGCAGCCTTGCCTTATAGACCTCTACAAATGTATAGGGTCAGAAAGAGACCCATTCACTTCCACATAAACTACTGCCTAAGACAAAAGTGTCTTAACCATCCTATAGAATTCATCTAGAAAACCAAAAGTCATAAAAATGTTATGTAATCACCAGTAATGGGCTTGGCCTATATAGGATATTCTTTATTAGAAACTATAGTTTATACTTTAATATGATCTAATGACTTTGATGTAATTTTAACTCTTTTTAGTTAATATCAGTTTATTAGATGTTTTCAATTTAAAAATATATTTGGGATTAGTTATTTAACTATTTTTTGAGGCTATTTATGACCATATAGTTGTAAAGAATGAAATCAATATATAAATTTAGGTTATAGCCATAATTTTATTGTTTATAAATTTACAATTTTAAATCTACCTTTGAACATGATTTTAAAATTTAAATTTTCTTGTTCCTAAAAAAAATTAATGAAGTTACTTATGACGAGATAGCCTTAAATAATTGAACCAATATATAAATTTGGGTCATAAACTTAATTTTTATGATAATAAAATTTTAAATCTATCTATTAGTTTTTTTAATTTATTTTGCAACAAAAATTTTAAACAAGATTGCTAACCTCAAAAAAAATATAAACGCTCAAGCAAGGTTGCTAACCTTGAAAAAATATAAATTTGTGAAGTAACCTTTGTTAGTAAATTTTCTTTATATTTAGAGGCATAATATTTAAGATTATGAAGGTGAAGCCTAGGGTCATCTCTTTTACCTATCGTAGCAAATTTGTGTCTAGAAATGTTTAAAAATAAAGTTTTAAAAACCTATGAAACTAATAGAAAGGGGTCGAACAAATTTTAAAATGGTTTGTCAAAAAAGTCTCATGGACATTCACAATATCTTATAATGCATACAATTCATTGATAATATGAAGACGTTAATTACATATTATTCTTGGGTGTAATCATAAGAAAGGACTTTCATAGTCCATGGATACCCTTGAGTATAATGTATATAATAAATACATATATAGATGTTGAAGTGAATTTTAGTTTATTTGAAATATAGGATATTTGATCATTAAAATATTCAGATGCATAATTTCCTTTTTTTTTTTAAGAAAATCAGAAATATAGATAAATTAAGAAGATATTTTTAATTCAAACATCAAGCCAAGGGTAAAGAGGGTACTAAAATTACATGATTAAAAAACCCTACATTTAAGGAACCTTAAAAATAAATATCCATGGGGGATCTCAATAGAAGAGCCTATTTTTCTAAAAAAAAAAACTACTAAGAGGTTAGATAAATACAATTGAGGATAGGGTAGTCTTTTTTTTTTATTGATAGTAGAAGAGTTTTTAAAAGTATCCTTGAACCTATCACAAGTAGGTTTTTGAAAGACACCTCAAACCTTAGATCTAGCGATAAGACATCAAGAAAGACTCAGCTAGATTCCATGAATCAAACCCAAAAATCCAATGAAACAACCTCCTAAATAAGCTATAGAATTTTATCAAGCAAATACAAGAGATTGTACCATGGTCAAACCACAGTGTGCTCAGTAATCTAAAGTACTAGATAAAAATAAAATAATAACAAAAATGCTATCGATTAAAAATACATTTGCAAATAAAAACCATCCAAACTGAAGCATTTACCACCTGACATGACAAGAGAATAGGGGAATCCTATCATCACCATCAATAAAATTGTCCAAAAATGCACATAATAAGAGAACCCCACATAAAAATAGCCAGTTTAAGAAAAAAAAAAATTAGAAATACTAGCCAACAAAATCTACAACATAAAAACCATCCAATATATCTACACAAGAAATTTCATGAAACCCATAAATCCCACTAGATCCAACAAAAAAAGTTCTCAACCATTAAGAAACTAGACTGAAAATCAAATGTAAAGTTTAAAGGAAGAAATGTTGATATTTGAAATATATAAGGGCATTGGAAATTTAATACTTTGTCATTCTACTTTGAGAAGAGTCGATGCCTAGAAGAACCCTTAGCACAAACACCAACTAAGAAAAATGCACAATAAAATAGCACACGAAAGCACCCTATAGTCCTATATAGGATGCAAAATCCTCTTGTCCCAAACAAGATGCAGAAATATTCATGTTCTAGATAGGATGTAGAATCCTGAAGCCCTTCACCAAGAGATACCTAGAAGCAACAACCAGCTAAACAATCAATACCCAAGCTAGCAGTTGCAACTCCTTCAACTTCCCAACAAGGCTAGTAGCTACAACTCCTTCAAATGAACTAGTCTACCAGCCTATTGTTGGAGTTCCTTCAGCCAAACCAGCAAACCTTGCCACCTAGAACAAACTAAAGAACATTCTTCTAGTAAGAAAATATTAAGTGTATGTCACATATTATAATTTTATAGAAAATATTACATAGATGAAGTAAGAAAATTGGATTCCTAAAAAGGAAGAAACATATGTCTAATATTTAACATAATAAAATTGAAAATTTTGACATCATACAATACTCCATTAAAATAGATCATATTATAAAATTGGTTGATAGGAAAATTATTTTGGTGGAGGAACATTACTTAAAAAAAATTCAATGCTAGGTTTTCTAAATTATAACAATTATAGTTTCTTGAATTGAGGGAATGACATTAAGCAAAGAAAATGTTTTAAACCTGTCATATTTATAATTTCAAATAATTATAAAGGATGAATTTATTTTTTATGGTTGAATTATGAATGTGTTTGTATGAATTAATTTTTTAAGTTAATTATAAAAGAGGGTTTTGAAAAGCATCCCACAACTTTTACATCAGTTCTAAAATGATTACAACCCACAACCGCCATAAAATAGATATAACAATGCCACACATTGATGGGTCTAATCAACATACATCAACTTCTACATAACTATACAACCACCATATAATATATAACAAAATCACACGTTGGTATATTTGGGTCCGATCAGCAGCTTCTACCGAAACCAAACAACCTCCATACATAATATATAACAATTCCATATTCTAGCGGGTCCAATCAACAAATGAACAAGAGCGGAAAATTTAAATTTTAAATTTGAATAGACATTTATGCTCGATCTTAACAAGCAACAAGAATCCACTCTTACGTAGTGAAAGAAGAATCCAAAAGGCCCCAAATTTGTACACAACATTGACTAATATAGAATGCAACAGTGAAGGAATCCATATCCCTACTCCTAAAGCAACAATGAAATAGAGATCAAACAATAACTAGTAGAACTTGTTTTGACCTCCAAGACGACCACCTAGGCAGAGGAGTCATAATCAAAAATAGGGGAAAAAATCTTCAACTAAACATCCAACTTTGGCCAACCTAGAGCCCCACTTAGCAACCAAATAAGAGAAACACCAGCAATAGTTCCTATAGAATAAACTATTGGTCAGAAAGATCAAAACTATAGTCTCATGTGACCATAGCTCCATAAGAGCTATGCCAGGAGAAAGTAACTCTCCAACCACCTACCACCATCCAAACCACCCGAGCAACAAAAAATTGACCCAACGCTAGTTGAGGAAAGCAACTAGATATTATTGCAACAACTACATTCCAAGATTACCCCTAATGAGATTGGGTCAACATTTGGCCCTATCCCACTCAAGGACCTTGACTAGTGTTGGTCACAAATCTGCCTAAGTACAGGATATTATCACTTGTGTGCCCTAGACTCGACCAACATTGAAATATCGAGGGAAAGAAAAAATTCCTTCGGACCGATCTCTAGAGAGGGTTGGTTCCCTTACTAAATCCCACACTGTTAAAGACTAGAGTTGCGGGAAAGAAATTAGAAATAATAGAAAGAAAAGGAAATATGGCCATAGACCAAAGGTATAAGATTGGGGAAGGATTAACAGCAAGAATTCCACTCAAGTATATAAATAGAATATAGTAAAATATACCAACATAATCTATGTACAACCTTGCATAGATAACCTCTAGGATTGCATTTCAAAACTCATTTCCTCACCAACAATATTCAAACTCAGATGCAAAACTTAAATTTCAATAGCAGATAAGAAATACGAGCATAAAAGAGAAATACATAAAATTGAAAGAAATCACACATAAATTCGTTTGCAAAATCAGAATCCAAATATCTCTTATTTATACAGAGAACTCGATAGTTTTTCTGCAAAATGTCTCTCCTCCTTTACAATGGAAATTTGATTAGTATTTATAGAGGTTTTTGCCTCTTTCATTAAATACATATGGAGGCAAAATATTTGTAGATCAAAGACATCAGCACGATAATTTCTCCTTGGAAATATTCCTTGGAACCCATGATCCAGTATAAATGCATTGGATTCTAACCACCTTCGCGCTTTGAAAATCGACCACTGCCCCAACAATTTACTCCACATTAAATTTATCTTGGAGAGGGAGCAAAACTGTTAGGATAACGCCTATGGAAATGATGAAAATTGAAGGAAATATCTTCTGGTTTTCCACAGCCATTAAATTCCATCATTAAATTTTCCCCTTTTGGACAACTTTCATTTTTCGGCAATTTTCCTTTCTCGACAACTTTCTTTTTTTGAGAATTTTTCTTTTTCGGCAACTTTCTTTTTTCGAGAAGTTTCCTCTTTGAAAAGTTTTAGAAACCTTCTATTTTTAAAAACATTCTATTTTTGGAAAGTTTTTATTTTCGGAGCGAAATGCCTTTTTCGGGTTATGAAATACCCTTTTCGAAAACTTTCCTTTTTTGGAAATTTTCCATTTCGGGGGCCGAAATGCCATTTTCGGGTTTTGAAATACCTTTTTTGGATTCCGAAATTCCCTTTTCGAAAAGTTTCAAATTTTGGAAAGTTTATATTTTTGGAAAGTTTCCTTCTCGGGGGCGAAATGGCATTTACGGAGGCAGAAATGGCATTTTAGGAAATTTTCTCTTTTTCGCTCAAAATGTATTTTGAGTTTGAAATTGCATTTGCTTTCCCGAAATTTATTTTCTACCTCGAAATTAATTTTTTGTGGTAAAACTTCCTAGAGCCATAACTTTTGATCTGTTAACCCGATTGTCTATTGTAATATATTATTGGAAAGCTTGAGAAAATATCTATCACAAAGAAATATTAAAATATCATTTCGTCCAATTTTTCTTTCACCACTAGATGTAATTCATTCTTAGATGAATTTAAAAATTTACTTTTAGTGTGGAAAAAATGCCAACACTTTTGGTGGCTTGCAGGGTATTCAGCTCGTATGGATGTAATCGACCCCAAGGCCTTTATCCATTAGGCAACAAAGTCAAACTATTTACTGCTTGCATCAACTTCTTCCTATACTGCTTGATATTGTTCGATCACCTATTGGTATTTTTCACCCAACACGAGGAACTTCGTTGATCTTAGATGATTTTCTATACTTCAGGGTGCTTTGACAAGACTTCGATCTCTGATGCAAACAGCTCCTGTAATCCAAAAACTAAATAAAAAAAAGGAAATAGATGCTGCTAAGGGTTTGGCTCAATGGAAGGAGCAGAAATGGATAAGGCCATAATTACACTCATCCTTTATGGGGTTGGTGTACTTACAGCGATGATGGGATTAACGAAGGTGGAAGATGAGGTAGATGACATTAAACAAACTGAAATATGGAGGATTGAAATAAATGGAAATAGTGAAAGGAGCATTGGTTATGGATGACTATGAAATGGTGAGGGGAACAAAAGTGGTGGATACAACAAATGAAAGCGAAGAGGAAGGAGGTATTTTAGAATGAAGGGAAATAGTCATCAAATTTTCATTATCAAGAGAAGATAAAATGCATACCTACGGGCTTCGACACCATTTGAGTTGATGATGTGGGTGATTGCAACCTTAGATTTTTTTAAAACTTCATCACACCATATAGTTCCCTCAAAACTTTATTTATTAGCCGACCTATTTACAATATTTGCATAAAATTTTACGACATGATTGGCATGTTGTCACCACAAACCTGGCTTTGGGTGCTTATCGAGTGAATCTGCAGTTTTCGGACCAGATTCGATTATACTTCAGGTAATATTTAAATTTTGGTTGTCCTCTTATCAAATTTTGTCAGGTTGCAAGCCATCTACAATGTGGTAGATTATCATGCATGCTAGTACTCATATAATCAATGAATAATATGGCAAAAATATTTACCATATGAGAGCCTTCTTTGAGTATTGATTGTAGTGATGGCTGGCCCCAATATTGCCACTCTTGGGAGTCCACTGGCTGCGGGATATTTGGTATATGCTCCTCTAACTACTTCATGTGACAAAAATATTTTTTTGACAATAGCCCTTCTATCAAGATCTCCTTAGGATCAACCTCCTTATGAGGCATGCTTATTGGGACACAAAAAGGGTGCAAAATTATGCTATTTTTGCACTCAAAATCGGTCTCTTGAGCCTATTCTTCTCCTTGGTCTAGCTCCTGATAGAAACTACAAGCAACCATATTGTTCATTACTGGGGTAATGCTTGCATACTCCCTTCATTGGCCCTGGATGAGATTTGACTCTTGTGCTCCACATAGTTGTGTTCTAGGTATCTACACAGTTTGAGGGATCTTCCATTGTGAATATTGTGCAAGACATATGGGAGCAACAACTGCCAGAGAGAGTGATGGAAAGACAATTTCTCTCCACTGTATTTTTCTTGATTAGAGTAGGAGCTACTCTACTTGTACTACTTCTTGAAATATTTGAGGGAATATTTGTTCTCCATATTGTAGTAGGAGGAGGCTTATGTCCGGGTGTAAAGCCCAAATATAGTAAAGGTGGGCTTGGGTAGGTGTTGGCTGGATCTTCTTTGGAATTCTCCTCAAACTCCTCCAAAATTAGACATTGAAGTCTGTGATTCTCTCTAGAGGTGCTCTCGTGATGGTGGAGAGGTGAATCAGGAGTTGAAAGGGGTCTTGAGAGCCATAAAATGTGTCAACAAGTGCTCTTTCTAGGTTTGTCCATGAGCAGATGATTTTATGCCTAAGCAGTTTGTACCACTGCAACACCCTTCCTTCTAGAGAAGACCAAAAGTTTTATCATGACATCTTTGTGGACTATGTTATGGAGGGTCTCTAGACCAGCAACATCTTCAAGGTGCTCTCGGGCCATTCTCTCAATGCCATTATATTTTGCTAGGTCTTTAGGGCACTTTTAGGAATCTCATGCTTACTTTGGAGATTCAAAGGGCCAAGATCATCCTAGTTGGGACAACATACATGTGTCATTATAGTAGTGGTACTCAGAGATCACGGTCCTTACCACTGAGTCGGAGTCACTAGATGAACATACTTTATTCGCTTGTGAGGTCAAGGTTGCTCACCAAACCTTGATTCCTCCGAGGTGTCTTCTTTCGGTATAAAAGGCGTCCACGATCAAGATATTTGAATATTTAGCTCAACAGAGTCTCCAAGTGATTTTTCTAGATAAAAGTAAGCCAAATATTCACCAAACTCGAGCTCCTTTAAAATATGAGAACTATCAATACAAAAATCGTGAGTCCCACCGGGCATGCCAAAAACTATTTTTACATGTGGGTTTATAAACTTGAGATATTATTTGTTCCACTGACTATGGATCTTACTAAGACATGTATAGTTTGTCCCACCGGGTGTGCCAAAAACTATTGGTCACAAATATACCTAAGTACAAGATATTATCACTTGTGCGCCCTAGACTCGACCAACATTGAAAGGCTAAGGGAAAGAGAAAATTCCTTCGAACGGGTCTCTAGAGAGGCGTGGTTCCCTTACTAAATCCTACACTGTTAAAGACTAGAGTTGGGGGAAAAAAATTGGAAATAATGGAAAGAAAGGGAAATATGGCCACAAGACAAAGGTATAAGATTGGGAAAATATTAATAGCAAGAATTCCACTGAAGCATATAAATATCATATAATGAAATAGAGCAACAAAATCTACTTACAACCTTTCACAGTTAACCTCTAGGATTGCATTCCAAAACTCATTTCCTCACCAGCAATATTCAAACTCAGATGCAGAATTTAAATTTCAATAGTAGATAAGAAATACGAGCATAAAAGAGAAATGCATAAAATTGAATGAAATTCCACATAAAGTTGCTTCCAAAATAAAAAGCCAAATATCTCTTATTTACGCAGAGAACTTGATAGTTTTTCTACAAAATGTCTCTCCTCATTTGTATTTATAGAGGTTTAAGCCTCTTTTATTAAATACATATGGAGGCAAAATGTTTGTAGATCAAAGACATCAACACGATAATTTCTCCTTGGAAATATTCTTTGGCAACCATGATCCGGTACAAATGCATTGAATTCTAACCACCTTCGTGCTTTGAAAATTGACCATTGCCCCAACAATTTACTCCACATTAAATTTATCTTGGAGAGGGAGTGAAAATGTTGGGAGAACACCTTTGGAAATGATAAAAATCAAAGGAAATATCTTCTGGTTTGCCACAACCATTAAATTCCATCATTAAATTTTCCCCTTTTAGGAAACTTTTATTTTTCGGTAATTTTCCTTTTTTGGCAACTTTCCTTTTCCGGGAATTTTCTTTTTTCGAAAAGTTTCCTTTTTTGAAAGTTTCTTTCTATTTTTGAAAAGTTTTTATTTTTGGAGCGAAATACCTTTTTCGGGTTTCAAAACGCCTTTTTCGGGTTTTAAAATACCCTTTTCGAAAACTTTCCTTTTTTGGAAATTTTGCATTTCTGGGGTCAAAATGCTATTTTCGGGTTCCGAAATTCCCTTCTCAGAATATTTCCATTTTTGGAAATTTTCTATTTTTGGGATATTTCCTTTTTTGGAAAGTTTCATTTTCGGGGGTGAAATGGCATTTTCGGAAATTTTCTTTTTTTTGCCCTAAATGACTTTTGACTTTGAAATTGCATTTGCTTTTCCGAAAATGATTTTCTGCCCCGAAATTGATTTTTTGTGGGAAAGCTTCCCGGAGCCATAATTTTTTATCTGTTAACCCGATTGTCTATTGTAATATATCATTGGAAAATTTGAGAAAATAAATATCACAATGAAATATCCAAATATCATTTCATCCAATTTTTCTTTCACCACTGGATGTACTTCATTCTTGGACAAATTTAAAATTTTATTTTTAGTGTTGCAAAAATGCCAACAACCAAATATTCAATTGTACACAAAACCCATAAGAAATATAGACCCATCCGACCAAGAACCACAATTGGCAACCAAACCTAGCAAAAATGATGCTCAAAAAACCAAATCATCTATCCAAAGCCATATAAGGGGCTAACAACTAGAACATTCCACAATGTAGCAAAATCTCCAGATCACCCCCATGGGTTTGGTCAGGTATTTGGCTCTATATCCATCAAGGGCAACAAAATATTTAATGGCTTAACGAGCCCACAAGAAATATTGAACGAACAACAAGGCCTCTTGAAAAGCAATAGACACAACCAACCATCAAAGCAGAGCAATAAAACCATATAAACATCCAAAAAAGAAAAAATATGGGGTCTCCCACTCAAACGAATCAATGCATAAGATCCAAAGAAATATCCATTGCCTCTATCACAACCAGATAAGAGAAACACCAACAATAGTTCCTCTAGAAAAAACCAGTTGCCAAAAAGGTCAAAACACCAATCTCACACGATGGTAGCTCCACCAGTGCTAGACCTAGAAAAAGTAACTTTGCAACCACATAACACCATCCAAACCACATCAACAACAGAAAACCAGACCCAATGTTAGTCAAATAAAACAAACAAATATTAATGCAATAGCTACATCCTAAGATCACCCCAAACGGGTTTGGGTCAGCATTTGGTCTTATGCCCTTAGGGAACCCAACCAAATATTCAATAGAAAATTGAACCCATAAGAAATACAAAGCCAACTGATCAAGAACCACAACTGGAAACCAACCCTAGATGAAATGATGCTCACCAAACCAAAACGTTAGTCCAAAACCATCCAAGAGGCCAATAACCAGAACATTTTGCACTACAAATCTTGAGATCATCCCTGCGAGTTTGGGTTAGTGTGATTTAATTAATGGTATTTTAGTCTAATAAATTCATTGAACATTGATACTTATAAAGAAAAAATAGACTACATTATCTCTTAGAAGACAACGTTCAAACTTAATAATTTTTTTGATATTTAAATTTAAATATTAAGAAAATGAAATTTGTATATATAACATGTTATTGAAGCCTCAAATACTAAAATAAATAAAATAGTCTAATCAAAATTTCAAATCATTAATTAGAATATAAAATTTCAGTTTCATAAATAAAAGTTTAAAACAATAATCCAAATCAATTTCATTGAAAATATTATAATATTTATGTAAATAATATATCAAAGCATCTTCATCCTACTATCTAGTTTAAAAATTTAGTGATTATGTGCGATGATGAAACAAATAGTTTAATTTTAAAAATATTCAAATTGTAAGACCCACCTTCACTTTTTTTTTTCGGTATTAGTTTTAACCACCTTCTTATCAATATTTCAAAAATACACTTTCATAAGTGACCCTTTACACAAATATATTATTATTTATTGTTTTTCTAGAATTTTTAAACAATTACCATATTTTTACTATCATATATTTTTATCTATTTAATTTTGTTGGTTTAGCTATCAACTTCATTTCATAAGTCATATCACACCATAATGCTTGATTCGTACACATCATTAAAAAATTATTATATTTGCATGTATTGTGTTGTGAAGTAACTCACTACACTTAATTTTGTTTGTACAACTATTTATTTATTTTTTAATTATATTATATCACAATAATAAGTTTAGATATTCTTTTCTCAAAACTATGTTCAAAATAATAAATATATATTTCTTATATTTATTTTTATATATTATTCTTGATATCTTAGTCTCCCTTGCATCTTAACAATGGAGACTTTGGAACTTCAAATAGAGGTCTAAGGTTTGAATCCTTGGGGTGATAGTGTTGTGCATCATACTTTTGGTAATATAACTATGGTTGAAAATGGATTCATGGTTAGCGGTTTTTCAAAAATGGTATTGTTACAATAGCTGATTTATTTTCTTGCTAGACTATAAATTGGTTCCCATGGAATGAGTTCAAACACACCATCAGGCTGAATTGTGCGGATAAAGATACATATGATGTTGTTATTGCTCTCACCCATTTTTCTATGTTGCACAAGATTGGTGTGTGCTCACAACGTCCTTGGTGGTCAGACTAGATATGGCTTGTTGACACTCCTTTGCTTAATTATAAGGCTCATTTAGGTTTTAAATGGTTATGACTATGATGTAGCTTTTTGTGTCAAGGTCTTCCCTTGGGGGAACGTTTGAGGCACCTTGAAATTCCTAATCCGAAATGTACTTTTTATGGTGTTCCTGATTCTTGTATTCAACTCTTTCGAAATTGGAATTGTAGAAGATCTAGGTAATATTGGGAATGGGTTCTTTCATTTTTTTCCCATTTACAGCTATAAGAGTTTATTGGTCCCAAGTTCTTATTGGGGACTCTTTTACTTTGTCTCTTCCACTTTTTGAAGTGTGACATATTTTTAGGGTTAACATGCTCTTTCATATTTGGAAGGCCTATAACATAATTATTTTTAAACAACATACACCTTTTTTCATATTTACTCATACCTCATGCTAATAAATTAGAAGTTTTTAATGACATGTGGTTATATATATGCACTTAAGCCAACAAAGTTGCTATAGAGTTGGACCATCTATAAGTTATTCTGGGGTACTAGGCTAATGATCCATGCATAGTCAACTAGACCTCCATCATATGTAAAGAGTGATCTTGCATACAAGCACTAGTCCCAGCCCTTACCAGTCAAGAAGTATCCTAATGTTGACATTGCTTATTCGTCCCGCTAGGATGGGGGTGGGATGATGTTCAACCAGTTTCACCTAAGCCAATTTTTTATTGGAGCAACATGGGTGCTAAAGACCTTAATCATGATGTAGATGGCTAGATTCCCATCCCATAATCACTAGCAATTTAAGCAGAACAACATGTCAAGGCACATTACTCCATATGATATGCTTTCTTTGATGTAATGATTATCAATGATCATGATCGGTAAACTTATGTTTTGTTTGTGATTTTGTTTACTAACCCTGGTGAATGAGAGTTAGTTTGATTCTCATGGGTGTGTTATGATGAGTGTCGTTGAATCTCATCATTTAATCTCAAAGATCTTATCAATCTGGGGTGGTGTCTAAGGCTGTTTATGAGAGAAATTTCAAGCAGGGTTGTAGTTCAGTTCATTTGGAAGCAACAGGTCTTATTGGTGGAATTGATTGTGTGGGGTTTTTGTGTCACTTCTACCCCTAAATTGCATAAATTTAACTTTAATCTATTTGCAAGAATGAAAAATTAATTGTTGTCTACAGAAATAAAGTCCTAATTACAATTGCTAAATTGAGACTTAATTGATTTGCAGAAGGAAAATCCTAATTATAGTTGCTAAATGAGAAACCTATGTACTTTTGCAATAATGAGATAAAACAAGTAATCAAATTTTGTCAATACTCTGAAACAGAAGGTCATCAATCTTCTGTGTAGTGTTTGACAGCAAAAACAAGAATGTAGGAAATTACAAAAAATCTTGTAAATTGCTAGAAATGGAAATTTGCAATGAATTGGAAAGTTGCTGGGAATGAAAATAATAACCAGATCTACCAATAATAATATCACAAAAACATTATGAACAAGAATTAAACAACTAGGAATGTTAGCTATGCAAAATAATGAAAATGACAAGTTCACAACTTATTCTGCTGCAGCAAAATTAGAATAAAACCTGTCTATCAGTACTCCTCCTAGATCTAGAAGTGGCCAGCTTCTGTTCTCAAAATAAGGTTTGAATTCTTCTTTAAATATTAATCACACTCAGACATAACAAAATAAATGAAATGAAACTACACTTGTATTGCTTCAGAAACATAATTACAATTTTGCTGAAATTTGTTACAGGTCTGAAATTACTATTCTATCATCTCTCTATTTATTTTCTATCTCATCTATCTAATATAATATATTCCTGATAATAATATATTAGTTCAACCTGGACGGGAGCTATCTTTTATAGATGCCTAAAATATAATTACAAATAGAAAATATGTTGTCCTGATATCCTGTAGAATTTCTTGGGTTTATCCTAGAAGAAGATCAAATTTGATCTTTTCCATAAATGGTGGCTTTGGACGGAAAGGACGACAAAGTTATATGGGAGATATTTTCCCTTAACTTTTTCAACCTTATTATCCCCTTTTCCACCGCCAAAATTCAGTCAACAAGTCAAAAAGTACATTATGTTTTCATTCCGAAGATAAGTGGCTCATTTCGAAGATACTGTAATTCTCATTCCGAAGATCCGCTCATTCCGAAGATACTGCAATTCTCATTTTGAATATTTGATCATTTTGAAGATCTGCTCATTCTGAAGACACTGTGTTTTCTCATTCCGAAGATATTTGTTCATTCCAAAGACACTGTGTTCATTCCAAAGACACTGTGTTCATTCCGAAGATCTTTAGAATGACCAACTGTGTTGACTCCAAATGGTTTTGGCTATATTTCTCAGGTGTATTAGCCCTCAGGATCAGATTGCAATAGTCTTCATTCTTCCTTGGATGTGAATTCCATGCCTTGCCATTCATTGGCAGCTTGCTAGAATTTATATGGAAAAACCAGTTTTCTGCTGCACAGTAATAAGTCTTTGTACTATTTGCTGAATTTAGAGAAACTAATGCTTAATGATCATCAAAATAAGACTACTAAAATGCTGTTGTCAACCTAAGCATGAAAGATAACATAAAACTATACAAGAACTGTTAAAAATTAGAATATAATGTCCTTAACAGTTCAATCATGCAAACAGTTAATACACAACATATTAAATCAACTTAACTAGCATATAAGATAATTCACAAGAGTTTTAGGCAGTTTTAACTATTTAAAACATTTTATAAATGAGGCTTATCTAGGCCTCATCATTCCCCCCAACTTATATTAATGCATGCCCTCATGCATTGCAGTGGGCTATGGAGTCATAAATGTCCATACTCATATTCCATGTTTCATAGAACAATTTAGTGCCTGTGTAATTTCTCATGAAGGTTTCTGAGTCATTCTTCAAACTGATCATCTGGTTGGTAATACTCTTCAAAATAGGAGGGAACCAGAGTAATGATGGTTGGAGGCCTAAATCTGAGACCTACCCAATAATGTTGCATAAAGGTATTTCTTTGGATTGAGAAGGCAATGCCTCAGAATGGAAGGGAACTACTTCAAAGTGAAGGGGCACTACTTCAGAATGAGAACCTATGTCTTCATATTCCCTAGATAATCCAAGCAGTAACTGAACCAAATCCTCCTCTTTATCTGATGTAGTTGATTGTTCTTCAGCTTGTGACAGCTGTTTTTTTTAGTTTCTCCACTTTTTGCTATAATTCTCTAATTTTATTTTCATGTTTTTCAATAACATTTTTTTTTCCTCAATCCATATCATTTGTATTTTTATAACACTCTTGGCTACTGTCAGTTGTTTTGTGATGTCCACCTCCTCTTCTTCATTTGACTCAGAACCTAATATTGACAAATCAACTGCAGTTTGCTACTCAACAATGATCTCATCCTCTACTTCAGACCCCTACTCCTGTACAGGAGGTTCCATGAAATTATATATGATTACATCCAAATTCTCAGTGGCTTGTTGCACTTATATGTCATCAGGGCTATCCTATCTGGTCCTCTCTTCAATCATTTGTTTTTTATCTCTTTTTGTTGGAGTCTTGTAGACCTCCTAGTCCTTAATGTATATTTTCTCTTCTTGACCTATTTTCTTGTCGTAATAGGGGCTGTAGGGATAGCTTCAGGATCTTCACTGGGAACTTCACTCTCCTATTCTGATAGATAAATAACATCTTTAGAAAAATGAATCCTCTTCTATTTATTTTTCTGCTATCAGTTTTAGCCCTGACAAAATCACATACTACCCTTCGCAGGTTGAAAAATCTAGTAACCCATGTGGTTACATTATTTTAGGGTTCTTGTAGGCTAGCCCTTTCACTTCATTTCTCTGTTTTGATGCTGAGAATACTACTCTCTTCTACTTCTAGGTCACTGATTTCTAGTTTCTATATAATTACAGGGTTTGCTCATGTTCTTCAGAAAGAACTTTTATTTTTTTTACTTTTCCTTGTAATCATTAACCAATATGTCTTTAGAAAGAAAATATGGCATACTTCCTTATTCTGTGCTTTGAACACCTGGCCATCAATCATTAGACATCCTTGCCATCAAATTTTCTTTACTATTTTTAGCTCATCCATTCTGCATGCAAATTTTCCCACATGAGTGGTTATTAGCAATGAATGGTGGTGGCACATTTTTGTTGGTTATTTTCCCTGTGATTCTCATACTTCCTTGATGGGTCCAAAATATGAGATGAATCTAACTGCAAGCTAGCTGACATGTGTCAATGATCACATGGAGTAAAATAATTCTACTGACTATATCTTTTTCTCCCTCCTTGGATGCCACATGGAAACAAACTGTCAAATCTTCATTCCGAAGATTATGTTTCATTCCAAAGACTAAGTTGGGCATTTAATTTGAAGATAACCTCATTCCGAAGATAAACCTTCATTCCGAAGACACACCTTCATTTCGAAGACAAACCTTCATTTTGAAGACACACCTTCATTCCGAAGACAAAGCTTCATTCTAAAGATACCACGGTTATTTGAAGATACAACAGTCATTCTGAAGACATAGCAGAAACCAACATTTTTCTCTTTCTCCAAGCATGTTTTGTGTATGCCAACTCTTATGAACACTTTTATACTAATGGTTAATTGTCATATACTATATGTCAAATATTTACAATGAGAAAAGTGTAAGAAACATATATACCTGGTTAAAACAAGTTAATGCAAGTTTTGAAATATGACTGCTTCTATTGATATTCTGTTGAGGCTTCCTGCAACACTTCAAAACAAGTGCAATTGGTGACTTTGTACAATGGTGACTCAGAAATTTTAAGGTTATGCATGCCATAAAACTATTTTTCATGCATACCAACTCAGTAGCGCCTTAGAAAAGGTTTTCACTGCTGAGCTATTCATTTTTCTCTCTTTTTTTTTTCTTTTCTTTTTTCTTTAACCTCTCCTTTTCTATTTTTTTTTTTTCTTTTTGTATTTTTGATTCTGATTGTGCCCATGAAGGAATTCATGACTTCCCTGAAATCATGTCCATGAAGAAATTCACAACCAGAATTTATTCATCTTTTTGTTTTCTATTTTTTCTAATTTTTTTTTCTTTTTATTTTTAAGATTCAAAGATATGATCATTTGGAATCTTCATCAGAATAAGAAGCCTCTTCTGTCAAATGTAACTGTGTGAAATACCAAGCAAATTCCACCTTTGTTAGTGGTTTATGGTACAACTATAAAAGATGTCCATTCACCACTAATATCCTCCTTAAATCATCAACTAAAGAAATTTGAACAACTTCATTCTCAAACTCCCCTGGTTCATCCTTGCTGCTCTTAATGTGATCATCATGCCATATTTTCCATTTTTGTTGAGTGAACTCTATTTGGTGAAGTGCTTCCAACCAAAGTTCATCAAATGCATTCAACTACAAAATTTGTTTTTTTTGTACCTGCAACAACTTAATGCCAACTGCTAAAGATGCATAAAATGTTAGTAAAGCATTAGGATGTTGCACCAATATATCAAACAAATTTGCTTCCTGGTTTTTAGTCAACCAACTATTGTTGTTCAAAGGTTGTTTTGGTTGTATTTCAGTTTGTTTTGTACCAGGCTGATTTGAATTGGTTCTTGGAGAATTTTGAACATTTTCAGCAAAAACAAACTTTTTGGAGGAATCCAACTCTTCTACATTTTGATTTACAACAATGGAGGCCAAAACTAAAGTATTCTTTTCATTTTCCTTATGTGTTCTAAGAAACTGTGGGCTTTCTGTACAATCATACTTAGGTGTAATAAGTTTACCTGAAAGCAAGTTAACTAATTTTCCACCTTTTTGTATGGTTTTAGGATATACTTTCTTCTTTTTTCTTGGTTTTCTAAAACACATTTCTTGAACAATCCTCTTAATGATTGGTACAACTTGAGGTAAAGGGATTGTAATAGTTAAATGTTCTAATTCCTTTATCAAATCTGATTGTGAAGATGTTATTTTTGATATCTCAGACTATTCAAAATATGATACTTTATTTGATGAGGTATCTTGTTCTTCTTGATGTTGTTTTAGTGTATATTTGTTTTCATGTTCATTCTTTTTAACTTTACTTTCTACACTGATAAGTGGAATAAGTTCAAGCAGTGGTTCACCTGAACACAACTAAGTTTTAACACAGTCACTAACATTTATTAGGGTTGTATTTTTTGATTCAACCATAGAAACAGGGGTTACCCTTTTAACATGATTTGTACTAACCACAGGTTGAGTTGAAAACAAAGGTTGTTTAAATTTTTGTTGTTGTTGTCCACGATTGAAATTATGGATATAATTAGGCAACAAATTTGGTTTTTGTTTTTGACAATGTTGTTGCCCTTTGTACAAATTTTGATGTTGTACCCATTAATATCCCTATAATTTTGGCTGCAACCATGGTGGATGTTGTTGATTCCATTGTTGTTGCATCCATCCATGTTGAGACCATGCTTGGGAGTATGCCCATGGTGGTTGACTCCAACATTGTTGAAGTGGACCTAAATCATACCATGGCATATACCAAGGATTATTTCCCCAATGTGCAGGAAATTGAGAAACATTATGATATGGAAATTTATGAAAACTATTCCCTTGTCCTTGTCCTAAAAAATTGATTTTTTTCATAGGTTGAGACTGTTTTTCAAAGACACTTTTAAGTTCTAGCAATAAACTACATTGATCTATGTCCTAATTGACAAATGCTACATGTAGTAGGTATAAATATTTTGTTCAAAGGACAATCATGAAGAGAGTGTTGCTTTTTACATTCTGAACAATAGATGGCCGAAGATTCAGTAGATTCATTTTTTTCATCTAATTTTCTATCATGTACTAAAATATCAACCTCTTTCATACATTCTTTCAAATCATGTTTTTCATTGCCAATTATGTGTTTTCTATGCCTTGAATGAGAGTAATTTTTACAGAATTTAATAATTTCTTGAAATTTAAGTGCATTTATATCTCCTCTTCCCAAAGATATCAAATGCATTCCTAGATTCATCTTGTAGTCCCCTTAAGAATATGACTTTGCAAATTTCAGGTTCAATACTTCCACATCTCTTATGAACAAAAGAAAATTTGTCTATATAATGTTTTAAGATTTCATTTTCCTCTTGTTTCATTATAAGAATTTCATCATTTTGATTCTTGACTTGACAATATTCTTGGTATCTCTCCAAGAATATGTTTTTCATCTCATCCCATGTTCTAATTGAGTCAGGTGCTAAGGTGATAAACCATCGTAGAGCTAACTCTTTAAGAGTGGAATGAAATAGTTTGAGCTTTTGATTATCATTAGTGTAATCATGAGTTTGACATACAATTTTAAACTCAAACAAAAACATATCAGGATCTTCGGATGTAATTCCCTTGAAAGTTGGTAATACTACAGGTGAAATGACCTTCATGGGAGCATTTTTATTAAGATCTAGTTGGATGGGATTTTGAAAATTTTTGGCAGGTGCACTAGTTGCACTAGGGTGGAGCACATTGTTGGCTCTGCTTTGATTCTCTTGTGAGCCTTCCATTGTAGGTTCCCAAAAAAAATTATAAATCTTGTCAAATTTTCTTGATTGTATGGATTTTTCAAGAGAAAATGGTGTTGAACTACTTAATTTTACTCCTTGTAATGATTTATCAAAGGATCTTGCAGTGTTGGAAGTGGATGATTGGGATTCTTTGAAATTTCCAACATTTTTGGAAATAAAAAATTTAGACATTTTTGACATAATTTCAATCTCTTGTGAAATTTTTCTTCTTGTGGTTTCTTTCTTATTTCCTAAATGGACTCAAATACAATTTACCAATGACAATTACTTATACCAGTCATTACATCTAGATTCTACTCTAAAATTCACAACTTAGCATATTTAATAATTATTGGACTGCTTTTCATCTTCTAACAACACCATGTTCCCCAAAAATGGCACAAAAATGATGAGTTTCATTGAATCTCATCATTTAATCTCAAAGATCTTATCAATCCGGGGTGGTTTCCAAGGTTTTTTACGAGAGAAAGTTCAAGCAAGGTTGTAATTCAGTTCATTTGGAAGCAGCAGGTCTTATTGGTGGAATTGATTATGTGGGAGTTTTGTGTCACTTCTACCCCTAAATTGCATAAATTTAACTTTAATATATTTGTAAGAATGAAAAACTAATTGTTGTCTGTAGAAATAAAGTCCTAATTACAATTGCTAAATTGAGACTTAATTGATTTGTAGAAGGAAAATACTAATTACAGTTGCTAAATGAGAAACCTATGTACTTTTGCAATAATGATATAAAACAAGTAATCAACTATTGTCAATACTCTGAAACAGAAGGTCGTCAATCTTCTGTGCAGTGTTTGACAACAAAAACAAGAATGCAAGAAATTACAAAAAATCTTGTAAATTGCTAGAAATGGAAATTTGCAGTGAATTGGAAAGTTGCTGGGAATGGAAAGAATAACCAGATATACCAATAATAATATCACAAAAATATTATGAACAAGAATTAAACAACTAGGAATGTTAGTTGTGCAAAATAATGAAAATGACAAGTTCACAACTTATTCTGCTACAGCAAAATTAGAATAAAACATGTCTATCAGTCCTCCTCCTAGATCTGGAAGTGGCCAGCCTCCATTCTCAGAAGAAGGTTTGAATTCTTCTTTAAATATTAATCACACTCAGACATAACAAAATAAATGAAATGAAACTATACTTTTATTGCTTTAGAAACATAATTACAATTCTGCTGAAATCTGTTACAGGTCTGAAATTACTATTCTATCATCTCTCTATTTATTTTCTATCTCCTCTATCTAATCTAATATATTCCTGATAATAATATATTAGCTCAACCTGGACGGGAGCTATCTTTTATAGATGCCTAAAATCTAATTACAAACAAAAAATATGTTGTCCTGATATCCTGTAGAATTTCTTGGGTTTATCCTAGAAGAAGATCAAATTTGATCTTTTCCATAAATGGTGGCTTTGGATGGCAAGGACGACAAAGTTATATGGGAGATATTTTCCCTTAACTTTCTCAACCTTATTATCCCCTTTTCCACTGCCAAAAGTCAGTCAACAAGTCAAAAAGTACATTTTGTTTTCATTTCGAAGATAAGTGGCTCATTTCGAAGATACTGCAATTCTCATTTTGAAGATCCGCTCATTTCGAAGATCCACTCATTCTGAATATCTACTCATTTCTAAGATCCACTCATTCTGAAGATCTACTCATTTCGAAGACACTATGTTTTCTCATTCCGAAAATATTTGTTCATTCTGAAGACATTGTGTTCATTTCGAAGACACTGTGTTCATTTCGAAGATCTTTAGAATGACCAATTGTTTTGACTCCAAATGGTTTTGGCTGCATTTCTCAGGTGTATTAGCCCTCAGGATCAGATTGCAATAGTCTTCATTCTTCCTTGGATGTGAATTTCATGCCTTGCTATTCATTGGCAGCTTGTTGGAATTTATATGGAAAAACTAGTTTTCTGCTGTACAGTAATAAGTCTTTGTACTATTTGCTAAATTTAGAGAAACAAATGCTTAATGATTATCAAAATAATACTACTGAAATGCTGCTATCAACCTAAGCATGAAAGATAACATAAAACTATACAAGAACTGTTAAAAATAAGAATATAATGTCCTTAATAGTTCAATCATGCAAACAGTTAATACACAGCATATTAAATCAACTTAACTAGCATATAAGATAATTCATGAGAGTTTTAGACAGTTTTAACTATTTAAAACATGCTATAAATGAGGCTTATCCAGGCCTCATCATGTTAACCCACCATATTCTTTTTTTTTATTGTAAAAGCTTTTATCATTTGTTTTTTTTTCATTTAAATAAATAACATTGTCCACAAGAATTATGTCATATAACTTATAGCCTTGTAAACATTAGAAACTACTTCACCTTTATTAATCCTTTATTATGAAAAGATAAAAATTATATCAAAATTTAAATATTAATTTTCAAAATATTAATTTCATTAAAATTTTGATGTAAAGAATTCAAAAATATAAAAAAAAATCAAAATATATATTTTTAGTTAAATTCCTTCATGTTTAAATCCTAACGGAAACAAATACGTGAGAAATGATACCCAAATTTGAACCTATTTTTATAATATTTTTTCAACTTCAAAATTGTTTTATTTTTCAATGACTTCATGAGAAGAAATATTATTAGTTGAATGATATTATTTAAGTAATGTTTATTCAAATGTTATCAAAGGATGTATTATAATATAATATTATTAATATTTAGTAATATGATTAAAGGATTTCATTGCAATATAATGAAGATGCTTAAATAAATATTATAATTATTTTAATATTATTATAATTATTATCTTAATGATATTAATAAATCATAAGTAGAAGGATTTAATTATTTACAGTATAGTTATAATAATATAAACTGAATAAGAAAAAACAATCCAATATAATTATGCTAATTATGTTTTTTTATATTAAATATAAAAAGTATGGTTTGAATGGGTTTGGTGAAGAGTTTCAAAATCTAAATAAGTTGAGGTTAAGTTGTATATTATACTTATATAATTAAAATTTGGTTCAATAAAATATTTATGCCTTATTATATAATGGAGAGAGTGTTGGGAAGATAATATTGAAGGAAGGTTCATGAAATAAAATCATTCATTAAAATTATTTAGAGTCACTCATAGTTGAGGAGTGAATAAAGGTCTCAGTGAATCAAACCATGAATGTTTAGAGTTTTTTGAAAGGTTAGGATTTTATATTGTAGGTGATTGGTTTAACTAGAAAATAGAAGATGATTCAAGGATAAGACTAGGGTTAGACCCTTGGATTGGTTGTGATGATAGGACTTCCAAATAATGTAATTTAGAACATAAGAGCTTAGGGGATTTGAAATATTGCCCAAGTAGATGACCTAGAATGTTCTGCAAAGGGTAGGAAGCACACTAGTGGAAAGAATATGTGGGGAGACTTAAAGTTAGAAATATGATGTTGCCCAAAAAAAACTTATCAATTGGTCTAAACAAATAATGAAGGTACATGGAAGTAGACTACCAATTTGAGGTATAAGACTCTATTGGAATATAGCAATGTCAATCCAGCATGGTGGTGGATAATTCTTTAGAAGCAGAAAGCCTCATTGAAGACAAGACTAGTCCTATGGATTTCTATGAAAAATAAGGTTCCAACATTGGAGGTATTATAGAAGAAGAATTGGAATGGTCTAGGATGGTGTCATTTACCTAATTAAAATAACGGAAGAATTGATAATTTATTTTTTTCTTGCTCCTTTGCTAGACATATTTGGAGAGAGGTTATAGAGTAGTTAAAACTTAGGAAAGAAGATTCCTTAGAATTGGGCTTAAAATCTTGGTTTGAAAATAGGTCTTTGAAAGATTTTATAGGTCTTCCATTGTTTGTCTTAGGGAATATGATTATTTATGAATTAAGGAGAAGCCTACTTGGCAGGTCTCTTCCCTCTCAAATCATTGGAAGATTCAGTAACTGCAAGGTTTCCACGAAAAAAAAAGATAAATCATCCCTCCCAAGATTGATAAATTAAGGATAGAGGATTTTTTGATGGGGCTAGATAAGGGGTCCTTAGTTTTTGTGCAGCATGAGGATTACTATATATTTTTTACTCTCATTATTTTAAATTCAAGGCTGAATTGAGAGAAGGTTCTAGTAATATAATCATATTATGCTAAAATTATGACCCTCAAATTGTTGGTTTTGAATCAAAAGGAATACAAAAAAATTAAATTTAAAGAGACTCATATTTTGTGATAAACTGGATGCTTGGTATTTTTATGATGGAAAACATGATCCTAGAACCCATCTTCTCTAAAATAAAAAGAAGTTATGAAACAAAGTGAAGCTTTTACTTTTTGGCATATTTATAGATAATTGAATAGGGAAGAAGATGAACTCTCAAAGGAGATAGTTTAGATTGATCCAGGTACATTCTTAGTATAAAAATTTACTGAGAGCAATGCAATGGAGCTGGTCCACATCGTTTTCTAGGGGATTAATACACTTGAGTTAAAGCAAGCATATATAAAACAAAATTTTCAAAAAAAAAAAACTTTAAAAGTTAGTAATTTAAAGGATATGACAAGATATGTAACGATACAACTTAATTGATAGAGATACCTAATTATGATGCATTAATAATCTGAATTTTAGATCATTAATAATATTTTTAAAAATACCAAAAATAAATAAATAAATAAATAAAAAGTATAAAAAATGTAATTTCATTTTTTTTTTTAATTTACCATATTATCAAACATTATTACTCTTGCGATTCATAATTTTTAAGATTAAGACTAAAATCCATAACGGATGAAATAGCATTGCTCAATCACTTCAACATTAGGATAAGTACGAGTGTGTAGTTATAAATGGGCCCAATAAATCTGAATGCTCTTTGTAACACAACGATGGCTGCATTATTTTATGAATTTTCACTAAAATATTTGAATTAGTATATGAATTTTTATTAAAGATATTTAAATTTTTATTTTATATTTATATAATTAATTAAAATTATGATATAATAGTTATTTTACGGTAATATTATAAAATTCTAATAACCTGAAATGTAATATATTCAGTTTTAATTAAAAACAAAATCAAAGGAACATACAAAATTCCATGTAAAAGGAGAAGTAATTACGTACCAAAGTATGTGTTTAATAGAATATTTTGTAAACCTGATGTCTTAATTCTGTTGTTCCAGCCTTTCTTCTGGATTGTGGATCATACATTGATATCCCGAGACATTACTTCTACTTGCAATGTAGTAAGAGATTCTTTTTTCCTCTCTCGAACCCATAAATTCTTTTTATTTTTATAAAATATTAATATAAATATATAATAAAAAGAAAATAAATAAATAAATAGATTCCACAATATACTACATAATTGTTACTTATTTTTAATGAAAATTCAATCCTTACAATTGGTCAGAGAGCATGATTCCTGCATGTTTTTATCAAACATCTTGTTGAGTGGTGTTTTCACCCGATTGTGAAAGCACACTCTCCAGTAGGATCTGAGTCCCAAAATCCTCTGCTTGCAAAGAAAATAATTTCTCCAAGGTTCCTGTTATGCTGATTTTTGATTGCCAATAATGTTGTTCAAATGAAATGCTAGGAATTTCTTAGGGTTTGCAGGTGGATGTTAACAAGGGGCACTGTGGTTTATTAAATTTGAATTTTTAGTGGACACAAAATGAATAAGACCTATTCTAATCCTTAGTTCTGATGGATTTTCAGCTACTTATTTGAATGCATTAATTAAATTACAGAAAATAAAGCAAGGGTTTGAACAATAAAGAAAAGCAAACGAAAAATAAACTAAGCTACAGTCAGAATGCTGCCATCAATTCGATGAAACCGAAGATAATGAGGTTTTCTGCATACAACCTAACCTAATGAACCTACAAATTTGCACAATCCAAATAAACTAGGTGCGGGTTTCTAAGGTTTCTACTGTAATTCCAGATTCAGGCATTCGCATGAAGCAACCAAGAGCACTTGCATTAAACTTCACCTAAAAGCCTTAGAAATCTGAAATGAAGGATATAACATTAAATCATGCATACAAAAAATGACTCCTTCTTTCTCATCAATAAGATGCCAACTATCTGTATTTCTGTATTAGATGATATGTCAATTACATTTACAGAATGTTCCAGGCATAAAAATTCTAGAACAAATGAAGGAAATTGCCCAAGTGCAAGCCTAGAATGGCATAAAGCCCTTGTCTCTGCAACTCTGCAATCAGCAATTTCCAACCCCTCTTTCAATCCACGCTCTTGATTTTATAATCACTGAAATAGCTCTTCGATTCTCCCTGTGTCGCTTCGTTTCGCATTCCTGCATATGACCTTTCAAATTCCCACCTTTTCCTTGCTTTTGATTCATGTTCAATTTTGAAACGCCCGAAATCCATAGCTGCATGTAACGCCTCTGCAATACTGACACCTGTAAGCCACGTGTCCTGCATTTTCTGCATCTTCTGTAACGTCTTCCTGTGCCAAAACACGACAAAATAGCATGCAACCTGCTCACATTTTTGGTAACGAAATCGCGACGCTTTCTTCGCTCGTATGCCTCCGACCGTTTTTGTCGCGATATCGTGACATTTTTCACCTTCGGACCTTCATGCCACTTTCTATCGCGATATCGCGACGATGTTCGCCTTCGGACCTTCATGCCGTAAACTGTCGCGACGTTCTTCACCTTCGGACTGCCTTGCACCAACTTGTCACGATTTCGCGACATTTTTCACTTGGAGATGCCTTGGCCGCTTCTTGTCGCGAAATCGCGACCATTCTTTTTTTTTCGTACGCTTCGGCAAAACCTGTCGCGATATCACGACCATTTTCTCTTTCGGACCTTCTTGTCACAAACTGTCGCGATATCACTACCACTTTTGCCTCCGTACAGTTTGCCAAAACACGTCGCAAAATCATGACCATTTTCTCCTTCGGGCCACTTTGTCGAAACATGTCACGAAATCGCGACCATTTTCTCCGTCCGTACAGTTTGCCAAAACATGTCGCAAAATCGTGACCATTTTCTCCTTCGAGCCACTTTGCCGAAACATGTCATGAAATCGTGACCATTTTCTCCGTCCGTATAGTTTGCCAAAACATGTCGCGAAATCGCGACCATTTTCTCCGTCCGTACAGTTTTTCGAAACACGTCGCGAAATCGCGACCATTTTCTTCGTCCGTACAGTTTCGCAGCGACACGTCACGATTTTGCGACCCTTTTTCAATCTTGCCAGTGACACGTCGTGATTTCGTGACACCTTTTCAATTTTGCCAACGACATGTCACGATTTCGTGACAACTTTTTATTTTCTGTCAGCGGCATGTCGCGATTTTGTGACACCTTTTATTTTCTTTTCTCTCTCCTCTTTCGTGCCGCGACGGGGCAACATGTCGCGATTTCGTGACACTTTTCTATTTTCGGCAGTGATGGCACGACAGGTCGCGATTTCGTGACATGTTGCAATTTCACGACACTTTCAACACGTAGGCATTTTTTCTCTTTTCTTCATTTTTTAGGATCTGGGTCACCGAGATATCTCCCACAAGCCTACAAAAAATGTGGGTCCCCAATTTTGGGGTGTGTTGTGGATCAGCCACAACAAATGGCAACTCTGCTGTCAAATGCTCTTGAGCATTTTAGTAAGAACCCAACCTGAAACATATCACAAACTCGAAAACATGTGTTAGCACATAAGCAATATAACAAATGCCCAAAGATCGAAGTACATGAATCATCAGAATCATCAAGTATTAGCTCAGTGTGTGCAATGAATTTATTTCCCTATCATTTGAAATTGATCCACACTCCATTATCAGTTTTGCATGAATGCATATGTGGGATGGTGAATGATTTGTGTACCCTAATGAATGTGCTAGGAGATTTTTGCTTTCATAAAAAAAGGCATAGTCATTCTTCTATTATTATGTACAAGCCTTCAAGATTGCCAAACCCTCTTGAGATCCACTAATACATTACCTTATTGTATCCCAAAGTTGGTTATGAGTCCCTACTATCTGGAACCCATGTGCAAGTGAATGTGAAATCAAAACTTTGGAGAATCAGACTCCCAACCAACCAAGATGAGAGTTTAACCCTATCCTTACTATTCTGATTTAGAATTCATTACCTCACTTTGAGAAAAATAATTGAACCAATTATGGAAGAAACGGTCATGCTAGTCTAACCCTCTGGACAATCAGTGGTCTTGTTTTTTATACAAGACATGTTGCCATGCATGGGCATATCTAACCCCACAATCCAAAACTTATATTCATTTATTTGGTCCTTGGGGATGACTACCCATCCTTTTTAGAGGACAAGTAGTACGATCCTTACAATCCAATATAAATATGAGATGGGAAAAATTTATTTATTTTTTTACTTCTTGGACCTTGGGGATGACTACCCATCCTGGCTAGGGACATGTAGTACTATCCTTACAATCCAAACTTTAGATGTAAATGGAAAATATTAATTTTGTCATTTAGACCTTGGGGATGACTACCCATCCTTTGCAGAGGACAAGTAGTACGATCCTTACAATACAAACTTTATTATGAAATGAGACATAAGAGCTTTGGGGAATTAGATTCTCAACTAACCGAGATGAGAATTTATGCCCTATCCTTACTACTCCATGTGGGTCAAATCAAAGCTTTGGGGAATTGGATCCTCAACCTAAGTTTGATGAGGATTTAACCCTATCCTTACTATTCTGTTATTTAGGATTTAAGCTCTATGTAAGTGGTCAAAACCACTGTTTTAAGGATCATGTTGCATAATAGGATAGACATGAAAAACTTCTTTCACCCAACCTTTTCCTCCAAGTTAGGTTTTGATCATTTTGCTCAAGATTTTTTTTAATGAATGAGACGTGCTTGGTTCTAGATATCTCAAGACTCAGTTTCCAACCTTAGGATCCTTCTTACATTTATGTTATAACACAACCCTAAGAGGATTTGACATACTTCAAAGACTTGTACCTAAGATGCATATGCAACTAAGATGAAATGTATGTAAAGTGAGATGGAATATGAATGCATTATCTCTTGAATTGCAAATGAAATGATTTGTCATGCAAAACTGACTCTTTCATGCCTCACAAGTTTCAAATGATATAATTAAATTGCTTGTGTTACTTGTGGAGCTTTTACAGGACAATCCCAATATTTCATATTCTCCTAACCTTAAGTATAAGTTGATATCTCATATATATATATATATATATATATACAAAACAAAACATGTCAAATAAACACACAACATTAAATCCAAATTCAAAAAATGAAACTTGAAAAACACAAACCAAAACCAAAGCCCAAAAACAAAAACTTGAAAGCCCACACCAAAGCAAAAATTATATACACTGTTGTACAAGATGATGCCAAGCTTGGACTAGTACTTTCCTGGATCCCAAACATGATTAGAATATATCAAAAAACATATGACACAATACACATGCCAAATTTTGTAGGAATCCAACAACAATAAGATCAAACCAAGCAATGCAACACATCTCAACTTGCCATGCTCATCATTCAACTTTGATTTAGTTCTATTACCAACATCATAGGTGAGATTCAAATCAAATTGATTAGACAATAGTTGATATTCAATTTTATCTTGTCTATTCTTTAAAGTGCAAGTTTCATCGTTCCCTTCATGATTTAGAAGTAGGCTTTCCTTTTCAAATGTGAGATGTTGCAAACAAGAACCTATTTCTAAAAATCTTGACTTCAAATCATTTTCCAGGATTTTAAAGCAATCAGAATCATTCAACACTTGACAAGCATCAACAAAATTTGGCATTTCCTCATTAATGTTGTTAGCATCCAAAGGGACATCATGCAACCTATCACTTGAGATTTTTGTAGCTACTACCAAAGGTAAAGATTTCCCCTTGTCATCCATACTCAACCCATCATGATTAACATTTATCATAACTTGATGAGTATTAGTAGCCTTTTCTTTTTTCTCGTTGTCTTCTTCATCGTCTAATACCTGTTCAAAAACACCAAAGTTAGGCACCCAATCAAACATGCGTCCATCTTTTTCAAAACAAGAGCCTAATTTTTCAAATTTTCAAGATATGTGTCACGTGACACCTTTCCACGATCAATGGCTTGAGTTGCCACAAAATCCCTGTTTTCATTAAGATCATCAATAGCATCCAACCCACACATTGTTATTTATTTTTAATGAAAATTCAATCCTTACAATTGGTCAAGAGAGCATGATTCCTGCATGTTTTTATCAAACATCTTAATGATATATCTTACTGGAAAATATAGTTATCAAGGCCAGGCTTGGAATACAAACTTAGATGTCACCTTTATCAAACTGCAGCAACTAAGTACTTAAGTACATTACGTTTAGTCATTCCCTTTAATTTTGTGTACCCGATATATTTTATTCACCTAAGAACTAACTTAAGTAGATCAAAGAGTATAGCAGGGATGGGAATATATATCATCTCCATCCATGATGTACAAAGCTTGAAAACACTGGGGGCTTCTTGGGATGTCTGCATTATCAGATTTCTCTTTCTCCTTTCCTTTATGATTTTTCTTATTTTCTTCTTTGTTTTATTTTTCTTCTCTCCTTGTTTCGCAGCAATCCGAACGCTCACAGTTTTGGCTTTTTTTCTGACGTTTTGCATTTTGTAAACGAGTTCCACAACATCCACTACTCCCTTCACAGTTATGGTGTTCTTAAATGTATCCACTGCTATTTCCTCCACCCCTGCGATTTATCCACACATATACACTGCACATTTGTAATAACTTGAAAAAATAAATGAATGAAAATCAAACGAAGTTTTTTTAGGACATAATAGTTATATGATTTTGAAATAATTATATAGAAAATTTAAATTCAAACGTAAATTATGTATCAAAACTGTGAAAAATAAAATTCACACAAAAATACCAAATTTAAACGATGAAGTTGTAAACAAAATATGTGAAACAATAATTATCTTCAAATTTGCATAGCCATAAAATCAAAACAATTGTCTTTAATATTTTAGATAATAAGTAAAAGAACCCTTAGAAACATATCGTCTCTTCTCCCATGACGTACCATGAACTTTTGCAACAATACTCAAAACTTTTCGTCTGTTCTCAAAGCCAGATTTTTCTACTGAAACCACAATCACGACCTTCTCCATTCAAAATGTCCCAGTACGACTTCAGATAACTTAGCTTAGAAATGTAATGAAACGCATCGAACAATTCTTCCGCCGGGATGTATATATAATATTTCAGGGGCATGTCATTCAAGGACTGACCAATCGTCATGTTGGTATATTGTTGTTACTTACTTGGCATCTCTTATACAGTAATAGTCTAGGTACATTTGATGTGATGTTGCATGTGCCTTAACTATTTCTGCAGTCACATTACATTTGCCTTAACATCTAAAGAAGGTTGAATAATTACTTTTAACATTACTATGTCTGTAAGTCACATTACATTTACCTTAAATAGTCCATTCGTCGTCTAAAGAGGGTTGAATAATTACTTTTAACATTTGATACGTTCAAATCTTCCATCCCCATTCCGCCTAAACCCCACTATTAATTGAAGGTTGAATAATTACTTTTAACATTTGATACGTTGAAATTTTCCGTACCCATTCCACTTAAACCCCACTATTTATGTTACAGCTTTGGACATGACGTTTAGTAGTTCATCGTTCCATCGTTTAATATATTTTACATCCCTTCAATACATGTGTCACTAAAGCTGGTTCAATATTTCCACTTCATAAAGTAAGGCGGCTGAAGCTTTTTACATGACAAACTAACTTTGGGACATTCTAAAAGGAGAGTTAGCATGACATCTTTTTCTTTTCTTTTCTTTTTTTTCAAGCGAAAAATTCCTTGCGGGCCGCCTTCGTCTCCTTGTTCAATACCGTTAATGTCACCCGGGAGTCTGTGCCCACACCAACATTGTCAATTGGAATTTGGATACTCAATTCAGATTTTTGGTAGGGTGGAGATTTGAACCTGGGACCTCTTAGAGAATTTCCCTCTCCTCTCCAACTCACCTACAACTCCTGACATCTTTTAATTGTAATTATTACTATTTTATTTTTTTCGCTTATATAAAATTGAAACATGTTACATTCATATTATGCCATAGTCATGATGATATTTTTTTTATGTTGTTTAATAGTTTTTAATTTTAAGTTTATTTAATAATAGAGAAATATAACATGTCAAATAGATAATTGAGGAATATAACATTATAAAAGGAGAGTTAATTGAGGAATATTTTTTTTGAGGAATATAACAGGTCAAAAGGATAACTGAGGAATATAACATTTTAAAAGGAGACCTACCATGCAATTTTTTATTTTTTTTATTAAGCGAAAAACTTTGTGGGGTCGCCTTCGTCTGAGAGACCGTCATCCGACCTTGCCTGAACCAAAATTATCAATTGGATTTTGGTTACCCAATCCAAATTTTTGGTAGGGTGGAGATTCAAACCTAGGACCTCCCTCGGAGAATTGCCCTCTTCTCTCCAATTTACCTACAACACCTAGGTGTTAGCATGCAATATTTAATTGTAATTATTATTATTTTAATATTTTTCTTATCTAAAATTTAAACATATTGCATTTATATTGTGTCATAGTCAGGATGTTATAATTTAATATTATGTATAGTAAGATTTTTATTTAAGTTTTTATTTGATAGTTGAGGAATATGACAGGTTACTTGATAAAATTATTTTTTGATTTTTTTTAATTGAATAAATACTTTGTAAACATATACATATCTAGGTGGGATTATCTTTGATAAATTTTTATATATTATAAATTTATCTATTTATTTTTTTAAAGGATTATTTTTATTTCATTGTTAAAATGAAGATTATTTATTTTTATTTTTTTCAATAAGATTACATATATTTTTTTCAATGAGTTTACACAAGATTTTATGAGGGTCTTAGTCCCTTCATACTAAGTGGATTTTAACCTTGGACCTCTCAAAGAGAGGCCAAAGCCCTTACCCATGTAGTAAGCTTACAACTATATATATATAACAGGGTGGCCATAACAAGTAAGATCACCTTTTTTCAAAGTCCAATTAGCTAAAGCATCAATAATATCACAAAATAGGCTAAAATAATATCATATTCATTATCTTTAATAATTCCTCCAGTACTTACCAATCCTAGATTTCCTTTTAAGGATCCATAAAAATTTAATTTTATCCACCTATCAAAATGAGAAAAACACTTGGCATGCAATCTATTGGAATCAACCTGAGTATATTCTTGCTCAAGATTGGGAAGATCCAACTTGATATCTAGTTGAGATTCTTTAAATAATATCAATTCTAGGAGAAAAAGAAATATTGGATATATTTTTAGATAGAGAATTCAAAATTTTGGCTCCTACTAATGTTGGGTCTCTAGAGCAATTTTTGAATGCCCTATTATTCCTCTCCTTCCAAAATCCCCATAGGAAGTGCAGGAGGCCAAATTTCTAGAGGGTTTGCCATCTAGGGCTAGAGAAGGGGGAGGAAGACCATTGTTGAACCATTTCCATCAATGTTCTTGGGAGAACCCAGCAAACCCCCAAAACATTTAGGATGTGATTCAAAATTTCCAAAGAGAAACCATAATCTATGAAAAGGTGTTGAGTCATCTCCTCACTCATTCCATAGAGGTAACAATGGTTGGGAAGGATCATACCTCTAATTTTGAGATTTTCTATGGAGAGAATTTTATTTTGAAGGGCTAACCAGTAGAAGAAATTAATCTTGTGTATAAGCTCTTTGAACCAGATTTACTTCCCCAAGAACCAACTAATATTATCATCATCCACAATGTGATATGCAAACTTCATAGAAAAGGTACCATTTTCCTCATATTTCTAGATTAGGGAGTCTTCACACCTAGCATTCCTTATCACTTGATTTCTCAATTTGATGACCAACTCTTTTAGACAAATGTTCTTCCCCCTGACCACAAATTTTCTTCTATATTTTCCTACCCCTACTTCTTCAATGAAATTTGCTACTTTGGTTCCATACAACTATGAGAATCTAGGTCTCAAAAGGGCATATGAGGGGTTTTATGAGAGGGGAGCATCTTCCAGCCATGAGTCATCCCAAAAATAAATCTTTTCACCATTGCCTAAACTCCACTTGCTACCTCTTAGGACAAGGCTTTTTTATTTAACAATATTGCTCTAGAAGGCAGATCCATAAAGTGTTATCTACTCTGTTAATAATCTACCTTCCTTGTTAAGATATTTAGTGTTAAGAATTTGAATCAATCTATTATTCTCTTGTTTGGTGATAGCCGAATAGTGCTTTCCCAAAGAGCTTTATTCATCATAATTACTTTTCTTATTCCTAGCCCCTACATATTTTTTACACATACTTATTTTCAAGAAACGAGATAAAATTTCTTATAATTTTTTTATCTTGACCAAAGAAAGCTCTTCTAGAATTGTTCTATTTTTTTAGTAGTATTTTTAGGTAATAAAAAATACACTTGTAAACTTTGGAGGGAGGCTTTTAATAGTTGTAATTTTCTAGCTTGGCTAAGAAGAGAGCCCTTCCACCCGCTTAATTCTTTTGTATTCTTTCTAAAACTAGATTCCAAAGCTCCTCTTTGATTCTTCCCTTAAACAAAGGAAAACCTAAATAGGTAGAAGGTAGATTAGCGATAGTACTGAAAGCACGAGATTCCGGGCAAAGGAAACACTAATTGCGATGCATTCAAAATCAAATACGCTTAAGTCCTAGAAATGTAGAATGCATGAAATGAAAGAGACGCATTGAAATGAGATATAAGCAAATGGAGAAAACACAGCCCTTTCATTAAATTCTCTTGATCTCTGTTACAAATATGCCTCCTCCTTTTTTAGGGGCTAGGAGCGTTAAAAGAATTTGATTACAATCGAGACTTAAGGTTCCTCTTTCCGCGTGCCCACACTTGAAATGGGCGGGCCAAGATGATGCCGCCGCTGATGTTGATGAGTCCTTAACCTCTGCTGCTCCTCCTACGAACAAAGAAACAACAAAGATGTCAGTAGCACCTATTGCAAATAGTAAGTGTTTGTTCTCTAAAATCGCCAAAATATGCATGTAAATAATTAGCCAAATCGATAGACAAAATGACTCTAAATGACCTAAAAACCTGACAGAGGACAGAAGACATCACCAGAGGGCCACTGCCATTGAAACAGTTGGCCAATCTACCTTCAACTGGAATTCGTCCCTGGGCAGGACGAATTTTGACTGCTATTTGTCCTTGGGTGAGACGAATTCTACTGTGTTGGAAAAGTCGAAGTGGTACTGCTCCAATGTTGAATCCCGAGACCTCCAAAACACATGCAAATAGAGGGGTTATGTAATTGGGGCCATTTTGGGACGACCCAGATGGTTGGATTCTCCCAATTTGGCCTCTATCCTCGGGAATTTGATATCGCCACCTACAAGTTAGTAGGACAACAAAGCGACAAAAGGCATGATAAAATCTGATCAAAATGTTATGAAATTGAAGCTATGAGTTAATCAAACAGAATAACATGAGATGCAACCTGAAACAATAATCTAGAATGCTTTTAAAACAAAACTTGGAAAATGCGGGGTGCCCAAGTGGGCCTCCCACCGTTGGCACTTGATTTCGGAGCCAATCCACTAGGGATGGGTCCAAAACATCTTAGGATTGAGATGTCTGCAAATTGGTGGTGTGAGGTGGTCAAATGTTGGGTTTGGGTTGGATCCACGCTTCCAAAAGCCACCCAATAACCTCCCTTGCGAAAGAGATTAGTGGATGTGAGAAGGTGAATCAAAGGGATGCAAGTGGGTAATCAATCGGATAGCACTTCGTTGCTTGAAATCGCCTCCAATTAATTTTTTGGGGAGAGAAAAGTCCCACCTTTTATAGACCCATGGGGTCTCTTTTGAGATGGAAGCATAAGCGCCATGTGTTGGTCATAGGTGCCATGTGGCAGTCAAATCTTCCCATGAGGGAGGGGAGTCCTCCATGACTTGGGCTTTCATAACTGCCCTTGTGATAGTCCTCTAACGGCCTATCTGTCCAACCACACACGCGTGCGATGCAGGAGTCATCAACTAACTATCCTAGGCTGCCACTTGGCGCCATTCTTCTTTTTGCCCATTAAACTCAGAATTCGTCCCTACCAGAGATGAATTCATAATTCGTCTCTGGGTGAGACAGATTCCATTTTGAATTCGTCCCTAGGTGAGACGAATACTGAGCAAAGTGTCTAAATGTACCAAATTGCCTCTTGACCTTACAAAATTGCTATGAAAGTGGTTAGGACCACTGTTTGACCTCTAAGGGCTGCCCTAAGGGCTATGTTTGTCAAAGCGATCAGTGTTTGCAGTCACATAATCGGATTGGTGTTGTTTTGGTGTCTACAAATGCCCCTTTTTGGGATGCGCTATGCATAGCGCAGCACCGAGCAAAAATAGATAACCAAAGCATTAATGATTAGGTTTTCTTGGTAACCTAACCAATTTTTGATGCCCCAAGCATGGAAAGGGCATGCATTCTTGAATCCTTGCTTCTGACGAGCTAAGGAGTTTGATTTTAAGTGTTAACCTGTTTTGGTGAGGTGTGACTTAAGCTTGGACATTGATCAGTCATGATTAGGCAAAGGGCGCAACCTTTTATCCTCAGGGGAACCTTGTGTTCATGATTCACGAAATGCTAAGTGTTTGATTGATTCGATTGTTGCTTGTTTATCGCCCCAGCAGGAGCGTGATTGTCTTTGTCAATGATTCTTTGAATGCATGTCGTTTTCCTTAATTGGGTGTGTGATTGTTGATTGGTGACTAAGTGTGACTACCCCCTCAAGCGACGAATCGATGAGGGAATGACCTTCATGAGAAAAATGATGAGTCGCTTGACCCAAGATGACTTGTGCAAGGGTGACTTTAGATGTTTTACCGTTTAAGAATGTGCAATTTTTCCAACATTTGGACCTATTTTTGGTGGGTGTTAACCCTTTTGGTGATGCCATAATTGGGTGAAATCATCAAAAACCCATCTTCCCGTGGAGCGGTCCGGCTATGGTAGCCTTCTTGGGAAAGTAAGAGAGTGACAATTTGAACCCCGACATCGAATTTCTTTGCCTAGAGGTTAATTGCAAGAGCACTTGTGTCCGGAAATGCTTATTGCTGTGTTTTTGTATTGCATTTTTTGTTGTTTTGATTTTTTTTTTTTTTGTGACACCATTTGGGGATTAAATTGTCGAAAATTCGTCCTCTCGTGGAGCGGTCCGACTATGGTAGCCTTCTTCGGGAGTAGGATAGTGACAATGTAAACCCCGACATCAATTTTGCTATGCCAAGAGGTTAAGTGCAAGAGAACTTGTGTATGACAATGTTTATTGTTGTTTGTTTTTGTGTTGCATTTTTTGTTGTTTTTGTTCGGCCTTTTTATTGCTATTGTTTGTGGATATTTGCTATTTTTGTTGTTTTGATTTTCTTGTTGTTTTTTTAGTGGGCTTTGACCCATTTGTGATGCCATTTGGGGGTGAAATTGTTGACAATCCATCTTCCCGTGGAGCGGTCCGGCTATGGTAGCCTTCTTAGAGAGTAGGATAGTGACAATGTAAACCCCGACATCAATTTTTCTATGCCAAGAGGTTAAGTGCAAGAGCACTTGTGTCTGGCAATGTTTATTGCTTTTTGTTTGTGTTGCATTTTTTTGTTGTTTTGTGTTTTGATTTTCTTTGATCTTATGCATGATGGTTGATGAATATGGATGTATGCATGTTGATTTATTTTGATGGATGAATATGTTATGATAAATGCAAATGTTTTTTATTTATATGTGATATGCAGAAATGAAATGGATGAATGGAATTTGTGATTTTTGGCTATGGCACCATAGACTGTTTAGAACTCTGTTATTTTTTTTTAGGCGATTGCTGTGATGCATGACTTTGTATGTATACATGTGGTTTTTCTCTTTTTTGTATTTTCTGATGGTATTGCAAAGATGAAAAGTAGTGCAGTTGGTTTAGAAATGTAGCTAAGGTTTTCTGAGACTCAGACGGTTTTAACTCACTAGCCACGATTGTACTTTATCTTACAAGACTTTTTGACCAAGGTATGAATCGAACTCGTTTTTGACCAAGCTATTTCACATCCCTGTGTGTGCAATTGAGTTCATTTATGTGGTATTTGTTAGGATACCGCCAGTGCTAGATGGGCTTTCAACTGAACCTATACTGAGGATCACCTAATTAGCTCCACTAACTCCTTTGTTGTATTCGATTAGATTAATCTGTGATGTTATCCAGGATGTCATAAGCTAGCTCATCCACATGCAAACATTGATCTGTATGCAAGTTAATGTGACAGATATATCGTCATACGAGAAGTTTACCGCAAGTTACTGATAGGCTATCAACCAAATCGATACTGAGGCTTACCTCATGACCTGTTAGAATGTTGAGAGTTCCAGGGATTCAAGTTCAACTCCCTTCTTTTCTTCAATTGTATTGGGATACTTGCTCGTTTGTAGTGATAATATCACTATTTATTTTGGTTTGTTTTTCTTTTGAGCAAGGGATTGGGGAGATGGAGTGATGAAAATCACTATCATTTGTGTCGTTTGATGTGTGCACTGTATGATGTCAAATATTTGAGTTTTTGACGTTTTGCAAATTTTTGATGTTTTGCAACTATTGAGAACTAGGGATTCTTAGGGAATTGGGTAGGGAGGATGCTTGTCTTTTTGCCAACTCTCAGCATTCTTGGAGTCATTCGCACAGGGGTATGAGCACGATAACCGTTTCTCTTATGGTGACTTGGATTACCCTACAGGTTTCATCTTTCGTTCACACAACTTAGGAATTGTTTTATGTGTTTTAATTTGTGTTGGGATGTTACGTAACAAGGTGTATTTCAAGTGTAACTCTACCTTCGTAAAATCTGTTTGACTTGATACATTACATGGCTAAAGAACAAAATGATGACTGAATCATGAAAAACTCTTGATACATTAAAAGACCACTGACTCTAGTGTGGTACAAGGCAATGTTTTTTTGTTGTTTTGTAGAATGAAACAGTGTGGAACAAGGTGGACTAGCAGAGCAATTACAGCCTATGGTGTCCTTGGCAACAACAGTAATCCACTGGCTCTAGAGGTACGGGCATGAACGGATCGGCCCTATGTGTTGATAGGAAGATGAGGTCTTCCCTTGGTACTGATGTCATGATGGGATCTCGGGGTGGACGGTGCTCATCGTGGATTTGGAGCCATGGATCCAATACTTGGTCCCACCTTGTAGGGTCTACCCACCATTCATGCCCTAGTAGTATGCCCATCTGTCCCATTAGATCTTCATGAGTTAAAGGGCGGTGATGCCGTCACGCATGTCTGAGATAGTCCATCTCAGTCTCATCTTTTGAATCACTTTCGGAGACCCAAAAATGTTCATTCTCTTCGACAATTGTTGCTTGCGACGTTGGGGGCTCTCCTTGTTCCAGCAAGTTAATCTGGTACCATTGTGGTTGTTCCACTCTTGGTGGAGGGACCTGATTCTCTTGACACTGTGTTGGTTCAGCTGGAACCTCTAAGGGGAATAGCTTAAAAAAGATGTCTGGAAGTTGTTGATGTTCTCTTTGAGGATTAATCTCCGAACTTTCACCTCTCTCTAGCAAAGGAGAGGGATTACTACTGTTGCCAAGGGTGTTTGTTGACCATGGGAGGTAATCTCCCAAGGTATATTTTGTATTTGGGTTGGCATAAGGATCTGGTGCCAATCCCCCCTTGTTGCCTATTTCTAGGCCTTGCATATTTTTGACCAAGATGTCTAAGGGCAGGGGGTGGTTGAACCCTACTCCTGACTTATCATATGGCATCTGGTATCTTGGTTGGCAAAGGACACGCATCCCTTGCTCATATCTGCCTAGCCCATATCCATGCCAATTGCATTGGTCGAGATATCTTAGAGCGAATTTCGGGTTTGACAGATAGTTGATATTTTCAACAAAAGGCTCTTTGTCTGCTTCCTTTTGTTTGCATGGTTCAAGACCATGATCAAGGCCCCCATACATAAAATTTGTCTGGTTTGGTGGGTAGTCTAGAGGAACAACTGTCCCTATGGGAAGGCGAGGTCTTCCCATGTCCTGTACTGACTCCAATGCGGGGGTTGCCACAACATTTTGCACTAAATACTCCCCCAGGCCCGTACTGGCCATTTCAACAGTGATTTTTGATGATTGGGTGGGAGGAAATGGGAGTCCTTCCTGAGTCCATTCCATGTTCGACATTTTAGGAGTCTCCGCTTCTGTTGTATAAGGTGTTTCTTCTGTTGATACCGTTGAAATTATGGGCAACCCCTCTTCTAGGGGCTTAGCCTCTTCCATGATTTGTTTTCCCTTGTCCTTCTGTTTGGCCATGGCAAGTGGCATTGATAATGAAGGAGCAGATGATGAAGACTCACCTACCTGGGATTTTGTTGATTTGGTCACCAGTGGTGCCTACGGTATTGGACCCTTTTTAGATGGATTTAATTGGAAATCCAAATGCGTTGAAGGGAGGGTCGATTGAGGCATGAATTGTACCACATTGCAATACTTGAAGGGCTCTAATTCCATTGGGACTACATGTATTTCTCCTTCAAAAGCATACTTTAAGCACTGGTGAGTGATCAAAGGGACACACTTCATTTCCCTGATCCAAGGCTGCCCTAGTAGTATATTATAAGCCATCTCACCTTCCAACACATGGCATAATGTAGGTATTGTCTTTTGTCCTACCTGGATAGCCATAACAACTGTGCCGACTGTCGAGCATATTGCATCGTTGAAAGCTCGCAGTGTGTATGTGGAGGCTATGATGTGCGAGGCTAGCAGCTTCAAATGTTTTAGTGTTGTAGTGGTAATGATGTTACTGGAAGAGCCAGTATCTATCAACACTCTCTTGTACGGGATCCCGTTGACCCACGCGATAACGTGCAGGGGTGGATCTGCCATGTCATTCGATATTTTTTTGACTTCATCTTCTCTGAAGGTGATGACCGACTCCGTACATCGTTTCACATGTCCCACGAAGTTGTTGAAAGAATTTGCTTCATGAGGCTGTAATTTGATGGCTTTTAAAATGTCCATAAGAGCTTCCCTATGGGGTGTTGATTATTGAATAAGCTCGTAAATGAACAGCCTAGCCGATGTGGTCCGCAAACTCTGCGTGAGTTTGGTCCGTATCGTGACCTCGGGTCTAGGCGGAGGCAACTACATTGGGCATTTTTGAGGCTACGATGTTGTCAGAACTTCCCTCGTAGCTACCTCGGGGGCAACTGTTGGGTACTTTTTGTTCCTTGTCACTATACTAATCATTCCCACAAATCCTTGCATGGGAAGATTCTGTTGCACCTCGTTAATCTGGAGAGGTTTTGCCTATGCTTTGTGGGTAGGCAAAGGGTCCTTGAATACCCCCATTTGTTGATTATTTGGCGCTATGGGGTTGTCCACGGCCAATGTTCTATTTTCGATCAAATCTTGGATTAATTCTTTGAATTTCTAGCATCCATTCAAGTCGTGTCCTCTGCGCCTATGGAATCTACAATACAATTCCTCTCTGTATCCCCTAGGCTTAGGAGCATTAGGGTCTATAGTTTGGATTTTTGGCAGAGTGACTAAATTTGTCACTGACAAGCGGTCAAATAGGGAGTCCCTAGACTCCGTGTAAGGGGTGAATTGTCGCCTAGGGTGACGTTGTTGATTCTGCTCCTGCCTTCTATTATCTCTTTCATAACCAGGAGGCACTACCTGGTAATTAGCCTTTTGGGGCTGCATTTCTTGCATAGGCGCGGGAACATTTATCGCAACTTGGTTAACCGCAGCGTGTTGTGATTGCGTTGTCCCGGTCTTAGTGGTTTTATTCCACTCTTTCTTTTTAGGCTTGGTGATTGCGCCTTCACCTATTTTGATCTCTTCTATAACTCTGGCTTGTGCCAAAGCTTCTTCTAAGTTGGCGTATTGTTGCAGATGCAATAGCCCAGAGATCGATTTCAAGCAACTTTTTGCGAACATCTGTGTGAGATCATACATAGGGGGACGGTAAGGTAACTTAGAAAGCAAAGCTCTCCATCGATTCCCGTATGCTGCCATTGTTTCTTCCTCAAATTGCCTGAGGCTAGCCAGATCACTCAGTGATGTCTTCTTCCTTGTGTTGAAGACAAAGCATTCAAGAAACGCATCTACTAATTGATCTAGGTTGCTTATGCTGTGTTTGGGTAATTGTGTGAACCAATCCGAGGCAGGGCCTGCGAATGTGGTTATGAATGTCCTAAGAAACAATGTGTCATTATCTTGGATGTTGAAGCATTGAATTAGGAACCTTGTGACATGTTCTTGTGCGTCCTCTTCACCTTTAAAGATTGCCAATTGAGGCAACTTGAAGTGTTCGGGGTAAAGAGGTGTTGGCACTGAGGGATGCACTAGATGACTGCGGAGTTGACGTAACGTGGGATTTTGATGCCTAGAAGTTTTTTTCTCCACAGACTCCAATCGCTCTAATAGCGCTTTGTATGCATCTGAAAATTTTATCTCCTCCTCTTTTGTTTGCTCCCGTTGTGCGTTATGGAATACTGGAGGCCTATGGAGGGGTGGTCGATTGGCAGCCCTCCCACCTTGATGGGGTGTTTTGGCCCATTCTATTTTTGGTTCGTACTCCTCATAAAATTCTTGAGGAGTCTCTGGGTGATACCTATGACCCTGATTGAATCCCTGCTGAGGGTACCCATAATTGTTTTGGGGAGTGGCCTCCCTCTCGGGTTTATAAGGTCTCGAAGGCAAAGCTTTATGAGGTCATGGAGACCTGTCCTGCACCAACGGATTATGCCTCTCATATTGTTCGGCTCTTTGGGTGTGAGGGGTTGGCCCCCTCTTAGGTAGTTCATAGCGTAACTCATCCGATTTGCGTTGCATGCGCTCTCTATCCAAGCGGTGTCGATACTCTATATCCTGATGACTTTGTTTAAGTCGCATGATTTGGGCTTGACGGGTGGCATGTCTGGCGACTATCGGGTCAATTTGGTCTACCCTATTGTGCTCAGGAGGTTCGAATGTTTCTCCTATGTTTTTGCCTTGATCTTGATGATCTAAAATTTTAATGGGTCGCTTCCCTCTGTCGAGGTAGGCGACATTTACTCGAGGCTCTGGCCTCGATGTATGATCATGATACCTAGCAAGTGCAAAAATGCAAGGTTCCCACGTTGTTTGTTGTCCTCGAGGAATGCGATGGCTTTCCTCGTACTCCCTTTCATGGGTTTGAAAGGGGCGGGCGGAGTGAGCTCACCCTGTGTGAAGAGCCCTGCGCTCTGGATTTTGTCTTTCTGTTCTGATGGGAGGTAAATAAGGGACGCCATATCCACGTTGTCCCTCCAAATGGATGGTGTGCCTCTCTATCGCTTCATCGCGTGGTGACCGCTCATAGCGAACATCTAAGGGAGCTCTCCTATGAATGTACCCCTCATGGAAGGGTGTGTGCTGCGTGCTATGCTGAACAGAAGTGCTCTTAGAAGGGGTGCCCCTATAGTACATATCCGTTAAGGTGTGGAGGGGTCTACCTTGTGTGTTAGGTCACCAAGGTGGTATGACCAAATCCTTGGGATTGTAACGGAGATGACTTGTGCCTCCTTGGACATTCCCCATAGCCTCTACCCGTGATTGGGCTTGGCTGCGGGTGAGCACCATGACGATGTCTCTCTAGAAAACCCTAAAAATTAAAATGAGTCATATGGGGCCCAAAATTGGCGTGTGCATCCCTCTTATGGTAGATAAGACAAAAATGAAGTTTCAAGTCCTAGCTCTAAATACATTAGGAGATATTGACATCCGAACAGCTCAAAAAGTGTATAAAATTGGGCACGCAATTTTAGAACCTAATTTTGGGGCACTAGATGATGGAATTTGTTTAAAATTATCCCAACTAACTCCCTGCAAAATTTCAAGTCAATCGGAGCTACGGTTGAGAAGTTATGGCCCCGACAAGATGCACTAAAATTTAGGAAAAAAAGTAAAATTTCCTAAATTTCGTTGGATGCTCCCGCATCACTTATGGGCACATTTGGGGTGATTTTGGGTTGAAAAAAGGGTTCATGGACACCTTTGGGGCATTTTGGAGTGACCAAGCGATTATGGGAATCCTTGGAGCTTTTGGAGAAAATGACAAAATGCGTAGATTTTTATCTTTTGTTTATGATGATTTTTCTTTTTGTTACACTAAGCATAAATGAACACACACATACACAAATAGTGATTATCTCTTTTAAAGATTTAATGGTGTGTCCTAGACTGGTTTAGTGCATTTTGATGTTTTGTTTTGTTTTTGAATGTTTTTTAAGAACGTTTAAATGCATAATGAAGGCTCATATAACTCCCAAAATGGTCGCCCCTTCAATATACCAACCAGGTCGATATACCAACCTCTCTATATACCCGCCCTTATGATAGGGAGACTATAAGTATGTGAGAGCAGATGGTACATGGTACGTAGGCGGTACAGAAGGGGGATTGTCCTGTTAATGGCACCTACCATAGAAGACTTATCCCCGTGCGCATGGGAATCACCCCAGCGACACTCGATCAACTTTCATCAGGATTTATGCCTAACAACAGTGACAATCAGGGAAATGGATGCAAAGCTAAGCCAAGGTGGTGATGAACCCACCGTTGGACTTGCTCAAGGGCTGGGGTATTATGACCAGCTCCTTGGTTTAATTTACCACGTGATGTGTGTGGGATTCATTTTATTTAACAAAAATGAAACAAGCATAAATGACTTTCCCTAAGCAAGCAGGATAAACTAAAAACAACCAAAGAATAGAAACAAAAACAAAAAAATTTAACAGAGATTATAAAAATCCCTACCTCTTCTCTTCCTGGACCGGTTGCTTCTGAATTTTTGCTTTGAAAATATACAGGAAGGAATTCGTCCCTCTGTGAGACGAATTACAGAACAGAATTCGTCCTTGCTAGAGATGAATTTGAATTCGTCTTAGGATCAGACGAATTACAGTAAAGAATTCGTCACAGTTAGAGATGAATAACAGTCTGCAGCAAAAAAAATGTACCTTTCAAGCACAAAACACAAAAATTTTATCAGTTTCTGTGATCTTAAAAACCAGGGAACAGAGTCCCACCGTGATCGCCACTGAAAGCACGAGATTCTGGGCAAAGGAAACACTAATTGCGATGCATTCAAAATCAAATACGCTTAAGTCCTAGAAATGTAGAATGCATGAAATGAAAGAGATGCATTGAAATGAGATATAAGCAAATGGATAAAACACAACCCTTTCATTAAATTCTCTTGATCTCTGTTACAAATATGCCTCCTCCTTTTTCAGGGGCTAGGAGCGTTAAAAGAATTTGATTACAATCGAGACTTAAGGTTCCTCTTTTCGCATGCCCACACTTGAAATGGGCGGGCCAAGATGATGCCGCCGCTGATGTTGATGAGTCCTTAACCTCTTCTGCTCCTCCTGTGAACAAAGAAACAACAAATATGTCAGTAGCACCTGTTGCAAATAGTAAGTGTTTGTTCTCTAAAATCGCCAAAAGATGCATGTAAATAATTAGCCAAATCGATAGACAAAATGACTCTAAATGACCTAAAAACCTGATAGAGGATAGAAGACATCACCAGAGGGCCACTGCCATTGAAACAGTTGGCTAATATACCTTCAACTGGAATTCGTCCCTGGGCAGGACGAATTTTGACTGCTATTTGTCCCTGGGTGAGACGAATTCTACTGTGTTGGAAAAGCCGAAGTGGTACTGCTCCAATGTCGAATCCCGAGACCTCCAAAACACCTGCAAATAGAGGGGTTATGTAATTGGGGCCATTTTGGGACGACCCAGATGGTCGGATTCTCCCAATTTGGCCTCTATCCTCGAGAATTCGATATCGCCACCTGCAAGTTAGTAGGACAACAAAGCGACAAAAGGCATGATAAAATCTGATCAAAATGTTATGAAATTGAAGCTATGAGTTAATAAAATAGAATAACATGAGATGCAACCTGAAACAATAATCTAGAATGCTTTTAAAACAAAACTTGGAAAATGCGGGGTGCCCAAGTGGGCCTCCCACCGTTGGCACTTGATTTCGGAGCCAATCCACTAGGGATGGGTCCAAAACCTCTTAGGATTGGGATGTCCACAAATTGGTGGTGTGAGGTGGTCAAATGTTGGGTTTGGGTTGGATCCACGCTTCCAAAAGCCACCCAATAACCTCCCTTGCGAAAGAGATTAGTGGATGTGAGAAGGTGAATCAAAGGGATGCAAGTGGGTAATAAATCGGACAGCATTTCGTTGCTTGAAATCGCCTCCAATCCATTTTTTTGGGTGAGAAAAGTCCCACATTTTATAGACCCATGGGGTCTATTTTGAGAGGGAAGCATAAGCGCCATGTGTTGGTCATAGGTGCCATGTGGCAGTCAAGTCTTCCCATGAGGGAGGGGAGTCCTCCATGACTTGGGCTTTCATAACTGCCCTTGTGATAGTCCTTTAACGGCCTATCTGTCCACCCACACACGCGTGCGAGGAAGGAGTCATCAACTGACTGTCCTGGGCTGCCACTTGGCACCATTCTTCTTTTTACCGTTAAACTCAGAATTCGTCCCTACCAGAGACAAATTCAGAATTCGTCTCTGGGTGAGACGGATTCCATTTTGAATTCATCCCTGGGTGAGACAAATACTGAGCAAAGTGTCTAAATGTACCAAATTGCCTCTTGACCTTACAAAATTGCTATGAAAGTTGTTAGGACCACTGTTTGACCTCTGAGGGCTGCCCTGGGGGCTGTTTTTGTCAAAGCGATCAGTGTTTGCAGTCACATAATCAGATTGGTGTTGTTTTGGTGTCTACAAGTACACCCAAGAATCATGGAAATGGCCCATTTTCTAAGAAGGAGAGTATTAAAAAGAAGTTTTCTCTTGATAAAGTTGATGTGTTGACTAGTAGCACTCTCATAGTCCACGAGGATTATTTTGATTTCATTATATTAGGAAATAGATGAGATGGTAGAGATAAGAATGTCATATATATACTACTAGTCGGAGATATGCTCAATAGTGAGAGCATCTTTCAATGCCAATAGAAGCTTTAATATATCTTCCTAGAGATTTTGCTAGGATAATGAAGAGGGAAGGTGAAAGAGGATCACCCTATCTCAATCCTCTAACACTTTTAAAATACCCTAAGACCTCCCCATTAACAATGATTGAGAAATAAGGAGTTGAGAAGCATTCCTTAATGAGGGATATCCATATAGAGTGAAATTCAAAATGAAAAAAATATATTTTCTAGAAATTCCTAGGATACTATTTCATAGGATTTGCTCATGTCAAGCTTAAGGAACATTCTAGCTTGGTCACTCTTGTCCACTAAATGGATCAACTCATGGAAATCTATAATTACATCTAAGATCTTTCTTTCTCAAATAAAACTTTCTTGGTTGTGATCAATGATAAATGTAAATCACAACTTCATTCTTTTGGCTAGTACTTTGGATAGAATTTTATAAATGGTGTTGCAAAGGCTCATTGGTCTATTGTTTTAAAGTCCTTGGCTCCTACACTCTTAGGAATAAGGACAAGGAATGTGGAATTCACATCTCTTGGTATGAATCCAATTATTTGAACTTCAAAAATGGCTCTACAATATCTTTTCGTACTATATGCTAAATGTTTTCGAAGAATATGGTTAGGAATCCATCAGGACCATGCACTTTTTTCCCTACCATAGAAAAGACAACATTCTTGATCTCCTCCTCCTCAAAGGGTCTAAAAAACCTAGAATTCATTTCATCATTGATTAAGGAGGGAATGTTGGATAACAATATCCTTTTTGCCTATAAATCCCCTTGATTTTTGGTGTCTAAAACCTTTTTTAAAAAACCAACAACTTCATCTCTATATTCCCTTGGGTCAAATGATTTAGATCCATCATATTTGATAACTTGCTTGATTTTTTTAAAGACCTTGTGCTTGAGAGTATTCTAGAGTTGTCGCTCTTGTCCACTAAATGGATCAACTCATGGAATTTGATAATTCCATCTAAGATTTTTCTTCCTAGAACAAAACCTCCTTGGTTGTGATCAATGATAATTGGAAGTAATAATTTCATTCTTTTGGCTAGTACTTTGGATAGAATTTTATAAATGGTGTTGCAAAGGCTCATTGGTCTAAATTTTTTGAAGTATTTAGTTCCTACACTCAATAATAAGTACAAGGAATGTGGAATTCACATCCTTGAGTATGAATCCAATTATTTGAACTTCAAAAATGGCTCTACAATATATTTCCATACTATATGCTAAATGTTTTGGAATAATATGGTTAGGAATCCATCAGGACCAGGCACTTTTTTCCCTACCCTAGAAAAGACAACATTATTTATCTCCTCATCCTCAAATATTCTAAAAAACCTAGAATCCATTTCATAATTGATTAAGGAGGGAATTTTGGATAATAATATCCTTTTTGACTATAAATCCCCTTTATTTTTTGTGTCTAAAACATTTTTTAAAAACCCAACAACTTCATCTCTATATTCCCTTGGGTCAAATGATTTAGATCCATCATATTTGATAACTTCATTTATTTTTTTAAATACCTTGTGCTTGAAAATAGTGATATGAAATAATTTAGTGTTTCGATCCCCATTCCTCAACCATAGGGCTCTAGACCTTTATCTCTATAAAATCTCTTCTTTGGCAAGGGTGTTATGAAATTTAGCAAGAACTGACTTCTCCTTATCTCTAAGATCTTCCTACCCAATACCTAACTCCAAAGAGGCTTCAATCTCAAATAATTATTTTTTTAGCTCCTTTTTTGGAAAAGGTGATCAAACACCATCTTATTCCATATTTTTAGATTGAGTTTGATAAATATCAACTTTAAGCTATCTAATACATTAAGGATCTAGAAAATATTTTCAAACACCATTCCACTAAATTATATTCTAAGTACTAGTGTTGAATCTATATCTATTCAAATCTAAAAAGGTTTCTTGAATTTTCTACCATCAAAGAAGACTTCCAATAGAAGACAATTATGATTGGAGTCTATCTTATGAAGGAAATTTAGAGAAGAGTCCCCCAAAAACCTAAATCTATCTTTCAAAATCAAAATTCTATCAAGGCTTATTTGAATTATAAGGTTTATTTCCCTCCTATTTCTCCATCTATACTTATTGCCTCTTATATCTAGGTCCAATAGTTCAAAAGTATTGATAAAATTGGAGAAATTATCCTTATCTTTGGACAAGGATGAGTTTCCCCATTTTTTATTAGAGGGGTAAACCAGAGAGTTGCAATTTATCACTTACGTCTAATATTCATTAAAACTAAACCTCTCATCTAACCAAGAATAGACCATAATATATTTCTTTCAACCACTAAGTTAGGGGATTAAATATTAGATAAGATCCATATTCTATTGCACTTATTACAAGAAAATAAAATATTTATAATTCTACTAGAAGAGGATATTAAAAAACCATCCACTCTCTATGGGTCCCATAAACACAACAAACCTCTTGAGGACCCTTGGGCATGACTTGCAACAAAATCTACCTCCTTCCATAATGCATTCTTGATTTTAAATAAATTATCTTCATCCAATTTTGTTTCTTGCAAAAGTAAAATATGAGGAGCTATATCCTTTCTCATTAAGGCTAAAATTCTTTGCTTGGAATGGTTGTTGAGGGCTTTCAAGTTCCAAGATAATTTTTTTATTTACCATTGTTAGAGTTTTTTTTCCTTCCCCCACTTGTATGAGCTGAAGTTTAGAATTTGGTTCTTTGAGAATTCTCTAAAAAATTCACCTACTCACTATTAGCTCAATCTTTAGGATTTTTTGGGACCCATTGGCCATGTCAATCTCAGTGGATATTTTTCTTATCTCTTTGTTTGAGGGTTTTCCCACTTTTTTCAATACGTATATCGACAACTTATTTCTTTTGGATTCTCATTATAGGGCTAGGGGTCCCAAGCCCAAAACTAATATGTTATTCTCTTTGTATGGTGGGCCTATGACATTTTCATACATAACTAAGTTGTCTAGATTCTCTTCCTTATATGGTGAATCATTTAGCAATCCAAAAGGAGATATTGAATAATTTCTCATATCTATAATTAAAATAAGACTATTCCCTTTTGAAGAGGAACCTAAGATCATATTTGAATCTGGTAGATTTTCTTGAACTAAAAAATCAAGACTCTCTCCTTTGGAAGGATATCCTTAGAAAATTATAGAATATCCATTTTAAATATTGCTAGAGTCTATTTTAGCGTTTGCTTTATCCAAAAAGGAAATAGAAACCATAACAACTATATCTAAAGTATCATCATCCTTAATATTAGTTGATGGTTCAATTGTAAGGCACTCAAAGGGGTTTATCTACAATAGGTTAGCCGAATGAGAATCATGGCCTAGGTCGGAGACACATACTTGAACCACTAAATCAGTTAGAGCTTCAAGTTATTTTGCTAAAGATAATATTTCAAATTTAGTAGTTTATACTTGAGGAGGTTCTACATGTTCTTTCAAATACACTTCTATCAGAGTCCTAGAATCTTGAGGACTTTAATTCTTATTTTTTTCCTAGACTTATTTTTTAATTGGGTTGTTTTATTAGGACATAAATTGGCCAAATAGCCACTCCTTTCTTAATCTAAATAAATAACAGGTCTATGTTCATACTCCACAACTTACTTTTTGGTACCAAAATTTGAGATAATATCTATTGAATTACATTGATTGGATGAGAGGTCCACATTAATACATATTCTAGCATACAATATTTAGGATTTAGATCTAGTGGATGAATAAATTAAAACTAATTATGCAAATATTGAATATACCATATAAAATATATTCATGCTAGAATTGGAAGGAGAGACTAGGGAGTCTAACCTAGAGAGGATTCAAGTTGATATTTTGAGAATTTGGATTGAAATCCACACCCATTGTCTAAGGAATAGGCTTCTTCATCCAAAACAAAATGACTCCCATTTAGGATCTATACTAAATTTTCCTCCTAATTAAGCTTAATAAGAATAACCCTTAGAGAGAGCTATGATTTCCAAAATACCTTTTGGAGTCCATTTAAAGGATGTTCATTTTTGAATTGAATTGATATCATATCAAGATTCTACAAATTTATCAACCAAATAGAATGCTTCCTTCTCCATGGTGATATCCATCAAAGAGTGTGGTACTCTTAGTGAGTTCTCCATAGGCTAGAGATGAAAAAGAGAAATCAATGGATCTTTTTTTTTACATTAAGACCGTACTTCCAAATGACCTTACCCTAGGGTTAAAAGGAAAAAATAATCTTAGTGTCCCTCTAAGGTATATGCATCTCCAAGTTGAAATGAAGGGCCCTCAAAGGAATTTTTGGGTCTATAAGGGAGTCTAAATGAAGACAACATACCGTAGTGGACTCTAAGCACTCCAATCCTCTAACTATCTTCCTCTCATGAGTCACTTCATTGTCAAAACCTTCCTACTCACCATAAATATAGTGATAACATAATGTAGCTCTCATACTGGTACACTATTGCTCACCTTCATTACCCTAACACTACTCAACCACTACTCAGTACTACCCTAGCACTTCTCCATTGTTGCTTATATTTTGTGCCCTACACTGCTCAACACTACCTTAGTACTGCTCCACTATTGTCCATATTCACTACCCTAACACTGCTCAGCCACTACTCAATATTTACCTAGCACTGGTCCACTACAGCACTGCCTTATCATTGGTCCATTGCTACACTGCCCTAGTACAACTTCACTATTGCTCGCACTAATATGATGAATACCATATCGATTGTTCTACTAGATTTTTGTAACGAAATCTTCTACAAGCTATTTATTTCTAGTGACATTATTATGATAGAATTGTATTCTAAATTATTACCTCATTTTATTAAAACCAATGATGTTTTGGTCCCACTCATAAGTTATGTTAATTTAAGAAATTATTTTACTTCATTAAAACTCATTCTACTAATGATACCTTATGGTCAAGAACTATGCAAAGTTTTGAATATCATAAAACCTAATGATTTTTTGGTCCCCACTCTTGAGTTATATTTATTTAAAGATTAATTTTACTTCATTCAAACCAATTCTACTAAGAAGCCCTTAAGGTTGACATCTATTCAAATTTTTGAATGTTGTATTAATTCTCTTCTTTATGTAATGAAGATTTTGTCATGATTTTTTCTTTTCATTTTTATCTTATTTGTACGTGCTTTTTTATTTTTCTATCTTGTGAATTTTTATATTTTTTGAAGTAATATGATTTTACCTATACGTTGTATGACCAAGTGAGTTAGAAACCAGAATATAATAATTTTGGGTTTTACTATACCATGTTTCTTTCTTTATTAGACTATAATATTATTAATGGGGTATTTGGATCATAATTTTATGTATGTTACATATACAAATTTTGTTAATTCATCCCTATATTTAATTTATAAACATTAAAAGTACAATTCTTTGGCACTACAAAGGCCCAAAATACACCCATGTTGAATATTTTACTAGTTACCAATAAAGAACATACATCTAGTGTTAAAGGACCTTTTCAATGTCTATATACCTCTCAATATAGAAGGTATTTTGTTGATGGGATTAGAATCATCAATCCTCCACATCATAATACTCATCATTATAAATTCAAAAACTGAAAATAAATGTTAAAAAGAAAAAAAAGAGCATATGCTAAAATAGATATAGAACAAAAAATACAACCAAAAATATTAACAACAAATAATGTAGGACTAGAAATTTTGATAAAAAACATATATTTATTCATAAGAACTACCCCAATACAATGTTATATGTAAGTATATTTTTATAATAATAAAATGGGAGGGTTTTCTAATTTTCCCACTCAAAAACTCTTCTAGAATATTCTAGGGCTTACTAGTCTTCTATAATATTCCAAGTCATATAAAAAACATGAAGTCTACATAAAGATATTTTCATGAAATTTAGAGAAGATTTCGTCATCAAACATAAAAATTATGTAGCATCTTGTAGACACCAAAACAGCACCATTCTGATTAAGTGACTACAAACACTGATCGCATGCACATACACAGCTTTCAGGGCAGCCCTTAGAGGTCAAACAGTGGTCTTGGCCACTTGCACGACGATTTAGAGGGTCAAAAAATGAGCGGTGCAGAGTTGGTCGTTTTGTCAAAACCTTTAACAAACTTTAAGCCTTTAGTCCAAAGCAGCCTTCAAAACTTCACCAAACTTCAAGCCTTAAGCAATCCAAAGCAAAGTCTTCAAAAGCAAACAAGCCTTAACAAAAAAAAGGGAACCTAGCCTTAGACGTCGCAATTTCACGACGTCGTGAAATTGCGACACCTTTGGCCCCGAGGGGAGCCTCGGCCAAAGGTGTCACGATATCGCGACACCTTTGGCCCCGAGGGGAGCCTCGGCCAAAGGTGTCACGATATCGTGACACCTTTGGCCCCAAGGCTATCCTCGGCCAAAGGTGTCGTAAAATCATGACACCTTTGGCCCCGAGGCTCCCCTTGGCCAAAGGTGTCACGATATCACGACACCTTTGGTCCCGAGGGGAGCCTCGGCCAAAGGTGTCACGATATCACGACACCTTTGGCCCCGAGGGGAGCCTCGGCCAAAGGTGTCACGATATCGCGACGCGCGATATCGTGACACCTTTGGCCCCAAGGGGAGCCTCGGCCAAAGGTGTCACGATATCATGACGCGCGATATTGCGACACCTTTGGCCCCGAGGGGAGGCTCTGCCGAAGTGTCGCGATATCGCGATGCCGCGATATCGCGACACTTCGGAACTTTACGTTTAAAAGGCATACTTATGATAATCAAAGGTGGACTTTGACGTGGCCACTGCATCCAAGTGATAACCACCACATGGAACCCTTACGTGCCCCTTTTTAAAGAAACCCCGTGGGTCTGCAGAACGACGGACTTTAATGAAACAAGCGGTTTTAAAACAAATCCGATCCAAGGCCACGCCTCATAACTTCTAATGTCAGTGCGAGCCATGTCTCATAATGGCCTGACAAAGATCAAATCTGAGCGGCCCTTGCGGATTTAGGGTTTGACATTAATGCTCCAAGAGGCGAAAACCTCTATAAAAGACTAGCTCGATACGAAGTAAAAAAGAGACGAAGCATTTTCTGAAATGTAACGAAGTGCTGCAAAACCAGAGACTCGTTTATAGTCTTTCCGAACTCATTCTTCTGACTTTCAGACCCGACCATTGGATCACAATAATCCATTAATTTGTCGACACTCCATTCTTTAAGGCTTTGAGCCCATCCCTGGTGGATAGGCGTCGAAACCAGTCTTTAACGGGGCGGCCCGCTGGGGTACCCCACGTATGTCCATAGTTTTTACAAAATATATTTACTGTTTCGAATACATATTTGCTGTGTAACATGGTTGCTGTCGTATAACATATATTGGCTATTTTGAATATATAGTACAATACATGTTGTTTTAAATATATTTGTTATATGCTCGAATGTGTGTTGTTTTAGAATATGTTGAAACAACAATATACGTAACATATGTTCGAATATATACACCTTCGAATTTCTACTAGAAACGCAGGTTGCATAGAGTTGTTGTTTGCATGAATTTAATGAATCTTTCGAATGAATTATTTATTGATTTTTGAAGCTAACGCTCTACCCTTTTGCAGCAGGTGCTATTAATGTGTTTACTATTTCTTTGGTCGCAGGAAAGAACAGCAGCAAGCAAAGTTTTATCAACATAAGCGGCGGTGGTACTTTAGCCCGTCCATTTCAAATGTGGGCATGCGGATAGAAGCAATATTGACCTCGATTGTAACCGAGACAGACTAACACTCCTGGCCCCGAAAAGGTAGGAGATGTATTGTAACCGAACGAAATTAATTTATATTCGGTTGATTCAAAGTTCTATTTTTATTACATCTTTAATACTGTTTTTCATTCCGAAATCTCATGCTTTCAGTGGCGATCACGGTGGGACCGTTCCCCGATTTTTAAAATCACAGAAATTAATCAGAGTTGTCTTGTTTGTGCTTGATAGGTACCCTTTTTAAACCGAAGATCAGAAATAGCAAATCCGGTCAGAAAAGAGGTAACGGTTTTCTTTAACTGTCCATGTCATTTTCGGTTATGATATTTCTGTGTATTTTATTTGTTTAATTTTTATTTTTTTTACTTTTCGCAAATTTTCCGTAAATTTTTTCGTAAAAAAAAAAAAAAAAAAAATTACTTTTCTACTTGCTGTTTTTCAGTTTGTAGTGTCTGTCTGGCATAGGGAAAGATTTATTTTTCAGTTGCCTGTTTCAATTTTTCAAAGTAAAATGAACCTGTTAGGATCTCATCCTAACCCTTAATGTAATAACTTCCTTGATGTAATAATTCCTAGTGAACGTGGGTAGTACCCATGATTAATAATTTGTAATGTTCTAAGTTTTAGCTTAGGTAGTGCCTATGACAAATGGCACCCTTTTTATGTAACACATGGTAGATAGGTGGCATTGTGCATGTAATTCGTGTGGCATTATGCATGTAATTCGAGTGGCATTGTGCATGTGATTCAAAGTGGCACTATGCATGTAATTCGGGTGGCATTATGCATGTAATCCAGGTGGCATTTTGCATGTAAGCCAACCTTGGAAGGAAACTCCTTAAATACCCGAAAGGGCACCAATGTAACCATCTTTTGCAAAATTAATGAAGTATTGAAGGAGGTTGCCCCCTCGAAGAGGCCTCGCGATTCGATCCTATTGTGAGATTGTTCTTTATGCAAATTTCTGTTATATTAATGTGATGTTTATGTGAGTTATTTCCAAGAAATTGTGTGAGAGTGTGTTATTTGAGTTTATTTTATAACAGGATCTTAACAAGTGGTATTAGAGAGCTTTCCAAGGCCAAGTTCTGCTACAACTACAATGATTCTTTCCATCCAATCCGCTTGTTAGGTATAAATTCCGTGTGTTTTTTCCTTTCTATTTTTCCTTATTAAAAAAATCCAAAAAAATATAGTGTTTTTTTTTTTCCAGACCAAAAACAAAAAAAAATATTATTAGTTGAGTAGGTAGAAACCCTGTACCGGGGGTTTTAAAATATCGCGAAGGATCTATCGTTATTGTCTAAGCTAGATAGCCCATAAAGCGTCTAGTGAAGTGAGGGGCGATCAGGCTCCAATACCCAGGCCTTAGACAGAACTCGCGTACGGACTTGAGCTCCCATGTATCTTCGGGTATATCGGGAGACCATCTAGGATTAAATAAACTTTTAGCCATTAGAAAGCTCTTCGGCCTTGTATTACTCATAGTCTATGGGACACAGCATCCTGGACGATTACCCTCTCATATTGTCAGAGAGGCAGGTAGTGTGCTCAATGGTATGTGTGGAATCCTCCTTGAGTAGTGGCCTAAAATATTGGTCCGAGCACTATTGTTCGTCACTATCGGTATATTAGAGGGCCTATGGGTGGTACATACTCCTATACTTAGCATTCCCTAGTTCTGTTAAAACTTCAACCTGTAAAAAACATAAAAATAAAAATAAAAATCCAAACATCCATGTTCATAAACCTGCATTTCAAAAGTGAGCATATGAGAAAGGAGTCCTCTACTAAAACAATAACATAATGGACATGCATTCAGGATAAGCCATGAGGGTGACACTTAAGTTGAAATTCTGGAGAATAACAGTAAAATTTATAGTGGCGATCCACGATTAGGTCGATCGGAGTCGGAGAGGTCGACATAGTCAGGACAGAATTCACAGTCTTCAAGGTCAGAACAGAACTGTCATATCAGTCACCTATAAAATACAGAGAATCTTGAGTGTGAAACATGACCAGTTATAGATAGTGCTCCAGTAGCCAAATTTTTCTCAGTAGCTCAGAATCAGAATCTGTAAACACCGTTAGACTCAGCAAAATAGGAGAAAAAAAAAAATTCTGGGGTGCCAAAAAGTAGTGTTGAGATATATAGCTCATTGTGACCACCTCCTTCTGCTGATCATTTTGATATATAGCACCCAAGCACTTTTTTGGGCACTTACTAAAAATAGTAAGTCCTAAAAATTCAATTCTATTTTTAGTAACTGGTCACAAAAGGTCAAAAAAATGGCCCAGGGTACCCGTGGACACCAGAAAGAACTAGAACACTTGGAGTCCCTAACAAAAGATATTGAGAACTTGAACTCGGCTTTTCAATCCATAAGGTAATAAGTCCAAGGTCTTCGCCTAGAGCATGAGGCCACTAGAAATCGCTTGGAAGAAGCATTGACAGAAGTAGATAGCAAACTGAGAAGAGAACCACCCAAATCAGAATACCAAGCTGAGAGTTCTACAAGGAATCGTGACCATGATACACCCTTTAGAATGCCCAAATTAGACTTTCCCAAATTCAGTGGGAAGGATGTTGATGGGTGGCTATGTCGGGTTGACCAATTCTTTTGACTTCATAATGTACCCATATTTCATCGAGTCTAGATGGCTTCCTTTAACTTGGAATCTGAGGCTCTACACTGGTTTCAATGGTTGCGTCTTGCCTACCCAAATCTCTCTTGGGAGGATTTTGAATCACAACTACTCACTCAATTTGGTCCTAGTGAGTTTGAGGACTTTACAGGAGCCTTAACCAAACTACAACAAATAGGGTCAGTCCGAGAGTACCAAGCGCAATTTGAAAAATTTGCCAATAGGACAAGAGGATTGAGTGAAGGGTTCTTCCAGAGTTGTTATATCAGTGGGTTGAAGATGGAACTCCAAGTAGAAGTCAAAATGTTGAAACCATGAACTATGATGGAAGCTATCAGTTTGGCCCGTTTGGCCGAATCTAAACTCTCTGCCCAAAGACATGCATCAAATTTTCCTCAAAATAGACCTTCATTTCCCACTAGAGCCCAACACCCAGATGATAATAAACCCGCTGCACCCAAAGTGCCTCACCACCGAAGAGATGGATGCACGTCGTGCCCAAGGATTATGCTACAATTGTGATGAAAAGTTTTTCAAGGGGCATAAGTGTGCACACAAAAAATTGTTCTTGATAGATGTTGGATAACCTGATACCACTGACGAGAGTGATGAGGATGATGACCCTCCAGAAACACCTCCTCCACAGGAAGAAGGGAAACAGGAACCTGAGACATCAATTACAATCCATGCCCTTGCAGGAATTCCTACTCCTCAAACCATGAAGGTTACAGGATGTTTCAAGGGCCAACGTCCTTCCATCCTTTTGGATTCGGGAAGCACGCACAACTTCATTGACCCTAGATTTTCTCAACGGGAAAATTGCTATATCCACAATTGTAATTCCTTTGAGGTCATGGTAGCCAATGGGGGAACCTTATCTTGTAAAGGAAAGTGTCGCAATGTTAAAATCAAGATAGGGGACTATGAACTCAAGCAAGACATGTTTGCCCTCCATTTTGGTGGATGTGATATTGTTTTAGGATGCCAATGGTTGAGTACGTTGGGCACTATCAGTTGGAACTTTGCTAAACTTTGGATGCAGTTCTCCCAGAATGGACAAACACACATCATCAAGGGCTCCCCGACAGGAACACCTCAAATTATCAGTTCAAACGACATGGAGAAATTGCTAAAGAAATCATCACGTGGGGTCATTGCACAACTATTCTCCATCCAGCCATCCACATCTCCAATGGGTGAAATCCCATAAGACATGCAACAGATTCTCCACAAACATGAGGCCATATTTTCAGAACCCATCACACTACCACTGCATCGCTCTCACGACCATGCCATTCCATTATTGTCGGATAGTACACCTCCCAATATCAGACCACCTTATGAGCGACTCAAGCGCACCTTATTTTGGAAAGGTAGGAAATAGGACATTCACTCCTTTGTGGCAGACTGCAACACAGTTCAAAGGATGAAAGGAGAAACAGTGCACTCTTCGGGAACTCTTCCACCCTTGTCGATACCGGATCAGGTGTGGACTGACATCTCTATGGATTTCATAGAAGGGCTACCTAAATATGGAGACAAGTTTGTTATTTTTGTGGTAGTGGACCACCTTTCAAAGTATGCTCACTTTTGTGCCCTAACCCATCCTTACACAACATTCACTATTGCCCAAATTTTTCTTGACTCCATATTTCACCTTCATGGCATGCCAACCTCCATTGTATCTGATTGTGATCCTAGCCTTACTAGCAATTTTTGGAAAGAGTTTTTTAAGTTGCAGGGGACTCAGCTCACAATGAGTTTAGCCTACCGTCCACAAATGGATGGTCAAACAGAGGTTGTTAATAACTGCTTGGAAACCTACCTTCGCTGCTTGCCTCTGATCATCCTACTCATTGGGCAAAATGGATTTCTTTGGACGAATGGTGGTACAACACTTCCTATAATACCATCACCAGAGGCAGTTTACGAGCACCCTCCACTCACGCCTCCCTCCTACATTTCGGGTAGCTCCAAGGCACAGGTTCCATCAACACTCCTCGAATTGGATGAAGAAGGCTCCATCTTACTTGCACCAAAGCAGCTGCTGGATCGTCGAACTCGCACTCTGCGCAACCGTACCATTACAGAGGTCCTGGTTCAGTGGCATGGACTTCAACCTGAGGATGCTACATGGGAGTCTCTCCATCAACTCCAGCAACATTTTCCTCATTTTCAGCTTTGAGGACAAAGCTTCTTCAAGGAGAAGGGCATGTTAGGATCTCATCCTAACCCTTAATGTAATAACTTCCTTGATGTAATAATTCCTAGTGAACGTGGGTAGTACCCATGATTAATAATTTGTAATGTTCTAATTTTTAGCTTAGGTAGTGCCTATGACAAATGGCACCATTTTTATGTAACACATGGTAGATAGGTGGCATTGTGCATGTAATTCGTGTAGCATTATGCATGTAATTCGAGTGGCATTGTGCATGTGATTCAAAGTGGCACTATGCATGTAATTCGGGTGGCATTATGCATGTAATCCAGGTGGCATTTTGCATGTAAGCCAACCTTGGAATGAAACTCCTTAAATACCCGAAAGGGCACCAATGTAACCATCTTTTGCAAAATTAATGAAGTATTGAAGGAGGTTGCCCCCTCGAAGAGGCCTGCGATTCAGTCCTATTATGAGATTGTTCTTTATGCAAATTTCTGTTATATTAATGTGATGTTTATGTGAGTTATTTCCAAGCAATTGTGTGAGAGTGTGTTATTTGAGTTTATTTTATAGCAAGATCTTAACAGAACCCCACACACCACGTGGTATTTTAAACCAAGGCGTTGGTCGTAAAACCCCAACCCTTGAGCAAGACCAAAGGTGGATTCCATTATCACTTTGGCTTGAGATATTGCATCCATTACCTCGATCGTGACTGTTGCTAGACATAAATCCTGACGAAGGCCGACCGAGTGTAGCTTGGGGTGATTCCCAGCACGCAAGGATAAGTCTTCTATGGTAGGTGTCATAAACAGAGCGATTCCCCTTCCGTACCACCTATGTTCCACGTACCATTTGCTCTCACGTACCTATAGTCTCCCTCACGTAAGGGCGGGTATATAGATAGGTTGGTATATCGGTTTGGAAATGGTATATTGAAGGGGCGACCATTTATGAGAGTCATATGAGCCAACATTATGCATTTAAACGTTATTCAAAAATTGCAAAAACAAAACGAAACACCAAAATGCACTAAACCAGTCTAGGACACACTATTTAATCCTTAAAAGAGATAATCACAGTTTTGTGTATGTGTGTGTTTACTTCTGCTTAGTGTAGACAAAAGGACAAATCATCATAAACGAGATAAAATCTACTTAGATAGTAGCGAAGCATCACAATGGTGTACACTCGTAGCCAAGCCCAATCAAGGGCAGACGCTACAGAAGGTACACAGAGAGAGGGCGCTAGTCGCATTTGCTTTAGCCCTGAGGACCTAGCCATACCATCTTGGCAGTCTGGCCTACAACAAAGCCCACATCAGGCCACTTCAAGAAGGAACTATTGGGAACCTCCTCATTGGAATACACCCATTCAACACAGCCCCTTTTGGGAAGATGGTTCACATGCAGGTCTCAATATCGATAGACAACCACCTTTTGAGGCTAGATTTGAATGGCCACAACGCGATGAAGCACTAGAGAGGCATACTATCCATTTGGAGGGGCAACGTGAATATGGCGTCCCTTCTTTACCTCCCATCAGAACAGAAAAACAACATCCAGAGAGCAGTGCTCTTTACACAGGGCAAGCTAACTCCGCCCGCCCCTTTCACACCCATGAAAGGGAGTACGAGGAAGATCATCACATTCCTTGAGAACAACAAACAACGTGGGAACCTTGTGTTTCTGCACCTGCCAGATATCATGATCACACATCGAGGCTAGGGCCTCAAACAAATGTTGCCTACCCCGACAAAGGGAAGCAACCCATTGAAATTTTAGACCATCAAGATCGAGGCAAACACATAGGCAAAACATTCAAACCTCCTCAACAAAAGAGGGCAGACCCAGTTGACCTAGCAGTCGACAGACATGTCGCTCGCCAAGCTTGAATCACGCAGCTTGAGCAGGGTCATCATGAGTTAGAGTATTTATACCGCTTGAATAAAGAGCGCATGCAGCGTGAAGCGGATGAATTGCACTATAAGCTACCTGAGAGGGTGCCAACCCCTCACACCCACAGAGAAGAACAATATGAGAGGCACAATCCCTGGGTGCAAGATAGGTCTCCGCGACCTCGTCAAGTTTTGTCGTCGAGACCTTATAGACCCGAGAGGGAGGCCACTCCCCGAAACAATGATGGGTACCCCCAACGGGGACTCAATCAAGGTCATAGGTCTCGCCCAGGGACTCCTCAAGAAGTTTATGAGGATTTCAAACCAAAAATAGAATGAGTCGACATGCCCCATCAAAGCGGGAGGGCTGCCAATCGGCCACCTCCCCATAGGCCTCCAGTCTCCCTTGACCCACAACGAGAGCAAACCAAAGAAGAAGAAATAAAATCTTTCGATGCATACAAAGCGCTATTAGAGCATTTGGAGTCTGTGGAGATAAAATCTTCTGGGCATCAAAATCCCACACTACGTCAACTCCGCAGTCATCCGATGCATCCCTCAGTACCCATACCTCTTTACCCTGAACATTTCAAGTTGCCACAATTGGCAGTCTTTAAAGGTGAGGAGGAGGAGGACGCACAAGAACATGTCACGAGGTTCCTAAGTCAATGCTTCGGCATCCAAGACAATGATGCATTGTTGCTTAGAACTTTCATAACCACATTCGCGGGCCCCGCCTCGGATTGGTTTACACAATTGCCCAAACACAGTATCAACAACTTAGATCAACTAGTGGATGCATTTCTTGAACACTTTGCTTTCAACACAAAGAAGAAGGCATCACTAAGTGATTTGACCAGCCTCAGGCAGTATGAGGAGGAAACAATAGCAGCATATGGGAACCGATGGAGGGCTTTCCTTTCCAGGCTACCCTACCATCCCCCTATGTCTGATCTCACTCAGATGTTTGCACAAAGTTGCTTAAAATCAATCTCTGGGCTATTGTTGTTGCAGTAATACAATAGCTTAGAAGAAGCTTTGGCGCAAGCCAGAGTCATAGAAGAGATTAAAATAGGCGAAGGCACAATTGCCAAGCCTAAAAAGAAAGAGTGGAATAAAACCACTAAGACTGGGAATACGCAATCACAACCCGCAACGGTTAATCAAGTTGCGATCAATGTTCCCAAGCCTGCGCAAGACACGTAGCCTCAAAAGGCCAATTACCAGGCAGTGCCTCCTAGTTATGAGAAATATAATAAGAAACAGGAGTAGAATCAGCAGCGTCACCCTAGGTGACAATTCACCCCCTACACGGAGTCTAGGGACTCCTTATTTGACCGCTTGTCAGCGGTAAATTTAGTAACCCTTCCAGATATCCCGACTATAGACCCTAACGCTCCTAAGACTAAGGGATATAGAGAGGAACTATAATGTAGATTGCATAGGCGAAGGGGACACGATTTGAATGGATGTTGGAAGTTCAAAGGACTCATCCAAGATTTAATAAAAAATAAAACATTGGTCATGGACAACCCCATAGCGCCAAACAACCAACAAATGGGGGTATTCAAGGACCCCTTGCCTGTCCACGAGGCACAGGCAAAACCTCTCCAAGTTAATGAGGTGCGCCAGAATCTTCCCATGCAAGGATTTGTGGGAATGATCAGCATAGTGACGAGGAATAAAAAGTACTCAGCAGTTGCCCCTGGGGTAGCCACGAAGGAAGTTTTGACAACGTCACAGCCTCAGCAGCACCCCATACAGTCACCTCCGCCTAGACCAGAAATCATGATACGGAGCAAACTCACGTAGAGTTTGCGGACCACATCGGCTAGGCTGTCCATTTACGAGCTTATTCAACAATCAACACCTCACAGAGAAGCTCTTATGGACATTTTAAAAACCATCCAATTACAGCCCCAAGAAGCAAATTCTTTCAACAACTTCGTGGGACATGTAAAACAATGTATTGAGCCGGTCATCACCTTCAGAGAGGATGAATTCAAAGCAATATCGAATGACGCGATAGATACACCCCTACATGTTGTTGCACGAATCAATGGGATCCCATATAAGAGAGTGTTGGTAGATACTGGCTCGTCCAGTAATATTATTACCACTGTAGCCCTAAAACATTTGAAGCTTCCAACCTCTCATATCACAGCCTCCACGTACACACTGCGAGATTTCAATGATGCAATATGCTCGACAGTCGGCACAGTTGTCCTACCTATCCAGGTAGTACAAAAGACAACACCAACATTGTGCCATGTGTTAGAAGGCGAGATGGCCTACAATATACTGCTAGGGCGGCCTTGGATTCGGGACATGAAATGTGTCCCTTCCATCGCTCACCAGTGCTTAAAGTATGCTTTTGAATGAGAAATACATGTAGTCCCAATGGACCTAGAACCCTTCAAGTATTGCAATGCGGTACAACTAATGCCTCAGTTGACCCTCCCTTCAACACATTTGGATTTCCATTTAAATCCATCTAAACAGGGTTCAGCACAGCAGGCACCACTGGTGACCAACACAGCAACATCCCAGCCAGGGGAACCCTCATCATCTACTCCTTCATTACCAATGCCACCTGTCATGGCTACACAGAAGGACAAGGGAAAACAAATCATGGAAGAGGCTCAGCACTTAGAAGAGGGATTGCCAACAATTTCAACGATATCAATAGAAGAAATATCCAGCACAACAAAAGCTGAGACTCCAAACCTACCAAACATGGAATGGACTCAAGAAGGACTCCCGTTCCCTCCCTCCGAAGCATCAATAATCACTGTTGAAATGGCTAGTACAGGCCTGGGGGAGTACATAGTGTAGAATGTTGTGGCAACGCCCGCATTAGAGTCAGTCCAGGATATGGGAAGACCTCGCCTTCCCATAGGAACAGTTGTTCCCCTAGGTTACCCACCCAACCAGAAAAATTTTGTGTATGGGGGCCTTGATCATGGTCTTGAACCATGTAAGCAAAAGGAAGCAGATGAAGAACCTTTTGTTGAAAACATCAATTATCTGTCAAACCCGCAATTTTCCCTCAAATATCTCGGCCAATGCCATTGGCATGGATACGGGCTAGGCAAATATGATCAAGGGATGCATCTCCCTTGCCAACCAAGATATCAGATGCCATATGACAAGTCAGGAGTAGGGTTCAACCGCCCCTTGCCCTTGGACATCTTGGTTGAAAATATGCAAGACCTAGAAATAGGCAACAAGGGGGGATTGGCACCAGATCTCTATGCCAACCCAAATACAGAATTTACATTGGGATATTACCTCCCATGGTCACCAAACACCCTTGGTAATAGCAGTAATCCCTCTCCTTTGCTAGAGAGAGGTGAAAGTTCGGATACTCATCCCCAAAGAGAATATCAATGGTGTCCGGACATCTTCTTAGAGCTGTTCCCCTTAGAGATTCTAGTTGAGTCAGTACAATGTCCAGAGAGTCAGGTCCCTCCACCCAAAGTGGAACACCTGCAATGGGACCAGATTAACGTACTAGAACAAGGAGAACCATCAACGTCGCAAGCAATAGTTGCTGAAGAGAATGAACATTTTTAGATCTTCGAAAGTGACTCAGAAGATGAGACTGAGATGGACTATCTTAGACATGCACGATGACATTACCGCCCTTTAACTCATGAAGATCTAATGGGACAGATGGGCATAATATTAGGGCATGAATGGTGGGTCGACCCAGTAGGGTGGGACCTGATCTTGGATCCATGGGTCCATATTCATGATGAGCACCATCCACCTCGAGACCCTATCATAACAAAAGTGTCGAGGGAAGACCTTGTCCTCCATTTGGAACATAGGGTCGATCCGTTCTTGCCCGTTCCCTTAGAGCCAGATCCAGAGCATAGGGAGCATCTAGAAGAATCGTGTTATCATGCCCACGGTAATGGAGACCAAATTCATTCCATCCACATGATCTCCATTGATTTGACCACACCCATCCACAATCCGACCAATCTAGCATGGTCATTGCATCTAGACATAGATGCCATCGACTGGGATCGCATCAATTCACCTTTGTCACCATCAGAGTACTGGCCTTTCAGCGAAAATGCATCACTTTACCCCAAGGACAACTCAGGATATTTTTCATGCTGAAGAGGAACCTGAGGTTCCAAGCATAGATCTAAATTTAGCTAATGATATCCATTTGATCCCGACTCCACATCAGTTGGAGGACGGATCCCACATGTCATTCGAGGAGATGACTGACGTAGACATCGGCACAGATCCAATAAATCCATAGATTCTCAAGCTGGGGGTAAGTATTTCCCCCGAAGAGCAAGCCGACTACATTACCCTTCTCAAAGAGAAGAAGGAGGTTTTTGCATGGTCGTACAAGGATATGCCAGGACTAGACCCGCAGCTAGTCACACATAATTTAACGCTTGATCCGACAATCAAACTTGTAAAGCAAAAACTACGTAAGATGCACCCAATAGTGGTCTTGATGGTCAAAGACGAATTGCAAAGGCTGTTGGATGCACAGTTTGTCATCTGCGTGGATTATCTGCCATGGCTGTCCAACATGGTTCCCGTCAAGAAGCCCGGCGGGAGGATTCGCATATGCACCGACTTTTGAGACATAAATAAAGCGAGTCCTAAGGATGATTTCCCCTTGTCGAGCATCGACGTGTTAGTAGACGCTATAGTAGGACACAAAATGCTCTCCCTAATGGATGGTTTCTCAGGATACAATCAGATTCGTATCAATCCTGAAGACCAACTAAAAATGGCGTTCACAATGCCTTGGGGGAAATTTTGTTATAATGTCATGCCTTTTTGCCTTAAAAATGCTGGTGCCACCTACCAACGTGCCATGACGTATATCTTCCATGATTACATGCACAAAACTTTGGAATATTACATGGATGATTTGTTAGCCAAGTCTCTCTTGCGCTCAAATCATATCGTTGACTTAAGCAAGATCCTCGATCGCCTCATGGAGCATAAAGTTAGACTAAACCCCAAGAAGTGCGTCTTCGGCGTCACATCTGGAAAACTCTTGGGTTTCATAGTCTCAAAAAGAGGAATTGAGGTGGACCCAAAGAAAGTCAAGGCAATCCTTGAAATGGTTCCCCCAACCACAATCAAGCAGCTTAGAAGTCTGCAGGGAAAGGTCGCGTCGATTAAATGCTTTATAGCGCAATTATCTGACAAGTGTCGACCCATGAACAAATTATTGCACAAGGGGGTTACATTTCATTGGGATGACGAGTGCCGATCAGCCTTTGACAAGATCAAACAATACCTGGTTTCACCGCCAGTATTGGCACCACCTAGACCAGGAGTGCCGTTCTACTTATACATCTTAGCTACTAAGGTGGCACTGGGTGCCATGTTAGCCCAGAAGAATGAACTTCATAAATAACAGGCTACCTACTATCTTAGCCGCACCTTGGTTAGTTATGAACTTAACTATGCATACGTTGAGAAACTCTGCTTGGCAGTGGTGTTTGCTACCAAAAATCTACACCACTACATGCTGAGCAACACTACGTATGTTGTGTCTAAGGATAATCCATTGTGATACATGATGAGTCGTACTTATCATAGTAGTCGCATGGCGAAATGGATCATGTTGTTGACGGAATTTGACATAGAATTTATTGGACAAAAATCTATCAAAGGACAAGTCATAGCCGATCAACTAGCAGAGGCTCCTCTTGAAGACGATTAGCCTCTAGTCATAGAACTACCCGACGATGGGGTCTTTCATGTCTCAGAATCACCAGATTCTGATGAGCCTGAGTCACAGGCCGACATAACCCTATTCTTCGATGGTTCTAAGTGTGAGCAAGGTGGTGGTGCGGGAATTGTATTCTTCACACTACAGGGTGCTCCAATGCCCTTGTCATTTAAATTAAACTTCCCCTACACCAACAACAATGCATAGTATGAAGCCTTGCTCCTAGGTCTTCAGACAGTAATCGCCATGAACATCAAAATACTGAACATCTTTGGTGATTCGCTGTTAATAGTCAATCAAGTCAAAGGGGTATATCAATGCAAATGCCCAGTTCTGAAGGCTTATAAAGCCCTTGTGGACAAATTCCTAGCAAAACTTGAGTGGTATGACATCGAGGAACTCCCTCGATCATCGAACCATTTTGCGAACACAATGGCCTCCTTGGGGTCACTACTTCCGTAGGACCTTTTCGATGATATGACAACCATTCAAGTCAAAACCTTATCGCAATCCGTGATGGAGCATGCAAGCTCAGACTTGATGCCATGAATCCACATGATCCAAATTGAACCATCCTCGGATAGGTTCTCTCGAATCCGAGATCGTCTGAAACATGCCAACTGGGGGTCCTTGTTCTCCCCTACTCCCATTAGTAGCAACACAACACTATTCTTGCAGGTTCTATCCCATTCAACATTTGCTAGGGATGAACTTCAGGAGGGATTGGTTGTTCATACTATCGAGGTTTCTGATCAACAGGACTGGTATTTACCCATCTGAGACTACCTCAAGTTAGGTAGTCTCCCACTTGATTTGACTCATGCCGCAAAATGAGCACTCAAGAAAAAAGCGGCTAAGTATGTCTTGATAGGAGACATCTTGTATTGTCACAGCTATGAAGGAATCCTCCTTCGTTGCTTGGACCAACAAGAGTCCACTTGGGCGATCGCCCAAGCGCACGATGGTACATGTGGTGGCCACTTCAATGGAATGGCCATCGCAAAGTGCATTCTTCGCATGGGCTATTATTGGCCATCTTTAGAGAGAGATTGTTGCACCTATGTCAATAAGTGCATGAAGTGTCAACATCATGCCAATCTAATGCACATACCTTCTCAGGCCTTGCAGACAGTTCAGTCTGCTTGGCCATTCTCACAGTGGGGCTTTGATCTAATTGGAAAGATCTCCCCTGCATCGTTAGGCTGTCACATGTTTATCATAACGACCACAGAGTACTTCACCAAGTGGGTGGAAGCAATTCCACTTACCTCTACAATAGGACCCCGCATTGTGGAGTTCATTTTGCATAACATCATATGTCATTTTGGTATTCCATCCAAAATAGTCTCGGATAATGAGACACCTTTCAAGAACATAGACGTGCATGCTTTGACCACAAAGTACAATATTCAGCACAGCTTTTCGACACCCTATTATCCGCAGGCAAATGGGCAAGCAGAGGCGTCAAACAAAATGCTAGTTGCCATCCTTAAAAAGACCATCGCAGACAGTCATAAGGATTGGCACATTCAAATCCCACTTGCCCTATGGGCCTATCACACTAGCATTCGAACGCCCACTGGGGCCACTCCATTTTCACTCGTTTATGGCTCCGAGGCAGTCATGCCTCTAGAGTTGGAGATTCCTTCCCTACGTATATCAATGCATGAGTTCATCGATGATGACTCTGCACGGCAGTCCCGGTTAGACAAGCTTACGTTGCTTGACGAACGACGCGTTAATTCTCTCGAGCATTTACGCATTTAACAAGAGCGACTTAAGAAAGCTTACAACATGAAAGTTCACCTCAGGGACTTTTGCATTGGTGATTTGGTTTTGAAGGAAAATCAACAAAATTCTAGTTTGCCATCCCACCTAAGGGACAAGTTTACGGCCAATTGGTTAGGTCCGTATGTCATTGATAGCAAAATTAGACCCGGGACATACCGGCTAGCTTCTCTTGATGGTATCAAGGAAACAGAACCCTTGAATATCAGTCATTTGTGACCATTTCATATCTAAAGAGAGCCATATCCCAAAATGCTCCAAGGATTCTTGCAATCGCTTGGTCAAACCAAAATGCTCCAAGGATTATCACAATCACTTGGTTAAACCAAAATGCTCCAAGGATTCTTGCAATCGCTTGGTTAATCCCAAAGGCTCCAAGGATTCTTGCAATCGCTTGGTCAATCCCAAAACGCTCCAAGGATTTCCACAATCACTTGGTCAAAAATCATGAAAATTCAAAAAACAACAAAAATCATCAAAAACAACAAAAATTTGCATCTCATTTCTAGGCATATTCAAATTCATCAATAGAGAGTTCTTCTCGCACATCATATTCATATTCACAAACATCAATCCATAAAAAATACAAAAATATGTAGCTGCATTAAGCATTGCATCCATACATTGCATATTTGTGGTCGTATAGGTCAAAGGCACCATAGGCTGTAATTGCTCTGCTAGCCCATCTCGTTCCACACTATTTCATTTTACAAAAACAACAAAAACACCATGCATTTTACCACACTAGAGTCAGTGGTCTTTTAATGTATCAAGAGTTTTTCGTGATTCAGTCATCATTTTGCTCTTTTAGCAATGTAATGTATCAAATCAAACAGATTTTATGAAGGTAGAGTTACACTTGCAATACACCTTGTTACGTAACATCCCAACACAAATTAAAACACATAAAAATTCCCGAGTTGTGTGAACGAAGGATGAAACCTGCACAGTAATCCAGGTTACCATAAGCAAAACGGTTATCTTGCTCATCCCCCTGTGCGAATGACCCCAAGAATGTTGAGATTTGGCAAAAGGACAAGCATCCTCCCTACCCAATTCCCTAAGAATCCCAAAGTTGCAAAACATCAAAAATTTGCAACTGTCAAAACTCCAAATTTTGACATCCTACAGTGCACATATCAAAAGGCACAAAGCATAGTGATTATCGTCACTCCATATCCAATTCCCTTGATCAAGAGAAAAGAAAAACAAATCAAAATAAACAGTGATTATTATCACTATAAAGAGCAAGTATCCCAACACAATTGAAGAAAAGAAGGGAGTTGACCTTGAATCCCTGGAACTCTCAGCATTCTAACAGGTCATGATGCAAGCCTCAGTATCGATTTGGTTGATAGCCTATCGGTCACTGGCGGTAAACTTCTCGCATGACGATATATCTGTCACATTAACTTGTGTACAGATCAATATTTGCATGTGGATGAGCTAGCTTATGGTATCCTAGATAACACCACAGATTAATCTAACTACATACAACAAAGGAGTTAATGGAGCTAATTAGGTGATCCTTAGTACAGATTCGGTTGAAAGCCCATCTGGCACTGGCGGTATCCTAAAAAATACCACATAAATGAACTCAATCGCACACACAGGGATGTGAAATATCTTGGTCAAAAACAAGTCCGATTCATACCTTGTTCAAAAGTCTTATAAGACAAAGTACATTCGTGGCTAGTGAGTTAAAAATTGTCTAAGTCTCAGAAAACCTTTGCTACATTTCTAAACCAACTGCGCTACTTTTCATCCTTACAATACCACCAGAAAATACAAAAAAAAACACCACATTTGTACATAGCAAAATAATGGAGATCTAAAACAGTCTATGGTGCCATAATCAAACATCACAAAGTTCATCCATCCATCTTATTTCCGCATATCACATGCCAATCAAAAACATTTGCATCCATCATGCATCCATAAAAATAAATCAACACACAACATCGGTAATTATCATACCATATGCATCCATCAAAATAAAGTAGCATGCATCCACCAACATCAACCATTGTGCATAAACTCATGACATATACACAAAGAAAGAAAATCAAAACAACAAAAACATCACAAAAAGCAACACAAAAACATAAGCAATAAATTGTCGGACACAAGTGCTCTTGCACTTAACCTCTTGGCACAGAAAATTGATGTCGGGGCCCAAATTGTCACCCTCCTACTTCCCCAAGAAGGCTACCATAGCTGGACTGCTCCACGGGAATATGGGTTCTTGATGATTTCACCCCATTATGACATCACCAAAAGGGTTAACACCCACCAAAAATAGGTCCAAATGTCGGGAAATCGCACGTGCTCAAATGGTAAAACATCTAAAGGCACCCTAACCTAAGTCATCTTGGGTCAAGCGACTCGTCGCTTTTCTCACGAAGGTCATTCCCTCATCGATTCGTCGCTTGAGGGGGTAGTCACACTTAGTCACCAATCAACAACCACACATCCAATCAAGGCAATGACATGCATTCAAAGAATCATTGACAAAGACAATCACGCTCCTGCTTGGGGCAATAAACAAGCAATCATTAAGTTGATCAAATACTTGGCATTCCCAAAGCATGAACACAAGGTTTCCCCTATGGATAAAAGGTTGCGCCCTTTGCCTAATCATGACTGATCAATGTCCAAGCTCAAGTCACACCTCACCAAAATAGGTTAACACTTGAAATCAAGTTCCTTAGCTTGTCAGAAGCAAGGATTCAAGAATGCATGCCCTTTCCATACTTGGGGCATCAAAAGTTGGTTAGGTTACCAAGAAACCCTAATAATTAGTGCTTTGGTTCTCTATTTTTGCTTAGCGCTTCCCAAAAAGGGCCATCTATAGACACAAAAACAACACCATTCTGATTAAGTGAATACAAACACTGATCGCATGCACATACACAGCTTTCAGGGCAGCCCTTAGAGGTCAAACAGTGGTCTTGGCCACTTGCACGACAGTTTAGAGGGTCAAAAAATGAGCGGTGCAGAGTTGGTCATTTTGTCAAAACCTTTAACAAACTTTAAGCCTTTAGTCCAAAGCAGCCTTCAAAACTTCACCAAACTTCAAGCCTTAAGCAATCCAAAGCAAAGTCTTCAAAAGCAAACAAGCCTTAACAAAAAAAAGGGAACCTAGCCTTAGACATCGCAAAATCGTGACGTCGTGATTTCGCGTGTCGTGAAATCGTGACACCTTTGGCCCCGAGGGGAGCCTCGGCCAAAGGTGTCGCGATATCGTGACACCTTTGGCCCCGAGGCTACCCTCGGCCAAAGGTGTCATAAAATCGTGACACCTTTGGCCCCGAGGCTCCCCTCGGCCAAAGGTGTCGCGATATCACGACACCTTTGGCCCCGAGGCTCCCCTCGGCCAAAGGTGTCGCGATATCATGACACCTTTGGGCCCGAGGGGAGCCTCGGCCAAAGGTGTCGCGATATCGCGACACCTTTGGCCCCTAGGGGAGCCTCGGCCAAAGGTGTCGCGATATCGTGATGCGCGATATCGCGACACATTTGGCCCCGAGGGGAGCCTCGGCCAAAGGTGTCATGATATCGTAACGCGTGATATCATGACACCTTTGGCCCCGAGGGGAGGCTCTACCGAAGTGTCGCGATATCGTGACACTTCAGCACTTTACGTTTAAAAGGCATACTTACGATAATCAAAGGCGGAATTTGACGTGGCCACCGCATCCAAGGGATAACCGCCACATGGCACCCTTACATGCCCCTTTTTAAAGAAACCCCGTGGGTCTGCAGAATGGCGGACTTTAATGAAACAAGCGGTTTTAAAACAAATCCGATCCAAGGCCACGCCTCATAACTTCTAATGTCAGTGCGAGCCATGTCTCATAATGGCCTGACAAAGATCAAATATGATCAGCCCTTGCGGATTTAGGGTTTGACATTAATGCTCCAAGAGGCGAAAACCTCTATAAAAGACTAGCTCAATACGAAGTAAAAAGAGACGAAGCATTTTCTGAAACACAACGAAGTGCTGCAAAACCAGAGACTCATTTATAGTCTTTTCGAACTCATTCTTCTGACTTTCAGACCCGACCATTGGATCACAATAATCCATTAATTTTTCGACACTCCATTCTTTAAGGCTTTGAGCCCATCCCTGGTGGATAGGCGTCGAAACCAGTCTTTAACGGGGCGGCCCGCTGGGGTACCCCACGTATGTCCATAGTTTTTACAAAATATATTTACTGTTTCGAATACATATTTGCTGTGTAACATGGTTGCTGCCGTATAACATATATTGGCTATTTTGAATATATAGTACAATACATGCTATTTTAAATATATTTGTTATATGCTCGAATGTGTGTTGTTTTAGAATATGTTGAAACAACAATATACGTAACATATGTTCGAATATATACACCTTCGAATTTCTACTAGAAATGTAGGTTGCATAGAGTTGTTGTTTGCATGAATTTAATGAATCTTTCGAATGAATTATTTATTGATTTTTGAAGCTAACGCTCTACCCTTTTGCAGCAGGTGCTATTAATGTGTTTACTGTTTCTTTGGTCGTAGGAAAGAACAGCAGCAAGTAAATTTTTATCAACATAAGCGGCGGTGGTACTTTAGCCCGTCCATTTCAAATGTGGGCATGCGGATAGAAGCAATATTGACCCCTATTGTAACCGAGACAGACTAACACTCCTGGCCCCCGAAAAGGCAGGAGATGTATTGTAACCGAACGAAATTAATTTATATTCGATTGATTCAAAGTTTTGTTTTTATTACATCTTTAATACTGTTTTTCATTCTGAAATCTCATGCTTTCACATCTACACATTGTAACAAACTCCCACTTAATGCAAGATTTTTTTGTAATATTTCATCCCAATCTCATTGCTACAAAATTTGTACTTTTGATATGTGACAACCTTAGTAAGTGTATCTGCTGCATTCTCTTAGATTTTGTATTTGATCAGGTTGATCATTGCTCTCTCCACCATATAATGCATAAAATGATATTTTACTACAATTTATTTTGTCCTTTCATAGAACGATGAAGGATATGCAAGCACTATTAAAATTTGGCTATAACATTTTATTCCAACATATTCTTGGTTTAAATGCAAACCTTTAAGAAACCTCATCTACCAAATTATGTATTTTACAATATTAGTAGCAACAATATATTATGCTTTAGAACTTGATAAAGCTACAATATTTTGCTTTTACTCTTCCAACTCACTACACAACCATACAAAGTGAAGACATATCCTCTTGTTAACTTATGGTTTTCCAAGTTACCTGCTCAATGTACATATACATGTCCCTACAAAAAATACTCTTCATTCTTCTTGGGATGATAACAGAAAATATGATATTTAGTACCTTGTAAATATTTAAAAATTACTTTTACAACACTCCAATATTCCTTTCTAGGATTGGACATATATATGCTGACAATACCAACAACATGAACAATATTAGGCCTTTTACATACCATTGTATACACTAGTGAGCCCATATCCTCTTCATAAAGATCTTTCTTCATCCTCTCATTTTCTTTATTTATAGTTGAACATAATTTTATGTACAATTTAACTCTAGGTTGCATAGGAGTTTTTATAGGTTTACAATCCTACCTTTCAAATTATTTCAAAATCTAATTAGTGTAATCCATTTGTGAAATTCATAATTATCTGCTCTTGTGATCCTTGATAATATCAATATCTATGAAATGGTGTGCTTGATCTAAGTCCTTCATATCAAAGTCCTTTGATAATAACTTAGTCTTTGAAATCGATTATTTATTCTTTCAAATCAAGAGGATGTCATCTATATACAAAATAAAACTTACAAATATTTTACTTTCTATTTTGTAATACATACATGGATCAATAGGGTTATGATAAAATCCAATCTACAACTTGTAACTGTCAAAAATTTGGTAACATTCTCTAGGAGACTGCTTTAATTAGTAGAGGGATTTATTCAGCCTACAAACAACACTTGCACCTCCTACTTGAAATAATTCAAGCTATTGCATGTATATTTTCTCCTTCAAATCTCCATTTAGAAATACAATTTTTATATCCATTTGTTCACCTCTAAATTATAAGCAACAACATATGCAAGAACACTTCTAATAAAAGATAACTTCATAGTGGGATTATAAGTTTTATGAAAATCAATACTTGGGATATGAGAGAACATTTTTGCAATTAACCTGGACTTGTATATTTCCATAGACCCATCAGGCCTTAACTTATTTTTGAACACTCATTTTTTGCCCACTATATTTCTTCTAGTAGGTTATTTAACCAAATCCCATGCATTGTTCTTCTTAATTAAATCTATTTCTTCTTTCATGGCTATCTTGCAATGCTCATTTTCTAGACTATTCATAGCATCTTAAAATATAGGAGGATCATCACAAGCAGTTGTAAATCTATAGAAATAATTTTGAAACCTATTGGTAAGATGTTTCTCTATTCTAGTTCTTCTAGGTGGCTCCACTGATTATTGGACCTCTTATCTACAATATGGATAATTAGGTTGTATAATTTGTTGATCCTCTTAATGCACGTATTCAGACACATAAATAGGCAAATATTCACTAGGTATTTGTAGGATAGAAACGCTGTCTATAATGTAAAAGAATATTATTTCTTGAGTCTTGTAGTGCTAAGTATGTGCTTCTCTTGAAGGCTAACCTATAATAGTGCATTCATGCACATGAACCTTCTCTTTCAACTATTGTTGTAATTATTATTGTTGAATATATTCAGTTGTCTTCATTTCTTTGAAAATCACATCTCTACTATACTCACTTCTATGTTCATATGGAATCCACGAATTATATCCTTTTGTTCCAATAACTTCTCCATGACCAACAAGAATAAATTTCTTGTACTTTTCATCCAAATGTTTCTTCTTTTCAACAACAATATTCACAAATTCCTCACAACTAAAATACCCTCAAGTGAGAGTGATGGTTTTCTCTCACTCTAGGCCTATTTTGGTGTCTTGTCATTCAAAGTAGTGCAAGGTGATAATTTAACCAAATATCTTGTAGTTGAATATGATTTAGTTCAAAATCCTTTACTGATTTTTGTATTTGACAACATGTTTCTCATATTATCCAATAGTCTTCTATTCATTCTCTTTGCTATTTTTTGAGGAGAATAATATGTAGTCTTATATCTAGAGATAACTTTTTTTTCTATAAAACTCTTCAAATTCAAAAGAACAATATTCTCATCCATTGTTACTATGCAATATATTAAGTTACCTACATATCCGCCTTTCTATATTAAGAAAAAACTTTTCAAATGATCAAATATAACACTCACTTTATTCAAAAATATAGTCCATACTTTTCTATTGTGATCATCAATAAAAGTGGTAAAATGCAATGCATCACCAATAGATGGAGTATTCATAATACCATGAACGTCTGTATGAACAAGATCTAAAATAGATTTAACTCTATGTGAGTGATAAGAGAAATATGAGAGTGCTAGAGTTGATATCCTTGAGGCCATACACCATGTCTTTGTTGACCAATTACGTCATTTTGGTTTATCCTAGATGTCCAAGTCTTCTATGCCAAATAAGACAATCTCCAACATCTATTTCATTATTTTTCTCAACTACATTAGCTTCTTTTACATATGAAATATTGCAATAGCTTTTCATATAAGGGTTGGCATCCGATTTAAAAAAGTGTCTTTCTTATTTATTTTTGCAATAACTAGTGCACCCATGGTGAGATTGAATCCTTTATTTGAGAAGGTAATAGTTACTCCTTTTTTAGTCAGTTGTCCAACTAAGATAATATTTCTTCTTAGTTGAGGGACATATCTAAATCTTTGCAAATACTTGATTTTTCTACCTTAATCCTTCATAGTAATTGTACATTCTCCTTCCACATCACAAAAGGTGGTATCATCCATATAAAATTTTACACCATTTACCTCTTTATAATTTAAAAACCACTCATGATGTGGTGTCATGTGGAAAGAAGCTCTTGAATCTATAATCCAATATTTAGGACACCCTTCATTTGATAAACATGAAGAAGCACAAAACATTGAGTATTTTTCACCTAAAAATTTATTAGTTGTCTCTTCTTTTCTTACCTTTTCATTATTCTTCTTCAACAAGGAACGATGAAACTTGATATACCATTTTTTCTGATAGTAGTAGCATTTCACATTGTTAAAATTTTTCTTTCCTTTGCTAGATGATCTCCATCTACCTCTAGACTTGCTTCTTCCACAAAATCTACCTTTTCCTTTATCTTTTGAGTGTCCACATACTAAATAGAACTCTATATCTTCACTAGCATATATTATTCTTGTCTTGTCATTCAATATATGGCTAACAATTGACTCCATCTATAACTTGTGAGAAGCAACACTTATGTTAGTAATAATATTCTACCATGAGTTTGACATACTGATTAATAGTGCTAGACATTGATCTTTATCATTCCATTTATCACCAATCAAGTTTAGCTACTTTATTAGCATATTAAAACTATTCAAAATATCTAACAACTTACCATTCTCATTCATCTTGATATTTTTTATCTTTATTCACAACATTAACTTGTTCACTATTGACTTCAAAGCATAGATGCTCTCCAAAATTTTCCATTTATGTTGAGAAGACTATGCTTAGATAAAATTTAAAACCATAGAGTCTGCTAAATCCAGTCTAATAAGGACCATTCATTTTCCATCCAACTTAATAAAACTCCTCTTCTACCATCCTAGTGCTATTTCCAATTACTACAATCCACAAATCCTTTTCCACTAACAAATTCTCCATTTTGATATTTCATAATGTGAATTTTTATGTGTTGAAATTCTCAATATCTAGTCTACTACTCATTTTCTACAAATCCTTCTCTTCTCCCATTAAAAATATGAAATAATTCACTAGCTCTTAGGAGCACTCCAAAATAAAGATAAAACAACCACTATTATAGAGAGTGAGAGCATGATTCACTACCAAAGCATACACAACTTCCTCTCTTCTACTGTAGTTATCTGTACCATGAAAAAATATAGCTTATGCTAAAACAAACATAGAACAAAAATTGCAAGTAAAATTATGAATAGTAGATAAAATCAAGATCAATATATTTTTAGAAAAACATATATTTATTCAGAGGAACTCCTCCAATATAATGTTACATACAAGTATATTTTTATAATCATCAAATTAGAGGGTTCTAATTTTTCCACCCAAACAATATTTTGGAATCTTCTAGGTCATACCAAAAAACATGAGGTCTCAAAAAATAGGTTTTTGTCAATTTTCTAGAATATTTTGTTATTAGATAGGAAAATCATGCAACACCTACACATTATAAAATATGTAAACATGCATTTTGGTATACTTCCAAACTAGGAGGAAATTTTCTCCAAAAGTATTGATATCCATGCATATCACCTTATAGTTTCTATTAAGAAAACTAGGAATCAATTTAAAAGGCTCCAAAGAATCTCATGGTAATTTTTGTATGGATGTTAATAGCCCTTATGTTAAAGTTCTTAATTTTTTTACTAACACCATACAAATTCAAGTGGATAGATGCACCTATAATATTCTTAACATTACTACTAGAATTATCCTCTCTCTTTCCATTGATAGATATCATTCCATCATAGTAGATACTATAAAATTCTAGGATAAGAAAATTAGAGATAATTTTTAGGAAATACAATAATATTGAAATATTTAAATAGGTATATTTTTTTATCCCAAAAGGGATACCACTTTCGGGTAATATCCAAGGATGCAGGGGTATCCATTCCGCAAAAAACGCCCAAGAATCGGACCTGGCCTACCACCTTTGACATACTCAAGGAGCAAACAAACACACAAAACCAATTAAAAAAAAAGTAAATAACATAAAAAATAATAAAACAAAATAAAAAACATGCTCCTTGAGTGTGTCAAAAACAAAAGCACAACCAAACATGCACAATAAGATAAAAGAAACCACAACACAAACCACATAGAAAAACACAAGAACCACATAACAAAACACAAACAAGACAAACAACAGAACACTACAAAGACATAACCCAAAAAAAACATGAAAAACAAACACAACCAAAACCTAATAAATTAAGAAATAAAATAAAAATAAAAATAAAAAACAACCAACAATAGACAATAAACAAAAACAAAAAACATAGAAAACCCTCACACATAAAAACACGAAATAACACAAACAAAGAGAAACCCAAGAACAAGAACGAAAAAAGCATAAGAACAATAACAAAAAACATAAAAAATAAAATAAAACAACAAAAACACAAGAACAAAAAAAAAACACAAAGAACACAAAAACAAAACACAATAAAAAAACCCACCCGCCTTAAAAAACTAAACAAAAAAAAAGAAATAAAAAATGAACAAAGCAATGACCTATCTATACCAGAATACTATTAATGCAAGAATCAACAGAGGAAACAAAATAGAGAATATAATGAGCTAGGGAACTAAAAAAAACTGAATGAACCAAAGAGAAGCAAAAAAAAAAACAAGAAGAAACTAGGTACCTTCAGAACTGGAGCCATCCAAAGAAATGATAGAAAGAAGAGCTTCCCTAATTTGAGAAGCCCACCATATAGGAGGGTGGCCATAACAAGTAAGATCACCTTTGTACAAATATCAATTAGCTAAAGTATTAACACTCTTGTTTTTATCTCTGACCACATGATTGTAAACAACTTTCAAAAATCCCATCTGGATTAACTAAATATTCTCAATAATTCTTTTTATTCTCCAATCCACCTTATGATTCTTAGAAGGATTATTCAAGATATTAATCATAAGTTGAGATTCAGACTCAACTAAAACCTTTTTTCATCCAAAATTAGTAGCCTCCTGAAGGCCTCTGAGGATACCATACCCCTTAACAAGGTTATTGGAAAAAATACCCAAATTCTCAACAAAAGTAAAAACCAGAGAGCCATCTGAAAGTCTACCAATTCCTCCCACACTAGCTTTTCTAGGGTTCCCTCTAGAGGCTTCGTCAGTATTGACTTTTCCAAAATTCTTAGGAGGAGGTTGCCAATTTCTATTCCTATCCATATTACTAATATTCACATTCCCTTTAAGTTGGTTGCCCTTAGAAGGTTTAATCTTCAATCTTTGCATCACTTGATCCCATATTTGGTGGGAGTTTTGGAGGTTATTAAGGAGATGATGAACTGATTCAACTAATTTGGCTATGGTATTTTTCCAAATATAGTGAATATCCTTTCTATCTTCATTTGGATCTCATATGAAGGTGTTAATGTGCGAACTAGTTTTCATTATTCACAGCAAGGTGTTAAATAATACAGCAACAACGGATTGTCGGAGGTTGCCAAACCAATCCAGCAAACAAAAGCAATTTGTTATAACGTAATAACAAATGCACAACGGGCCGTTTTTTTTTTTTTTTTTTCGGGAGGGTTTGGGGGGGGGTGCCGCGCCCTTACGCGCAAATGGCGCCGGGGGGGGGGGGTTTATACCCCCTCCAATTCCCGCGCGGGCGGGGATTTAAAAATCCCGCGCGGGGGGGGTCCAGCGACGGGCCGCGGGATTTAAAAAAATCCCGTGCGCGGGAGGGGGGGGTTCTCCCCTCCTGTCGCTGTCGCAAGCCGCGGGGGGGGTTTATACCCCCGTGGGAGCGGGAGCGGAAATTTAAATTTCCGCTTCCCGCATTTTTTTTTTTTTTTGGGGGGGGGCCTCGAGGAGCGCGCGCGCAATGTGCGCGTCGCGCGGGGGTGGGGAGGGGAGGGGAGGTTCTCCGGACGTCACTGGACGTCTAACGGCCGGGGGGGGCGGGACAACTGTCCCTCCTCGCAGGACGTGACGTGACAGCGCTCGGCGCGCTGCGTCCTGCGGCTGGCGCTTCGGACGTGGCCGTCGCGTGCTGTCCGTGACGCGCGCAGGTCTGTGTGCGCGGGGCTCCCTTGCAGCGACAATTTTTTTTTTTTTTTTTTTTAAATTCTTCTCCGGCTGATATCGCGCGACAGACAAATCACGTCGCCGAGAGAGATAAAAAAATTAAAAAACCACACTATTCTCTGCCTCTCGTTGCTCCCTGCTCGTCGCTGGCTCTGATGCCATGTTAATGTGCGAACTAGTTTTCATTATTCACAGCAAGGTGTTAAATAATACAGCAACAACGGATTGTCGGAGGTTGCCAAACCAATCCAGCAAACAAAAGCAATTTGTTATAACGTAATAACAAATGCACAACAATATGCCTAAATAATGAACTACAGACAAAGTACGCTAACAGAAGGATACCTTGGATTTATTGTCTTTGCATTTCTGGGATTTGAATAGGCCAGTCATCAATAGGGATCCAATATCTACCAACCTTTGAATTACAAGTATCGTACCGACAGTAATTAGCCACCTTTATCCAATTAGCTTGGTGAAGCTCCTCCATCCAAGGCCTCCAATCGGGAAACCGAGTTATCAAAGGCTTGTGACCATCCCAAGAATCTGTCCAAAAATTTACATGTTGACCATTATGAATGATCCAAAATATTTTTTTCTTTATCAAATCCTCACCAGTCTTAAGAACTGCTAAAATGGGATAACATTTGGTAGGAAGTTGATAGTGAACAATGTCTTCAGGACTTTTGTTCTCAACATATTTAGCATGAATATTATTGGCCCAGAGAGCATTAGGGTTATGCAACATCCTCCAATATAATTTAGTAGCGAAAGCTTTGTTGTTATTAATTGAAAACCGTAATACTAACCCCCATTCACTCTTAGGAAGACATTATCCCATTTCACCAAGGCCCATTTTCTTTCCTCCTTAGTACCACTACAAAGGAAACAATGATTGATTTGATCCAATTCTCGAAGTACAGCCTTTGGGATATTTAAAACGAAAGAAAGATAAATAGGAATATCTTGAAGGACTGATTTTACCAAGGTGATTCTACCCCCAGAATAAATCCACTTGTTGGTTCACTTTCCAATTTTCTTCTTAACCTTGTCCAAAAACCAATTCCAATATTTATTTTTCTTCCTTTGAATATTTATGGGAATATCTAAATAAGTGATTGGAAGAGAGGTCTTCATATATCTTAGTTTATCCAAGACCATGGATTCCTGTCTAGCAGATTAGTGAAAGAAAATAACTTTAGATTTGTCTTCATTGATCAACTGCCCAGTAGCCTTAGAAAAATAGCTAATTATTTGCTTAATATTAGAAGATTCCTTAACTGTAGCTTTATCTAAAAGAGTAGATTCATCCACAAATTGAAGATGAGAGATAGGTCTAGCTCCATGAGCAATGGCAACTCCCTCAAGGGTTTTTTTTCCCTCTTTTTGGTTATAATCCTACCCAAGCATTCAACAAGAATGATGAATAAATAAGGGGATAGTGGGTCACCTTAGCTAATACCTCTGGAAGTTGGGAAATACTGAGAAGGCCTGCCATTGATAATGAGGAGCAAGGTGCAACCAAAGTATTGTCATTGTTGTCAACACAGTCAGGTTGATCAGTTGATGCAATTGACAAGAGTTCATTGATGAGCAAGGTGCAGCCAAAGTGCAATGGATAGGAGTTCATTGATGAGCAAGGTGCAGCCAAAGTATAATGGATAGGAGTTCATTGATGAGCAAGGTGCAGCCAAAGTATAATGGATAGGAGTTCATTGATGAGCAAGGTGCAGCCAAAGTATTGTCATTGTTGTCAACACAGACGGAGGATCGGTTGATGCAATGGACAGGAGTGTAGAGGTCATTAGATAGATCGGTTGATGAAGTGAACAAGAGTTCAGAGCAGTCAGAGCATGTACAATGAATTTCCAAGGAGACAGAAGTGGCCCATATGCAAAAGCTCAAAGAAAAAGACAAGTAAGAAAAGTGTCACGATATCGCGACATGTTGAGCAAGCATGAGAAATTGTCACGATATCGCGACATGTTGAGAAGTTGGAAAATAAACTGTCACGATATCGCGACATGTTAAGAAGAGAGAAAAGAAATTGTCGCAATATTGCGACATGTTAAGAAGAAAGAAAATAAATTGTCATGATATCGCGACATGTTAGAAGAGAGAGAAAGTGCAAGGAAAATTGTCATGATTTTGCGACATGTTGGAAGAGAGAGAAAGCACAAGAAAAATTGTCACGATTTCATGACATGTTGGAAGCAAATAAGGCAAGTAAGAAAACTGTCATGATTTCATGACATGTTCGAAGAAGCAGCACATACAGGGAAAAATGTCACGATTTTGCGACATGTTCGGAGAGAAGGCACAGGAAAAGAAAACTGTCACAATTTCATGACATGTTTGGAGAGAAGAAGCAGGCAAAGAAAACTGTCGTGATTTCATGACATGTTTTGAGAGAAGGTGCAAGCAAAGAAAACTGTCGTGATTTCACGATATGTTTGGAGAGAAGGCACAGGCAAAGAAAACTGTCGTGATTTTACGACATGTTTGGAGAGAAGGTGCAAGCAAAGAAAACTGTCGCGATTTCATGACATGTTCGGGGAGAAGGAGCTTGCAAAGAAAAGTGTCACGATTTCGTGACAATCTGTAAGAGAGGCAGTACGGACGAAAATGTGTCACGATTTCGTGACATGTTTGAGAGAAGGAGCTCGCAAAGAAAAGTGTCGCGATTTTGTGACAATTTGCAAGAGGAAGCGCTAAGGAGAAAAAGTGTCGCGATTTCGCGACATGTCGGGTTTTCACGACCCGATGAGAAGAAAAGTGCTAAGGAGGAAAAATGTCGCGATATCGTGACATGTCGCATTTTCATGACTAAGAGAGGAGAGAGAATGTATGGAGATAGAAATGTCACGATATCATGACAACAGCAGAGAGGAAGACTCCAAAGGATGAAGTGTCACGATTTCGTGATAGAAGCAAAATGAAAGAGCATGGAAGCAGAAGCGTCACGATTTCATGACAAATTCAAGGAGGAAGAGCTCAAAGGTGAAAGCATCATGATTTTACGACATGTTCCATTTTCGTGGGCGTAAGGTAGAGAAAAGCACAAGGCAGCGAAAGTGTCACGATTTCACGACATGTTCCATTTTCGCTAGTGCATGCAAAGAAGAGTGTACGGCAACGAAAAGTGTCACGATTTCGTGACATGTCATGTTTTCGCTGGTGCATGCAGAGAAGAGTGTACGGAAGCGAAAAGTGTCACGATTTTGTGACATGTCATGTTTTCATTGGTGCATGCAGAGAAGAGTGTACGGAAGCAAAAAGTGTCGCGATATCGCGACATGTCATGTTTTCACGGTCAAACGCCAAGGAAAAATCAAAGGGGCAAAAATATCGCGATATCGCGACATGTTGTTTCTGCGTGACTTTGAGCTAAAAGGAGAACCCAGCCGAAGTAAAGTTAACTGAAGAAGAACTGCAATTGCAAGGGAAGTTGCATAGGAAAATCATGCAGCTAAGTTAAGAAGAGTTAACTGAAGTCATGCAGCAGATACAGGGGCCATTACAAAGTAAAATCATGCAACAAAAATAAGAACCGTTACAGGTGGAGTTACAAAGAGAAATCATGCAGCCAAAATATGTAAGAGTAAACTGAAGTCATTACTGTAGTTACAGAAATGCTACAGAGTGATAGGCAGACTGAATCTACAGTGGCAGACAGAATCTGACATACACCAAAAGAAAATATTATTATAATATGAGTGCGGTAGCAGAGTGCGTTGTGCGGTGGTATGAGTGCCATCGTGGGTCCGCAGTGCTGCAAAAAGAGCGCAGAAAGCATGGGATGTAATAGAATATAATAGGTTGTTGTAAAACATGCAAAAGATGAGAAAGAGCGACAGTTATAGTGACAGTAAATGGAAGTCATTACTGCAGTCACAGGGGGCCGTTACGGAGTAAATTCGTCAAGCGGTGGCTATACAGAGAATCCAAATTAAAGAGACAAATCTATTAATAGGTTGCGTGTAAGAATATTGTGTCAGAAAGGAGTTACTTACAGGAGTGGCTATTAATAGGCTACATGCGGGATTATGGCAGTTACAGAAGACTTAGGGTTTCAAGATGAAAATATTGTTATAAAAGGGCAGTTGTGTGTAGAAGAAAAGTGCTGCTCAGAATTGAAAAGTGTGCCACCATAAATAGGGAACGTGCCACCATAAAGAGGGAAGGTGCCACTGATAAAAGAATAAATGTGCTGAGAAAAGTAGGTTGTTAGTGTGTGTTGTAAGAGAGCATTGAGCTCTATGCGGGAAGAGAGAGCAGTGTGTTGCTCAGTAGGAAAGAGTGTTGTTGTATAGAGGGATAGTGTTGTGGGCTGTTAAAAAGCTGGAAGAATGTTGTAAGAAGTACAGAGCTGTGAGAGTTGTAAGAGTAAGCCATAAGAAAGGGTTGTAAGTGTGCAGTAAGTAGAGCTGTAAAAGAGTGTGTGCTTTGTGGACAGGGAGTTGAGATTGAGAGTTAGAAATAGAATATATTGAGTCTCTAACAATTCTCCTTATGCTTCCATGAGATTGATTTGAGTTAAGATAGACCGAGTGAGGGTCTTGTAACACAGAAGGCATTTTTATGTCAATCAAGATTTAAAATAGAAGTCCAAGTTGGTGCTTGGAATCGGGGGTTGGTGCTCCTTTCTATTGATGCAGATAAATCAGGGGTTGGTGCTCCTTCGAGTGGGTCTTGGTAAACTGATTGTGAAGTTGGTGCTTTGATTTGGATGGGAGTCCAAGCAGTCTATTTTTGAGGAGTAGCCAAATCTGGTGAACCTCGTTAAATCTTGTGTTATGTGTTGCTATCTTGTTACACTTGTTGCATCTGGTTTTAAGCATTCATTAGTTTTGAATTAAGAGATGAAGATTTAAGTTTTTAATTAGTTGCACTGATTCACCCCCCTCTCAGTGCCATTGTAAGACTAACAATTGGTATCGAGCCAAGTTCCCAGTTCAAGCTAAATCGGTCAGGGTTGATCTTGGATTAGTACACAATGGGTAAGAAGAATAGATCCTCCTTCAAAAAGGCATCCCGATCAAGTTTCAGTTTCTGTAGAAGAGAAAATTGAACCAGAAAAGGTAGAAGAAGTGAATCCTAAAGTTTGTGATGAAAATCTTGAGATTGAAGTAGATTTAGAAGGTGAGTTGATCTCTGCACTTGAAGAGTTGAGTATAGAAAAGAAAAAGAACAAAAGAATGTCCAAGAAGTTAGAAGAATATGGGGATGAGATTGAAGATCTCTTCCTACAAGTTCAAAAGGCCAAGAAATCTGAAGAAGCCTTGAAGACACATCTGGATGATGAGGATGATGTATGCAGCACAAGTGAAGAGGAATCTAACAAAGTTATTGTTGATCTAAAGCTGCAAGTAGAATAGTACAAAAGGATTGAAGATATTCTTAGGTCTCAAATCAATGAGAAAGAGACTATTTGCTTGCCAACAAGAAGAAGAGATTGTTTCATTGAAGAAACAACTAGAAGAGGCCAATATAAATCTCAAATTTGAGAAGAGCACAGAGTTGCTAGATAAAATGATAAAGCAACAAAGAAGCTCCACGGCTAAGTTTGGTCTTGGATATGAAGCTGAACAACCTTCATCCTCCAAGTATGTAGAGAAGAAGAAGTCCACTGCTGAAGGATCAAAGCAAGAAAAGTCTGAAGCTGAATCTTCAAAAGGAAGAAAATATCAAAGAAGATCTACAGCAAAGCAACCACAAAAAAAGAGGTTCTCTCACTCTCACTCTTTTAATAATAATGCTTTTAATGGCTATTGTTCTAAATGCAACTGCTATGGTCACAAGGCAATTTATTGTGGACTGAACAATAGATCAAAAAGTTATGCTGATAAAAACACATCTGCTTTCTTGAGTGAACACCCTGTGCAATGTTTTAAATGTAATGGCCATGGGCACATAGCAAGGTTTTGTCCAAGCACTTTTGTATCCAATCTAAGGCAAGACCATAGATTTCATCATACACACAGAATGCAATGCATACAGGGAATAAAACATGTGCAATGTTTTAAATGTAATGGTCAAGGGCACATAGCAAGGTTCTGTCCAAGCACTTATGTATCTAATCTAAGGCAAAACCCTAGATTTCATCAGACACAAAGAGGGAAACACAGACAGGGAACATATCATGTGCATAAAAGAAAATAAAATAATCATCCATCAAGAATGCACAAGAGAAAACCCTGCAAGAGAAATGTTCAAGTTCACGAATAGGGGCAAAATAGGGAAGTAATTGAAAAACTCAAGCCCAAGTTCAGGAAAGTTTGGAGAAAGACAGAAGAAAAGGGATCGTGTCTCCTTGGACTGAAGGAGACTACTCCGCTATTGCACTAAGCCACTCCAGGTGGCACATCCTCAGGGGGAGCGATATTAAAGTCTTATTTTAAATGCTCCTATGTATTTGTTTGGTTATCTGAGGATGAAAGGCAAGTAGTCGGGATATTGTTGTTTCAGTTGTCAAGTGTGTTTTCAGTTCATGTAGTTGTGTGTGGAAGTGCCGTGAAGGGTGATGATTAAATTGAGAATTGTCACCATTGGTAGTATTGCTACGTCATTGTTGTTCTGTTGATAATTCTTAATGCCACTATTCAAAATTATGAATCATAACAGTTCAGATAATTTGATTAGTGGAAGAATGCTTGCCCTAGCTGCGTATTTGTGTTTCGATAAAAGCAACATGTATTTGTTCTACGCTTTGATGTGAAGAGTGTTAGATCTTTCATGACGCCTTGGTGAATATAGTTAATTCACAGACAGTTTCATTTTAACTATTGATAAAATGCCAATCCAAGGTTAAGAAGTATGAGGTTGAGTAAGGTGCACTATGGTTGGCCATAAAGTGTTTGACAAAATGTCTTCTCCTGATTTGCACAATTGAAAGTAAGGTGTGATCTACAGTAACTATAGAAAACTTAGATCAGGTTGTAAATTTAAAAAGGAATTTGGTTGTGTTGCAGTATAGTATTTGATGCTTACACAGAGTTGAAAGTGGATTGAGGTAGCCTATTGGATTCTCACTGAAGAGAGAGACAAACAGCTGACATTAGGTTCAAGCTTGTTGAGAATATCCAAGATGCATTTGCAGATGCTACCAACATTGCAGAACAAACAGTTGGATATATACAATCAGTGTATGCCTTCACTAATAGTGGACAAGTTTGAGATTGCAGAGCAACAGAGGGTTGGTACTCAAAAGACAGTAGTCCAACCATGTTCTTACACATACTATTTTGGTGAAGTTGACAGTGATGATGTCATTCACTGGTTATTGCTGCTACTCACATTATTGATATTGTTGATGCCTATTATGCTTATCATGATGTTGTCAAATAGTGAAATGAAGTGGTCACATATTCCCAAGAATAGACTAACAATTAAGAATTGACTAGCCATCGGGATCAAATTCTCAGGGGGAGCATTTATGCATCTGTTTATCATATTGCTCATGTTTATGCTTTTTGCTAACTGTAATAATTTTTTTCTTGAGAATGTTGTGCATGGACTCAGGGGGAGTTTTGCAGCCGCCCTTTGGTATTATTGTCAAAGGGGGAGAAGAATTACAGGTAATTGCACACAATTACGTGTGTTGCCAACAATTCCAAAGGGGGAGATTGATGAGCAAGGTGCAACCAAAGTATTGTCATTGTTGTCAACACAGTCAAGTTGATCGGTTGATGCAATGGACAGGAGTTCATTGATGAGCAAGGTGCAGCCAAAGTGCAATGGAAGGAGTTCATTGATGAGCAAGGTGCAACCAAAGTATAATGGACGGGAGTTCATTGATGAGCAAGGTGCAGCCAAAGTATAATGGATAGGAGTCCATTGATGAGCAAGGTGCAGCCAAAGTATTGTCATTGTTGTCAACACAGACAGAGGATCGGTTGATGCAATGGACAGGAGTGCAGAGGTCATTAGATAGATCGGTTGATGAAGTGAACAAGAGTTCAGAGCAGTCAGAGCATGTACAGTGAATTTCCAAGGAGACAGAAGTGGCCCATATGCAAAAGCTCAAAGAAAAAGACAAGTAAGAAAAGTGTCGCGATATCATGACATGTTGAGCAAGCATGAGAAACTGTCGCGATATCACGACATGTTGAGAAGTTGGAAAACAAACTGTCACGATATCGCGACATGTTAAGAAGAAAGAAAAGAAACTGTTGCGATATCATAACATGTTAAGAAGAAAGAAAAGAAACTGTCACGATATCGTGACATGTTAGAAGAGAGAGAAAGCACAAAGAAAACTATCACGATTTTGCAACATGTTGGAAGAGAGAGAAAGTGCAAGAAAAACTATCGTGATTTCATGACATGTTGGAAGCAAAGAAGGCAAGTAAGAAAACTATCACGATTTCGTGACATGTTCGAAGAAGTAGCACATACAGGAAAAACTGTCATGATTTCGTGACATGTTTGGAGAGAAGGCGCAAGAAAAGAAAATTGTCGCGATTTCGTGACATGTTTGGAGAGAAGGCGCAGGCAAAGAAAACTATCATGATTTCGCGACATGTTGGAAGAGAGAAGGCGCAAGGAAATAAAAATGTCATGATTTCGTGACATGTTTGGAGAGAAGGCGCGAGCAAAGAAAACTGTCACGATTTCGTGACATGTTTGGAGAGAAGGTGCAAGCAAAGAAAATGTGTCGCGATTTCGTGACATGTTTGAGAGAAGGAGCTCGCAAAGAAAAGTGTCACGATTTCATGACAATCTGTAAGAGAGGCAGTACAGACAAAAATGTGTCACGATTTCGTGACATGTTTGAGAGAAGGAGCTCGCAAAGAAAAGTGTCACGATTTCGTGACAATTTGCAAGAGGAAGCGCTAAGGAGAAAAAGTGTCACGATTTCGTGACATGTCGGGTTTTCACGACCCGATGAGAAGAAAAGTGCTAAGGAGAAAAAATGTCACGATATCACGACATGTCGCATTTTCGCGACTAAGAGAGGAGAGAGAATGTATGGAGATAGAAATGTCACGATATCACGACAACAGTAGAGAGGAAGACTTCGAAGGATGAAGTGTCACGATTTCATAACAGAAGCAAAACGAAAGAGCATGGAAGCAGAAGCGTCGCGATTTCATGACAAATTCAAGGAGGAAGAGCTCAAAGGCGAAAGCGTCACGATTTTGTGACATGTTCCATTTTTGTAGGCATAAGGCAGAGAAAAGCACAAGGCAGCGAAAGTGTCACGATTTTGTGACATGTTCCATTTTTGCTGGTGCATGCAAAGAAGAGTGTACGACAACGAAAAGTGTTGCGATTTCATGACATGTCATGTTTTCGCTAGTGCATGCAAAGAAGAGTGTATGACAGCGAAAAGTGTCACGATTTTGTGACATGTCATGTTTTCACTGGTGCATGCAGAGAAGAGTGTACGGAAGCAAAAAGTGTCGCGATATCGTGACATGTCATGTTTTCATGGTCAAACACCAAGGAAAAGTCAAAGGGGCAGAAATGTCACGATATCGCGACATGTTGTTTCTACGTGACTTAGAGCTAAAAGGAGAACCCAGCCAAAGTAAAGTTAACTGAAGAAGAACCATTACAGGTGGAGTTACAGAGAGAAATCATGCAGCCAAAATATGTAAGAGTAAACTGAAGTCATTACTGCAATTACAAAAATGCTACAGAGAGACAGGCAGACTGAATCTATAGTGGCAGATAGAATCTGACATACACTAGAAGAAAATATTATTATAATATGAGTGCGGTAGCAGAGTGCGTTGCACGGCGGTATGAGTGCCATCGTGGGTCCGTAGTGCTGAAAAAAGAACATATAAAGCATGGGTTGTAATAGAATATAATAGGTTGCTATAAAACATGCAAAAGCTGAGAAAGAGCAACAGTTATAGTGACAGTAAATGGAAGTCATTACTGCAGTCACATGGGGCCGTTACGGAGTAAATTCGTCGAGCGGTGGCTATACTGAGAATCCAAATTAAAGAGACAAATCTATTAATAGGTTGCGTGTAAGAATATTGTGTCAGAAAGGAGTTACTTACAGGAGTGGCTATTAATAGGCTGCATGCGAGATTATGGGAGTTACAGAAGACTTAGGGTTTCAAGATGAAAATATTGTTATAAAAGAGCAGTTGCATGCAGAAGAAAATTGATGCTCAGAATTGAAAAGTGTGCCGCCATAAAGAGGGAAGGTGCCGCCATAAAGAGTGAAGGTGCCACTAGCAAAAGAATAAATGTGCTGAGAAAAGTAGGTTGTTAGTGTGTGTTGTAAGAGAGCATTGAGATCTGTGTGGGAACTGAGAGCAGTGTGTTGCTGAGTAGGAAAGAGTGTTTTTGTATAGAGGGATAGTGTTGTGGGTTGTTAAAAAGCTAGAAGAATGCTGTAAGAAGTACAAAGCTATGAGAGTTGCAAGAGTAAGCCATAAGAAAGGGTTGTAAGTGTGCAGTAAGTAGAGATGTAAAAGAGTGTGTGCTTTGTGGACAGGGAGTTGAGATTAAGAGTTAGAAATAGAATATATTGAGTCTCTAACAATTCTCCTTATGCTTCCATGAGATTGATTTGAGTTAAGATAGACCAGTGAGGGTCTTGTAACACAAGGCATTTTTATGTCAATCAAGATTTAAAATAGAAGTCCAAGTTGGTGCTTGGAATCGGGGGTTGGTGCTCCTTTCGTTGATGCGGATAAATTAGGGGTTGGTGCTCCTTCGAGTGGGTCTTTGGTAAACTGATTGTGAAGTTGGTGCTTTGCAAAGGCTGGATTTGGATGGGAGTCCAAGCAGTCTATTTTTGAGGAGTAGCCAAATCTGGTGAACCTCGTTAAATCTTGTGTTATGTGTTGCTATCTTGTTACACTTGTTGCATCTGGTTTTAAGCATTCATTAGTTTTGAATTAAGAGATGAAGATTTAAGTTTTTAATTAGCTGCACTGATTCACCCCCCCCTCTCAGTGCCATTGTAAGACTAATAAATAATAAATAAGTAGGAAACTGAAGAGATACATCCCATAATCCAATCCATCCAATCCTTAGAGAAACCAGGCAATCCACTCTATCATAAGCTTTGGATAAGTCTAAGTGAATGAACATGGAAGGAGAATTTTGCATATCCATGGAATGGATGGCTTCCTGAGCAAGAACTATCTCATCTACTATTTGATGTCCTTCCACATAACCCCCTTGCTCTAGGGAAATAATCTTATATAAAAGAGTCTTCAACCTTTCTGCCATGATTTTAGTAATGATTTTGAGAAGAACATTACATAAAACAATAGGTCTAAAAGTTGAGATATGATCAACCTCTTGAGATTTTGGAACAAGAGTAATATAAGTTTTATTGATAACCTTCAAAATTTCTTTGGCTTTCCTGGCTTCTTCCACCACCTCTAATAAATCAACATGAAGGATATCCCATAAATCTTGGTAGAACTCAATAGGAAAACCATCAGGACCTAGGGTTTTCCTTTTTTGAATTTTAAAAACTACTTGTTGAAGCTCATTTATAGTAACAGGAGTAGTCAAAATAGATTTCTCCTTATAAGTGATAAGAGAAGGGATTTATTGAAGAACATTATGTTGTGAAGCTGAGTCAATGGGAGTAGTAGCAAAATATTTGAAAATTAATCAACAACAATAGAGTTCATGCCATCCCAAGTATAAACAACATCTCTAGAATATGATTTTAAGGAAGAAATAAAGTTGTGAGATCTTTGATCTAGAAGAAATTTGTGGAAGAAATTTGTATTTTGATCTCCTTATTTGAGCCATTGAATTCTACATTTTTGCTTCCATAAGATTTCTTCTCTTTTTTCCCATTCCTCTAACTGAGTTGTGAGTTTAATTTCATCTGCACTTCTCTTCTTTGTGAGGCCATCTAAACGAATTTTCTTATTCAAATTTTCAAGATGAGAAATAGCTTCATGTTTTGTTCTTTTGAACATCCCCAAACTCTTTCCAGTTCCAAGTCTTGATTTTGGATTTAATGTATTGCAGTCTTTTGGCAAAATAGAACATCTTAATCCCATGCCTAGGTTTACCTTCCTTCCACCATTGTTGCACACAAGTTCTAAAGGAAACGTATCTAAGCCACATTAATTGAAAATAAAAAGGATAGAAACTCACATTGGTTTTCCATATTTCCACCATGACTGGCCAATGATCCGAACCAGCATTATTAAGAGTCTTCACTTTAGGAATGTGATCATGGATTAAGAAATTTTTAGAGAGAAAAAACCTATCCAATCTCTCCATTATACAAGATAAGCCTTGCCTTCTATTAGACCAAGTCATAAGGCCATTATCTGTTTGGATATCCACAATATTGAGGTTTGTAATATTTTCGCTCATGAGGTCAATGCTTTTTTCCAAATTTCTCTTTCCCCCCTTTTCTCATCCAGAGATAGGATGGTATTGAAATCTCCTTCAATCAAGATTCAATATTTAGTAAAATGAGAGATAATATGAGTAATATCCTTCCATTGTATTATTTTTTCCTCCAAATAAGTCGGAGCATAAATAGTAATGCAGAGCATAATCTAGTTGGAATGTCTACTTTGAATAGATATAGTCAACAAACCCCAACTGCCAACCATATGGTGAATAACTACCTCTTTTGGATCCCAAAGACAAGCAATGCCACTTGAAGTCCCTTGGGAACTGATGGAAACCACTTTTCTAGCTGGAAAAATTTTACTAGCAATTAAGTGCATATCCTCCATTGACATCTTTGATTCTTGAAGGAAAACAAGATGTGGATGATTTATCTGAATCATTCTGTAGACACTAAAATAGCACCAATCTGATTATGTGACTGCAAAAACTGATCGCATTGACACACACAGCCCCAAGGGCAGCCCCTAGAGGTTAAACAGTGGTCCTAACCACTCTCACAGTAGTTTTGGAAGGTCAGAGATCAATTTGGTGCCTTCAGGCACTTTGCTAAATATCTGTTCCACCCTAGAATGAATTCAAACTATGATTCACCTCACCCAGGGATGAATTCTAGATTCGCTCCAGGGTGGGGCGAATTGAAGGTTTGATTGGCAAAAAGTCAAATCTTGAAAAATGGTAGCTCAGATCCGCCACTCAACACTTCCTTCATCGCATGGGAGTATGGGTGAGTGTTTTCGAGCATTAGAGGCAATTACAAGGGTAGTCATGAAGTCCCTATTCAGGGAGGAATCTCCTTCCCCCTAGGGAGGCATGATCGCCAAGTGGCACATCTGCATGCCCATTTCAAGAGACCTCTAGGTATATAAATTGGTGAGTTTCCTCACCCCAAAATATACAGAGAAAGAGCATTTTAGAGCAATGAAGTGTTGTCGTTTTATTGTCATACCTCACACCTTTTGGATTTGTGCCTTTCACATCCTTGATCTCATTTAGAGGGGAGGTCATTGGGTGACTATTGGTAGGATGAATATTGAGCCCAAAACCTGACATTTGGCCACAATATCCCACAAAATTTGCAAAAAAAAACCACACAAGAGTTTTTGAACCCATCCCAAGTGGATTGGTGCCAAAATCAGGCCTCAAACGACGGGCGGCCTGCCCCATGGGCGCCCTCTCCCACACTGCCACAATCCTAATCATCCCCCTTAGGAGTGATGGGAATTATATGGTAGACTTTCATTCTTTCATTTTTACATTCAATTCTATGATGCTTAGATAGGTTGTCATTTAAATTTCATCTCGTTTTGAACAATTTTGATCATATTTCTATCTTTGCTCGTTTCTACTAATCTACATGTAGCATCATTAAATTCACTTTTATGGAGGCCAAATTGGGAAAATATGACCATCTGGGTCTTACCAAAATGCCCCCAATTAGCTAACCCCAAGTTTCTAGGCAGGACATTTGGGATAGTACCTTTTCGGTGTTTTGTTGCAGGCAAATTCGTCCCACCCCGGAGTGAATTCAAATCGATGAGGAATTTCTCGACTATTATTTTTGCATGGCCTTCCTGGTGGTGTCTTGATGCCCTTGTCAAATTTTTATAGCATTTGGATCTATTTTAGTCATAGTTTAATTCATTTTTCTCATTCACTTATCGTAGGCTTGGGGATTGCACGATTTGTTTTATCCGCAGGTGCTACTAACCATTTCTTGTTCCTTTGAATGTAGGGTTGGACATCATAGGAGCAGTGAGGAGTCAAGACTCATCAACACAAGTTGCGGCGATGTTTTGTCCACCCATTTTACATGTGGGCACGCAAAAGAAGGAAAGGCACCCATGGATGTAACAAGAACGCATACTTAAACGCTCCTAGCCCTTGGAATGGGAGGATGCACATTGTAACCGAGTTGTGAAACATATCAATAAAAAGGGATGTCTTCTTTATTCACCTTTATTTTGTTTTGATTCACTCATTATTTTCCCTCTTTTCATGCAATTTCAAATTCCTAGGATTTAGCGCTGAGTTCGGTTCTGTTTGCATCTCATATTCACTTTCCTTTTTGTTTTCGTATCCTCATGCTTTCAATTGTGATCACAGTGGGACCTTGTCCTCTATTTTTAATATCAGAGATTTGATCCAAACTTGGTTGTTTTTTCTTGCAGGTACCACATTTTCATATGCTGACTGTTGTTCGTTCCATCAGAGGGTGAATACAGAGCTGTAATTTGTCTCACCCAGGGACGAATGGGAATTCGCCCCACCCTATGATGAATACAGTCCTATAATTCATTCCCCATAGGACAAATTCTAGTCTGTGAAGTTTTCGGGCAGAAAACTCAGAATCGACAGATTCAGGCAGAGGAGAGGTAAGAGTCCTTAACTTTTCCTGTTATTTCCTGTTATTATTTTTCTATTTTTTGGTTTCTTTTTGCGTGCTTAGGAAAGTTTTGCTGCATGTTCATTTTGTTTCATGCAAAATAAAAAGAACCCCACACACCACATGGTAAATTAAACACCAAGGAGCTGGTCGTAAAACCCCAGCCCTTGATCAAGACCAACGGTGGATTTCATCACCACCTTGGCTTGAATTTTGCATTCATAAACCCCGATCACTACTGTTGCTAGACGTAAATCCTGACGAAAGCTAACCGAGTGTAGCTGGGGTGATTCCCAACACATGAGGATAAGTCTTCTATGGTAGGTGTCATAAATAGGGTGATTCCCCTTTCGTACCACCTACGTTCCACGTACCATCTACTCTCATGTACCTATAGTTTCCCTCACGTAAGGGCGGGTATATAGAGAGGTTGGTATATCGGCCTGGCAATGGTATATCGAAGGGGCGACCAATTTTGGGAGTCATAAGAGCCCTCATTTTGCATTTAAACGTTCTTTACAAATACCTTCAAAAAAAAAAAACAAAACAAAACACACTAAACCGGGTTTAGGACACACTTTTAATATTTAAACGAGATAATCACCGCTTTGTGTGTGTGTGTGCTCTTTTCCATTTAGTGTAGCATAAAAAAAAATCATAAAAAGAGATAAAAATCTATTTAGCTTGTAGTAAAACAACACCATGGTGTACACCCGTAGCCAAGCCCAATCAAGGGTAGAAGTTGTGAAAAGTGTACAACGGGGCACAAGTCACCTCCGCTATAGCCCTAAGGACTTGGTCATACCGCCTTGGTGACCTGATCCACAAGAGAGTCCACATCATTCCATGTCAATATGGAAATATAGGGACACCCCTTTGCTGAGCAAAGTGCAGAAAACAATATTGTCATTGTTGTCAACACAGTCAGACAGATTTATTGATGCAATGGACAAGAGTTTATTGAACAACAAGGTGCAGCCAAAGTACAATGGATAGGAGTTCAGTGTTGAGCAAGGTGTTGCAGGAGGATTGTCATTGTTGTCAATACAGTCAGTTAGATCTAATGATGCAATGGACGAGTAGTTCGAAGTCACTCAGATGCAGAGGATAAAGTTTAGAAGTTAGTCAGATCATGAGTCCTTAAATGATAGATGCACAGAAATAGAAAACATAATTTAGAATGAGAAGAAGAAGTCTTCAGAACCTGAGATGTCAAGAAGCGAAAAGGTTTTTTGTGAAAACCAAGGCAGTCAAAATAAAAAGTTTTATTTAAAACCATGGATAACAGATTTGAAATGGGTTTTTCTTAAAACCCAAGTTGGCTCTTCGTTTCGTTGAAAAAGATGCCCCGGTGATGAAGATATTTAATTTTAAATATTTAGTTTAAATTTTAAAGGTTTTTTGTGAAAACCAAGGTAGTCAAAATAAAAAGTTTTATTTAAAACCATGGATAACAGATTTGAAATGGGTTTTTCTTAAAACCCAAGTTGGCTCTTCGTTTCGTTGAAAAAGATGCCCGGTGATGAAGATATTTAATTTTAAATATTTAGTTTAAATTTTATTTTATTTAAAATTTAAATTAAAATATTAAATTAAATTAAAAGGGTCGACATGTTACTATTTCGTGGCAATAAGCTACAGGAAAGTGACGAAGGTGGAAGAAGAGTTTGAGGCCGACAAAGTTAAATCTGGGCCGATGGATTTTAGGGTTTGGCAGCTGACAAATTCTAGGGTTTCTCAACCGACGTTCTTTTAGGGTTTGTTCCTAAAACTTCTTCTATAAAAGCAAGGGTACTTCGAGTTTGAAGTGTGGGGTGTTAAGATAAAGTGTGAATGCGAGCATAGTGTTTGTGAAAGTGAAGTTTGTGTTGAGCAGAGAGCAGAATGTGAAACGACACAAAGTGTGCGAAGCGTGTGTGCAGAGAAGCGCGAAGGGCAAAGTTGATTGCAAAGTATGGCTGTAGCAGTGCAACAGACTGTGTGAAGTGATTGCGCAAGAGAGAGCAGAGTGCATAGAGATTGCAAAGGTGATGTAGACCAGTTAGAGTCTTGCAATAACAAAGGTATATGTCAAAAATTTTTATTCAATATTGAAGTCCAGTTGGTGCTGGCAAATTAAGGGGTTGGTGCCTCTTTCCAGTTGGTGCTGGTAAACAAATTGTCCAGTTGGTGCTTGGCAAATTAAGGGGTTGGTGCCTCTTTCCAGTAGGGTGCTGGTAAAATAGGAGTTGGTGCTCCATTCTGTTGAAGCAGATAAAGTTAAGGGGTTGGTGCTCCTTCCAGTTGGTGCTGGTAAAGGATTATGTAAAGTTGTAGCTTTACATTGACTGGATTTGGATGGTAGTCCAAGCAGTCTTTTTGAGGAGTAGCCACATTGGTGAACCTCGTTAAAATGTTGTGTTATGTGTGATGCTTTCTTGGTATTTCATTTATCAGTTTTAATCTGCTGCTGGATTTAAGACTAATTGTTTTAGAAGTATTTTAAAAGGAACACACTGATTCACCCCCCCTCTCAGTGTCATTGTGATTACAACAATTGGTATCAGAGCCAAGTTCCCAATTTTGGCTAAATCAGTCAGGGTTGATCTTGGATTAGTACACAATGGCTAAGAAGAATAGATCCTCATCCAAAAAGGCATCCCAATCAGTTTCGGTTCCTGTAGAAGAGAAATTTGAACCGGAAAAGGTAGAAGAAGTGAATCCTGAAGTTTGTGATGAAAATCTTGAGGCTGAAGTAGATTTTGAAGGAGAGTTGATATCTGCTCTTGAAGAGTGGAGAATAGAAAAGAAAAAGAACAAAATACTATCCAAGAAATTAGAAGAATATGAGGATGAGATTGAAGATCTCTTCCTACAAGTTCAAAAGGCCAAGAAATCAGAAGAAGCCTTGAAGACACAGCTGGATAATAAGAATGATGTATACAACACAATTGAAGAGGAATATAAACAGGTTATTGTTGATCTAAAGCTGCAAGTAGAACAGAACAAAAGGATTGAAGATATTCTTAGGTCTCAGATCAATGAGAAAGAGACTGTATGCTGCCAACAAGAAGAAGAGATTGTTTCATTGAAGAAACAACTAAAAGAGGCCAATATAAATCTCAAATTTGAGAAGAGCACAGAGTTGCTAGATACAATGATAAATCAACAAAGAAGCTCCACAACTAAGTTTGGTCTTGGATATGAAGCTGAACAACCTTCATCCTCCAAATATGCAGAGAAGAAGAAGTCCTCGATTGAAGGATTGAAACAAGAAAAGTCTAAATCTGAATCCTCAAAAGGAAGAAAATATCAAAGAAGATCTACAGACAAAGCAACCACAGACAAAAGAGGTTCTCTCACTCTCACTCTTTTAATAATAATGCTTTTTATGGCTATTGTTCTAAATGCAACCACTTTGGTCACAAGGCAATTTATTGTGGACTGAACAATAGATCAAAGAGTTATGCTGATAAAAATACTTCTATTTTTTTGAGTGAACACCTTGTGCAATGTTTTAAATGTAATGGCCATGGGCACATAGCAAAGTTTTGTTCAAGCACTTTTGTATCCAATCTAAGGCAATACCATAGATTTCATCATACACATAGAATGCAATACAGACAGGGAATAAAACATGTGCAATGTTTTAAATGCAACGGTCAAGGGCACATAGCAAGGTTCTATCCAAGCACTTCTATATCTAATCTAAGGCAAAACCCTAGATTTCATCGGACACAAAGAGGACAACACCGACAAGGAACATATCATGTGCATAAAAGAAAAGAAAATAATCATCCATCAAGAATGCACAAGAGACAACCCCACAAGAGAAATGTTCAAGTTCACGAACAGGAGCAAAATAGGGATGTTGTTGAAAAACCCAAGCCCAAGTTCAGGAAAGTCCGGAGAAAGACAGAAGAAAGGAAATTGTGTCTCCTTGGATCGAAGGAGGCTACTCCGCCATTGCTCTAAGCAACTCCGGGTGGCACATCCTCGAGGAGGAGCAATATTAAAATTTTATTTTAATGCTCCTATGTATTTGTCTAGGTATCTGAGGATGAAAGGTAAGCAGTCGGGTTAATGTTGTATAGTGTTAAAGTGTGTTTTTCAGTTTATATAGTGGTTTGTGGAAATGCCGTGAAGTGTGGTGTTTAATTTGAGAGTTGTCACCATTGGTAGTTTTGAGATATGTCACTGTTGTACTGTTGATGATTCTTAATACCACTTGTTCAAAATTACGAATCATAATAGTCCGGATAATTTGCTCAACAAAAGAATGCTTGCCCTAGCTGTGTATTTGTGTTTCGAGCAGCATGTATTTGTTTTTACTCTTTGATGTGAAGATTGCCAGATCTTTCAAGACACCCTGGTGAATATATTTAATTCACGGACAGTTTTGTTTTAACTATTGATTTAATGCCAATCCAAGGATAAGAAGCTTGAGGCTGAGTAAGGTGCACTACGGTTGGCCATAAAGTGTTTGACAAAATGTCTTCTTCCGACATGCATAGTTGAAAGTAAGATTTGGCAATAAAATTGCAATGCTGGACAAAAATTGGTACAGATGTGAGTCACTTGTCAATTCTGTTGACAAAAGTGAAATCAGCATGTTGAATGGGAAGATTGAAGAAAAAGTTTTTTTGAGCAGCCAGATGATTTCCAGCTTGGTGATGAATAGTTGAGTTGCTTTCATAGTGGTTGTTTTGATCAAGTTAATGCTTTTCTTGATACATGATTTGGACTTACTCCATTGAGTTTGATTTGAGCAAGTTATTCTTTGCCTTGGTGATTTATGTTGGTGGCTATCTTGTTCAAATACCTTTGGAAGGAAAAGGATGTCTACTAGTTTCCTTTTCATGTAGTGATTGGTTGAATGCTTCAAGGTTAATCTTGAGTTGAATGACGTTGGTTAAACCTTGTCTATAAGCATTGTTGCCAAAGCCCTAATTGGTTGAGAAAAGATGTTGGTTGTGCTGTGGTACAGTGTTTGGTACTTGCACAGAGTTGAAAGTGGCTGTCATTGGGTTCAAGCTTGTTGAGAATATATCCAAGATGCATGGTGAAGTTGTATGCAGATGTTGTTGGCATTGCAGAACAAAAAGTTGGCTATATAAGATTATTGTATGCCTTCACTAACAGTGGACAAGTTTGAGTTTGCAAAGCAACGGAGGGTAGTTGCACAGAAGACAGTGGTTCAGTCATGTTCTTACACATGTTATATTGGTGAAGTTGACGGTGATGGTGTCATTCACTGGTTATTGCTGCTATTCACATTGTTGATTTTATTGATGCCTATTATGCTTATCATGATGTTGTCAATCAGTGAAATGAAGTGGTCTTGGACTCAGGGGGAGCATTTGTGTATTTGTTTTTCTTCTTGTTCATGCTTGGAATATTTGCTAATTGTAATAATTTGTGTCTAAGAATATTGTGCATAGACTCGGGGGAGTCTGCAGACTAACCCTTTGGTATTATTGTCAAAGGGGGAGAAGATTTACAGGAAAATTGCACATGTGTTGCCAACAATTCCAAAGGGGGAGATTGTTGAGCAAAGTGCAGCAAACAGTATTGTCATTGTTGTCAACACAGTCAGACAGATTTATTGATGCAATGGACAAGAGTTTATTGAACAGCAAGGTGCAGCCAAAGTACAATGGATAGGAGTTCAGTGTTGAGCAAGGTGTTGCAGGAGGATTGTCATTGTTGTCAATACAGTCAGTTAGATCTAATGATGCAATGGACAGGTAGTTCAGAAGTCACTCAGATGCAGAGGATAAAGTTCAGAAGTTAGTCAGATCATGAGTCCTTAAATGATAGATGCACAGAAACAGAAAACATAATTCAGAATGAGAAGAAGAAGTCTTCAGAACCTGAGATGTCAAGAAGCGGAAAGGTTTTTTGTGAAAACCAAGGCAGTCAAAATAAAAAGTTTTATTTAAAACCATGGATAACATATTTGAAATGGGTTTTTCTTAAAACCCAAGTTGGCTCTTCGTTTCATTGAAAAAGATGCCCCGGTGATGAAGATATTTAATTTTAAATATTTAGTTTAAATTTTAAAGGTTTTTTGTGAAAACCAAGGTAGTCAAAATAAAAAGTTTTATTTAAAACCATGGATAACAGATTTGAAATGGGTTTTTCTTAAAACCCAAGTTGGCTCTTCGTTTCGTTGAAAAAGATGCCCCGGTGATGAAGATATTTAATTTTAAATATTTAGTTTAAATTTTATTTTATTTAAAATTTAAATTAAAATATTAAATTAAATTAAAAGGGTCGACGTGTTACTATTTCGTGGCAATAAGCTACAGGAAAGTGACGAAGGTGGAAGAAGAGTTTGAGGCCGACAAAGTTAAATCTGGGCCGATGGATTTTAGGGTTTGGCAGCTGACAAATTCTAGGGTTTCTCAACCGACGTTCTTTTAGGGTTTGTTCCTAAAACTTCTTCTATAAAAGCAAGGGTACTTCGAGTTTGAAGTGTGGGGTGTTAAGATAAAGTGCGAATGCGAGCATAGTGTTTGTGAAAGTGAAGTTTGTGTTGAGCAGAGAGCGAGAATGTGAAACGACACGAGTGTGCGAAGCGTGTGTGCAGAGAAAGCAGAGTGTGCGAGAGAAGCGCGAAGGGCAAAGTTGATTGCAAAGTCCGGTCATAGCGATGCAGACGGACTGTGTGAAGTGATTGCGCAAGAGAGAGCAGAGTGCACAGAGATTGCAAAGGTGATGTAGACCAGTTAGAGTCTTGCAATAACAAAGGTATATGTCAAACATTTTTTATTCAATATTGAAGTCCAGTTGGTGCTGGCAAATTAAGGGGTTGGTGCCTCTTTCCAGTTGGTGCTGGTAAACAAATTGTCCAGTTGGTGCTGGAAAATTAAGGGGTTGGTGCCTCTTTCCAGTAGGTGCTGGTAAAATAGGAGTTGGTGCTCCATTCTGTTGAAGCAGATAAAGTTAAGGGGTTGGTGCTCCTTCCGGTTGGTGCTGGTAAAGGATTATGTAAAGTTGTAGCTTTACATTGATTGGATTTGGATGGTAGTCCAAGCAGTCTTTTTGAGGAGTAGCCACATTGGTGAACCTCGTTAAAATGTTGTGTTATGTGTGATGCTTTCTTGGTATTTCATTTATCAGTTTTAATCTGCTGCTGGATTTAAGACTAATTGTTTTAGAAGTATTTTAAAAGGAACACACTGATTCACCCCCCCTCTCAGTGTCATTGTGATTACAACACCCTTTGGGGGACACGCCCATTCATCATAGCCCCTTTCAGGAGGAGTCCTTACACGTGGCGCTCAACATAGACAAGAAATCTCCCTTAGAATATCGATATGAGTGGCCACAGTGCGATGAAGTGCTAGAGCAGCATAGTGTCCATGAGGAGAGGCCACAGGATTATGGCATCCCTCCTTTGCCACCCATCACTGTTAGAACCAATAGAAAAAACCCAGAGCGTAGGGCTCTTCAAACAGGGTGAGCCAACTCTGGCCACCCCTTTCATACATACGAAAGGGAGCACGAGGAAGACCATTACATTCCTTGAGAGCAATGTACAGCATGGGAGCCATGCGCTTCCACACCCGCTATGTACCATGGTCACCCACTGAGGCCAGAGCCTCGAGTGAATGCCGCCAACCTCGATAGAGAGAAGTGACCCATTGAGATCTTGGATCATCGTGGATGAGGTAAAAACATAGGAGAGGCATCTAGGCCTCCAAGGCTCAAGATGGTGGAACAAATTGACTTGGAATTCATCAGACATGTTTCCCGCCAAGCCAAGATCATGCAGCTTGAGCAAGATCAGTAGCAGTTAGAGCATCTATACTGCCTTAGCAAGGAGCGCATTCAATGCCAAATAGATGAGCTGCTCCACAACCCAGTTCCTGAGATGGTTCCAACCCCTCATACCCAAAGAGCAAAACCATATGAGAGGCATAATCCCTTGGTGCGAGATAGGTCTCCGTGACCTTATCAAGTGTTGCCTTCGAGACCCCCTAGACCTGAGTGAGAGGCCACTCCCCGGAACAATGATGGGTACCCTCCGTGAGGACCCACCCAAGGTCATAGGTCTCACCTAGAGACTCCTCAAGAATCTTACGAGGAGTATGAGCAAGAAGAAGAGTAGGCCGAAATGCCCTACCAAGGTGGAGGGGTTGCTATCTGGCCACCCCCTCATAGGCCTCAAGTCTCCCACAACCCACAATGGGAGTAATCTAAAGAGGAAGAGATTAAATCGTTTGATGCATACAAAGCACTACTAGAGCATTTGGAGTCTATGGAAACCAAATCTTCTGGGCCCAAAAAGCCCATGTTACGCCAACTCCACAGTCATCCTATGCATCCTTCAATGCTTGCACCCCTTTACCCCGAACACTTAAAGCTGCCTCAGTTGGAAATCTTTAAGGGTGAGGACGATGTCCAAGAGCATGTGACCAAATTCTTGAGCCAATGTTTTGGCATTCAGGACAATGATGAGTTGTTGCTAAGGACATTTATAACCACATTCGCGGGCCCTATCTTGGATTGATTCACTCAATTGTTGAATCATAGCATCAATAATTTGGATCAGTTAGTGGATGCATTCCTCGAATGCTTCACCTTTAACACCAAGAAGAAGGCATCACTAAGTGACCTGGCCAGCCTCAGGCAGTATGAGGAAGAAACCATGGTGGCCTACGAGAATCGGTGGAGGAATCTACTTTCCAAGCTACCCTACCTCCCTCCTATGTTCGACCTTACACAAATGTTCTCACAAAGTTGTTTGAGATCGATCTCTGTGCTATTATAGCTGCAACAATATGCCACCTTAGAGGAAGCTCTGGTGCAAGCCAAAATTATTGAAGAGATCAAGATACAGGATGGTAATATTGCCAAACCTAAGAAGAAAGAATGGAACAAGAACACAAAAATAGGGACTACGCAACAGAAACCCACTACGGTCAATCAAGTTACTATAAATGTCCCTAAGCCTGCACAAGAAATACAGCCTCAAAATGGTAACTATCAGGCAGTGCCTCCTAATAATTATGAAAGAGATAACCAAAAGCAGGAGAAAAATCTTAAGCATCACCCTAGGCGACAGTACACACCTTATACAGAGTCTAGGGACTCCCTATTTGACCGCTTGTTAGCGATGAACTTGATCAACCTTCTAGAGATCCAAACCATAGATCCCAATGTGCCGAAGCCTAAGGGATACCGGGAGGACTTATATTGTAGGTTCCATAGGTGGAGGGGACATGACCTGAATACATGTTGGAAGTTCCAGGGTTTGATACAAGACCTGATTGACAATAAGACGTTGGCAGTGGACAACCCCGTAGCACCAAACAACCAGCAGATGGTAGTTTTCAAAGACCCCTTGCCTGCACATGATGCACAGGCAAAACCCTTTCAATCAAATGAGGAGCAACAGAATTGCCCCATGCAAGGGTATGTAGGAATGATAAGCATAGTGACTAGGAACAAGAGATACACAAGAGTTGCCCCTGAGGCAGCCACAAGAGAGGTTCCATTGACGTCACAACCTCAATAGCACCCTATGCAGCTACCTCCACCTAGAGCTGTGGCCACGATTCGGACCAAACTCACGTAGAGTTTAAGGACCACGTCGGCTAGGCTCTCCATATACGAGCTTATACAACAATCAACACCCCATAAGGAGGCTCTAATGGAGATATTAAAAGCCATCGAGTTGCAGCCCCATGAAGTGAATTCCTTCAACAACTTCATGGGACATGTCAAATGATGCACGGAGCCAGTCATCACCTTTCGAGAGGATGAAGTTAAATCAGTGTTTGATGACATGGCAGATCCACCCCTACACGTTATCGCGCGGGACAACGAGATCCCATATAAGAGGGTGTTGGTAGACACTGGCTCGTCCAGTAACATCATTACCACAACAACATTGAAACATCTGAAGTTGCCAGCCTCTCACATCATGGCTTCCACCTATACACTACGAGCATTCAACGATGTGATATGCTCGACAGTTGGCACAATTTTCCTACCCATTCAAGTAGGACAAAAGATGATACCTACATTGTGCCATATTTTGGAAGGCGAGATGGCTTATAACATCTTGCTAGGGCGGCCATGGATCAAGGACATGAAGTGTGTCCCTTCGATAGCTCATCAGTGTTTGAAGTATACATTTGAAGGGGAAGTACATGTAGTCCCGATGGACTTAGAACCCTTAAAATATTACAATGTAGTGCAGCTGATTCCGCAATTGACCCTTCCATCGACACACTTGGATTTTTAGTTAAATCCATCTAGACAGGGTCCGATGCTGCAAGCACCACTAGTGATAAATCCATCAAAACCCCATCCAGGTACATCTTCATCATTCGGTCCTTCACCAAAAATGCCACCTATCATGGCTAAATAGAAGGACAAAGGGAAGCAAACCCTGGAAGAGGCTCAACCCCTAGAAGAGGCACTGCCAACAGTATCAACCATCTCTACCAAAGAGATGCCTAGCACAATGGAAGTTGAGGCTCCTAGTTCACCCAACATGGAGGGGACTCAGGAAGAGCTTCCATTCCCTCCCTATAAATCGCCAACAATCACTATTGAAATGGCTAGTACTGCCCTAGGGGAGTATCTGGTGCGTAATTTTGTAGCAACGACCGTGCTAGAGTCCGTGCAAGACATGGGGAGACCTCGCCTCCCCATCGATACAATTGTTCCTTTAGGTTACCCACAAAACTAGACAAACTTTGTGTATGGGGGCCTTGATCATGGTACTGGGCCATGCATCCAAAAGGATGAAGATGAAGAGCCCTTTGCAAAAAATTTCAACTATATGTCTAACCTAAACTTCACTCTGAGGTATCTTGGCCAATGCAATTAGCATGGATATGGACTAGGCAGGTATGAGCAAGGAGTGCGTGTCCTTTGCCAGCCAAGATACCAAATGCCATATGACAAGTTGGGCGTGGGGTTCAACCACCCCCTACCCTTGGACATCTTGGTGGAAAACATGCAAGGCCTAGGGATAGGCAAAAAATGTGGATTGGCGTCAGATCCCTATGAAAACTCGAACACAACGTATACATTGGGAGATTACCTCCCATGGTCAACAACCACCCTTGTTAACCTCAATAACCCTTCTCCTTTGCTAGAGAGAGGTGAAAGTTTTGGGACTCACTTTCAAGGAAGGTATAAACAGTGTCAAGAGGGATATTCGAAGGATGAATCAGAATATGAACTAGCATCATATGATCCCTTCGAATCTGATAGTGATCACTTACAAGTGATCCCCATGAATGTCTGTCAAGAGAGCCTCTTAAAAATGTTCCCTCTAGAGGCTCCAATCGAGCCAGTGCCACGTCAAGAGAATTAGGTCCCCCCACGGAGAGTGGAACAACCACAATGGGGCCAGATTAATTTGCTCAAGTAGGACGAGCCTGTAATACCTCAAACAGTTGTTGGAGCCAATGAGGGCTTTTGGATCTCTGATAGTGATTACGAAGATGAAAAAAATGACATATCTTAATCACATGCAGCAGGTGCCGCAACCATACCCCTTGGAGATTAACAACATATTTGAACAGATGGTCATAGTTCCAGGGCACGAGTGGTATGTAGACCCAGTGGGGTGGGACCAAGTGTTGGATTCGTCACTCTAGGTATACGAAGAGCACCTTCCACTCTGAGACCCTAGGGTGATATCAGTGTCGAGGGCAGAACCTATCCTCCTATCAACACATAGGGCCGATCCATTCATGCCAATACCTCTAGAGCTAGATCCAAAGCACAGAGAACATCAAGAGTGTTCGAGTCATCACACCCGTGGTAATGGAGACCAAAATCATTTCATCAACATGATCTCCATTGACTTAACCGCCCCCATCCACAATCCGGCCAATCCAACATGGTCCTTGCATCTAGACATAGATGCCATTGACTGGGATCACGTCAATTCACCTCCATCCCCATAAGAGTACTGGAATTTTGGTAAAATACTTCATTTTACCCCAGGGAAAACTCAAGATATCTTTCATGTCGAAGAGGAACCCAAGGTTCCCAACGCAGATTTAAACTCAGCAAATGATATCCATTTGGTCCCAACTCCACATCAATTGGAGGATGGATCCCACATGTCAATCGAGGAGACGACTGACATAGACATCGGCTTGGATCCAACGAATCCACAGATCATCAAGCTAGGGCTAAGCTTATCCCCTGAAGAGCAATATGACTACATTACCCTTCTCAAAGAGAAGAAGGAGGTTTTTGCATGGTCGTACAGAGACATATCAGGGCGAGATCCGTAGCTAGTCATGCATAATCTAACACTTGATCCGAAATTCAAGCTAGTTAAGTAAAAACTACGTAAGATGCACCCAACAATGACCTTGATGGTCAAAGATGAATTGCAAAAGTTGGTGGATGCACAGTTTATCATCTGCGTGGATTATCCGCCATGGCTATCCAACATGGTGCCCGTCAAAAATCTCGATGGGAGGATTCGCATATGCACTAATTTTTGAAATCTAAACAAAGCGATTCCTAAGGATGATTTCCCCTTGCCAAGCATCGACGCATTAGTAGACGCTACAGTAGGTCACAAAATTTTATCCCTCATGGATGGTTTCTCAGGATACAATCAAATTCGTATCAATCCCGAGGACCAACTAAAAATAGCATTCACAATGCCTTGGGGAACATTTTGTTATAAGGTCATGCCCTTTGGCCTTAAAAATGCTGGCACCACCTACCAACGTGCCATGACGTACATCTTCCATGATTACATGCATAAAAATTTGGAAGATTACATGGATGATTTGTTGGCCAAGTCTCTTTTGTGCCCAGATCATCTCGATGACTTAAGCAAGATCCTCGATCGCCTCATGGAACATAAAGTCAGACTGAATCCCAAGAAGTGCGTATTTGGCGTCACATCTAGAAAAATCTTGGGTTTCATAGTCTCAAAGCGAGGCATCAAGGTGGACCCAAACAAAGTCAAGGCAATCCTTGAAATGGTTCCCCCAACTACCATTAAGCAGCTCATAATTCTGTAAGGAAAGGTCATGTCAATCAAGCGCTTCATAGTGCAGCTGTCTAATAAGTGCTGACCCATGAACAAACTATTGCACAAGGGGGTAGCATTTCACTAGGATGATGAGTGCTAGTCATCCTTTGATGACATTAAATGATACTTGGATTCATTGCCAGTATTGGCACCACCTAGACCAGGAGTTCCATTCTACTTATACATCTTAGCTACTGAGGTGGCACTGGGCACCATGCTATCCCAGAAGAATGAACTTCACAAATAACAGGCCACTTACTATCTTAGCCACACCCTAGTTAGTTATGAACTTAACTATGCATACGTTGAGAAAATCTGCTTGGAAGTGGTGTTTGCTACCAAAAAGCTATGCCACTACATGTTGAGCAACACTACGTATGTTGTGTCTAAGGAGAATCCATTGCGGTACATGATGAGTCGTACTTATCATAGTAGTCACACGGAAAAATGGATCATGTTTTTGAGGGAATTTGACATAGAGTTTATTGGACAAAAATCCATCAAAGGACAGGTCACAGCCGATCAACTAGCAGAGGCTCCTCTCGAAGATGATCAACCTCTCATCATAGAACTACCCAATGATGGGGTCTTCCATGTCTCAGAATCTCCAGATTTTGATGAGCCTGAGTCACAGGCCGACATAACCCTATTTTTCGATGGTTCTAAATGTGAGCAAGGTGGTGGCATGGTAATAGTATTCTTCACATGGAAAAATTCTCCAATGCCTCTGTCCTTTAAATTAGACTTCCCGTGCACCAACAATAATGCATAGTATGAAGCCTTGCTCATAGGTCTTCAGACAACAATCACCATGAACATCAAACGGCTAAACATCTTTGGTGATTCGCTGTTAATTTTCAACCAATTCAAAGGGGTATTCCAATGCAAATGCCCAGTTCTACAGGACTACAAAGCCCTTGTGGACAAATTATTGGAAAATCTTGAGTGGTACAACATCAAGGCACTCCCTCGATCATCGAATCATTTTGCGGACACTATGGCCTCCTTGGGGTCACTAATCCTGCAAGACCTTTCCGGTGATATGACAACCATTCAAGTCAAAAAACTATCGCAATCCGTGATGGACCGTGCAAGTTCTAACTTGATTCCAGGAATCCACATGATCCAAATTGAACCATCCTTGGATAAGTTCTCTCGAATCCATGATCGTCTGAAACATGCCAACTGGGGGTCCTTGTTCTCCCCTACTCCCATTAATAGCAACACAACACTATTCTTACAAGTTCTCTCCCGCTCAGTGTTGCTAGGGATGAACTTCAAGAGGTATTGGATGTTCATACCATCGAGGCTTTCGATCAGCAAGATTGGTATTTACCCATAAGGGACTACCTCAAGTTAGGTAACCTCCCACTTGTATTGACACATGTTGTAAAATGAGCATTCAAGCAGAAAGTGACCAAGTATGTCTTGTTAGGAGACATTGTGTATCGTCACAGCTATGAAGGAATCCTCCTTCATTGCTTTGACCAGCAAGAGTCCACTTGGGCAATCACCCAGGTGCACGATGGTACGTGTGGTGGCCACTTCAGTGGTATGGCCATCGCAAAGTGCATTATTTTCATGGGCTATTATTTTCCATCTTTAGAGTGAGATTGTTGCACATATGTCAGGAAGTGCGTGAAGTGTCAACATCATGCCAATTTGATGCACGTACCTTCCAAGGCCTTACAAATAGTCCAGTCAGCATGGCCATTTTTGCAGTTGGGCTTATATCTAATCGGAAAGATCTCCCCTACGTCGTCAGATCATCACACATTTATCATAACTACCATAGAGTATTTCACCAAGTGGGTAGAAGCAGTTTCGCTTACCTCTATGATAGGACCCCGCATTGCAGAGTTTATTTTGCATAACATCATATGTCATTTTGGTATTCCATCCAAAATAATCTCGAACAATGGGATATCACTCAAGAATAAATATGTGTGTGCTTTGACCACACAGTACAAAATTTAGCATAGTTTTTCGACACCCTATTATCTGCAAGCAAATGGGCAAGTAGAGGCGTCAAACAAAATGCTAGTTGCCATCCTCAAAAATACAGTCACAGTCAGTCATAAGGATTGGCACATCCAAATCCCACTTGCCCTATGGTCTTATCATACTAGCATTCGGACGCCCACTGGGGCAACTCCATTTTCGCTCGTGTATGGCTCCGAGGCAGTCATGCCTCTCGAGTTGGAAATTCCTTCCCTGTGCATATCAATGCAAGAGTTCATCGATGATGACACTACATGGCAGGCCCAGTTAGACTAGCTTATGTTGCTTTATGAACGACGCATTAATGCCCTTGAGCATTTACATATCTATCAAGAGAGACTTAAGAAAGCTTACAACATGAAAGTTCACCTGAGGGATTTTTAGGCTAGTGACTTGGTCTTAAAAGAGAACCAACAAAACTCTAGTTTGCCATCCCATCTAAGGGATAATTTCATGGAAAATTGGTTAAGTCCATATGTAATTGATAGCAAAATAGGACCTGGAACATACCGGCTAGCCTCTCTTGATGGAATCAAGGAACTAGAACCCTTGAACATCAGTCATTTGCGACCATTCCATATCTAAAGATCCATATCCCAAAAAAAATGCTCCAAGGATTCCGAAAATCACTTGGTCAATCCCAAAATGCTCCAAGGATTCCGATAATCGCTTGGTCAATCCAAAAATGCTCCAAGGATTCCTACAATCGCTTGGTCAATCCAAAAATGCTCCAAGGATTCCGACTATCGCTTGGTCAATCCCAAAATGCTCCAAGGAGTCCTGTAATCGCTTGGTCAACCAAAAAGCTCCAAGGATTCCCACATTCGCTTGGTCAAAAATAAGAAAATTCAAAAACAATAAAATCATCAAAAATAACAAAAAATTGCATCTCATTTCCAAGCATACTCCAACTCATCATAACAATAAAGAGCTCTTTTCACATCTCATCTTCATATTCACAAAAAAAATCAATCCATCAAAAACACAAAAATATGTAGCTGCATTAAGCATCACATCCATACATTGCATATTTGTGGTCATATAGGTCAGAGGCACCATAGACTGTAATTACTCCGCCAACCCATCTTGTTCCACATTTCTCCATTCTGTAAGCAGTCCATCAAAAATAAATGCCATTCACTTCTCTTTTTTTTTACCATACCAGAATCAGTGGTCTTCTAATATATCAAGAGTTTTCATCCTTCAGTTTTTATATAGCTTTCTAGACACGTACTGTACCAAGTCAGACAGATTTTACAAAGGTAGAGTTCTACTTGGATCACACCTTGTTACATAGCATCCCAACACAAACTAAAACACATAAAAATTCCCAAGTTGTGTGAACAAAAGATGAAACCTGCACAATCTAGGTCACCATAAGCGAAATAGTTATCTTGCTCATCCCCCTATGCAAATGACCCTAAGAATGCTAAGAGTTGGCAAAAGGACAAGCATCCTCCCTACCCAATTCCCCAAGAATCCCAAGTTCTCAAAAAGTTGCAAACATCGTAAAATCTTGCAAAAAGTCAAAACTCCAAAAAAAAAAAAAAATTAACATCACCACCAAAGTGCATACATCAAAAGGCACATACAATAGTGATTCTCATCACTCAAAATTCAAATCCTTTTCTCAAAAGAAAAATAAAAAACAATAAACAATGATTTTTATCACTACAAACGAGCAAGTATCCCAATACAATTGAAGAAAAAAAGGGAGTCGAACTTGAATCCTTGGAACTCTCAGCATTTCGATAGGTCACGAGGCAAACTTCAGTACCGGTTTGGTGGACAGCCTATCAGTCACTAGTGGTAATGAAGAACATGAACTTATACTGAGAGGGGGGGTGAACAGTATAAGACTTAACCATTTAATAATTTTAATTTCAGATAGCAGTGGCATCAACACAATATTAAACAAGACAGAAAACATCACACATTGAAGACCCATTTTTAACGTGGTTCACCCAGAATGGCTGGGCTACGTCCACAAAACTTTTCTCTAAAATTTTATCTCAAATTCTTTGGGAAACCTTCCCAATTACAAATTTTATGAGCCTCGGCTCAAAGGAGATACCTTCCCCTAACTCTGCTTTGGCTGGTGATCCTCTAGAAGACCTCTGCCTCTGCTGCCCTTAGCAAATGGAACTCAATCCACAGAAGACACCTGTCTTCCCTGCTCTGGCTGGAGACCTCTGTCCTCAACTCTATCACCTCAAAGCTGGTCCTCGAATTTGCACTAAACACAGTCCTTCGGTCTAGCACAAATGTCCTCTTTCTCTTTCTTTGATCTGCACCAAACATAGTCCTTCGATCTGGCACAAGTCTGTCCTCTTCCTCTTTCTCTGGTCTGCACCAAACACTATCCTCAATAGGTCTCTCTACTCTGTCACAGCCGCACTTGATCGAAACCAACTTTTGCACTGTCTGTGCAAACACAACAACACTTAACACTCTACGATCGAACTTCTCACTCTGCGCATCAACTCGCCACTTCTACGCTATCTACACTGTTATGGCTGCATCTCGCACACTTCGCTCGAATCGACTCGACTCGGTCTCTATGCACCGTGGACTTCACTTGTGCAAGTTATGACACATGAATCGATCATTCAATCTCGAAACAGCCCTCCTTTTATAACATAAATTCCAAGATCAAAACACTCAATCTTAGTCGGTTGTAACCCTAAACTTCATCGGCTGCAAAACCCTAATCTTCGTCGGCTCAAATTTAACTCTGTCGGCTTCACTGCCTCTGCAACTCTCCTGTAGCTTCTACCATGAAACTACAACATGTCACGATATCGTGACACCTTTTGCAACCGTACGCCTTCCTTTGGCTTTTGTCACGATATCGTGACACCTTAGCCTTTGTCGACTTTACTTAAGTTCTTGTCGTGAAATCGTGACACTTTCTGCTTCTACTGATGTCATCTTCACTTCTGTCATGAAATCGTGACCCTTCTGTCTTCATGGCCTTCTTCTCTGCTTTTGTCATGAAATCATGACACTTTTGCCTCTACTGACGTCATCTTCACTTCTGTCATGAAATCATGACATTTCTCGCTTCTTCAACCTTTTCTCGGCTTGCACCAGTGAAAATGGAACATGTCATGAAATCGTGACACTTTCATTGCCTTATGCTTTTCTCTGCCTTACGCCCGAAACTGGAACATGTCATGAAATCATGATGCTTTCGCCTTCGAGCTCTTCCTTCTTGAATTCATCATGAAATCATGACGCTTCTTCTATTGAAGACTTGCTTCCTGTTTCTGTCGTGAAATCGTGACACTTTCTCCATCCATACGCTGCCATCTCAACTTGTCATGAAATCGTGACATTTTTTGCATCCATAAGCTTTTCTTTCATCCTATCATGAAATTCTCTTTCCTTCACTTTCCTTCCCTCTAAATCGCACCTTTCACTTTTGTACGCTTTCCTTGCAACCTGTCATGAAATCGTGACGCTTCTCATTTCAAACTCTTCCCTTTGCTGCATGTCACGAAATCGTGACAGTTCTCATTTCGAGCTTTTTAGCATGTCATGAAATCGTGACAGTCCTCACCTCGACCTCTGTAGCATGTCGCGAAATCATGACATTTTTCATGTTACTTTCTCTCTCTTCGAACTTGTCATGAAATCGTGACAGTTCACACTATGGACTCTCTCTTCAGCATCATGTCATGAAATCGTGACACTTTTTTGTCCGTACAACCTTCTTTGCAGAATGTCATGAAATCGTGACACTTTTCCTTCTCTGCCTTCCTGCACTTTTTGAGTCACGAAAATGCGACATGTCATGAAATCGCGACACTTTCCATCTTGCTCTCCTTCTCTGCCAACATGTCGCGAAATCGCGACAAAAATCTGACAGTTTTGCCAAAACTTTCTCTCTCCTCAAACATGTCACGAAATCATGACAGTTTTGCCAACACTTTCTCTCTCCTCAAACATGTCGCGAAATCGTGACAGTTTTGCCAACACTTTCTCTCTCCTCAAACATGTCGCGAAATCGCGACAGTTTTTCCAGTCGGCTGCATACTTTTTCTTACTTGTCTTTTTCTTTGATCTTTTGCAAATGGGCTACTCTGATCTTCTTGGAAACTCACTGTCCATGTTGTAACCTTCATCAAAACAAATTCTTTGACATCAAATCAAATTGCTTCAAGAACTTCTTGACATCAATGACAACATCTACACTTGAGCAAAGGCAATGTACCCAAGGTACCCAAAATTGCCAACAATCTCCCCCTTTGTCATTGATGGCAAACCTTTACTGAAACACATCTCAAGAGTCAAAAACTGAAACCAACTGAGCCAACAACTGAGAATCTACCTTTGAAGTTTTTGCTCCCCCTGACTTGAAGCTCTCTTCTTCACTCATATCTCCCCCTTACTCATATCTCTCCCCCTTTGTCATCAATGGCAAAGGGCCACCTTTGGGACTCGGGACTAAGAAAGAGCCTCTTGGCTTGGTCCCTCCCCCACCTCTTGATGAGGTGATTAATTCTGAGGTGAGAGTACAACTCCCAATTTCTCCCTTAGATACTCAAACGTATCTCTTGGAAGAGGTTTGGTGAAGATATCTGCAATCTGCTCTTTAGTAGGCACATACTCTAGCTTGACCTGCTTCTCTTGCACTTTCTCCCTTAGAAAATGATATTTGATGGAAATGTGCTTCGTCCTTGAGTGCATTACCGGATTTTTGGAAATACTTATGGCACTTGTATTATCACAAAGAATGGAGATGGGTTGTTCATGCTTGACTTTGAAATCCTCCAAGGTGGTTTTCATCCATAAAACCTGTGTGCACCCGGCCACTGCTTGCTATGTATTCAGCTTCTCTTGTAGATAAGGAAGCCGAAGGTTGTTTCTTACTTAGCCAAGAAACCAAACTCTTTCCCGGAAAGAATGCTCCACCACTAGTGCTTTTCCTATCATCAATACTACTTGCCCAATCTGCATCTGTATAGGTTGTGAGGGTGAAATCATCACCTTTGGGATACCAAAGCCCAAAGTCCATAGTGCCCTTCAAATATCTGAATATCCTCTTGACTGCTATAACATGAGATTCTTTTGGAGCTACCTGAAATCTTGCTACTAATCCAACGGCCTGCATGATATCCGGTCTGGTAGCTGTACTGTATAGTAAACTGCCAATCATAGATCTGTACAACTTCTGATCTGCCGCTGGAGATTCATCATCTTTACTCAGATTGCACCCTGTAATCATTGGAGTACACACGGGTTTGTTGTCCATCATCCCAAATTTCTTCAACATTTCTTTGATATACTTTTCCTGAGAGAGAAATATACCATCTTTTGATTGCGCAATCTGTAGCCCTAAAAAGAATGACAACTCTCCAATCATAGACATCTCGAATTCCTTCTGCATGGTGTTAGCAAAAACTTTGCACATCTGAGTATTATTTCCCCCAAAAATAATATCATCAACATAGACAACTATAATCAACATATCATCATCTTCATTCTTAATATACAAGTTGCTATCTGCCACGCCTTTCCTGAAGCCTTGCTCATGAAGATAACTGTCAAGTCTTGAGTACCACGCCCTTGGTGCTTGCTTTAACCCATATAAGGCCTTTTTTAGTTTACACACATAGTCTGATTGTTCTGTGAGAGACACTCCTTCTGGCTGTTCTATGTAGACTTCTTCTACCAACACCCCATTTAGAAAAGTCGACTTTACATCCATTTGATATACCTTGAATGATTTGAAGCTTGAAAGGGCCAAAAACATTCTGATAGCTTCAAGACGAGCAACAGGCGCAAACGTCTCTTCGAAATCAACACCTTCTACTTGAGCATACCCTTTACAGACTAACCTAGCTTTGTTTTTGACAATATTTCCATCCTCATTGAGTTTATTTCTGAATATCCATTTTGTGCCAATGACATTCTTGTCCTTAGGTCTTGGAACCAAATCCCAGGTTTCACTTTTCTCTATTTGATTTAGCTCTTCATCCATTGCTTTTACCCAAAACTTATCTGTACATGCTTCACTGAAATTTTTTGGCTCAATCTGAGATAACAATGAAACATTCACAGAATCATGTGAAGGAATGACTCTTCTTCTTGTTTGCCTGCTATTTGGATCACCAATGATCAAATCTTTGGGATGATGTTTCTGAACATACCGTGAAGGAGTTTTGGGAAGCGATTGTTGTCTTTCCTCTTCTTCATCCGAAACCTCTCTGAATTCTTCTTGACAGATTTCATCACTGAGTTCCTTGACTGGTTCTCTTATCCCTGTCTTTTCATCTATTGTTACATTTATGCTCTCTACAACTGTATGAGTTCTTTTGTTGAAGCATCTGTAGGCCTTGCTTTTGCTGGAATATCCAAGAAAAATTCCCTCATCACACCTAGGATCAAACTTACCCAAATTCTGATCTTCCCTTTTGATGAAGCACTTACTCCCGAACACTTTGAAGTATTTTACTGTAGTTGGTCTTCCTTTCCACAACTCATAGGGAGTTTTATGATGATTGACTCTGAGTTGAGCCCTGGTGATGATGTAAACTGTTGTACTGACTGCTTCTCTCCAAAAGCCATCTGAAAGTTTTGACTCATTTAACATTGCTCTAGCCATATTTTCAACAGTTCTATTTTTCCTTTCAACTACTCCATTTTGTTGAGGAGTTCTTGCTTCTGAATATTCTCTTTTGATTCCGTGTTGCTCATAGTATTCCACAAATTCATTTGAAGTGAACTCTCCTCCTCTATCCGATCTTAAGCATTTGATTCTCTTGTCAGTCTCATTTTCAATCATTTCTTTAAAAGCTTTAAATTTTTCAAAAGCTTCAGATTTTTCTTTGAGAAAAGTAACCCAAGTCATTCTAGAATAATCATCTATAAACAGCATGAAGTAGCTTTCTCCCTGAATGCTCTGAGTTCTGGTAGGGCCACACAAATCAGTATGAATAAGATCCAATGGTTTTGAAGATGTATACCCTTTTGATTTGAAACTGGTTCTAGTCTGTTTTCCATGTTGACAAGGACCGCAAATGATGTTATGGGGCCTTTTTATTTTGGGCAAGTCTCTAACTGCTTCCTTGTTACTAATATTGACAAGATTATCAAAACTCAAATGTCCCAATATTTTATGCCATAACCAACTCTCATCTTCTTGAGTTAGAAAACACTTTTCCCTTTTTATCTCACTTAGCATGTAAAGATTGTTTGGAGTCCTTGTAGCACTAGCAATGAGTTTTCCATTTTTTTCTTTACTTATCTCACATCTATCTGAAAAGAAAGATACTATGTGCCCTTGATCACAAAGTTGACTCACACTAAGAAGATTATGTCTTAGGCCTTCTACATAGAGCACATTTTCTATTTTGGATTTCCCATCCAAACTAAGAGTCCCTTTACCACAGATTTTTGCGGACCTGTTATCTCCAAAACTGACTGTTCCTCTGTTTGTTTCTTTTAAAACCAAAAACTTTTCCTTTTCACCAGTCATATGTTTTGAACAACCACTATCAAGATACCATTTTTCTACTTTGTCTTGAGCATGAAAAGTAGTTTGAACTATCATTGACTTAGATTTGATCTCATTCCTCTTTTTAGTGAACTCAAGGCTAAATCTATCCAAACTGCACATCCTTGCTATATGCCCAAAATTCTTGCACTTGTAACACATGATATTTTTATTCATAAGAGGTGCAAACGAGTTAACATTTTCCTTACTATGGCTATTCAGAGACTTATTGCAATGCATAGCTATGTGACCAAATTTCTTACGGGAAAAACAATAGCCATGGAAGGTATTATGTAACCTGTTTTGATGCCTTGGATGATTGTTCTTCTTGCGATCAACTGGAATCCACTGCTCTTCAGGATGAAGATTGATCTTGCTCGAAGACCCTGTTTCATGAATGGTGATACCATCCTTCTTTTGCTTTTCACATGGAATATTCTGTCTGAGAGTCAACTGTTCCAACTTCACTCTAAGAGACATAATCTCTTCTTCTAGTTTCTCACAATCAGCTTCCTTTCCTTTTAGAGCCTCTGTTAGAACCTGTTCAACCTTCTTCCCTTCTTCAGCTAGAATTTTGAAATCTATAACACTTTGAGACAATTCTGATCTTGCTATCTCTTCTTCCTGACATTGATGCTTGAGAACAGAATTCTCTTCCCTGAGTTTCTCAAGCTTTCTCAAAGCCAAGAAGAATTCACTTTTGAGATCGAACTCAACCTCTTCATTTCTTTCTGAATTTGTATGTTCCTCTGATAGATCCTTCTCCAAGCTGTTAGGCTCTTTCTGGAGTGACCTGCTCTGATACCAATTGAAGAACATGAACTTATACTGAGAGGGGGGGGTGAACAGTATAAGACTTAACCATTTAATAATTTTAATTTCAGATAGCAGTGGCATCAACACAATATTAAACAAGACAGAAAACATCACACATTGAAGACCCATTTTTAACGTGGTTCACCCAGAATGGCTAGGCTACGTCCACAAAACTTTTCTCTAAAATTTTATCTCAAATTCTTTGGGAAACCTTCCCAATTACAAATTTTATGAGCCTCGGCTCAAAGGAGATACCTTCCCCTAACTCTGCTTTGGCTGGTGATCCTCTAGAAGACCTCTACCTCTGCTGCCCTTAGCAAATGGAACTCAATCCATAGAAGACACCTGTCTTCCCTGCTCTGGCTGGAGACCTCTGTCCTCAACTCTATCACCTCAAAGTTGGTCCTCGAATTTGCACTAAACACAGTCCTTCGGTCTAGCACAAATGTCCTCTTTCTCTTTCTCTGATCTGCACCAAACATAGTCCTTCGATCTGGCACAAGTCTGTCCTCTTCCTCTTTCTCTGGTCTGCACCAAACACTGTCCTCAATAGGTCTCTCTGCTCTGTCACAGCCACACTTGGTCGAAACCAACTTTCACACTATCTGCGCAAACACAACAACACTCAACACTCTGCGATCGAACTTCTCACTCTACGCATCAACTCGCCACTTCTGTGCTATCTACGCTGTTATGGCTGCATCTCGCACACTTCGCTCGAATCGACTCGACTCGGTCTCTGTGCACTCGTGGACTTCACTTGCACAAATGACATACGAATCAATCATTTAATCTTAAAACAACCCGATATCAAACACAAAATTACTCCTAGAACCTGAAGCGGAGTGCTTTTATATTTATGCAGAAAACTTAAAGTGTTTTTTTTAGAGTGTCTATCCTTATCATTACATTAAAATGCTTAATATTTATAGAGGATTTTGCCTCTATCATTAAATACAAAACACAACAAAATGTTGACTAGTCAAAAATCATCAACACAATTCTCTCCTTAGTAATAAAAATACTCAAATCAAATTGTTCTTCAGGGAGCAGTGATTCGATTTTCATGGAATGCACCTATAAAATAAGCAAAAATGGATGATGAAAAAAAATATTCCAAGCATCGATGCATCGAAACTCAGAAACGTCATGTAGCAAACAAGATCTTGAATATTAAATTTTGGGTGCCAATACATTTCCTTATACCTTGGAATCTTACCTTTTCTAATGGAAATCAGAAAAATTTAATTTTGCTTCGAAAATGAATGATATCCATGGAGGGAACCTCAAAAATAATTAGGATCACATCGAATTTCAAGGTGTATCATTAAATCCTAGCAAGTTTTTAGTCAATTTTTTGGATCATACCTCTTACTACTCTAAGCATTAAATTTGGTCAATATTATTATTTTTCAGAAATATTTGCAGTTATGGCACATTTTGAAAGCAATATTGCTAAAAGAGAGAGGTAAAACTTGATTTCACTCATACAATAGGGCAAAAGACATTTTCATAGTATGCAGGGGCAAAAATAAGTTACTACATTGATGATTTCCCTTAAATCTAGAATTCTTGCCTTTCATTTTAATTGATTTTGCCCCATGATGTCTTCTTGTTAAAATGAAAGGCAAAAATAGGAGTTTCACCCTTCAATGTACTTTCACCCCTTTCTTGGGTAATTTCACCTCAAAAATTATGAAAGATGTTTTCTGCAAGGCATGAGACAAAGATAATTGATTTCACCCCTAAGAGGGGCGACAATTATTTTCGCCCCACACCAAGGTTAATGTTGACTTTGATCAACAAAAATAAATTGCTTTCTTTGGGACTTTTTCCTCAAGATGTTTTCATTTGGAAATTCACCCCGAAAGAGGGTAAAAATGATTTTTTCCCCTGTTGAGGTGCATATTTGACTTTGACCATGCCAAGCATATTCTTCATTCTATTTTCTTCTCGAAGATGTTTTTAATTGGATTTTCACCCTTGAGAAGGGTGAAAATGGTTTTCGGTCCCTTCCAGGGGTGCTTTTGAATTTGAATCATCTTCGTCACTTGTGAAATTTTTTCTCTTTCTTTTTTTGGATGAAATTTTCCATCAAGGTAGTTTTGCCCAAAATGAATGGTGCAAAGGATTTTTACCCCTACCTAGGGCTAAAATGTCTTTCCTTATTATTTACTAGCGCCTTCACAAAAAAAAAAACTACCAAAGTCGTAATTGATTTTACATTAATTCTTCTATCCCAAATTTTTTCTTGCATTGATCTTTCTTCTTTTATGTTTCGCCCATGAGTGTCATTAATTTTTTTTATCAGGAAAAATTATTGTGTATCTTCATAAATGAATAGGAAAGGACCAAAAAATATTATATTAAAATAGTGAAACCAACACAACTGCATCATTTATCTTCTTTTTAAAAAAATTACAAACAAAATTTAGTGTCACAAAATTACCAATAATTTCTAGTTGGCTTCTTTCTATTCTAGAGTTGGACATTGTTGCTTTGATATCAACATTGTATTCTATGTGTTTGTGTTTAGTCTTCCTCTATATAGATGCTTAATATTACTCTTTGAAAGTGCTTAATATTCCTCTATATACTAGCCTCTTAGATCTCTCCTTATTATGTTGTTTGCTTTGGTCACTTTAACTTTTGTTAGCCACTTTGGTGCTAGTCTTTTTCTCTATATGGATGATGGTTCCATAAAATACACACTTAATGTACCTCAATGCTCTTTGTTTGATATCTCCTATAAGATACTAGATAGTGTTGTTCTCTACTTTCTTAGAACTTTTATTTGATTATTTAGAATATATATTGCTATAGTTAGCTTGATGTTTGTTGTTTATTGAATAACCAAAATTTCTATAAACCTCTATATGTCCTTATCTCTTGAGGCTTCTTCTTAGTACTTATTTGTAACAACTCTCAATTGATGTGTCATTATCAATATTTATATAATTCTTTAGATTATGTAATTTTGTTGAATATTGGGAATTTATAGTAGGGTATGTCCTAGTGCAACAACTCTATGAGAATACATTTTTCAATTTACTTTCAAAACCATAGAAATATATGGTGATGGGTATTGATTTTTTTTGATAAGTTAAATTAAAAGTGGATTTTTATCAAGGATCCCAAAACCTGATTACAACAAGAGTAAAACATCCAAGGATGGACAATAGGATAGGCTTGAGGAAAGCCAAAAGGAACTATTATAGGAAAGTTCCAGAGGAACAAAATTAGGAAAGCATTAAGGAAGGCACTAAGGAAACATGAATAGGAATATGACTAGGACAGACACAAAGGAAATTTAAAACTCCCCAAGGATGAGAGTACTACGAATAGGAATATTTAGGAATAGGAATATGAAAAGGTAAGTATTTTAATACATGAATAGGAATATGACAGGACAGACACAAATTGTGTGAATATGAATAGGAATATTTGCTTCTAGGGTTAATGGAAACATTAATTTTTTTAATTTTGAATGAAAACATCAACTTGAAAAATAGAATTTATACATTCAAATATATTTTTTTGACCACTATTTACCCTTGACACAAAAAGTGTATTTTTCTTAGCATTCACAATATTATATTTTTTTTTTTATTCCATTTTCATAAAAATACAAATTTAAATTCTTCCCATGTGTATATATTCTAAGGTGGGTAAGCAAAGTTGGAATACCAAGATAAAACTTCCCCTTGTAAAGAAATTTAAATATCATATCTCCACAAAAATTTAAAATAATATAAAGACAATTTTCCCACCATTCCCTAACATCAATATTATCTTCTTTAGAAAATTTTGGTAACTCCATGATTTGTTTTCACTACAGTTGTAAATAACTAAAAATTTTCAAAGATTAAAATTTCTAAGATTGTATCTATTTCTTTCTTCAAAATTATAAATATGCAATTTTTCTTCAAAACAAAACAAATACAATGGATTTGTTGATCCAGATTGAGAGTTATGATTGTTTCCCTTTGTATGAATCTTCTGTGTAACCCCAAAAACAATACTAAAAGACCAAACTACCATGTTTATAACTTTCTCAATACTTATCAACATTTATAAAGCAAGAAATAATTTTTGTAGTACTCCAAATAGATTATATGTTGATGCAAATCCTTCTAAAAATGACTGATAAAAAATTAATATAAATTTTTTATTTTTGAAAAAAATTCATGCAACCAAAGAAATAGCCTCAATATTTATAGACATTTAACAAGTACTTAAAATAATATAAATGTTGGTGTGAAAATATTCTAAAAATAATTGCTTAAAAATTCAATATGATTTTCTTTTATTATTTTGAAAAAAATTGTGTAGCCAAAAAATAGAAAAATAACCCATATTCAAACAACCATAACTTTATTAATATTTATTATAATTTAAAAAATGAGTAGTTATTTTTGTGGTACATAAAATGGTCTACATATTGAAATAAAAATATTTTAAAATGAATTTTTTGGATCTTACTCTTTTCCCTCTCAAGCGATGTGGTGAATGTTAGATCTTTTTCTTCATTGTCCATAAGAGTGGTTGTTTTCTAGTGGATTTTATAGCATTATTTCATACTTGGTGGTTTTGTGGGTTGCATTCCTATCCTATGTGGTGGATTTTGGTTGGTGGGATCTACTCGAGGTTAAAAGTATCATTTTTTTGGATTGGTTTGGTGGGTTGCAGTTTTGTCTTGGCTGGTGGCTTTTGGTTGGTGGAGATATATTTGGAATATGATTAGGATTTTCTATTGGCCTATGATCTATGGTAGATTTTATCTCTAATGTAGTTTGTAGGTTTATGCTTTCTAGGTTCATTTTGGTTGTGACTAGGTGAAATCAAGGTTGATGATATCGATGGAGATGTAGGGGCATTCGATGGCTGGGATTGTATTTTACCAGTTTTAGGTAGATTGGTCTTTCATTTTGGAAAGCTAGTGTGAATGATTTCCACTCGGTGGTGATTGGGAGTGGGATTTTCATTGGTTGTTTTTTTTCAGAGCCTATATTCTTCAAATATCAAAACCAACTAAAGCAAGCTTTGCAATTTTTAAATTTTAAATTTTAAATTTTTTTTCCCGTGTGCTTTATGCACTTGTGGGTTTTACATTGTATTTTTCAATTTTTGAGCCTCCATTAGGAGATTTTGACCCCTTCTTGGGTGCAGTTGGTGCCTTTTTTGTGAAATATATATTTTTTGTGGGCTAGTTTGTTGGTTGGTTAGTCCCTACGAGGTTGATTGTAAGCCTTAATTTGGGGCTTGTTGTTAAGGTTGTGGTTTTTTTTTATTGTGGGATCCTCTCAATACCTTCTTTATATTTTGATAAGGTTGTATTCATTCATGTCTTTAGAAAAGGTAAAAAACCAACAGACTAGCTGGTAAAATTTGGTGAAGACTATAGCTAATTGCGGTCTAGGATGGATACTATTTGTCTTACATCCAAGGGAGTTTTGGATACTTTAACTTGGAATTTGTTTATTTTATGGGTTGAATTGGTATTGTAAAAGGGTTTGGGCCCTTTCAAAATATTTTTTTACCCTAATAAAAAAATTATAGCCTCTAAAAAATATGATGTTTGAGAAAACATACCCTAGTTCTGTAAAAGCACCCCACTTTTCCTGAATCACTACTCTAATACCAAATGTTATAAATATGTATTCTCATAATCATAAATTATTCACCAATATACAAATTACACAACATGCATCCTCAAATAAATTGCACAATAATAATCCACACAATAAAATAGATGTTCATAATACCCTTGAGGTAGGGAAACATTGTATAATGTTTATTATTGAAAGGAAGCCACTCCACAATATATTTAGCTCTATGAGCCAAGAATTTTATAATAATTCTTAATATATCCTTAGGTATACATCTCTCTTTATACAAGAGTGTGATGTTTCACCTTCCATAAGTTAAAAAGTGCATAATAATAATATAATATTCCTTTAAACTTACATATATGATTCTATGACATTCTTATCCTACCTATTTATAATTTGAAACATAGCCTTCCTTAATAGTTAATTTATGGCTCATACCATTATATAAGAAAATATTGAATTATTAAGTACCTATCTTGGGTACCTGATATTCCATTCCCATTACAAAATATGTCATCCTTGAAACTCTAGAAAAGGCTAAATAATATGATCTTCTAATCCATGCTAAGTACCTATACCAATATTTATCATCCATCCATCCTAGTGAAGCTATGATTGGTGGTGGTCTTTGTTAATTCTAATACCATGTGCTGGAAGAATATATATATATATATATATATATATATATATATATATATATATATATATATATATATATATTAATCCATACTTGCTTGCATTTACAACTTGTATAATTTTCAATTTTTTTCTTTATCTCCTCTAGTTGTTTATATGTCCATTATTCATCTACTATGTCAAGCTCTATCTCCATGGTTACTGTCTCTCATGGCGGTATTGATAGTGATATACTCAAACCATAGATCAATGTGCAACATTTTCTAAATATTTAGCATCTTGTTATTTTTTAAAGCTTCCATATTTTAATTTATCATTGGAGTCTAATTTTGATTATTTCTTTGATCTTTATTACTTTCTTTGATCTTTGATCTTGATTATTTTCATGATCTTCTACAACTTGTTTCCCTACCATAGCTTGATGGTTTTACCCTAATTAATGTGCTTTATACCAAGACACATCTTTTAATGTTATTGAAGCTAACCAAAAGTGACCATTTGATAAAGAAAATTAAATATCATGTATAAATTGCTTATAAATGCTAATTTTATTATATTGAGAATATATTTGGGTTAAAAAATGAATCTTCCTATTCTCTTTGCAAAATTTAAGCACTCTAATGGTCTCCTTTAGGGATTCTCAGTGAATGTGGCCTTTTTTTCATGTGTGCCATTGATGGTCTACTGGTTTGTGATCTCTTGCACCTATTTTTGAGGACTAAAAAATATTGTTACTATGTTTGGTGGCTTGCCTTAGTCATACCCCATGTTTATGAAGACAAAATAGATGTGAAAAATGTATGAAAATACTATAAACTGAATTAAAATACTATAAAAACATGAAACAAGTGATACCTGATGAGTTTGCTTGTGTAGACTTGTTGTAGGGTCAACTCATGGGCATGGAGTGAATTGGAACTTAGATTCATAGGTCAGGGGGAAAATTGTATTGTAGCTATCCTATGATGGATATAATCTATACAAATGGGCTCAAAGGTGTTTTGATGATGTTTGCAGGGTATAAAGTTGTAGTAAGAAATTATGGTGTGATTTCTATAGAGTTTTTGTAAGTTGACCAAAAGGGGAGAGAGTTAAAATTAGAGGAGGGATCCTCTATTTATAGGAAAATCCAAAGTCATGAGGGGTGGTTAGATAGACCAAACCCTATAGTCAATTCGTATTTATGTTAGGTTAGGGTTTGGGGTGGTGTCAATCCCACATTCCCTAAAAGCATATCTCATTCTCACACATGTGTGAGGAGAGGTTATGGTTAACTAGGATTAGATAACTCATGGGTTAAATTAGGATTTATTTAGTATTTCTAGGAAATATCCTAATTAACCTTAATGTGCACATATGTGTGAGGATAGAATTAGGGCTTAGAACCCTAATTAAACTTATTTATATGATAAAGTGCACTTAAGTAAAACGTGAATTTCAAATTATAATCCTAATTATCTTAATTAAAATGGTCCCATGGGATATTAATTAAGCATAGGAAATTACTTAAGTTATCTTAGGGGGCTAATAGGTGACATCTTAGTGAATAGAGGGTGCTTTATATGTAAATTGTACAATTTGGTAGGGTTTTGTACCTATAGACAACTGAGATGGCCAATGAAAGTCTACGATGGCCTACATTGATTTGCAATAGTCTATGATGACCTAGAAGGACCTAGGATAGCCTATGAAAACCTATAATTGTCTATGTATATCTAAAAGTGCATAGGAATGAGCATGTGCGACTTTTGGGTGTCTACATTTACCTCTTTTTGTACTATTTTGTGTGGAACATAATTTAGTTCAAAAATATGATGGAAGAATATGGAAGAAGAAAGCAAAAAGATAAGAATGGAATACAATAAAAGGCATGTAGCCACTCAAATAATTACCATACAACATTTATTGGGGATTCAAGAAGAGAGGAGAATATAAGGGTAATCCAATCAGAGGCATGTAGCTACTCTAAGAATGACCATACACCATTGATTAGGGACTTGAGGAGAGGAGAGAAGAGAAGGAGAATTCAATCAAAGGTATGTAGCTACTCGAAGTGTGACCATACAAAATTTATTGGGTACTTAAGGAGAAGGGAAAATAAAAGGATAATCTAATCAAAGGTATGTAGTTGCTTGAAGCATGACCATACAACATTGATTGGGGACTTAAGGAGAGGGGAGGAGAGAAGGGGAAGAAAATGAAAATGGTGGTGATGGATACAAATGGATGATTTTGGATGTAATATGATGATTTGATGATTTTTCATGAAATTTTGTAGTATAATAATGGTTGCTTATGAGGGAAAATTATTATTGCTTTGCTTTTGCGACCAATGCAAGATAGTCCAAATATGAAAAAAACAAATGCCTATTCAATTTTTTGTTTTTTATTTATTGATGAGTACATGATGGCACATGTTAAACTATTTGCGTTAAGTGGTATAGATGAATAAAATTTAACATTCATATGTGGTTGTTGTTGATATACATAAATGAAAGTATGACATATTCAATATTGTGCATGGCTCTCTTAACTTAACAAATATTTTATTGGGATTGAGTTTGTTATTATCTTGAGATAATCTTCAACAAAAAAATTTGTAGATAGATGCGATATCCATGATTTGGATGTTTGATTTTTTGATTGCATGTAAATATTATTTTTATATATGAATACCTCCTCAAACAAGGAATCAACAATAAGGGTAATAAAATGTGGTGAAGTAGTGATGAGTCGATTGATAGATGAAAGTGATGAAAAATGTAGAAAAATTGAAGCATACCATGGGGGAGAATATGGAGAAACTATTGGAGTGAGAAAAACTTGAAAAGTATTTTGATATGTATGATTCACAAGGTGAAGGATAAAAAGAAGGGATGAGGAGCGGTGGAGGAAGTGGAGGATGTGGAGGAGGAGCAAAAATGACAGGCAAGAATTTTGAACCAATGGAAGGAGAAGATCCAGAGGCAGGGCAAAATGTTGTAGCTAGAAAGGAAAAGGATTCCCTATCAACTTAGTTAAAAAATGCTAAAGGTATAGATCTTCCAGATAAACCCTCAGACAAAGGGTCCCACTGGGGTTCGGGAGCTGGCAACAAGGGCCCAACCTTTTTGGAAATGCTAAAAGGGAAAAATAAGGAGCCAGTCAGTGAACTACCATCCCTAATACCAAATAATAACAGGTTAACTGTGCCAGTGGAGATTATGGAAATATTATTAGATATGGAGGCATCATCCTTAGTTGGAAAGTTTTTGGGAGGAAGGTTGAACACTGAGACTATTCACTCATGGACCGTGGCAAAGTGGAAAACTTTAGGAAGCTTAGAAATCATAGCCATGTCAAGAGGTTTTTTTATGATAAGACTCAACAACAAATATGATGTAGAGCACATATTGATAGGAGGACCCTAGTTTCTAGGAATGCATAGCCTCTTTCTAAGGAAGTGGGGGGAGGATTTCAACCTTGAGAAGCAAAACATTAATATAGCACCCATTTGGGTCCACTTACCAAACCTCCCAGCCTAGTTTTTTAATGAGTATTGGCTTAGTGGCATAGCAAAGACGATAGGAGATCTTGTGGCAATAGACCATTCAACCCGAGTAAGGACTAGACTGACGCATGCCATGATCTATGTAAATGCAAACTTGGATTCTGATCTACCTTCTCATGTGGAACTAGAATTTGGAGAGTTTCTAAGGATTTAGCCTATGGAGTATGAGAACAATCTAGCATTTTGTAGTGTGTGAAAAACCTAGGGCCACCTTCAAGCCCAATGTCTGATAATAACTGCAAACAAGGAAGCCACGAGTGAAGGTTTTATGGGGAAAGCTAATGGGAGAGGGATCCCAAAGTTTCAAGGACCGCGTCTTAACTTGGAAGGATACAGACAAGTTAAGAATAACCAGGCTGACCAAGACAACACAAAAATGGTAAAAATCCAAGAGAAAGGAAAGCAACATAATGAGGAAGGAAAAAATCATAAGGTATGTAATAAAGATCCCAGCTTGAACATGTTTGATATCCTAGCAAATCTAGAAGTTGAAAAAGAAAACAGTAAGTATGATACCATCAGTGTCAAGTTTCTTGAAACCCTAGACTCCCCATCCAAATCGGGACCATCCACAGTTATGAAAAAAAGCCCCAAAATCTATGCTCAAAATTAAGAAAAATTGCTAGGTCATTTCAGTTTAAACATGGAAAAAATAGAGTTAAGAGTCAAAGTTGTGGAAACAAGAGGCAAGAATGTAGCTCCTAATCGGGTATTAGAGAAAATTATCGCTTATCAGACGAGCCCAATGATAAAAGGTTCCTTGAAGGAAAGCCCCCTGTTTAGGAACCATATAGGAGAGGTGGACAAAAACAAGGCTGAGGATGAAGAAGGAATTGAAAACCCCAAAAATGAGGAAGAAGGTTCAAGCCCTAGACTATCACAGTATGTGCCCCCTCATTTTAGTCCAAAATAGACTAGAAGAACTACCAAGCCTCCGATAGATTATGGAAGTGAAAGAAATAAAGGGATAATATCTATAGTAGAGCACTATAGAATGAGAATCAATGAATAAATTACAAATGAAAAGCAAAGAACATTGTTATAGCAAGCTATTCCTGGCCAGGATAATAGCAAAATTGACAAACCCCCTTTGGCTTAGGGAAGGGGGCGAGGAAAAAATATCAAATATTCTAAATGAAGGTTCTCTCATGGAATGTGAGAGGCCTAAATGACCCACCAAAACAAATGATGGTGAAGTCTATAAGGAAGGATTGGAATCCTACTATCATTTTTCCTCAAGAAACAAAAATAGATGCAGTAAAATCAACACTTATAGCTAGAAGGATTTGGAAGCAAGGGGAAGTGGCCTTTCAACAGGTGAGAGGAGCGTCTGGGGGCCTCATGATCTTATGGGATCATATTAAAATAGAAGGAAGTATTATTTAGGCAAATTAAAGAGTATTAAGTGTATTATTTCATGATTTTGATACTAATAAGAATTGGATTATATCAAATGTTTATGCCCCCACCTTTGTCTAAGGGCGATCTGAACTATGGGAGTTTTTGGGGCATTTGAGCCAAGCTTTTAAAGACATTCCTTGGGTGATTGGGGGAGATTTCAATACCCCCATTTACCCATATGATAAGAAGGGAGGATCTGGGTTACCCTCAAGGAGCATGGAGGACTTCAATGAATTCATTAACACAAATGAATTGATGGATGTAAGACTAAAAGGAGCCAAATTTATATGGAGTAACAAGAGCATAGGAAGTCATATGATTCAAGAAAGGTTGGATAGGTTATTTTTATCCAAGGAAGCTACAACAATGTTTGGTGATTCAGCGTTACAAGCCCTTCCTAAATGCACTTTAGACCATAATCTTATTCTATGGGAGGCATTTCAGGCTAACTCCTTTAAAAAGCCATTCAGATTTCTATCAATGTGGGTTAAACATCCAGAATTCAATAAAAAAATAGAGGAATGGTGGCAGTAGCCTATCCATGGAAGTGCTTCCTTCAAACTATCTCAAAAACTTAAGATGGTGAAAAACAACCTTAGAATTTGGAATAAATAAGTCTTTGGAAATATTTTTGAGAATAAGAGAGCAGTGGGAGAAAAACTAAGAATAATAGAAATCAAAATCCAAAATGGAACCTATTATGAGGCGACAAGGACTGAAGAGAAGGAAACCCTTTGTGAGTTTTATAATATTTTAGCTTGTGAAGAGATGTATTGGAGGCAGAAATCAAGGGCATTATGGCTAAAGGAAGGGGACTCTAATTCAATTTTTTTCCATGTTACCACATTGAGCAATAGAAGCAACAATAATATTAGAAATTTAACTAAGGTGGATGGATCCTCAACTCAAAACATTTAGGAGATCAGGGATGAGGCTATTAATTTTTTCAGTTCATTATTGGGTGAAGAACGATCCTGTAATGCCCAAGCAAAGGACTCTCTCCTTCAATTCATTCCACAACTCATTGATGAAACGAATGACGAGTCTCTTCCAATAGATTTTTTATACGAAGAGATCAAGGAGGCTTTGTTTAAAATGCATCCTGAAAAATATCCTGGGCCAGATGGGTTTTCACCGTGGTTTTTCCAAGTTTGTTGGGATATTGTTGGAGCAAAAGTTATTGCTGCAATCAAGGAGTTTGAAAGTTAAAATCATATTCCAAGGGGTTTCAATTCAAATTTTATTACTTTGATCACTAAAGGCCCCAACCCCAAGACTATGGCTAACTTTAGGCCGGTTAGCCTGTGTAATATATCCTATAAAATTCTGTCCAAAGTTTTAGCCAACCGTTTGAAGAAAGTTCTACCAGTTATCATTGATCCAAGTCAAGGAAGTTCTATACAAGGAAGATCAATCTTATATGGAGTTATTATTGTTCATGAGTATCTTTATACAGCCACTCAGACCAAAAATGTTAGACATGAACAAAGCTTATGACAGGATAAATTGGGAATTCCTAGAGGCAATTTTATTAAATTTTGGCTTCAACATGAAATGGGTCAAGTTAATAAGAGAGTGTATTTATAAGCCTTGCTTTTTAGTTTTGGTTAATGGGTATACTACAATTTTTTTTCAAAGCAAATGTGGTCTAATAAAATGATATCCCATAAGTCCTATGTTGTTCATCATTGTAGTTGAGGCCTTGGGAAGAACCATTAAGGCAGTAGTGGTAGTTGGACTCATATCAGGTATCAAGGCCACATCGCTAACTACCCTGGTGACACATCAATAATTTGTTGATGATACATTGCTACTAACTTTGGCTTATGTGGTTGAGGCAAGAAGGATTAAAAATATTCTCATAATTTATGAAGAAGCAATTGGAAAGAAAGTGAATTTTGATAAGATCAAACTTTATTTCATCAATACCGCCATTCCTAGGAAAAACAACATAGCAAGGATCATGGAATATCCGATTGCATCCCTTCCCACCTCCTATTTAGGTCTTCCCCTATTTACGAGGAAACCTAAAGGATCAATGTGGAACATAGTTCTAGAGAGGATCCAAAAAATGCTAGCAGGTTGGAAAGGACATCTGTTATCTCAAGCATGCAAAGCAGTTTTAACTATGGCTTCACTTCAAAGTATACCCATTTACTTCCTATCAGTCTTAGAGCTCCCAGTAAGGTGTATCACAAAATTGAGTAGCTTAAAAACAAAATCTCTGGTCAGGGACTGAGGATAAGAAAATGATCCATTTAGTATTGGAACAAGGTTTGCAAACCTAAAGCTGATGGAGGGTTAGTATTGAGGAGATTTTCTCATCTCAATACAACTCTGTTAGCCAAACAAGCATGGTGGTTATTGACTAAGGTCGATAATGAATGGACTGCCATAATTAGGAAGAAATACCTTCAAGGTGTGAACTCCCTTAATGACAACTTAGCAAGAATGGGGTCTACTTTTTGGAAGGCAATCATCACGAGCAGGGATCTTGTCAAGAAAGGTCTTAGATGGATTCTAGGAAATGGGCAAACAATAGACTTTTGGAAGGATCGGTGGGTGAGAGCTGAGGATTTATCCCAGAATCCTCATTTGGCTAGGATTCAAGAGAATATGGAGTAGCATATTGGGAAGAAGGTTGCAAATTATATGTGGCAGGATATAAAAATCAATAGGTGGAAACACATCAGAGTACAGGGTTTTGAAGTGAAGTCTGAAGAGCTTTATAACATTTTAACTCAGCAAATTATTCCCTCTAGAGAGGATGAAGATCACATTGTTTGGGTTGAGACTGAAAGTGGTGACTTCATAGTTAAGTATGCCTATAATTTTCTTCTCAATGTGGAAGGTCAACAATTTCAACCGAGTTTGGTTTGGATCAAAGGCTTAATTCCTAAAATATCCTTTTTTTCATGGCTGGTGATTCAAGGAAAAATCCTCACTATGGACAATATGTTATCCAAAGGTATGTTTATTGCTAACCATTGCTACATGTGCAGGGTAGGGTGGGATACAACCCAACACTTGTTTCTGGAGTGTCCGATAGTGGAGTCCATCCTGGATGAACTTTTCCAAGCCTTTAGGATCTCATGGGTTAAGCCTGCTCTTATATCCGAAGTGTTCCATCAATGGCCTCAACCCTTTGTTAGACTAAAACTCAAGTACCTATGGAAAATTTGTTGGCATCATTTTCTCTAGCAAATTTTGCTAGAAAGGAACCATAGAGCATTTAAGGATACCATTCACAACCCAAAAACCATCCTTAATAGGATTATTGTCTTTCCGAAAGAAAACCTTAGCACCTTAGTGGATGAGAACCACTCAATTCCTCCCCAAGAAAAACAATTAGCTCGGGCCTTAGGTATTGATGACAAACCTTCCATTCCTTTGCCCAATCCTAGAAATGGAATTTCTTGAGAGCCACCCCCTAGGGTTGGTTTAAACTAAATTATGATGGTGCAGCCAAGGAGAACCTGGGAAGAGCTAGAGCTGGAGGAATAATCAGGGATCATAAAGGAAATTTGGTCAAGGCCTTCGCTGAACCATTGGGAATCAGAACTAATAACGAAGTAGAAGCTAGAGCCTTTTAGAGAGGGTTGTAATTAGCCCAAGCAACACAAGGTAACTTGATGATTGAAGGTGGTTCTATGAAAATCATCAACCTATTAACCAATGGAAAAAAACCTCCATGGAGAATGGAGGGAGTCATCCATGAAGCGAGGATCATTTTTATGGAAACACAGAACATGATGGCTCATCATGTGTACCATGAGGCCAACAGGTCAGCTGACAAATTAGCCAACATAGGTGTTGATGTTGGTATCACAAGGTGTGTCACATGAAGTGAAAAATATTATTAGTCATGAAAATAAACCTACCCGTTAAGGAGAAATATGAATGGGTGTTCTTTCCCCATGGAGCTGGTAATAACTATGGGGTTTCCCTCTAAATCATACCAAATTTGAAATGAAGGTAACAGGGTGTAAGCCTTGGAATATTCCGACAAAGAATAGGAAATGGGTAAGCAACAGGTTTCACAAGTGCAAAGTTCCAAACTTTAATTTCCTGTCAATGTAAGTAATGTTTACAGTTATGTTTAGGTATGGGTGTGCCTTGTTAGTAAGGTGTTGTATGGGATTCAACACAAGTTATGGTAAGAAAGCTTCAAGGATGACTAGGATCTACAATCGCAATAGAAGGCTGGATATTGTAATAGGTTTTGGGTTAACCTGCAAAACCTGGTAATTAATGAAGACTTTTATTTACAAAAAAAAGCAAATTGGTGTTGAATTCGTAAGTTGACCAATGAATTGGACCTAAATGTACTAGGTGACCAAAAAATCATGTTTTGAGGGCCTATAAATGATTTTTGACGTGCTTGAAAGTTCATTTTTGCAATGTGTGAGTGGAAGAGCGAGGCATAAGTGATAGTATTTGATGCAAAGTGCTTGTAAAATTTAGAAGGGAGACAGATATGGTGAGGGTTCAGACCAACATTGGCAGTGATTAAGAGGAGTCACTGATAAGTATCTAAAACCATATGAAGTTAATATTTTTGAATTGCATGATTTATTTGAAATATCGTAGGGTATCGTTGTGTTTTTTTCTATTATTTGCATGTGAAATGTTCTTAAAATATGAACACAGTGTTAAAGAAGCCAAATGGATATTGGGAAATATTGCTAATTTTTTTTTACTACTTTTTGAGATTATTTTTTTGTATGATGTGAATGAATAACACAAACTTATACTGATATGGGGGTGAACAGTATAAGACCACTTTTTACTTTTCTTTTCAATTCAATATTATGCTGTGTATAGTAGCAGTATAGATAACAACAATCAAATTAATGCAAAAAACATCATCCATAATAGAGACATAGATTTTGACATGGTTCACCCAATGTGGGCTACCTCCATAGAGAAAATATCTATTCTAAATATTTCTCAAAATATCCTTTTGGGAATCCTTCCCAATTACAATGTTTATGGACCTCTGTACAAAGGAGATGATGATCCCCTAAATATCAAGTTTGTGGATCTCCTCCATAGGAGAACTCTTTCCTCTTTAGCTCTGGCTAGTGATCTTCTAGAAGACTTTATCTCTCTACTGCACTGACTAGTGGATCTCTCTCCACTTAAAGATTCATCACTCAAAATATTTGTCTTCAATTGTCTTGGCTATTGGATCTCTATCCATTGAGACTTTTTCCTCTATAATTTGTCACCTCCAAAGCTCTGTCAATAGTTTCACTTAGAACCTTATAAAATTTTCTCAATAGGTTCACTCAGAACCTTCTCAAATCTGCTCAATAGGTCCACTCAAAACCTTCTCAAATATTCTCAATAGGTCCACTCAAAACCTACTCAAATATTCTCAATAGGTCCACTCATAACCTGCTCAAATCTGCTCAACAGGTCCACTCATAACCTACTCAAATATGCTCAACAAGTCCACTCATAACCTGCTCAAATCTACTCAACAAGATCACTCAAAACTTTTCCAAATATCCTCAACAAGCTCACTTAGAACTTGTCCAATTTTTCTCAATAAGTCCTCTCTAGGACTTGCTCAAATCTACATTGCAAGCTTCCACAAAATCTTACACAAAATAAGTCCACAAGCCTTCTCAAATACCTGCCTCAAATCAACATAACAAGTCCACATAGAACTTGTTCAATATCATATAATCATAAAGAGAATTGTTAGAGACTCAATATGTTCTATTCTCAAAGCTCAATCTCAACTCAAATCAATCTCATAGAATCATAAAGAGAATTTTTAGAGACTCAATATGTTCTATTCTCAAAGCTCAATCTCAACTCAAATCAATCTCATAGAATGATAAAGAGAATTGTTAGAGACTCAATATGTTCTATTCTAAAAGCTCAATATCAAATCAAATCAATCTCATAGAAGCATAAAGAGAATTTTTAGAGACTCGATATGTTCTATTCTCAAAGATCAATCTCAACTCAATCAATATAGAATATTTTGTTTCATGGAACATGAACAACCACATACATCCACTTGACTAGGCTTAATCAACTCTACTCAACCAATCACCTCAAGGAACAACCCTTTCTCACAAACCCTAGTCAAATCATATATCAACCAAATAAAAATGTTCCCAACAATGCTAAACCACAAATATCACATAACAATTATACTCATGTTCTTTTCTAACTCAAATTCAAGTTGTTTGCATAACCAATTGGCCTCAACAACAATGCTTATAAAATAAGGTTTAATCAAAACTCTCAATCTAGAAAACCTTGAAGCATTAAACCAACCACTTTCAAAAAGGAAACCACAATCAATCCTTTTCTCTCCAATGATATTTTTAGAAATCAATCACCCAATCAAGTCAATGGAGGATATTTCCCATACCTTTTTGATGTCAAGGGGTTGTCCACAAAATATGTTAAACTCAACACACTTTCAAATATATCCTTTTCAATCACAAAGAGGTTAGAGAACTTGAGTAATATAACAACAATAAAAATAATATCCCAATAAAACCTTATTACTTCTACTCAATAAAATTCACCATGTCCTCTCATGAAAGAAATAATCCCATTTGAAAAATAAAAAATCAAACTCACTTTTGAACCCCTTTTACAAAACCAAAAATATCTCTTTACACACACCTTATTTATCCTTCTAAGCAAGTTAATAAAATAGCTCTTGAAAAATGCTTTCCAAATATATATAATATGTTACCCTTCCAAAAATAAAACCATAAAAAACATCTCAATTTTCTAGGGCAGAGCATAACCCTTATTCCTCCTTAAGGCTATTTAACAAAAATTAAAATATAAAAATTAACTTGTCTTTGCCTCTCGGAGGGATTCAATCCCTCGATGTCCTCCTTCCCAATGCCTTAAATGTGGCCCAACTGCCATTAGGCCACGTGCCCTCACATTATTGGAAAAACATGAACTGTATCAACAACTCATGAAGACATGCCTTCCAAAATAAAATGCACTTAGAGTGCAAGAAACCTTGCAAGAAAACCTCCAAGAAAATCGAATGTGGGAACTTATTTATCTCACCAAGCCAATGCACCACTAGGCCAAAATGGCCTATGTGCTCCAATCACCCACACGTTCCCTACTTGACGCTTTTCGTGAATCGTCAAATATTTTTACACAAGCCTTTTCACATGCACTCAAATGAATTAGCAAGGGTGATTATTATTGCCTTTTTGGGTATTATTTATAATGTCTTTGTCTTTCGTTCAATCACGTCGGTGCATCGATTTTATTCAATATCGGCGTGGTTTAAGTTATAATATATTTAAATTTAAATTTAAATTTAAATATTATAAATTAAAATACACCAACCTTATGTTTTGGTTTAATTAAAACTTGGAACCTTGTATTAATGCACAACCTTGGTGCAACGAATATTATTTATAAGATTTAAATTCTTTGTGAATTTAAATAATTTATAAATAATTAATTAAACCTCCTTTTTAACCTTTGCAATAACCCATATTGGGTTTTTATGAACCAATCGCTTAACCTGTGCTCCCAATAATATTAAAATATTATGGAGTCTTTTTCCTTTCACTTTTGCACTAATGAAGCTTTTTCTTGGAATATTGTGAGAACCTTGGATGAATTTATTTCTTGACGAATTCCTTATGATGAGTGATAACTCTATCAGGTGACATCAATGACAATTTTGACTTAGAGGACTCAAAATGTCCAATAATCTCCCCCTTTTCATTTATGACAACCCATATCCTTTTACAAAAACCTGACCTTCTTTTATGCTCCCCCTAGGACTTTACTCCCCTTGGCTCAATGCTCTCTCAAATATCAAATCTCTCACCATATCAAATCTCTCCCCAATATACACAAATCTCTCCCCCTTTGACATCAATGGCAAAGGGTCACCTTTGGTACTCAGGGCTAAGAATGAGCCTCTTAGCTTAGCACCTCCCCCACATCCTATTTAGGTGGTTAATTTTGGGGTGGGAGTATTTCTACTCCCCAAAAGCACTATTATTTACCTTTATCTTTCTCTCTTATTTTTTGAGCTTTCTGAATTCTCTCACTATTTCTTTCCAAGTCATCATCCCTATTCCTATCATTACTCATGTTCCTATTTTTGTTCTTGTTCTTATCCATGTTCCTATTCTTGTTCCTGTTCTCATCCTTGTTCATGTTCCTATTTTGGTTCTCATCTAGGTTTCTATTTCTATTCATACCTCTATTCCTGTTCATATTCCTGTTCTTGTTCATATTCTTGTTCTTGTTCATATTATTATTTTTGTTCATGTTCATGTTCCTATTCATGCCTATTTTTGGAATATTTTCTCTACACCACCTTGCTATGTGACCATCATTATTGTACTTATAACACTTAATGTTATTATTCCTTGGATGTGAAACTGTCTTAGAATTTCTTCTAGTGAAGCCATATCCTCTTATGTCATGAATATTGTAATTCATTGCATTGTGACCAAGCTCATTACATGAGTAGAAATACCCTTGGAAAAGTTGTCCTTTTCCATATTCATGTATTTCATATGTCTTGCACTGTGAAGCCATATGCCCAAATCTATGACATGAAAAACATCTTCCATTGAAGCTTCCTTTCCTTGACCTCATTGATCTACTGTTATTATTATTGTTTCATTTGTATCTTCTTTGTGCATTGTTCCTATATTTTTGAACTCTTTGTTGTCATGCTCATTTTTTGATGTCTCACTCCCACTTACACTATCTTCTTCTGATGTATCTTATTCTAAAATTTTCCTCTTCTTAAAGACTTGAAGTATACTTTTCTTCCCATTTATTTTGAACCTGTTTAGAACCAAGAGCTATCTTTTTTTTTGCTCCTCTTTGTATCTTTACTATTTTATCCATATTATTTTCACTGGTTACATACTTGTATAGCTTATTCTTAGAATCCTCTAAATCTTCTTTTAGTAGTGCCACCTCTTGTGTTAAATTTTCATATTGCAGAATATTTGCTTCTAAATTATCTTTGAACTTGCTTGCCTTAGCCTTTGACTTCTCTAAATCCTCTATGAGCAATAATCTTTCTTCATCACATTATTGAAACTAACTTTCAAGCTTAGAGTGTTGCTTTCTTACCTTCTTTACTATGTCAAGAGCATATATCTCCCTTGAGATCATAACCATTATCTACTGAATAATCCTCTATTTGTTTACCTTTGTCCATATCATTTCTTTCTTTGGCTTGTCTTCTATAGGATAAATCACTTGTTCTTCTAATTCCATTGGAAGATTTTCATCTCATCTATTAAGTGCATTTTCAAAATAATAATCACTGAAACTATAACCATCCCTTGTGCAATCATCTTCAAGATGTCCAAATTTACCACATATAAAAAACTTGAGAATAACCAGAGTCCTTTTCTTAACTGGATCTTTCTCTTTAACCATAAATAGGACTTCATATCTATCATAGTTTGAAAATTTGGCATCACTATAAATTGAGTACTTACTTGCATTATTCGTATAGTAGCTTCTATTTTTTCTTTGGAAGAACTTCTTCCCTTGTCTATTTTTTTCATCCCTACTTTTCTTCTGGTACCTATATCTTTCAAATTCCCTATACCTGTGATCCTATTTTTCTTCATCATTGTTGCTCTTTGGTTCTTTGCACTCTATTGCAAAGTATCCATACTTTCCACAATTGAAACACTTAATAGATCTTATATCTATGTGTCTTCTAGAACCTTGATATCTTTTGCCATAATTTTCTTTTTCATCACTGGAAGACTTATTTCTTGATTCTGACTTCTTACCCTTTTTTCTTTGTTCTTTTTGAATGCAACTTCTTTCGAAGGAATAGGATATTTTGTTCTTATCTCAAAATTCGTGAGCATTTCTGTAGCACCCTAAAATTGTCGCAGTAAAATTGGAATAATTACATTCACCTTAGTAAATAAATTTAAATTCAAATTTAACCTCCCAAACCGCCCGTTAACCACCGAGAAACCCGTTTCCTCTTTTTCCGTGCCATTTTTAGCAGTTTTTTTGACCGTTTGACGATATCGTCTCCGATCAGATGATATCACCCCAGATTTGACGATTTCGTCTGGACTAGAACGTCTAGACGATTTTGTCACAAAACTGAATTTGCATAGTTGGAATCCGTTCCAACGGGTCTCCAATCCGGGCAGAAGCGTGTCTGCGCCATTGGGACCCTTCCCCCGTTGGAGATCTCCCAAATTGGGATGATCTCCAACCTCCCAACAACTATCCTATGCCTATTTAACTCTAAAACTTTTCCTTCCCCAACCCCTGGCTAAATTTTTATGTAAATCAACTCCCTATGCGCTAAAACACTTCAAATTTTCTCTTGCACTAGTCCTATATTAATTTTATTGTAGGTACACCACTGGTTTTCAGCTGAAGCCAGCATCTATCGCAGTCGACGAACCTATCAAGATCGGAGGCGATCTCATCAAATTCGGGACGATCTCGTTCTGATGCGAGACGATTTTGACTACAGCACACATCGAGGCAATCAGTGCCTGGAGTTTGCTCTTATTTCTCTTTTCTCTATCATTTTATGCTATAAATTAGATTGTCTATTCAATTTTTATACTATATTGCATCTAGAGTTCACCCATTTTGTCTAGTTTGCATATTAAGATCATATTCTGCTATCTGAACACATTGATTTGCATTTACTTTTGTTCTTTTATATTGTTCAATACTCATATTACTTTTTCATATAGTTTGCCCATGTTTACAAAATAGAATTTCTTGTATTTTGCATCTGTTTGCTGTTTTACAGGTCTCTGATGAATTTGTTTGACGAATTCGTCAGATTGCAGATGATCCTGTCAGTTTAGATGATTTTATCAAATTGAAGGCGATCCTGTTGAATTGCAGATGATCCAGACTGCTACAAGTAATCAGAAACTTCATCAGACTTTCGGATCAGGTAATCTTCATTGGCCTCCTGTAAATTCTCTGTTTTTGCTTTCTTTTCTATTTGTTGTATTCATTTAAATTGCATTTTCATGTAGTTTAAGTTAGAATCATTCGGCCAAACCTAGGATGAATGTTTAAAAATAAAACGAACTCATCAAAACTCATTCCCAAAACCTAGGCATGGAAGCGCCGCCAAATGTTTCCTGGTGAACCCACCATCCGTCGAAAAATCACCAAAATGCACCTCCCTTGAGAGGCGGGACCTTCGCAAAGTCCTCTCGTCCGAGGTACCGCATCATCCTTTTCCCATCCTCCTTCCGGGTGTGGATCCAATAGCCTGAAGGTAGGGATGCAAAAAATTTGGAGCGATACATTTTGGTGAACCCGACGTGAAATGCATCATAACCTTTTGACAACAAAAGCAAAATCAAACAAAAAAAAAAATTAGAACAACTAAAACTTAGATGCATTTTAAAACATTTAAGGTTCAAAATCATGTTTAGATGGTAGCTCCTAAAAAGAGGTTAGCAGTTACTATAAACGTAGTAAACCAATTAGCAGCCATAGAAGTTAATTATGTCCTTAGTATCCCTGAAACAAGTAGAAATCAATCCTTGTGGGATGAGCTTATCAGGAGACTTAGTATCATTTCATCTAGGTCCACACAACTTAAACAGATTAAGAGGCTAGTCTTGGATAGAATCCTGGATCCTCATCAATTAGTGTTCTATCATGAACTTCAGAGATCTTGCCATAGGTGGTTAGCCTATAGGACAGCTTTAGTATCTTCAGAGTTGTTCAGCTTCGAGGAATACCTCGAGAATGCAGACATTGTACACCGATTCCTAGGCCTTGTAGAGGACAAAGAAGTTGTTCTCACAGATAGAGAAAGATGGAATAGAGTTTCGTGAGCTGTGCTATATCGAGAGTATTGCCATGAGCTTTACTTTTATCAACCAGCATCTGAAACAGACAATATCACCATAGCCCTTTTCATCAAATTCTTAAAAGAAAACTTTCAATTTGAAGAAGAACATTTCATGACCCCTGAACAGCTTGAACCTATTAATGATATCCATAAGTTATTCATAGAAGATTAGTTCATCTACTTTCAGCCTTATTATTATTGTGTGCATTTATTGTTTCATTTGCTGTCTTTATTATATTGTTTCAAAGAAAAACTAAAAAACTAAAAATCAAAAAAAAAAAATCAAAGAACATAGTAAAAAACTTAAACATTTCATTTACAATATTGCATTAGGTATATATAAATATATACCTTTTAATTTGTTGCATATATATATATAAATATATATATATATATATTTGCTGAAATCAAAACTTAGCACCATGACTAAACTTAAGAATGGTAAAGAAATTTTAGGAGAAGGAGAAGATTGGCTACAAAATACAACTGAAAACCCAAATGTCCTTCTTGGAGATACAAATCCAGAAGGTGAAACTCTAGGACAATCGGATGAAGACTTAGGTGAAGATAAGGAACAAGAAGGAAGTGTTAAAGAATCTTCATCCCCTAGAATAGCTCCAAATGGAGGCATCACTTTTGACAACGCAGAACATTTTCAAAAATTTCTTAATCAACATATCGACGTCCTTAATGTGGCAGTCTGTATTGATAAATGGGAAATTAGTGATGCTCAAACAGCCTTAGAATGGGCGCTTGATATGCAAACTAATCCCTTGTCTTTCATTTATCAAGAAAGTGATAAGGGTGGACCATCTAATGCGAATATGGTCACTATAGCCCAAGCCATGACCAAACAACAGGTCACCCAACCTCCTAAGAAACCTGTTACTCAACCTAAAATCACTCCCACACAAAATAAAATTCCCTTCACTACTTCCTTCCTCCAAACTATTGAGAAAAATGCTTTAAATAGACAAAAATCTAAAACAAAGCCAAATACAAACTTTCAACAATCTACAATACAACACAATCCAACTTCAAAACTCCTCCATAATATTTTTCGTACCAATGTTTTACACAATAGTAACATGGCATCTAATCTGCATGTTCCTCCATCCTACGCCCATAACACTTATGGCAATGCCCCACCGAATCAATATGGGGGGCAAACTAGTAGTTTGGAAGCTATGGTGAAACAATTGGCTTCACGTATGGACCAGATAGATCCCTACCGTCCCTCGTATAATTATCGAGATATTTGTAGCCAACCATTGGATCCCATAGTGGTAGCTCAACCATACCCTAAACATTTTCCCATGCCCGTCCTGCCTATCTATAAAGGAACCGAAGATCCCATAGAACATCTTCACATGTTTAGGATAGCATGTCATGACATATCGCATGACGACTTGCTATTACTAAAAATGTTCCCCAAAAGTTTAGGTGGAATGGCGTTAGAGTGGTATTATCAATTGCCCACTCATTCCTTAAGAAACTTTGAAGAAACAACTGAGTCATTTGTTCATCAATTTAGTGCCTACATCGAGAGGCATGTAACTATTAAAGACCTATACAATTTAAAACAAGATAAAGACGAATGTTTTGCTGATTTCTTAGCAAGATGGAGACAATTGATAGGAAAACTGCACTTTGTGCTACCCTATAGGGAAATGTTAGACATTTTCATTAACAATTTACAAGAACAACTTTCTTATGAACTATCAACAGCTACTTTGACTACCTTCGATCAAGCTATAGACTTAGCTCGAAGAGTAGAAGATGCCCTCATTAGGAGAGGCCAACTTAGAAATAAGGATGATGAGAAAACATCTAGAAATCAATATAAAAACAAACAGGTTGTCGGTGATGGAGTCACTGACAGTAGAAATGTTGCTAATGTCATTGCAACAAAAAAAACAAAAAAATTCATCTTGAAACCTCCTGATAAGCCTCCTTGAGAGTTCACTAGATTAAACCAACCTTTATCAACTATTTTACCTCAACTTATTGAAAGAGGTTTAATCCAACTGCCAGCTATTCGAGAACCTGACCCAAGCATACCTAGATATAGAGCTTATTTGCACTGTGATTTTCATAGAGGTCCTGGACATTCTACCAACGCTTGTAAGAGATTGAAACATAAAATACAAGATTTGATTGACAATAATGAAATGGAAGTGCAAGCCTTCCAACCTAAACAAAACCCTCCTAATAATACTCAAAAGACTATTCCCCAAAATCAAAATCAGAATGCCAATCAAACTTTAGACATATTTCAACACCCTTTACCAAGACATGGTAAAGAGGTAGCTAATCAAATTGAACATCATAATGTTCCCCCTCCTACCCGATATGTAGGAACCATTAGCGGGCAATTACCTGTTCAGGACTCTCACACATTCGACACAACCTTATCCCTGGTTACAACCAGGCCCTTACATAATTTTCAAACTTCTGATTCTAGCGATATAGAGTCAGATAGTGAAAGTGAAGTAGAAACCATTCAATCGAATAGTTCTGAAAATGAATCAGATCCTATTCAACCTATCACAGATGCTAATGTTCTAGAAGAACCATTTCCCAGAAGAGTCACTACTCGACCTTCTTCTAATGAAGTCCTTCCTTATGAACAAGCCATAAACTCTCAACCGAGACCGTTTCAACATCGTCACTATAACATTGTAGGTACCATCGGAGTCGTCACCCGACAACAAGCTCAAAATCCCCAACAAGAACCAAACCAGAATGATGGACCAGCTCCATTTGTTTTGAAAAATCCTAATAAAGGAAATAATGCTCCTATTGTTCAACCTAAACCCCCTTACGACATTAATGAACAGTTGTCTAATACCACCGCCAGAATCTCCCTTTTAGATTTATTAATATCCTCTCCCACCCATAGGGATGAATTGATGCTTACTTTGAGCCAGATGATGGTACCTCAAAACATCCAACCTGAAGCTATGGCCAATACTATCATCACGCGAGAGATTGATTGTATTGACTTTCGGGATAAAGATATCCCACAACACAGTTTACACAAGGATAATCCCTTGTATATTACAGATTTAATTGGGGATGTAGCTGTCAAACGAGTCCTGATTGATAATGGCTCATCTCTAAACATCTGCAACTTTGACTTCTACCAATGATTTGGTTTTAGAAGCGATGAAATGAAGAAGATTGATATGATTATCAAAGCCTTTAATGATGAAACACAAGAAACATGTGGAGTCATTACCCTCCCATTGCAAGTTGGTCCTAGAACCCTTGAGACAACTGTGTTTATTGTACATTGCCCAGCATCGTACAATATACTTTTGGGTCACCCTTGGATTAATGCCATGCGAGTAGTCCCATCAACTTTACACCAATGTGTTAAGTTTGAGTTTAAAAATCAGTTGGTCACTATTCATGGTGACCCTAGACCTTTTGATATGTGTGCATTGGCAGAACCAGTTGGAGTGCAATTTTGCCTTGCTCTGTCATCCACATATCCTAGTTCTTCTTCATCTAAAACTGTGAAATATAAACCCATCACTTCATCTATTCCTCCTCCATTAACTTCATCTTCCCATATAGATCAACCACCTTCTAAACAAATTACTTTAGAACTTCAAAAAGCTCTTAAAACTACAACCAATTCTTCAAGTTCTAATCCCATAAATTCAAAACCTATAGACACATCTATCATACCTTCCACATCTCAAGACATAGGTAATAAGCCTTCTACATCTTATGCCCTTTCTGATGATCTTTTACCAGATTTATCTACAACCTTAATATCAGAAAAAATGAATGCTTTCATGCAAGATTCAAACCTTTTAAATCAATTGCCGCCATCTCCTCGTACTTTGGGCCTCCCACAACCTATGGGAAGTACTTACCAAGTCGAGAGTTGCGCCTTCATTTACAAAGGATATGACTAGGGAAGAATCCCTCAGAATATCAAAACCCATCATGATGGATATGCTCGGTGCTATTTTACCAACGATTATATTAAAGCTAAACCCATGATGCTTAAAATGGGATATAAAGGGAAAGGATTAGGACCTTTCCAAAATGGCATGAAAGAACCTTTCGAGGTAGAACCATGGCCTGCCCGATGCGGTGTGGGCATATTACCTAGTAAGGGTCAACCTTTTCCTTTTGAGGATGATGATCATCTCATATGCTATCAAGACTATTTGGATAGACATGTTGATTTGCCTCTTAAAAATCCATCATTTTCATGCAACATGCTATCCATAGCATACCCTGAAATGATTGTTGACCCCGATGAAGAGTTGGAAGGAGATATCTTCCATGATGTCTCTGTTGAAGAGATGTTGTACAACGGGTTTTATTTTGATGGTTCTATACCAACCATAGCTCAACTTGAGGCCATTGACCCTCAAAACGAATTATCTAAATTAAATTTACAAGAATTACAAGAGTTGGGCGTTTCACCCGCCCCACCTAATTTTGAAAGAGATCTACACATGGAGGTAGAAAATATCATTAAAAATAATATTGGAACTGAGGACAACCCTCACATAATCAACATTGGAGCAGAACTAAGTCAAGAAAAACAAAAACAATACATAGCATTTCTTAAAGAGTATGAAGATGTCTTCGCTTGGACATATGAAGATATGCCAAGTTTAGACCCTTATGTAGTCATGCACCATCTAGTGGTCCATCCAGGATGCTAAACCTGTTAAACAAAAACTTAGAAAAATGCATCCCAAAGTGGCTCTGCTAGTCAAAGGGGAGTTAGAAAAACTCCTGAATGTTATCTTCATACAAGCTATTGATTATGTTGAATGGATCTCCAATGTAGTTCTAGTCACCAAGAAAGAAGCCACCAAAGTTAGGGTTTGCACAGATTTCAGAGATATTAACGCTGCATGCCCTAAAGATGACTTTCCTCTTCCAAATATGGATCAAATTATTGACTTCACTATCGGAAGTGGGATGATGTCCTTAATGGACGGATTCTTCGGCTATAATCAGATCAGGATAGCTCCTAAAGACCAAGCGAAAATAGCCTTTACTACCCCCTGGGGTACCTTTTGCTGGAAAGTGATGCCATTTGGCTTAAAGAACGCCGAGTGCAACTTATCAACGGGCTATGACCTACATTTTTCATGATATGATGCATGATATCCTACATGATTATGTAGATGATATTATAGCGCGCTCTCTTATTGAAGATCATCATTTAGACGATTTAAGAAAAGTTTTTAATCGATTACGAGAATATCTCATTCGATTAAATCCAACAAAATGTATATTCGGAGTTAAATCCGGCAAGTTATTAGGGGTTTTAGTTTCTTTACGTGGTATCGAAATTGACCCTCTCAAAATTGCGGCTATCACTGATATGCCCGCACCCACTAATATATCTGAATTATGAAGTTTACAAGGTAAACTTCAAGCTATCCGTCGCTTCATTGATAAGCTAGTGGACAAAACTGGTACCTTTCTTAAACTCCTTAAGAAGGATGTCCGCTTTAATTGGGACACAAAATGTAGAGAAGCTTTTGAACTTCTCAAGCAATATCTCCTTAATCCTCCGATGCTTTCACCGCCTAAATCTGATCGCCCATTTCTTCTATATATTTTTGCTTCAGATTCTGCCTTAGGAGCTATGTTAGCTCAGCTTGATGATGAAAAACGAGAACGTGCTAATTATTACATTAGCCGCACCTTCATCAGTTATGAAACCCGCTATACAGACGTTAGAGAAGTTATGTCTAGCAGTCGTTTTTGCTACGCAAAAATTACGACATTACATTCTTAGCCAAAAAACGTATGTCATTGCCAAATATGATCCTTTAAGATATCTCATGAGTCGACCTTATTTATCGGGTCGCACAGCCAAGTGGGTTCTTGCTCTAAGCGAGTTTGATCTCACCTTCATAGGACAGAAGTCTGTTAAGGGTCAAATCATAGTAGATCAATTAGCTGTTGCACCCTTAGAGTCTACTCATCCCCTCATTATTGAGTTTCCTGATGAATGCCTTCAATTAGAGGCAGACCTTGTTGAACAATGGTCCTTATACTTTGATGGAGCCCGATGCATGAGTGGGGCTGGTGTGGGTATTATTTTAATATCTTCGCAAAAACATCTTATTCCTCTGTCCTTCAAACTAAAATTTGCTTGCACCAACAATACTGTTGAGTATGAAGCTCTAATCCTTGGATTACGAGCTTCTTTAGCGCTTAAAATTAAAAACCTCTTAGTTTTTGGGGATTCCCAATTGGTTATAAACCAAATTAATGAAGCTTATCAGACCAGAGATGATAAACTTCACCCATATAAGGCCTATTTTTTACAACTAATGGCCTTGTTTGATCAAGTTACCTTGGAAGCCATTCCTCGAACTAGCAACCATGCAGTTGATGCTATGGCTGCCGTTGCATCTCTCTTACCCTTGGAGTTAGATGACGAATATGTTACTATAATCATTCGTCGACTCCAGGAACCCGCTTCACATAAGTCATGCTTAGAGCCTTTGGATGTGTTTCTAATCAATGAAACTACTCCTGAACTCTGGTATACAGACATATTTGATTTCCTCCAAAATGGGACTTTCCCTGCTAATTCTAATCGCAACCAGTGTCGGTTATTATGTCGACGAGCAAGTCGATTTGTAATCATTGGCAATACTTTATATAGGAGATATTTTGAAGGTATCCTATTAAGATGTCTAAATTTAGAAGAGTCTAAATCAGCCTTGAGTGAAGCCCACGATGGATCTTGTGGAGGACACTTTAGTGGTAGCGTCATTGCTAAAAAGCTCCTTCGGATAGGATACTTTTGGCCTACCATGGAAACGGATGCACATGAATATGTGTGCCATTGCAACAAGTGTCAAAAACATGCTGCATAAGAGCTGCAGGCTATTCCTTCTCCTTGGCCCTTTTCTAAATGGGGCTTGGATATTATTGGTAAAATTAATCCTGTGTCTTTTTATGGACATAAGTTCATCATAACAACCACTGAGTATTTCACGAAGTGGGTTGAAGCTATGCCTTTAGCTTCCTGCACTGGTTCACAGGTCTCTAAATTCATTTTTAATCAAATCATATGCAGGTTCGGAATTCCTGCAAATCTCATCTCTGACAATGGAACTCCGTTCAAAAATAAAGATGTTAAAAAATTATGTCAAAAATATAAGATTCAACATCGCTGGTCTACTCCCTATTATCCTCAGGGTAATGGTCAAGCAGAAGCTTCTAACAAAACCCTAATCAAAATTCTCAAAAGACTAGTCAATAAAACTGGTCGTGACTGGCATATTCAATTATATCCAGCCTTGTGGGCTTATCGAACTAGTGTTCGAACCCCCATGGACACTTCACCATTTGTTTTGGTATATGGTGCTGAAGCAGTTTTTCCATTTGAATTGGAAGTTCCTTCTTTGGATCTGCTACTTCAAGACACCGAAGTAGGAGATGAATATCGCGCTGGCAGACTCAGTCAGCTGGAACTCCTAGATGAAAAATGCATCAATGCTTTAGAGCATCTCCGTGCATACCAAAACAAGCTTAAAAGATCATATAATAAGAAAGTTCGTCATCGATCCTTTGAGATTGGCGACCTTGTTCTAAAAGAAAATCAAAAAAATACAAATGCAACCAAAGAACTTAAAGGTAAATTTGAGCCCAACTGGCTCGGACCGTACATCATTATTGCAAAATTTGAATCAGGAGCGTATAAATTATCTACCTTAGATGGTAAAGAACTTAAAGAACCCATGAATATTTTACATCTCAAACGTTATTATGCATAAATTTGGTCATTTCATCCATGTATATATTTTTTCAAAATCATTATCGTGTATTTCTTTCAATTTATTCAAAAACCTCAAAAACATTCATAAAATCTTCAAAAATCTTCAAAAATATTTATTGCATTTCTTTAAAGCACTTGTAAAGTTCCTTTTGCTCCAAAACAAAAATCAACATAAAAATCCAAAAACAGCTATATGCTTGACTCTTTCGAAACCAAAACAATATACAGAATAAAGAGAGAGTCAACATTCTCAAAACTTTCTCAAAATCATTATTTTCTTACAATTATTGCAATTCTATGTTTCAACTTATTTTGGATAAAACTAGCATTTATTTGGCATCCCTCACTTGCACACTCACACAATAAATATCTTGATTTTATCTGGCATGATTACTAATCTATCTTATATCAAAGTTCACAAAATTCAATTAAATAAAGTTTGAGCATAGAGAATTGATCTTGTTATTTACTTAAACCAAGCACATCTTTTCACAATGAAATGATTATATTTGTAATTTCCATGTTTTGCTACATAGTAGAACTGATTTCTTGAGTGAAAAGTTTTCGTTGCTATCCTATCATGCACATGGTCTAGAATCTTTGAGAATTGGCAAAAGGACAAGCTCACCCCTACCCGGAATAAAAATCCCTTGCTCTACAGCTAATCTGAGCAAGTATCCCTAGAAAAAAGAAAAAGAAAAGAAAAATTCAAGAAAAAGAGAAAAGAAAAATGTTATGTCAGCAATGTTCCAAGCATTATCAAGCAAAAGAAATACAAAAAGAAAAATAAGCAAAGTTCAAAAGAAAGCAAGAAAAGCAATAAAATCCCTTTCCCTACCCTTTGAAAAGAAAAGAAGGGTGAATGATCTTGAATCCCTGGAATTCTCAATTATTTGAAAACTGTGAGGTAAGCCCCATAACAGGTGGTTTGTGCCCAACCTGCTTGGCCTTGGGTAACTCCTAGCATGGCAATATGTTTGTCACATTAGCGACCTTCTTTTGTACAGACCTATGTCTGCTTATGGATTAGCTAGCTCTTGATAATCCGATCTACATAGTAGCCTAGTATGGTTATATGCATCTACATCATGGTTAATGAACACTTATTTGATTTCTTCAAATCACTTGTATCATAGTATCTTGCTCAAAACTGGTAAATGAACAATGCAATTGCACACACATTTGTATTTGAGAGATTTTGTCTATCATTATGATAAATCAAGATTGGCAATGAATTCACTTATGCACATGGGATTCCTTATAAATCTAACTTTTTGTCTTCAAAATACTTTGAAATATTATTTTTGCAAACTTGTTTGGAATAAACCAAGTACAATTATTTACCACAAAGATAACTATATAATAGAAAAAATAAAAAATTTCAATCAAAACATATCATATATATCTTATCGACTTTCGCGACGATGGCATAGTTCCAAAACCAAAATGGGAATTTTATGCTTAGCGCAAGTCCTCATTATCATATTTTCTGTTCATAAAAAATTAATCATGCAATAAAACTATCCTTTCTTTGATCTTCGCGATGATGGTATAAGTATATACCTACATATTCTATGCCTAGCGCAAACCATTGTAACAATTTTATTTCCTGATTTATCAAAGATAATACAAAACATATGACTTCATTTTACACAAATTATGCTTTTGCGAAAGCAAATACATTTTTACTATGTTATGTCATTATGTCACCTTTGCATTTTGCAATGATAGTATAATTCTTAAGGAATTATTCACAAATTTTATCACACTTAAGAATTTATGCCTAGCAAAAATCATTTCACAATATTTCATGCATAATATTTTTTATGGAAATCTGAAAGCAAACCATCATCATCATCATTTGCATCATCACAACAAAGTCTTAAGACAGTCTCTTAAGCACTCTTTTCTTTTAACAATATTTCTATCCTGGGACTAGCTTGACGACCGAGTGAGCAGCGACTCCATGAAATGGTCTATAATAGCGACAATGTCCTTTGAAATTATTGTTAGAAATCTCTTTTTATTTTTATCACATTTTACCAATCAATTTGTTACATCAGATTATTTCATTTAAAATATTTAAAGCATGACATCCAAGTTATAATATTTTCCAAAATGACATAATTACATGAATCATCAATAAAATCATTACATCAATCAACTCAATCAATCAATCAAACATAAAAAGCATCATAAGCATCACATAAGACAAGTCATATGATCAAAAATATCTCATCTATATATATCAATAGAATATATACATCATTACCACTGGATTGGTATGCCACAATCTGTACCTTGGCATACTCAATCCTCTATCAATACAAGTATAATACAATATCAGTGGCAGTATCCCGCCCTCTAGCCTCGAGAGCCTCTAGAGCTCTCGACCTCATCTCCTCCCCCGCCCTACGGAGGACGAGGTGGTCCCATCGTAGTATGTGTGGTACTGCGAGTCCTCGTCATCGATTGGGATGAGCTCCTCATCGACCCTGTCCTGATAGGATCTGCTATGGCAGGTGGCACCTGTATCCTTTGGCCCTCTAGCATCGCCTGGTAGTATAGCACCTGATAGAATGCGATATGAGAAACCGACCGCATCAGCTCCTGAGTGCTCACCCCTTTGCCTCGTGCCCTAAGATGAGCATTCTCATCTCGTAGCTATGACACCTTAGCCCGGTGTTGTGTAGCTACATCATGTAACGTCTACACCTGAGCTCGCAGACGATCTCTCTCTGCCCAGAGAGTAGCCATCTCGCTACTCTCGCTAATGTCCACACCCTTGCCCTTATCAGGCGATGGTGGCCTCTGTGGAGATGGGGGTCTCGCCTCCATCCTCTCCCTCTCCCTCTGTCACGGCATCTCCTGTGCCTGTGGCCTCCTCTGCTCTCCTCTGTCGTGACCTCGGGCTGCCTCTACCACCGCCTGGTGCCGCCTCCCTATCCGATGCACAACTACGTGGATCGGTCCCTGAACCCTCGTCATTCGAGGAGGGTGTATGCCTGCATACTAGGCATCATAGCCATCAGCTACCCCTACGTCGTCTCCATCCACTAGCTGAATGGGGGCATCATCCGCGTCCTGACTCTAGAATCGTTGCATATCTAGAGCCCCATTAACTATGGTGTTATCTCGGACAGTTCAGGAAAACTCATAATCCCTGAGAGATGGGATCCCTTGCTGTAGATCGAATTGTCACAACACTCGGTCGTAGCGGTGGAGCTCCACCTCTCCCTTCTCCATCCGTAGCCAGTAGACTCGCCTGATGCGAGCTAGCTCCTGTGCGTCCTCTGTCCACCGTGGATGCTGCCTCCACGGCCTCTAGGTGATCTAGTCTAGGACCAAGTCATCTAGGTGATCTGGTTTGTGGCACAGCAGAAGTCCACCAACCACCCCAACCAAAACTTGTGTCAGTGTAGATGCCCCAGGCATCTGGCGCAGTGCCTCGATGTTCACTCCGCCCTTCTCCAGGGTGAAGCTCGGGTCACCGCAAAGTCGTCCCATCACGTGGCCTTGATTGGCCGTAGGTGTGATCATCCTCCCTTGTATGGGGATTCTAAGAATCCTCCATACATCCTCTAGTGTGGGAGTCATCTCCCCTATTGGTAACCGGAAGCATGAAGAGCCCGGGTACCACCTCTCTGCTAGGGCTATCAGTAGCCCCATGTCAGTAGAAACCTGTGGCATCTCTGCCACATGCTACAAGTTGGCCTATGCCAACAGATCCCACTCTGCCTGGGTGAGAGCGGCCAAGTCGTCTCTCAGCCCACCGTATTTCCACTCTCTGCTCTTTAGTAATCCTCTCTGCAAGCATAAACAATCAAAACAACAAACAATCATTAATAACAATTTTAGCAATCAATAATGCCACTTAAAGATCAAATTTTTGCAATTGATGATATCGCCCACTATTGGCCGATATCGTCTGAAATTTGAGAAAAATCGTCTCCGATTTTGCGTGTCGAAATCGTCTCTAATTTTACGAAATCATCCCTTTTTCGCCGATTTCGCCCTTGGGTGAAATTGATGAACTTGAGACGATTTCATCCAACTAGGGACGATTTCGTCCGGATGACGTCGATGGCCAAAAACGGCTGCAATGCTCAAAATTCATCCTAAAATTCATTTACAAAGCATGTAAATTCAAATTAAATCAATCTAAACTAAGTTTAAACCCTTACCCGTAGACCGCAGCGGACCTCTCGCAAATCGTATGCATTGTCTCTACCATTTTTTGCTCCGAGCTCTAAAAATAGTAAAATGAACAATGAACAATGAATTAGGGTTTTACCCTATTTTTCTTAATTTTATTCAAAATAATTCACAAATAATTTTTTGCTTTTTCGCGTTTTTACCTCAAACGTTCGATTTGGGTAAAAACACGGAGGGGGCACCATAGTAAGCTGTCGTATGATTCGACCAAGAATCGTCACCTAAAAATGGGAATATTTTTTTCTTTCTCGTAGATCGAGAAGAACTCATCTTTAACGCATTTTCTTCAAAAAAATTCGCTAAAGAGGGGGCAAAATGTAGCACCCTAAAATTGGCGCAGTAAAATTGGAATAATTACATTCACCTTAGTAAATAAATTTAAATTCAAATTTAACCTCCCAAATCGCCTGTTAACTGCCAAGAAGCCCGTTTCCTCTTTTTTCGTGCCATTTTTAGCAGTTGTTTTGACCATTTGACGATATCGTCTCCGATCATATGATATCGCCCCAGATTTGACGATTTCATCTGGACTAGAACGTCCAGACGATTTTGTCGCAAAACTGAATTTGCATAGTTGGAATCCGTTCCAACGGGTCTCCAATCCGGGAAAAAGCGTGTCTGCACTGTTGGGACCCTTCCCCGTTGGAGATCTCCCAAATTGGGATGATCTCCAACCTCCCAACAACTATCCTATGCCTATTTAACTCTAAAACTTTTCCTTCCCAAACCCCTAGCTGAATTTTTATGTAAATCAACTCCCTATGCGCTAAAACACTTCAAATTTGCTCTTGCACTAGTCCTATATTAATTTTATTGTAGGTACACCACTGGTTTTCAGCCGGAGCCAACATCTATCGCAGTCGACCGAACCTGTCAAGATCGGAGGCGATCTCATCAAATTCGGGACGATCTCGTTCTGATGCGAGACGATTTCGACTACAGCACACATCGAGGCAATCAGTGCCTGGAGTTTGCTCTTCTTTCTCTTTTCTATGTCATTTTATGCTATAAATTAGATTGTCTATTCAGTTTTTATACTATATTGCATCTGGAGTTCACCCATTTTGTCTAGTTTGCAAATTAAGATCATATTCTGCTATCTGAACACATTGATTTGCATTTACTTTTGTTCTTGTATATTGTTCAATACTCATATTACTTTTTCATATAGTTTGCCCCTATTTACAAAATAGAATTTCTTATATTTCACATCTATTTGTTGTTTTATAGGTATCTGACGAATTCGTCTGACGAATTCGTCAGATTGCAGACGATCCTATCAGTTTAGACGATTTTATCAAATTGAAGGCGATCCTGTTGAATTGCAGATGATCCAGAATGCTACAAGTAATCAGAAACTTCATCAGACTTCTGAATCAGGTAATCTTCATTGGCCTCCTACAAATTCTTTGTTTCTACTTTCTTTTTTGTTTGTTGTATTCATTTAAATTGCATTTTCATGTAGTTTAAGTTAGAATCATTCGGCCAAACCTAGGATGAATGTTTAAAAATAAAACGAACTCATCAAAACTCATTCCCAAAACCTAGGCGTGGAAACTGCAACCAAATGTTTCCTGGTGAACCCACCATCCGTCAAAAAATCACCAAAATGCACCTCCCTTGAGAGGCGGGATCTTCGCAAAGTCCTCTCGTCCGAGGTACCGCATCATCCTTTTCCCATCCTCCCTCTGGGCGCGGATCCAATAGCCTGAAGGTAGGGATGCAAAAAATTTGGAGCGATACAATTTCAAGCAAAACAAATCTTGTTAGACTATCACTATCAATTGATGTTACTATAGCATAAACCTTTTCATTGTACCTTTTTGGAAGAGTTCTCAAGATCTTATCGCAAGCATCAGATTCATCAACCTTCATTCCAAGACCTTCCATCTTATGTATAAGTTCATCAAAATTGTTGAGATAGTTATGAATATTTTCATCATCCCTCATTCTTAGGTTCTCAAATTATCCTTTGAGAATTTTGATCTTAGATTTCCCGACACTTTTATCTCCTTCATATATGGTATGCAATAGTTCGCACATATATTTTGTTGTTCTACATTCCATAACCTTAATAGATTTTGATCTACGCAACCCTTTTATAATTGAATTCATAGATCTTGCATGCATGAGAAGCTTACCCTCCTTATGTATAGGAGGATTTACTACTGAATCATATCCAAGTTCCACCATCCCAAACTTCATTGCCAAGTGCCATTAGGTGAAATCTCATCAGCACACACCAATACAAGAAGTCACTTCCATAAAATATTGGTACTACATTATTGAAGGACCCATACTTTTGATACTTTTGATCCATTATGTTCTTAGACCGCTTTTCCTTCAATATTTCAAACTCTTCTGAAGGAAACCACTCTGATACCAATTGAATAACACATGCTTATATAGAGGGGGGTGAACAGTGTAATACCACTTTTTACATTTCTTTTCAATTCAATATTATGCAGTGTATAGATAGCAGTATCAATAGCAGTAATAAAATTAGTGCATAAAATACCATCCATAATATAGACATAGATTTTAATGTGGTTCATACAATGTGGGCTACCTCCATAGCGAAAATATTTCTTCTAAATATTTTTCATATAATCATTTTAGAAATCCTTCCCAATTACAATGTTTATGGACCTATGCCCAAAGGAGATGTTGATCCCCTCAATATCAAGTTCATGGATCTCTTCCATAGGAGAACTCTTTCCACTTCAGCTTTGGCTAGTGATATTCTAGAATAATCTATCTCTCTAATGCACTGACTGGTGGATCTCTCTCCACTTGAAGACTCCTCACTCAGAAGATCTATCTTCAATTGTCCTAGTTAGATATCTATCCACTAAGACTTTGTCCTCTATAATCTATCACCACAAAATATCTTTCAGTAGGTTCACTCAGAACCTTCTCAAATATAATCAATAGGTTGACTTAGAACCTTCTCAAATCTACTCAACAAGTCCATCCAAAACCTACTCAAATTTTCTCAATAGGTCCACTCATAACCTACTCAAATCTGCTCAACATGTCCACTCAGAACCTACTCAAATATTATCAATAGGTCCACTCAGAACCTGCTCAAATATTCTCAATAGTTCCACTTAGAACCTGCTCAAATATTCTCAACAAGCTTACTCAGAAATTTTCCACATATGCTAAACAAGATCACTCAGAACTTGTCCAATTATGCTCAATAAGTCCTCTCTAGGACTTGCTCAAATCTACATTACAAGCTTCCAAAAAAGCTTACACAAAATTAGTCCACAATCCTTCTCAAATAATTGCCTCAAATCAACTTAACAAGTCCACATAGAAGTTGTTCAATATCATAGAATCATAAAGAGAATTATTAGAGACTCAATATGTCCTATACTCAATGTTCAATCACTTTCTCAACTCAATATTATAGAAGCATAAAGAGAATTGTTAGAGACTCAATATGTTCTATTCTCAAAACTCAATCTCAGCTCAAATAAATCTCATAGAAGCATAAAGATAATTGTTAGAGACTGAATATGATCTAGTATCACAAACCCTAGTCCAAGCATATATCAACCAAATTAAAATGTTTCCAACAATGCTTAACCACAAATCTCACATAAAAATGATACTCATGTTCTTTTCTAACTCAAGTTCAAGTTGTTTGCATAACCAATTGGCTTCAACAAAAATGCTTATAAAATAAGGTTTAATCACAACTCTCAATTTAGAAAATCTTGAAGCATTAAACCAACCACTTTCAAAAAGGAAACCACATTCAATCCTTTTTTCTCCAATGATATTTTTAGAAATCAATCACCTAGTCAAGTCAATGGATAATATTGCCCATAACTTTTTTACCCCCAACAATAAAATTCACATGTCCTCAATAAAAATAATATCCCAATAAAACCTTATTACTCCTACTCAATAAAATTCACATGTCATCTCATGAAAAAAATAATCCCCTTTGAAAAATAATAAATCAAACTCACTTTTGAACCCCTTTTACAAAAATAGAAATATCTCTTTACACACACCTTATTTCTCCTTCTAATCAAGTTAAATAAATAGCCCTTGAAAAATTCTTTCCAAAGATATATAATATGCTACCCTTCCAAAAATAAAACCATCATAAATCTCTCAAATTTCTAGGGCATAACATAACCCTTATTCCTCCTTACGGCTATTTAACAAAAATTAAATTATAAAAATTAACTTGCCTTTGCCTCTCATAGGTATTCGATCCCCCGACGTCCTCATTACCAATACCATAATCATGGCCAATTCGTCATTGGGCCATGTGCCCTAACGTCCTTAGAAAAGCATGAACTTCATCAACAACTCCTGAAAACACGCCTTCTGAAATAAAAACACGCTTCAAACACAAACAACCTTGCAAGCAAACCTCCAAGCGAATTGAACGTGGGACCTCATCTATATAGCCAAGCCAACACACCGCTAGGCCAAGTTGTCCTATGTAATCCAATCACCCACATGTTCCCTGCTTCACACTTTTCGTGAACCGTCAAATATTTTTACACAAGCCTTTTTTACATGTGCTCAAATGAATTAGCAAGGGTGATGATTAATGCCTTTTTGGGAACTATTTATAATGTCTTTGTCTTCCATTCAATCATGTCAGTACATCAATTTAATTTGACGTCGGTGTGGTTTAATTTATAATATATTTAAATTTAAATTTAAATATCATAAATTAAAATATACCAACCTTAGGTTTTAGTTTAATTAAACCTTGGAACCTTGTCTTAATGCACAACATTGGTGTAACGAATATTATTTATAATATTTAAATTCTTTGTGAATTTAAATAATTTATAAATAATTATTAAACATCATTTTTAACCTTTGCAATAACCCATCTTGGTTTTTTATAAACCAATCGCTTAACATGTGCTCCTAATAATATTAAAAAATTATGGAGCCTTTTTTCTTTCACTTTTGTAGTGATGAAGCTTTTTCTTCGAATATTGTGATAACCTTGGATGAATTTATTCCATGCCAAATTCCTTGTGATGAGTGATAACTCTATCAGGTGATATCAATGACAAATTTGACTTAGAGGACTCAAAATGTCCAATAGTGAATTGGAATAAATCTATTTAAATTTGATTTTTGTGGCAAATGATGTATTGTTTTCAAAATATTTTTGATATTTGATCATAAAATGGGGAAACAAATGTCCAAAAATGTGACTTTTATTGCAATGTGGGTTGATTTGATAATTATTTGAATTACATGATGTAAGGTGTAGTTGATTGGTTTTATTTTGATTGTTTTGAGCAAATGGTGTACTATTTTCGAAATGGGTTTGATCTTTCACCATAAAATGGGGAAATGGGTGTCCCAAAATGTGACTGTTATTTTGTTTTCGATTGATTTGATGATTTTTTGAATTTAATGCCATGATGAGTATGTGGATGAATGTGAAGTTATTTATTTTATGTCAAATTTGTATCGTTTTTAGAATCCATTCACTCTTTTTCCAAGAAAGATAAAAATAGGTATCCAAAATTGTGATTTGTTTTCTATTTTGAATTATGACCATATATGTGTCTCTAAATATGTGATTTTTTTAATGTATGTAAAATGATGTGTCCAATGATTGTATGAATAAGATAATTATGAATGGAGTAAAATTTTAGATGTGAAACTGATACAAATTTTATTGTGATGTTTATGGATGAAACAGGTGAAGATGATTGAGCTGCAACATCACATGCGATCGATGAGATCTGATTTGAATGATGCCTTGGGTGAGGTAGATTTAAAGTTATTGGAGGAAGTGTGGTTGAAAGGAGTGTGGGAAAGTGTTAGCATTATTTATTTTTGAGGGTGAATTTTGGATAGTTAGAGCCTAAGGATATTCGTTGGAGGCTTTGGAAGGGCAGTATGGTATAGGATAAATATGAGTAGTTAAGAGCTATCCATCGAGGGTGATGGGTAGTGTACTGATATACATAATCGGTAGAGTTCTTCCCTTTTGGTAGGATCATGGAGTAGTTTGGGTTGCAATAGGATCTACCAGATGCACCTATGATGGTTTATAGGAGACAAGATGATAGTGGGAATTGACCTATAGTGCCTCCCTAGGATGGTGAGAGGGATCCACCTATGGTGATTCCTAATGTAGAGGATGTGGGTACTACTCCCATGTATGATGCATGGTGGGAAATTCTGAGTTGAAAGGTAGGTGTTGGTTTCATTGACCAATAGGTGTAGTCGATTTATGGGGTGACTCCATGAGAGAGGTAAGTATTGAGTGGAGTGAGGGCCAAGCTAGAGGGAGGATCGGGGGATGAGGCAGAGGGACCTTTTAAACTATTGAGGTGATGTTTAGATGGTAGTTCCAATGTATCTATTTAGTGATATCTATAGGTATAGGCTAGCATTGGTGATCAAAATATAGAGGAGATAATTGTCACAAAGGAGATAGATGTGAATATGGAGGTTGATGTGGAAGGCAATGATATGATTGACATAGGATATTTGGGAGGTATGGGTGATATAAATTTCATGGAGCATGAGAGGAGGGATACTGATGAGGAAATACTAATATTATAGGTGTGAGTGTGATAGCTAAAGAGGTAGTTACATGATAGTGAGGAGAGGTTGATAGTTGTTGAGATGGCGAGTGATGTAGAGAGGAGGGGGTGGGAGCTTCAGTATGCAGAGTTTCATGGGTGGATCAAAGTAGGGGAAGCAAGGTATGCTACGATGGTGGATATTTTATGATACTTGGTAGTAGAGGGTCTAGCTACTGGAGAAAAATTTAAAGAGGAGGTGTAAAATATGTAGTAGGTGGAAGCAAATGTGAATGCTGAGTGACCTACTCATGTTTTAGAGGTCACTGATTTGCATGTCGAGATAGAGTAGCTATGGTAGGCATTGGGTGAGGTAGAGTAGGCAAGGGCCTTGGTGATGTTTTCAATAGATATAGCTGCTTTGAGGGCTAAGATAGAGCAGTTGCAAAAGGATAGTGAGGATTTTGTGGAGATGTTGAGGTAGGATGTAGTAATATGGTATGATTGTGAGATTAACTTGAATATGCATGGGATCCATATTTTAAATTATCATCATGATCATAATCATGAGTGTGAACTCAGTATGATCATAGTCCTTGAAGCACAACCTCTATAGTGCATAGGAATGTGGGGATAGATGCACCATTGATGTTGCAAATAGGAGGTGGTATACCAAGATTGGATGGTATAGTGGTGCCTATGATCACTAAGGCATCAAGGGTTATTGTAGAGTTGAGTAAAGTGGTAGAAATAGGTAGAGTATAGTAGGTGAGAGCAGCTCATGATGGGAGTTGAGAGACTCCTGGTGATCAGCAGGGCTAAGGTTGTACTGTGGGTGTTGATCTCTATCACAACCTATGAATATTTTTGAGGACATATGGTGGACACTATCATATTTTGTAGCTCAAGGGTATTTTTGATCACTATATATAGATACATATTTTGTTGTGGCTCTTATATGTGTGTGCTTTGATTTTTATTTTTTGTTTTTTTGTATGTGATTTTTGTGATGTATGGATGTCTAACATGAAATGTTTGTAAGTATATTTATGATGAAGAAATATATGTTTGTATAATAGCATGTAGGAGAAATATATCATTGTAGCATAGAATGCAATGTATAGTGATATGATATGAATAAATACATGTAGTATAAATGTAATGATGCATGATGTAAATTAGATACGATGATGTATAATGTGATGTAAATAAATGTATGTATGATAGATGCAATGGTGCATGTATGTGAAATCCAAAATGCATTGAGGAAACACTTGTATCATAACATAAACCGATGTGAATGTGATCCATTCCATAATCTCATGGATGTAACATGTTGTAGGGATTTATGTAAAAATATTGACTATAATAGTTATTGTAATCAAACCTCATGAAGAAATAAGCAAGGTTTGTTGACAACTCTTAAATAACCTGGGTAGGTCAAAGTCTATCATGGACCAGTGTATGCAAATGAGTGATGTTCATTTATCCATTTTTATGGAAGTATGACTAACCCATTATAAACATAGCCATTGTAGCTAGATCATCCACAAGTGCATAGTAATTTATACAAAAGAAGATCACTTATGTGATAGATGTCTTCCACTCGTAAGACTATTCCACTGGTATGCAGGTGCTTAGGGTCTATAGTTGACGATGGAAATTGTATTATGATGTTATGTTAAACCTAAGAACCAAAGGCACTGAAGAAAAATAGTTGTATTTCTTGGAGTCTTTTCCTTTTGTTGTATGCCTATTTTTTATTTTCTTCTTATGCTTATCCTTTTTTTTTTATCCCTAGGTCATATGTTGACCATGCAAATGATAGGATGAGAAGGGAAACTTGTTCACTAGATGGTGATATCGACACAAGGTGTTGTCTTACCTAGACTTAAAATATGATTTAAATTTATGATATGCATGAATGGTCCCTAAAATAGGTTAAACCAACAAGAGAAATTTATAATGAGTGTAATGACATGTCATCTAGAGGTGACATTTTATTGGTTTTAACTATTTGATGGTCAAAACTTACAATATACCCTATACTCTATAACCCTAAGAAAAGATATGGATATCCATGTGGTGATGCTAACAAGTGTGTATGTTGTTCCTATCATGAGTGCATTTCTATAAGGAGAATATATAAAAATCATTGAAATCATAACAAAAGAAAAATAGATATATGCAATGAATGTTGTGTGAAAGATATAGTATGAGGGAACAAATATTTACAAGAGGAATTTGTGCAATATGTAATTAAATGAGATTAGGAAACCATATCTACAGATAAGTGTGTGTAACGATGATGATGAGAATTTGAATATGTCATGAGGTTGCCCCAACATGTGAGGAATGTATCAAGAGTGAGATAATGCATGTGATTATGTAAAAAAATATGGAAAACTGAGAAGTTTCAAAGGAGAACAAGAAGAAAGAAGAAGACAAAACAAATAGGAAAAGTAGAGAAGAGGAAAAATATAGAATCAACATAGGTATATAGTCATTCATAGCATGACCATACAACTATGCTCGATATCAAGAGGAATAAGAGTGAAGAGAAGAATTAAAAGGGAGAAATAACCTAAATATGGAGGAAGTGACGAGGATAAGGTTATGAATGATTTGGTGAAGTGACAATGTGACTAGGGTTTTGGTGGTTTGTGTAATTAGTCAACCATTGAAATTATCACGGTGTGGCTATGATAGATTCATGCGGTTGCAATGAGCGAGGTACCAGATATCATGAAAGGCTATGAAGTTAGGTGGATGAAGAAGCATGCTCAGGTGATGAAATAGGTTCATTGAATAACATGTCCTATACCAGGATTTTGAAAGTGTAGCATGTGTTGATTTCATGCCCTAGTTGATGATGGTAGATATAAAATTTATCTCATATAAATTTTATGGTTTTGGATGCAAGGGGTCAATAAGGCAGGTTTTAGGTAGCACAAGGAGGCCCTAGTGGAGTAACTAATGGAAATTTTGAGATAGTGGTGCTAAGAAAACCAGCATGGGATAGATGTATGAATTTTATGGTGATGATCAAGATAAATGTGGATTGTAACTGATTGTTTGGGGTATGGATCATAGATCTGGTGAAGGTCAAATTCTAGGGCAAGGAATAAATCTAAAATGGAGTGAAGAATTTTAGGCTATGGTAGAATGGCAAGGAGAAGTATTGCAGTGATAATGACTCAAGTGTAACTCAAGGTTTTTGAGGTAAGATAGGAAATTTTTGATGTCAAAAGCGGGTGGTGATGGAATCGAGGATGGTGGGAATCTAGATTTTGGTGAGTAAGTGGGATTATGATATAGGTTTGAAGAGGATTATGAACGAGAAGGAGGAGAATGGAATTGTTCCATTGGTGATATAGTAGATTAAAATGGGAGGCCATGAAGTGGATATTGTGGTGTCTAAAGAATAGGTAGAATAGGAGATGGTTGTAGGTAATGATAGGGATAATATGGGGGAGCATGCACAAAGGTGGCTTGGGAAGCATATAAGTGAAGTGATTGAGCGTAAGGTGAAAGACCACTTGATAGGGGTGGAGGCAAGCATGAAAGGCATGTTGTATGATGTGTGTATACCCTATTAGGAGGACAGTAACCTAAATGTAGATAGTGAATAAATGAGAGTGATATAAAAGTTTCCCTCGCATCATGAGATGGAGTAGATGGAGATCCTCATGCATGAGGATTGGTGTGCTTCTACTTATCAATAAAGGAGGATAGGAAGATCTGACTATCACTATAATGATGTGAGTAAGAGGAGTCCCATTGAATGGGTGAGTGACATGAAGGTGATGCATGATTATCCAAATGGAAGGATGTTTATCACTGTTGAATGTGGACTAGGTTAGGTGGTCTAGCGAGGTCAACTAGGGTGATCTAAAGTGAGGGTAATGTTGTAATATCCTATGGTATGTGATGTTGGAGGTGTATGTGTTATTCAATGCATCTCTGCTAAAGACATAACAGATGGTGATGTGAAACCTAAAATAATAGATAAATACTAACATATAAATGATATAAAGAGCAAAAATATTTTTGTTGTGAAATAAAAATTGAATACCATGTGTGTTGTGTGGTGTGTGTTGTGAATGATTGTGTCTAAACTATAATTTAATGACACTTTGTACAACTTGTGATGTCACAAACATAGGTAGGATAGGCATTAAATTTGCAAATGTGAATGATGTTGATGGGTTCAAGTTCGATGAGTCCTTCTAGGTTTTCCAATTGATAGGCACCAGAACCAAAATTGTGTGTGATGATGTATGGACCAAGCTAGTTAGGAGGGAACTTGTATCACTAATAGTGGGGTTAAATCATTATTTGTTAATTTTACTTGAGGACCAGGTTACAAATTTGAAACTCATGTTGATGTACCTTACTATTGTAGACAGGACAAAGGTGATCCTAATATACATGTGTGTGCTCGATGGCATGAATACGTCACTCATCTAGGAGTGTTAATTGGTCAAGTTAATCTTGACAAGTAGTTTCATTATCAATGAGATATTTCATAGATACTCACAAGGACGATATCTCGAGATTGAGGGGCATAATGGCCTCAACACCATAAACCAATAAGAAGGGGGTTGCCCCAGTGGGGGTACAAATACTTGAATGATAGGCCCACAAATCTAATGGTATTTAATTATGCCAATAATAATGTGATTCTACGATTTTATTAGGCATAATAGAATAGATAGTTTTTCTAGTAGCCTTTACCTAACCATTTCCCTGGGGTAGTATAGGATGAGAAGTTGTGGTGAATATTAAATTTGGAACAGAGAGCATGGATAGTTTTATTTTTGAAAGTTTTTTCATTGTTCAATATGATCTTAGAAGGGATTCCAAAGTGACATATTATATGATTAATGATGAATACCACAATTTTAGATCCCATGGTTGATTATAGCTTAGACCCACTTTATGAAATATTTTGTAGCAGTTATGATGAATTTAGGATTTCTTGATGAAGCATGCATGATTTTTCCAATAAGGTCTAGGTCCCATTGAGAGAAGGAACACATGGACTGGATGGCTTGGAGCACTTGTGATAGTAAGTGTGTGAGGTTAGCATATTGTTGATACTTGATACATCACTATACATACTCATAATAATCATGCTCTCTTTTGAGCCAATAGTAACCCATGTGTAAGATGTGTTTGGTGATAGCCATACCACTAAAGTGGCCATCAGAAGTACCATCATGGGTTTCTTGTACCACTCACTAATATTCATATGGTTCTAGGCAATACAAGAGGATGCCATCATGACTACAGTGATAGAGGATGTCCCCTAGTAGTGTGTAATAGATTACCCTTTGTTTGAATGCTTGGTGATGAGAATGTGGTAAATTGTGTCGTAAGAAACCTAATTTAATGTAGTTCTTTATTTGTAAAAACCAAGTATTATGAGGTTCATTTTGGACAACATTAATACCATCATCATCTATGATAGGTGAATATGAGAGGGAAAATTGAGTTAGTGTGTGAATGGACACATGTGTAGTGTTAGAGAGAGAATTTTGTAGTATTAGTGATCCTAAGGAGGCCGTCACATCAACAAAATAGTTCAATGAGTGTAGTGTGGCTTGAGTAACATACCATTTAAACTAATTAAAAGTTTATTGGGTAATCCATTTGTACTATTGGAGAACTGGGTAGCGATAATTCCATATCTCTTAAACTTGGTTGACAACTAGAAGGGATTGGCCTATGATGTGAAGGCATCGAACATGCATGGAATGAGACTTTTTTAATCCAAGGATTAAAGATTCATATTATGTATTATTGTTTGTGCATGGGAAGCCTAATTTGAATAAAAAATAAAGTGGTCCCCCATCTGGTGTAAAGAAAACAATGTATACACCCCCATCATTAGTGCAATGGTAGCCATCAAACAAAAGTGTTAAATCAACTCAAATTTTTGGTTCAACATATTCTTCAGCTTATATGACATAAAAAATGGAGTCATAAAGAATCTGTATGAGGAGTGGCTAATTATCGAGCAATGGAGCCTTATATAGTTGGTTTGTGATGACCTATCCTTTGATAGATTTTTGTGAAATGAACTCTAGATAAAATTTGGTAAGTATAATAATCCATTTTGTACTATGAGAGTTGTCATAACTCTTGTTCATCATGTATTGAATAGGATTTTCATGAGCGAAAACAAATGTGGTGTGATTTAATATGTAGTGGCATAGATTTTGGGTGGTAAAAAGTATATCTAGGAATAGATTTTACATATACACATAGCAAGTCTTGTAGCTGACTAGCATACAACTAATATAACATATAACTTACTCATGATTGAGTGCATTATTTTGGGATAATAGCATACCAAGTACAAATTCTATAGTAGCAATGTATATAATAAATGGTAGTTATGGATGCAAGAGAGATAGCAATATCGATGAAGTGAGATAGGATTTTATCGAATCAAAGGCTTGTTGATAGATTTCATCCCATATAAAGGTGACTCCTTTTTATAAAATATGATTGAATTTTCATTTATCAAACAACTGAGTGATAAACCATTGAATGGATTGAATTTTGCCTTGAAAGATACATAATTATTTGATATTGGTAGGGGGAAGCATCTCGAGGATGGCTTTGACTTTGTTAGGGTTGAATTTGATGCCTCTTTGGGAGATGATAAACCCTAGGATTTTGTCTAAAGCAACACCAAAGACACATTTATTTGGTTTAAGGTGAATATTATGTTCTAAAATACGATCAAATATCTTGCATAAGTTAGCGAGGTGCTACAAATATTCCTTGGACTTCATTATGAGGTTGTCAATGTAATATTTCATAATTGTGTGCATGTAATCATGAATTATGTAAGTCACTGCATGTTGGTAGGTTGTCACAACATTTTTAAGACCAAAAAGCATGACATTGTAGTAGAAGGTCCCCAAAGGGATTGTGAAAGAGTTTTTGTACACTAATCAATAGGATTGGTTTTGATTTGATTATAGCGATAAACCCATCCATAAGGGATATAATTTTGTGGCTTGTAGAATAATTGATGAGTGAGATGATGTTTGGTAAGGGAAAGTTGTATTTGGGATAAGCTTTGTTTAAATTATGGAAGTCAGTATAGGCTTGAACCTCGGTTGAGGGCTTAGGTACTGGCACCATGTTGGACACCCATTTAGGATAATTGATGGGTTAGATGAAATCTATATCAAGGAGCTTTTGGATCTTAGATTTCACTATAAAAACAATTGTATGATGCATACATTGTAGTTTTTATCGAATGGGTTTTTTTTATTTATTGAGTGTAAGATTATGGACTGCTAATGATGGGTCGTAGTAAAGCATGAACTTGTAGGACTAGATGAATAATTTGATGTTATCCTTAAGGAAGGTAGTGAAAAATATATGTTCTTCTAGCGATATGTTGGTAGAGAGTTTGACAAATGAGGATTTGCAGGATCATCACCAAATTTGGCATTGATGGTTTCTTCTATTAGCATGTGGGAACTATTGTGAAGTTTTTCTACAATAGGAATGGGGTGGAGGTCATCAATATCCCCTATTATGTCAAATTAATCATCCAAGTAATTTTTTGTGTGATGAAACCATAGAATATGTGGTGGGGTAGACGAAAAAGGAGCGTTCACAGTGCGTAAGACATGTGGTGATAGCAAGAAATATTGCAGAGAAGGTGTTGATGAAATATGGGTAAATTTAATAAAATTTGGGTTGAGGGTGTCATTATGGTTTAAACAAGACACATATCAAAGTGGCACAAACAAGTCCACATCAACCATATTAACATGATTGGTGGAGGTGGTAGGAGGTTATGAGTCTGAAGATGATGATTCATAAGTACAATATTATCATGGGTAGTTTTATGGTAGACATAAAACCACAGGTGGATATTGAGGTCATGTTCTGAATTACTGAAGCTACTGAGAGATATGTAGTAGTCTAGGTAGATACATTGATTATGGAGGAGGAGGTGTAATGTTACACTTTAGGTATTAAGCTATGAGAGACAAGGTGATAAATTTATTAACTAGTTCATCAATGTAATATGCAGATGTTCTATCTAGAGAAGGTACTTTGTGAAAGAATTAAGGTGGAATAGTGATGGTGGAGTGAGGAAATGAAGTCTTACCAAATATTTCCATGTCAATTTACTCCTTTAACATGTGTATAGGTAGTGATGTGGGATGCAGGGATAGGTTTTACAGTTCATACTCAAGTGTGTGAACATCTTTGGGGTGATATCTTAGGCCAAATTTATCCATAGGTTATTGGATGTGAGGATGATGGGTGTGCATAATACTTTTTCGTAGTATACCAGCCCAAATCCATGCCAATGGAAACATCGATCATAGTGCAAATCATATTGGATATTGGACATATGCTCTAAAGTACCAAAAAATCTATATTGTGGTGGTGGAGGCATGGTGGCCGAGAGTGAGGATTCAATGCCAGCATAAAAAAAATTGGTATGATTATCAGGGTAACCTAATCACACTACTATACCAATGGTAAGTACTAAAGTAGACGAGAAACTAAGGTCTCATGTGGAATTTATTGGAGGAGGATGCAAACAGGCATCATGAACGTTGTAGTCACTTGGACCAATGTTTGTCATAGAAATTAAACCTTAGGGTGATGTACAAACTAGTGAGAAAATTAATGAGTCTAATAATATGGTGACAAGGCAATTTGGGAATCCTGAATGGTAGTGGTAGAGGAATGCAATAATTGGCTATTGAGGCAAGTGACTCATTGTTCCCAATCATGGCATTCAATAGTCGTAGAGGGGATAAGATGATCAATGTGTGAGAACTATGAGGTAGTAGGAGTGAGTGTCAGTGTTAATCTATGAGGATATAAGAATGATCAAGGTCATGGGTGAAAAGGGAGTGGAGGCATTTGTGGTGTAGGCAAGGGAGTAGGTTCCACGAAGGGAGATGGGTGTGAGGCAATGACAAGCCACGGTGAGGATGACGTGAATGTTGTTGATGTAGGTGGTGGATTTATGGAATATGATGGTTGAGAAGGTGGTGAAGGCCATGAAGAGGGTGATAAAAAAGGTATAGTGGTAGTATGGGGTGTTGGGATGAATGATGATGATGATGTGGATACTGTGTGTGTGTTTCCTTGATGGATGTTGTGGTGGTGGATTTGATGTTGACGGAGATGTGGATGCTCCTATAGGGTGATGAGGGAAAAATATAGAGGACCTATGTAGTAGATGAGTAAGGTCCTAGGGGGAGGTCTACAATATTTCAAAACTTGAATGGGTCCCTATTGGTAGGAACATAGTGGACAAGTTCGTTATAGACATATTTAAGATAGTGGTGCAACATAGAAGGAACACACTGCATGTATCTTATCTAAGGATATCTAAGCAAGATATTATACTACATATTGTCCTGATTTACATGAAATAAAATAGGAATGGTATGAATACCTACATATTTAGGTAGAAAAATTGAGCATACTATAGGTCACATTGACCCATAAAATGTGTGAATTTCAAGCGATAGGTTGGATAAATGAGCAAGTAGAATATGCAGGTGATGTAGAGCAATGGTGGAAATAATATTGATTGACAAATATGTATCAATGAGAACATGCTTGTAGGTGAAATAATAGAGGGTTAAAGGTAGTGTAGGATATTTCCCATAAAATTTACAAACACATTTGTATCATGGGTCTCAAGGTCAATGGACTGAAGAATATCGTTCAACACTTCATTATAGGGTTGAGACTACTATAACATATCAAAGATAGATAATTGATCAAGGACATTATGTAACTAATATATAAGACTTCTAAAAATGGTAATGATGCTTTGTGGTGGATGAGGTGGAGCTTGAGGAATTATAGGTGCTTGTGGGGAAGTGAATGGTGCTTATTGGGAAACCATTGGTGCACTTAGATGTGAAGGATAATATTGATTGTGAGTTGTGATGTTGATCATGCCCACTACACCACATGAAGGGGGATCATGATAAACATTATTGACTTGTATGGGTGGCCATGAGGGGTTAGTTTGAGTTCCTTGGGGAGTGGTCCCTAGGTATTCTACTAATTTTTTTTGGTAAATTCCCAGGTTTTTATTTTGTGAGGTGAGGGGGTTTTAAACTTAAATTGTCCATGGATTAATGAGATATTGAAAAAGAGAATAGAAAAAGTGGTATGATTTGATATCATGGCCATGCTATCAATGGTATGCACAAAAGTCTTGCTAGATGTATCCTCAAGGATTGTATTGATTCATATTAAAAGATCGAATGTATGGTAGGGTAATATGATCTACATTGTACAATGTCTAGAATAAGATTTATAAAGGCTCAAAAAGTGGAACTATATTGCACTATAGAGGTGGAGGATGAGGGTATTAATCTTGTTGTAGCCTATGTGGAAGAGGTGCGTTAGTTTGGAATAACTATTTATATAGAGGAGGGGTTTGTGGGAATAGTGCTAGAGTCGAAACCATTGCTACCACTTGATTGACTTATGGTAGCGTACAGAAATATTAGTTGGGCACATTTTTGTTGAAGTAAAAATTAGATCTGTATGAAGGATTTTGTCTAAGTTTAATTTTTCTAGATTGGACCTTGATGTCTTAAATAACTTTTGCTTGAGTGATGGCTTCCTCAAAGGTGCAACTTTGATGAAGCTATAGGGAGGTGGAAATATATTTGTGACAAATATTGGAAAAGAGTGTGACTAATTCTATATATGGGAGGCTATGGGTGAGGTCATGTATGAACGATATCCATAAATAAATAAAATCTTTTATGGGTTTGTCGCTAGCCTATTGTAGGACGTAGATGTTAGAGAAGTTCATATTCTTTTTATTTTAATGAAAAAGTGTTTTAGGAATAGGTTGTCCACTTGTTCAAAAGTGTATAGACTATGGAATGGAAGCATGTTGTACCAATGCAAGGCTTGTACCCAAAGTGATAGGGAGAAGGTATGTAACATGAGAGGGTTGTAGGTCGAGAGCTAATCGAATGCAGTGAAAAAACAAAAAATAATCACAAAAAAATTCAAAACTTTATTTGCACCCCTCGTCAACCTTGACCATTACAAATTCAAGAATATAAATAAGTAAAGAATAGGATGAAAGTCGGCAAAGGAGAGATAAGGGGAAATGGAGGATAAGAAGGGATACAGGAGTTGGAGGGATAAGGGGGAAGAAGAATTAATGGAGAGATAAGGAGGAGGGAAAATAGGAGAAGGATAGGAGGAATATTAGGAGAGAAGTTAAGGGAATTTGCCGACAAAAAATTGCCAACAAATATAGGGAGATTTCACACTGAGGCTTAGAAAGGAGATTTTTCTAAGCCTCTTACAGCTTAACCCTATTCAGACTTGCAACATTCTCCCCCTTAAAGTTGAGAGGACTGACTACACAGTCTCTCAGCTTTACAAATTGAGCTTTAGTCATCGCTTTGGTGAAGATGTCCGCAACATTCTCCAAAGTGTGACAGTATTGAAGCTCAACAACTTGTTGTTCCACCATATCTCTGATGAAGTGATACTTCATATCAAAATGCTTCGTTCTGCTATGGTGGACAGGATTATATGCCAACTGAATGGCACTGATGTTGTCGCAGTAGATTCTGGTCGGACCACTTTGCTGTTCTACGATCTCTTCTAGTACTTTCCTTACCCATAAGGCTTGAGTACTTGCATAAGTAACCACTATATACTCTGCTTCTGTTGAATATAGCGCTACTACTATCTGCTTTTTGGAACTCCAAGTTATTAGTCCTGATCCAAGACTAAAACATTTTCCTGATGTTGACTTCCTATCATCAATATTACTACCCCAATCACTATCACTGAAGCTTACAAGCTTGATAGTATTATATTTACGGTACTGGATTCCAAAATACAATGTACCCTTCACATATCTCAAAATTCTTTTAGCTACCTGAAGATGCATCTCAGAGGGGTTAGACATAAATCTAGAAACAAGAGATACAACATACTGAATATCTGGTCTGGTGTTGGAGAGAAACATCAAACTCCCAACCATGCTTCTAAAAGTGGTCACATCAAATTTTGGTGCTCCATCATCTTTGCTTAGTTGGATCCCATGTCCAACTAGAGTTGCAATTGGTTTGCAATGCTCCATAGCAAACTTCTTGATCATGTCCTGAGCATACTTATGTTGACAGATGAAGATCCCTGTATCTGACTGATGAACCTCCATTCCAAGGTAGTAGTGCATTAATCCAAGATCCTTCATCTCAAACTAAGTCATCATGGAGTGTTTGAACTCCAAATTCATTTTCTCATTACTACCCATAAAAATAAGATCATCCACATACAAGAAAACTATGAGGATGTCATTACCTTGTTTTAGGTAGTAAAGTGTGGGTTCATTTAAGTACCCATCAATGCGTGAGTACCAAGCTCTTGGTGCTTGTTTGAGGCCATATAGTGCCTTCTTCAATCTGTAAACAAGGTGTTCCTTACCTTGGACTTCAAATCCCTGTGGCTGCTCAACATACACTTCTTCTGTTAAGTAACCATTGATAAATGCACTCTTCACATCCATGTGTTGGACTTTCCATCCTTTATGTGTAGCTAAGGCAAGAACTGTTCTGATTGTCTCCTGTCTGGCTACAGGAGCAAAAGTTTCTTCATAATCTATGCCATACTTCTGAGTAAAACCCTTTTCTACTAACCTTGCATTATGCTTCTCAATGCTTCCATCAGCATTAAACTTGGTCTTGAAGATCCATTTATAGCCAACACATTTCTTTCCTTTTGGAAGCTTCACAAGCTCCCAAGTGTCATTGTTTTTTATAGAGGTTATCTCCTCTTTCATGGCATCTTGCCAAATCTTCGGAGTGCATGCCTTCTCATAACTAGAAGGTTCAAGATGTGCACTAGTTAACAAAGCATAGTTAACTTGATCTCCTTTGGGTTCCTGCTGGGATTCATCATCACCATACAAGTGCATACTTTCTAATCTGTGTAAAACAGATTCCATTTCACTAGCTTGACTCCTAGTATATCTTCTTGAAATTTTTTTATCCAACATCTGAGATGATGGATGATACTGTAAAGTTCTCTTACCTTTGTATGGAACATCAATGTCCATTGGTGAGGAACTTACTGATCGCTGTGGAGAAGGACTTGGTGAAGCAGTTGAATCATAAGATGGACTTGGTGGATGTGTGGGCGAAGACTGCTTTCCTTTCTGTGGTAGCTGTGGTTGCACCTGTTGAGCTACTACATCAGTGGCTTCAACATCACTGAATATTTGGGGCTTACCCCACTCTACCCCTTCATCAAAAATCACATCCCTTGAAACCACTATCTTTCGAGTTGTAGGATTGTAGAGTCTATACCCTTTTGTGTTTTCACAGTATCCTACAAAAATGCAAGCCTGACCTTTGGATCTAAATTCTTTCTTAGCTCATCAGGAATGTGAGCATATGCCAATGAACCAAATACTCTAAAATACTTCACATTTGGTTTCTTACCATACCAGGCTTGGTAAGGTGTCTTCCCTTTCAAACTTGAAGTAGGACTTCTGTTCAAGATGTGAACACTAGTCCTTGTTGCATCTCCCCAATATGAATTACTCAAATGCTTTGTCTGAAGCATTGATATTGTCATCTCCACAATGGTGCGATTCTTTCTTTCTGCTACACCATTTTGCTGTGGAGTGTAGGTAGTGGTGAACTGCCTCTTGATGCCATGATGTTTACAAAAATTCAAAAACTGATTAGAGGAGTATTCTCCTCCTCTATCTGATCTAAGACATTTTATAGAATATCCACTCTCACTTTCAACTTTTGCTTTAAAATCAACAAAACATGCAAATGCTTCATCCTTATGCTTCAAAAAATATATCCAACACATTCTTGTGCAATCATCAATGAAAATTAGGAAGTAGGAGTGGTTACCTAGACTCTTGTTCTGCATCGGACCACAGATGTCTGAATGTACCAACTGAAGAGGATAGCTGGCCCTCCATGCTTGTCCATGAGGAAATTTCGATCTGGCATGCTTGCCCAAGGCACACCCTTCATAGACTTCCTTACTGTCTTGAACTTTGTGAAGTCCAGTCACCATTGCTTGTGAAGTTAGCAATTTCAAACATGCAAAATTCAAGTGACCATATCTCAAGTGCCATAGGACACTTGGATTGGTAATAGCTACATTTGCTAACTTATTTCCTCCTGGCTGGCCAAACTTCAAAGGAAATAATCTATTTTTTGACATTGGCACTTGTGTAATGATTCTATTATCGTTGTTTTTGTCAAATATGGTGCATTTACCCTCATCAAAAATCAACTTATAATTCTTTTCAAGCATTTGACCAACACTTAACAGATTGTGTTGAAGATGAGGAGTGTAATAGATATCACTTACATGTTTTATGCCTTCTTTTGTTGGAACCTCCATGGCTCCAATGCCTTCAATTGCCAATGACTTGTCATCTCCCAACCGGATCTTTGGATTTGTATGAGGAGTCTAACTTAGCAAAGAGTTCTTCTTTTCCACTCATGTGATTTGAACACCCCGTGTCCAAAATCCATGTATCATTCATATTTTTCTCTGTCTGGCCATAAGAAAGAAAGAGATTTGAGGACTCTTCCTCTTCTCCAAAATTCCCAAACTGACTGCTCTGGTTGCTGCTACTTCCTTGCGAAGTCTTTGACCAACAATCACGAGCATAATGGCCAGGTTTGCCACAATTGTAGCAAAGTTGTTTTGATTTGTCTCCTCCTTTTCCTTTTCTAGATTGTTTCCCTCTGTATTGCTGCTGTCCTCCTCTATTCTAATTTCCACCTCTATTGGATGATACTCCTCTGTTAGGAGTTCTCCCTCTTTGATTATTCCTGCATCTGCATCTTTGTTGACCTCTGCCATGACCTATACCTCTTCCTTCATGTGTGGTAAAACCTTTGTCATCTCCTCCATAGCTGGTGGTAGGAGTTTCCTGTAACCTCTCTTCATGTGAGAGAAGTGAACCAGTTAATGCATCAAAAGACAATGTGGTTAAGTCTTTTGATTCTTCAATAATTATTGCAACAGAATTCCATTTTGGAAGAAGTGTTCTTAACACTTTCTTCACCATCATCTCTGGCTTAATATCCTCCCCTAGTGTGACCATTTTGTCTACTACTGCTTTCACTCGCACACAGTAATCACCGAATCTTTCATTCTCTTGCATCTTGAGATTCTCAAAATCTCGTTTCAAGGTTTGTAGTTTTACCTGCTTCACTTGGTCACTGCCTCTATAGCTTTCTTTGAGGGCATTACATGCATATTGTGCATTTACATATGAGGCTATTCTAGAGAAGATATTTCTATCTAAGGCAACATGAATATTATAAAGGGCAAATGAGTTATTTTTCTGGGCTTCCTTTTTAGCCCTTCTATCAGCAGTTGAAAAAACTGCCTATTCTACAGCAGTTGATTCTTCATAGCCATCTTCTACAACATCCCAAAGGCATTTTCCTATCAACAAAGTCTTCATTTTTATAGACCAGTAATCATAGTCACTACCATTAAATTCAGGGATTGGTAGACTAGTGTTTGTAGCCATTGCAGAATAAAAAAAACCTTTATTCGAAGAAAACAAGTACTTTTATTGAGGCAAACTAGAAATACAAAGCAAAAAGTAGTACAGAATGATTTAATGATTTAAATAAAATCTCGCCTTCTTAGTAAATTCATGTTCTGCTTCAGAACTGCTGCTAATGATGATGAACTCAGGTTTCACTTCCACTGGATCTGCCTCTGCTGCTTCCTCTTCGTCTTCTTATTCTTCTTCTTCCTCTTCTACTGCTTCTTCTTCCTCTTCCTCTTCTTCCTTTTCTTCTTCTTCCGTTGGTTCAGGTTCAAGCTCAGGAGAGCATGGTGTATAGCCCTCACTCAATTCAACTGTTGGTACACCTGGTGTGTAACTGGCACCAGATTGTACGTCCAAAACAAATTGCACGGTCTTAGATTCTTCAATTCTCTGTCCGAAGATATTGTCTTCGAAATCTGCCTCGTATCCTCAATCCGGCTTTCTCAGGTGAGCAATCACCTGATTCTCCAACTGACAAAACACAGTATGAAGCCCTGACCGATGAACCCTTGCATCAAAGGATTCTGGCGTTTCTCTCTTCAAAAGAGAGAGAAGTGCATGATAGCACCCTTCAGATCGAAACATCTACCATTGCATGGGCACATTAATTTTCTTTTTCATAAAACTTCTCAAAAAGTTTGCAAAAAAAAACAATTTTTTTTATAAAGGTTTTCCTTTTAAATAAATTTAATAACTTTTATTATTTTTTAAATTATCTTTTTAAATTAGATTTTTTTAATAAAAAATATAATAAAAAAATAATATAAAAGTTATTAAATAAATTTTTTAAAAAACCTTTCAAAAAAAAATGTACCTTTGCGCGAATCGATCGCGCGTCCGCTGCTCAATGAGGGGAGCGCCTTCGCCGCTGCACCACGCAGCTCGACTGGCAACCAACAAGGACGACAAAAATAATATTTCCCGACGGCACAAAGTAAAAAAAAAATTTCCCGGTGGGATTCGACCCCCGGACCTCCTTCGAGCAAGCAAAGGACTTCGCCGCTGCGCCAAGCGGCTCCGCTTGGAAGCAAAGCGGACGGGCCGCACTTTGTCACCTCCCGACGACGGCAACAGTTAATTTTTTTTTTTCTTTAACGGGAATCGATCCCGTGTCCAACTCCCGGATAGCGAACAGCGTTGACCGCTGCACCACGTCGCTCAGACGTGACAGGAAAGGGAAGGCGGTGATATATGAAGTCACCGCCGAGCACGTTTAAAAAAAAAAAACAAATAGCCTTTATCCCACATGCAGCGGGTAAAGGCACTACACAGGGTTTATTAACCCAAAAAGGCAATGATATATTCGATTGCCATCGGGCAGTCGATCTTCAATCGCTGCCAGTTTTCCACCGCTTCTTCAACCAATCGTCGTTCGCCACCTCACTGCCACGACGAATCGCCACGTGGTGAAATTTTGCTCACATGCTGCCAACAAAACTGCCAATCGCACTGTGCCACATGTCATCCAGCCACTGCCTCGACTGTCATGCCACTGCCACGTGTCAACTTGACTGTGCACAATTCACCTTGGGATCCGTGCCAGACCTACCTCGGGATCCGTGCTCGAGCCTGCTCACGATCTACCTCAGGATCCGAGCCCTACTATGACCTGCTTCAGGATGCGTGCCCACCTCGGGAACCATGCCTGCTCTGATACCATTGTAGGTCGAAGGCCAATCGAATGCAGTGAAAAAACAAAAAATAATCACAGAAAAATTCAAAACTTTATTTGCACACCTCGTCAACCTTGACCATTACAAATTCAAGAATATAAATAAGTAAAGAATAGGATGAAAGTCGGCAAAGGAGAGATAAGGGGAAATGGAGGATAAGAAGGGATAAGAAGGGATACGGGAGTTGGAGGGATAAGGGGGAAGAAGGATTAACGGAGGGATAAGGAGGAGGGAAAATAGGAGAAGGATAGGAGGAATATTAGGAGAGAAGTTAAGGGAATTTTCCGACAAAAAATTGCCGACAAATATAGGGAGATTTCACACTAAGGCTTAGAAAGGAGATTTTTCTAAGCCTCTTACAGCTTAACCCTATTCAGACTTGCAACAAGGGTTGCTACTATGAAGCTGATAGCAAGCTAAGAAGTAGTTGTTGACATCTTCATGTGAATCATCCTTATCTTTGTACTTATCAAACATTGGCATTTTGAAGTGATAAGGGTAAAGAAAAATACAAATTGAAGGGTGTATTGGCTCATTGTAAATCTCATCATATGTGGGTTTTTGTGGCCCATAATCAATAGTGTGAAGATTTAGAATCTTGAATTCTTCTTGAAAGAGTTGAATTTTAGGTGCTAAAGGTGTAGGAGATGGTGCTAGAGTAGGTGGAGCACATGAATGCGATGGATACTAAAGTTTTTATTCCTCCCAGTATGGGGAAAGGACATATTGTAATATATCCCAAGTATATTTATAATACATAGGATAGGGTGTCAAATTATATGGGACACTCTACTGTGGGGCAGGTGACTACTGAGGGTAATAATATTGTGGTTGTGTGGTATGAAGTTGTTGCATGGGAATCTATTAGAGAGGAACCTGTTGTGATGGTCGTGCCATTGGAGGCAATGACCAAGAAGGATATGGTATTAAAAACATAGGTCCAATAGATAAAGGTGGATGTAAAGGTGCTTGACTAGACTATGTGAATGGTGGACAAGATGAGATGTCTAAGGGTGGCACATGTGTCTGGATAGAAGGAAATTGAGGGAAAAATTGTAGTTGAGAAGAATGGAATGTGAGATGAGTGGGATGAGAAGAGTGTCACAAATTATACATGGGAAGGTGGCTTGAAGTTGGGATTTGAAATAAAGGAGGTGGAGGTAGCTAAAATATAGGTATAGATGAATATGAAGTGAAATATGGCACACCATACAATGTCAAAGGGTGAGATGTAGGTGGAAGTTATGAGTATGGAACATAGGTCTCCATGGTGGGAGCCTAAGAAGGTGGTATGATGAATGTGTTCACACTGATTTGAGAAGAGAAGGTTTGTTTATTTTGTTGATATTATATTTATTGTGAGTGAATAGGTGGTTGTCATACAACCTAAAACGATGAGAAAAATAATTTTTGGGAAGGAGGTGATTGTATTGCTTCCTATGTGTATTAATATGATGTTGTGGATAGGGCCTGTTGTGGTTTTAGTGGAGGCTATTGTGATTAAGATGTTTGTACATCCAAGATAGATGATGAAGGATCTAAAATCATACCTATGGTAGGTATGAATTGCACAATATGTGGGTAAGTGTGGTTGAGTAAGGAAGAATCATTCTCTAAAACGTATTGAGCTAGATTCTAAAAAATGGGTGCATGAAGGTAGGTGGCATAGGATGGACCTCCTCATGGATAGTAAGAGAAGGATGTGGATGTCCTAGTGTTGTGTAAATAATGTGATCGTAGAAAGTGGTATGCAAATGAGGTGGCGATGGATAAAAAAGGAATGGGTGATCTTCACCAAATGATGTGGCAAATGCCTCACTTGAGGTAGAGGTATCACAATGATATATAGTGTGGAATGGATCTTATCCTATGAATAGGTCTACCATGAGTGTGTACTTACACTTCATTGCTGAAGAGGGAGGGATGGACTGACTGGAAGTAGTGCTAGAATATTCTTTCACAAGACATGCTTGCTCATGTGCTTGACTACGGGTGATGATAGGCATGATGTCATATATCAAATATTAGTGCGTAGAACTATATAAAAATTAAAATTTGATGTTTTGGGTATGATATATGTGGGATTTTTAAGCAAACCAATAATATCTATGATGTTTTTATGTCTTCAAATTAAATTTGTAGGCTAGGGGGCAAACTAGACTATGAATTCGTAGGGTAGGGGGCGATTTGGATTGTCACTGTGAATGAGATACAAAAATTAAAATGATAGGTTACAAGAAGCCACTAGATGGGCTACCAATAGGTGAATGTGCTATAGCCAATTTTTATGGGCATGTAAACAACATATAACTGTAATTAGTTCTAAATAAAGAAAGTAAAATTTTGTTTGTTTTGTGTGTTTGAATGTTGAAATATGCTGCCAAGAGAATATCACAAGTAGAGTGAACTTCTAGATAAAATAAAAATATTGTAGACACAGTTAATCCTACAACACCCAAGGATGCATAGAATAGAACAATGCCTCAACAGGCAAATGGTGACGTAATGTAAAGGTATAGTAAAAAGATAACTAGAAGAGACATAACTCAAAATGTTGAAATGAGTCCAAAATATCATCTCACAATAAGAGGTGGTACTATATCAGGATACCCATGCTTTTGCTTCACCCTTAATTGAGATTAATCAATAATGATAGTTATTGTATTCACTAATTATATGAGACTTGTGAATGAATGCATCTAATCCTGTCCCACTCCGAAGGTCCCTTATGATGATAAAATCTAGAAAACCAATCTAAAAAATATGGTATTTTCTAGTGATGAAGTCCTATAAAATGCTCCCAGGGGTTACCAAGGTGTGTAGAAAGAAATCCAAATGAAGGAGGTGAAATCCAATGTCACCAATATTGAGTGGTGGATTGGGAGTGAAGTCTAATCTCACCACTATGTATACCATGTGAGTGTGTGGGTTTTGTTATCTATAGATGGTATGAAAACAAAATGTGATTAACTAAATGACTTTTTAGAAATAAACTAGGCCTAGATGCACTTTTTGATGTAAAAGTGAAATTTAAATGAATTTTTGAAATGGAAACTAATCCTATGTGACTTTTTGGAAAGGAATCTAAGATCTATTTTATAAAGCAAATAAACAAGCAAAGACTTGTGTAATTACAAGAATTTGAAATCCTATTCTATAAGCAAGGAATATATTTTGAAATTTGATTTTATAAAAAGGAATGTAAACTTCTATGCTACAATATATGAAAGAGAATTTGAAACCCTAATCTGAAAGCAAGAAATATAATTTTTATTTTTATTTTTCGAAAGGAAATTGTGAAATGATGAAAGAGATTTAAAATAAAAACTAGTTTTAAATGTGAATTTAGAGAGCAATATGAAATACTTTGTTTGAAAGAAAAATATTATACATTTGATTTGAAAATATATTTGCAAATAAATTGTAATATTTTAACTAGAACACCAAAAAATACTTCTTAGAGGAAGGATTTACAAAAGTTGAGAAATAGAGAAGAAAAAAACTACTCTAATGATCCACAAGGAAATGCAATTTTGATTTGAAAAGAAACTATAGAAATCTAAGAAATGTTAGGATATCTGATCCTAAATTAAAATGATGATCCTAATTTGTTATTTGAAAGAAAACATTTAAAAATAAGATGATGCATTTTGAATGTACAAGTTTCTTACAAACAAAATGACAGAAACAAAATTTTTAGAAGGGAATACCTGACTATTGATGTACCATATAGGTTTTTTGATGCCTCTACTATGATACCCTAATATTTTAGGGTTTTGTGTAATAATCTATCAAAAATGGCAGGGTGGTCTCCGAGTTGGTGCTAAATTCGTAGGGTGACCTATGAATGGATCCTAAATTCATAGGTTGGAGGGTGAATTAGGTTTAGGAGCTTGAAAATCCTATTCTATTGTCTTGAGGTGTGTTTCATGGTTCTTTAAGTTCTATTATATTTCTAGGGTACCTCTAACAACAACTAAAAATAAAAAATTGCATCATATTCATAATAAACTAGTCTAATACAACCTTTTGTGGGTTGTCCCATTAGGCATGCCAGAATGAAGCTAGCTAAAAGTGACCATTTGATAAAGAAAATTAAATATAATAGTTAATTACTTAGAAATGATTTATTTTTGTTTATTTAGAGTATTTTTGAGTTACAAGGTGAATCTCCATTTTCTCTTTTCAAAATGTGAAGCACCCTGATGGTCTCCTCTAGGGACCCTCGCTGCAGGTGGGCTTCTTTATATGTGTACCACCAGTGTAGTTGTTGGTGTGGTTATCTTTGCACCAATTTTGGGGCCTACAAAATATTCTTAGTGTGTTTGAGGGCTTGCCTTAGTTAGGCCCCATATTTATGAAGACAAAATAGACTTTAAAAATGCATGAAAAATATTGTAAATTGGAGGAAAATATTATAAAACATGAAACAAGTGATACTTAATGAGTTTGTTGGTGTATACTTGTTGCAGGGTCAAATCATGGTGTAGGGGGTAAATTGGAACCTAAATTTATAGGTCAGGGAGTGAATCAGACTATAGCTATCCTCTAATGGAGATCTTCTATCCAGATGGACTTTAAATGTCTTTTGATGATGTTTGCATGATACAAAGTCATAGTAACAGATTCTAGTATGATTTCTATATAGTTTCTATAATTTGACCAAAAGGGGAGAGAGAGTTAAAATTATAGGAGGGACATTCTATTTATAGAAAATACAAGGTCATGAAGGATGGTTAGGTAGAGCAAACCCTAGAGTCAATTCCTATTTAGCTTAGGTTAGGGTTTGGGGAGATGTCAAGCCCACATTCCCTAAAAGAATATTTTATCCTCACACATGTGTGAGGAGAGGTTAGGGTTAACCAAGGTTAGCTAAATTGTAGATTTTTACTGGGGTTTAGTTAGGGGTTCTAGGAAATATCGTAACTAACCTTAATGTGCACACATGTGTGAGGAGAGAATTAGGGATAATTTGACTTATAACCATAATTAAACCTATTTATATGATAAAGTGCACTTAAGTGAAAATTGACTTTCAAATTAGAATCCTAATTAGCTTAATTAGGAGTTTTAGATTAGAGATAAAATTATCCAATGGTGGCATTCAAATTCCCAAGGATCCCCTTCCTTCATATTGGGGTAAAAATTTAAATTGGTTAAGGAAAACCTCAAAATTTGGAAGTGGGATATTTTTGGCAACCTCTTTGAGAACAAGCATTCAATTAAGAACCGATTGGAAATAATAGAGAACAAAATTCAAAATGGAAAAATTGATGATATGATAAGATCTAAAGAAAAAGCTCTTTTTTTAGAATATCACAATGTTCTTGCCTATGAGATCTTTTGGAGATAGAAATCTTGTGCAACTTGGCTCAAGGAAGAACACTAAAATGCTAAAATTTTCCACATATATACTCAAATAAATAGGAGCAAAAATAGAATTAAGGAATTGATTAAGAATGTCAGGAATGTAACCACGAACATCAAGAAAATAAATATTGAAGCAATCTCTCATTTTATGTAGTTACTTCAAAACTCAAACTCTGCTTCCACCACTTCCAAAGAGTCTTTAGTTCAACACATTCCAAATTCCATCTCAAAGGATATCAATTCCAATTTAATTGTATTTATATCAGATAAAGAAATCAAATAAGCTCTCTTCTCTATGAATTTAGACAAGGCTCTTGGACCTAATCTATGTGCTACTATTAGAGAATTTCAATCAGCCAAAGAAATACCTCACAATTTCAATTCCATATTCATAACTTTTATTCCCAAAAGTCAAGATGCCAAATTGCTTAACGATTTTAGACCTGTGAGCCTCTACAATGTTGTTTATAAAATTCTTACCAAATCCTTGGCCAACAGGATGAGAGATATCCTTCCTTTGATAATTGATCATTGTCAGGGGAGTTATGTTCAAGGAAGATAATTCTTTATGGAATCATTATTATCCATGAAGCTCTGTATTCCTCTTCACAAACAAAGAAGGTTTCATATCTTCTAAATATTGATATGAACAAGGCATATGATACAATAAATTGGGATTTTTTGCTTGTAGTTCTAATAAAATTTGAATTCCATCCTTATTGGGTAGAGTTAATTAAAGGTTGCATTTATATAGCTTGGTTATCTATTATAATAAATGGATCACCTATAGTATACTTTCAAAGTGGCATAGGAATAAGACAGGGAGACCCTTTATCCCCCCTTCTCTTAATTATTGTTGTAGAGGCCTTCGAAAGAATTATTCATGCAACTATAAATTTAGGTCTCATCTCCAAGATTAAGGTCACCTCATAATATGAACCTATCACTCATAAAAATATTTTAGATGACACTCTATTGTCCACATATGCCTCTATCATTGAATCCAAAGTTATTAAGTATATCCTCCTCCTATATGAAGAAGCTACAGGGCAAAAACTAAATTTTTAGAAAATCAAAATATACTTTCTCAACACTCCCCATAGGCAAAAAATCAAAATTGCTAGTATTATAGAATGTGTAATATCCACATTAGTGATTACTTATTTAGGGGTTCCTTTATTCATTGGAAATACTACTAAAGAAATGTCGAACAGGATCATTGAAAGAATAAAAAAAAACTCATAGGATGGAAATGTAACCTTCTATCATAGGCAGACAAAGCTACACTCACTATGGTATACCTTCAAAGTATTCATATTTATTTCTTATTGGTTTTCATAGATCCAAGTATTTTTTTTACTAAAATTGAACAAATCTAAAAATAGTTCTTATGGATAGGGTCTGAGAATAAAAATCGATTTCATCTAGTAGCTTGGGACAAAATTTGTATACCTAAAGACCAATGGGAAATTTTTTTAAGAAGAATTAACCACTTAAACACTATTTTAATGGCTAAAAAATCTTGGAGATTAGTTTATGAAGAATAGGTTGAATGGGTCACAATAGAAAAAAAGAAATACTTGCAAGTATTGAATTTTTAAAGTGACTTGGCTCCTTCCTATGGTTTAGCCTTTTGAAAATCTATAACATCCAAAAAACAAATTTTGAGAAAAGGTCTTAGATGGCAAGTTGGGGATGGAAGACTCATATATTTTTGGGAAGACAAGTGGATTGGAAACTAGAATTTGATTGAAAATCCTACTTTTAGAGCTCTAAAGAATGTCACAGAATCATCATTTGGCCACAAGGTAGTTGATTTATTGACTTTATACAATAATTATTACAGGCAGAAAAGGATAAAATGCCCCATCCTATTAGTTGAAAACAACTCTTTAGAGGCTTTACTCTTTTTCTATATTTTACCATCAAGAAATGGTAGGAATCATGCCATTTGTAAACGATCAAATATTGGGAAATTTACTATTAAGTCATCATATCAACTCCTCCTAACCATTGAGTAAATTAAAGTTCCTTTAAAAATAGTGTGGACCAAACACTTAACCCCAAAAGTCTCCTTTTTTTCCTGGCTAGCCATACAAAAAAAAAAAATAACTATTGAAAATATCATCAAGCGTGGAATCTTGCTCACTAATAAATGTTTTTTATGCCAAGCTGATTGTGAATCAACTCACCATATCTTCCTAACCTGTCCTTACTCTAGTTCCATCATTAAAAACCTTTTCCAGAGGTTTCACATTAGTTGGACCAAACTTCATTCAATCATAGAGTTGTTTTCTAAATTGTATCATCCTTTTTTACAATCCTTACCTCTATCATTTTTGGAAAAAAAAATCACTATTTCCTACGGAAAGTTTGGATTGAAGGGAATTGAAGAGTTTTTATAGATCTATCAAGGATATTTCATCCATCACCAATATAATAATTTTCTATGCTAAAGAGAATGTGCTCATTATCACAAATGATACTCACCTAATTTCTAAGTTTGAAACCTCTTTACTAGATTATTTACACATTTCCCTCGATAATTCCAACTCCAATTCTTCACATATCACCATGAACAACATCCAGTGGAGTCCTCCATCGCCAGAATGGGTAAAGCTAAATTTTTTTGGGGTATTCAAAGGAAATACTAATAGATCTAGAGCTGGAAGGATTCTTAGGGATCACAAAGGAAATTCTATATTTGCCTTTATTGAGTGCTTGGGAGAATAATCAAATCACATAGCTAAAGCAAGAGCTCTTTGAAGGGGTATTTTATTGATCAAAGAATTTCTTGGTAATATCATTGTTGAAGGGGATTATTTAAATATAGTAAATTATTTGAAGAATTCCAAAACCCCTACTTGGAAAGTCAAAAAATACATTGAAAAATCTATAAAATTGATCCTCCATCAACAAGAGGTCATCATTCAACATGCTTTTAGGAAAGCAACCAAAGTGGAAGATATGTTAGAAACTATTGGATTCAATGCTCCCATTTTGATGAAGTGGACTAATATATTTCCACAAGAGGTTAACAAGATTGCCACAAAAGAGAAAGTTTAAAATGACTAACAAAATGTTATTTAATTTAATTAGCTTTACTTTATGTATGAAGGATTTATTTTCCTTAGGTCAAATTGTCAACATGGCACTTAGCACCATTAGGGTCCTATCTTGCTTGAAGATTTTGTTTTCCTCAAGGAAAATTGTCATCAGTAATCTTAGTGCTATTGTGGTCTTGTTTTGCACTATCCTTATGCTTTTCCCAAGTCAAATTTTCAATGGTGTTTGTAGTGCCAATTTTCAAATTTTAAATATTTCCAAACCAGATTGGGCTATTATCATAGCTAGTCATCATAATTGTCTTCATATCTTAACTCACCACCATTCGATGAACCACCTTGCCCACTCCTTTTCAAATCCCATCCATGTGTCAAATCATCATTCCACTTTTTCACTCATTAATTTCACTTGCCTCCTCATCCTCATCACCTTCTTCATACCTTTATCTAGAGGAGATTTTTGCCTTTTTCCAATGCTTTGGTCTCACATTTTTCCTTGCAAGGTTTTCATTCCAAAATATAATGCTTTCCCTATATTTCATCATGTCCAAGCATAGTACACATTCCCATATTCTATGGTTTTAGGAACTTTGGGAGATTTATGTCTAGTAAGGTCCATTACATTGATACTAGGTACAGGTTGGGGTTACCATTTTTAAGTGAAAGTTTCAGCTCGAGGAGGTGGAAAAGCTTCTAGAAATGCCCAAGATATCCACCTGCTTCAAATTCTCACCATCAATCTAAATTTTCTACTATGCTTGCTAAATTTCTAAGCTCCTTGATATAACATACTCTGTTTTTCTATAACCCACAGGTCTACAACCTCATCATCATGGGTTTTGTAGAACCTGATACTCTTGATATTGAACCAGTTGTGGTGACAATTATGACTATGCATGGATTTATGCCCTTTCTACAATAGTTTTCTAGGATGTATTGGGATGTTAACATGAATTTTACCTCCACTTGGGAGAAAGGAGTTGTCATAATTCATGGAGTTGAATTTCAAGTTGATCTCCAAATCCTAGCTAAAATTATAGGACAACCTTTGATGGGAAAAACCATTCACAGAGATAAACACAATTGGGACATGAAGCTAAGGGAATTTGAGCCAAAATCTAGTCTTCACAAGCTTATCAAACCAAGGATGATCAGGGAGGAATTACCAACACCGTGGAAAGAAGTTATGAAGCTTGTGATGGAGTACATCATAGTTGATGACCCGAGTTCTCCACTACAAAGTTTTCACATTGCATTTGTAAATCACTTCAAGGAAGTGAAGCCTATAAATATACCTAAGTATCTATACTTATCCATGGAGTATTCCATTGAGGCAACTCACTCTAAGAAGGATGAGTCCTGGCCATCTCATAAGGGGCTCTTCAAGGTGATATAAAAATATCTACTTGAGAAATTCTTGAAAGGCAATGTTCCCATACCATAATAACAAGAAAAGTCTAAAAAAACTATAGAGGAAGCATCTATCACCCCTTCTTCAAGTGCAAGAGGATCCAAGAAGAGGAAAATTGATGGTAGTTCAAAGGATGTGAAACAGTCGGTCAAAAATAAGGTTAAGCTAGAGGACCACCCCATCCCTATGAGAAGCTCTCAGTGCTTGAAGAAAATATTCATCCTAAACCAACAAAAAATTCATGACATCACTCCTGAGGATGATCATGAGGACCGAGTGGTAAAAATATTACAGGAATACATCATCAAGATGAGCACTGCCACCATTGCTTAGATGGAGAACACACTAGCCTAAAGCACCGTTTCCATTGCTCAGATGAAGGAACATAGAAATTCTCTCCATCTACTATTATTCTGCACCAACTACCCTGAGGACCAGTCAAAAGGGAAAACCACAAGAACCAGTGTTGGCATAAAAAAAAAGGAGGATGAGGTGGTGGAATTCATGAAGGAAGCCTTCAAGGAAGTCCCCAAGGAATCTAAAAAGGACGACACCAAGGATTCAACAACCAAGTAATTCCTTTAGGGATTTTCTTAGTCTATTTCTTTTTTATGTGTTGGAATGTTTAGTTCCTTTCCAGTGATTTTGGATGTTTCTTTTTGTAGTTGTAAGGATTATGCTTAGTCCAGATGTAATTTTTTGTCTTTGGCTCCAACATCCTTAGATGTAGCTTTTGTACCAAGGCATTAGGGCACCTTTCAAATGCCCTCCTTAATATAATTTTGTTGAATTACCAAAAAAATATGAAGAGCAATGACATGAGAAATGTTATGCCACATACAACTATACATAAAAATTGCCTATCACCTATTAGAAGGACTTTGCATTGGTTTCCAGAGTGAAGCACTATAGAACATAATCATGTGCACAGGATTTAGTGCAATTTATAAAGTATTATTGAGTTATAGGTTATATATATAAGTTAAAGCTTTATATTAAGGTTTATATTAGGAGCTATAAGGTTAAAGTAGAAACTATTTGAATTATTAGGAGAATAGAGTGACAAGTAGGGTTAGTTAAGTTTATTTAAAGTTTCAAAAGTTATTTATTATTAGGTTGGAGTGACAAGGACTTCAACTAGTTTAGTTTATTTTCAAGTTTGAAGTTTATTTAATTTGATTTTATATTTTTGAGAAAATTAAAATTATTGAATTATTGCAAATTTAATATTTGGGAGGTAAAAGGATCTCTACTTTAAAGGATTATGGAATTTATAATTTGCAAATTTCATATTTGAATTATTGTTCAAACTAGGGATTAAGAAGGTGTTCTATAGTAAAAATTGATTATTACAACATGGCAAAAACGAAATAAAGATAGTCAAAAATATTTTAAAATTTTTCTCTCAAGAAGCTACTAAAGATGAAAAATATGTGTCAAACAAAGTGATGGAATATTTACAATATATTATTGAAGAAGAAAAAAAGAGAGAATTTTTAATACTTCAACAATGCATGCAAAGTATTCTTAATGATGCTAATGATTGTTATGAAATTTTGGTTACTATATCTATTAGTCTATAGAAAAAAATATACAAGGGAATAATTACTTTAAATATTTCCAATATAAGAAAGCAAGAAAAGGTTGAAGAATTAGGGAATAAAAAAATGATAAAAAATATTTTCTGTGATACAAATGATTTAAGACCTATGTTAGCAAATGTGCCTTGTGATACTAGTGATCTTCAATAAAATATAAAAGAAAATTATGATGCAAGCTATGATACTTCTAACTTGGAATTCATAAGGAAGAAAGAAAAAATTGATCCAATAATAGATGTTGGTCATGAAGAAAAAGAGTGTGACAAATAACATTGTAATGAAGACTTCAAACATTCAAAAAACAAATGTGAACATTGTGGCAAGCATGGACACAAGATAGAAAGATGTTGGAATATTCATTGTTGCAAAATTTTTGGAGATAAAAACCATTCTAAAAAATAGTTTTGAAACAAATAAAATCATATTTTGAATGGATATACACAATGAAAAGAAAATATTGGATTTTTTAAAAAATATTTCTTAAAATTTAGAGATGAGCAGAAGAAAGGTATGAACTTCTTAAACAATAAATTTAGAAGGAAAATAGTAGCAATGCCTAAGTTAGAACTCAAATTTGAGCAAGAAGGTAAACTTAACATATCTCAAGTAGAGGTTCATGAACATTGCAAGGTCACTTGAAGAATGAAGACAAATATGAAGACCATGATTGAAGACTAATATAAAAACCCAAAAATCTAACCCACTCGAGAGAGTAATGTTTTTTACCTTAATACACTCATTAGGGATTTATATATTCTCACCCTACATAATTCATCCTATGAATGTGTCTATTGATGTAATGCCTTATGATTAAGTTGTTCATATCATATATGCAATGACCCAACTTATCCCTTTTAATCTATCAAAAGGGTATGTCCATACCTAAACCATACATAAGTCTATCTCTATAGGTGTGCTAAATAATGTAAATAAGATATCTATATCATCCCCATGATGAGTTAATTTATCCTTTTTGTCTATCAAAAGGGTACTCACACCCCTACACCATACATAATTTTGTCTACGTAAGTGCACTAAGCATAATGCACATAAAATATTCATATCATATCTCACTATATCTTTCTAATCCTCTAATCCATAAGAATAAACATTAATAGAAGTCATTTTCTAATCATCTAAGACTCTTTAACTGCAAGTTCAAAATATGCAGATATTCAATATACATACAACACATCATATATCCTAGGAAAACCCTTATGAGAAAACCTATATTTTAAACATCCTCTTTATTGCATAACTTTAGTTGTCACCAATACAACTATATAAATAAATTTCATATTTTTTTTTTAAACATCGATTCCAATATAAGTACATAAGTAGCCCATACTTTTTATGTCCTACAAGATAATAATTGTTTGTTAATTTAAATTTTAAATTCGATGATGGAACCCAATAATTCCCTCGAATGAATTCCACATTAATTTTTCTAAGGATGATTTATTCTAAATACATAAGAACCCCAACATTCTTATTTCCCCAAAAATATGAATTGTTATTTTAATATACATTACATAATAAATGATGGAACCCCATAATTCCCTTGAATGATATCCACATTCAATATTCTAGAGATGATTTATTCTTATTATATAAGAAACCCATAATTTTTATGTTCCAAAAAACATGAATAGTTCTTTTAATCCAAATTACAAAATCACTAAGGGAAGCCTATAATTACATTGAATGAATTTCACATTCACTCTTCTAGATATGATTTATTCTTAATATATAAGAACCCCATAAATCGTATATCCAAAACAAAATGTATATTAAAAAATTAATAAGGTAACCTCATAATTCTCTCAAATGAATTCAACATTCATTCTTCATATCATACCATTTTATTTCATTAATCACACAAAGTACATTCATAATTCGAGAATGAAGGTCATTTATCATTAAATATAGCGTAGAATTAAATTCATTTATCATTCAAATGAATATAGAATGAAATTCAATTATCATTCCACCAAACATAGAATAATCCAATATCTACTTCTATTCAATTTTTATAGAGCATACCAAGAGAAGCCCATATTTGTAACAAGAATAAATAGCCTATCTAATATTAGTCATACATTCCAAAACTAAAATATAACTTTATACATTCAAAAAGCCTTTCTTTTATCAATCACACAAAAGAACTTTCATCATTCATGAATGAAAGTCATTTATCATTTCGCAACCCATAGAATTATATAATATTCATTATTTGAATTAATCAAAAGCCCATTATTTTAAATTAATCAAAATACTCATAAACCATTCTTTGTATTAAATAGCCTTTAATTTAATCAAAATAACTATAAACCATTATTTCAATTAAATATCCTTTCATTTAATCAAAATAACTATAAACCATTATTTCAATTAAAAGTCAAACATAACATTCTAATATTAAATCTAGGTTTAATCAATATTCCACCAAGTTGATCCTAGGTTTTATTCAATTTTTCCTCAAAAATTATCTCTAATATTTATTCAATTAATCCCCAATATTGTCCCTAAGATTCACTCAAATTTTCCACAATATTGATCGTAGAATTCTATTCATTTTCTTCAATAAAATTTATCACAAATAAAAAAGAATCATTAAATTCCTCCATGGATTTGATCCCATATTTTCATTCAATTTCTCATGAAATTGATTTGAAGCTTCCTAAAATAGATTTATTTTCTCCTCAAAATCTCTAATACAAAACTCCTCAAAATGAAAACAAAAAATGTGTTGACTTAGAAAAAAGAGTTTTGATTCAACCTAAAATATTTGAATCAGTAAATAGTTAAACCATCAACATAGTTAAACCAGGAATTCAAATAGAAGTGAACATTAGATTTGGGTTAAAATAAAGCTAGAAAATTAGTCAATGCAATTCCATATTCAATCATATCAATGTAGGTGATAGCACCATAAATGTATGCTCTAGCACCCACCAAGTAGTGGCTTTCTTGACCACTACTTGGTGGTTAGGCTATAATGGAACCATTTTCCCTTATAAGAAACTTATGCACCCCCACATAATCCATGTGGGATTAATCACCAAATATTATTAAAAACTTTATTTTTCCCAACTACTGAGTGACAACATAACCACTCACTCTAATAAATGTGGCTAGCAACAACACTCAAGGTAGGTCAAAATCAAGCCTACTTGACATAAGACGATAGCACACCACATGATCATGAAGAGTGCATCCAATTGGTGTTGGGAAGCCCTTGCATGAAGTGTCCCTAACCAAAACCTATGGTTAAAATCCTACGGGAGCCTCACTCTCTTTAAGGATCTATTACACCCAAGCATATCCCACATGGGATAATGTTCATGGAAGGTGATAAATGGCCTTTTGCCTAAGCTCACTGAGTGTAGTTCAAAGTGTGTTGGCCACATAGGTGGGTAGCCAAAAAAGGTAAAAAACCTCCCTAAAAATTTATGAAAGCATCAAATAATACTTTATAAACCTTAATATGGTGAGCATAATATGGAATATGGTTTTAATATTCTTTGTAATTAGAGGATTTCTATGCATAAAATGTAGTTCATGGTAGAGGAAGGAAAGCCAATTTCAGGCATCGATTACCAAGGTTGTAAGAGTCTATCACCAACTCAAATATACCTCCCATAATGAAATCACCATCAAATAGAAACATGAATAACACATGGTTTAAACAAGTTTTGAAAAGTAACGACACAAACTGATTCTTCATAGGCCAAAAGTAGAATAAAGCCTTAGAAAATATCAAAACAACATTCTTCTAAATTAAATTCCAATAGGCCAAATGCAATAAATATTGCCTCATCAAAAACAATGGCAAAGGGTCTTATAAGGTCAGGATTTCATTAGTAGATTCATGTCTCTAAAGTAAATTAACACACTATGAAACATATAAATGAATTCATACTAATACTAGTAAAGAATTGCAATCACAAGGATATGAAAAGGGGGTCCGTCTAATTCCTTAACATAAGTTTAAGACTATAAAAACATCACACAAATATATTATATTTCAAGACAAAACTAAGGAGTCCTCAACTTGTTGCTCCTGCAAGGTTTATCCCTCTTCCGATTTGTCTCCTCCCCCTTCCTAGTCCTCAAAATCTCTTCTACAATCTCCAATACCTCTCCCCTTCTCCCTCCAAGGATAGATCCTAAAAATTTTTGCTGTTTTTTTTTAATTCCAACATGCTTACCATGTGCCAACTCCAAGAACCATAATTTCTCACTTTTATTCTCTTTTCCAAGTTGGCAAGGGATGCATACTTTTCATTATCACCAATGCCCTTTCTCAGACCTCTTATCATGGAGATATTAACTCTCCATTTTGAATTTCCCATCTTATATTTTTTAATGCTTGTTTTATTTAAAATTCAAAGGGGCTATTTATATAATATGATTTATTTTTTTAGAAAATCACACCTACCTTATCTTCAAGAAACCCCTTTTTCTCTTAAAAAATTTAAATTAAAACCCATGTCCTAAGAGGTTATTACTTTTTTATTTTTCCTCAAAATAATAATTTTCAAATTTAAACTATTATATTTCCATAATATAATAATTTTCAATTAATCTATTATATTTCCACAATATAACTCAAACCCATAAATATATAATTCCTTAATTAATTAATTTTCCCAATTAATTAATTTTATCAAAAAATATATGATTCCCTACTCAATTAATTTCCCTAGTTAATTAATTCAATCCAAGCATATATATTCACCATAATTTTCTAAAAAAAACATTTTGAAAGTAAATTTGATAAATCAAATGGAACCATAAAAAACTAATACTAAAATTATTAGCTTGATATTGTCCACCTAGGTATTAGTAAAACCTCTATTTTTTTACTAATACCCTCCTAGGTGGATCTGTTCTTGGTGGTCGATATTTTCTTCCACCTACAAGCATAATTAATCCTATAAAATCACATATAATCAGTAGTACCATGTTCATACAACATAACCAATGTTACAAACATTTTTGCATATCCATAATACAAACTATACTAGGCATTGAAATAGTAAAATTCAATACATAGTTTATCTCTTATAGAGTCCTTCCATGGTGGGTGATGACAAACTACTCCCTTTGGAAAAAACACATTCCCGTGTTTTTTCCTACAATTTTTTTTTTATTACATATTCAAATTAAAAAGAAGAATCTCATTCTATATTATTATTTAAACAAAATATTATCATCCAATAATAATATCCATACCATGAAGGGTCCTACAAGACCTAAAATGGATTGGGAGGGGGCCTCTGTAGGTGATTTCCCATGGAAATTCTATTCCTTTTTCCTGCATCCCTTCCTTTCCCCTATCCTAGGTCCTTGATCCTTTCCTAGTTTCCTTGGCACATTTTTCCATCCTTCACAAAAGGAAGGTTTTGTAGATGATCTCCTTTTGGGGGGATATCCTTGATCCATTTTTCAGCACCTTTCCTTACCCTAAGGTGGGAAAATGTTTGTCCCTTTTCTATCTCACTATTCCACCAGTTTCCTTCGATGTTTAGATTCTAAGATGTTCAGGTTCAAGTTCTTTCCTGGGACTCTTCCTGGGTTTTCTCAGATTGCTTTTGGAAGTCTTCTTGATATCTGCTCGTTGAGGATCTTCAGTGGTGAATTCTTGGGTCTGAGGATTTTTGGCTTCTTGAGCAGTTTTACACATCTTTTTTGTCATTGTCAGGACCACGTGCTTGATATTGTGAATCTTCTATTTGGATTCGAGGTGGTGGGATTTGTAGGATTTTAGTTCCTTTCATGGATTTGTAGTCTCTGGCCTTTTTGATGTTGAATCCTTACAGGTTCTCCTCCTTGTTTTCGTGAAGTTGCTTTTCGATGGGTCTGAGGAATTATGGCTTCATGAGAAGTTTTTCACAACATCCTTTTGGTATTGAGGGGTTGCCCATGTGCTCTCTTCTATGACTCTGCTATTTGGGTCTAGAGTGGTAGTTCCTATGGGTCTCTACTCAGGGGGGTTCTGGTTTTATTGTTGCTGATTCCTTAAGGGATTTACTTTATTTTACCCTAAAGCTATTGTTGAAGGTTGTATGGGATATATGGTTGCTATTTTTTTGTTTGTGATCTAACATCTGTAATCATGAATCCTCATGCTTCCTTCTCAGTGAATTCATGTGGTACTTTCCCATCCTCTCCTTCAGAAGTGTTGTTCTGCTACTACTGCTTCCTTTGTTGGGTTGGTGTTTTTGAAGAATTCCTTTTCTGCATAAGGATCCTATGTCCTGGGGTGTTCTTTTTGTTGTTGATCCACTACAGAACCATCATCAGGATATTGTTCCATTCTGCTTCTTTTTGGGCTCCCCTACATGGGATGCTAGTTTTATTTAGATATTTGTTTCCCAAGGGTGGTTTCTGGTTTTCCTACCCTTGGGATGTTTCAAATTTTAAAACTTTGGCTTTGTTTCTTTTCCCACCCATGGGAAATTTTCAAAAGGATTTTTCATGGTTGGGGTGGTTTGGCACTTTCTCCCACCCTTGTTCAATGCCTTGTGATTCAAATTTAGGTTTCTGGTGGGATTTCCCTTCCTGCCAATTTTTACTTTGGTGCAAAGGAAGACGTCTTCCTCTGGTGCAAAGGATTGTGTGTTCTTATATTTGTTTCTTTAGGTTGTCCTTGCATTTCCTTTTTTCCATATTTAGAAAAATTCCTTCTATTTCATTCTGATGTTTCATGTTGTATTATGATCCTTTGTAATCAGGTTTTGGGATCCTTGATAAAAACCCACATTTAATCTACCAAAAAAAAAAGTCCATACCTACTCCATGTAAGGTGTCATTCCAAAAGTATTATCATCCACAAATAATAGCCACACTTACTCCATGTAAGATGTCATTCCAAGAGTATTATCATCTTCTAATAATATCAATGGACACACTTACTATTAGCTTTTGATATAATATGCAAAGGGAGATAACAATCACGAGATGCAAAATAATATGAAAGAAAGTAAATTTGCTAGATTGACTAAGATATGTGATAAATATAAATGATCTAAATGAATACAATGTAGCTATGGAGGAAATGAACACTCCATTAATAAATCTATATAACTACATTGCATCCATCACCAATATATGGTGCTCTACATAGAACTGTACTACTACTGACGAATATTCTCTAAGCTACTATATCTTTGACTCTATATTTGTATTACAATAACACCTTTATTATATAGGGAAATAGGTTCCTTGGCCAACACTCTATCTAGTTGTGCAAATGATAACTTGAACATATACAACTTACACATTGATACATGTGCATTTATTACATTGCATGAAGTAACTAGATAACTTCCCCCTAAAGTAATCTAATATCCTAAGTATGTACCTTGGAAGATGCATTTACTTACTATTAGCTTTTGATATAATGTGCAAAGGGAGATAACAATCACGAGATGCAAAATAATATGAAAGAAAGTAAATCTGCTAGATTGACTAAGATATGTGATAAATATAAATGATCTAAATGAATACAATGTAGCTATGGAGGAAATGAACACTCCATTAATAAATCTATATAACTACATTGCATCCATCACCAATATATGGTGATCTACATAGAACTGTACTACTACTGATGAATATTCTCTAAGCTACTATATCTCTGACTCTATATTTGTATTACAATAACACCTTTTTTATATAGGGAAATAGGTTCCTTGGCCAACACTCTATCTAGTTGTGCAAGGGATAACTTGAACATATACAACATACACATTGATACATGTGCATTTATTACATTGCATGAAGTAACTAGATAACTTCCCCCTAAAGTAATATAATATCCTAAGTATGTACCTCGAAAGATGCATTTACATGAACCAAATGATGTAATATACTCTATTTCTAACACCCTCCTATATTATATTATTTAGGTACTAAAGACTTTAGTTTTCAATATTGATATTCTTCTTATTCATCCCGAACTTTGTACTCTTCTTATGTATTCTTTGTATTCAGGTTCAACAGGTAATATATGTCTTCATATGATGCAGAGTAAGTTGTAGTTGAAACTAAATATTCTTATTTCATTAGATGATGTTTGTCTTTTTAAAAGTAGTCTCGATATGGTTTTTTTTTGTTGCTTGAGTCTACATGTCATGGCATCTTTTAGTATGTCTCTTCTTCCTTTTTTTTCTTCTCTTCCTATGATTCTACTTTGATGCTGGTGAAATCTATGCTTCATGAAAAAATAGTCTATCATCACAATAGTATTGTTCTTTATTACCAGCTTGTTTCTTGTGTTGAGTAAGTACAAACACAATTAATGATATATTAAACATGAGATATTATTTTGGTGAAAATATAACCAATATTTGTGAGTTCCACCATGTTGTGAAGATAATTTCATGAAGATAGTTAATCAATGTTGTAAATCTACCTTATTTGGATTCTTTAAGAAACAAGGAGAATTTCTCTCTACCACTAAAAGGTAGATATTCATATCATTCTAGAGTATCTATTAATTTTTGAGAGTAGAGTTCTACTTCATTGAATAGTTCTTTATCATTGAAAGATTTTCTTATAATTTCATCCATGATAGATCTTTGAAATAGTGATTCTTGCTATTGAAATTTGATAGAATCTTGGTAGTCTACCTTATAACTCCTTGTATTAGGATATGTAATCCTTAATTGAAGTATATAAGCTTGATTTGATGAAACCTTTATTAGTCTTTAAATTTGTAGGCTTCCTTATGTCTCCCTAGTAATGAGAGTATGAACACCTAATTTTAGATTTTGAAGAAAGCTGATATCTTTCCAACATGAAAAACATTGATAGATATTATTATTATCAAGTTTTGTAGAATATCTTATGACTCCCTAATGATTTTGGAGTATGATATAGTAATTTTATCAAATATAGTTCACTTTATGGTTGATTTTATATCGTTTTGTAAAGATCAAAAATAAATTTTTCTAACATCTTATTACTTCTATTGAACTAAGCACTTTTCAATTTGGAAGAGGTTTAATGTTGGATTTCTTTTGTCCATTTTGAGAAATTTTGAGACAAGAAAATTATAAATTTCCAACCTTGAAAAATAATATTTAATAACATATTTTGTAATCATTAGAATGCTATTCCAATGTTTCTTATTTCCAATAACCTAGTTTGATTTGTAACCCTTATCACTCCCAAATTTGAAAAATTAGAAAATTAATAATATTTACAAAATATCAAAGAATTTAATCCAAGTAGAATTCCTTATTTCTCCTAGGTTGAATTGTAAACATTAATTCAATTTGATAAGTTATCCCTTAAATATTTTGCTTTTAAAATATAATATTTAACCTTATATTATAGCCCTTATATCTTAAAAAATAAAAGCAATAATAAAATGGGATTGAACCTTACCTTTTGATGCTAAATCTCCTTACCGTTTGGTGTTTTTTTGGCTGGATATAACAAAAAATTTAAGGTTACCTTTGGTGCTATAATAAATGGATATTATTTGCAATTACTTATATTCAATGCCGAAATATAGGAACTATAAAATTAGGAAGGTTTGACCTTCAAGACTAGGATCCTTTAATGCTCCTTATTCCTTTCTTCCACGTTGCACTTCAATGGATTTGACTATGCTTTGTTATATCATTAAACTTTAGACTTTAGGAACCTTTTATAGAAGAATATTATTGAGTTTTGTGACAAGTGTCATAACTATTACATGTGAGTGCTCCTTCCCTAATTTAATGTACCATTTGCTTATTCAACGCTTCTTGGTCATTCTGTAACATATGGTCACTCATGTGGGAACTTGTGTGAAACTTGTGGAGGATAAAAAGTGTCACCAATTTCTTGATATTCCCTATAAATCTTACGTGAGGTTGCTTGAGCATGTCGCTTGAGCATTGAGAGATGAAATGGTGCCTTAGAAATTTTATGCCAAGTGGCATTCAAGCTCTCTACATGAAGTCCTTTCTTGTAATGCCTTCCAAGGAGAATATTATAACTCTTTAAGTCATTTTGTATGCCATTTATTTTATTTGTTATGTTTCTTGGGAATAAATCAATATTTTATTCTGCAGGTGGATTGATGAGGTGCTATGGAGCTTTGAATGGTGATTTTGGTGCTTCCTTTGGTGGACGTTCTTCTCCAATTTTAAGATCTTGAATGTAGCACCTTTACTTATTGTCTTCTATACCTCCAATATTTTTATTCTTATGTATATTTTGATGTCTTATATTTGTATATGTGCACTCTTTTAGTCTACATAAATGCAGCTTGTTGATAGCCTTATGTGGGCTTTGATTTTGCAAGTTCATCCGTCCAAGATGAGCCCTTTTAGTAGCTCCTTTTGCTTAATAATAATAGTGTTGACGTTTGGCCTTCCTTGGATGATTTACCCTATAGTTATTATGCATTTTGAAGCACTTTAAAATATGATATTTTGTTGTAAAACATGATTATAGTGCAATAAAATATCTAAAACTCCTTTAATGCACCGTATTTTGCACTATTTTTTCAAACCTGAAATTCTGTTTTAGTGGCAGATTATTTTTTGGAAATATAAAGGTTTTTAGGTTATCTTTTATGGGTAGACACCTTTCTATTTTTTCTTGGACACTTTGATAATAAATCCAAGCTTAAATAACAATAGATAGAAGCTCTTTAATTGATGCAAACTTTTGCACTCTATTTTCTTACATCTAACCTTGTAATGCTTTGGATTTGAGACTCACCAAGTCTCAACTTTTGAAGATTCTATTTATATTTTTGGTTAGTTGTATTCTTCTCCAATTTTTTGAGGATTCTAACCTTTTTAGGTGGCTTCGCACTATGTATTGCATATTTTTGTGCATTAATAGTGTCTTTAGACACTTTGACAATTTCTAATTTTGTGCCCTTCTTAAGAACACAAAAAATAATTCTTTTGAGATAAATAGAATAGTACAAATGAATCTAATAAAATTTATTTTACTGCACTAAAAATTTCACCTTATCACTCCAATCAACTCTAAAAATAATGTACTTAATTAATTTACTGCAACTAATCAATAATAATCTAAAATGAATCTTCAAAAGTTATTTAGCAAATTCACTACAACTAATATTATAGGGCTTAGTCCTCTTTTATTTTTACAAAGTAGATGATAGTTAGTTTATAGATATAATTTTAAAATTTAATCAACTTCTAATTAATGTGCAAATGAACCTTAAAGAGAAATTTCCCCCTTTTTAACTTTTGAAGACTGTAATCCAGTTTTTCTTCTTCTTGTTGCAACTTTAATCCAAATTAAGGTGCTATAACAAATCTGATATGTAATCCAATTAATAATTTTATTTTCACCAAAATTTACATTTTTAAAATATTTTGTAGTTCTTTTTCCACTTTTATAGAGGATGCGGATTTGGGTGTCTAAGATCACCATGTTGTTGCTTTGAGTAGGATATTACAACTTTTTGTAGACTATCCTAAATAACTCCTTATTCACCAAATTATGGTCTCAAACTTTCTTTTATGAGCCTAATATTTGGTGGCTTGTTCTCCTCTTATGGTTTTCTCCTTCTACTGTAAATTTGGACAAGTCTTTATCTCTAAAGCGGTGCCTTATTTATATGAGAGGAATTCTTCAAATATCCAATATTTGATGAGATTCTTCTGTATTCAAGTATTCTTGTCAAATTCTAATTTCAATTAGGATATTCTTCTCAAGATTATGAATATCTTGAAGTCTTCACTAGATTCTTCTTCTAGTATTTGGCACTACTTGCCAACTTATCCTTCTCTTGGACTTGTTGTCAGATGCTGATAATTGTCCCAAGTCCTTGAATATCAATAGCTTCTTCTTGGTAGTAGATTTATCTTGTAAGTTATCCTTCTATGATTTCTTCAGTAAGACTCTTCTAGCATTTTATTGGATGCTCGATGGGACCTTCCAAAGGTATTTGATATTGTATCTTCTACTAGTATTTCCTTGATATATATTCAACATTCTACTCTTGGAAGTGTTGGTGGTGAGTTCTTCTTCTAGATCCCTAATTATGCTACTTCTAGATTCAAGTAGGACTCTCCTAGTCCTTCTTCTTATTCCATTTTTGGAATCCCTTCAATGAGATATTCTCATGGTCTATTTTGCTTCAGGTGCTAAATTAATTATGAAGAAGATACTCTTCTTAAATTTCATGTAGGAATTTTCCCAACTAATTAAATATTTTTTCCTTGCAACAAAAATATTAGGACTAAAATCTTAATCTACTTATGAATAAGATATTATTTTCAAATTCTTCTTCAGAATCAAGGCTTCTAGAGCCTTTTTCAATATCTATGATTTTGTGGCCTTTTCAATATCAAGGCTATTGTGGCCACTTTAGTATCAAGTATTTTATAGCCTTTTCAATATCAAGGCTTCTATGGTATTTTCAATATCAAGCCTTCCATGGAATTTTTAATATCAAGTCTTCTATAACATTTTAGTAGCAATATTTCTATGGCTTCTTATTCAAGATTTCTATGGCCTTTTATTCAAGGATTCTATGGCTTTTGTATATCAAGGATTCTATAGCCTATTATTTAATTATGAAGTTCTTAAATCTAGCAATGGTGATATTTAGTCTTCTAACTTCACCACAACTCTTCTCTAGAAGTCTTCTTCCATAGTATTCTTCTCTTTAACAATGAAATAATATCTACACTATGAAGGCACACTAACATTCAAGCAACAATATTGGATTCTTATATATTTATGTTGTAGGAGGAATTCCAATCCTTTGAGAATGATTTTTTTGCAACAAAATAAACTTTTGGTAATAGCTAGCAAGTTCTAAATATCTTGGATGATCTTCACTCTATGATCTATCAATATAGTGGATTGAATGATAAGTCTTAGTATTCACAAGGTTTTCCTACAACTCTGTTGAAAGACTCTAGTCAAATGCAATCTTAGTATTAATAGAACTAATATTTCTTTCAGTGCTCACTTGTGACTTTAACTAATTCTACCACCTAGATTCTTTTGAGAGGTTTGACCAAAAACTCAAGCTCGATAATGATGGTGATTTTCATATTGACCTATTATGACTAGATATATTGTAGCTCTGATACCATTATTAGATTTTGATGTAATGTGCAAATAGATATAACAATCATGAGATATAGAAAAATATGAAAAAAAAAAATCTGCTAGATTTCCTAATATATGTAATAAATATGAATGATATAAATGAATATAATGTAACTATGGAGGAAATAAATACTCTATTAAAAAAGCTACTAAAATACATTATACCCATCACCATTTTAGCTTGAATTTCACAGTTTGAATAAATCTAGGGTTTCTTTCCATTTTAGCTTGATTTTCACTGCAATATTTATCTTGAGATTACATTTTTTTAACTTTGTCCATTAATTCCTTATGACTAAATGTCAAAATAGCTATATGTATTTTCAAAAACTTAATCTTAAACATATTTATCGTAATTTAATATTATGATACACTCTTAAAATGGACATATATTCCTTCTAATGATCATTAGCTCCATATTTTAGTACATACTTTATCAACTTAAAGAGAGGATCCAATACTCCTCTCAAGAACAAATTCCTCATCTATATTTTCCACTCAAAATATTCAAAACATATGAATAGAATTTCCATATCTATTATTTATCATTAAGTATGATCAAGAACATTACCAAAAATATAATTTTATCTCTATTCTTTTTCATTAAGTATGATCAATAATTTAACCAATAATAGAATTCCATCTCTATTATTTCTCATTTAAATTACCGAAAATTAACTATGAATTGAATTCCATATCTATTCTTTCTCATTTAAATGACCAAAACTTAACTATGAATTGAATTCCATATCTATTATTTCTCATTAAGTATGATTAAGAATTTAACCAATAATAGAATTACATATCTATTTTTTTTTATTAAATGATCAAAACTTAACTAGGAATATAATTCCATCTCTATTCTTTCCCATTAAGTTTGACCAAAAAAATTAGATTGTTCTAATAGGATCTCATACTCTTTTCAAGAATAGATTCCTCACTTACTTTATTTCAATAATTTCTCTATTTCATCTACTATGTTATATTCATAGTCTAGCTTCACAAGGATACATTGTTAATGTTCATAATAAGCAAAGAGTTCAATTTAATGTTTAGAGAACCATTAGATATATTTATCACTCCACATGGTAAAAATCTTAGCCACTCGATCCAAATCTATTCATTCTAATTAAGTATGATCAACTTAACTAAGAATAGATTATTTTGAGAGGGTCATATACTCCTCTCAATAATATCACTTATATTAACATTAAAAAATATCTTCTTAAATTATAAACCTCAAGAATGAATTCTACTTGAAATCTAGGAGAATTATATCACAATGGAGAAGTCTATCTTCGATGTTGATAATGGTTGTACAAAACCATTCCACTGATATTCAATTGCTTGAGTCTTATTACTAGCTTTGAATTTATCCCTCCATTGTAAATTTGTATCATGTATATGAAGGATAACCCTTACTATTAGGGTTACTATAAGTAATTCATCGAGGAATGATATGTTTCTAATACATGAAACCTAGTCTTGGTTGAATTTACCAATATGGATACCTTGATATTATTAAAGTATTTGGCTAGCTCTACCTCTATACAATATTTTTCCTTCATGATATTTTCCAAAAGGATATTTCTCTTGTCTACTCTAAAACTTTTTACTCTAGGAAACTTGATTAGCAATAAATATTTTATAATTGCTTATGTTGGTTCATCTATTTCCTCTATTATTAAATTTGTTCTTGTAGTAACTGAACTATAATAATAAGGTTTTATACCTCTTATTAAAATTTTCTAAATTTTTTCTTTCAATATCTAGCTTTAATTTCATCCCATATAGATAGCCCTATATTTTTGAGAAGATTCTCTTCTTCGACTCCTTATTTGGATAAGTTAAAATTCCTCTCAATTGTATTTCAAATGGTTAATTACATCTTCCTATGAACTAACTTAGATTATTTTCTATTAATCGTCTTAGTCTCACTTGTATACCCATAATGTGCCATCTTGATTATGACCATTATTACCTTCTTGGTAATATTTTGAGTCACACTCATCTCACAACAAGTAGCCATTCTACTCATCTACAAATAAGTCGAGTTTAGGTGCTTATAGTTAGTTATTTATACTTCCCAACTAGCTTATTTAATTATCATTCATTTGATGATATCCATGGTTATTCTTGCTCAAAAAAAGATATTATTCTTAGGTAGGCCTTACACATTATCACTCACTTGATAATTATGGTCACACTTGCTTCATGTAAGGTGCCATATCCAAGTAAAGTTATCTTTCCTATGATCAATTCTTAAGATTTTTTTAGCTTATCCATAGAAGCTTCTAGTCCATCATACCTATATATTATATAGGGAATATTATAGTCCTTACTATGAGCTTTGATTTCAAAGCAATTTGGAAATTCAAGGTCTTCATGGCTTTAGCTTAAAAAATAATCAAGGACCTAAATACGAAGATACCTCAATTATTAGAGCATTCCATGAAAGCCAGGGTTATGCGTAAGGGGTCGGACCCAAAATATATTTATAAAAATTTGGCGAATCTGTTTCAAAATCTAGGTGAATAGTTTTGAAACACATGTAGAAGGTTCACATATTAGGGGTAATGTTAAAAATTTAAACTTAAAATGGTAAAATTATTATAAAATTGGGGCGAATCGACCAAAAAAAAAATTGCACCTAGAAATTTTTGGCTAATGGACCCTGGTCAAGGGTCCCAAATATTAGCCAATTCCAAATTTTGAAAATCCTAATTTTAGCCAATTTTGTGAAAATAGCCACTATGCATAACCCTGATGGAAGCCTCTAGTCTACCATACCTAGAGTTCTTATACCAAATGTAGCAACCCAAAAATATAACCCACTTAAGAGATTTTTTTTTTTTAAACAATCATTAGAGATTTACATATCTCCACCTTATATAAGTCATTCTGTGAAGGTGTATATTGACATACTATATTATGATTAAGTTTTTTTATCTCATCTATGCAATGAGCCAACTTATACCTTTTAATCCATCAAAAGGGTATGCCAATACCTACACCATACATAAGTCCATCTATGTAGGTATATTGTATGTAATACAAATAAGATATCTCAACCCCACTATGAGCTAACTGATCCATTTGTGTCTATCAAAATCGTACACCCATCCCTACACAATACATAAGTCCACATATGTAGGTGTACTAAGTGTAATGCACATAAGCTATCCATACCATATCTCTATATCTCTATCTAATTCAGTAATCCATAAGCACAAAAATTAATAGAAATAATTTTTTAACCATCTAAGACTCATAAAATACAATATCAAAATATGAATATATTCAATATACACACAACACATCATATATAATGGTAAAAATATTAAAGGAAAATGTATATTTGGAACATTATTTCTATTTCATAAGTTTAAATGTATCCAGTACAACTATATAAAGGAATCTCACAATTTATTTTTCCAAAATGTCAATGCCAATATAACTACATAAGAACATTATAATTATTTTGTCCTCTAGGACATAAATTTTTCCTTTAATTCATATCACAAATTCAATTGGGGAACCTCATAATTCCCTTGAATTAATTCCACATTCATTTTTCTATGGAATATTGTTTTGAAACACATAAGAAGCCCATAATTATTATGTCCCAAAAAAAATAATTTTTTATTTTAATCCATATTACATAATCAATGAGGTAATCCTGATTCCCTTGAATGAATTCCACATTCATTCTTCTAGAGATGATTTCTTCTTATTATATAAGAACCCCATAATTCTTATGTTTGTAAAAACATGAATTGTTCTTTTAATCCACATTACATGATCAATGAGGGAACCCCATAATTATCTTGAATGAATTCCACATTCATACTTCTAAATATGATTTATTCTTAATACATAATAACCCCATAATTCTTATGTACCCAAAAGCATAATTTTTTATTTTAATCCACATTACATAACCAATGAAGGAATCCCATAATTATCTCAACCGAATTCCACATTCAATATTCTAGAGAATATTTTGTTTTAATACATAAGAACCTCATAATTCTTATGTTCCTAAAAATATAATATTAAAAAATCAATTATATAACCACATCGTTCTCTTGAATGAATTCCACATTCATTCTTCATCTCATACCTCTTTTCTAAACCTTAAAATTTCTTTCATGAATCACACAAAGTAATTTCATCATTTGAGAATGGTTATTTATCATTAAATACAATATATAATGAATGTAATTTAACTTTCAAGCTACATGGCCCCTTCATAAAGTGACATCCAACTAGTTCTAGGTGTCCCCTTCATGAATAAACCTCCAACCAATGCTAGGTGGCCCCTTCATGGAGTGACCTCGACCACAACTTGTGGTTGAAAGTCTATTGGATACTAGCTCCCTTTAAGTATCTATTACTCCCAAGTATATCCCATGTGGGATAATGTTCATGGAATGCTATTGATGGTCTTCTACCTAAGATTACTAAGCATATTATAGAGGAAATTGACCATTTAGGTGGGCATAGAAAAGAATTGAAAACTTTCCCAAACATTTACGAAAAAATCAACTAATCCTTTTTAAACCTTAATATGACAAGCATAACATGGAATATGGTTTTAATATCTTTGCAAATAGATGATGCTTATGCCTAAAATATATAAAAGGGTAGATAAAGAGAATTTAGTTTTAGGGATCTATTTCCAAGCATATAGGAGTCTATTACCAAATCAAGCATAAATCCCCTGGTTAAATCCCCATCAAATAGAAACACAAATAAATCATGGTTTAAACAAGTTTTAAAAAGCAACAACATAGGTCGATTCTTCATAGACCAAAAGAATCATAAATCCTTGGAAATGATTAAAACATGGGTATTATAAATTAAATTACAATAGGCAAAATACAAAAAATAAAACCACATCAAAAATTATGACAAATGGTATTATAAGGCTGAGATTTCGTTAACAGATTTGAGTGTATAAAGTGCATTAACACCTTATGAAACATGCAAATGAATTCATACTAATCCTAGCAAGGAATTGTAGTCATAGGTCTATGTAAATGAGGTTCTTATAATTCCTTAATAAAAATTTTAGACTATGGAACCATCACACAAATATATTATATTTCAATATAAAACTAAGGAGTCCCCATCTATTACTTCTGTAAGGTTGATATCTCTTTTTATTTACCTCCTCATTCTTCCCAATCCTTAGCCTACCCTCTATGATATCTAATAACTCTCACCTTATCCATATGAGGATGGACTCCTAAAAATTTCTACCCTATGAATCTCTCTTTTAAAACTCCAACATCCCTACCATACACCTACCCAAAGAACCATAATTGCTCACCTGTATCTCCTTTTTAAAGTTGGAAAGGGTAACATACTCTTCATTATGACTAGTTTGCTTGCTCAGACCTCCTAGCATGGAGATATTAATTCTCCATTTTGGATTTCCCACCTTATTTAATCAATGCTTACTTTATTTAAAGTTCAAATAGGGTATTTATATAATATGATTTCATTTTCTAGAAAATCACACCCACCTTATCTTCTAGAAGGTCGCTTTTTATTTAAAAGAAATAAAATTAAAACACGTCCTCAAAGGTTATTCCCTTTTTATTTTCCCTAAAAATAATAATTTTTAAATTTAAACTATTATATTTCCACAATATATTAATTTTCAATAAATATATTATCTTTCCACAATATAATTCAAATCCAAAAATATATAATTTCTTAACAAATTAATGTCCCTAATTAGTTAATTCAATCCAAAAATATAAAATATTACAATTAATTAATTTTCCCATTTAAATATATTAAATCTAAGGATATATATATTTTTACTACATATTTTCTAAAAAAAAGCATTTCAAAAGTAAAGTCGAGCACTCAAATGCAAATATTAAAAACTAATACTAATACTATTATCATGATATTGTCCACCTAGGTATTAGTAAAATCTCTATTTTTTTATTAATACCTTCCTAGGTGGGTCCCTTCTTGGGGAACAATTTTTTCTTCCACCTATGAGCATAATTAATCTTACAAAATCACATATAACTAGTAGTACTAGGTTCATACAATATGACAAATGTTACAAAAAACTTTGCATACCCATAGTACAAACTATACTAGACATTGAAATAGTAAAATTTAATGCATAGTTTATCTCTTACAGAGTCCTGCGAAGGTAGGTCATGACAACTAAAGTCTTGAATAACCAAATAATATAATATGGGGGGGGATGTAGGAGTATATTACATTATTTGGTACATTCTAATGTACCCCCATGTTACCTTCATGGTACATATGTAAATAATAAATTAGGATTGAGTCATAGTTTATATTGTGAATTATATTTCCCCTTTTATATATGTGTGAATGTGTAGAAAATGTATGACTGCCATGTGAGTTAGAGTGCAAGTGTAAGTTGAGTGTATGTGTACAAGTGTATTATATTTAAGAGTGCAAATATTTTATGTAAATATGTTCACAAGTATCTTAGAAGAGTGTGCAAGTTATAAAAGTGTAAGACTCATGTTTAAGTGTGCAAACATAATAGATTCAAGTGTTCATAAAGTATGCAAGTGTCAATTATATAAGACAAGAGTCATGATACTTGGCAGAGAAAGAGGAGTAATAAATATTGCATACATTTTGAGCAATTAATATTATAAGTTGTATTACATGATTAGTACATGTCTATTAAGGCTATTGACATTCATATTACTATGCATTATTGAATATTATTTGATATATTATAATCCTTCTATTACATATTAATTTCCTCATATTATTCTATTCTTATCATTATATTGACCTCGTTATCTTATGGCTATATTATATTCAATCCTATAATATTTTTTGTCGTATTATTAAACAACCATAAATTGAGGTGAATCCCATGAAAGTGTAATTTCTTTTCAAGTGGCCAAACCCTACACCCCTCGTAGAATTGTAGTGTTTTCTTGGCCTTGTGAACTTATACCTCATGTTCATCTTTCAAGAATCAAATATTGCTATCCATTTGTATTAATTAATAAAATACCCATGGTATGTTTTTATGGATAGAATACCATGCTCATACCCTCAGCACATTGAAGTAAAAATTATATTGTACACATATGTTCTATTTTATCTCTCATAGTATTTTGAGATCAAAACATATGATTCATAGTATGCACTTGGATTTATTTTGAAGTAGAATGGTCATCATATTGCCTATCATTTAGAATATTTATTTGTTGATAAATGGAAGTAATCCATATAGGACAAATAGTTTTATACATTTATTGAAGCCATAAAGTATCATGATACTACCATCTACATAAGAAAACCATTATTCAAACAAACCACTTACCTCTAAGTATTTTCAATCACAAAATAAAAATAAAAAATATAGGAACATGAAGTGGGTCTACATATTACACCAATTTAACTTGATCATCATGTATAGGAAGGGTAGAACTAACACTACTATAAGTTGCTTGAGTTGTACTCCTTTAACACATATCATGATTGTTGTAACCACTTCACACATGGTTTCTAGACAACATCTTCATAGTATATCCATTATCCTAATTTTGGACATGTTTAAAAATATATTTTGCATATTTCATCTTCTAATTTGAGTCATTTTAAAGACTTCTACATCAATTATGGGTTGCTATATATGTTGGATAAACTTTGTATCCCACACGATCATTGATTATGTCTTCTAAATGAGGACATTCTACAATTTATGGTGGTCAATTTAGCTAGCATAAAACCATTTATCATTTTCACTACTAATATTAATAGCCTCACATGTAGTGATAAATTTTAAGATACATTATATAGTCTATTATTTATTACTTCTCCAAACCAACCAAAAAAAATTAGGCTTAAGTGTGTATTTGGCAAAGAATATCTATAGACTTTGTTAGTGGATTTTTTATAACAACACAATCACATGATTGTATTCTTATGCCTATTCATAGATTCAAAAATATGGCTAAGTTAATTCACTATTGCAAGATAATTTCTGTGACTAACATAGCCTAATGCTTTTTAAAAACTATTTGACATTCCTTTGATATCCTTATAATTATTGTCTCTAACCTTAATTAACCTTTTGTTGTTCACTTTCAGAATTTATTTTTATAAGATTTTAGAAGCATCTCTTCACTTTTACATCACCTTTAATTCTCAATAAAATGGATAGACTAAATTTGTGAAGCATACCCTTGTGTATAGTTGGAGGATATATGACCATCCTTCTCTCGCTAAGTGGGATTTAAGCCTAAACCACTCTGAGCATGCATACAATAGGGTAGTCTATTACTCTGTATGACACTCATATTTTTAATTATGTACTGGATTCTATCCTTTGTCTTCTTATGATTTCCCTTATCTTTACCTTCTTTATCTACCATACATAAATAAGAAGAGCAAGAAAATACCCTTTTTTCTGTTTAACACCTATAGAGCCTTCAATACAATGTGGTTCAAATTTTGTAGAAAACTTAACAATCATAGAAATAGGCCATGGATTATCATCAACTTTCTCATTATTTTTAGGTTGCAGATAGAGTTTGGCTATACTTTGAGAAACATCATTTTCCAAATAAGGGACATAGTAAAGGTAGGAGATAGAGTTTAGCTATACTTTAACAATTATTATTTTCCAAATAAAAAACATAGTAAAATCAAACCACGATGCTATGGTCCTTATTAAAAATTAAATACAATTAAAGAAAGGAAATCATAAAAGAGAAGAAAATTATTTCATAAAAATATATTAAATAAACAATTAATTTATTTTAGTGAAGAATAATGGTTTTAGTAAAAAATAAATATTAAATTTGGAGTTAAAAGTATTTATACAAAGGAAGCTTGATTAAAAATATTATTGTTGAAAATAATTATTTGAAGAAAAATTATATAGAAGAAGAAAAATAATTGTTTAACATTTTGAATATTAAAATTTAGTAGTAAACATGATTTATACTAAAAATTAAATTAACTTATTAAATTTAGAGTTAGAGTTGAAGTAAGTATCAAATTATTAGTAAAATTTACTATGGAAAATATGAAGATATTTCTTTAAAAATATTAACTACTAAAAGAACCCAACTTTACCTGATGGAAAAATAAGATGAAATCAATTATTATTATAGAGAATCTTTGGAAAGTAGTAAATGGAGAGAAAGATATAATACAACATACAATTGGAAGATAGAAATATATAAAGATAGAAATAAAAATATGCAAAGGATTTTATACTAATATTATTTGGTATCTCATATGAAAATCAAGAACACAAAGTGAAACTAAATATTCAAAATAAATCTTGGGATAAATTATGCATAATATTTGAAGAAAAATGAAGCTATTATTTTACACTTGTGATCATAGCTATATTCACTAAAAGTTCTTGATGGAGATAACATAGAATATTTTATTTGAAGGATAGCATAATTAAAATCTAATCTATAAAATATGGGAGAGAAAGTGCAAGAAAATTTTCTTGTTTAAGTTACACTAAGAGAAATTCTAGAAACATTTGAGACATTAGTTATATCTTGTCAAGTGCTAAACAAAAGTGCATCCTTTGATAAATTAGTGAAAATAGTTTAGGAATATGAAATAGAAAACCAATCAAGAGATGAAATGATAAATGGTGATTTTATTTTAACAAAAAGTATATCTAATAATATTGCCTCATAATCACAACATCAACCTGAATGAAAAAGAAGATATTGTCGCACATGTAACAAAGAAGGTTATACCACTAGTTATCATAAATATAATTATCTAAATCAATGAAATCAAATGCATAGGTTCTTCCAAAGATAAAATTATATACAATATAAACCTAATTAGCAATGATATACATCAACACAACAATGATATCTAAAATAGAAAAATCAAAGAGGAAATATGGTCCAAGATATATAGAAATAGAGAACACCAATGAGGAAGAAAATGTAACAATTCATAGAGCCTTAATGGAGACAATTATAAATCCATCCTTGATAATACAAATTCATAATATAAATATGTTATAAATACAAAATCTATGCATCAAAATGAGTAGTGTCAAAAACACAGTGATATAATCCACTCAAATTTTTTTAGTAGTAATGGAACTAATAATATTGACAGCAAAACAAGTATTATTGAAAATAAAACATGAAAAAAGTACAAAAACCATGGACTAAAATAGAATATATCAAGGTGCAAAAATTGTAATAATTGTGAAAAGAACAAACAAAAGTCTTGTGAAGATAATGAAAATAAAATCTAAGTACACTATGAATGGATAAATACAAAAAAAATAGAACAAAATTATGGAAATGCTAAATGTTTCTACAAAATGAAAATAAGCTTAATAAGAATAGATTTGTACCTAAATTATGTAGAAAAAATATACATAAACAAAAATAGGAAAAACTTAGTGTCTAAACATAAAGGATTACAAGAACCAGAGCAAAAAGACCAAGATCCAAATGAAGGATTAAAAATACATGAACGTAAACAAACTTTGTATAAAATATTGTAATACAAGGTGGTGATTGAAGTGTTACATTATTTGGTAACTTGCAAGAATATTGAAAGTACCATATAAATAGTCTATTTTAGAGTGTGATTAATATTTGAGTATATAGTAGGTATCATGTAACTTAGTATGGAGTTATGTAAATGAGGTATTATATGAGGTGCTATGTAAGTATGGATCTATATAAGAGTTTTCCATTTACTATGTGTAATCATTAGAGTATTTGTCCTTATGTCGACATGTAGAGTCAATGATAGACTTATTATTATGTGGTATTTCTCCCATGGTAAATATGAAAAGTTAGATATCCCTCATGTGTGAAGAAATTAAATTTTTTGTAAGTAGAAAGGTCAATATTTGTGAATTTGAAGTCTCATATCCATTTGTGTATATATGGAATACAAAGTATTGTAATAAGTGATTGAACAATATTTGCAAAATATTGTATTTGCATTGATTGAGTTAATATATTTACATTTATCGATAAAATATTTTCTAAGAATCTATGATTTATTTTTGTAAATATTGTATATTTTATCCTATGGAGAATATATTCAGGTTTGGAAATAAAAAATGCTATGATGAAATAGTTTTTGGCTTCTCTGGAAGGAAATTTATATAGTAGAAAGGATTCCTAGAAGGAAATTTTATAATCAACCTTTAGACCCTCTTATAGCTAGTCAACCCTATCCTCCAAATTTTAAACCCCCAAGTTCCAATTATAAAAGTAGAGAAGGAACATACTAACAATTTTAGGATTTTCCAAGCCACTTGTCATAGCATTCCTATGGTAATAAATTACTCAAAATATTTTTAAAAATCCTTGGTAGTGCTAACCTAGCATGGTATTTTAAAATAGCATAATATTTGATTGAAAATTTTGTAGAACAAGTAGATTTGTTTATCCAATATTTCTCAACATACATAGAAAAAACATGCACAATCGATGATCTTGTCAACTCAAAAATGACAAATATAAAGCATTTATTGATATCTTATCCTCATCATAAGCCTTGGTAAGAAAAATACTATATATTATTTTGGCACAAGACCTATTACATATCTTTATATGTAATTTTTGCTATAAAAGCTCACATGTTCTAAGAAGCAAACAATCAAGAGTGGTGGAAATTTGAATCACTTTGGTCTAAGCATTATAGATTCCAATGAGTGAACCCCATGTGAAATATCTGGTATACAAAATACATTTAAAATAATAAATCATATTATATATAAGTACTATTTAAAATAATTCAAATAAAATCTAGGAGTGAGTCAAAAATCTCATATAGAGAAAATTGTTTGAAAACACAATAGGTAGTTCACATGCATGTAGGAAGGATGGTTGCACAGATCAAAAAGCCTAAACAATCAAAAAAATAACTAAGGTATAAAATTTCATAGGTTATTGTTGGTATTTTTGCCACATTAAAATTTTATAAAATTTTGCTTGAAATATGTAAAAACATTTGCCAGCAAAATTCATAAATTCATTTTGACCATTTTTGCCACATTAAAATGTTTGTTGAATTTTTTCTAATTGTTTTATGGGTCCTGTTAAGGGAAAAATATGAGTGAAATAATTTTTCACACTCATGCACAACAAAATATATTTTGACCCCTAGGTATAGTGAAAATCCTTTTTTGGGTGTTTCACTGGCAAAAATACTTCCTGGGTATTTTGCTGTTAAAATTACTTCTTGGCCATTTGCTGGTAAAATCACTTTGTCGGTAGTTTCACTCCCATTAAGGGTGAAATTTCTTTTCACTTATTTTCTTAATGAAATCTAGTTTCCAAGACGGGCCCCACTTTTGGCAATGCAATATTTTCCTAGGTAAAGTCGTAGCAAAAAGGTAAGATTGGAGTGAAACTTTATTTTTGAGTGTATCATGGGTAAAAATATTAGCAAGTGCACATTCCAAGTGCAAGTCTAGGTGAAAGCCCATTTTAGGAATGAATTGGGTGAAATGAATATGAAGACCCATTTTAGGTAAACATTTGAGTGAAATATCATTTTATAAGCAAAGACCATCACCCCTACATTTTTAGTGTAGATATTATTTGGAAAAGGATTAAAGCTGGTAAAATTAATTCATGTGGTGACAAAATAGATATATCCAATATCACTATTGAAAAGTTATTGAATATAAGTATTGCACACTTGACTCTGGTGTTATCTTGTTTATTTTCTAAGTGTCGTCCACTTTTTTGGGTGTTCATTTTCAAGTCACCATCATGGATATTAAAATCAGACCAATGATTTTCACCAAATCCCTAATACACCATTTTATAAAATTGCTAAATGTTTCCCAATGCATTTTCTAATCGATTCATTGCTATTGCCAAGGAGGAATTGTTGTTGTTTTATCCTTGACTAGCCAAAATTTTGTTTTAATGTGCATTTAATTACAGAGGTGTAACCTTCTATAAATACTAAGCATTTTGATGTAAAATAGGAGGATAGACATTCTACTAAAAAACTATTTGATTTTAAAATTTTTTCCTTAATCAAAATATGCTTGACTCCGGTTCTTGGAGCAATATTTATGTGTATGCTTTCTTCTTGTTATTTCTATTAAATTCATATCTTGGTTAGATAGATTAAATTCTACATTTGAATTTAATTTTTTTATGAAAAGTGAATGTTGAAATGCTAACAGGAGGTTATCTTTGTAAGTTGTTATCAATTTCTATGTTATTCTTTTGGTTATATGTTGTTAAAACTTGATGTGGTTCCTTAGATTCTAGTTTATCCCCATATTACATTCCTAGCTCTTAGCCATATTTCCCATTCATTTTTGTCATTTTCCATATCTTTCCTATTACCCTAAGCTTTAAACTGAATTAGATTAGTAATGGAACTAGCCCTCTCTAGAGATTGACCCAAAGGACATCTCTCTACTTTGGCCTTTTAATTTTGTCTAGGTCTAGAGCACATAGATTTTATGATTAGGTATATTCATAACCAATATTTTTTGGCACGCATGATGGGACAATAAAATTTCTACTTTGAGTAGTATTAATATTTGATGTTCATATTTTTACTATTTAACTAGAACATATAGTGACTAAGTTTTACCCAGAAGCCTCTGAGTGTGAAGTGAGCCAAATATTTTTTCATGATCACAACATCGAAGACCAAAATTTTTGAAAACCCCATTGAATTCTTTGTGATTGACATCAAAATTTTAGGAGCACATCCTAGGTTAATCACTCCAACTATCCCATCCATTGTAACTTCTTCACAAGTAGCTGGTATGTTTTCTATTCCTTCAAGTACTGCTAGCACAACCACTAGCTTTCCTCCTCCTCAAGAAAACACTCCAGTCCAAAAGGCCCAAAAGCCACCACCTCAACCACTAAGATAAATCCCATCCTAAAACCACTCTAAAGCTCTAAATCTACAATCTTAGAATCCAATTCAACAAGCAACGTTGAAGGCTTTGCCTACTTATTATGGTATACAAAATATTCCTTATGAGAATATCCAAGATGTGTCTTCCTTGGTAAAAATCCATAGCATCATAGATGAGGACATCATGGTAAGACTATCCATATTTTTTCTTAGAGGGATGTTGTGATACTGGTACTAATATTTATAGAATGCCATTATTACCACCTGGTACCAGTTGGCTAAATTATTGATAAAATACTTCAATAAACAAATGAATCTGTTCTCCCTATTGCACCAATTTACCACCATTCAAAAGCATTCATAGGATGAAATTATTAACCTCAATGTCAGGTTCACCCAAAATTGGTAGATATTTCTTGATGGTATCCTATGGACTCCTAAGTAGGCTATATTTTATTACCTTTGAGCCTTCAAGTCTGACATTAGTATGGCCATATAACAGTTCAATGTCAACACATTTCCTTATTTTTACTCTTAAGCACAAAAGGTTGAGTTTGACCTGATTGTTATTGGTAAGCTTACACTAAAAATTATGATGCCTACTTTTCTCGATCCTCAATAGTATTTTTATGCTAATGCATATTCTCAATCCCTACCATTGTCTCCCTTATATCTGATCCCTTCATGGAGTCTGATTTCATCTCAAACCTCAATGATATTTTTTGTCAAACAACTACCTACTTTAACCATTCCATAATTATCCACTCAGATTTCATTTCCAGCACTACCATCTTCACCTGTACCACATCCATTACCAACCTCTCTAGCACCATAAAATCCTAATCCCCAAGAGAATTTACTTACAAAGATATATTCAATGAAATTAGCCATAAGAGTGATGAGTAATGAGAGCACAATTATTAAGAGGAAGAAATAATGAGACAGATTTCTAGCCTAGGAGACTTCAACCACTACCAATCACTAAGGAGCAAACAACTTCAACTAGTAAGGCATCTAAGATAAATCCTATCGTATTGATAAATGAAGAAGTTGGCCTATCGAACAAAGTGTACTGGTGCTCTAATTTCAATGATCCACGTGGCATGGAAACTTGTATGGTTCACCTAAACTATGTGTAAACATTAGCAAACAGTTCTTCCAGTGGTTAGATCAACATGTTTATAGAATTTGATCATAATTTCATTGTCCCTTATGAGAAATAAGTTTAGTTCTCATAAGAGCTGGAATAAAACCATCACCATAGATATAGCTAAAATGGAGCCACTAAAGGTACCTACTAATCCAAAGGTACAAAATAAAAAATACAAGCACAAGAAAAAGTGCCTATTCCAACATCCAAGCTAGATGCACCTATCCTGCTAAAGGATATTTTGCCTCCATGAGGGAAAGAAATATTGTAAAAAAAGGCTTCAAATTTGTAAACCAAGGCTAAGACAGAATAATAGGCTAGAGAAAATCTCAAATACCCATCCTTAACCAAGCATCAAAGGTTAGAGGCTACACAATAGTATCAAAGAAATTATGAGGCTAAAAATTAAGGAAATGAGTCCAACGCATCCACATACAACATTTTTTAGGAGCTAAAAATAATTCCAACTAAGGTGAGTCTCTATGATGCATTACAATTACCTAAAAAAGTCGACTTATAGAAAAAATAATTGAAGTTTATGAAATATAAGGGGAAGAATCCTAATCAAACTATTTTTACTCAAAAAGTAACCACTTCAGCTACTGGAAAGAATAGACCACCCCCTTTCTACTTGTCTCTCAGGATGGAAGGTTGGATTGTGCATAATTGCATGATCAGTTTTGGTGATGTAATGAATATCATGCCAAAGGTAGTCTGTGATGTTATGGGCATGGAATATACAAGAAGAAACCTAGGTTTTTTACAATTATATGGAACCCTTGTAAGGATAGTAGGGTTCATCAAAGACATTCCCATTGGGTTGCATAAAATACCTCAGATCATAGTGATATAAGAGGTGGTTATGGTTGATCTAGAGTTGTGTTTCAACATGTTCCTTTCACAAGAGTTCACTACCAAGTTGGGAGGCTACCTTTATTTAGACTATTCTCATCTGGATATTCATATCAAAGGGAAGATCATTTGTATTTATAATGAGAAGACTTTTACTTATCACATGGAGAAGATTTAAGAAGAATAAACATCCATGAATTTTGTCAACATGATGAATGAAGAATTAGAAGAATTATATTTTATGGAAGAAGTTCTATATGAGCTTCAAATAGAATATGAGTTTTCAATGCTCAATTTTAATGCCATGATGGAGACTGAAATTGGTTGTTACACAATTACCAAGCCTAAAAAAGCTAAAGTGAAGGTGTTTTATGAGAAAGATCCTATTCTAGATCAATTATGGAAGTTGTACTTTGATGGTGCAAGATGCAATAATAATGTAGGGGTTAGATATTATTCTCATTTATCCTTATAGCATACAAAATAATTATTCATATCTATTGACCTAGAGTTGTACAAATAATACTACTGAGTACGAAGCACTATGTCTAGGATTGAGGATAGTGAAAAAGCTTAGGATTAAATAACTACAAATATTCAGATATTTTGAACTAATTATACATCAAGTAATGAACAAATGCATCTACAAGTAGCATTACCTTAAAGTGTGTCATAACAATGTTTGAGATATGTTTGAGGTCTACAAATATTGAACATCCAAGCAATCTCATGTGAGTAGAACAAGTATACCAATCTCTTGGTATATTTTGGTGTTCATTTTTCTCCAGTTGAGCATGTGGTGAGAAAACCCAAGACTATGAGGTTATTTTATAGGCCTTCAATCCCTAAGAAAATATCTACTGGTAATTTTTTGAAAATGATGAACAAATTGTAAATTTATTGATAAGAGAAGCTAGTACTGTGGGAGAAAGAACACAAGATAAGAAAGAAGTTAAGAGATTGATCCATTTGAGAAATAACCATATTCTAAAAGGATTGATTATGCTTGAGAGTCTCTTTGGTGAGAATGATAGAGCAGAAAAGGATAAGATCAAAGTGGAAAATGAGTACACTAAACTATAGTTGGGACCAGAGAAGTTGATCAAAGTTGCCACCAATTGCACTCTAGAAGAGCTAAAGTAGATCAAGTAGTTGTGCCATGAGTACCCAAACATTGTTGCTTGGATCTACTAGGATTTGAAAGGCTATAAAAAGGATGTGATCCAACATACCATTGATTTGTAGGAAGGACTGAAACCCTTCAAGAAAATGTAGAGGCTAATAAATACCATGATTGAATCCTTGATAAAAATAGAACTACTAAAGATGCTTGAAGCCAAGATCATTTATACAATTAAGCATCCTACCTAGGTAGTGAATCTGTTATTTGTGTAGAAGAAGAATGGAGATATTTTCCTGTGTGTTGACTTCCAAAATTTGAATTAGGTGTCTCTGAAGGATCATTATCATTTACCTCATATTGACTAGATTCTTCATGTATTTACTAGTTCTTAGAGATTTTCTCTATTGGATGGATTCTCTGGCTATAACCAGATTTAGGTCAACTATGAAGATCAACATAAAATGATGTTTATAATGAAATGGGTAATATTTTCTTATCATAGAATGTCATTTTGTCTCTCAAATGTTGGAATAAATTTTCAAAGAGTAATGCACGTAGCTTTTGGTGAGTTATTAAATCGTGTCATTATGGATTATTTGTATGATATGCTTATCTTCTCTCATGATAGGGAGGAGCATAGTCTACATTTATAATCAATGTTTGAGAAATATCAAGAGTTCAAAACATCCATCAACCCAAATAAGTCCATATTCATGGTAAAAGAAGAAAATATATTAGGCCATGTCATTTTGTAGAAAGGTTTAGCTATTAATATAGCTAGTGTTGAGGCTCTCTTGAAGATTTATTTTCTAGCAAACAAGAAGAATTTGCAATAATTATTTGAGTAGATTAAAATTTTATAGAATTTTATCACAAATTTCACTCAAGTGGTAGAAACTATGAGCAAAATTTTAAAGAATAATGTTAAGTTCAAATGGATTGAGCAGAGGAAGTGAGAATTCGAAGACATCAACGAAAGAATTTTTCAAGTCCCAATCCTAGTAAACCTTGATTATTCAAAGGATTTTATCTTGTATTCCATTGGTGAATAAGAAATTTATGCAATGGTGCTCACGCAGAAGAGATATTATGGATATGAGAATCCAATTGCTTTCTTAAGCCAAGTCATTCAACCATATGAAGAGAAATACAATTTCATTGAGAAGCAAGTATATGCGGTGATGAAGTCCTTTTTCAAAAAAAAAATCCTAGAGCAAATCAATAGTTTATGTAGTTCATCCACATATTCAAAGTTTTATTATCTACGGAGATCTTGGAGATAGTAGAGCTAGTTGGGTTTCCAAAATCCATGAGTATAATATTGCCAAATGGATTGTTTGATATAAGAGAGTATGAGTATGATGCTTGCAAAGAGTGCTGCTTCTGAATCCATGGTCTGCCAACTTGAAGATTCAGTAAGCGAAAGTAATTTTTATATTCACTCTACCATTGATCATGATTGGACAAAGGACCTTACCAAATATTTAAATATAGGAAGATGCCCTTCACATATCAATGCTTCATAGAGTAGGAGAATCAGACTACAGACCCTTAGATATGTGAAATTTCCAAATGGATTATTCCATAGAAATATTGATGGAGTACCTATCAAGTGAATCAAAAAATTATAGAAGCATAAAATCCTAGAAGAATTCATTTTTGGATTGTTAGGAGGCCATTATATAGGGAGACCCATAGCATTGAAAATCATCAAAGCATATTATTTTTGGCCCATTCTATTTGTAGGTGCTTTCAAAATTATCTAGAGTTATAAAAAGTGTTAAAGATATGTCAGTAGATGCAAGAATACATCATTACCCCTTCATGCGATTTAAGTGGAAGAACCATTTCAGTAGTGGGGCTTATATTTCATTGGGGTCATTGATCCTAATTCATCCATCGGGAATAAGTAAATTCTAACTACAAATAATTATTTTACTTGATGGGTCGAAGCAATCCTGATCAAGAAGGAAATATAGGAGGTGGTCATCACTTTCCTTGAAGGATTGATTACTCATTTCAACATCCTCGATGTAATTATAGCAGATAATGGAACTCCATTCATCGGAATTAAAATAAAAAAGTTTGCAGGTAACTATAATATTTGTTTAAAAATATCATCAAATTATTATCCATAGGTAAATGACATGGCAAAATACACAAACAAGAATCTTCTCAAAATTCTAAAGAGGACTCTTTGAGATAACAAGTAAATTTGGCACTTGCTCTTGAACCAAGACTTATGGGCTGATTGCATCTTAGTGAAAAATATATCAATACGTCCACCTATTCCTTATTGTATGACAAAGAAACACTCTTGCCCATTCACATTGAATTTTTGGCCCTTAAATTATCGTAGTTAATTGATGATGAAGATAATGAATTTGATCCCATAAGTGCAAGGTTGGCTAAGCTTTTACAACTAGAGGAAGAGGTAGAAATTGTACACATTCATGGAACATGCCCATAAGACAAAGAAGTTGTTCAATAAGAAATCTTTTGAAAATACTTTAAAGGTAGGCAACTTGGTGTTAAAATGGAACGAGAAAAATAAGAAGCCTAAGAAGCATCACAAGTTCAAAGTGATTTGGGAGGGCCCTTTCCAGATTTTGGGTGTGAATTAAGTTAAATTATTTTATTTGTAGGATATGGACAATCATGCACTACCAATTCTGGTCAATGATCTTCATTTGAAGGTCTACTATCAGTGAAAATCAAGATTATGAATGTGAATAATACATATTTTTGTTTAATGTTTCATTTCAGTTAAAAAAGAAAAAAAAAAGTCGAAGTATGGGAAGCAAAATTATTTTTCGCTATGAAGAAGTGTTTTTGCTGGCGAAATTAATTTTCACCAGTGAAAAGCATTCTTCGACCCTTCTGCATAGAAGAAAGAAAAAATAATAATAATAATTTTGGAGGTGAAAAGTTTATTAGAACCTGGGACTTCCCAAGAGGTCACCTATTTGAGTACTACTCCTTGAAAGAAATGCTTAACTATGGAGTTCATGATGAATTGGAAAAAAAAAAATCAAATTCTGTAGTGCGTCTTTTGGGTTCAAGGTACTAGACATGTAAATATATATATATATATATATATATATATATATATATATATATATATATATATATATATATATATATAACAAAAAAAACATTTAAAAAAAAAAGAGCAAAATGCCTTTTAACTTGGCGGGTGTGATTTCGCTATCAAAAATGATTTTCACCAGTAAAATCCCTCCTTGTCTCTTTTTTTTTTTCACCTTGATGTACTTTTTTTACATGAAAATCGGTTTAAAAAACATGCATTAAAATATTTTTGCTTTTTCAGGCATGCGGGTGTTAAATCGTGCCACTTTTAGGAGGGGCACCTAAAAATGCATTTTATGGAATAGGAAAAGCAACCAAAAAACAAACAAAAAAGAAAAAATATATATAAAAAAGGGTTATTTCACTCATGCATCTTTCCTTTTCTAAGCGAATCCTAATTTTCTAGCCATCAACCCCTAATTGCATACTTTTTCGAGTGAATAATGTAGCAAAGGTCATTTTTGGAGAAAAGTGAGGCAAAATACCTTTTCATATTGATTTTCCAATGAATACCAAAGTGCGTGGCATTTCACCCATAAAAGCAGTGAATTTATTTTTTTGGTGCTCCACATTAGTGAACCGATATACTTATTGATAGGGATTAATATTATATTCTCTATTTTATCCCTATTCACACAAATCACATTGTACAACATTTAATGATCACATGGATTGAGTGCATTAAATGACACTTTTGTAAACATAGACATGCCTATATATATTTTTGAGATGAATGCAAACTTAGTTTTCATCATGCAATTCATGTGCTTGCTCTCAAGTTTCCATTCTGTATCAGTGGTATCAAAGCTAAGCATTGGATATGTGATTATCCTCTTCCTTGAGGCCATTATGGTTCAAAATAGGAATGATACAACCACCAAAGGATCTTGGCTTGGGAGGAATACTCTTCCATTTTTTACACATGCCTTTGAGCACTCCTCGTTCAAAAACTCTCATTGGGGTCCCTCTAGTCACCGATCTTCAGCTAGCCAAGGTCCCTATGACCTTGACCCTCAGATATTGATCCAAGCTCTCACACTTGGATTTTTCAACCCTTGGTAACTTTATGTAGTCTAGCAAACCCTTTTTTATGACTCTCTATTCATTGTGATTTCTAGCTAATCGAGCAACATTAGTAAGATTCCACATATTTGGAAGAGAGGATTTACTCTTTGTAAATGTTTTAAAGTTTTACAATAGATATCTCAAATACGTATTGATGCATCCTGATGTAGATAAATCACTATTGGTTTTGGTGGCCAAACATGTTTACGGTATCTCAAAAACACCTCCCTATAGTGCACAGGATAGCGACCCAGCATGTAAAAACTTCTACATTGCAATGGCACTCAATATTTGGAGAAATTATTGAACCAATATTATAAATCTACTAGATTTGAAGGGGCCTTCTGTAGTTTTACAAAGCTATTAGGTTGCTCAAAACCATCATTGTATAATCTAGAGACATCAAAACTTCTTGATGCTCCATTATCAGTATTTGATTTGTGTGTCTCATAGTTTTGTCTCCTCAGCCACAACTCTCACAATATGATTCTCTTGATTCTCGAGACCACATATAAACTTTTTGGTCAAAGATATTTATGATTGCTCTCTTTTCATTGATAATTGAGTCCTTATCACCATAAAAAAATATTTTATCTGGCCAAATATGTTGCTCCTTCCATCCTTCTCATCGTAGATGACTATTTTCTCTAGCCAAATATGCCACTCCTTCTCAATTCTAGCTCAAGATTGAACAAATCCACCTCCCAAACACACCATACAACATATCTCTAATTTTCCATTGAATATTTTTAGTGAGGAGGTATTTTAGTATTCTCCCACTAGCATTCTTCATCAAGCGGTATATCTCTATCTCTTTTTAGTGTGAATGCAAATTTTCGATGAGCAAAAAAACTATTTTCTAAGGTTTACACAATTTTACTTTTTTTTAGGGTAATGTCAGTGGGTTCATCATCGTCGATGATGTAGTTGTCCCCAACATTGGTCATTGGTTTAGTACTCTTAAAGTTTTTTTGTGGGATTATCCCACATTGAGGAGAGGAAGGAGTCCTCACTCATTTATAACACCCCTCATGCATATTTTTTTTATATCCAATATTTTTTGGCTACCTTTCCCATTCTTTGGTTCATGGTCATAGCCAGTATTCAAGTCCAATCTTCATGTCATGTATTTCTAACATGTTCTTTTGTCCTTCGTTGCATTGTATTGAGTCCTCAGGTCATTTTGCTAATGTGTTTACTTGTCCTTCATCATTGTATCATGAGTCATGTCAAGTCCTTGGGTCATGTCATTTATGTGTTCCCTTGTCTTTCATTATCATGTCACATGTTACATCAAGATCTTAGGTCATGTTGGTTGACATATCGTATTGATTACTGAGGTCGTATCGATGATGTATCAATTGTATTATCATTTGTGTCTGATATTTACATGTCCTACCAAGTATTTGGGTTTTATTCCACCAAGCCTTGTTAATTGTTAAATATCATCCATGGTGACCATTGGAAGTAGTTGGTATTTATTCTTTTTGACCATTGAGCATCATTTCTTGGTGACTATTAGAGGCATTTGGTATCATGAGTAGTTAGTATTGTTAACCATTTCGGATCATTTAGTGGTGATTGTTGGAGGTTCATTCGGTGTTTTACCATTAGAGTATTGGGTCAGTCATAATTATATTGATCATTGGTTAGATTGTGCTTCCAATTAATTCTTACCTTATAGTATAATCCTTGATCCATTGGAGAGGGAAGACCCATTCATACTTGAAATAAATTTTTACTTTTATTTTTACCTAGTGCAATGGCACCTAGTAAATATTTACCAACTCTTAGTAGATCAATGGCAACTAGCATAGCTCTAGTAGAGAAAATGATTGAAATTACTATAGTGGACAATAAAAATATAGCTGAAATTACTGCATCCCAACATGAATTAACAACCATGATGTAAGTTCTCCAAACTTCTTTCTCGTTCTTCCAATGCCCTAATGTCTAATGTGAAATTAAAATATATGATTTTTTTTTAGATCTGGATGTCTTAAATAGTTGGATACTTGATGTGGAGACTTGGTTTAAGTTTAGTAATACTCCTATTGCCTAAAAAATTCTCTTTTCTAAACATAAACTTTCCAATCTTGCCAAGGTGCTCATCTCCAATTGTCAACAAGGCCAAAACCCAATTACAACATGGGAGGATCTAGTCATTGCCTTAAAGGCTTAATTTTATCCATCCAAATATGAGTATGATTTACTCAATCAATGGCTAATATTTTACCATGGAAAAAGACAATATGTGCAAGATTTTATTCACCATTTTAACTACCTTCGAGTTTTACTTTCCATTGCTAATTTTGATATAGTGTTGATTGCAAAATTCAAGAGTGGTCTACTTGAACATCTTTATACGGAGTTGAAATATTATACTTGCACCCTGTTGGATGATGCATTCAACCTTGCACAACTTGTAGAGGAGAAGCTCTCAGCACTCTACACAAGGGCTAGACAATCTTCTAAAGGTTTTGTGCCACCACCACATCAACCTCAATAGTTTTATTCCCCTTCTTATTCTTCTTCTTCTCTTACCGCTCCTCCTAAATCCTTTTCTTCTAAATTTTATGCTTCATCTTCTTTTCACAGACAACAATTTTGTAACTATTGTAAAAGAAGTGGACATGACAAATCAGAATACCCACAATTAAATAAATCTAAGAAAAAATAATTGTTTGTCCAAGCATCTATGACAACACCCTTGGAGGAGTCCATTTTTTAGGAAGGAACTCCCCAAAAACTCATAAATACCTCTGGGGAAAATTATGTATATCCTAAGTTAAAATATCAACTCAACAATGTCAACTTATTTTACCATCATTCTCTTATCAAAGATTGTGAGAACCTGTTTGTTGTTCGTACTCATTTAAAACCTAGATTTTCTATTGATTGTATCATTGATAATAGCTTGTGAAAGAACTTTATTACACATTCCATTGTTTATAAGTTGCATATTTCCACCCATCCTCATCCTCTTCCATACTCACTTGGTTGGAAGGATAATAGTACTACTTCTCGGATCACAAAAACATGCACATTATATTCCACCTTTGTGCCTAAATATGTAGACATTGTCACATGTGATGTAACTCCTGTGGATTATTGTTAGGAAAAACATATCAATATGATAAAGGAGCTCAATATTATGCCTATAATAATACCTACACCCTTCACCATGATAATAAAATTGTTCTTATTCCAAGTGTTCAAATCCCTCCATAGTAGGCCCACACTAATCTACATTAGGAAAGAAAAATTGCCTTAACTTTTAATAATACACATCAGCCAGAGGATATACACACACAAGCATGATTAATAATTTAACACACACCTACTACACCTCCACTAGTCCAATTTGTTCTAGCATGGATTCCTATCATTCAATTTATAGCAGCATTTATTCCCATGGTACTGTTGAGTGGTAATTTTACCCAATTGCAAAACCACACTTACCCTTAGGATTTTGATCACAAAACCCTCTCTTGCAAAGAAATTGAAACAAAACAACTTCTCCAAGGTTACACTATCTAATCATTGAACATGTGTATTACTAATCTCAATAATGATATATCAACTAAATGTTAGGAATACCTTAGTGGTTGCAAGTAACTATTAACAAGGGATATGTACTGGTTTATTTTATCATGTTATACTAATTATTGCTCATAAAACTTAAAGAAAAGCAAATGTGAATTGGACCTCATATGACCACAATGCAAAGCATTGATTTGTTTTATCTTGAACATTTTTATGTAGATTTTATATTATTTTAATTAAGTATATTTTTAAAAATATTTCATATTGCATTAAACCCTACTTTGAACACGAAAATGAAGATTAAAATATATTTATGAATGTGAATCTGAAATGATGAATGGATTCATTAAATATAGCTTCTATAATGAAGATAAAGATAGCCTTTGATATAATTAATAAATTATCCCTCTTTGATGAAATTATTTTTCATAAAGATATGACAATTTATTGTTTTAAATTAATGGCCTAAAAATGTCATTATAAATTATTCCTTTTTAATAAAATCACAATTTTCATAAAGGAAAATAATTTAATGCTTTAAACAATAACCTTTGATGTAATGTAAAAATTACCTCTCTTTAATGAAATCAAAATTTTCACAGAGGCACATTTACTGCTCTAAAAATGATAGCTTATGGAATGCCATTAAAATTTACCCCTATTTAATGAGATTGAAAATTTCATAAAGGGAAGTGTTGAGTGGTAATTTTACCCAATAAAGAAATTACACTCTCCCTTAGGATTTTGTTATGAAAACCCTCTCTTGCAAAGAAGTTAAAACAAAATAAATTCTCTAAGGTCTTCGCTATATTAGCATATCTCAATTAATGCTAGGAACACCTTAGTGATTGCAAGTAACTATTAACAAGGGGCGTGTGTTGGTTCATTTTACCATGTTATGTTAATGATTGTTCATAAAACCAAAAAAAGAAAAAAATAAAATGTGAATTGACACTCATATGACCACGATTTAGCCTTAATTCCTTTTATCTTAAAATATTTTAAGGTAGATTTAATCTTATTTTATTAAGTAGATTTTAAACAAGTTCTATATTGCATTAAATCCTATTTTAAAGCATGAAATAGAAGATTAAATCTATATATGATGGTGTATTTAAAATGATGAAAATATCCATTAAATTTAGCTTCTATCATGAAGATGAAGAAAGCCTTTGATGTAATTGATAAATTGTTCCTTTTTGATGAAATTAATTTTCATAAAGAGATACCAATTTATTTGCTTGAAAATAATAGCCTCATAATATCATGATGAATTATCCCTCTTTAATGAAATTTATTTTCACTAAGAAGAAATAATTTCATGCTTTAAAACCAAGATATTTGGTGTAATGAGATACTATTGGCCCCATCTATTCAAATATGCACACGCTCATGTGAGATCGTGACACACATGTCAAGTTGCGACCAGTAGAGAAAGGAATGCAATAATGCCATTACAAGATGTGGTAGAGGTAAGACCTTTTGCACAATGGGGACTCATTTTTTTTGGGGTTATCAATCCTAACTCATCATATTCTCATAAATATATCCTTACTACTACATATGTTATGATTAAATTTTTAGAGGATAATATTGTGACTCATTTCGAAATGCCCAACTCAATTGTAAGTGATAATGGTACTTTTTATTCTTTGTAATTTGTAACTTGGGCATATGATAACATGGTAAGCTTGAAATTATCCTCAAATTATTACCCACAAGGTAATGGTTTAGCAGAATCCTCTAATAAAAATTTGTTGTGTAATCAAAAAATTACTTGAAAATAATCCTAGGGATTGGCATAGCAAGCTAAAATTCATCCTTTGGGCTGATAGAATAAGAACAAAAGAATAAATAGGAACGTCTTCGTATCACTTATTCTATGGGCAAGATCCTATTTTTCCCATGAATTCAAGGTTACAAACATTGCATTTCATGAAGGAATACATTGGAACCAATGATAAACTTGAAACTAGATTGACAAAGTTAATGCATCTTGATGAGAAGAGAGATGAAGCTATGCTTCATTTCAACAAACATCAAGATATAGTAAAAATATGGTTTGATAAGAAGTATCAAAGAAAAATATTCAAAATTGCAGATCTAGTATTATTGTGGGATAAATGGCATGAAAAGAAAGGATATCATAAAAAATTTGATTGTTTGTGGTTAGGTCCATACCAAGTTTCTAAAATCCTAGGTAAGAACAGTTTTAGACTAAAAACTTTGGATGGAAAAGATATGGCTTTGCCTATTAATGGGTTGCATCTTAAGCACTATTTCAAGTCCTGAAAGGTGTTCAGTCTTGTATCATATGTATATATGCTAGGTGTTTTAGTTTTTATTTGGTTTTGGTTTTGATTGTGTGTTGTTTTAATTTTTGTTCAATATTTTTTATATAGTTGTGGTTTGTGTTTTGGGTTTTATGTGTTGGGTTGGTCCTTGGTTTTGGGGGAAATATTATGTAGTCACTAACTTTTGGTCTCTGGAATGTGTTGGTTTGCCTTTGTTTAGTAGGATGGAGTACATGATCTAAAAATTGATGAACCCCAAAAAAAGAGAGGGGAAGACCTCTATCAAGATTTTGATGATGTTGTTGGTGTTACCTTGCTTAGTAGGTTTGAGCACCTAATCTAAAAATAGGTGAACCTGAGAAAGGGGGTATGAGTTATTTGGTGATCATGCTTAAATATTGGGGATCAAAATGTTAGAATGTGAAACGATGAAAAATTAGCCAAAGCTCCACATGGGATTCACACACATTAAATAGTGTTTATGGAAGTAAGAAGGATGAAGTTGTATTGATTTGTAACCATAGGAAAAAATCTAAAGTTCTTCACTTGTAGGTTATATTACCCCAAGGATGTTTGAATCTTTACCAGGTTATTATTTTGAAAAGAAAAAATTTTATATACAATAAAAAAAGAGAAAAAAAGAGAGAAAAAAGAGAGAAAAATAAAAGAGGAAAAAAAGAGAAAAAAAAAAGAGAAAAGAAGAAGAGAGAAAATGAGCATTAGAAATATTGATCAAATTAGTCACAAGATCTATAAAAACTCTACCAAGGCTATGGACACCTAACCGACAGTAGATCTTTGTCTAAATATAGCTCGGGTAAAAGAAAAGGCTTTACAAAGTGTTGAGCAAACATAGGGGTGAGTTAAATAAACTCCACTAAGGCTATAGATGCTTTACTGGGAATGGGACTCTATATATAGTTATTTTGTTATGAGTGATACTATATAGCCTAATGCAAAAAGGGATGATGGAATCTAGAGGATTTTCAAAAATACATGAATGAATCACTTTTGCACACATTGAGCCAAGGTAGATCGATTAATTTTTTCTATTCAAAGTTGTTTTTCTTCATCTTCTTAGAACATTTCTAAATGATGGTGTTCCACTGATCTTGTGTGTTTTCATTTTAGGTTGGGTTCTTATCAAAATGCTCAGGACCATTTCCTAGAATAGTCACCATTTGTTGTGGCTACTCTACAACTAACCCCAAATTGGGGACCCACCTTTTTGCTTGCATTTTTTGAGGATTTTGGGATCCTTGAGAAGATGATTTTAGCAAATTTTATTTTAGCATCTGTATTTCAAGTTGCAAGGTGCCTTATTGATGTAGCTTCCTTTGTTTCTTTCACTTTCATTTGGAGTCTTAATAGGCTTCTGTGTGGATTGATGTTCTTTTCATTTTTTATTTTCAAATGTTGATTTCAAGTTTTGGGGAGGTTTTATAATTTCTATATTTAATTTAAATTGTTTTGATTAGAATTATTTAAGTGTTTTAAAATTTGGATCAAAATAAAGAAAATAGATGTATATAAATTTATATATATATTTTACATACAACAATAATATATATTAAAAAATAATAATAACAACAAAAAAAGACATGTTAATAATAATAATGATTTATATATATAAATTAAACAATATCTATATACATACCCTTATATATAGAGATATTATAATAATAAAAAAAAAACATTTAATAAAGATAAATAAAACAATGAAATGTCTCTGCATTAAAATTTATAATGTATGGTAGAGGGACCTTATAACATGGAGGTCGTTTCACGTTAATATAAGTTTCTAGTTTATATTATGCAGGTGGAACTCTAACAATACGAATGTAGATCATTAAAGCTACAATGCATATCGACCCCACCCAATGATGTGGAATTCACATTGATTGTATGGTAAATACATCGAGATTTGACCCAGAGTTTGAACTCCAAGGATGACGTGGATATCCACATGGCAACGTTGTTAGCAACAAAAATATGCCTAAGACATGTATTACATGGCGTAATGTATAGGCTACAGTGGCGAGTGTATACAGGAAAGTCTACCATGGATGCAGGGCCCACGAGAATGACGTGGTATAGTAAGTAGAAGCAAATACATACCAATTTTTAAGGTTGAATGAGATGAGTAGATACATTGGAGGGTTCAATGTGGCGATAGAATGAGCAATAAGATCAACATAATTGAAAGTAGATGGAGAGTTACCGTATTGTATGATGCAAGATGGTCGCCCTGGCTTAGACAACTTGGCACTAATTTAGATGAACTTAGATCATTTTTCATCTAGGCGCATCTCACGAGAGATTACAACTGACTAGGGTTTCATAATAGAGCCCCAATGAGCAGTAGTGAGATGTATGGTGGCACCAGAGGCCAATTTAAATCATTTGCATGGATGATGGAAATCCAATAGAGTGGAAGGATAAGGTGCAGATGATGACAAGGAGATTGCCATGTTGGGCAGAAATGGCATTGGTAGTGTTAGGTGAGTAGCGTAATTAATTGATGCATGACAGAGGTAACAGTTGATACCTGAGAACGTTGAGTTATTTTTAGGATTGAAGGATGATAATTCACCAATAAAGTTAGTCATGGCAGGGGTAGCCTGTAGTAGAAGACTCAAAAAGTTTTAAAGTAAATCCTAAATAAATTAATCATGGTAGGGTTAAATGCAATGTCAAGATTTTGTTTGCGTCTCCTCTTATGCGGCATTCTTGGAACATTTGAAAAAAAGGATATTAAGCTTGCACTTGGTCTAACTTGATTGTATTTTATTTAGGTCCTTTAGATCAAGTTGTCTCTAGATTCATCTCATAACTTGGGGTTTTGCAGGGAGGGGATTGTGACACCAAAATATGATGTCATTTTGTTGTTTTCCAGCAGTTTTGTAAATATTTATGTTGTTTTATTTTTTGCAATTAGTTTAATTCATTTTCACTTTAGCTTGTTATTTTTATGATTCTGGTCAATTCTAGAATTTTTGTTTTAGTTTTTTCTCTTTTATTCTGGTCATTTCCAAAATTTCTGCACATAGTTTATTTTTCATTCTGGTCATTTCCAAAAAAAATGTATTTATTTTCTTTCCATTCTGGTCATTTCCAGAATTTTTGCATCTAATTTCAGTCTTTTATTCTGGTCCATTTTCCAGAATTTCATTTTGCATTTCTTTTCATTTACTTCCATTCTGGTCCTCATCCAAAATTTTTGCACCTCCAAATTGCACTAAGTTAATTTTCAAGATAAAATCAATCTTAGGAGGGGGTTACTAACGCCAAATTGACATTAATGGCAGATAAAGTAAATGAACACTAACATGCTAACTTGCTAACCATTACTAATGCCAAATTCTAACTTAGTTGTAGTAGAATGCTCATAATGAAGATAAAATGAATCTACTAACTATAAAATGAACCTCACATTAAAGGTATGGAATCTAAAATGAAGTGGACTATTCCACACACTTGCATTTTTACACCTTTAATTTGAAGATAAAAGGAGCTTACTAACTAGGATTCAGGGAAATCAGATTAACATCAAGAGCACTAAAAGGAATCACTTTCACACTTGCTAAATTCACATGCACTTTGAGGATTAAGGGATCATGATCGCTAAGCATTGTATGAATTGGATCATCAAAGCCCATTGTTAACTGCCACTTGCATACTTTGAGTTTATTCTAGTATATTTATATTATATTTTACTCATTATCGATTATATGTATGTATGGAATGTTTGCTTACCAGAACCTTGGAGAAATGTGTGTTTTCATCTAATTTATTTGCAAGAGGGAGTTTTCAGTTTAATACTCTGATTGTGGTGATTATTTTGCAATAGGGCAAAATATTCACTCAATAGGAAGTTCATTTATGCTTGCAAATAAAAATGTAAAGCTGAAAATTTTGATTTACCTTCAAAATGTGAAAAAATAAAATTCCAAAATTATAAAAATCCTTATAAAATAGTAGTTTTAAATAATTTTTATAAACTAAAAATGGCTTCAAAATGAGATTGAATTTGTTTAGGATGAAAGGTTGAAACTCATTCTTGACACCCATGTACTTATTTTTGTCATTTTAACAATTTTTATTTTAATCATCGAAGTTTTAAAAAAATCTACAAAATGAAGGGTTATAAAATAAAAAATAAAAATCTAAAATAAACTTGAATTCTGAAAACTTATACATGCAAAGTTTTAATAGTTTATGGTACCATGTCCTACAAAACCGAAGATGTGAGAAACTTTTACATTCAACCTAGTTTATTTCAACCTGCATTTGCATAAAATAAATTCTAGAATTCAAACATTCAATTATATGACCATTAAAATGCATCGAACATCGTCTATAAATCCAAAACCTAAAAAAGGAAAGATAAAAATTTAAATCTAAGAATGCAAAAAATTTTCTCCTATTTGAAATTCCTAAAAAGCTTTTGCATTAAAATAAAATCTCTACTTTACAAAACAATTTTTAGCAGCATCTCTAGTCTTCCCAAAAAGAACCAGACCCATTTCCTACATTTCCATCCATCTTTAAAGTTTTCATAAAACTATTCAATTCTCCCGTCTTTCATTTCCTCTTCCTTCGATGAAAATCCTTTCGCTTTCTTTCTTGTTTTGAAAAACTTCCCTTGTTTTATCTTAGAGCAGTTCACTTTCCTTGTAACACTTTCCCATGGACTTCGTAACTTTTATTTATATTTTTGATACTCTTCATTCCTTCTATAGTATTATTGTTTGCGTTTAGTTTTGTAATATATATATATTTTTTTTGTGAATGTTTTGTGCCCATGTTCATGTTGTGTAATTGTGTAACTTGCTCACTCGATATATTGTGATTTTATCCCATTAGCACAACAACATTTTAATATATTTTAATTAAACCTCCTTTACCATCTTTGATGTTTTACCTTTATGAGTTTTCGGTCCTTGAAAATGCTCCCTCTCCATAGGTAGCTACCACGTTTGCCTTACATCTTTCCCTTATCGTGAAGGCTCATCATAATGCCTTATTGGCAGGCATGAATATTAGTTTAATAATGGATCTGATAATCCCAATATTTTACACCTTTAACACAGTGTATATGCCCTGGACATTACTCCCCATAGCCATAGTCAATGACTCCTTGCCACGTGCATCATCACTGTATATTCTTCTGCAGAGTTCATCGGAGTGTCTCCCATTGCCATCGTTCATTAATTATATTTCTCCATTGCCATGTCATCATCGACGTTGATGTCACTTCTATCACACTATCCAAACCTCAACGAAAAATGCTGCTCTCATACTCTCCAAATTTGATCCAAGGTCGACATCATCACTTAATCAATCACCCCTGCCAACCACATTTGTTGTCAATTCTGCTAGTAGACTGTCCAAGATGAGACCTTTCAAACCATATCACTGACATCCTAACACATTCCTGACAATGCTATTGTCCATAGATCATTATTAATACATTGATTTGCAGATAATTTTTAAATAGTTCATGGCTTCATCAATTTGTAATCAGCTTCATACATCAAAATTCATTTCTTTAATCTCAACACTTGGCGTAGGTACTGTATCTGAGAATTTTTCCTCATTTTCGGGCCATATTTCATTGTGATAATAGGCTTCCCTTCTATCATCGGTGAATATAGATATCATCCCAAAATCGGTTGCAAGAACCATACTTCATTCATCATCGTAGATCTTGGGTTTATGTCCATCCTTGATTTGTATCCGTGGTACGACATTTTGGTAGTCTACAAAATGCATTGCATCCCACTCACTCGATCACTATTTTTTGGTGTGCTCCATAAGACAATACAGATAAATGCTGGGCATCCCACTCGCTCGATTACTAATTTTTGGTGTGCTCCATATGTCAATATAGATAAATGTTAGCCTCTTTTGTCTATCCATACGATGGGAATCCCATGTTAGATGCAATATGTCCACACTGGCAGCACTCATTCCTTTGTTGGTCATTCGTTGTCGCTAATCGCATCGATATCTATCCACTGCACTTGTCTATGTAGTTTCAACACTTTCGGTGACCTGCTCTAAATGCTCTTTACATTTTCAATGAAGTGTGATGACTGTGTTTCTGATGGACCAGCAATCTATTCAAAATTCTCATGCTCTGAAATTCTCTGAATAGTGTCTAAATGGCTTTTCCTGTCAAACTACTCCACCAACCATGATATCTTTGATACGTCCATCCGGTGGTCGCTCTGGCCCTCACACCATCATTGTTCCCTGCACAAACAAACACCACACCATATAATTATTTCTCATCATCCTACATCAAGTCCTTACACCCATCATGATTGCCAAGTGAGATCGTTGCTGAACCCTTATCCACTTAGGTACCGTGACCATGTTGTCCGATCTAAATCAGTGCAATGTTATCACACCTCCATATTATCATCCACAACATTGGCACATCCGTATTTGACCCAATATCATTCCAAAACTTTGGGACCCATCCTCGTCTAACTCGTTCCTAAATCCAAAGCCATTCATTGCCTATCTATCCTAGCCATGTGAGGTCGCATGGGATATTCCATATAGTAATTGTACACATCCACCCTGATTGATCGTATTCAACAGGTTGATATATGGTAATCATGCTGATTGGTCCACATGGTTGGTGGCATCCTAAAACTCATCCATGGTAGTCGAAAATCCCCATCAACACCTAGTATATCATCGAACCTGTTGTTATCCATGATTTAACATTATCTACCCTATCGTTGATGATGATGTATAGGCTATAAACAACACTGCATCAAAATCAGTTTAACTAGAGCCCACATCTCGATTTGACTATCAGCCATACCCGAATAGCAACGAAAAAGCCACAATGCAGTGCCATCAATGATAATGTACAATCATTTCATTCGATTTTCCAACTATATAAAAAAACTATTATTTTTAGGTAAACCATCCTCCACTGCTCTATGTGGTATTGAGGTTATAACTTCGCTATCATCGAATGGTCCACATGAGAAAAAAAATTCCATAGTTATTGCTGGTGAATAACATGAACCACCTGCATCTATTGTCAATGGCTATCGAAGACTTCATCATAGAGGTATCCAAACCTAGGCTTTGTTCAAACTTCATCCGCATTGGTCTTGGTGATCATTTCCTCCCTGTTCGGTCATAGGGCATAATGTGTGTAGTTACATCATTCCTTGCTCATGCTCAACTAAAAAAAAATGCCTTGCATCATCACCAATAATCATCCGTCATGTTCTATATTGAAACCAACACTGCATCGGTTCTAATGCTTACTCATCGATGGTTTGCTCAAAAATGCAATGTCAATACTGTGCAGTACCAACACCGGGTGGAGCAAGATGTTCCATCCATGACATCCAATAATACTGGCAAGCATCATATATCAAAGCTATGCCACCTCTTGAGCAAAGTCGACATGGTCATCCATCTGTCCATGCAATATCTCCTTCAAAAACTAACCTACAAACATGAAACTTATGTATTAATCAAATCAAATAAAAACTATGATAAAAAATTAGACTTTCAACAACTATTTTTATAAATCCTTAAAGTAAAACATAGGGTATAAATCATCTAAAACCCATTACGTAGAAACATTACAATGACTCTTAGTTATATGCTTACCTCTTATTTATATATATATATATATATATATATAATTTTACATTTTCTTTATTTATATATGAATCTATATATAAATGTATATAAAATAAGAAGTATTAAAGTGGAACGAAATTCTAACATAAGAATATTTTATTTTAATATTCTTCTATATATATATTGTTTGCCCAAAAATTTTGGGATCTAATTTTTTTAAGGGTAAATTTGCCCTATTGTCATAAGGTTTCCCACCTAATTTTCACCCTAAATTTATTAAAAATAAGAAATATCTTGCCCAAATCACCCCTTGTACCCCATTATATATAGCTAACCCTCATAGTGACTTCCATACAATTACAACATTTTTTGATAGCAAGCGATACAAAGTAGATGACTAACAAAACTAGAGTCTACGACTAATAGAAGGTGACTGGTGGGAGGCGACTAGTAGAAGGCAACTGACAAAAGGTGACCAACATAAGGTCAGTGGCATAAGGTGAGTAACATAAGGTGACTAGCAGAAGGTGAATGGCATAAGGCGATAAGCATAAAGCGACTGGTAGAAGGAGACTGGTGGAAGACAAGTAGCATAAGGTGACTGGAAGAAGGTAACCGATATAAGACGAGTGGCATGAGGCAAGTGGCATAAGGTGACTTGCATAAGTGAGTGGTAAAAGGTGATCGACATAAGACGACCGATATATGGTGACTAGCATAAGGCGACAGGCATAAGGTGAGTGACATAAGGTGAGTGGCATAAGGTGAGTGGAAAAATATGAGTAGCATACAGCTACTAGATGAAGGTGAGTGGCATAAGGTGATTGGCACAAGATGACTTGCAGAAGGAGAGTGGCATAAGACGATTGGCATAAGGTGACTGGCAGAAGATGAGTGGTAGAAGGCAAGAGGCATAAGGTGACTCAATTTACCATTCTTTTACTATTAAATTTCATTTAAAATTTTATTCATGGACACTCAATAAGGAGGTTATTCTGCTTACGAATGATATTATTGGGATATATATTACACTATCTCTAGCAGTAGTTCTCTTTTATACCAGTTATTTTCATTTATAAAAATGATGTTCTTTGTTCATGTTATTCTTCTATTCATGTAGGTAAAATTTTAACTGCAGGTAGTGGAAAAAAGGGAGGCCAGTATTCCAATAAAAGGATTATCCTCAAATACTTTTATAATATTTCAAAACCTGGTCAGCCATCAACATCTGCACAAACTAAAGGTATGAACACCTTTACTCACTAGTTAATTTTTTTACTTTGTTAATTTTAAATATAATTTATTTATTCATAAAGAAGTGTACTTTTTGGTTGATGGCTTTGTCTGTTTTTATCTGTAGAAGGTATGCTTTCAAATGCCATGGTGATAATGACCCTACTATTGACACTAGTATTATCTCTACAGAAAACACTCTTAACCCTGGTATACCTCCACTTCCACATATCCATGTTAATGAAAAGTTCACAAATAAAAATATTCTCAATCAAATCGAACAACAACATGAAGAGATTCCTAAATCTAACACACCAAGTAGAAAAGAAACTAATAGTTCTTATGCAGTTATTACTTCTAGAGAATATTCATTTTAAAAAATAAACGTGCAAGGTTATCTAGGTGTACAATTAACATATCATTTCATCCTAATTGGATATCAGAATTTCTATTTATTTATCCAATGCTACTAGAGAATAGTAGTGATGATATAACATAATTCAGATACCTAATTTATAGTTGAAAACATGGAAAGGATCATAGATTGCAACTTAAGAAAGATACAGTAGAAAAAATTGTGGAAAGATTTATATCAAAACAAAAGAAGGTGATCGACCAACACCAAAAACGTATAGGTGGAAGGATGCATCAGAGTGCACACATATAAGATATGTGCAAGAATATGATAAAGAAATGAAACAAAAGCAAAAATTGGTTGAAAAAGGTGCAATGATTCAAGCCCAATTTTGAAAAATGAATAAGTTAACTTTAGCTTCAAATTTTTTGCATTTTGCTATTGTATTATCTATTCTTAAGAAGGGTAGATCTATGTCTGATTTTATGGATTATAAATCTCTATTTAAACTAGCTGATGTGTAGAACTTACCCAACACTCATTGGTCAAATCGAAGTGGTTGGAAAATGACAAAATGTCTCTCATTGGTTGAGCATGATGACCTCAGAGAGAGTAAAAAAGGTAAAATTCATTTCACTTTCAATTGATGAGGTGATTGTTGTTGATAATACATATTGGATTTGCATACATGTTTACACATTGGAAAATCATTTAAGGCAACCTCATTTATTTGGAATACGTAAAATGGTGGAAAATTGTAATGCATAAAGCATTTACAAAGTTGTTGTTGTAACTAGTTTAAAATAATAAGCATAAATTCATGAAATTGAAATAGCCACTAAGTTAATATGTGTAGGAGCTTATGGTGTTGCCACAATGCAAGGACATAGGAGTGGTATTTGTGTTAGATTGCAAACATTATTTAACCTATATTTGATCTCTATTCATTGCATGGCTCATAGAATGAATATTGCATTCAAAATTGTGGATACATTTACAAATGTTGTGAGAGTGGAAGAGTCTCATTGATTGATTTCAATTTTCAAAAAGGATACCATTCATTCACAATTTAAAAAACATATCAAACATTATTTCTTCCACTTAAAATTAAAACACACCAATATTTAAAAATAAAATTTCAAAATGATAATACAATTTTTTTAGAAATTGCCTCTATCATTGATTTCAATTTAAAAAAAAAATACCAGTCTTAAATAATTTATAAAAATATCAAAGAGTTGTTGTTTTACTTCAAATGCAACATAGAAAAATTATATTCTTTTTCAATGTTTCCTGAAGGTCCATCCACATCTATCTCAGTATCCTTTTCTTCTAATGCCCCAACCCTAACCAAAATTTCTACGGTAGTGTTCATGCCTGATAACAAGACACTCTCTTCCTTCACTCCATCTTCTTTGAAAGGTGCATTCAAATCCTTGTCATTTTATTTTAGTTTAGCCTTGAAATCTAGGCCCCTATCTCTAGTATTCTTCTTCAGCCAATTATTTTCTCTAACCGTCTATTGTAACCTCTTCTTCACTTCAATAGCATTATTAATGCTAATTTTGGTAGTATTGATCAAAATTTTCATGGCATCAACTTGTTGCTTTAGGTGCTGGAAATCAGACTACAAAACAAAAATGAAAAAATGTTAATATTTATAAACAAAACATATTTAACAAAAAATGATTTTTTAGTTATATGTAAAACTTACATCATCTGTAAGTTGTGTTATTTCTGAAATTGCTAATTTGTTCTAATCTAGTACCCATTCATTGAAATATGCTTAGGATTTTGCATTAAGATTTTTTAAATGATTCAAAATAATGACCAGAATTTCATCTATGTATGTAGACTCGGCCTCCATAGTGTCAGATTCAACTTTATGTAGCAAAGAATCGAGATTTTTGGGATCATTCCCAACCTTTAAAAAACCCTTTTATCTTTGAAAAATTCTTATATCAGTCATTGATTGCTTTACTGAAAACCTTGGCCTGATATTTCCATTTTTTCAATTTATCAATATTCAAAAGAAGAGTATTATGAACTACAACTTTACATCTATTGACTAATAACACATTTTTAGAAAATTTTAGGATATCATCATATGTTACATGACGGGTGACAACTTGTTGTTGGGAAGAGGGGGAAAATTTGGTGGAATACACATTGACATCCTATTCTCCATCAATACCCTCTTTATCCTCAAGAATATCACTTGCCTTTAAAGGGTACTTTTTAGGATTCATACCCTAATAAATAAAGTCACATTCTAGATTTTTCAAGGGCATTTGAGATGCACTCTCAACATTTTAAAAGTTATCTAAGGTTAATATCGATAAAACAAAAACATTATATGATGACACATTTTGTGTCTCTCTAGCACTTCTTCCATGATGAGGTGGCGGTGTAAGGAATTGGAAGCACAAGGATACAAAAAAATAAATAAAAAGCCAAGATGCGATGCAGATGAAACAAAATATAATGCTAAATCCTATGAATTGAGAGTGCATGAAGCATAAACAAATCGAAACCAAATAGAAAGCCAATATGGAATACAACCATTTTTATTAATATGCTTTGGAACTCGGTTACAATTCACCTCCTCCATTTCTAGGGTCTAGGAGCGTTAAATGTGTTCTTGTCACATCAATGAATGCTACTCCTTCTTTCGCATGCCCACATGTAAATTGGGCGGATCAAACATCACCGCCACTTGCGTTGATGAGTCTTGACTCCTTGATGATCCTCTAATATTGAGACCCTACATTCAAGGAAATAGGAAGTAGTTAGTAGCACCTGTAGATAAAATGAAACATGCAATCCCCACGCATTCAATTAGTACATGCAAAATATGAATAAAACAATAACTAAAATAGATCCAAATGAATTGAAAACTTGATAGGGGCATAAAAACATCATCGAGAAGGCACTACAAATGGAACAGTCAAAAAATTCACCATAGATTCATATTCGCTCTAGGGCGGGATGATTAGACCTACAACAAAGTGTCAAAAAGCACAATCCCAAATGTCACATTTGGGAAGCTCCAAATCACCTGCAAAGTTGGGGGTTAGCTAAAAGGGGGTATTTTGGGAAGACCCAGAAGGTCATATTTTCCCAATTTGGCCTCTATCACCGAGAATTTTATGATGCTACATGAATGTTAACAAAGGCGGGAAATGATAAAAACATGATAAAAAATGCTCAAAACGATGTGAAATTTGAATGAAAACCTATCTAAGCAGCATAGAATCAAATGCAAGAATAACATAAATGAAATATGCTACATATTTCTAATTGCTCCGGCGCAGGGCAATTAGAACTGTAGTAGTGCAGGCCCCCAGGGGCAGGACGCCCAGCGTTTAGGGCCTGATTTTGGCACAAATCCACTTGGGATGGGTCGAAAACCTCTTGTGGGGTGTTGTCAACAAATTTGGTAGGATTTTGTGGCTAAATGTCGGGTTTTGGTTCTGGATTTTCCCTTCCAATAATCACCCAATGACATCCTCTCCAAAAGAGATCAAGGATGTGAAAGGCACAAATCAAAGAAGATGTGTGGATGTAAAATGACAACACTTCATTGCTCAAAATGCTCCTTATCTGTATATATTGTGGTGAGAAAACTCACCAATTTATAGACCTGGAGGTCTCTTGTGATTGAGCATGCAGAGGTGCCACTTGGCAATCATGCCTTCCCAGGAGGGAGAAGATTCCTCCATGATTAGGGGCTTCATGACTGCCCCTGTAACTACCTCTAGCACTCAAAAATGCTCGCTCACACTCCCATGCAAGGAATGAAGAACACAAGCTTATACCGAGAGGGGGGGTGAACAGTATAAGACCTCTTTTTACTTTTTCCTTTATACTTCAAAACAGTAAAGCAATATACCCAAAGCAATATCAAAACAATGCACAATATCATCCACAAAGTGACACCAATTTTAACGTGGTTCACCCGGAATGCCCGGGCTACGTCCACAAAACTTTTCTCTAAAAGTTATCTCAAAGTTCTTTGGGAAACCTTCCCAATTACAATGTTTATGAGCCTCGGCCCAAAGGAGACACCTTCCCCCAATCTGAATTTATGAGCCTCTGCTCAAAGGAGATACCTTCCCCTCTGCTCTGGAAATGATCCCTTAGAAGATCAACTGCCTCTACCTCTTGCCAGCACGTGGAACTCCTTTCCACCGAAGACCTCCTGTCCTCAATGCTTAGCCTAAGAGACCTCTGCCTTCTATGATCACGTCCACATCAGCTCAGCTACCTGTACCAAACATAGTCAATCGGTCTAGTACAAGTCTTCCTCTGTCTGTCAGATCTGTCCAACTCTTGAACAAATCAATCCTCTGCACACAAGCCTTCTCAAAGACTTGCCAAATCTGTCCTCGGGTTCTTCTCAAAGAACCAATGCACCTCTGTCCTCAAGTTCTCTGATAGAACTATCAAAACTCAGCTCACAAGTCCTCTCGCTAGGACCTGTCCAAATCTACTCACAAGTCCCCACCAGAACCTGTCCAAAACCGCTCACAAGTCCCCACTGGAACCCGTCCAAAACCTCGCTCACAAGTCCCCACCGAAACCTGTCCAAAACCTCAGCAAGCTCACCAAGAAAAACTTGCTTAGCATGAACCCACAAAGAGAATTGTTAGAGACCCAATGTGATTCATAAACCTCATAGAAGCATAAAGAGAATTGTTAGAGACTCAATATGTTCTATACTTAACTCCCAATCTCAATCTCAAATCTCATAGAAACATAAAGAGAATTGTTAGAGACCCAATATGTTCTATACTTAACTCCCAATCTCAATCTCAACTCAATCTCAATCTCAAAAGAATAAGATAGATGTAGTATGCTTTTCTCAAGAATATGAAACACAACCCAACAATTGCCAACCATGCAATATCTCATATAACAATGATACTCATATTCTTTTTACCAACAATTAGGATTTCAACAACAATGCTCATCAAACAAGGTTTAGTCAACCAACACCATTCAACTCAACATCAACCTTGAAGCATTCAACCAATCATCACAAGAAAAGGAAACAAGTAGAAATCCTTTTCCCTCCAAGGATATTTGAAAAAAATAGCCACCAACACAATATCACCAAATGCAAAGAATAACTTGCTCAAATCAACTCAATGGAGTAAGCCCAATATCATGTATCAAGTAAAGCACTAACTTGATCAAAAACAACCTCTATGGAAGCAACTCAACCATCAATATCAAAATAGCCAACTAAGGGTTTCATCATCTCAATGCAAGTAGCAAGACTTACTAACATAAACCCTAGTGCAAAAATGCTTCCTCTTCCTCAACCAGAATTATGCATTCACCCAAAAACTCATCAATGATTTTAATGCATAAACAATCTTCAATATCCAGAAAATAAGATTTACACCAAAAATACCTAGTAGACAACCTTTTCACTCCAAACTCAATTTCAGAAAATATACCATCAATAACATACATGGAAGAAGTTGCCCATACCTTTACTTTGATGAAGAAGGAGAACTCAAAATCTATCACAACACTAACTCTCAATTTGCCACCAATTAGAGTTAGCAACTATACAATAATAAACAATAAAGATCCAAATTAACACCTTATTTCTCCAACTTAATAAAAACCACTAGAAGTATAATATACATACAAAGTAAAACCTCTTTACACCTTATTACTCCACATAAACATTAAACATCAATAAAACAATGTCAAAGCAAATATGATACCTTAACCTTATACCTCCTACGCATTCACAGCCACTATCCTTTGCACACCGCGACCAAAAGAAAATTACCAACGAAGAGAATCGAACTCGGCACCTCTGCCTTCTAGCGCTTTCGCTTAAACGCCACCGCCGTTGGGTCACAAGTGCCCAATGAAGAAATACAATGTTGCCCTCTCTTTTATCTTCCTTTGACGCCAAGAATCTGGAAAACGTAAATGTCTTCCACAAGCCACATGCAAACTGGTGAGCGTTGTCCAAAACGTAAGTCACTGAATGCTTGCATTAATCATCTCACAACACAGTCTGGAAAAACGCAGTTCAGGTGCAATTGCCAATCCACTAACATCAAGCATAAAGGTAAGGATGCAGCCCAAGCTCAAATCCGAATATGCCAAGCACGGTTTCCAAGACACAGATCAAGCACGATTTCAAAGACGTCAATCGGAGATTCGAAGACACAGAGCAAGCTCAAATCGAAGACACCAAGCGCTGTTCAAAAGATATAGAGCAAACACAAAATCGCAGATGCCAAGCGCTATTCGAATGATACAGAGCAAACGCAAATCATAGATTTCAATTAATCGGTGGTGCTCACTTTAGAAAATCATCCCCACTTATATAGCCATTTCTCCTTAACTGTTTGACGTCGGCGCTCCTCCAACGATGGCAACATATCGGTGAAAGAATTCTTTTTCTTTCCGTCGCTTAAGGGTTGAAAGACCCTTTAATAATAATTAAAATAATAATTATTATTATTTTATTAATAATAAATTAAACTTGGACCTTTGACAAAGGTTTGAGTTAATTTAATTATTAATAATAAACATGAACCTTTGCATTAAGTTAAGCTTGGTTTTAATAAAAACCCTTAATGAGTCCAAATGGTTTTAAGAAAAACCTTTAACCTTGTCACCATGGTTTTAATAAAAACCCTTTAACATTATGAAGCTTCTCAAGATATTTTTGACATCACACTCTTTTGATATCAACACAAAAATGCCTTTTGACATCAATGACAACTTATACACTTGAGCAAAGGCAATGTACCCAAAGTACCCAAAATTGCCAACAATCTCCCCCTTTGTCATTGATGGCAAACCTTTATTGAAAACACTTCTCAAGAGCCAAAACTGAAACCAACCGTGCTAACAACCGACCAATCGTGCCCACAACCGAGAATCTTCCTTTGAAGTTTTGCTCCCCCCGACTTGAAGCTTTCCTCTTCACTTTGAAGCTCTCCCCCTTACTCATATCTCTCCCCCTTTGTCATCAATGGCAAAGGGCCACCTTTGGGGCTCGGGACTAAGAATTAGCCTCTTAGCTTAGTCCCTCCCCCACCTCCCGATGAGGTGATTAATTTTGGGGTGGGAGTAAAACTCCCATTAGGCACCGATCATCATCAACGTCTATAACTTCCTTTTCGGGCCTTCTCTTGAACTCTTTGTCCATATTCCTGTTCCTGTCACCTGTTCTTGTTCTTGTTCTCATCCCTGTTCTTATCCATGCCTTGATCCTTGGACCTGATCATGCCACTGTTCCTGTTCCTCGTATTCTGGAATTTTAGCTCTACACTGTCTAGCTGTGTGACCTTCATTGTTGCACTTATAACAAGTAACAATGTTATTTCTTTTAGGCATACCTGTTCTTTGAATCCACTAGTTCTGACCAAACCTGTTATGACCAAACCTGTTCTGGCCAAACCTGTTCTGACCAAACCTGTTCTGACCAAACCTGTTCTGATTAAACCTATTCTGATTAAACCTGTTCTGATCAAACCTGTTCTTGTTATTTGCCTTGCAATAAACTGCCTTGTGCCCAAACTGTTGACAAGAGTAGCAATACCCTTGAAAGAAATTACCACCTCTAAAACTGTCATTTACCTTCCTTACTTGAGTCATGCAATGTGAAGCTATGTGACCAAACCTGTGACAAGCAAAACATCTGCCTTGAAACTTTCCTTTATTTGACCTCTTAGGCTCTGAAAACTTCTTCTTCTCATTCTGAATTCTGTTTTCTATTTCTGTGCATCTATCATTCAAGGACTCATGATCTGAAATACTTTCCCCCATCGAACTCTCTTCCTTTTGGAGTCTCTTACTAGACTCTCCAACTTGTTCCTTGTGAGGCTTAACAAAACCAAGGCCTATTTTATCTCGTTGTCTTTCTTTGACCTTTGATGAGTGACTTAACCTTTTTGGAGCTATCTTGAAACCTCGTGAAGCTTATCCTTGTACTCTTTAGTTTCCTCTTTCAAAGAAGCCATTTTCTGTTCTAACTCACTATACTCAAGAACCTTAGACTCTAACTCATCCTTGAGTTCTTGTGTCTTAGCTATAGAGAAGTCAAGACTTTCTATAAGATCATCTCTCTCCATACAACATTCATCTAACTTATCCTTGAGTCTAGCATTCTTCTTTCTTTCCTTTTTCAAAGCACTAAGAGCACTAATAAGTTCACCTTCAAGATCTACTTACCTTCCTCTATATGTTTGCTTTTTGAATCATCAAAGCCTTTTTCAGATTTCTTATCACTAGAGGTGCTACCCTTTTCAAAAACCATACATGCATCTTCCTTATAGTTTTCTGAAGCATCCTCATACATACTAGAAACCAAATCATTATTTGTGCAATCATCCTCAAGGTGACCAAAATTTCCACATCTAAGACATTTCATGATAATGAATCTATGTTTCGGTTCTTCCTCTTTTTTGATATGAACAACATCTCATTTTCATTATCACTTGAAGAACTTTCACTATCACTACTAGAACACTTACTTGCTTTGTCTAGGTAGAAAATCTTCTTGTGCTTGTGAGAATACCTCTTTCCTTGATTGTTGTGCTCATATTTGATTTTAAGATTTGTATTGGCCTCTTCTAGTTGTTTCTTCAATGAAACAATCTCTTCTTCTTGTTTGCAACACAAACAGTCTCTTTCTCATTGATCTGAGACCTGAGAGTTTCTTCACTCCTTTTGGACTCTTCTATTTGCAGCTTCAGATTGCTAACAACTTTGTTGGATTCCTCTTCATGTTTGCTGCATATATCAACTTTATTACTCATTTCTTTTGTCTGCATTCTTAAACCGTCAATTTCTTTTTCTAGCTTACTGCAATACTCTGTTTTCCTGGTTAATTGCATTTCGAGATCTTCAAAAATTTTCTTGTATTCTTCTGTTTGTACTTTCAAACTGGTGATTATATCTTTTGCATCCTCAACCTTTTTACTCAGAGCTGAAATTAGTTTTTGTTTCCAATTTGCTTCTGCATCACTTTCTTCTTCATCACATTCCTCGTTCGAATCTGTTTCTTCACCAATTTTGAACGGATCATCTTCATCTTCACTGCTACTAAACCCATGGCAATGACGTTCATCATGACCGAGTTGACCACAAACAAAACATTCTTTACCTTGTGAGCAATCAGCTGCAAAGTGACCGGTCTTCCCACATCTGGTGCAAAACTTTATTAATCTGGACTGTTCTCCACTGTTTGATTCATCTCTTGAATCTATTTCCATTCTTCCTCCCAAAACAGCAACATTGAGTTCATCTTCATTTTCTTTCATGACCATGTGTGTTTTCTTCTTCTTGTGTCTCATGGTTTTGCTTTTGCCTTTCCTTGCCATTTGTGTTCTTGTAAGATCTTCCTTCAAGCTGTTAAACTTTTCGAAGGCACCCGCTCTGATACCAATTGAAGAACACAAGCTTATACTGAGAGGGGGGGTGAACAAGTATAAGACCTCTTTTTACTTTTTCCTTTATACTTCAAAATAGTAAAGCAATATACCCAAAGAAATATCAAAACAATGCACAATATCATCCACAAAGTGACACCAATTTTAACGTGGTTCACCCGGAATGCCCGGGCTACGTCCACAAAACTTTTCTCTAAAAGTTATCTCAAAGTTCTTTGGGAAACCTTCCCAATTACAATGTTTATGAGCCTCGGCCCAAAGGAGACACCTTCCCCCAATCTGAATTTATGAGCCTCTGCTCAAAGGAGATACCTTCCCCTCTACTCTAGAAATGATCCCTCAGAAGATCAATCGCCTCTACCTCTTGCCAGCACGTGGAACTCCTTTCCACCGAAGACCTCCTATCCTCAATGCTTAGCCTAAGAGACCTCTGCCTTCTATGATCACATCCACAGCAGCTCAGCTACCTGTACCAAACACAGTCAGTCGGTCTAGTACAAGTCTTCCTCTGTCTATCAGATCTGTCCAACTCTTGAACAAATCAATCCTCTGCACACAAGCCTTCTCAAAGACTTGCCAAATATGTCCTCAGGTTCTTCTCAAAGAACCAATGCACCTCTGTCCTCAAGTTCTCTGATAGAACTATCAAACTCAGCTCACAAGTCCTCTGCTAGGACCTGTCCAAATCTGCTCACAAGTCCCCACCGGAACCTGTCCAAAAACTACTCACAAGTCCCCACTGGAACCTGTCCAAAACCTGCTCACAAGTCCCCACCGAAACCTGTCCAAAACCTCAGCAAGCTCACCAAGAAAAACTTGCTTAGCATGAACCCACAAAGAGAATTGTTAGAGACCCAATGTGATTCATAAACCTCATAGAAGCATAAAGAGAATTGTTAGAGACTCAATATGTTCTATACTTAACTCCCAATCTCAATCTCAAATCTCATAGAAACATAAAGAGAATTGTTAGAGACCCAATATGTTCTATACTTAACTCCCAATCTCAATCTCAACTCAATCTCAATCTCAAAAGAATAAGATAGATGTAGTATGCTTTTCTCAAGAATATGAAACACAACCCAACAATTGCCAACCATGCAATATCTCATATAACAATGATACTCATATTATTTTTACCAACAATTAGGATTTCAACAACAATGCTCATCAAACAAGGTTTAGTCAACCAACACCATTCAACTCAACATCAACCTTGAAGCATTCAACCAATCATCACAAGAAAAGGAAACAAGTAGAAATCCTTTTCCCTCCAAGGATATTTGAACAAAACAGCCACCAACACAATATCACCAAATGCAAAGAATAACTTGCTCAAATCAACTCAATGGAGTAAGCCCAATATCATGTATCAAGTAAAGCACTAACTTGATCAAAAAACCAACCTCTATGGAAGCAACTCAACCATCAATATCAAAATAGCCAACTAAGGGTTTCATCATCTCAATGCAAGTAGCAAGACTTACTAACATAAACCCTAGTGCAAAAATGCTTCCTCTTCCTCAACCAGAATTATGCATTCACCCAAAAACTCATCAATGATTTTAATGCATAAACAATCTTCAATATCCAGAAAATAAGATTTACACCAAAAATACCTAGTAGACAACCTTTTCACTCCAAACTCAATTTCAGAAAATATACCATCAATAACATACATGGAAGAAGTTGCCCATACCTTTACTTTGATGAAGAAGGAGAACTCAAAATCTGTCACAACACTAACTCTCAATTTGCCACCAATTAGAGTTAGCAACTATACAATAATAAACAATAATAAAGATCCAAATTAACACCTTATTTCTCCAACTTAGTAAAAACCACTAGAAGTATAATATACATACAAAGTAAAACCTCTTTACACCTTATTACTCCACATAAACATTAAACATCAATAAAACAATGTCAAAGCAAATATGATACCTTAACCTTATACCTCCCGCGCATTCACAGCCACTATCCTTTGCACACCACGACCAAAAGAAAATTACCAATGAAGAGAATCGAACTCGGCACCTCTGCCTTCTAGCGCTTTCGCTTAAACGCCACCGCCGTTGGGTCACAAGTGCCCAATGAAGAAATACAGTGTTGCCCTCTATTTTATCTTCCTTTGATGCCAAGAATCTGGAAAACGTAAATGTCTTCCACAAGCCACATGCAAACTGGTGAGCGCTGTCCAAAACGTAAGTCACTGAATGCTTGCATTAATCATCTCACAAAGTCTAAAAAACGCAGTTCAGGTGCAATTGCCAATCCACTAACGTCAAGCATAAAGGTAAGGATGCAGCCCAAGCTCAAATCCGAATATGCCAAGCACGGTTTCCAAGACACAGATCAAGCACGAATTCAAAGACGTCAATCGGAGATTCGAAGACACAGAGCAAGCTCAAATCGAAGACACCAAGCACTGTTCGAAAGATATAGAGCAAACACAAAATCGTAGATGCCAAGCGCTATTCGAATGATACAGAGCAAACGCAAATCGCAGATTTCAATTAATCGATGGTGCTCACTTTAGAAAATCATCCCCACTTATATAGCCATTTCTCCTTAACTGTTTGACGTCGGCGCTCCTCCAACGATGGCAACATATCGGCGAAAGAATTTTTTTTCTTTCCGTCGCTTAAGGGTTGAAAGACCCTTTAATAATAATTAAAATAATAATAATTATTATTTTATTAATAATAAATTAAACTTGGACCTTTGACAAAGGTTTGAGTTAATTTAATTATTAATAATAAACATGGACCTTTGCATTAAGTTAAGCTTGGTTTTAATAAAAACCCTTAATGAGTCCAAATGGTTTTAAGAAAAACCTTTAACCTTGTCACCATGGTTTTAATAAAAACCCTTTAACATTATGAAGCTTCTCAAGATATTTTTGACATCACACTCTTTTGATATCAACACAAAAATGCCTTTTGACATCAATGACAACTTATACATTTGAGCAAAGGCAATGTACCCAAAGTACCCAAAATTGCCAACAAGGAAGGAAGAGTTAAGTGGTGGATCTGAGCTACCATTTGTCAAGATTTGAAGTTTTGCTTGTCAAACCTGCTATTCGCCCCACCTTGGAGCAAATACTTCTAATAATCCCTGAGTGGAACGAATACCAGTTTGTAATCGTCCCTGGGTGGAACAAGTATGAAGAAGAGTTCTTGAAGGTGCCAAATTGACTTTTGACCTTCCAAAACTGTTGTGAGTGGTTAGTACCACTGTTTAACCTCTGGGGGCTGCCCTGGGGCTGTGTGTGTCAATGCAATTAGTGTTTGCAGTCACATAATCATATTGGTGATGTTTTGGTGTCTACAGATGCCCCATTTTGGGATGCGCTATGCGTGGCGCATTGTTGAGCAAAAATAGATAACCAAAGCACTAATGATTAGGGTTTCTCAGTAACCTAACCAAATTTTGATGCCCCAAATATGGAAAGGGCATGCATTCTTGAATCCTTTCTTCTGACGAGCGAAGGAACTTAATTCAAGTGTTAACCTTTTTCGGTGAGGTGTTACTTGAGCTTGGACATTGATCAGTCATGAATAGGCAATGGGCGCAACCTTTTGTCTATGGGAACTTTGAGTTCATGATTCATGAATGCCAAGTGTTTGATCAACTTGTGATTATTGCTTGTTTACTGCCCCAAGAAGGAGCGTGATTGTTTTTTTCAATTATTCTTTGAATGCATGCCATTTCCATGATTGGATGTGTATTTGTTGATTGGTGACTAAGTGTGACTACCCCCTCAAGCGACGAATCGATGAGTGAATGAAATACATGAGAAAAGTGACGAGTCACTTGACCCAAGGTGACTTGTGTAAGGGTGCCTTCAGAGGTTTATCTTTGAATGTGTGTGCAGTTTTCTGACAATTAGACCTATTTTTGGTGGGTTTTAACCCTTTTTGTGACACATTTTGGAGCTTGAAATTATCAAAAATCCGTCCTCTCGTGGAGTGGTCCGACTATGATAGCCTTCTTAGGGAGTAGGATAGGGACAATATGGGACTCCAACGTCTATTTTGGATGCCAAGAATGTCAAGCGCAAAGGCGCATTTGTTCTGCAATGTTATTGCTATTTTTGGGTGGGTTTGGACCCGTTTTGGGACACCATTTTGGGGATGAAATTCTTGGCAATCTGTCTTCCCGTGGAACGGTCCGGCTATGGTAGCATTCTTAAGGAGTAGGATAGTGAGGATTTGTGACCCCGACGTCAGTTTTGTATGCCCAGAATGTCAAATGTAAAAGCACTCTGATTGGACAATTTTATTGCTATTTTTTGTGCATTTTTTTTGTTGTTTTTGCCATTTTTTGTTTTTCTTGCTCTGTAATCATCCCTGGGTGGGGCGAATACCAGGTTGGTAATCATCCCAGGGTGGGACGAGAACTTAACCAGAGCACTCATCCCAGGGTGGAATTATTACAAGCCTAAAAGAATATTTAAGGATCAGAGGACCGGTTATTGTAGCTTGCGGGCATTTTTGATGATATATATACATATGACTTTGTTTTATTTATACACATGTCATGTTTTGATGTTATGCACAATGATTGTTGAATGTTTATGTATGCATGTTAATTTATTTTGATGGATGCATATGTTATGATGAATGCAAATGTTTCTAATTTTTATGATATGCAAATGGAATGGATGAATTGAATTTGTGATTTTTGGTGGTGGCACCATAGACTATTTAGAATTTAATGCTTTTTGTCCTAGGTGATTGCTGTGGTAAATGAATTTTTATGTATACATATTATTTTTTGTATTTTTTGATGGTGATGCAATGACGAAAGATATCACAGTTGGTTGAGAATGTAGTTAAGGTTTTCTGAGACTTATATGTTTTAACTAACTAGCCATGACTGTACTTTTATCTTACAAGACTTCTGAACAAGGTATGAATCGGACTTGTCTTTGACCAAGTTATTTCACATCCCTATGTGTGAAATTGAGTTCGTTTATGTGGTATTCATCAGGATACTGCCAGTGTCAGATAGGCTATCAACCAAACCTGTACTGAGGATCACCTAATTAGTTCCACTAAATTCTTTGTTGTATTTAGGCGGATTAATCTTAGCTCATCCACATGCAAACATTGATCTACACACAAGTTAATGTGATAGATATATCGTCATGCGGGAGGCTTGCCACTAGTGACCGATAGGTTATCCACCAAACCGATACTGAGGTCCACCTCATGACCTTCTGAATGCTGAGAGTTCCAGGGATTCAATTTTGACTCCCTTCTTTTCTTCAATTGTATTGGGATACTTGCTCTTTTGTAGTGATAAAAATCACTATTTATTTTTGTTTTCTCTTTTGAGCAAGGGATTTGAACATTGAGTGATGAGAATCACTATTTTATGTGCCTTTTGATGTATGTACTTTGTTGGTGATGTCATTTTTTTTGGAGTTTTGAATTATGCAAAATTTTGATGTTTTGCACATGTTTTTAGAACTTGGGATTCTTGGGGAATTGAGTAGGGAAGATGCTTGTACTTTTGCAAACTCTCAAAATTATTGGGGCCATTCACATAGGGGGATGAGAAAGATAACCGTTTCACTTATGGTGACCTGGATTGCTTTGCAGGTTTCATATTTCGTTCACACAACTTGGGATTTTTTTTTTTTTGTTTTAACTTGTGGTGGGATGCTTCGTAACAAGGTGTGATCCAAGTAGAACTCTACCTTTGTGAAATCTGTCTGAATTTTTATAGTATGTGGCTAGAAATCTAATGATAGTTGAATGACAAAAACTCTTGATACATTAGAAGACAACCGACTATGATATGGCAAAAAATATGTGAATGACGTTTATTTTTTATGGACTATTCATAGAATGGAGAAATGTGGAAAATGATGGTTTTGCCAAGTAATTACAGTCTATGGTGCCTTGACCTATATTACCACAAATATGCAATGTATGGATGTGATGCCTAATGTAGCTATATATTTTTGTGTGTTTTTTTTTTGATGGATTGATTTTTGTGAGTATGAAAAGAGATCTTTATTGTTGTGATGATTTGGAGCATGCATGGAAATGAGATGCAAATTGTTGTTATTTTTTATGATTTTATTTTTTTGAATTTTCTTATTTTTGACCAAGCAATTGTGGGAACCCTTGGAGATTTTTGTTTGACCAAAGGGATTATGGGTACCTTTGGGGCGTTTGGGGATTGACCAAGCAATTATGAGAATCCTTGGAGATTTTGGTTTGACCAAGTGATTATGAGAATGCTTGGAGCTTTTTGTTTGGGCTATGGCTCTTTTAAATATGGAATGGCCTCAAATGACTGATGTTCAAGGGTTCTAGTTCCTTGATTCCATCAAGAGAGTTGATTCGGTATGTTCCAAGTCCTATTTTACTGTGGATGACATAAGGACCTAACCAGTTTGTCATGAAATTGTCCCTTAGATGGGGCAGCAAGTTAGAATTTTTTTGGTTCTCTTTTAAGACCAAGTCACCATCCTGAAAGTCCCTCGGGTGAAACTTCATGTTGTATGCTTTCTTAAGTCGCTCTTGATAGATACGTAAATGCTCGAGAGCATTAATGTGTTGTTCATAAAGCAACGTAAGCTGGTATAACCAAGCCTACCATGCAGCATCATCATTGATGAAATCTTTCATTGATATGCGTAGGGAAGGAATTTTCAACTCGAGAGGCATGACAGCCTCAGAGCCATACACGATTGAAAATGGAGTTTCCCCAGTGGGTGTCTGAATGCTAGTGCAATAAGCCCATAGGTCAAGTGGGATCTGAATGTGCTAATCCTTATGACTATCTATGACTGTCTTTTTGAGGATGGAAACTAGCATATTTTTTTTACGCCTTTGGTTGCCCATTTTCTTACATATAATAGGGTGTTGAAAAACTGTGCTAAATTTTGTACTTTGTGGTCAAAGCACACACGTATTTGTTCTTGAATGACATCCAATTATCTGAGATTATCTTGGATGGAATACCAAAATGACATATGACATTTTGTAAAATGAACTCTGAAATGCGGGTTCCAGTCGTAGAGGTAAGCGAAATTGCTTCCACTCATTTGGTGAAGTACTTTGTGGCCGTTATGATAAACGTGTGACGGCTTGACAATGCAGGGGAGATATTTTCGATTAGATCTAAGCTCCACTACAAAAATGACCAAGCTGATTGGATCGACTGCAAGGCCTGAGAAGGTACGTGTGTCAAATTGGCATGGTGTTGGCACTTCACGCACTTCCTTACATACGCGCAACAATCTCGCTCTAAATATGGCCAATAATAGCCCATGCAGAGAATGCGCTTGGCGATGGCCATACCAATGAAGTGGCCCTTGCATGTACCATCGTGTGCTTGGGTGATCACCCAAGTGGACTCCTGATGGTCCAAGCAATGAAGGAGGAGTCCTTCATAGCTGTGATGGTACAAAATGTCTCCTAAAAAGACATGCTTTGTCGCTTTCTATTTGAATGATCATTTTGCGGCATGCATAAATCCAAGTGGGAGGTTACCTAACTTGAGGTAGTCCCTTATGGGTGTATACCAATCCTACTGATCGAAAACCTTGATAGTCTAAACATCCAATCCCTCTTGAAGTTCATCCCTAGCAAAATATGAGTGAGAAAGAACTTTTAAGAATAGCATTGTGTTGCTATTAAAGGGAGTAGGGGAGAACAAGGACCCCCAGTTAGCATGATTCAGACAATCATGGATTCGAGAGAACTTGTTCAAGGATGGTTCAATTTGGATCAAGTGGATTCTTGGCGTTAAATCAGAGCTTGCACACTCCATCATTGATTGCAATAGTGTTTTGACTTGAATTTTTGTCATATCACCATAAATGTCTTGCGAGATTAGTGACCCCAAGGAGGCCATAGTGTCTACAAAATGATTTGATGACCGATGGAGTGCCTCGATGTTGTACCATTTAAGATTTTCCAAGAATTTGTCCACAAGGGCTTTGTAGGCTTGCAGAACTGGGCATTTACATTGGAATACCCCTCTGACTTGGTTGACAATTAACAGTGAATCACCAAAGATGTTCAATCATTTGATGTTCATGGTGATTGTTATTTGAAGACCTATGAGCAAGGCTTCATATTCTGCATTGTTGTTGGTGCACGGGAAATCCAATTTAAATGATAGAGGAATTGGAGCCCCTTGCGGTGTGAAGAATACAATTCCCACGCCACCCCCTTGCTCACATTTAGAACCATAAAAAAATAGGGTTATGTTGGCTTGTGACTCAGGCTCATCATAATCTGGTGATTCTAAGACATGGAAGACCCCATCATCTGGTAGCTCTATGATCAGAGGTTGATCATCTTCGAGAGGAGCCTCTACTAGTTGATTGGCTATGACTTGACCTTTGATGGATTTATGTCCAATAAACTCTATGTCAAACTCCGTCAACAACATGATCCATTTCACCGTGTGGCTACTATGATAAGTATGACTCGTCATGTACCACAATGGATTCTCCTTAGACACAACATACATATTGTTTCTCAACATGTAATGGCGTAGCTTATTGGTAGCAAACACCACTTCCAAGTAGAGCTTCTCGACGTATGCATAGTTAAGTTCATAATTGACCAGGGTGCGGCTAAGATAGTAAGTAGCCTGCTCTTTGTGTAGTTCATTTTTTTGGGCTAACATGGCACTCGTTATCCCAATGAAATGTGACCCCCTTGTGCAATAATTTATTCATGGGTTGACACTTTTCAGATAGCTACGCTATGAAGTGCTTGATTGATGCGACCTTTCCTTGCAGGCTTATGAGCTGCTTGATGGTAGTTGGGGGAAGCATTTCAAGGATTACCTTGACTTTGTTTGGGTCCACCTCGATGCCTCATTTTGAGACTATGAAACCCAATATTTTTCTAGATGTGACACCAAATACATACTTCTTAGGATTCAGTCTGACTTTATGTTCCATGAGGCGATCGAGGATCTTGCTTAAGTCATCGAGATGATCTGGGCGCAAAAGATATTTGGCCAACAAATTATCCATGTAATATTCCAAATTTTTATGCATGTGATCATGGAATATGTACGTCATGGCACGTTGGTAGGTGGCACCAACATTTTTAAGGCCAAAAGGCATGACCTTATAGCAAAATGTTCTCGAAGGCATTGTGAACACCATTTTTAGTTGGTCCTTGGGATTGATACGAATCTGATTGTATCTCGAGAAACCATCCATGAGGGAAAGCATTTCGTGGCCCACTATAGTGTCTACCAATGCATCGATTCTTGGAAAGGGGAAATCATCCTTAGGACTCGCTTTGTTTAGATCTTGAAAATCAGTGCATATGCGAATCCTCCCATCGGGATTTTTGATGGGGACCATGTAGGATAACCATGGTGGGTAATCCATGCAAATGACAAAATGTGCATCCAACAGCTTTTGTAATTCATCTTTGACCATTAAGGTCATTGTTGGGTGCATCTTACATAGTTTTTGCTTAACTGGCTTGACTATCGAATCAAGCGTTAAATTATGCGTGACTAGCTACGGATCTAGCCCCGACATGTCTTTGTAGGACCATGCAAAAACCTCCTTCTTCTCTTTGAGAAGGGCAATGTAGTCGGCATGCTCTTCGGGGGATAGAATTACCCCCAGCTTGATAATCTATGGATTCACTGGATCAAAGCCGATTTCTATGTTAGTTATCTCCTCGACCGACATGTGGGATCCATCCTCCAACTAGTGTGGAGTTGGGATTAAGTGGATATCATTTGCTGAGTTAAGATCATCATTAGGAACCTCGGGTTCCTCTTCAACATGGAAGATATCTTGAGTTTGCCCTGGGGTAAAATGAAGCATTTCACCAAAATGCCAGTACTCTGATGGGGATGGTGGTGAATTGATGTGATCCCAGTCTATGGCATCTATGTCTAGATATAATGACTATATCAGATTGGCCGGATTGCGGATGGGTACGGTTAAGTCAATGGAGATCATGTTGATGAAATGATTTTGGTCTCCATTATCGTGGGTGTGGTGAATTAGAAATTTTGGATATTCTTTGTGCTTCGGATCTGGCTTTGGAGGTATTGGCACGAATGGATCGGCCCTATGTGCAAATAGGAAGATAGGGTCTACCCTCGACACTAATATCGTTATAGGGTCTCTAGGCGAAAGGTGTTCTCCGTATGCCCAAAGTGGTGGATTCAACACTTGGTCCCACTACGCTGGGTTTAGGTGCCACTCATGCCTTGGAATTATGTTTAGTTATTCAAATATATCGTCAATCTCCAAGGGGTATTACTGCTGTCGCATATGATTGAGATAGGCCATCTCATTTTTATCTTCATAATCACTGTCAAAGATCCAAAGGCCTTCGTTGGCCCCAAAAACCATTTGCGACATGTGAGGCTCATCCTGATCGAGCAAATTGACATGTTCCCATAGGGGTTGTTCCACTATCTATGGGGGGACCTAATTTTCTTGAAGTGGAACTTGCTCGATTGGAGCATCCAAAGGGAACATTGCCAAGAGGCTTTCTTGATAATCATCCATTAGGGTCACTTGTGAGTGATTGCTATCTGATTCGAAGGGGTTCCATGGTGCTACCTCATATTCTGACTCATCTTCTGAAGATCCTTCTTGACCTTGTATGTACCTCTCTTGTAGGTGAGATCTTGATCTTTCTCCTCTCTCAAGCGAAGGGAAAGGGTTTTTGAGGTCAACAAGGTTGGTTGTCAACAATGGGAGATAATCCCCTAGTGTATATGTTGTGTTAGGGTTGGCATATGGATCTAATGCCAATCCCTCATTGTTGCCTATCCCTAGGCCTTGCATATTCTCTACCAAGATGTCCAATGGTAGGGGTTGGTTGAAACCTACTCCTGACTTGTCGTATGGCATTTGGTATCTTGGTTGGCAAAGAACATACACTCCTTGCTTATATATGCCTAAACCATAGCCATTCCAATTGCATTGGCCAAGGTATCTCAAAGCAAAGTTTGGGTTGGACAAATAGTTGACTTCTTCAGTAAAAGGCTCTTCATCTTTGTCCTCTTGCATGTATGGTTCAATACCATGATCAAGGCCCCCATACACAAAGTTTGTCTAATTCGGTGGGTATCCTAGAGGAACAATGGTACCAATGGGGAGGCGAGGTCTCCCCATGTCTTGCATGGACTCTAGTGTGGGTGTTGCTACAATATTCTGCACCAGATACTCCCCCAGGCCCGTATTGGTGATTTGAATGGTGATTGTTGGTGATTGAGGGGGAGGGAACGGAAGTTCTTCCTAATTCCATTCCATGTCGGGTGAACTAGGAGCCTCAATTTCCATTCTACTAGGCATCTCCTTAGTAGATATGGTTGAGACTGATGGCGGTTCCTCTTCCAGGGGTTTCTTCCCTTTGTCCTTTGGTGTGGCCATCGTAGGTGGCATTGTTGAAGGACCAGACGATGAAGATAGACCTAGTTGGTGTTTTTATGGACTTGTTAACGAGGATGCCTATGGAATCGTACCCTGTTTAGATGGATTCAACTAAAAATCCAAATGCATTTATGGAAGGGTTGATTGTGGCATCAGCTGCACCGCATTGCAATACATTAAGGGTTCCAAGTCCGCTGATACTACATTCACCTACCCTTCGAAAGTATACTTTAAGCATTGATGAGCTATCGATGGGACACACTTCATGTCCTTGATCCATGGCCGACCCAGCAAGATGTTATAGGCCATATCACCCTCCAAGATGTGGCACAATGTAGGTATAGTCTTTTGTCCCACTTGTATGGGTAGGACAATTGTGCCAACTATCGAGCATATTGCATCATTGAATGCTCGTAGTGTATAGGTGGAGGCCACTATGTGAGATACGAGACAACTTTAGGTGCTTCAAGGCCGCTGTTGTAATGATATTACTGGATGAGCCAGTGTCCAGCAATATCCTCTTGTATGGAATCCCATTGACCCGCACGATGATGTGCAGGGGTGGATCCACCATGTCACAAGCAACTGATTTCAATTCGTCCTCTTGAAAGGTGATGACTGGCTCAATGCATCATTTGAGATGTCCCATGAAGTTGTTGAAGGATTTTGCTTTATGGGGCTACAACTCGATGGCTTTTAGAATCTCAATTAGAGCCTCCTGATGGGGCATTGATTATTGTATGAGCTCATAGATGGAGAGCCTAGCCGATTTGGTCGTCAAAATTTGGGTGAGTTTGGTTTGAATCATGGCCACTGGTCTAGGTGGAGGAGGTTGTGCAAGGTGCTGTTGTGGTTGTGATGTTGTTGGCACCTCTCTTGTAGCTTCCACAGGGGCAACTATGCTCAGGTACCTCTTGTTCCATGTCACTATACAGATCATCCCTACATACCCCTGCATGGGGAATTTTTGTGTGACCTCATTTACTTGTAGGGTCTTTGCCTATGCATCATGGGTAGGCAAGGGGTCTTTAAAGGCCTCCATTTGTTGATTGCTTGGTGCCATGGTATTATCCACCCCTAATGTCTTGTTATCTATTAAGTCTTGCACCAAGCCTTTAAATTCCAACATGCATTAAGGTCATGTCCCTTTCGTCTATGGAACTTGTAGTACAAGTCTTACCTGTAGCCCTTAGGTTTTGGCGCATTGGGGTCTATGGGTTGAATCTCACACAGGTTGATCAAGTTTATCGCTGACAAGCGGTCAAACAGGGAGTCTCTAGACTCTGTGTAAGGTGTGAATTGTCGCCTAGGGCGACACTGCTGATTTTGTTCTTGCCTCTAATTTTCTTGGTCATAACTATTAAGAGGCACTGCCTGATAGTTAGCATTTTGGGGCTATGTTGCTTGTGCAGGCTTATGGATATTTATAACAACCTGATTGACGGCAACGGGTTTTTGTTGCGTGGTACCTGTTTTAGTGTTCTTATACCATTCTTTCTTCTTTGGCTTTGCTATCTCGCCATACTGAATCTTGATCACCTCAATGATTCTGGCTTACGCTAGAGATTCCTCTAAAGTTTCATATTGTTGCATCTACAATAACATGGAGATTGATCTCAAACAGCTCTTTGAGAACATTTGGGTGAAGTCAGACATAGGAGGGAGGTAGGGTAGCTTTGAAAGCAAATTCCTCCACCGATTCCCATAGGCCACCATGGTTTCTTCCTCATACTACCTTAGGATAGCTAGGTCACTTAGTGACACCTTCTTCTTGGTGTTGAAGGCAAAGCATTCGAGGAACGCATCCACTAGCTGATCTAAGTTACTAATGCTGTGCTTTGGCAATTGAGTGAACCAATTCGAGGCAGGGCCTACGAACGTGGTTATAAATGTTCTTAGCAGCAAAGCATCATTGTCTTGAATGCCAAATCATTAGCTCAATAATCTAGTCACATGCTCTTGGGAATCTTCCTCACCTCTAAATATTGCCAACTGAGGTAGTTTAAAGTGTTCAGGGTAAGGGGGTGCCGGCACTGACGGATGCATAGGATGACTACAAAGTTGGTGTAAAGTGGGCTTTTTGGGAACATAAGTCTTGGTATCCACAGAATCTAAGCACTCTAGAAGCGCTTTATATGCATCAAACAATTTAATTTCTTCCTCCTTAATTTGCTCCCATTGTGGATTGTGGGAAACTTGAGGCCTATGGAGGGGTGGTCGGATAGCAGACCCTTCGCCTTGGTACAACATTTCTACCCACTCTTCTTCTTGCTCATACTCCTCATAAGCTTCTTGAGGAGTTTTTGGATGAGACCTATAACCATGGGTGGGTCCTCGCAGGGGGTGCCCATCATTTTTCCTGGGAGTGGCCTCCTGCTCAGGTCTAGGAGGTCTCAAAGGTAGCACTTGGTAAGGTCATGGGGACCTATCTCGCACTAAGGGGTTGCACCTCTCATATGGTTCTTTTCTTTGGGTGTGAGGGTTTGGAACCCTCTTAGACACCGTGTTATGGAGCAGCTCATCTGTTTGGCACCGAATGCACTCTTTGCTAAGGCGATATAGATGCTCTAGCTGCTATTGGTCTTGCTCAAGCTGCATGATCTGCACTTGGCAGGCGGCATGTCTGGCAACTTCCAGGTCAATTTTTTTTACCATATTGAGTCTATGAGGCCTAGATGCCTCTCCTACACATTTATCTCAGTCACGATGATCCTAGATCTCTATAGGTCGCTTTCCTCTATCGAGGTTGGTGGCATTCACTCAAGGCTCTAGCCTCAGTAGGTGATTCTGGTAGATAGCAGGTGCGTAGGAGCATTGCTCCCCTGCTATGTATTGCTCTTGAGGAATGTAATGGTCTTAATCATACTCCATTTTGTATATGTGAAAGGGGCAGGTAGAGTTGGCTCATCTTGTTTGAAGAGCCTTGTGCTCTGGATTTTGCCTATTGTTTCTAACAGTGATGGGGGGTAAAGGAGGGATGACATAATCATGTGGCCTCTCCTCATGGACCCTATGTTGTTCTAGTGCTTCATCACATGGTGGCCACTAATACCGAGCTTCTAATGGAGCCTTCCTGTTTATATTGAGTGCCACATGTAAGGATTCCTCCTGAAAGGGTCTATGTTGGATAGGATTGTCCCTCAAAGGGGTGCCTCTATAGTCCCATTCTAAAATGGCACGATGTAGACTCTCTTGTGGGTCGGGCCACCAAGGTGGTATGACCAAGTCCTTGGGGCTATAGCGGAGGTGACATGTCTCCCCTTGTACACTCTCTGTAGATCTTGCCCGTGATTGGGCTTGGCTATGGGTGTACACCATGGTGGTGTTTTCCTACAAGATGCATATATTTTTATTTCTTTTTATGATTTTTATGCTACACTAAACAAAAAATATCACACACACACACAAAACAATGATTATCTCATTTAAATATTAAACGTGTGCCCTAAACCAGGTTTAGTGTGTTTTGATTTTTGTTTTGAAATATTTTGTAAAGAATGTTTAAATGCAATATGATGGATCTTATGACTCCCATAAAAGGTCACCCCTTCGATATACCATTTCCAGTCTGATATACCAACCTCTCTATATACCCACCCTTATGTGAGGGAAACTATTGGTACGTGAGAGCAGATGGTACGTGGAACATAGGCAGTATGGAAGGGGAATCACCCTATTTTTGACACCTACCATAGAAGACTTATCCTCATGTGCTGGGAATCACCCTAGCTACACTTAATCAGATTTCATCAGGATTTATGTCTAGCAATAGTAGTGATCGGGGTTATGGATGTAAAAATTCAAGCGAAGGTGGTGATGAAATCCACCGTTGGTCTTAATCAAGGGTTGGGGTTTTACGACCAGCTCCTTGTTGTTTTAAATTGCCACGTGATGCATGTAATTATTTTTATTTCACATAAAAGAAAGTAAACATGCAGTAAAACTTTCCCTAAGCAAGAAAGTAACAAAAAAATAGAAAACTGAAAGCAAAAAATGACAAAAGGTGTTTAGGACCCCTACCTCTTCTCTGCCCAAATCGGTTGGTTCTAAGTTTCTGTCCTAAAATTGCAAAGAGAGCTATTCATACCTGGGTGGGATGAATAACATAACTATATTCATCATAGGGTGGGGTGAATTCCCATTCGTCCCTGGATAAGATGAATTCCAGATCTGTATTCGTCACATACTGGAATGAACAACAGTCCAACATTTGAAAACTTGGTACCTGCAAGCAAAAACAAGCAATTTTTAATCAAATTTATGATTCCAAAATAGAGGACAAGGTCCCATCCTGATCGCCACTGGAATCACAAGGATATAGAAACAAAATGGAAAATCCAAGATGCGATGCAAACGAAACAAAAGATAATGCTAAATCCTATGAATTGAAAGTGCATGAAGCATAAACGAATCGAAACCAAATAGAAATCCAATATGGAAGATAGCCCTTTTTATTAATATTCTTTAGAACTCAGTTAAAATTTGCCTCCTCCATTTTTAGGGGCTAGGAGAGTTAAATGTGTTCTTGTCACATCAATGGATGCTATTCCTTCTTCTACGTGCCCACATGTAAAGTGGGCGGACCAAATGTCACTACCGCTTGCGTTGATGAGTCTTGAATCCTTTCTGCTCCTCTAATGTTGAGACCCTATGTTCAAGGAAACAGGAAATAGTCAGTAGCACCTGTAGATAAAATAAAACATGCAATCCCCATGCCTTCAATTAGTACATGCAAAACATTAATAAAATGATAACTGAAATAGATCCAAATGAACTAAAAACTTGAAAGGGGCATAAAAACATCATCGAGAAGGCACTACAAATGGAACAGTCAAAAAATTCACCACAAATTTGTATTCACTCCGGGGCGTGACGATTAGACCTACAATAAAGTGTCAAAAAGCACAGTCCCAAATGTCACATTTGGGAAGCTCCAAATCACCTGCAAATTTTGGGGTTAGCTAAAAGGGGGTATTTTGGGAAGACCCAAAAGGTTAGATTTTCCCAATTTGACCTCTATCATCAAGAATTTGATGATGCTACCTGCATGTTAGTAAAGGCAGGAAATGATAAAAACATGATAAAAAATGCTCAAAACAATGTGAAATTTGAATGAAAACCTATCTAAGCAACATAGAATCAGATGCAAGAATAATAGAAAGTAAATATACTATATATTTCTAATCACTCTGGGTTAGGGCGATTAGAACTGCAGTAGTGCGGGGGGCACTTGGGGGAAGGACGCCCATCGTTTGGGGACTGATTTTGGCACCAATATACTTGGGATGGGTCCAAAACATCTTGTGGTTTGTTGTCGACAAATTTGGTAGGATGTTGTGGCAAAATGTCAAGTTTTGGTTCTAGATTTTCCCTTCAAATAATCACCCAATGACCTCCTCTCCAAAAGATATCAAGGATGTGAAAGGCACAAATCAAAGAAGATGTCTGGATGTAAAAATATAGCACTTCATTTCTCAAAATTCTCCTTCTCTGATATCTTGTGGTGAGAAAACTCACCAATTTATAGACCTAGAGATCTCTTGTGATTGAGCATGCAGAGGCACCACTTGGCAATCATGCCTTCCCAGGAGGGAGAAGATTCCTCCCTAATTAGGGGCTTCATGACTGCCCCTGTAACTTCCTCTAGCGCTCAAAAATGCTCACTCACACTCCCATGCAAGGAAGGAAGAGTTAAGTGGCGGATCTGAGCTGCCATTTTTCAAGATTTGACTTTTTGCCCATCAAACCTGCTATTTGTCCCACCCTAGAGCGAATACTGCTAATCTTCCTTGGGTGGAATGAATACCAATTTGTAATCATCCCTGGGTGGAACGAGTATGAAGTAGATTTCCTGAAGGTGTCAAATTGACTTCTGATCTTCCAAAACTATTGTGTGAGTGGTTAGGACCACTGTTTAACCTCTAGGGGCTACCCTGGGGGCTGTGTGTGTCAATGCGATCAGTGTTTATAGTCACATAATCATATTGGTACTATTTTGGTGTCTACACGAATATTTTACCATGCATGCATGATTGGCTCCTCACAGGTGGAACTTGTTGTGGATGGATAGGAACTTGCTTTGAATGGAAAGATAATGGAACTTATTGTGGCAATTTTTTTGGCTATTGTTATGGCTGGAAATATGGTGGAGCCTTATTTTTTTAGTATTTTGAATCTAGCAGGTCCCTCTATTAAATTTCACACAAAAATATAAATTTGATCTTGTGAAAATAACAATAGCATTAAATTTTTTTTTATTTAAACCATACATACCAGACTCAATATCTATATCCATTGATGATTCAACCATTTGCCATTTATCCTAAAAATATTTAAAACACATTAAAAACATAATTTTAATTCATTAATATAATTCATTTAAAATAGTATTTTTGAATAATAAGGTTACCTTGTGGGCTAGAGGTAACCTCTTCCATGTCGACAATAACAATTTTAGAAGTAAATGGGTATGCTAAATTCGATCACCATGAGACCTCATATTTTTTGTGGGAGTTATTGGTGATGACTATGACTATGTGTCAGAATTAGCAGATACTTTTGAACCCTAAATGTGGCATCACTTTTACTTTAATACTGAGATCCTCTTATCTATTTTTAAAATAAAATTAGAGAATAACAAGATATAATGAAAAAAAATAAAGATATTCCAACAAATATGTTTTCATGCATCTCATAATTAGACATTCCAATAGACAACAAACTAGGGTTCAATGCAGTGGAAGGATTGCTTTGTTAAAGGTTGAAATAATATTACTGAAATAAAAAAAGAGTAAAATTGTTGGTAGTCATTGTCTAAGTAGATTGAATTTTCTATACACTCAAAATTTTGTGTTTCAAGCGGTTAGAAATGTGCATGGACCACTCAAATATACCACCAAAAATACAATGAATCAATAAATAAAGTGCCCAAAAATACATTTTTGTGAATAACACAAGCTTATATAGAGGGAGGGTGAACAATATAAGATCACTTTTTACTTTTCTTTCCAAATCAATATTATGAAATGTATAGATAACAATATCAACAATAGTAATCAAAGCAATGCATAAATCACCACACATAATAGAGATACCAATTTTAACGTGGTTCACCCAAATGTGGGTTACATCCATAGAGAAAATATTTCACTAAATTTTCTCAATCAATCTCTTGGAAATCATTTCCCTATTACAATATTTATGGACCTCTATCCAATGGATATACCAATAACCTAAATAAAGTTCATGGATCTCTATCCATATGAGAACTCCTTCTACTTTGCTCTAGTTGGTGATCCTCTAGAAGACTATTGCCTCCACTTTACTAGCTTGTGGATCTATCTCCACTAAAAACTCTTATCCCCACTCAAAATACCTATCCTCATTGCCCTGGTTGATGTATCTCTATCCACTGGAGACTATTGTCCTATCTGGTCTATCACCTCCAAATTTTTGTCTTAAATCTGCACTAAACATAGTCCTTCGGTCTAGCACAAATCTTCTCAATATATATCTATGTTCTAGCACAAACATGTCCTCAAATCTACACTAAACTCTACTCTCAATAAGTCCTCTCAAGAACTTATCTAAATCTATATTGTAAGCTTCCATAAAATATCACACAAAATTAGTCCATAAGACTTCTAAAAGACTTACCTAAAATTTGATCAACAAGTCCACACAGAACTTGCTCAAATCTGCTCAAAAAGTCCACACAAAACTTGCTCAAATCTGCTCAACAAGTCCACACATAACTTGCTCAAATCTGCTCAAAAAGTCCACACAAAACTTGCTCAATCTGATCAACAAGTCCACAAAGAACTTGCTCAAATTTTCTTAACAAGTCCACACAAAACTTGCTTAATATTCTCAACAAGTCCACATAGAACTTGCTCAAATATGCTCAATAAGTCCACACATAACTTGCTCAAATCTACTCAACAAGTCCAAACAAAACTTGCTCAAATATGCTCAGAAATTTCACATAGAACTTGCTCAAATTTTCTCAAAAAGTCCACACAAAACTTTCTCAAATATGCTCAACAAGTTCATACAGAACTTGCTCAATATTCTCAACAAGTTCACACAAAACTTGTTCAAATCTTCGTAACAAGTTCATACAAAACTTGCTCAAATCTGCTCAACAAGTTCACACAAAACTTGCTCAATATGCTCAACAAGTTCACATAGAACTTGCTCAATATTCTCAACAAGTTCACATAGAACTTGCTCAAATCTTCTCAACAAGTCCACAGAGAACTTTTCCAATCTCATAGAAACATAAAGAGAATTGTTAGAGACTCAATATGTTCTATAATTATCAAAATGCTCAATTACTTTCTCAACTTAATTCAAAATATAGAATAGTTTGTTTTATGGAACTTGAAAAATCACTTCACACATCCACTTGACTAGGCTTAATAAAATCTACTCAACCAATCACTCAATGAAACACCCATTTCTCACAAACCCTAGTCCAAGCATATGAACACCAACTCAAAATATTTCCAATAATTCTCAACAACAAATATCACATAACAATTATACTCATGTTCTCTTCAAACTCTAGTTCAAGTTATTTTCCAAACAACTCTCTTCAACAAAAATGCTTATAAAATAATATTCACATAGTAATGATACTAAAACCCTAACTCAAGTTCTTCACACAATTAATGGATTCAAAAACAATGCTTATAAAACAAGGTTTTAATAACAACTCTTTATTCTAGAAAACCTTGAAGCATTAACTCAACACACTCAATAAGAAAACCCTAATCAAGTCCTTTTCACTCCAAACTTATTTTCAAAAAACCAATCAATCAACTCAACTATGGAAGAATGCACTCATACCATTTTCTTGATGATGAAGGAATCTCATAAATATTCCACAACCACAAACACTTCTATGCCAAACTAAAAAATGTTAGAAGATAAGTCTTTCTCACAATGTAATGCTAAAACTCAATTACACCTTATCACTCCACCTTTCAAAACAACCATCAACATACATAAAATATTTTTCCAATAACACCTTATAATCTCCCAACTAAAATAAATTTATCATCCACCAAGAATTAACTCAAAATCTCTTTAAATAAATTTAATGGCAAGAAATACTGACAAGAATTAAATTAACTTTCCTTATAACTCCAAAAACATAAACCAAGCAAACAACCTTTCACCTAAACCCTTATAACTCCAAATGACACTTTATAGAAAACCTTAGGCAAATAAAATTTAATTAAAAGTACCTTTGTCACTAGTGGGATTAAAACCCATAATCTATGCCTCCACAAACGCTCTAGCCATGGGCTTGACCACCACGTGTGCTAGATGCACATTTGAGAGCTTAAGAAAACTTCATGCTCTTTCTCCTAAGCTATCACTCAAAATGAGTATGTGCCAAAACTTTCCCCTTGGCGCTCAAGACAAACATGCAACTCCACGCGAATCGATCGTGGACTCTTCCACTCCCAATGCTCTTGCAAAATGCACATTTCTAATGGACCACCATGTCCAATGTGGGTTAGACCTTATGCTTACCCTTTTCATATTATTCCTGGTGCTAATAAGACAAACAAACTCTTTGTCTTCTTCCTCAATGATCAACGATTGCACGAATTTCTTTTAGCTCGGTCGCATGAAAATTTAATTTGAAGAGGGATAAATTTTGAATGCATCTTCACATATAATTTATACATGAATTCACCATATGGCTTAGACATCGGCGCTTATTACAACCTTTATAATTTATAAATAATTTAAATTCTAAGAGAATTTAAATTTTATAAATTATATTTATAAACCTTTAACTTTAATGAAAATTAAAGCCTCACTGATTTGATGAAGATTATTCTGCCACCATGGTTTTTAATAAAAACCATAATTTTACCATTATTATGTTAATGAAGCCTTTATATCCTCATAATGGTTTTAACGAAAACTTTTTAATTTGCCACCAGGGTTTTAACAAAAACCCTTATAAAACAATATTTTGATAACTTTTCTTCAACTCTTTGCATTTCTCTTGGCTTAAATGATGGTGTACTTCATGGTGTTAATGACAGATTCATGTGTTAACTTAACATCAAAGACAACTTCTTGCTTTGACATCAATGAGAACTAAATGAGCTCAAAATGTCCAACATTCTGTAAGTTTCCCCTATAGAATAAGCCTTGCCTAAAACAATTTAATGCAAGCATATATAAATGTTTAAGCCCCTTTTGGACATAGAATAATTAACTAAAAAAAAGAGACAACATTATTAGAAAATAAAAAGTACAAGGAGAATTTTATTAGAGAAATGAAACTACAACACGACAATATTTAATGTTAAATAAAAAATAAATTTTAAAATTATACCTTTCAAATTGTTAGAATGAACAAAGTAAATGGCTTCTAGGATGGATTTATCATCGTCGGTTAAGGCATACTGGTTGTTCACCAGTACACCATCTGAAAATGGCAGCCCTGTTAGTCATTTTACATTGGAGGGTTTAATATAAAAAACAATGTCCTTGTTATCCAAATTGATCGAAATAGTGGATACGTCATGGTTGTAACAAGAAATAATTTGTTTCTCAACTAAATTTTAATGTTCAACTATGGCATCTTCAACACAAAAAAAATTCTAGCAGTGTAAAGCCATTGGGAATCTCTTCCAGGAGTTTTGAAAACTCTCTTGAGGTTGGGGAAGAAGATGTTCTTGAAATACACAGGAAGAGCTAGCCATCTCTGAAAAGATGCAAAAAAAATTCTTTGAAAAATCAGAAAAACACTCAGAAATGCCCTAGAAAAACTATCAAAACCTTCTGGAAACATTGCCAAAACCTTCTCAAAATGGTGCCAAAATGCTCTGAAAATGCTGCCAAAATTCTGCCAAAACACTGGCCAAATGCTGCCAAAATGCTCTGAAAATACTTGGAAATCGTTGTGGAAAACACCTTAAAAATGCTGGAAAAAGGTTTAAAATTGCTTTGGAAAATGTTGTGGGAGAGGAAAAAAATGACCCTACAAATGAATTTATAGAAGTCTACATGGTAGAAGTTAATAGATGCATGACACGTGGTGTCATATAATTGATGAATTACGATGGTCACCTTATGCCACTCGCCTTATGTCACCTGCTATATGCCACTCACCATCTACCGATCGATCTATGCCAGTCACCCTATGCTAGTCACCTTATGCCACTCATCTTATGCCACTTGCCTTATGCCACTCATCCTATATCAATCACCTTATTCCACTTGTCTTATGCCACTTGCCTTATGCCACTCGCCTTATGCCACTTGCCTTATGACACTCACCATATGCCACTTGCCTTGTGACACTCGCCTTATGCCACTCGCCTTGTGACACTCACCTTATGCCACTCACCTTGTGCCACTTGCCTTATGCCACTCGCCCTATTTTAGTTACCTTATTCTAGTCACCTTATGTCACTCGCATTATGCCACTCGCCTTATGCCACTCACCTTATGTCACTTGTCTTGTGCCACTCACCTTATGCCACTCAACTTATGACACTCACCTTATGCCACTCGTATTATGCCACTCACCTTGTGCCACTCGCCTTGTGCCACTCACCTTATGCCACTTGCCTTGTGCCACTCACCTTATGCCACTTGCCTTGTGCCACTCGCCTTGTGCCACTTGCCTTGTGCCACACAATTTGTGCCATACACTTTGTGTCACTCACCTTGTGCCACTCACCTTTTCCACTCACCTTATGCCACTCGCCTTATGCCACTTTCCCTCTACAAGTCACCCTCTTCCAGTAACTATAAAATTTTATTGATAATTTTAGTGGAACAAAAATAAAAAATTGCCATGTTTTTAAAAAAATTCTTCAAAAATTTCTAAAAATTGCCCCAAAGTTTATACACCTTTCATGTTGATTTACCCCAATTTGATAATTAATTTTTTGGTACTATCCCTTATGCATAACAATGCAACCAATAAACATCCATTATAAACCGAATGGGCCAAAGCTCATACAAACTACTCAAAAACAACTAAACAAAACCCAAAAATTTGAAAATCCAAAGGTGGATCCCCGAGTTTTGGGGCTAGTTGTTGAGCAGCCACAAAAAATAGTGGCTCTACTAGGAAATGCTCCTAAGCATTTCAAGTGAAGAAACCAACAAGAAATGAGAACACACAAGATGAATGAAATAAACATTATTTAGTGATATCCTAAGAAGGTGGGGGTCGATAGCTTCAAATAAAAATAACTAATCCATTTGCTTTTGCTTAGTGTGTGGAACAATTATTCTTTTTTGCATCTCTAAAAACCTTTTAGATTCCATCACCTGGTTTACATTTAGGCTATGAAGCATGACTTATAAACGGAAGCTTTTACAGACACAACCCTACTACCAGTCAAGTGTTTATAGCCCCGTTAGGTTTTATCTAACTTACCCTTGTGGTTTTTTAACATTTTGCAAAGCCCTTCTTATAATAGAGCTAGGTGTAGACAAATACCTACTGCTGGTCAGGTGTTCATAGCCCCGATCGGATCTATATGGATTTTGTGACTAATTTGATTAAGTTTTTCAATGCTTATTTTCTTTCTTTTTCTTCTATTTTTATATATTTGCAATAATTTATGCATCACTAGGGTCAGGAAGTACAAAAATAGAGCATGTTGAGTTTTTTTCTTTATTTGCAAACAAAGATAACCTCATCCTTCAAGACTTCAAGAAATAACCTTTAATATGTGAGTTACATGTGGAGCTTCAGTAAGATATTTTATCATTCTACTCTCCACCATTTTAGTTCCAAAATATGAGCATGATCACAAAATAATTCAACCCCCTTTTCTCAGGTTCACCTGCTGATAAGACCCCAAGGTCTTACTATAAAATTATTAACAAATTAATGTAAATGTAATCATAGGCCACTCAAAGGGGGATCCCTTGTAATCACTTTTCCACTATAGGGAGCTCCCTCCTTGGAATCTATGATTATTATTCTTATTATTAATGGATGATTTGATATGGATGGCCAACCTAATATATATATCTATCCTAAATTTACGTTGGTGAAGAGACATGATGGTTCACGTATGAATAGACGTGATGGTTCACGTTATGAAGGGTTGTTATGGTTCACTTTATAAGTTAATAATATAATAATTAAATGATTAATAATACTAACTAATTCTAACTAATAATGTTAGGATTGAGGATCCTAACATGCCACCCTCCTTAAAAAGAGATTTGTCCTCAAATCTCAAAGTGAGAAGCTTTGTCCTTTGTTTTCAAATAAGGATTTGTATAAGTTATTGGACTCTTTTAATGGCATCCTTTGGTAGGCAGGGATATCGAGAAGGATGAACGTTAGCGTGGGATTTCCAAAAAAATTAGTAAATGTGTGATGATGAGGGAAGTACAACCCTTGGGGTTCTTCAAACGCCTTAAAATGATGCATAAAAAGAGGTGGTAAAACTTCTACATTCTCATGTTGTTCCCTGGGAGAGGCAATGGAGGAGTGTGTAGTCACCTTTCTACCTTGTTTTTGAATAGGTTTGACCTTGTGGTGATAACTCACTATTGGAGAGGAAATTGAGTGTAGTTCTTGTAGAGTGCATGTTTGGCCATAATGAGTCACTTCAAGAATGTCTACCTCATCCTTACCTGATGCATCGATCACTTATGGCATATCGACCTACTTGTCTTTATTGTTGTGAGTAGGTGTGCTAGGCACTTCGGACACAACTACCTCATATTCACCTTTTAGGGATTGAAAAGGATCAACTTCCTTCAATAAATACAACGTTAGTGTAGCACATTTATGATGGGGTCCAAATTTCTCATCACAAGTACAACAGAGGTCTTTCGCTCATCGCTCCTCCATTTCTTGCAAGCTAAGGTACTTAACTGGCAAGGGTTTATTTTTTGGTATAGTGAGTAGGAATGATGATTTATCAATAGGTTGATCCCTATGTTGACGTTGAATTTATCTTCAGATAACAAGGCTAATCCAATGGCATCCTATAGATTACGAGTGTACATCATGACCGCCACTCTAGTTTCTTCTTTTAATCCATTGATGAAACCGCTTATGAGAATTGATTCGTCCAACCCTATGATGCAATTGGTGATATCCTAGAATTGAATTTTATATGCATGCACTGATGTGACTTGATGTAGGTGGGCGAGATTAAGCAGAAAAATTAGGTTGGTATCATGATATATTCCTCTATTGGCCATTTGATATATTGGCTCTGATACCAAATGGTAAGACCCCAAGGTCTTACTATAAAATTATTAATAAATTAATGTAAATGTAATCGCAAGCCACTCAAAGGGGGCTCCCTTGTAATCGCTTTGCCACTATAGGGGGATCCCTCCTTGGAATCTATGATTCTTATTCTTATTATTCATGGATGATTTGATATGGATGACCAACCTAATATATATATCTACCCTAAAGCTATGTTGGTGAAGAGACATGATGGTTCACGTAAGAAGAGACGTGATGATTCATGTTATGAAGGGTTGTGATGGTTCACTTTATAAGTTAATAATATAATAATTAAATGATGAATAATACTAACTAATAATGTTAGGATTGAGGATCGTAACACCTGCTTTTAGATTAGATATTCCAACCTACTATGTAAAGAAACACAAAAATGGGAAAGAGGTCATAAATTAGTGACCATGAAACATTACCTCAAAACAAGGGAACAACCCAAAATACAAAACTAAAAATATAAACGAAAACCTAACCTAATGTAAACTAACAAGAACGTAAAACAAAACCAATAATTAAGGACAAAGCACAAAACCAAAATATGAAAACCAAAACTATATAAAACTGTACAATTGGTATAGGATGGTGCAAAGTTTGAGCTATCACCTCCCTAGATCCCAAATATTATTAGCATAATTCAAAATACATATAACATGACATGCATGCCATGCTTTGCAAGAATTCAACGATAGTAATATTAAGCCACACAATGCAATAATTCTCATTTTGTCTCTCTCATCCCATAAATTTAGCATAGTTCCATTAGTAATCCAATAGTGGAGTTTCAAATCATCAGATTGATAAGACAATTATTGATCTTCAATTTTATTTTATTTATTCCTTACAATATAAATTTCACAATTTGATTTATGATTTAAAATTAGGATATCCTTATCCAAAATGAAGTTTTACAAACAAAAGCCTATTTCTAAAAATTTCAAAGCCAATTCATTTTTCATGTTCGTAGGCCATTCAAATTTATGCAAAAAATTACAAGCATCTAGGATATTTACTAAATGAGAATCATTATAATATTTTATCCTAGATTCTATTATTAATTGTTTATGAACTCGATTCAATAATTCAAACACATCAACTTCCATATAATTTACCAAATCAATATCATTAAAGGTGTGAGTAGAAATTGATTCTAGTTCTTTATTAACCTCCAACGACATTTCATCATACATAATATTTGAATCCAATGAAGTATCATACATATTTTCACCTAAAGTTTGGATGTTTGGACACAAAAGGTTAGATTCTACCTTTTGTATATTTTCATTTACCAAAACTTGGTGAGTCATTGTGATTTATTCTTCATCATCTTGTAGTCTTTCATCTTCATTGATTATTTGTGCATCCAACATACCAAAATTAGGCACCCAATAAAAAGTATACCCATCATTTTCAAATATTACATCTTCTTGATCAAGGTGTATTTCAAATAACACATCACCATGATCAACCACTTGAGTTGTTTCAAGTAGATCAACCTCTTTATTATTTGGTTCCAATTATTTGTTAACCATCCATGGTTTTTATTCCTTCAAATATTCAAGACAATGATGTGAATTTGTAACCAAATATTTAGAATCCTAAAATGAAAGAGAATGTTTTACCTCTTCCTCATCCAAAATAGATGATTCATAAGAAACACTTACTATTTCTTCCTTTTCTATTCCAACAAGATATTCACCAAATTTGTATTCATCATGATCTACTTTGGGAACCTTCTCTATTCTTGCAAATGCAATATCTTCATGACGAACTGTAATTTTAGCATCCTGTATATCAATAGAAATCTCATCAATAGGGGTGTGAAAAGAATATTATTCTTCATATCTTCCCCAACCATTGTAAAAATTATCATCTAAATTCATGGGATGAAACTTTATTGTATCTATAACATGATATTTTTATTCATGTATCAATTATTTTTCTTCTTTGTCCATGGTAGTAGAATAACTATCATTTTTAATGTTTGATGAGATTCCAAACCTTCTTCCAAAACATTCTAAAATTCTATAGGACTTGTAATATCCTCATGTAGGAAAGCAATTGTACTATCATGCATGTTAATTGACACAAAAGTTTCATTATAAGGTTTGGAGTAAGTGTATTCTTCCCACTTCTTCCAAGAATCATAATAATCATCTTCCAAAATCAAGTGGTGATGCTCAACTACTTCTTCAACATATTCCAATTCATCAATGTGTTTCTCATCAAATTTACCTTCACCTTCCTTAGATGGTTCAATGATTTCCAAAAGTGGGCTACCCTTTGTATTCAGGTTTCCAAGATCACTATCTACATTTGTAACCCATGATTCAATTTCATCACAATTTAGAAGGTGTGAGTTTTATTGACGATTAGTTTCAAGGATCTCATTGAAAGTGTCTTCTGAGAATAGGTGGTGAATTTCTTTTATGTCTTCAAATCCATTTGTTGATTCTCCTTCAACTTCACTTTCAACCAATTTATTAAATTATTTGGAAGGCCTTGTCCTATCACATATCTCAAAGATAGTTAGATCTAGGACAACTCTATTATCTGAATACTTATGCTTTTCTTAATATGGATCCATCTCTACACAATCCTCATTTGTGGATATTGGCTTGGAAAGTTGCACCTCCTTTTCTTTTTTTGAAATAGACCATTATTCTAACATTATTGTGACCTCATAGGCTCTATGCAAAGACAGGTCATCAAGATTTTCCTCTAAAAATATAGCAATTATAGGATGGATGGCTCCCATGTATACTTGAATTTCTTCCTCTTTTGTTATATCATAATTTTCCTCCAATTTAGTGTACAACCAATGTAACCTATTATTGAATTGAATCATGGATTCATTAGGTTCTTTACAGATAGAGGTAAACTAATTTTTTAACACAACTAGGTCAACTTGATTTCTAAAATGGTCAAGAAATGTTGCTTCTAGTTGAGCCCAAGAAGTCTTAACCTCAAAAGGTAATTGGCCATACCAACCCATTGCTTTGTCATCCAATATGTAATAGAATAACCTACAAGCAACATCCTCATAGAAAATTTGCTAGCGAAAACATATGCTCTTGTAGATATACAATATCTTTATGTATCTTAATTTCTTATTTTGGCTAAACTATGGTGGAAACTCCAATATTATATTAGGAATTTGATGGGGTATTCCAGGTATTTTTAAAATACTAAAATAGTCCCCTAAAAGAGATACCATTCCTACTCTTACTTCATCAAATGTCTTCATTAGTGAAACTCAAAGAATAACTTTAGAATCAATTTTGTTAGTCCAATAAAAATATCTTGTGAAGAAGCATGAAATGACTAAAAAAAATTAAATTTTTAACATATGGATCATCATGTTAACATCATCCCAAAATATATGCATCAATTAAACCATGATATTGAAGAACATTCTCAAATTCACCAAAAGGTTAGTATTAACACATCATCAAATGGAGAATGTTAGAATCAATAAAAGTAATCATATGGAAATAAAAACTCGTTAGTCAATATCAATATATTTGAATAAACCTTTGAAGTAACATGAACAATTTAGCATCTAAATAACAATTAAAATAAATCAATTTAGACTCTCCTAGCTCCCAAAGAGTTGAGTGCTAAAGGAGGCCAGGGATGCTAGTCAAATGGACTTGAAATACTTAGCAATTAAAAACTCTCAAAATTACACCAAATCACATTATTCATTGTATGAAATATTCAAAAGCATTTGGACCAAAAATGAACAATTTAGCATAAATAAAATAACACCAATTTAGGTCCTCCTTCTAGCGCCAAAATGTTGAGTGGTAATTTTACCCAATTGCAAAACCACACTCACCATTAATATTTTGATCACAAAATCCTCTTTTGCAAAGAAATTTAAACAAAACAACTTCTCCAAGGTTCCACTATATAAGCATTTCACATGTGTATTAGTAATCTCAATGAAGATATATCAATTAAATACTAGGAATACATTACTAGTTGCAAGTAACTGTTAACAAGGGGTATGCATTGGTTTATTTTATCATGCTATACTAAGATCGCTCATAAAAATTAAAGAAAATCAAATGTGAATTGGCCTTCATATGACCATGATGCAAAGAATTAGATTCCTTTTATATTGAACGTTTTAAGGTAGATTTTATCTTCTTTTAATTAAATAGATTTTTTTTTTGGTAAATAAAAGTCTTCATTAATTACCGGGTTTTGCAGGTTAACCCAAAACCTATTACAATATCCAGCCTTCTGCTGAGATTGTATATCCTAGTCATCCTTGAAACTTTTTTACCAGAACTTGTGTTGAATCCCCTACAACACCTTAATAACAAGGCACACTCATACCTAAACATAACTGTAAACATTACTTACATTGAAAGGAAATTGAAGTTTGGAACTTTGCACTTGTGAAACCTGTTGCTTGTCCATTTCCTATTCTCTGTCGAAATCCTCCAAGGCTTACACCCTGTTACCTTCATTTCCAATTTGGTATGATTTAGAGGGAAACCCCATAGTTATTACCAGATCCATGGGGAAAGAAAACCCATTCATATTTCACCTTAACGGGTAGGTTTCTTTTCATGACTAATAATGTTTTCCACTTCATGTGGCACACCTTGTGTCCATGTCACCAAAATACCAACATCAACACCTATGTTGGCTAATTTTTCAGCTGACCTGTTGGCCTCACGGTACACGTGACGAGCCCTCCTGTTCTGTCTTGCCGCAAAAAGGATCCTCACTTCATGGATGACTCCCTCGATTCTCCATGGAGGTTTTTTGCCATTGTTTAACAGGTTGATGATGTTCATCGAATCACCTTCAATCATCAAGTTACCTTGAGTTGCTTGGGCTACTTTCAACCCTCTCCAAAGGGCTCTAGCTTCTGCTTCGTTATTAGTTTTGATTCCCAATGGTTCAACGAAGGCCATGACCAGATTTCCTTGATGATCCCTGATTATTCCTCCAGCTCCAGCTCTTATCGGGTTCTCCTTGGCTGCACCATCAAAATTTAGTTTAAACAAACCCTTGGGGGGTGGCTCCCAAGAAATCTTGTTTGTGGGATTGGGCAAAGGAATGAAAATTTTGTCATCAATACCTAAGGCCCGAGCTAATTGTTTTTCTTGGGGAGGAATTGAGTGGTTCTCATCCACTAAGGTGCTAAGGTTTTCTTTCACAAAGATAATAATCCTGTTGAGGATGGTTTTTGGGTTGTGAATGGTATCCTTAAAGGCTCTATGGTTCCTTTCTAGCCAAATTTGCCAAAGAAAATGATGCCAATAGATTTTCCATATGTACTTAAGTTTTAGGCTAACAAAGGGTTGAGGCCATTGATGGAACACTTCGGATATAAGAACATGCTTAACCCACGAGATCCTAAAGGCTTGTAAAAGTTCATCCATGATGGACTCCGCTACCGGACACTCTAGAAACAAGTTTTGGGTTGTGTCCCATCCTGCCCTGCACATGTAGCAACGGTTAGTAATAACCATACCTTTGGATAACATATTGTCCATAGTGAGGAATTAAGCCTTTAATCCAAACCAAACTCGGTTGAAATTGTTGACCTTCCACATTGAGAAGCAAATTATAGGTAGACTTAACTATTAAGTCACCACTTTCAGTCTCAGCCCAAACAATGTGATATTCATCCTCTCCATAGGGAATAATTTGCTGAGTTAAAATGTTATAAAGCTCTTCAGACTCCGCTTCAAAACCCTGTACTCTGATGTGCTTCCACCTATTTATATTTATATCCTGCCACATATAATTTGCAACCTTCTTCCCAATATGTTGCTCCATGTGCTCTTGAATCCTAGCCAAATGAGGATTCTGGGATAACTTCTCAGCTCTCACCCATCGATCCTTCTAAAAGTCTATTGTTTGCCCATTTCCTAGAATCCATATAAGACCTTTCTTGATAAGATCCCTGCTCGACAAGATCCCTGCTCGTGAGGATTACCTTCCAAAAAGTGGACCCCCTGCTTGCTAAGTTTTCATTAATGAAGTTCACACCTTGGAGGTATTTCCTCCTAACTATGACAGTCCATTCATTATCGACCTTAGTCAATAACCGCCATGCTTGTTTGGCTAATAGATCTGTATTGAGATGAGCAACTCTCCTCAATCCTAACCCCCCATCAGCTTTAGGTTTGCAAACCTTGTTCCAACCTACTAAATGGATCCTTTTCTTATCCTCAATCCCTAACCAGAGAATTTTTTTTTGAAGCTGCTCAATTTTGTGATGCACCTTGCTGGGAGATCTGAACACTGATAGGAAGTAAACAAGTATACTTTGAAGTGAAGCCATAGTTAAACTACTTTTCTTGCTTGAGATAACAGATGTACTTTCCAACCTGATAGCTTTTTTTGGATCCTTTCTAGAAATATGTTCCACATTGATCCTTCAGGTTTTCCCATAAATAGGGGAAGACCTAAATAGGAGGTGGGAAGGGATGCAATCTGACATTCCATGATCCTTGCTATGCTATTTTTCCTAGGAATGGGGGTATTGATGAAATAAAGTTTACTCTTATCAAAATTCATTTTTTGTCCAACCGCTTCTTCATACATTATGAGAATATTTTAAATCCTTCTTGCCTCAACCACAGAATCCAAAGTCAGTAGCAATGTATCATCAACAAATTACTGATGTGTCACCGGGGTAGTTAGCGATGTGCCTTGATACCTGATATGAGTCCAGCTACTGCTGTTGCCTTAATGGTTCTTTCCAAGGCCTCAACTACAATGATGAACAAAATAGGACTTATGGGATCTCATTGTCTTAGACCACATTTGCTTTGAAAAAACTTGCAGTAGACCCATTAACCAAAACTAAAAATCAAGGCTTAGAAATACACTCTTATTAACTTGACCCATTTCATGTTGAAGCCAAATTTTAATAAAACTATCTCTGGGAATTCCCAATTTATCCTGTCATAAGATTTTTTCATGTCTAAATTTAAAGCCATGACTACTTTTTTGGTCTGAGCGGTTGTATGAAGAGCCTCATGAATAGTAATAACTCCATATAAGATTGATCTTCCTTGTACATAACTTTCTTGACTTGGATCAATGATAACCGGTAGAACTTTCTTCAAACGGTTGGCTAAAACTTTGGACATAATTTTATAGGATATATTACATAGTCTAACCAACCTAAAGTCATCCATAGTCTTTGGGTTGGGGCATTTAGGGATTAAAGCAATGAAATTTGAATTGAAACCCCTTGGAATATAATTTGAACTTTGGAACTCCTTGATTGCAACAATAACTTCTACTCCAACAATATCCCAACAAACTTGGAAAAACCATGGTGAAAACCCATCCGACCCAGGAGCTTTGTCAGGATCCATGTTAAACAAAGCCTCCTTGATCTCTTCATCTAAAAAAGCTATTGTAAGAGACTCATTAATCATTTCATAAATGAGTTGTGGAATGAATTTAAGGAGAGAGTCCTTTGCTTGGGCATTACAGGCCCGTTCTTCACCCAATAATGAACTAAAAAATTAACAGCCTCGTCCTTGATCTCCTGAATGTTTTGAGTTGAGGATCCATCCACCTTAGTTAAATTTCTAATATTATTGTTGCTTCTATTGCTCAATGTGGTAACATGGAAAAACTTTGAATTAGAGTCCCCTTCCTTTAGCCATAATGCCCTTGATTTTTGCCTCCAATACATCTCCTCACAAACTAAAATATTATAAAACTCACAAAGGGTTTCCTTCTCTTCAGTACTTGTTGCCTCATCATAGGTTCCATTTTCGATTTTGCTTTCTATTATTCTCAAATTTTCCCCCACTGCTCTCTTATTCTCAAAAATATTTCCAAAGACTTCTTTATTCCATATTCTAAGGTTGTTTTTCACCATATTAATTTTTTGAGATAGTTTGAAGGAAGCACTTCCCTGGATAGGCTGTTGCCACCATTCCTCTATTTGTTTCTTGAATTCTAGATGTTTAACCCACATTGACAGAAATCTGAATGGCTTTTTAAAGGAGTTAGCCTGAAATTCCTCCCATAGAATAATATTATGGTCTAAAGCACATTTAGGAAGGGCTTGTAACGCTGAATCACCAAATATTGTTGTAGCTTACTTGGATAAAAAAATCCTATCCAACCTTTCTTGAATCAGCTGACTTCCTATCCTTTTGTTACTCCATGTAAATTTGGCTCATTTTAGTCTTACATCCATCAATTCATTTGTGTTAATGAATTCATTGAAGTCCTCCATGCTCCTTAAGGGTAACCCAGATCCTCCCTTCTTATCATATGGGTAAATGGGGGTATTGAAATCTCCCCCAATCACCCAAGGAATTTCTTTAAAATCTTGGCTCAAATGCCCCAAAAACTCCCACAGTTCAGATCGCCCTTGGACAGAGGTGGGGGCATAAATATTTGACATAATCCAATTCTTATTAGTATCAAAATCATGAAATAATATGCTTAAGACTCTTTCATTTGCATGAATAATAATTCCTTCTATTTTAATAGGATCCCATAATATCATGAGGCCCCCAGATGCTCCTCTCGTCTGTTGAAAGGCCATTTCCCCTTGCTTCTAAATCCTTCTGGCTATAAGTGTTGATTGTGTCGCATCTGTTTTAGTTTCTTGAAGAAAAATGATAGTAGGATTCCAATCCTTACCTATAGACTTCACCATCCTTTGTTTTGGTGGGTCATTTAGGCCTCTCACATTCCATGAGAGAACCTTCATTTAGACTGTTTGATATTTTTTCCCCGCCCCCTTCCTTGAGCCAAAGGGGGTTTGTCAATTTTGCTATTATCCTGGCCAGGAATAGCTTGCTGTAACAATGTTATTTGCTTTTTGTTTGCAATTTCTTCATTGATTCTCATTCTATAGTGCTCTGCTATAGATATTCTCCCTTTTTTTCTTTCACTTCCATAATCTATCGGAAGATTGGTGGTGCTTCTAGTCTGTTTTGGACTAAAATGAGGGGGCATATACTATGATAGTTTAGGGCTTGAACCTTCTTCCTCATTTTGGGGGTTTCAATTCCCTCTTCATCCTCAGCCTTGTTTTGGTTCACCTCTCCTATCTGGTTCCTAAACAGGGGGCTTTCCTTCAAGGAACCTTTTACCGTTGGGTTTTAAACAAGTTTTCATCTTGCATTAAACCCTACTTTGAACATGAAAATGAAGATTAAAATATATCTATGAATGTGAATTTGAAATGATGAATAAACTCATTAAATGTAGCTTCTATAATGAAGATAAATATAGCCTTTGATAAAATTAATAAATTATCTCTCTTTGATTAAATTAATTTTCATAAAGATATGAAAATTTATTGCTTTAAATTAATGGCCTAAAAATGTCATTATAAATTATACATTTGTAATGAATACTTTAAACCATAACCTTTGATGTAATGTATAAATTACCTCTCTTTAATGAAATCATAATTTTCATAAAGAGATACATTTATTGCTATAAAAATGATAGCTTATGGAATGCCATGAAAATATACACCTCGTTAATGAAATTGAAATTTTCATAAAGGGAAGTTCATTTATGCTTACAAATAAAATTGTAAAGCTGAAAATTTCATATTTGCCTTCAAAATGTGAAAAAATAAAATTCTGAAATTATAAAAATCCTTATAAAACAATAGTTTTCAACATTTTTATAAAATTTAAAAGGCTATAGAATGAGTTTGAATTTGTTATTCACACCCATATACTTATTTTTGTCAGTTTAATTTTAATTTAATTTTATTTTAATGCTCAAAGTTTTAAAAAATCTACAAAATGAAGGGTTAAAAAATAAAAAATAAAAATATGAAATAAACATGAATACTGAAAGCGTAAACATGCAAAGCTTTGTTAGTTTCATGGTACCCTATCCTGCAAAACCGAAGATGTGAGAAACTTTTACATACAACCTAGTCTATTCCAACCTGCATTTGCACAATCAAAATAAACTAAGTACTAACTCCTAAGGACAGAGAAAATAAATTCTAGACTTCAAATATTCAAATATGTGACCATTAAAATACATCGAACATTCTATATAAGTCCAAAACATAAAAAATAAAAGATAAAAATTTAAATTCAAGCATGCAAAAAAATTTATCCTTAGAAAGTCCAAATTTATGAAAAACCTTTGCATTAAAAAAAATCTTTGTTTTAAAAAACAATTTCCAACTGCATCTCTAGTCTCCCCAAAAGGAACTAGCCCCGTTTCCTACATTTCCATCCATTTTAAAATATTTCATAAAACTGTTCAATTCTCCAACCTTTCATTTTCTCTTCCTTCAATGAAAAACCTTTTGCTTCCTTTCTTGTCTTGAAAAACTTCCCTTGTTTTATTTTAGAGCAGCTCACTATGTTTGTAATGCTTTCCCATGGACTTCATAACTTTTATTTATTTCTTTGATACCCTTCATTCCTTTTATGGCATTATTGTTCGCGTTTATTTTGGTAACGCTTCTCCTTTTTTTTGTCAATGTTATATCCCCATGTTCATGTTGTGCGATCGTGTAACCGGCTCACTCGATACCTTTCGCATTTATTCCATTAGCACAATATTTTAATAGATTTTAATTAAACCTCCTTACCATCTTTGACATTTTATCTTTATGAGTTTTTTGGGCCTTGAAAATGCTCCCTCTTCATAGGTAGTTGCCACGTTTGATTACACCTTATGCTTACCGTGAAGGCTCATCGTAACACCTTATTGACAGGCGTTAGCATGAGTTTAATAATGGACCTGATAATCCCCACCTTTTATACCATTAACACAATGTATATACCATAGACGTTACTCCCCAATAGCCATAGTCAGCGACTCCTTGCTACGTGCATTGTCACTCTATATTTCTGCATAGAGTCCATCAAAGTATCTCTCATTGTCATTGTTTGTTAGTTCCATCACTCCATTGCCATCTCATCATCAATGTTGATACCGCTTCTATCACACTATCCAAACCTTGGTGAAAAATGTTGCTCCAAAGCTGATCCAAGCTTGGCATCATCACTTAATAAACCAGCTCTATCAACCGCATTTGTTGTTAATTCCGTTAATAGACTACCAAAAATGAGACCTTCCTAACCACGACATCGATATCCTAACACATTCCCGACAATGCTATTGTCCATAGACTATTATTAATACATCGATCTGCAGATGATTTTTATATAGTTCATGGTTTCATCAAATTGTAATCAGCTTCATACGTCAAAATTCATTTCTTTAATCTCAACAGTTGGCATAAGTTTTGTGTCCTAGTCTTTGTCCTCAACTTCAAGCCATATTTCATTGTGATAATAGGCTTCCCTTCTATCACCGATGAATGCAGATATAATATTGACCTCGACTGTGAGAACCATACTTCATTTATCATTGTAGATCTTGGGTTTACATCAATCCTTGATTTAAGTTTGTGGTCCCACGTCTTGGTAATCTGCAAAATGCATCACACCCCACTCACTCAGTCACTACTATTCGGTGTGCTCCATGAGTCAGTACTGATAAATGCTGGTCTTTGTTGTCTGTACATACGATAGGGACCCCACGTAGAATGCAAGGTGTCCAGGCTGGTAACACTCATTCCTTTGTTGGCCATCCGTTGTTGCTCATCGCAATGATCTCTTCCCACTGCACTCATCTATGTTGTATCAATGCTTCCAGTGGCCTGCTTCAAATGTTCTTTGCATTTTTAATAAAGTGTGATGACTCTGATTCTGATGAGCCAGTGAGCTATTTGAAATTCCTATGCTTTGAAATGCTTTGAATAGTGTTTGAATGGCTTTTCCTATCAAACTACTCCATCGGCCATGATATCTTCGATACATCCATCTAGTAGTTGCTCTGGGCCCTCACGCCATCATCGCTCCCTACACAAACGAATTCTATACCATATGCTTTCTAGCCATCATCATGTGTTAGGTCCTTATGCCCATAATGACTTCCAAGTGAGATCATTGCTAAAGCCTTACCCACTTAGATACCATGACCATGCTATCTGACTATGTTATCACACCTTCATGCTATCATCCACAAGATTGCCACATCCACATTTGATCCAATATCATTTTAGAACTGTGGGACCCATCCCCGTCTAACTCCTTCCTAAATCTAAAGCCATCCGCCGCCTGTCCATGCTAGCCATGTGAGGTCAAGTGGGATATTCCATATCATAATTATACACTTCCACCCTAATTCATCGCATACAATAGGTTGATATCCGATGATCGTACTGATTTGTTCACATAGTTGGTGGCATCCTAAAACTCACCCATGGTAGTCAAAAACCCCCATCAACACCTGGTATATCGTCGAACCCACTATTATCCGTGGTTTCACACTGTCTGCCCTGACCTCGGTGATGATGTCCAGGCTATAAAGAACACTATATTAAACTTAGTGTTCCTAGAGCCCACGTCTCATTTCGACTACTAGCCATTCCCGAATAGCAATGACAAATCCGCAATGCAGTGCCATCAAGTATAATGTATAATTGTTTCATTTGATTTCCCAACTATGCCAAACAGAACTATCGTTTTGAGGTAAACCATATCCCACTACTTTTTGTGGTATTGAGGTTATAACTTTGCTATCATTGAATGGTTCTAACTTCATCCATATTGATCTCAATGATCATTTCCTCCACATCTGGTTGTAGGGCACAATGTGTGTGGTCACACCATCCCTTGCTTGAACTCGGCTCAAAACAAAGCCTTGCATCATCACTGGAAATCATCGGTTGCATTCTATCTTGAAACCAGCACTGCATCGGTTCTCATGCTTACTCATCGATGGTCCACTCAAAAATGCAATGTCAATACTATATAGTACCAGCATTGGGTGGAGCAAAACGTTGTTCCATCCATGACATCCAATAGTCCTGGTTTGCGTCATCTATCAAAGCCATGTCACCTCGTGAGCGAAGTCGGCGTGGTCATCCTTTTGTCCATGCAAGATATCCTTCAAAAACTAACCTGCAAACATAAAACTTGGATATTATTCAAATCGAATAAAAAACTATGATAAAAGAATTGGACTTTCAATAAGGCTTTTTAAAAATCCTTAAAGTAAAACATAGAGTATAAATCACGTAAAATCCATTACATAGAAACATTACGATGACTCTTGGTTATCACTGTTTATAAGGTGATGCTTACCTTTTATATATATATATAATTTTACTTTTATTTATTTTACATTTTCTTTATTTATATATGAATATATATAAATGTATATAAAAGAAGAAGAATTAAAGTGGAACGAAATTTCAACATAAGAATATTTTCCTTTCATCTTATTTTATATATATATATATTTATTTTTTATTTTTATTTATAATCTTGATTTAATCTTTTTCAAATGAAATGATTAAATTCAAGATATCACAAAGAGAACCAAACACAACAATAGATCTTTAATAATAATCAGACGAAGGCTTTAATCAAGAAACATCCATTGCAAACCAAATGAGCCAAGGCTCATGCAAACTACTCAAAAACAACCAAACAAAACCCAAAAATTTGAAATCCAAATGTGGGTCTCCAAGTTTTGGGGCTAGTTATGGAGCAGCCACAACAAGTACCTGCTCTAGTTCATGTACTTTAGTTTGTTCCAGCATTTATTTCAGTGGTACCAACACTTGTCTATGTGGCATCTACAACAGTGCATATTGTGACTCCTGATCCTCCTCCTTATGCTCCAGTTCTAGACTCCACTATAGCGCAAGATATGGTTATCACTACTTAGCATATTGCATCTTCAAGCTTACATGCATCTTAGTCATTACCAGTACATCATAAATAGTGGCCTTCCATTAGTTCACACCCACTTTTGCATCAAGTTCACACTTTGATGACTAAAAGTTTTTCTCATTTTTCAAATGCATTGGACACAAAAGCTTCTATAATGGAGAGCAATGATAGGGATTAATATTATAATTTCTAATATTATCCCTATTCATAGGAATCACATTGTACACCATTTAATGCTCACATGGATTAAGTGAATACCATATTTTTTTAAGGTAGACATGCCTATAAATATATTTTTGGTATGAATGTAAACTTATTTTTTATGGTGTAATTCTTGTGCTTGCTCTTGAGTGTTCATTTCATATCACTTATCATGCTTTTCAAGGCAAAAAAGCAGCAACCCATGTTTCCAGAAATAAAAATTAACTAGTTGCAACCCCTATAAGAAAAAAGTAATTAAAAAATTAAAGCAACCAATCATAGCACTTGGAGAAGAGGTGGATAAAATTTATAAATCATTGGAAAGTGTGGCATATTCTTGAAATTATCAAGCATGTCTTAGGTATTTATTTTGGCTAGTGTGGTTTGAAAATTATAAAAGGGTAAATGTTCCAACTAAGGAAAAAAAAAATTGTAGAGTTTCTATGGAAGATTGCTACAAATTATTTTTGCTCCGAGATGTGTAGTTATTTACCACTTTTTCAAAGAAATATGAATATGGGAAAGAGAACCACACAAGCCAAGAAGGAGAAAGCTCAGAAGAAGGTTGAACGAGAAAAGAGGTAACAAAAATCTAGAGAGGAGGAATAAGTAGAATTAATGCCTTACTATGACCGATTGGTGCAAATCAGTGACTCTGTTATCACAAATAAATACATGGAGAAATTGTGGTAGGATGTTGAGTTTGCTTTGTTGAATAAGTCTGCTAAAAGTTCATGTGCCATGATATTATACTCTTATCTCTTCTAGTACCTATGTATGCCTATGCACCCATGTCCTAAGCTGGTTTGGGTGATTGTATAGTGCTAGAAATCCATTTTGAGAACTGCTCAAAATGCCCAAGGAGATCAAATATTTAGTATTTCAGCTAACTCCATAAGGGATGCCTTCGCTTGTGGTGAAATACCTTTGCCTAACATTGTGTTTAAAAAGATCAATATTTCAGAGCAGGAGGAAAGGTATCAGTCCACTACTCACATGTGGTACTTTATAGAGAACTAGTTGTTGAATATGCCATGTTTTGGAGAACTACCAAAATTATCGATATCATTGAGGGATTTCAAGAGCCTAGACATATACTCAATACTAGTGTGTTTGGTGAAATTTTCTTTGGATTCCATATTGCATAAGTGGTAAGCATCATTGGTTCCATGTATTTCATAGGTGGATTTTTATGCCCCAACTACCATGACAACCACCACAAATCCAATTTTCTTTGATTATGTGGATTTCATAGCACGAAGAATGCACTCACAATTGTAGAAGGTGCAAAGTGGAGAGGATGTTACTTTCAGATATTACTTCCTTCTCGTATGGTACTTTTTCTATCACATGCACTCCCACTTTGATTTTATAGTAGTAAGGAAGATAGATGAAATAGGGATAATATTTTCGATGTATTCATAGACTCAAAGTTTATCCATAAGAGAGTCCTATTATAACTTTAATAGAATGTTTTTTGGGATTACCCTTGAGTTGATTTATGGGGTATGAGAGAAAGTAAGGCATCAGTAGAGGAGAGAGTAGTTATTAAAGAAAACTAAGAGGCGCAATTGCCACCCAAGGAGTAGCCTTCACTAATAAATAGGATCACGGGTATAAGATTACCTTTCCCCAACATGGTAAAGAAGCCTAGAAGTGGTGTAGTTTTTTTTCTAAGCACAAAATTGCTTCCTTCATAGGTGATTGCACAAACTATTTTTTAGGAGATATCCTCTTTGTCTCAGCTGGAAAAATCAAGTCGAACAATGAAAATAGTAGATTTGGAAGTAGAGGAGGAAAAAGTAGAGGGAGAGAAATACACTATAGTACAACAACCTTCATCACTGGCTCAAATGGTGTTGGAGCCTATAGGTATGCATTGTATTTTCTCTTGTTTATCTGATAAGCACTTGGTGACCATTGTCTCCTAATTTAAAGTTCCCATCTCTACTTCACCTCTAGTTTTCATATCCATCTCTTCTATTCCCATATCTATTTCACAGTCGTGTTGAGTGCTAATTTTACCCAATTGTAAAACTACACTCACACTTAGGATTTTGATAGGAAAATCCTTTCTTGCAAATAAGTTAAAAAAAACTTCTCCAAGGTTCCACTATATAAGCATTGCACATGTGCATTAGTAATATTTGTGAAGATGTGTTAAATAAGTGCTAGGAACACATTAGTGATTTATAAGTAACTATTAACAAGGGGCTTGTATTGGTTTATTTTACTATTCTATGCTATTAATTATTTATGAAACTTAAAGGAGAAAAACAAAATATAATTATATCTCATGTGACAAAAATGTAAAGCTTTAATTCTTTTTATATTGAAGTATTTTAGGTAGATTTTATCTTCCTTTGATTAATAAAATTTTAGACAAGTTTTATCTTGCATTATTTTTTTTTAATTTACATGGTGGAATCGGTAGCCACTATGAATCCGGGTAGGCTGTCTAGCTTTTATGGCTGCCACAATATTCTGCCTTGTCTACCCTAGAAGCCACCACACAGATCTTCGCGCAGTCCATCCCTATAACCACCATGCCACACTCATTTTAAACCTTTTACACCGCTGAAAGCACCAGGAAAGGGACAAGCATTCAGTCCAACCAGCCCCAAGATTTGAACCTTGGACCTTCACCCCCCTTATGGTGTTTGGATGAACCAACTAGTCTACACCTCAAACCTATTATCTTGCATTATTAAATCCTCCTTTGAGAATGAAAAAGAAGACTAAAATCTATCCTTAGATGTGAACCTTAAATGGTAATTGGATTTATTCAATGTTGCTTCTATCGTGAAGATAAAGATAGCCTTTGATATAATAAATAAATTACCCCTCTTTGATGAAATTAATTTTCATAAATAGATGAAAATTTATTGCTTTAAAATAATGGCCATTCAAAATGCCATATAAATCACTCATTTTTAATAAAATTGGAATTTTCATTAAGGGAATATTATTTATTGCTTGCAAATAAAAATCCAAAGTTTAGAAATTTGTCTTGCCTTCAAAATATGATAAAATGTAAAATTCTAAAATTATAGAACTCTCATAAAACAACAAATTTAAACTTTTATATATATTCAAAATGGCTTTGAAATGAGATCAAAATAATTTTGAATGAAATATTGAAGCTCATTATTCACACCCATGTATTTATTTTTGATATTTGTATTTTTTTAATTTTTATTTTAATCACCAAAATATTAAAAAAATCTGCAAAAAGAAAAGTTAGAAAAATAAATATAAAATCTAGAAAATAGAACAAAAAACTGAAAACGTAAACATGCAACATAATCCAGTCTAATGCCACCCTACACAGAAAAACCATAGAAAGTTAGAAATTTTGAAAGGGTAACCTAACCTAATAAAACCTACAAAAACACAAATTGAGTTAAAAAAAAGTGCTAGCCTCTAAGAAAAATGAGTAAAATATTCATGCAATGCAACCTTTTTACAACATTGAACACCAAATAGAAATCCAAGAAAGCGTAAAGAAAAATTGACAGTAAAACAACTACCCATTGAAAATTTCTCCCCAAATAATGCTCACAAGGTGCAAGTTTCTAGACTCTTTGCATTAAAAAAATAATATTATGTTTTTCTTACAATAGGCATTTTTATTTTCTCTCAGAAATCCTTCAGTATCTAGCCTCCAAGAGGATCCAAACCTTTTTTCATCCTTCAATGGCATATTTAACATTTTCCATATAATTATTCGTTTTTCGATCTTTCATTTCTTCTTCCACGGGTTTGATTCCTAGATGTTTGGTTCTCCTCATTCCTTTGAAATTGTAAATATTTCAATATCTTTGTAAGGCTCTCAAATGGGCTTCTATTACTTTCATCATTTCAACCCCTTTGTATTTTCTTAATTAATGCTTGGGTGTTACCATTTTCACCTTGGCTTATTATAGCCTTCAAAATAATGGTCCCTTTATTGTTTTCATATCCATTTTATTTTGTGTAGTGGGCTATCAACATTCACCAACCCGAATCTACATTTTATGTCAAAAAAAGTGTGGCTCCATGTCATATATCCAAACACTACAATGTATTCTCCATTTACTCATGATGCACCCTAGCCCTATCATTTTGGACCCACCTAGATAGTAAAAGAATGTGTCACCATTAATACCTCTTTGTTGTTGTTTTCTAACATGACACACCCACTACATCTAAACTTGGAAGAACTATGATTATAAATAGAATTATAGTCATTGTTGATAATATCCATATCATTATCTTACTAGCATAATTCAATCCATCATGAACCCCCTCTACACATTAGGTGGATCCACCTCTCGACCTATCTGACATCCCGTATTTTGTTCGTATGGGAACCATGTTAATCCATTGTGTTTGTGTGGTCCATGTCTCATATTAGGAGTTTCACCTTATTGCCATGGTCTTGAAGCATAGGTCATCCTCATCATTAAATCTCTTGGGTACTTCATTTTTGCCATTTTTGATAGAGTCTTCGATGGAGGTGCAGATCTAAAATTCTTGCACTCCTTTCCTTCAGGCTAATAGATTCATGCCTCGAAGGGGAATGGGAGAATAGTAGGTCTACACCTCAAAGGAGTGGCACTTGAGGTCATGCCTTATTTGGTGATTTTTTGATGAATTATTTAGGGTTCACTAGGAAACATTTCTTGGTAGTTTCCATGCCTAGGGTTGGGAGGTTGTTTGATATGTTCTTTTTATTTGCTCATAATCACCTAGTTTTGGCCAAATGCAATTACGCTATACTAAATATACTTAGATTTCAATGGATACAACAAGTAGTGATTTTCAAAAGGTAAACTAATGTAATTACTTAATTATTAAGAAATTTGATACTCTTACTCAACCCAAATGTCTAATGTAGAGTATTTTTTATTTGTTGCAGGAAGGATCGGATGTTGTAGGGCAAGATTGGATGTTCGATCTATGATTGTATCCATCGATCTGATATCATCCGATATGATAAATGATCGTTAGGTCCAATCAAAGTAGAAACCTACAATTTTATAAATAGAAAGCAAAATATAAAGTTATAATATGCTAGGGACCTTTATAAGCAGAGATTAGATCACGAAACATTTATTGAATGTTGAATTGAAAGAAATTAATATAAATATGAATTATGACATGCAAATAATGCAATTGAATGCAAATATGGTGAACACCAAGAATTATATAGTAATTTATTACTACATGTAATAATAAATGACAAATGTGATGCAATAAATATAGATATGATACTATAGAATGCAAATGAGATCCTAGAGTTACCCCCAAGCAGTCTGCAAACAAGATTGGATGCAACAGGGCAGGATCAGATGCTAATGGAGCAAGATCGAATGTTTGATCTTGAATCATACCAATAAATGTATAGTGATTGTACCTATAAACCTGCAAATATTTATGAAAACCATAGAAAAATGATGAATGTGAAAGCAATAACTAAGCAGCTAGAAGTTAAGATGTTGCTAAAAAATCAGGGGGAGTTTATGGGGAGTGCTTGATTAAATAGGCTAGGTAAGTTGGATGGGTTGGTGCAAAAATGGAATAGGTTGCAACCTCTTCCAATATGGGGGGTGATCAGCAGATCCGATCCCGTAATCGTCGTCCAGTTAGACAGATAGAGACAAAAAATATTACAACCATTTTATAGTTTTGGTGTTCTGGGTATTTTCTATTTTTGGATGAGATCGAACATCGAATCTTATACATTAAATGGCCATCATGGATCATACATCTTATATCATAAATTAAATGGCTATCATGGATCGAACAATTGATCTCAGCAAAATATAGCCGATCTCGCTAGGAGGGCATAAAAATAGAGGCAAAAGGGTAGGAAGTTGCTTTAATTGATTTTTTGAATGTTGTTGACTTAATGTGAATTAATATAAGTAAATTTTTAGGGTGTTAGATTTTTCGCCCTCTTTAATGCATTTTTAGAAAAAATGTGTTAAAAAAAATAAAGGCATGCTTTACGAGAAAGTAAAAATTTATTCCAAAATTTATTGATGGTTTGAATTTTTATTGCAAGTTGCTTTAGGTGTGCTAACCCCTTCGATTTTTTACACCAAATTCAAAATTTGGTGGAAAACTCAAAATTTCCTGCATTGAGGGTAAAGTGTATAAAATGGAAAAATATAAAGAAACCTAATTCATTTTTTATTTACTATTTATGGTTTTGAGCTCTAAGGAGAAACTATGGCAGAGGTTATCCATCACATAGATGAAGTTCTAGAAGGGCCTAAGAGCATCAGAGTAAGTATCTTACACTTATTTAACTTAGGAATTTTATGTATTTGCATTTAATTTAGGTTAAATTTAGATTTGTAGGGCACAACTATCATCATACCATCATAATAGCAAGATCGGATCAATCCAACAATATCATATCAATTTCAACAATATCTGATATTACAATATTATCAAAATAGATTTGATATTGGTTAATATCGAACCCATTTTAACAATATAGAAGAGTACAATATCATTGAAATTGATTTGATTTTGAACATTTGAGTACAATTTTACAATATTAGGTTTGATGTTTTGATTTTTAAGTCCGATCACTAACTTATTTTTATTTTATTTTATTTTTTTAACAGAAAATAGATTTGAAAAATAGAGAGTGGAGATCTGTCAATCTCAAAGTAGACTTGGGTGCTCTCTCTGATGATGATAGGACTATTATAGAGGTAATTGGACTTAAACATGTGGTAGAGATGCCATATATTCTAGTCGATCTGAGACTGCTAACAATATTAGAAGAGAGATGGTATCCAAAATCATATTATTTATGGCTACCTATAGGGGATATGGATCCCACATTAAAGGATGTTTAGAGTATCCTTTGAGTGCCTATAAAATATATGCATATATCTCCATCTGGAAACAAAGGCTAGGCACTACAGATATTTACTAGAGACATGAGCTTTACGATCAAGAAGGGTGGGATTAGCATTGATAATCTTGGACAGATATATGGAGTCTCTTGATTGACCACTCTATTGAGTGATCTAATGGTAGGCCTTCTACTATGTCATCATAATGAGTGCCACTTACCATGGACTTTGGTAGAGGTTATATACAATATGCAGGATCAGAGGGTAGAGGATGGGAGGCCTGGTATGGAGAATGCCAAACCCAAGGTATTTTATTGGTATCTACAAAGAGAGCATCATGGATATGTTAGCCTTGATGTAGCAAGGCAGTTATTGGATGAGCTACTTGTAGAGGATATCCTATGGAGACCCTAGAGATATTTGTCAAGGTGGGAAGAGGATGGTTACGAGTTGGCTCATGTGAGGTGAGTCATTTAGTTTTAGATAGAGTAGTTGGAGCTACACCATATGGATCAGGTGATACACCAGTTCAAGCTATAGCAAGACATCCTCAGTATAGAAATATCATATTTTCTTGGGTGAATCAGGATCACACTACCATTATTGGTGATCCCAACATGGCTCAGTTTATGAACCCCCAATTGGATGACGAAGTAGTGGCCATGACAGAGGGATATGATATTGGGATAATAGATGGGTATCAATGGTGGTACGCCAAAATTCGACCTACATGATTGACTACACCAAGGAGTGTAATATAGTAGGCAACTAAGTAGGTTTTGATAGAGCAATTTATAGCTAGTCAATAGCAGCAAATGACATAGGTACACTCTAATATAGAGGGACCTTACATTGGGAGAGGGCACCAGCACCATCTGAGGTGGGAGAGAGCATCTGGGACTAGAGATAAATCCAGAGATACTAGGAAGGAGAGGATATAATATCCTTAGTATGAGAGAAGACCTAACTCACCCAAGAAGGATGCTATGATAGAGGAGGGAGAGAGCATCGATATGGTAGCTCTACAAGTTGAGCTCAGTAGTCTAAGGGAAGAGAATACCTCTTAGAATACTAAGATTGCATCTCTAAAGGCAAAGTTTTTATAGGCTTAGGCATAGGTAGGGTAGGGATCTAGGGTTCCAACTCCTACATCTTCTTAGTCAATTTACTCGAGGAGGAGTTACTGAGGGAGAGTGTTATCTCAAGATATTTAGCTGATGTGCTTTTATCAGGTTTTATATTTTGCAGTAGTTTCTATGGAGTAGAGGTAGCCAGAGCCTACGATACCTAAGATACCTATGAATTTTAGTCACTCAAGATATTTCTTGACTTCCAGGGCTACTACTACAAGAGAGATGGTGTTTTGAGCACCATGATACCCTAGTGGAGATGATGATGCTCAGAGTGCTATGGCTTGTAGAGGATAGGGGTTGATCTATGCTATGGATTTTGTGATTGACCTATACTAATATTGGAGATTGTGGCATATCAGTAGATTCTATTTTGTATATAGACTTTGATATATATATATATCTCAAAGTCTTATATATATATATATATATATATATATATATATATATATATATATATATATATATATATTTATCTTCTTGTCTTATGTGGATTAGAATGATTTTATTGTACTTCATTGTATTTATTTTATGATGTTTAAATTTCTTATGATCATGCTTTCTATTTTAAATATTTTGATCATGCTTAACATAAAAGAAAAATGATTTGATTTCTGGTAAAGTAAATTTTTGAAAAATATATTTTTGTATGAATATAGAATTGATGGATTAGCAATGAACCTAAAAGGATGTTGTGGTGTTATATGACCGTTGGTGGAGATCAGTGCTTGTTGGGTCATGAAGTGAATCCTATTGTGAGGAAGTTTTGTATTGCTAATAATAGAAAAGTTTTATGGGGCTCAAGATTAATCTTGAGGCTTATGATGATTAAAGGAGATGTTGATTTTATTTTTGAGAAAATTTTATTTTAAGAAATATTTTGATAAATATTATTTTTGTAATAAAATAAAGTGATTTTAAGAATGAAAAATTGGGAAGGATGACTTGTGCTAGGCATAGAATTCCCAATGTGAAAATTTTGAGAAAACTAATTACGAGGAATTATACCATCATCGCGAAGTCAAAATGCAATGCATGATAATATGAACTTTTTTGTTCTTAACATGCAAATTGATGTGAAACAAATCAATATGTCATATATTTAAAGATATTTTTTATTTGTACGAAATATGAAATGATTTAATCCTAAAAATTTGGGAAGGATGACTTGTAAGAGGCATAGAATTCTTAGTGCCAAATTTAAAAAAATAATTACTAGGAATTATATAATCATCATGAAATCAAAACGCAATGCATGATAGGATGATAATTATTTTTAGAAATGCAAATCATTATGTTGCATATTTGAAGATTTTTGAAGACGATATGTATATATGTGATTGCTAAAATGAAGTGATAGAGATTAATACAAATGATTATAAACCAACTATTGTCTAAAAAAAATTAAAAGAAACATTTTAAACTATTTCTAAGACAAATTCAAATTTATCAAGAACCAGTGTGTGACATGTGAGTTTATTATACATCTTGATTTATCATAATGATACAAAGTCTTCCAAGGATCAAATGTGTGTTCTTGTGATATTGATTTATCGATTTTGAGTGAGTCAATGATGCAAGCCAAATTTTATGAACCAATGTGTGTGCAAGTGAAATATTCACTAAACATGATTTTGTGCATACTATTCTACTAAACTACTATGTAAGTCAAGTTACCAAAATCTAGCTAATCTACAAGAAGACAATGGTGTGTTCAAAATAAGATCACTAATGTAACATACATGGCACCATATGAAAGGCTTTCCCAAGGCCATGTGGGTTGTGCATAAACCACGTGTTATGGGACTCACGTCATGGATTTCGAATAACTGAGGAATTCCAAGGATTCAAGCTCATTACCCTCTTCTTTTATTTTGATTTATTGGAGCAGGGATTCTTGTTAATTTTTTAACAAGGGGATTTATTGCTTTTTTTAGTAGAACTTTTTTTTTAGTTGTTTTGATGATTTGATGAATATATGATAGTTGCAAACTGAATTATGAAGAAGTTATTTTCAATTATATACAAAAATATAATTTTTTCTTTATGCATGATATCTTTTGAGATGCATGATGTTAATTGGCTCTTTGAGATCTTTTCCATGCAAGGTAGCCAATCGATATGCACCTGATCCAAATTTAGTAGTGATGACAAATGGTCCAAGCCAATTAGGTTGAAATTTACCTTTAAATTTTTTTCTAGCATTAGTATTTTATTTATTTTATTTAAGCACTAAATCACCCATTTTAAAAGATCAACTATGAAATTTCTTTGCATAATATATTTTGAGTTTAACTTTATAGACGCGAAGATGCTCTATAGCATGAATGCACTTCTCATCTAGAAGTTCCAACTAACTTAGTCTACCAACACAATACTCATATCCTATTTTAACATCTTGAATTAAAAGATCTAAATAAGGAAATTCTGGCTCATATGTAAAAATTGCTTCATTTAACATCTTGAAGTAAAAGAGCTAAATAAGGAACTTCTGGCTCATATGTAAAAATTGCTTCAGCAACATAAACCAAGACAAAAGGTGAAGCGCCTGTAGGAGTATGAATACTAGTTCGATAAGCCCACAAGGTAGGATATAATTGCATGTGCTAGTCACAGCCTAATTTATTTACCAATATTTTTAAAATATTAATTAATATTTTATTAGAAGCTTCAACTTGGTCATTTCCTTATGGATAATAGGGAGTGGATCATCGATGTTGAATTTATATTTTTAACAGAGTTTTTAATGTCTTTATTCTTAAATCATGTTCCATTATTAGAGATGAGAATTGATGGAATACCAAATCTACAAATAATTTAATTAAATATGAATTTGGATACTTGAAATCCTATGCAAGAAGCTAATGGCATGTCTTCTATCCATTTTGTAAAATACTTTGTTGCTATTATGATAAATTTATGACCATAAGAAGAAATAGGATTTATTTTACCAATAATGTCTAAACCCCATTTAGATAAGGTCAAAGGATAAGATATAGCTTGGAGTTCCTGATCAGGAACATGAACAAGGTTTGCATGTATTTAAAACTTTTCACAATGATGCACATAGTCATTGGTATCCTTTTCCATGGAAGGACAAGAATACCCCATTTGAAGGAGCTTTTTAGCAATGGAACTTCCACTAAATTTTCCTCCATAGGATCCATCATGGGCTTCACTTAATTCTTTCATAGAATATTATATATTGAGACATATTAATAGGATACCTTCAAAATATATTTTATATAGGATATTTCAAATAATTACAAAGTGAAAAACTCACTTACATAATAACCTACGTTGGTTTCTATCTAATCCTTCTAGGAAGGTTTATTTTTGAAGAAAATTAAATATGTCTATGTACCAAGTTTCTAGAGTTATTTCATTAATTAAAAACACATCTAATGGCTCTAGACATGACTTAGAGGAAACAGGTTCTTGGATTTGGCAAAGAATGATTATAGCATACTCATAATCCAACTCCAAAGGTAACAAAGAGGTAGCAACAACCATGGCATCTATAGCACAATTGCTAGTGTGAGGGATGGCTTCCAAAGTTAAATTCTCAAATAATGATATAAACTTAAGAAAATATTCTTTATAAGGATGAACTTTCTCATATTGTGTTTGATATACTTCACTCATTTGATTTATCACAAGCTAAGAATTTTCAAATACCAATACAAATTTAATTTTTAGAGCTAGGGCTACTCGTAATTGAAGTATTAGAGATTCATATTCTGAAATATTATTATTACAAACAAATTGAAGTTTAAAAGATAAAGGTATAATATTTTTTTGTGGAGATATTAATATAATAACCACACCTACACCACTCATACATTTGGCTCCATAAAAAATAATTTCCAAGTCTCAGAATGATCTTCTAAGTGAAGACATTCGTCAAGAAATTTAATGGTTATAGGATGAGTATATTCTAGAGGGGCAACAACAAGTTGATAGGATATAACTTGGCCATTGCTATATTTTTGGCCAATAAATGTAAGTTCAAAATCACTTAGGGAAATAACCCATTTAGTTGTGCGTCCTAACAAGTAAGGTGTAATTATAAAATACCATAATAGATCAAATTTTGCAATAATAAATGTTTTTTGACTCAACATGTAGTGGCATAATTTTTGTATGGAAAATACAACTACCAAATAATGTTTTTCTAGAGGTGTAGAATGGGTTTCAAAACTTATTAATGTTCTCCTTACATAATAGGTGGCTCGTTCTTTCTTACCATCATCAATTTGAGCCAACATTGCTCCAAGTGCAAGTTTAAAAACAAAAATGTACAAAATAAAAGGATAATCTGGTTTAGGTAGAACAAGCACTAGAGGTATAAGAAGATATTATTTAATGGCATCAAATGCTTCTTGAAATTCACGATCCCATTGAAATGGGATGTTTTTATTAAGTAATTTAAGAAATTATTTGGTTTGATCTACCAATTTGTCAATGAAGTGATGGATAGAGTATAATTTACCTTGTCGACTTCTTAATTTTGATTTATTTCTAGGTGGCGTCATATCAAGGATAAAGTATATATTTCTATACCATGCATAGAAACAATAACCCCTAACAATTTCTATATTTAAGTCCAAATACACATTTTTATGGATTTAAGTGAATCTTATATTCTCTTAGTCTATCAAACACTTTTCTTAAATCATTATAATTTAGACTCTAAGTTGTTCATACTATCATAAAACCTCCTCTTATTATTAGTGGTATGACTCATTATGATGCAACCAAATCCCTAGAGCAAGTGGCATTCTTAGATTGGGTATATGATATGAAATAATGTAGAGGATGCCATAGCTTAGATAAAATATTTACCCTTTATATGGTATAAGAATCAGACCTAAGTGGATGTTTAGAATTATTTATTGCATAATATAATGTAATCATTTAGGAAGGAGGAATGATGCAGCCCAATATTATCTAATCTAATAAGTGTTTTATGTTGTTTTCTTTCCTTTGTATGGGATATATGTTTAGTCTAATTACAAAAATTTATATAGTTTATCATGATGCTTTTATTTAATAAGGATGAAAAGGTGAATTCACTTCCTATTTAGTGTAGATGAATGTTTTACTTCTAGTGGTATATTTAACTAATGTTTTGGAATTACAAAATAATTTTGAACTATAGCTTCCATAGTACATTCTAGTGTACATTTTTAATCATATTCTTGAGTATATTTTGAATCATTTCCCATGATATATATGAACGATGACTTGCAATGGATACAAAAAAAATAGGAAGTTAACAAGGGTTGGCCATAGGGACACTCTATTGCATACTAGAATGTGGCTCATACCATATAAGCATGAATTTTAGTCAAGTGATTAAATAAAAAAAATTCACAATAATTGATGCCTTAATTTATATGATACTAGCTAGTTGGGTTTGGTAATTTTCTAGAATAGAATCACAGCTATTTAGGATACACACGATATTCCCTTACCAATTGGATAAATTATATTCCAATATATACTATCAATATTTTTCCCTAAGGTTGACCAATGAATGTTCATGCTCAATATTTTTTTAAACCATCATAATAACAATAGGATAACTTTAGGAAAACCCTATTGTGAAAATATTGTTGTTAGAATTATATTCCTAGGACATCAACCCTACCTTCTAGAAAGTTTTATAGTACTTAACTAAAGAATATTACTATAAATAATCACACTAATAAAATTCAAGGGGTTATATAGGAGATAGTTGTTGAATTGAATAATTGTTGTAGATTGTGATTTTAGTATTTTTGCAATTGTAGTAAATAGTATTTTCAAACTTGTATGTTGTTATGTATTAGAGTAGTTTTTTATTTAAGTTTCTCTTTTTATCAAATGAGGAGTAAGGCCCCACTTTCTTTGTCTCATAAAGAAGCATTTACTTGCTTTTTAGATTAGTATGTTGCTATTTCTTGTATGATGTTATGAAAATATTTATTTTTACACTTTTCTCACATTTTCATAGTTGTCAATTAGCATAAAATAAATCAGTTAGATAAATTGTTGTGATTTAGATTCAATATTATTCTATTTCTTGTAGCTTAACTACAATCTATTCTTTACTTTCCTGCAAATTCTTTGGATTTATGCATGTTATTTTATTTTTTACCACTTTATGTATTAATGAATGCTTTATATTAGATATCTTAGATGTACCATAAACAAAGTAACTCTTATATATTTTAATGCATATAGTCATTGTTTAGTAGCCCAAGATTTGACAAGTGAAGGTATTAATGACACTGATCAACCTATTTGCTTTGATGGTATTTCCTTAGTATGGGATAATGGTCTAGTACAAGGGCTACTTCAACTTATAAATGTAATAAAAATGCACTCATATTTAAGCATTTTTAAGCCTTTAATTATTTTTTTAAACCTTTGTAATAACAATCATGGAGGGGTAATGACTCTAGATAAAACTTTAAGTCTTGAATATTAATTAGAGTTCTAATCTAACTCGTCTCTTTACTTAGTAAATGTTATTGTTATTATCACCATGCTCCTTGATTGATTTTTGTATGCATTGAGGCTACCTTTATATATATATATATTACAAGAGTTATTCATGTAAAGAGTGTTCCCAAGATATTATCCTTTTTTATTTTTTGGCCAATATAATCTCTACTTTTATAATTTTTAAGGGTGGCTTCCATATTATCAACAATATTCAACAAGCTTATTAAATCCTTTCTTGAGTGCCTCATATCCTTTGTTTTCTTCCTCTATCATTTTTAGGTATTATGTCCCCAATATCTTGTTGGTGTTACTTTATAATTGCATAAGGGTATATGATGTTCTAAAAACCAAGTTATCAAAAGAGGGTGGTTCACTCTCATAACCCATCCATATGGTCGAAGGATGGATCCATGGATGTTGAGCAAATAAAAAAATTAAGAATAGTGAATAATTTTTAGTTACCACCAAAACTAACCAAGGATTCTTGCTTATAGTTGTATTCAACTTAGTTATCATTGAAAAGGCTATAGTCCTTTTTTTGTCCAGTCTAGGTGGTCAACTTCACCTCATGGTATAAAAAAATTTAAAATTGTTAGTGATTTTGATGTAAGCCTTCCTTTATTGTCATCCTCTCAATACATCAAGTAGCTAATATTATCACAATATTAGCTACTTGATGTATAGAGGGTGCATCAGATCCTATCATCTAGTTTAGCTCCAGATAATAATTTTCTCCAAATACTCCCTTCAAGTTGGATTTGTCTAGTGTAGTAAAATATCACTATAGCTTTGTGAACAAGGGGATCTTGATTTGAGGAGGTAAGAAAACCTAAATTAGTAGTCTTAAATATTGGGCATAGAGATTATGGACCAAATATTATTGAGTTATATTACATTATTTGGTACATGCTAATGTACCTGCATGGTACCTTCAAGGTACAATTGTAAATATGTAATAGATTAAGGTTGCTTCTATAGTTTAGATGTGTGATTTATATTTCCTCATTCCTGTAAGTGTAAATATGTAATAAATTCATAAGTGTCATGTGAAAGTGTAATGAGCAAGAAATGCACAAGTGACATGTAAGTTAGAGTGCAAATGTATATTGAGAGAATGTGCACAAGTATATTATATTAGAAGTGCAAGTAGAAGTGTAAGTCTCATGTAGATGTGTCATAGAGTCAAGTTTGCATGCAAGAAAAAAATAAAGAGTCTAGTATACAAGTAGAAAGATGATACGCCAAAGGTTATGGGACTTGTCATATGAAGAGCAATAGTCAAGTACTTAAAGAGTTATATTACTATGGCTATATTATGGATATAATGCTCCATAAGAAATATAGATAATTGAATGTAATGAAAAGGAATAAATATTATATATAGCTTTTAAGCAATTAATAAATCTTATAGTTGATGTCCTAGGAATAGAATTATAAGAACAACATTTTCACAATTTCATTTTCCTAAAGTTACCCTATGGCTATTATGATGCTTTACATAAATATTGAGCATGAACATTCATTGGTCAACCTTAGGGAAAAATATTGATAGTATATATTGGAATAGAAATTATCCAATTAGTAAGGGAATATCACGTGTATCCGAAATAGCCATGATTATTTTTTAGAAAATTACCAAACCCAACTAGCTAATGTCATATCAATTAAGGTATCAATTATTATGAAGAACCTTTATTTAATCACTTGACTAAAATCCATGCTCATATGGTCTGAGCCACATTCTATTATGCAATAGAGTGTCCCTATGGTCCACCCTTGTTAGCTTCCTATTTTTTTATGTATCTATTGCAAGTCATAACTCATATATTGCATGGGAATTACTTCAAACTATGCTCAAGAATATGATTAGAAATGTACACTAGAATGTACTATGGAAGCTATAGTTCAAAATTCTTTTGTAATTCTAAAACATTAGTTATATCTGCCAATAGAAATAAAAAAATCATCTACACTAAATAGGAAGTGAATTCACCTTTTCATCCTTATTCAATCAAATCATCATGATAAAATTTAGAAATGTTTGTAATTATACTACACATATATCTCATACAAAGGAAAGAAAACAACATAAAACACTTATTATATGAGATAATATTGGGTTGCATCATTCATACTTCCTAAATTATTACATTATCTTATGCAAAATATCATTCTAAACATCCACTTAGGTCTGATTCTTCTACCATATAAAGGGTAAATATTTTATTTAAACTATGGTATCCTCTACATTATTTCATATCATATGCCCAAGCTAATAATTCCACTTGATCTAGGGGTTTGGATGCATCATAATGAGTCATACCATAAATAATAAGAGGAGATCTCTATTGAAGCTAAATATTCTAGATGGTGAAGATGATATACATTGTATGATAGTATGATCAACTCATATTGGTGTGTGAGACTAGTTATATTTTTTGTAATCTGGTAGGTAAATCTTTCCATATCAAGTTGCATGATACCTTGGATATTTTAAAATGAGATTCATAGAACTCTCAAAAATCTATTTGGCACATTATTTCAAGTGAATAATGTATTTATGACTAATATCTTCTCTACTCATCAACTTAAGATGATTGGTAATGACTTCAAGATCCTTGTGATACTTAAATCTATTTTTTTTCATCACCCTATATTCCTTGCATGAATAATGTATTTCTCTTTATCAGTTTGCAATATAGATGTAAAATCTCCTAGTTGAACATACCCAACATAATTGTTGGGGAAGAATGAATAGTTCTTGTCTAATACAAAATGATGTACAAAAAAATCATCGAGGAATTTTTTTCTCTATTGTATTGCACCTATATGTTTCTATAAATTCCTAGGGCATCTCTAAAGTGTGATTCAGTCCTAAATATAATCTTATCCATTGCCACTTGAGAAATTGATTCTCCAAAAATAAACTATACACCTTTGCTAGTTGAATCCATTGTAATATTGATTCTATAATGCTTTGTGCTACCTCAAATTTAGTTTATAGCTTAGAAATTTCTCTCATTGATGTTTCATTTTCTCTTTCAAATCCTTGAGGGATTGCACCCTTAGATCTAAAAAAGCATATCATTTTACCCACCATTCAATTATGGAATTGTGGACATATAATATAATCATATATGGAGGAACAATAAATACAAGCCTAGGAACCTTCAAAGGGTTAGTTTGTATCTCTTGGTCTTGTTATGAATGGTACGTTTAGAATATGATAATAATCTATCACCATAATTCTCAATGGTTCTTTGCTACAATTCCTAAGCTTTTTTTTAGCATTATTTTTATGCCTCCAAAATACTTTACTCCATCTATAAATGTTGCTCTCTATTTTTTTGTACCATCCTTTAGATATTGAAGTATGGTAGAAACTATGGGGTATTTTGATTGATCATCCTACCCCATGGAGGTTAGAGTTTCTAAGGATCCTAGATGAGTCTATTGTTTCCTATGTTAATCCAAATATTCCAACAAATTGATGACTTAATTATCTTTGTCCTATTGTAGCTTCCTCACCCCATTCGATTATTTTCTTTCTTTCTATAATATTTTTCTAGCATCTGTAGCAAGTGTGAACATGGTTTATCTTTAAATGGCTTAGAAAAATCTAGTTTTTCTAAGCAAGTGTGAACTCTCTTACCTTTTGTCGGCTAAACTTGTCTGATGGTCGGCATGATTTTATTTATCCCTCGCCTCTATTTTCTCCTTATCCCTCCATTGTCCTTCCTTTCCTGCCATCCATTTTCCCTAATCACTCCACTTCCTTCCTCCCCACGCCCGCTGACACCTCCCTCTCCACTTCCTACTCCTTTGTTCTCTCTAATCCTCTTGATCTTCCTCCAACCTCCCTTCCCTACTATTCCACTTTTATTAAGCCTATATAAGGTTTAAATTATTGTAATGTTTTAGTTTGTTAATTTTGATTAATGAATATTATCGTCTGTCTTAATTTTACCTCGGCCTACTTTAATCTAAGTTCACCTTAGTCTTAGGTTTACACTGGTATCAGAGCTCAAGGGGGCATAAATATCGATGGTAGAGGTGAGGCACGGAAGCCGAGCACATGAACTAGTCAGGGACTGGCCCACGGATCCTGAGGAGTGCATGGCACAGATCTTGAGGAGCGCATGAATCCCAAGGATTTGACTAAACGTAGATAGCAGGTTGACGTGGCAATGTTGAACTGGCAGTGAAGCTAGGCAGTAGCTAATGTGGCAGGCACTAACATAGAATGGAGCTAGCAGAATTTTGACTGGGTAGCACGTGGATCGAGGTTAACATGAGTGCTGATGTGGCATAGGCAAGAAGGTGTTGATGTTGATGATGAGAGTGCTAACATAGTAGAAGCAAGCAGGGTGTTGACGTGGACGAGTAGGGTGCTGACATGGCAGAGGCAAGCTGAGTGTGCCATGTGGCAGAGCCAAACTGGATGAGGTTCGGCAAAAGGTTTGACTAGTCAATTTCTTGAAGGCAATTGACTTACTATGTGTTTGCAGGTTTTGATAAATCCTGAACACACCCACCTCCCACTACATGTGGGACTAAACATTTTTTTTTTAATTTTTTTAGCCACCAAAAACATATATACCATATTCGCTTCTTCATCCTATCCGGCTAGCTTGGTCTAGCGGTCAAGACACCCACGTGCAGAGAAGAGAACCAAGGTCGAATCCCACCGAGGTCAAAATACAAAGTTTTAAAAAAAAATTGTAATCGCCGAAAACGCAAGGGTTTAAGAAAAATATTTGCCATTGTTCTACCACATAAGCCACGTGGTGCAGTGGCTAAGCCTTCCAAGTAGACGACAAAGGTCAGTGGTTCGAATCTCATCGGGGATTTCACAAAAAAAAATGTTTATTTTTTTATTTAAATTTTCTTATTATTTGTTTTTTTTCTAAAAGGTTTTAAAAAATTAATTTAGTAATTTCTATATATATTTTTTATTATTTTTTTTAAATATCCATTTATTTAAAAATAATAATTAAAAATATATATATAGGAAATTGTTAAAAAAAAAAATTAAAAGGTCTTTATTAAAACAAATTTTAGAAATTTTTTTATAAAAATAAAAGGGTGAAAAGATATTTTGAGGTAAATATTTTTTTTAGCATCATAAAATTAATTTTTAACCTAGTTCATGCGGTGTGATTCTGTGTAGATGATCCGGTCAGTCGGATGCTATAATGCATTACTCTCTCTGTTGAGAAGAGAGACACCTGATTCCTTTGATGAGAAAGTCCAACGGTATGGACTTCATATAGTGTTTTTCCAATTAGAAAACCAAATGATTGCTCATCTGAGGAAACCATATTCTGGATACGAGGTGGATTCTAAATATAATATCTTTGGGCAAAGAATAGTTGAATCCGAGATGGTTGAAATAGTACCTAAAGGACAATCAAGTGAAATTTATACACCTATAGTGCCTAAAGTAGAAACAAGTGAGAGCTATACACCACGCTCTCCTGATTTAGAACCAGAAGAAGAAGAAGAAGAGGAAGAAGAACCAGTGGAGGTGAAACCTAGAACTGAAGAACAAGATGTTCTCAACCGACGTAATGAGCCAGCAGCAGCACCAGAAGTCATTATAATTAGTGATGAAGAAGCCAAAAATTTCACCTTTCCAGTTTTGGGTGATCCTCAAGAAGAACGCAAATCAGTGAGCATTTTAAGAAATCTAGATTTGATTTAAATTAGTGATCTATTTTGTGCTTCTTTGTACTACTTGTTTGAAGTTGAAATAAAGTTTGCTTTCTGAAATAGCATCCAATACTAGTCTACCAATCCCTGAGTTCAATGGTGCTGATTACGTGTATTGGTCAATTAAAATGAAAACTCTTTTGATAGGCAAAGGTCTTTGGGATGTGATTGAAGAGGGATATACTGAACCTACTGCTGTTGATTGGGCAGATTTGAATGTTGCTGATAAAAGGGCTAAAAAGGAAGCTCAGAAGAATAATTATTTCGCCCTTTATCACATCCAAGATGCCCTTGATAGAAGTATTTTTCCTAGAATAGCTTCTTTTATAATAGCTGAATCTTCTTGGAATGCTTTAAAAGAAAGTTATAGGGGTAGTAACCAAGTCAAAAAATTTAAACTACAAACCTTGAAACGAGAGTTTGAGACTCTTAAAATGCAAGAGAGTGAAAAGGTTGGTGATTACTACATGTGTGTGAAAGTCGTAGTAGATAATATGGTCACTTTAGGGAAATATGTAAAGCCTGAATTTATAGTCAATAAAGTGTTAAGGACACTTCTTCCTAAGTGGAATTTAGTTGCCATAATTATAGAAGAATCCAAAGACCTAACTTCTCTATCTTTTGAAGCCCTCATTGGCTCACTTATCTCACATGAAGAGAGGTTACAGCAAATTGCTTCACCAAGTTACATAGGAGATGATAAATCCTTTGCTTCTCATGAAGGCAGAGGTAGAGTCCGTGGCAGAGGACAATATAGAGGTAGAGGCAAAAATAATCAGAGAGGTGGAACTCCTAACAGAGGAGGATTCTCAAATAGAGGTGAACAATAGAATAGAGGAGGACAACAAAATAGAGGGAAACAATCAAGAAGCAGAAGAGGAGGAGATAATTCCAAAAAAACTTGCTACAATTGTGGCAAAATTGGCCATTATGCTCGTGACTATTGGAGAAAACCTTCACAAGGAAGCAGTAGCAGCTAGAGTAGTCAGTTTGGAAATTTTAGAGAAGAGGAAGAGGCCACGAATCTCTTTCTCTCATATGGTCAGGCAGATAAGAACATGAATGATACATGGATATTGGACACTGGGTGTTCAAACCATATGAGTGGCAAAGAAGAACTCTTTGCTACTCTAAACTCCTCATACAAATACGAACATCAAATTGGGAGATGATAAATCATTGGCAGTTGAAGGCATTGGAGCCATGGCAGTTCCAACTAAAGAAGGCATCAAACAAGTAAGTGATATCTATTACACACACCATCTTCAACACAATATTTTAAGTGTTGGTCAAATGTTAGAAAAGAACTACAAGTTGCTTTTTGATGAGGGTAGATGGACTATTTTTGATAAAAATAATAGTAATAGAATCATTACACAAGTATCAATGTCAAAGAACATATTGTTTCCTTTAAATTTTGGCCAGCCAGGGGGTGATAAGTTAGCAAATGTTGCTATTTCCAATCCAAGTGTCCTATGGCACTTGAGATATGGTCATTTTAATTTATCTAGTTTGAAAATGCTAACTTCACAAGAAATGGTAATCGGACTTCCTAAAGTTCAGGATAGTAAGGAAGTCTGTGAAGGGTTTGCTCTTGGGAAGCATGCCAGAACAAAATTTCCTCATGGACAAGCATGGCGGGCTAGCTATCCACTCTAGTTAGTGCATATAGACATCTGTGGTCTGATGCAAACCAAGAGTCTTGGTAACAACTCTTACTTCCTACTCTTCATTGATGATTTTACTAGAATGTGTTGGATATATTTTTTGAAACATAAGGATGAAGCATTTGAATGCTTTGTCAATTTCAAAACAAGAGTTGAAAGTGAGAGTAGATATTTTGTAAAATTTCTTACATCAGATAGGGGAGGAGAATAATCCTCTAATGAGTTCTTGAATTTCTGTAAGCAACATGGCATTAAGAGGCAGTTCACCGTTGCCTACACTCCATAGTAGAATGGTGTTTTAGAGAGGAAGAATCACACCATTGTGGAGATGGTAAGGTCTATGCTTCAGATGAAGCATTTGACTAATTCATATTGGGCAGATGCAGCCAGGACCAGCATGCATATCTTGAACAGAAGTCCTGCTTTAAGTTTGGAAGGGCAAACACCTTACCAAGCTAGGTATGGTAAAAAGCCAAATGTTAAGTATTTCAAAGTGTTTGGCTCACTGGAATATTCTCACATTCCTAATGAGCTAAGAAAGAAGCTCAATCCAAATATTCAGGCATGTATCTTTATAGGATACTATGAGAATACAAAAACTTACAGACTCTACAATCCCAGGACTAGAAAGTTTGTGATTTCCAGGGATGTGATTTTTGATGAAGGGGGAGAATGGGGTAAGCCCCAAATATTTAGTGATGATGAATCCAATGATGTAGTTTCTAAGTAGGTGCAACAATAGACACCACATAAAGGTAAGCAATCTCCTCCCACAAACCCAAGTTCATCTCTGATTCAACTTCTTCACCAATTCGTTATCCACAGAGATTAGTAAGTTCCTCACCAATGGACATCGATTCTCCATCCAAAGGTAAGATTACAGAATCATCCATCATATCAGATGTTGGATAAAAAAATTTCAAAAAGATACACTAGGAGTCAAGCTAGTGAAATGAATTATGTTCTACAAAGATTAGAAAATATGCACTTGTATGGTGATGATGTCTCCCAATAGGAACCTAGGGGAGATCTAGTTAACTATGCTTTGTTAACTAGTTCATAGCTTGAACCTTCTAGTTATGAGAAGACTTGTGCTCAAAATATTTGGAAATATGCCATGAAAGAAGAGATCACCTCTATAAAAAACAACGACACTTGGAAGCTGGTGAAGATTCCTAAAGGAAAGAAACATGTTGGATGTAAGTGGGTCTACAAGACCAAATTTAATGTTGACGATAGCATCGAGAGGCACAAGGTGAGATTAGTTGCAAAGGGATTCACTCATAAATATGGAATTGATTACGAAGAGACTTTTGCTCCTGTAGCCAGACATGAGACTATCAAAATAGTTCTTGCCTTAGCTACACATAAGCGATGGAAAGTCCAACACATGGATGTAAAGAGTGCATTTCTAAATGGTTACTTGACAGAAGAAGTGTATGTTGAGCAACCATAGGGATTTGAAGAGAAATACAAGGAACATCTTGTTTACAAACTGAAGAAGGCTCTTTATGGCCTCAAGCAAGCACCAAGAGCTTGGTACTCACACATTTATGGGTACTTTAAATATTATGGGTTTATAAGAAGTAAAAATGAACCCATGTTCTACTACCTGAATCAAGGAAATGACATCCTCATAGTTTTTTTGTATGTGGATGATCTCATTTTTATGGGTAGTAATGAAAAATATAATATGGATTTCAAGCACTCCATGATGCAGGAATTTAAGATGAAGGATCTTGGCTTAATGAAATACTCTCTTGGAATGGAAGTCCATCAGACAGATTCAGGGATCTTCATCTGTCAACTTAAGTATGCTCAAGATATGATTAAGAATTTTTCTATGGAGCAATGCAAATTAGTTGCAACTCCAATTGGACATGGGATCCAATTAAGCAAGGATGATGGAGCACCGAAAGTTGATGTGACCACTTTCAGAAGCATTGTTGGGAGTTTGATGTTTCTTGCCAACACCAGACCAAAAATTTAGTATGTTGTATCTCTTGTTTCTAGATTTATGTCTAATCCATTTGAGCTACATTTGCAGGCAGCTAAAAGAATTTTGAGAAATGTGAAGGGTACATTGGATTTTGGAATCCAGTACTACAGAAGTGATACTATCAAGCTTGAAGGCTTTAGTGATAGTTATTGGGGTAGCAATGTTGATGATAGAAAATCCACAACAGGTAATTGTTTTAGTCTTGGCTCATGACTAATAACTTGGAGTTCCAAGAAGTAGACAGAAGTAGCACTATCTTCAACAGAAGTTGAGTATATAGCGGTCACTCATGCTAGTACTCAAGCTTTATGGCTATGAAAGGTATTAGAAGATATTGGAGAGCAGCAAAGTGGTCCAACTAGAATATTCTATGACAAAATAACTGTCATTTAGTTGGCATACAATCTTGTCCACCATAGTAGATCAAAGCATTTTGATATGAAGTACCACTTCATCAAAGATATGGTGGAAACTAATATTGTTGAGCTTCACTATTGCCACACTTTAGAGAATGTCATGGAAATCTTCACCAAGGTGCTGGCCAAAGCTCAATTTATAAAGCTAAGAGACTGCATAGTCAATCCTCTCAACTTTAATGGGGATAATGTAGCAAGTGTGAACAGGGTTTATCTTTAAATGGCTTAGAAAAATCTAGTTTTTCTAAGCAAGTGTGAACTCTCTTACCTTTTGTCGGCTAAATTTTTCTGATGGTTAGCATGATTTTTATTTATCCCTCGCCTCTATTTTCTCCTTATCCCTCCATTGTCCTTCCTCCTTTCCTATCGTCCATTTTCCCTTATCACTCCACTTCCTTCCTCTCCCCACGCCCACTACCACCTCCCTCTCCACTTCCTACTCCTTCGTTCTCTCTAATCCTCCCGATCTTCCTCCAACCTCCCTTCCCTACTATTCTACTTGTATTAAGCCTATATAAGGTTTAAATTATTGTAATTTTTTAGTTTGTTAATTTTGATTAATGAATATTATCGTCTGTGTTAATTTTACCTCAGCCCACTTTAATCTAAGTTCACCTTAGTCTTAGGTTTACACCTCCATGGTTAGGATTTCAATCCCAACATCATCCTCTTCATCTACCACAACCACCTCCCATGACATTTCACTTCTATTGGTATCCCTTACCACCATATTCTTATTTGTGTTATTTTAATTTTCCTATGTTATGGAAGGATTCATCTATTGTAGGTTGATGGCTTGTTCCTTTGTATTACATCTCAATATTTTGTATTTTTCTTTTTACTTAATATTTTGGGAATGGATTCTAGTGGGTGATGAGAACCAAAAATACTCATTTTATATACATTCTTAAGGGGTTTCGTTATTGTTTTAATTAGCATTAGAGATGTATTTTTATATAACTTATAAATATAATTGATAGAAAATCTAGTATTATGCTTAACTGGTGTTTTTAGTGGAAACTATGTATAAATGTAGGTTTTGCTACTAATATGGTGTTTTCCAATCTACATCCCACTTGGACCTGGCATGCTTCTACTTCAATGAGTCTAAGGTATATTGGGAAGGCGTCTTACTCCCCAAGTAGGTGCCTTACTGTATGTGCCTTACTCTATAGGTAGGTGTCTTGCTTTATAGGAAGACACCTTACTATAGGTTCCTTACTCTATACGAAGGTGCCTTGCTATAGGTACCTTATTTTAGGTGTCTTACTCTTTAGATAGGTACCTTACTCTATAGGAAGGAACCTTACTATAGGTGCTTTACTCTATAGGAAGGCACCTTAGGTATTTTACTCTATAAGAAGGCACCTTATTGTAGGTGCCTTACTATATAGGTAGATACCTTACTGTAGAAACCTTACTCTATAGGCAGGTGTCTTAATGTAGGTGCCTTACTATACAGGAAAGAACCTTACTGTAGGTACCTTACTCTTTGGGTACATGCCTTACTCTATAAGAAGGCACCTTGATGCCATTCATTGGAGGCACCTTGATCTTACCAAGTCAATAGGAAGGCACCTCAATCTAACAAAGTCAATAGAAATATGCCTTGATGAAGAAGTAGGCACCTAATTGTGGTGCCATACTCCCAACTTGTTCCTACTGATAAGATGAACCAAGCCAAATTTGATTGGTTGACCAATGGGCTAAGGAGGTTGTTGCATGTGAAGACAAAAGAAAAATATTCTAATTATGCATTATTATTAAAATAGAATAAATTATTTTTATTATATAACCGATTGGTCAGTTGCCTTTGTAAGGATTTTAAAAGCATTATTTTTAGGTTGTATAATTTTAACATTATTTTGGTATGTATACCTAAGGATTTTTATTTTTATCCTTTTGGTGAATGAACATACTTTCAATAGCAGAATAATACTTGTGTATGAACTGACTGTAACTAATCACATTATGTGATTAAAATAGATTGATTTATTATTATAATGAGATCTGACTACACTTTATATAAAGAGGTAGGCCAAATGAATGAAGGAATGATCAATTACACAGAAAGTTATATCATTTCATTTTTTGTATATTTTATTAATAGTGCAAATCTTCTTATTTGCTTAAAGCAAAATCCATATAATTAGTCAGGTGGACTATCTATGGGAGCATGGACCCACTCCTTGCAGTAGTCCTCCCGTATTTCATTTATGTTATTTATTTTTAGTATATTATATTTACTGCTTTATTTCCTTCTTTATTTAATTTAGCTGTGTTTTATTTTCAACCATTTAAATTTCTTGCATTTTTACTTTCAGCACTTTAATTTTAGTTTCTAATTTATTTATTTATTTTTTAGTACTTCATTTTAATTGGTTTGGTTGAAATAAAAATGCAGAAACATTTCCCACCAAATTAAATAGGTACAAAAGGAATCATTCCCCCACACTGCAAGCATATACTATGTGTGACACTCATAAATTTACAAACTTACCGGATTGATAATTTATGGTAAAAGAAATGACTATTTTCTAAACATAATTTCTACTCACCATTTTGGTGACGTTGTTGGGGAATGTCAAAACTATAGTGTTATTATTTATAGGTTAGATAAAAATCCCGTTTAAAATTACCTGTAGATCTTCTAACTAAGAAGCGTGAGTCCACCAAGGGCCTTTCTACAAGGTCAAAAATAGTTACCAAGACAATCAGTGCTAAATCCCATAGACAATAGTTTAAATTTACTATCTTCTTAGGTAAATACAGGAATGAACCTGATGTACCATATTAAGTGTAGAAATAGGAATAAATTATGTTGTTGAAAAAAATTAGAAAATTATGGAGTGAAGGATTTTCATTGTATTTTGAATGGTTTCAAGAGATCAAAGAAATAGCACAACCTATGTATTATATAGTTGAAAATATTTAGGGATGTGTTTTTATACAAAAACCATTGGGAAATTATACATTCAAAAGCTTAGTTTTAATGATTAAAATATTTTTACAGAGTTGATACTTTACAACATATTGGTAAATTATTTTAATTATGACATCAATAGTGTATCGCTCCAAATTTTTCGCATCCCTACCCTCAGGCTATTGGATCCGCGCCCGGAAGGAGGATGGGAAAAGGATGTCGTGGTACCTCGAACTGAGATGACTTTGTGAATGTCCCGCCTCTCAAGGGAGGTGTATTTTGATGATTTTTCGATAGATGGTGGGTTCACCAGGAAACATTTAACGACAGCTTCCACGCCTAGGTTTTGGAATGTGTTTAAATGTGTTTGTTTTTAACCTTAAGCATTCATATCCTAGGTTTGGCCGAATGTATCTAGATTACTCTATATGAAAATGTAAGTTCAATGAATACAAAAAATAAATTTAAAGACAAAAAAACTGAGAGATTACAGAATACAAATGAGGAATACCTGATCCGGATGTCTGAAGAAGATTATGATGTTGAAGCAGTCTAGATCGTCTGAGATTCGACAAAATCGTCTGCAATCATACAAGATCGTCTGAGATCTGACGAATTCGTAAGAGACCTACAAAACCAAAAATAGATGCAAAATACAAAAGGTACTACAGTGCTAACAGAGGGAAATGATATAAAATGGCAACAATGTTATCAAACTGAAACTTAAACATAGAGACAGATATGAATCGTGCTAATTAGATAATAATTAGGATTTAATTATGCACTTAATCGAAATGGGTGAACTCCAAATGCAAAATGACATAAAACACTGAATAGACTATTTAATTTGCAGAATAAAATGATAGAGAAAAGGTTGAGAAATGCAAACTTCAGGCACTGATTGCCTTAATACGGACTGCAGTCGAGATCGTCTCACATCAGTAAGAAATCACTTCAAATTTGATAGGTTCACCTCCGATCTGAACAGGTTCGTCGGCGATGATAGGTGCTGGCTCCGGCTGAAAAATAGTGATGTACCTACAATAAAATTGGTATGGGACTAGTGCAAATGGAAAATAGGGATGTTTTAATGTGAATGGAGTTAACTTGCAGATAATTTTTAGCCAAGGGTTGGGAAGGGAAAATCCTAGAGACTAAATAGGCTTAGGGGAGTAGTTAGGAGGTTGGAGATCATCCCAATTTGGGAGATCTCCAACGGAGGGAGGGTCCCAATGGTGCAGACACGCTTCTGCCCAGATTGGAGACCCGTTGGAACAGATTCCAACTTTGCAAAATTAGTTTTGCGATAAGATCATCTGGACGTCCTAGTCTAGACGAAATCGTCAAATTTGGGGCGATATCGTCTGATCGGTGACGATATCGTCAAACGGTCAAAACAACCTCTAAAAATGGCATGGAAAAGGGGGAAACAGATTTCTCGACGGTTAACGGGCGATTTGGGAGGTTAAATTTGAATTTTAAATTATTTACTAAGGTGAATGTAATTATTACAATTTTACTGCGATAATTTTAGGGTGCTACATTTTGCCCCCTCTTTAGCGAATTTTCTGAAGAAAATGTGTTAAATATGAGTTCTTCTTGATCTACGAGAAAGCAAAAATTATTCCCATTTTTAGGCGACGATTCTTGGTCAAATCGTACGACAGCTTACTATGGTGCCCCCTCCGTGTTTTTACCCAAATCGAACGTTTGAGGTAAAAACGTGGAAAAGCAAAAAAATATTTTTGAATAAAATTAAGAAAAATAGGGTAAAACCCTAATTCATTTTTACTGTTCATTTTATGAGTTTTAGAGCTCTGAAGCAAAAAATGGTGGAGACGACGCACAGATCGACAAAGGTCCGACGCGGTCTACGGGTAAGAGTCCAGACTGTTCTAGAATGCTTTAATTTAATTTTACATGCTTTTTAGGTAGATTTTAGATGATTTTTGAGCATCGCGGCCTTTTTTGGGTTGTCGACGTCGTCGGGACGAAATCGTCCCAATTTCGACGAAATCGTCTCAATTTCGGAAATTTCGCCCGAGGGCGAAATCATCGAAAGGGGGACGATTTCGTCAAATTAGGGACGATTTCAAACTGCAAAATCGAAGACGATTATGCTCAAATTTGGGATGATATCGTCTAATAGTGGGTGATATCATCAATTGCACAATATTAAATTTTTAACTTGCATTATTGTTTACTTGAATTATTGATTACTGATTGCTTGTTGTTTTGTTGTTTATGTTTGCAGAGAGTATTACTAAAGAGTAGGAAGTGGAAATACGGCGGGCTGAGAGACGACTTGGCTACTCTCACATAGGTAGAGTGGGATCAGCTGGCACAAGCTGGCTTACTGCATGTGGCAGATATGCCACAAGTTTCTACGAACATGGGGCTACTGACGGCCCTAGCAAAGAGGTGGTATCCGGGCTCTTCATGTTTTCGACTACCTACAGGGGAGATGGCTCCCACTTTGGAGGATGTATGGAGGATTCTGAGAATCCCCATACAAGGACGGCTGATTACACCTATGGCTAATCAGGGCCATGCTATGGGACGACTGTGCGGTGACCCGAGCTTCGCCCTAGAGAAGGGCGGAGTTAACATCGAGGCACTGCGCTAGATTCCTGGAGCATCTACACTCACATGGGTTCTAGCTAGAGTAGTTGGTGGACTTCTGCTGTGCCACCAGAGCGGGTGCAGGGTGCCATGGATGCTGGTATATGTGATCTACGATATGTGGGACCATGGGTACATGTTTGCTTGGGGTAGTTTTGTTCTATGTCGGTTGTACAGGATCCTATATGGGGTCATGTACAAGGGCGATCGATGTCTGGTCATGACATCGCTCTTACAGGTTTTGTGCTGGGAGCACATTGTAGTGCGGAGGCTGATAGGGCTTCCTCTAACAAGGGTTGACGGGGAGAGGCCCCGAGTCTTCTACTGGTGGCTCCGGAGAGGGGCACAGTGACGGATCGACCTGTCGATGTCCCGGAGGCTACTAGATGACTTAGTCCCAAACCAGATCACTTGGAGGCCATGGAGGGAGCATCTAGGGTGGCCAGAGGATGGACAGGAGTTGGCTTGCGTTAGGTAAGTTTGTTGGCTGAGGATGGAGAGGGGAGAGGTGGAGCTCCACAGGTATGATCGAGTTTTGTGACAGTTTGGTCTACAGTAGGGGATCCCATCCCTCAGATATTACAAGTTTTCTTGGACTATCTGGGATAACACTATAGTTAGCGGGGCTCTAGACATGTAGCGATTTTGGAGCCAAGACACAGATGATGCCCCCATCCAGCCAGTGGATGGGGATGACGCAGGAGTAGCCGATGGCTATGATTCCTGGTACGCAGGCATCTACCCTCCTTGAATGACGAGGGCACAGGGTCTGATCCATGCGGTTGTGCGTCGGATAGGGAGGCGATGCCAGGCGGTGATGGAGGCATCCCAGGGTCACGATGAGAGAGAGGCGAGGAGGCCACATGCACAGGAGCGACCACGATAGAGTGAGAGGGAGAGGAGGGAGGCGAGACCCCCATCTCCACAGAGGCCACCATCGCCCGATAAGGGCAAGGGTGTGGACACAGGAGAGAGTAGCGAGATGGCTACTCTTCGGGCAAAGAGAGATAGTCTGCAGGCTCAGGTGCAGACGCTACAGGATGCGGCTGCACAACACCGGGCTGAGGTGTCAGCTACGGGATGAGATTGCATGCCTCAGGGCATGGGGCAGAGGGGCGATCTCTGGGGATTTGACATGGGCTATCGCCCAGGTGACATTTTACCGGGCACTATACTTCCAGCTAGTGTCAAAGGCGGATAGACTACCCCTTCCAGCTAACATCGCAGATCCGATCAGGATCGGGTCATTGAGGACCACGTCTCGATCGAGGATGAGGACTACACAGACTACGATGGGGCCACCTCATCCACCTCAGGGCGGGGGAGGAGATGAGGTAGAGAGCTCGAGGGGCTCTCGAGGCTAGAGGGATGGACACTGTATTTGTATTATATTTGTTTTTTTTATAGAGGATTGAGTATGCCGAGGTTCATATTGTGGCATACCAATCCAGTTTTGATGATGTACATATATTTGTGATATAGATGAGATATTTTTGATCATATGACTTGTGTCTTGTGTATTTTTATGATGCTTTTATGTTTTGATTGATTGATTTGATAATTGGATGTAATTATGTCGTTGGAGATATTGCTTGAATGTCATGCGGTGATATTTTAAATAAAATAATATGATGTAACAAATTGATTTGTTGTAATGAAATGTAAAAATAAAAAGAGACTTCTAACAATAATTTCAAAGGACATTTTCGCTATTATAGACCATTTCATGGAGTCGCTGCTCACTCGGTCACCAAGCTAGTCTCATTTATAGAAATATTGTTAAAAAGTAAAAGAGTGCTTAAGAAACTGTCTTAATACTTTGGTGCAATGGTGCAAATGATGATGATGATGATGGTTTGTTTTCAGATTTTCATAAAAAATATTTGTGCATGAAATGATGTTCAAATGATTTTTTTTCTAGGCATAATTTCCTAAGTGTGATAATTTTTTTGGATAATTCTTTAGGAATGATAATATGGAGAAAGTATATGTGAAATATATGCATGAGTGTTATTTGGTAAACAAGAATGATCATATATGGATGAAGAAAAGTTATGGATAGCAGATAATTGTGACAATAGAGAATGTATAGAACTTGATGTTTCAACCATTAAATATTCTTCAAATGGTGTTGGGTCACCATGTATGGTAACAATTTTATTTACAATTTCAAACTTCAAACATTGGTGAAGAGTGGAAGGGACAACTCTCATCGTATGAATCCAAGGACTTCTGAGAAGTAGGTTGTAAGGTGAAGGGCAATATCCTACATAGAATAAAGTATCCAGGATCTTGGTTCCAATATTAAGGGGAAGAATTATAGTACCTTGACAATCTTGAATTTCATTGTTAAAAGATTTTATAATAACATTTGATTCATTAAGATCTTGTTCCTTTGTTTTGAAATTTTGGAATAATTGATAAGTGTATAAATTAAGAGAGAAGCCATTATCTTCCATGATAGTTCTAACAAGTGTTTCTTTACTAGATCCTGTAATGTACAGATAGGAGTCTTCTTGTGGAGCAGAGGAAGGAATATCCTCATCATAGAATGAAATATGGTTAACCTCAAGAGGGTTTACACCATTAATTATGTTCTTATAGAAAATATGATGAGGAACAAATTGTTGGCTAGGTATTTTGAACAAAGTTTCCTTATGAGAAATTTGTAATACTTCTAAAAGGGATATCTTTGCTTGAGTATTAATCACTTTTTGTTGGCTATCAAAGGGGATTTCATATTGAAATTTTGATTTTAAATATGAGCTTTCTATTCTTACATTCCATTTTGTATCATTATCTAGAGCCAAATATAGTTTTGAAAGTTGGTCAAATGAGGAATCCATATCTTGAATATCGGATTGAGTTGATTGAACTTGAGGTTGCTCATTTGTAGTTTTTATTACAATATTAATAATATCATCATGATGGGACACATTAACATGCAATATTTGATTGGTTTTTTGTTGTTGATAATTGAATAGGAGTTCTTGGGAGATCTCCATGTCTTTATTGATTATTGGTATTTGTTGTGTAGGGGTTTGATTGTTTAATGGAGATTTATCAGCAGTTGTAGATTGTAATTCCTTTATATTAAAAATACCCTTATCAATCAAATATTGAATTGCACATCTTAAATCTTTACAATTTTGTGTCATATGTCCATCTACTCTATGATATTCACAATGTAGCTCAGGTTTAAACCAATCTGTCATGGTATCAGGTTGTCTTATGGAAGGGAGTTCAATCCTATTTGTATCAAGTAAATGTTTGAGAATTATATCCATTGGTTGATTGAGCTTAGTAAATTTACGTGATGAAGGTTTTTGAGAGGTTTTTGATAAATGCCTTAGGAATTTTGTCATAAAAGGACCTAATGGTTTCTCACCTCTACTTTCTTTATTATGGGTAGAATGATGACAGGAAGATTGTGAAGTATGATGTGAGTACATGGTAGGATTGGAAGAATAAGTATTTTCTTGTTGAAATGGATGTGTTGTATTGAAAGAAGAGTATTGAAAAGGTGGTGGAGGATTATATGTGGATTGATAGACATAATATGGATATATGGGAGAATAGATAATATCATTATGAAGAGGATTGGAAAAGGGATTGTTTTTTCGGGTTGTGGATGAAAAATGAGAAAAGTGTGATGGAGGTGGTGTTGAATAGGGATGAGGTTGGTCATAATAAACAAATGTATTTGGATGAATTCTTCCAACATTACTAATCGGCTCATATTGATTTGAGTAAAAACTCATGTTTTCTTTAGTACTTCTAAAAGTAATATTTAGTATCTACTATTTAGAATTGAATCTAAAAACATACAAACTTGAAATGATGATTTTGTTTTTGTTTTTCTTGTATACATATATATTTTTTTGTTTTTGTTTTCAAAAGGTTTTAAATGCATTCATGTCGGGTTCACCAAAATGTATCGCTCCAAATTTTTCGCATCCCTACCTTCAGGCTATTGTATCCGCGCCCGGAAGGAGGATGGGAAAAGGATGTCACGGTACCTCAGACTGAGAGGACTTTGTGAAGTTTCTGCCTCTCAAGGGAGGTGTATTTTGATGATTTTTCGATGGATGGTGGGTTCACCAGGAAACATTTAACGGTAGCTTCCACGCCTAGGTTTTGGAATGTGTTTAAATGTGTTCGTTTTTAACCTTAAGCATTCATATCCTAGGTTTGGCCGAATGTATCTAGATTACTCTATATGAAAATGCAAGTTCAATGAATACATAAAATAAATTTAAAGACAAGAAAAATAGAGAGATTACAGAATACAAATGAGGAATACCTGATCCGGATGTCTAAAGAAGATTTTGATGTTGAAGCAGTCTGGATCATCTGAGATTCGACAAAATCGTCTGCAATCAGACAAGATATTCTAAGATCTGATGAATTCGTCTGACGAATTCATCAGAGACCTGCAAAACCAAAAACAGATGCAAAATAAAAAAGGTACTACAGTGCTAACAGAGGGAAATGATATAAAATGGCAGCAATGTTATCAAACTAAAACTTAAACACAGAGATAGAAATGAATCATGCTAATTAGATAATAATTAGGATTTAATTATGCACTTAATCGAAATGGGTGAACTCCAAATGCAAAATGACATAAAACACTGAATAGACTATTTAATTTGTAGAATAAAATGACAGAGAAAATGTTGATAAATGCAAACTTCAGGCACTGATTGCCTTAATACGGACTGCAGTCGAGATCGTCTCGCATCAGTACGAAATCGCCTCAAATTCGACAGGTTCACCTCCGATCTGAATAGGTTCGTCGGTGACGATAGGTGCTGGCTCCGACTGAAAAATAGTGATGTACCTGCAATAAAATTGGTATGGGACCAGTGCAAATGGAAAATAGGGATGTTTTAACGTGAATGGAGTTAACTTGCAGATAATTTTTAGCCGGGGGGTTGTGAAGGGAAAATCCTAGAGACTAAATAGGCTTAGGGGAGTAGTTAGGAGGTTTGAGATCATCCCAATTTGGGAGATCTCCAACGGGGGGAGGGTACCAACGGTGCAGACATGCTTCTGCCCAGATTGGAGACCCGTTGGAACAGATTCCAACTTTGCAAAATCAATTTTGCGACAAGATCGTCTGGATGTCCTAGTCTAGACGAAATCGTCAAATCTGGGGCAATATCGTCTGATTTGCGACGATATCGTCAAACGGTCAAAACAACCTCTAAAAATGGCACGGAAAAGGGGGAAATGGATTTACCGACGGTTAACGGGTGGTTTGGGAGGTTAAATTTGAATTTTAAATTATTTACTAAGGTGAATGTAATTATTACAATTTTACTGCGCCAATTTTAGGGTGCTACAAATAGTAGGAAAAATGATAGAGGATGATTTAAAAATAACATCTTGTCATGGAGTATGTTCTTCACTTGTGCTTAAGATGACCTGCTAAATCATAAACTAGCATGTATTATTTTCTCCAAATTTCTAGCCTACAGATAGTCATTTTCCAATCTACACATTTTACCATTAAGTTGAAAACATTTTATTTTGAGGCCATGGGGTAAAATGCTCTTCTCATGCTATGGTATGACAAACCATTTGATAACGAAATGAATGATTTTTAGAAGACTAGCTCAGATGTAGGCATGGAGTTTACCCCACCTATGAACATTGTTTACAACATTCATACATAAATTAAAAATAAAAAATTAAATAAAAATTTTAAAAAAATAATTAGAATTTTATTTTAATACCTTTAGTTTAGATTTTTCTTTTATATTTTGTGGGACAACATGAAGTGCAATGTAGACAAATAGGGAGTTGTCTTTGAAGATATCATGAATTGAGATTCACATGTGGATTTTGTAATAACACTATATGAACCATCTTGTGCACATAAATCATGTACCATCTAGTCAAAATAGGTGAAAGCAAGAAATTTTTTTGCTTGGCAACATAAGCACCTGAAGGTAGGCTAAGTAAACTTAATCAAGCGAAAGGATTCTAGCCCAAGATGGTTTTGGAACTTGGGGGAAAATTTTGCTGCAAGGTGCATGACTGCTACAACCTGAATGATAAAGATACTAATATATGCTACATCAAGAGTGTAATAGAATGCCAAGGAAATGTTTGAGAAATAGTTGATGAGATCCATTTACAACACCTCATATTTGTGATACTAGATCAGACATCGACATGGGGGAGACCTGATAACATACCAATAGTTTTTATGAATGTTCACACATTCATTAAAAAATGAGGATATGTAAAAAAATAAAAAATGAAGCACCATAGTCTAAAAGTAGACACGTTTATCAGGGGTGCCTAACTCTACAAGCAGGTGTCTTGATTAGGGGCACCTAACTCTACAGGCATGTGCCTTACTATAGGCATCTAACTCTAAAGGCAAGCACCTTACTGTAGGCACCTTATTCTACAGGAAGGTACCTTATTGTAGATGCCTTACTCTATAGGAAGGTGCCTTACTATAGATGTCGTACTCTACAAACATGTGCCTTATTGTAGGCACCTTTCTCTATGGGTAGGTGCCTTACTGTAGGTACCTTATTCTACAAGCAGGTGGCTTACTCTACAAGAAGGCGCCTTGACATCAAGGGTTCCTTGATCCATTTCTAGAACATGTGTGGTTCAATGGAAAAAATGGATAAAAAAGAATCATGTGAAATCTTCCCAATGGTTTATAGTTATTTAAAAAAAAAACTCGCATGGAACATGTCCTTCTTAGCATAATTTTTTTTTTAATTTTTATATTTTTGGGAAATCATGAACTACATGCAAGCTATAGGTATTCTGAGATCCAGGGCCTAACATGCATGTATGTCATAATTTCTATTTTACTACTTTCATGTGTTTTTGCTTTGTAGGTCATCATGCCCTTTGAATGCAATCTGAAGGTATCCTGAGAGCTAAGGCATCAGGCATAGGCATGATTCTTATTATATCTAATTTTTTGTGTTTAGTTTTGTAGGACACAACCATGAGCATGATCTATAGGTAGAGCTAACTTAAACTAGGCCCAACGAATGTAACATCTCGTGCCCTATAATTGGGTTTAGCAAAGCAAAAAAAACCACTTCCCACCAAGAAGAGAGTGCCTACAATCATCCTAGTATAGTAATACATTTTTCCACCTGGAGGAAGGTACCAATAAGCAGTTTCACTCTCCCGCCAGGAATAGTGATGCTCATATATTTAAAAAATTATTATGAATAATCTGATGGTTGGGTTCTAAAAAGAAGTTACAACACTTCCTTGAGAAGAGAGTGGCATATCCACTTTATACCCAATAGTTCTCAAACTTCTTCTCCCTAGATTGGGGGTACCTATTATTCAGTGTGGGACATCATGTTCAAAGGGCTACAAACCTATTGCATGGATAGATCCATTATTGGTGATGATTGGAAAGATTATGGATGAATCTAAAACTCTTCCAAAGAAAAATTTTCTATTGAAAAGGCTCCAAGTTAAAATATAAATTAGAAACAAAGTTTAATTTTCAACTACTTATTGGAAGAGAGTATCCTATTTCACTAGGACTAGACTGGTCTAGAAGGGAAATGATAAATATCCAACCAGTAGCTAAATAAAGCAGGGGAGGAGCCTAAAAGTAACTAGAAGTCAAAATTCTACAAGAAGGCCACATAGGTTCCTGAGCATGATAAATCATATGAATAAATCTCGTAGTGGCTAGAAATAAAAACACAAATCTCAATGATGTGTATCAATAAAATATCACATCGGAACACCCAACATATTTCGTAGATGATGATGGATGAATTTATTTATCCTCACTCTAGAAAATAGAGGATCACAGTGCTACTCTAATTTTACCTATGAAGGAAATAATTCATATTGAGATCATTTTGATTCCTATGCACATGTATCAGGGTTGTATAATGTCTCATCAATTGAAAAAAGTGATGTGTTTAGGAGAACATGATGAGAAAATAATAATGCACAAATATTAATCCCTGTGAGGCATTCAAAGATTTCAATGCTCTTGAGATATACCAAAATGGAATAAAAATATTTTATGTGTTTTTTTTATGGTGTGCTTGGTGTTTCAAATATTGGAGTTGTTGGCTATCATAAATCCTCTAATAGTGGTATATGGGATGCAAATTTTTGCACACCAGGATGCATAGTTACATGGCTTGCACGGCATCCACTATTTAATGAACAGTTCCAACATTACAGTTTATTTATGGCAACATTTTATTCTATTAAAATCTATGGAAAAAAATACAAAGAAGAGATGAAGTCTCACTATGGCGGAGGAGAATTCCAACTTTACAAAGATATGGTGAGGATCTAAAATCATGAAGAAGTTGTTGTCATAATGAAAAAATTTCATTATTTCCCACAAAGAGTTTGGTGGATAAGACATTCCAATACACAACACATAAAACCAAATTCCTAGGATGGATCATTGATAGTCTTCCAAATTGGACACCTAATTTTAAATACAACATCTCAAATTGTTGGAGTTGAAATTATGTTATCTGATGCAGATGATGAAAAAAAAATGATGAACGAAGATCTATTTTTGGAATGCTTCCTTCCATGGTAGAACATATTGAAAACATTTACTCCAAGATGCACCAACAATCTCATTTTTTGGTGCACCATGATTACAAGCAGCATGAAGACATTTCACACCATCAACATCATACACATTAGGTTCTACAAAATTCACCCAGGTATGTACTAAGTTTTTCGTTAATTATGTGCATAGAAAATTTTTAAATCATTTATATATTAATACGAATAATATGCCTCCATAATTCCATTTGTGAAATTCTCCCATTAAAATTTTATCTCATACATGATAAAAATCCACAAAAAATGACAATGGGGGATGCCTTACTCTCGATGATGCCTTACTCTCGATGGTGCCTTACTCCTATGTAAAAACAAGAGGTACCTAACTCCCATAAATGCACCTTACTCTTGATGCCTAACTCCCATATAAATGCACTTTACTCTTGATGCCTTACTCCGTGTAAAAATAGGAGGTGCCTAACTCCCATATAAAGACTTCTTACTTCGATAAATATATCTTACTCTTATGAAAAAAAATCCTGGGGGGTTGTTGTCACGAGGACATGATAATATTTAGGCATGGGGAGATAATGAGCACTAGAAATACTCATTTTATATACATTATTAATGGGCATCATTATTGGTTTAATTAGCATTAGAGATGTATATTTATATAACTTATGCATATAATTGATAGAAAATATAGTATTATGCTTGATTGGTGTTTTTAGTGGAAACTATGTATAAATGCAAGTTTTGCTACTAATATGGTAGTTTTCAGTCTACATCCCACATGGACCTGGCATACTTCTGCTTCAATGATTCTAAAGCATATTTAGAAGTTGTCTTACTCCCCAAGTAAGCACCTTATTGTAGGTGCCTTACTCTAGAGGAAGACAAGTTACTATAGGCACCTTAATCTACAGGTATACACCTTACTATATGTGCCTTACTCTATAGTAATTCACCTTACCATAGGCACCTCACTCTACATGAAGATGCCTTAATCTAAAAAAAGGTACATTAGGCACCTTACTCTAAAGGAAGGTACCTTACTATAGGCACTTTACTCTACAGGTGGGCACCTTACCATAGACACCATACTCTATAGGCAGGTACCTTACTATAGGTGTCTTACTCTTTATGTAGGCACCTTACTCTATAATAAGGTACCTTGATACCATACATTGGAAGTGCCTTGATATAACCAAGTCAATAGGAAGGTGCCTTGATGAAGGACTAGGTGCCTATTTGTAATGAACACATTTGTTACTCCTTATCCACACATTTTTTTTATATAAATTGTTCATGTGGCAATGACCTAATCCATAACCTAAGATAGGCATATTCCATTTGGATTGTATCTTTCAAGGCATATAACTTCAAGAGCTATAGAGACTTGATCAAAGTATCTTTAAGTAGAAGTGATCATCTTCTATGAAACTCTCATACCTCACTTGGTATGAGTATGTTGGCCAAGCATATCGGTTTCATTCCCTTAAATCATCATTTGGCCCACCAAGATGATCGAGAGCCAGTATCACAGAGAAAAAGAAAATAGTTTTATTTTATTCACATGTAGTCGAATATTACAGTCATAGCACCATATTCACAGAGAAAAAAAAGAACAGTTTTATTTTATTCGCATGCAGCTGAATATTACAGTCATAGCTGAAAATTATAGTCACAGCTGATTATCCATAAGTCGCAAAGGAATTGTGACTTTTTTGAGCTTCTCCAATCTGGAAATACCATGAGATTATCTTATCGTTTTAGCAATTTTTTTTTCATCCTTTGTGCATGCCTTTGTTTCCCTTTTTAAAGGTTCTTAGGTGGCGCTCCATTTCCAGCTGGCGGCCCTTTGTTTCCTCTTCTAGAACCTTTTGTTTCGCCTCCCCGTGTCGCTTCGTCGTCCAGGTATTCGACACATGTCACTTTTTGCCTCTTCATCTTTGGCTCGTCTTTCGATGCAAAAATAAGACCTGTCGTGATATCATGACATATTTCTATCGCATCCCTCTTTCTTCTTCTTTGGTCGCAATATCACAACATGTCACGATATCGTGACATGTCACGATCATCCCCCTTTCTTCTGCTTTGGTCGCGATATCGCGACATGTCACGATATCGTGACATGTTGTGATATCGCGACATGTCGTGATATTGCGACGTCTTTCTATCGTGCCTTCGTTCTTAAGCTGTGGTTGCAATTTCACGACATGTCACAAAATCATGACATGTCATGATTTTGCGACCCTCCACACTATCGTAGCCTCTGCTTTCATTGCGGTCACGATTTCGTGACCCTCCGTATTGTCGTAGCCTCTATTTCTATTTTGGTCGTGATTTCGCGACATGTCGCAAAATCGTGACATGTCACGATTTTGTGACCCTCCATCCGTTGTAGCCTCTACCTCTAGTTTTGGTCATGATTTCATGACCCTCCGTCCGTCGTAGCCTCTTCCTTGGTTTTGGCTGTAATTTCATGACCCTCCGTCCACCGTAGCCTCGCTTCTTGATTTGGTCATGAAATCGTGACATGTCGCGATTTCACGACCCTCCGTCGGCCGTAGCTTCTTTCCCTACTTTTGGTCGCGATATCGTGACACTTTTAATGTCGTGATATCGTGACACATATTTTTTTTTTTTTTTTTCTTTGCAAAAAAAACACTTAGACAAATTTGGTTGGTGCAGGATTGCTCTGCTGCCCTCGGATGATCCTGCATCAAACACCCGGGGTAGATTGAGAAGTGATCCTCACTTTTGAACTGTTGGAGGGAGACCCAGGTGGTCAACCTCCATTTTAGACAACCAAGTTGCATCTTCTACCGGTCTGCCCTTCCACTTGACCAAATATTCAAAATCATTGTCTATTTACGGTACTTCGCCTTCTCTTGTGTCCAGTATTTCCTCTATCTCATCTATGGTTGGAATAGATGCTGGAATACTCCACAACTCTGCACATGGTGCCTCACTACTATCCCTTTCATGGTATTTCACTAAATCTGATATGTTAAAAATAGGTGAAATGTCAAGCCCACTTGGCAATTCCACTTTATATGCATTGCCTGAATCTCGTTTTTCCAGTATTTTGCATGGCCCAAATTTCTTCATCTTCAATTTGTTATAAGTTTTGGTTGGAAACCTTTCTTTTTTGAGATGGACCATGACCTCATCTCCCACTTCAAACTCGTTGAACCACCTCTTTTGGTCTGCTCTTGTCTTGTATTGAGTATTCATTTTTTTAATTTGTTTCTTTACTTCTTCATGCAAGCTTTTCATCTGTTTCGCAAATTCCTCAGCCTCGGCACTGCACTTTTCTCCTTTATCTAATTTCCTCAGATTAGAAAAAATTCTTGGGTTGTTTCCATATATGACTTGGAATGGAGATTTGTTTGTACTCTTGTTGATAGAATTGTTGTATGCAAATTTTGCCTGTGGAAAAACTAAATCCCATCCCTTGGGTTTATCTGCTATCAAGCATCTTAATAAATTACCCAGACTTCTATTTACCACCTCTGTCTATCCATCAGTCTATGGGTGGTATGCATAACTGAACTTCAGATCCGTCTTCAACTTCTTCCACAATGTTCTCCAAAAATACCCAACAAACTTTGTATCTCTGTCAGAAACTATGCTTTTTGGGTAGACCGTGAAGTCGTACCACTTCCTTGAAAAATAACCCTGCAATGTGAACAACGTCACTTGTTTTTTGGCAGGGAATAAAATGTACCATCTTGGAGAATCTTTCAACCACCACAAATATGGAGTCATTTCCCCTCTGTGTTCTCGACAACCCAAGAATGAAATCCATGCTGATGTCCTCCCATGGCCTCTTAGGTACAGGTAACGGCTGATATAATCATGTGTTCTGCCTCACTCCTTTTGCCATTTGGCAGATTCTACAACTTTGCATAACTTGTTCACATCCTACTGCAGTTACGACCAGTAATAGTTCTCACTACCAGGGCAATGTTCTTATCTTGGCCAAAATGTCCAGCCAGTCCTTCACTGTGTTTCTCTTTGACTAAGTTTTCCTGCATAGAACTCCTTGGAATGCATACTTTACTTCCTCTGAACAACATTCCATCTTGGATTAGAAAATCCAACCATTTTGTCCTGTCCACAGTAACAGGTGTCGAGCAAGCCGTCCAGGCTTCTACAAAATCAGGATCTTCAGGGTACAGGCCCTTTAGTTCTTCGAATCCTACCACTTCCACTGTCATTTCAATCAACAAATTTTTCCTTCTACTTAAGGCATCTACAACTCTATTTGATTTTTTTCTTTTGTGCTTTAACACAAAGGTATAGCTTTGGAGAAACTCAACCCACTTCAAGTGCCTCTGATTCAGTTTTCCCTGGTTGTTTATATACTGTAAGGCCTAATGATCAGTATATAACACAAACTCTTTTGGCAGCAAATAATGTCTCCACTTCTTCAGGGACTGAACTATGGCATAGAATTCTTGATCATACACTAAATACTTTTTCCTGGCATCATTGAGTTTCTCACTGAAGTAAGCAACAGGCTTACCTTCTTGACTCAGCACGACTCCAATGGCACTACCACTGGCATCACAGTCTACCGAAATACCTTATTAAAATATGGAAGTGCTAAAATAGGTTGCTTAGTGACCTTCTTCTTCAACATATCAAAGCTTTTGTCAGCTCCCAAGGTCCACTTAAAGTCTTTCCTATCCCCTCTCATTGTTTTTGTAAGGGGTGCACAAATACTGCTGAAATTTATGATGAATTTCTTGTAAAAATTGGCTAAACCATGAAATGATCTCACTTCAAAAGTGCTTTTTGGAGTAGGCCATTCAATGATAGCCCTCACCTTTTCTGGGTCCATTTTTAGACCTTCAACTAAAATGACAAATCCTAGGTATGCCAACTCCTTCTTCACAAAATTGCACTTCTTCAAGTTGATCAACAACTGTTCTTCCCTCAGCTTCTCAAAAACCCTCCTGATATGCATCAGGTGCTCTTCCAAGGTTCTGTTGAATATCAAAATGTCATCCAAATAGACAATAACAAACTTTCCTAAGAACTCCTTTAGCACTTCATTCATCAATCGCATGAATGTGCTTGGTGCATTGGTTAGCCCAAATGGCATGACCAACCACTCATACAAACCTTCTCTGGTTTTGAAAGTAGTTTTCCACTCATCTCCTTCTCTGATCCGAATTTGATGGTAGCCACTCTTCAGGTCAATCTTGGTGAAGTACTTGGCTCCACTCAAACAGTCCATAATATCATCCATCTTGGGTAATGGAAATTTGTATTTTATGGTGATCTTGTTTATAGCTTGGGATTCCATACACATCCTCCACTCCCCATCCTTCTTTGGTGCTAGTACTGAAGGTACCGCACATGGAATCAAGCTTTCTCGAATCAGTCCCTTTTTCAACAACTCATGGACTTTCCTGCTTAGCTCCTCATTTTCCACAGGAGTCATTCTATGGGCTACCTTGTTGGGTAAACTAGATCCAGGTACCAAATCAATATGGTGACTGACATTCCTCATTGGTGGTAAACCCTTAGGCACATTATCTTATATGATGTCTGGAAATTCTTCTAACAGGTGTTCGGCCTCTGCTGGAACATCTGTATACTGTTCTTTCTTAACAGTAGGGATTAATGCATAACACATTGAATCCCTCTTCAGACCATCCAAAAATTGTCTTCCTTCCACCAGACAGATCCTGGCACTACTACACACTTTCTCATCCACTTCCTTCAGTGGCTTCAATTTGTGACGTACTCCATCCTTCATTAGAGAGTACGTATTTGCATGCCCATCATGCATTGCACGTCTGTCAAATTGCCATGGTCTTCCCAACAACAAATGGCAAGCATCCATCAACAATACATCACATAGGACCTCATCTTGATAATTCCCAATGTGAAATTTGACCAAGCACTGTTCACTGACAAGTGCTTTGTGGTATTTCTGCAACCATGCAATCCGACATGGATGCGAGTGCTTCCTCTTCCCCAAATTCAACTTATTAACCATCTCTTCTGAAACTAGGTTGTTTGTGCTACCATTATCAATGATAACATTATAGACCTTCCCTGCACATTTGCACCTCGTGCGAAACAGGATCTTCCTTTGTTCTGGTTCTTTTTCCTCATTCAACAGTGTTCTTCTCATCATCAACACTTCTCCTCATTCTGCCTCTTTAGAGTGTTCTAACTCTGCACCTTCATCTGCCACAACAGCTCTGGCATGACCCTCAAGTCTCTCGTTCGTCATTTCTTGGTGTTGAGGACACTCGTATGACCGGTGTCCTTCTTCTCCACACTGGAAATAGGTTCCATGGAATACCCCTCTTCCATACCCACATCCAGGTCTACCTCTTCCTCTCTGGTAGTCATTGTTCTGATCACGCGGGCGGTAGGTATTCTCCTTTTTTTGTTCCTAGGGTTTGCTTGTTTCCCTAGTCTTCTTCTGGTCTTGGTAATTTCCTCCATCGGTTCTTCCACCACGATCCCTTCCTCTCTGGTTTCCTTCGAATATTTTGTTTAGTTTCTCTTCTACCTTCAAGGCCAACCGGTATGCATCTTCTATGGTGGCTATTTTGATCAAGTTGAGCTCTTCCTGAATGTTCATTCTCAACCCGTTGATGTATCTGGCTACTTTCTCCTTATTAGCCCCTGAATGGCCAGTTTTGATGGAGATCTTGTAGAATTCTTCTATGTATTCTTGGATAGACTTGCCTGCTTGCCTCAGACTCTGCATTCTCCTCAACAGGTCCAACTTGTAATCTATAGGAATAAATTGTCTCTTCAGCTTCTCCACCATTCGATCCCATCTGGTTATTTTCTCCTCTCCATTTTTATTTCTTTCGAGTTGTATTCCTTTCCACCATAAACTAGCATGGCCTTTTAATTTTTTTTTTGCAAATTTTATCCGGTCTAGATCTGCCATCTCCTCATACTCAAAGTATTCCTCCATATCGTTGATCTAGTCAATCAACTCTTTTGGGTTGAGGTGCCCAAAATATGTAGAGACATCAAACTTTGGTCTCTTCCCGGCCTGAGATAGAGCTTTCAACAGTCTAGCTTCAGAAGGATCCAATGCATCTTCATCATCTGATGGACCCTCAGTTTCCCAGGCTTCATCGTCATTATGTTCTTCTCCCTTAGGTTCGGTCCTTTTTCACAATTCTTCCTGCAGGGCTTGCACTTGTCTCTGCAATGCTCTGAAATCTTCATCCTGCGCCACATTTCTCCCATGACCATGATTTATTTTTGGAGGCATCCTGCTCATGATTTCTCTGTTACACTACTCAGGAACTCCCGTTCTCTCTTCTCAGAATCCTTCCACAGATCCAGGTGCAAACTACCTCACGTTCGGCGTTCTGTTTGCACACTCAGAATCACTCACTCTGATACCACTTGATCAAGAGCCAGTATCACAGAGAAAAATAAAACAGTTTTATTTTATTCACATGCAGCCAAATATTACAGTCACAGAACCATATTCACAGAGAAAAAAAAGAACAGTTTTATTTTATTCGCATGCAGCCGAATATTACAGTCACAGCCAAAAATTATAGTCATAGCTGATTATCCATAAGTCGCAAAGGAATTGTGACTTTTTCAAGCTTCTCCAATCTGGAAATACCACGAGATTATCTTATCGTTTTAGCAATTTTTTTTTCATCCTTTGTGCATGCCTTTGTTTCCCTTTTTAAAGGTTCTTAGGTGGCACTCCATTTCCAGCTAGTGACCCTTCATTTCCTCTTCCAAAACCTTTCATTTCGCCTCCCCGTGTCGCTTCGTTGTCCAGGTATTTGACACATGCCACTTTTTGTCTCTTCATCTTTGGCTCGTCTTTTAGCACGAAAATACGACCTGTCACGATATCGCGACGTATTTCTATCGTGTCCCCATTTCTTCTACTTTGGTCGTGATATCGCGACATGTCGCGATATTGTGACATGTCATGATATCATGACGTCTTTCTACCGCGCCTTCGTTCTTAAGCTACGGTCATGATTTCACGACCCTCCACACTGCCATAGCCTCTGCTTTTGTTACGGTCACAATTTTGCGACCCTCCATATTGTCATAGCCTCTGTTTCTATTTTGGTCACGATTTCATGACCCTCCATCCGCCGTAGCCTCTGCCTCTAGTTTTGTTCATGATTTCGTGACCCTCCATCCACCGTTGCCTCTGCCTTGGTTTTGGTCATGATTTCATGACGTCACAAAATCACGACATGTCACGATTTTGCGACCCTCTGTCTGCCGTAGCCCTGCTTCTTGATTTGGTCGTGATTTCGCGACATGTCACAAAATCGTGACATGTCACGATTTTGCGACCCTCCACCAGTCGTAGCTTCTTTCCCTATTTTTGGTTGCGATATCGTGACACTTTTAATGTCACGATATCATGAAACATATGTTTTTTTTTTTTTTTTCTTTGCAAAAAAAACACTTAGACAAATTTGGTTGGTGCAGGATTGCTCTGCTGCCATCGGATGCTCCTGCATCACAAGACCAGGTGAATACCTTGAATATGAAGAATATGCACCAAGGGTAACCCGTCATAGAGGGAATAACCACACCCATGATTATTCCTAAGTCTTAGCTCCAATCTAATCCATCTAGAAAGGAGTCCTAAGACCACTATATCACTATTGTGATATGAATCCATGGAACATATGTCTTTAATCCTCCTAATACACCCTTGATTTAGCAATTCCTCTATTGAATTCCTTCTAAATGGGCAATTCTAGTACCATGTACATTTAATTCTTTAGTTTAGAGTGGAGGATGTATCCTGATTTGTAAATCAAGGTCAAAGTGTCCTCTCGAGAGTTTCATTCCACAACATGATCCCAACTATGCCTTAAATCCATGAAGTAAGATTCATTACATATTGTCCTCGGGTTTAGAGCATTATACAAAATCATATTTTTAGTCGGATTTGTATTGCATACAAGAATAAGGATATAATGCATAAATCTAAATTTTCCCTTAAGATTTAGTTTCTACAACAAGAATATAAATGGTGTTGCATATCATTAATTACCCCTCAATGTTATAGTGAAAATTAGACAAAATTCATTGAACATTAACACATCTAAATATCATCCATCCATCACATGAGATTGTTCTACTAAAATAAATCATTATTACAAAAAGAATGAGACCATTGCATTACATTAAATTATCAACATAATGGAATTTGAGCATACTTTCTAGCATCCAAGCATATTTATCTTACTGAAAATTTAGCATTAATTACAGTGCATAAAGTTGAACACTACATCTAATATATATAGTTCGAATACAACATCATAAATAATTTACTTTTGAACATAATTGCACCATACATAATATATAATAAATCAAATGACAAGTAGAGTAACACAAGGATTTATCCTAGGAAACCCTAACAGTAAAAACCTAGCCTCCAAAATATGCTTTGTCATCATATTCATAAACTCTATATTTTAAGTGTTACAAGTTTATAAGGGTCTCAACGGATCCATATTACTCAACATACAAATCAAGGAATGCTATTTTTCCTTCATATATATGATGCAATTAAGTAATAGGTAAATTCCTTTCTCTAAGTCATCAGGTTAAAAATATCTTCTATTCTGTGAAGGAAACCATCCGCTCCATCATAATTAGAGATGCATTTAAGGAATACACTGATTCCTTTTTCTGAGTTATCTTAGCATTTCATAAAATCTTGTGTAATTTTATGATATTCTTTGGTTCCATATTTTTGAGATGATCCTTTGACATTAGAGGAATCTCATAATATTTCCTCAAGGATGAATTCCAACTTCATTCCCTCGAGTTGAAAAATTAAAAAACTTTTAATTCATAAATTAAAGTCCCATACCCTTAATTTATGAAATATTCATCTCTTCCAATTAATACACTGGATCAATCTCTTTTGTAGAACAATTAAAATTATTTCCATTTCCAAAACAATACTTATCTATTTGTGATTTCTCCTTCTTTAAACTATGGTACAACTTCAGATATAACTCTTTATACCTTTTTTCTTTTTCAACCCGAATTTGAGGTTATATCTATAAAACCAACCTGATCAATCTTTTTGATTTTCTATGGTTAGATTTAATATTCTTATCCATACATTTAGCTTATGTATTCCTAATATCCATATAATATTTCCATAATGCGAAAGGAACAATCCTCCTTTAGTATCTTCTAAGATATACTCACTACAAATTCTCCCTTATTCAATTTAAAATTCAAGTGGTCTTATAATGTATGGGTGTAAGCTCACCTAACATATTCCCAAAAAAAATTATATACAAGGTATATAGTACTCATACTACAACTTACTACCCTATTACATGGATGTGCTTGGTTTCAAAGGTCATTTCATCGGACCATTCTATAAATCATAAGATTCCCCAAGAACACAACAACCGATAGAGGGTACGTTTACAAAGGTATCTTGGTGAACGCGAAGGACCAACCAAGGGTTCAATTTTAGGAGATCCACATCCCCTCATGATTCTATGGATTGGTGATATGTATCTCCTATTTGGTGGTTAAAATACCCTAGAGTTTTATATTCCACATGGCCCTCTTGATGTAAGGGATATAAAGCACCTATTTAAAGCTTAGTTTAGTAAAACTTGCTCAAAATAAGCTTAATGCATAGACATACTTCCATCTATAATCAGAGAACACTACAGTGTGTTTGCTTGCTATTAAATTTTAGGGTGTTGGATAGAAATGTGTTCCTGGAATGAATTTTAGAATCATCTACTGCAGATATCATATTCAAATTCGAGGTCCAGTCTGCACCATCTAGAGAGATTTGGTTTACTAAGTTTTTTATTACTTGGGTATCAAAATAATTAACTGTAATATACACTTTGTAGGGCCATCATAGTGCATTGATTTCGTCCCCAATAGGAGCTAAATATCAAAGAGGAATTAATGTGTAAGGTGGAGTGCTTAAGTATAGGGTTTAGTGAGTTTCTTCCATATGGCCTAGGTCTCATAAGTAGTAACTTAAGGATATCGAATCCCAATCCCCACTAAGTCACAGGAATAACACGATCACCATGGTGATTCCAAGGATCGATGTGCAGTTGTAGAAAAACCCTAAAACATGAATCTATTGTCTTTGTGTGGTGACCAATATGAATTCCAACGGGATATAAACCCTTGGAGCAGCAGGAGTTTTGCTAGGGCTCTTACATAGAAAAAGAGTATGAAATTTTAACCTATGCTTGCTTGATGTACTATGCTTATGGTAGTCTATAGTTTCGATAGTCACCTACAAGAGTGATTACATAGGTAATGATATCCACTTTTGACAAAGTCATTTGAGGCATTGTCGTTAAACCCAATTGATCCTAAGATAAAATATATGTAACCCAGTTTTAATTCATGATATAATTCAATGCTGAAAACACTCAGCAATACATTAGGCATCCACAAATTAGAGCAACGGTGTTTTCTAAAAATAATACTTCCTTCTTTTCATGGTTTCCCCCATAATTTGCCAACTAGTTAAGTCCAATACAAGCTCTCAAAGCATTCAATCCATAGGTTATTCGATAAAAAGGGTTTTCATAAAGATAAAATCGATATTATACCCAGTAGTAAATAACCATTGTATAGGGTTGGGAAGTTTTAATGGATGACCTGTAATTGGTTACTATCAAATGTAAAAGGCTAACTATTTAATTCCATGTTATGATTTCCAATACAATTTGTTACTTAGTATCGATAAGGCTTAATAAATAATCTTCAATACATTATATTGCTCAATGGTAATGAGTATCAATCAATTTTATTGAAGAAGAATAAAATTATAACCCTTATTTAAATAAGGAACTACTATCCATTAATGTAATAAATATAATGGAAATATTTCGAGAACAAGACATGATTTTCTATTAAACTAATTATCCAAGCTCCTCTTTCCATTGGCTTATCTCCATGTATCTACTATTGTCCTTTCTCCTTTGATTACTCTTTCCAATCTCAAAATTCCCTCAACTTATCAAAGCTCATAGTAATATCTCAAAGGACTTCTAGTTTCTGATTCATCCCATGGATGAAGAGCATACTCCCTAGTCCTCCTAGAGATCCTAGATCTTCCTCACTCTAACTAGGAGATATTTCAAGTCTTCTAGTTTCTGATTCACCCCCATGGATGAAGAGCATACTCCCCAGACCATTAAGACTCTTAGAACCTAGATATTAGATAGTCCTTTCTTCTCAAAATGTCTTCTATTTATAGGTAAATTCCCAAATTCATGGGCGAAATAGTGGCCATATTATAATAATATTAAAATATGCCTAGGACCATTATGACTTCATCATGTCCTTCAAGGGTTCTCTAGGAATGAGGTGAATGTCAAAGTTCCTACTGTTGAGGCATAAGATAGTTTCAAGGGTGGAACTATTGTTGATAAGCTATGAGATCCTTCACCAATATCAGGCATCCACATGTGTACTTCCCAAAAGGTAGGGTGACCCTTAAGTTATTTAAAAATTCCTTAGTTCTTTCTAGGCCCCCATCCACCTTGGGTCCACTAAATCTGCACATGATTTATTATATGGTTTTAATTTTGTAAAAGATAATTTCTCAAATTTATCTTTTACCAAACCTCATAAATAACCCAAAAAAATTAATTTAATATTTCTTATCCCTTATAAAATTCTTTTATTAGAATTTTTGTAGGATTATTTAGGGTCATTCCCCTTCTATTAGGCATTAATTTATCCCCCACGATCAATTAATATTTTTTAAATAAGATAGGAGGGTAACGGGTCATGACACTATTTATGATGCCTTACTTCCACCTTACTCCCATTGAGAAGATGCACCAAGCCAACTTTGATTTGTTGACCAGTGGGCTAAGGAGGTTGTTGCATGTGAAGAAAAAGGAGAAATATTGTAATAATGCATTATTATTAAAATAGAATAAAGTACTTTTATTATTAATTGATTGGTCGGTTGACTTTGTAAGGGTTTTAAAAGCATTATTTTTAGGTTGCATAATTTTAGCATTAGTTTACTACGTACACCTAAGGATTTTTATATTTATACTTTTGGTGAACGAACATACTTTCAATAGCACAATAATACCTGTGTATAAACCAACTGTAAATAATCACATTATGTGATTAAAAATATATTGATTTGCTATTGTAATGAGATTTGGATGCACTTTATATAAAGACGTGGTCCAGATGAATGGATAAATGATCAATTACATAGAAATTTATTTCATTTGATTTTCTATATATTTTATTAAGAGTGGAAATCTTCTTATTTTATTAAAGCAAGCTTCATGTGATTAGTTGGTTGGACTATATACGGGAGCTTGGGCCCACTCCCTACAATAGTCCTATCCTATTTTATTTTTGGTATTTGTTTTTAGTAGATTAGATTTGCTTTTTTATTTCCTGATTTATTTAATTTAGTTGTGTGTTTTATTTTCCTACATTTTAATTTCTTGTACTTTTATTTTCAACACTTTAATTTTAGTTTGTAATTTATTTATTTATTTTTTTACACTTTATTTATTTGGTTTGGTTGAAATCAAAATGCACAAACATTCCCCAAAAAATTAAATAGGTACAAAAGGAATCATTCCCCCACACTGTAGGCATATACTATGTGTGACACTTGTAAGTTTACGGACTTACCAGATTGATAATGTATGGTAAAAGAAATGACTATTTTATAAACATAATTTCTACTCACTAGTGGGTCTATATGTTGTTCTTTAAATATTATTTTATTTTACAATCATCTTTGGAGGTCTCCTACTGTAAGTCTTTTTTAGGCTACCATGACATCCACTAACTTAGCCCTAAAAAATATTCACACCTTATTTCGATGAATTCTTGCCATAACTTTTACCCATATTCCTACTAAGAAAACTATTGTATTCAAATAATTTTATTAAATCCATGGTGTTTAAGGGGGTGTACCTCATTGTGTATTCTCTTGGCCATCACATTCAGGAAACAATATAGGAAATAAGGTAGGTTTATCCTTACGTCGACCCTCCTAGCCCCATGTCTTAAATGAGTTAATGTTGAGGTGGTGTCTAGATACCAAGGTAAACTATCCTTCACATTTGAAGTAATGCATGACACAAGGCCATTGTGTCCATTGAAACTAGTATACTAGTATACCTAATACTCTTTAATATATATTTAGCTTTCATCTCATACTCTTGATCAAAGTCTCCTTTTATCCTTAGTTGTTTAAAAAATTTATATAATGTGGGCTGCAAACCAAGAAATATTCTAACTGGGTAAATTTTTTTTAAAAATTTTCTTAGGATTTTAATTGTTACCTCTATCATGTTACCTCTAAGTGTTACATTTACCTTGTAGATAATATTAAATCTATTGAACAACTAAAGAAAATTTAGCCGCCCTACTACGTGAAAAATGTTAGGTACTTTTTACTATTGAAGAAGTTATACAATTGATGTTAGTTTAAATATTTTCTTTTTTTACCCCGTTTTTAAAGGTGTAGATATAAAGAAATAGGGTATCAATTCTATGTAATCCAAATTTGGTAAAGGATGGTTGTAAAGCTAAAGTTGGTAAGTGTTTGCATTGCTTGTTTCCATTCCATGCATGTAAGAATGGTTAGTTTATATAACTCTATTTTTTTACAATAAATTTTAAAATGGTACTTTTATTGATGTCAAATCCAAAGTGGCTAGATGACATGGTTTTCATTCTCACTTGAAATTGGATGATTTCTATTGATAACAAGGCGATGCATTCACTTCACACTTTTTATTATCTATCATTTGTTACATGTGCATTAGTCATATTTTTCATTTTGTGCCATGAGAAAACACCATTTTAAACCATGTGTTTACCAAAATTGTTCTTTATGAATGGGATAATCATTCCATTGAATCATCGCTCATGCAAATTTGAATTCTAAGAAGTGTTGGAAGCTACATTTGTGCCACATTTCTATACTAAATCCACCCTTATTTTATTTTCCATAATTAACATGATGTGCCTTTTACCACTTCCTAAGTAGAAGCACATCCTTATACATGTTAGAATGCTATTATTTTTAAAGCCTTATTTTTCCATTTTTCAGTGTTTTTTGGTTCTCTTTTTCTATTGCTCTTCTTAAAACTTTTCTTATGCAACCTATATTCAAACTTTTAAACCTATAGTAACGAAAACAAGGAATCTGATATATACTTGAGCATTTCTTAGTATATGTAAAATGTTGTACTTGCATATTAGTCTGAGTTTGAGTGGACCATGTGTAGTTTAATCATAGTATTAATATTTAACAAGAGACAAAGAGAACACATACCGTAATTTTTAGTGTGATTTTTTTGTTTTTGCCAAATTTTAGAAATAAATCTAGTGCAGGTTGTTGCTATGAGGAAACTTAAAAATAAATCAAGAAATATAAGTATAATCCCACACAATTATTAAACATAAGGTGAACATTTTTTTAATTTTCAGTCATATTATTCCTTGGTTGCATTGTGAAAGGATTTTCACAACCAAGTAATATTTTGCAAGTCATGTACACCAAAAGCTATATTTTATGCATAATTTGACCTAGTAATGTCTCAAAGAGGTTTTTATAACTAGTATTCTTTTCCTTTTCAAGAACAACAATGTGATTGATGTCTAGGTTAGAGGAAGAGGCTTACCCAAATAAATACAAATTTTATTATGTATAGATATGGGTCATGAATTTATCCTTGGTGATCAATTTTTTGTATACATTTAGTCTATGTTTATTCACTAAAAAATATCATCTTGAACCATCAATATGTTGTAATTAAATGAAACCATTATGAAAAACATGCTCTATTTCGTATGGTCTTAACCATTGTGTGCACAATTTACCTTTGAAGTCATGATAGCAAGAATCAAACAAGAGTGACCAATCACCTAGTTGAAACTTATTATTATTAATATGATAGTCATGCCATTTATCCTACTACTACTAAATAAATTGTGTTTTGTCAAACCTCAAATCAAATTTCATATATTTGGTTTAATTTTCTTATCCTTTCAAGTTGTACATGTGTTAAATATTTTACAACCTCTAATGTTATGCAAATTTTAAATTTCAAAATCAATGGTAAATATTGGATTCTTACCATAAATAAGTTTATATGGACTAAAACATGTTGTAGGATTCCATGTACTATCGTATTTTGACACAAATTTTTTTAGCCTACTAGTCCAATCTCTTCAATTTGAAGGTACCATATTTTTCAATATGTTCCACTTTCCCATTTGATTGAGGGTGGTACAGAGAGGATTTTTTTATGTTTTTTCAATACCCCTTCATGAATGCCCCAATTACCTTGGAAATGAACTATTGTGCTTTTCCTAAAACAAATTTTTAAGGATCTCCAAAGCACTAAAAATTTATTCATACATAATTTTAGCAACATTTATTTATGAGGATGGGTAGATTGAAAACTTATTCCCATTTTGTGACATAATTGGTGCACAACAAAATATTTTTCTTTATATTAGACTCTAGATCAATGGGTCTAGTGAAATCAACCATACACTCCTGAAATGGTTCAAGCATAAATTGAGTTTGTAAAGACATATTATCAAAAGTAGTTGGTTGTCACATCCATTGCTATAGATTGCACTAGTGGAAATATTTTTGCACATCCCTAGGAAGGGAGGACTAGTAATATCCAATACCAAGGACCTTATCAACGGTCATTTTTATGGAATAATCTCCACTAAAAGTCTCATCATGACATGCTTGAAAGGTATCAAACACTTCATATTCTCCTACACATCTAGATAACACAAAATCAGGTTCACATTTAAACAAAATTCTATTAGTCCATTTAGAAGATAAATATTTTTAATTAAATGCAATTTTTGTTTAGGTGTAAAATGAGAAGGAAATTTCCCTATTGCAAAATAATTAACAATGTATGCAAGTGAATGAGATTGTAAAAATAATACAAATAGTTAATCAACTAGAAAACTATATCCACTTGCTCACTATCACCTACATGCAATAATCATGATAAGTGATCAACAACAATATTATCTCATCTAGGTATATCAATAATAGTAATATCAAATTCTTGGAATAATAACAACCACTTAGTGATCCTAGAACTAAATCATGTTTTTTTCATCAAGTACATGATGGTAGAGTGAATAGTATGAACAAATATTTGATAGCCTATATCTAATGGTAACATTTATTAATGGTATATATTACTACCAAGAATTCTTATTCAATGGTTGTATATTTTTTCTTAGCTCTTGATAGATTTTTTGCTAATATAGTATATTGCATATAGTATTACTTCTTCTTAATAAACAAAAACTATCCCAAATATAGTATTGGATGCATCAATATGAATATTGAATGTGAGTGACTAGTTATGGTCTCGAAGTATAGGCATAGAGATAAGTATGTCCTTAGCCATATCAAATATGCTCTAGCATGTGTTTTTCCAATTGGAATCCATATTTTTAAATAACAATGTGAATAAGAGAGATAAAATTTTACAAATTCCTAGAGTCAATGGTAATAGTAGTCTATGACCTTGGAAACTAAAAATGACTCTTTATGTTTTTATTGTTGTGATTTAACTAGTTATTTAAATATTTTGATGATCGAAATTACTTTTTTCACATGAAATGTGATGTTTGATAATAATGACCTCATCCATCATAAGGTATTTTTTTTTACTTAAGGACAATTTGTGGGCATTGTATTGAGTGAGCACTTCATCAAAATTTTGTAGAACCTATAAGTTTTTCCCCAGGATATATATTATGTTATGGGTATCTTCTTCTCTTGATCTTACTTTTAATGTATCTCTTGCTAGTTGATTCTCATGATTGATTTGTTTAGATTTTTAGTAGATATTATTCCTTGTTTGATCTAATTAGATAAACTTTATGGTTGTTAAGTATGTGTTAGTGTTTAATATTGTTAAATAATTTTAAAAAAATATGCAACCCCTTAGATTTTTGGGTTGTTACAATCCTCCATTTTCTAAATCTTTTTGTATGTATCCTTATATTCCTCACTATATATATATATATTTTGTATTTAAATAAAATTAGGACTATAACTAACTAGATTTCTTATGAAAATGGTATCATGGGATATTAGGGGTATGAAGAAGACACTTAAAAATAATATTTATTAATAAGGTAATTGGTTGTTATAGTCCTAAGTTTATTTAAATACAAAAAATAAAATAAGTAGTGAGGAATATAAGGATACATACAAAAAGATTTAGAAAATGGAGGATTGTAACAACCAAAAAATCTAACTAAGGTGTTTTTTTTTTTTTCCAATGAATGTGTTGATATTTACATGGATAACTTTACTATCCATGGAGACTCCTTTATCAAGGTTTTACAAAATTTTGATAAAGTTCTCACTCGATACAATGCCCATAAATTGTCCTTAAGTCACAAAAATACCTTATGATGGGTAAGGTCATTATTCTCAAACATCATATTTCATGTATCGAGTGAGCACTTTATCAAAAATTTGTAGAATCTTGTTAAATATCAACACATTCATTGGGAAAAAGAAAAAAAAATCACTAATATTCCTCTTTTGAATGTGGTCAGAGAATTACTAAGGTTCAAAGGTAGAACATTGCATACAAACATTCCCCAAGGATATGTAAAAGTCATCTTTTCCTAGTTCTTGAGTGGTACCTAAATTTGATTATGGCGACTTAATCCATATAGGAAATAAAATCATTTATTCCTAGTGATTGTGTCAAAGAATTTATCAATAATGGTAGTGGAAAGTGGTCATTATGAGTGGCCTTATTAAGGGAATAATATTCAAAAAACATGGGCCAGGTGCAATTCATTTTAGGAATTATAATTAATGAAGAAATCCATCAGCTATTAGAAATCAGGTATATAAATATTACGGCTAATGATTTCTCAATTTTACTTTTGAAAATATCATTAAATGTAAGGTTTATTCTCTTTTGAGGTTGGTAAACCAGTTTGGTATTATCTATATAAATGTAATGGTTTAAACATTGATATGAATTCCTTTTATATCACTATAATCCCATGTAAAAGCATGGACATGTTTGATTAATACATCAAATAGATTGTCCTCTTGATGGTTGTGAAGACAAATTTTAATGCTTAACATATTGTTAGGTTGTATTTAATTTTTTTGGTAGTAGTATGTGGCAAGTTAAGTTGAATAGATGTACTTAAAAGTTAGTTAAACAGATAGTGATCGGATAATAATGTTGAAAAAAAATCTAGGAGGATGATATTAATTAAAGGACATTGTTTGCTTTTTTTATTTAACATGGTGGAATCAATAGCTGCCACGAATCTGGGCAGGCTATCTAGCTTTTACAGCCACCCCAGTATTCTACGATGTCCACCCCAGAATCCGCCACACAAATATTCATGTAGTCCGCCCCTATAACTGCCATGCCACAATAATTATTAAAAGGTGTTTGTTGTACATGAAATTTATTAATGAAATACATGTGTTGAGAACTTAGAGGTACCTGTTGTTCTTGGTTAACAATTAGGGAGTCATAAGGTTGAATTTAGTTAACCTAGATATGTGTTGAAGCATTATTGATTTGATTTCTTTTGGAAGGCAAGTTTAAAAGCACTTTTAGAAAAAAATATTTCTACTGAATTTATTTTTAAGAAGTATATCATATTATATATCATTGGAAAGCTTATTTCAAGGGCTATTTTTTCATTCTATTTATAAGGAGAAATAAGGTGTACGATATATTTCTTTTTTTTTTAAAGGGTTCAAGTGAAGGTTGTATTGTTCTTTTCAAGTTCGTGTTAAGTGTGGCATATTCTTTAAAAGGGTTTCTTAATCTTCACAAAATGTATGGCCACATTCTCCTATTGATTATGGTGGTTGATTTCTGAAATATCATTGGAGGGAAAAGGATTGTTTGTGGTTTCCTTTTCGAAAGTGGTTGGTTGAATGCTTCAAGTTTTTTTTGATTTGAGAGTTGAGATTAAACCTTGTTTTTATAAGCATAGTTGTTGAAGCCCATTGGTTGTGAAAGAACTTGAGTTAGAAAAGAACATGAGTATCATTGTTATGTGAGATTTGTGGTTGAGCATTGTTGGAAACATTTGAGTTGGTTGATGCATACTTGGACTAGGGTTTGTGAATAAGAGTTGTCCCTTGTGGTTATTAGTTGAGATTGAGTTTAGAACATATTGAGTCTCTAACAATTCTATTTATGGTTCTATAAGACTTGGGTTGAGTTGAATTGATTGAGCCTAGTCAAGTGATTGTGTGAAGTGATTGATCAAGTTCCTTGAAACAAAACTATTCCATTATTCTGATTTGAGTTGAGATTGATATGAGTTGAGTTGAGTTGAGAGCATTGTGGATCATTGTTTTCATTCATTAAATATTTCATTTCCATTCATTATTGAGATCATCATTGAGCTTTGAATTGATAGACTTGGGGATGAGATTTGAGTGCTACTTGAGCATGTTTGGTTGAGACTTTGAGAAGGCATTTGTGAATAGTTTTGGGACAACTTTGTGGATAGTTTTAGGATATATTTGTGGGCAGATTCGGCATAGATTTGGACAAGTTATTAGTGAGCTTGTTAGAGAAAATTTGGCAAAGTTCTTGGTGATATTTCTAGAGAAAATTTGGGCAAGTTCTTGGTGATCCTATTGATAGAGCTTTGGAGGTGATAGAGTACAGAGGACAGACTCTCAGTGGATAGATATCTAGCAGCCAGTACAATTGAAGACATATCTGACTGAGGAGTCTTCAAGTGGAGAGAGGTCCACCATTTAGTGCTATAGAGAGACAGAGTCTTCTAGAAGATCACATAGCCAGAGCATAAAGGAAAAGAGTTATCCTGTGGAAGAGATCCATGAACTTGAGATTAGGGGATTAGTATATCCTTTGGATAGAGATCCATAAACATTGCAATTAGGAGTGATTCCAAAAGAGATTGATTGAGAAAGTTTACCTCACATTGGGGGAACCACGTTAAACATTGTGTCTCAATTGTGTGTGGTGACTTGTGATCTTGGTTACTACTACTATATGATTTATTAATGCACACTGCTATATTTAGTTATTGCAATTAAGGACATAATTGATATTGGTTTGGAAAGAAATTAAAAAGTGATCTTATACTGTTCACCCCCCTCTTAGTATAAGATTGTGTTCTTTAATTGGTATCAGAGTGGGTTCCTTCAAAAAGTATAATAACTTGAGTGCAGATTCTACAAGAACATAGATGGCTTCACATAATAGATTATCTACAAATAATGCTCCATTTCTTGATGGTAACAATTATGTTTTCTAAAGAATGAGTATGAAGAACTACTTGATATCACAAGGATATGAGGTATGGAAAATGGTTGAAAAATAGTATAGGATTTAAGGTGATCCCGAGGAAGATAATACTACTAGGAAATTGGTTGAGATAAATGCAAGAGCAATGAATTGTATTTTGATTGGACTTCATGAGACAGATTTTGCAAAGGTCATGGTATGTACTTCAGCTAATGAGATGTGGACCAAGTTGAGGAATACTTATGAAGGATATTCCAAGGTAAATTTGGAAAATAAATCTTACTACATTATAGAGGCAAGTGATAGCTCAGATCATAGTGATAGAGACAAATCAGATGAAGAAGAAAGTACATTCTTTGGAATAAGTGAAGAAAAACAAGAACATCTATTCCTAGGTATTGAAGATAAAGAAGAGGATAAATCTATTGAAGAAAGACATGAAGAGCTTGCCACAACCATTGAAAAAGTAGATAGGTACAATAAAGGTCGAAGAATACTAAAATGCTTCATATGCATAGAATTTGGACATATAGATGATGATTGCACATGCTACAACAATTATAGCAATATTTGAAAAAGAAAGCAACAGTTCTAGTGACAATTCCAGTAGTAGTAAAAATAAATAAGTCTCACTTTTTGTAATAGAAAAGGAAGAGGATGATCCAAGTAAACAAAAATCAAAAATCAAAAGGCTAAAATAAGAATACAAGAATCTTGAAAACAAGATTCGAACAGATGTCAAAATCAGAGAATAACTACTTCAAACAATCAGTAATCTCAGAGAAGAGCTTCAAAATGCAAAAAGGATAGAAGAAAGTATGAATGAAGGACTAAGGGTAACAATAGAAATACATGATACATTAGATGAAAAGATTCAAAAAGGAGTGGAAAATTATTTTAAGGATGTATCTTACTTCCAAGAAAAGTCACACTCAAAAGGAAAGGAAGCTCTAAGAGATGAAAGCAAGGAAGCACTTAATATTTTTAAGTTACAAATTTCCTATGGCTCCAACTATTCATTTTGGTTCTTGTTTTGATATAGGTGAATCAAGCTCAAAAGGAAAATAAATTCTTGAAGAGAAAGATAAGGAAGAGGTTTTAGATGCTACAAATAAGGTTCAAGAATGTAATGCACAAGTTGAAGATGATCATAAGGATAATGGTCAAGAAAGGTATGAGGAACCAAGGCATGAAAAAAGGGATTTTCAAGGATATTATTTTTCTTGTAATGGATTTGGACACATAGCTATATATTGCAGGATCCATGGATCAAATAAGTTTGATTTTGCTATAAGAAAATTTGAAGGAAGAAGGTATTATTTTTGGGGGCATTGCTTCTCATGTAACATTATTGGTGACAAAGATTTTGAGTGCAAAGGAAATGAGCAACGTGTTTTTGGTTCTATAGCTACACAATTCAAGTCTCATGGTCATAATGGTCATGAACACAAAGCTTCACAATATCAGGAAAGGAATGGATATGGAAATTATTTCAAGAAAGAATTCAGGACATGGGTACCATCCAAAGGCTACAATATCAAGTGTTTTAATTACAATAACTTTGGGCATATTGCAATATGGTGTAGGACTCAATTCCAAATAGGTTCAAGGCAAGAAGGTCAAACAAGTTCAAGGCAAGAAGGTCAAGCAGGTTCAAGACAAGAAGATCAAGTGATTCATCAAGAGAAGGATATCAGAAAAACATGAAAATAAGTTGATAGAGGAAAGTATCAAAGTGATATGGGAGTAAAAGTACTCCCACCCCAAAATTAATCACCTCAAAAGAGAAGGGGGTTAGGGGGCTAAGCTTAAGAGTCATATATTTTATCCCCATAGGTGTCCCTTTTGCCATTGATGTCAAAGGGGGAGAGATTTGAGTAAGGTGGAGAGCATTGAGTTAGGGGGATCAGCCTCCAAAGAGAGCATTGAGTTAGGTGGAGCAACCTCCATAGAGAGTATTGAATCAAGGGAATTAACTTTGATTCTTAGATATGGTTTTTGTAGTGATTGTGGTGTTTGCATTAGAGGTGTTGCCATCAATGACAAAGAGGGATATTTTTGGAAATTTGAGTTAATATGAGGCATTTTATGTTTTCATTGATGTCACATGAATCATTGATGTCATATGGATCACATTGAGTTTTGATGGGCAGATGATATTTTGGAAAGCATGGATAAATTCAGGGTTTTTGTGAAAACCAAGTTAGGCAAAATAAAAAGATTTATTTAAAACCATGGATGGCAAATTTGCAATGGTTTTTTCTTAAAATCCATTTTGGCCTTTCGTTTCATCAAAAAATGTGCCCTGGTGATGGAGATATTTAATTTTAAATATTTAGTTTAAATTTTAATTATTTAAAATTTAAATTTTAATTTTAAAATTAAATAAAGTTAACGATTGGCGCCTAAAGGGGAAGTGGTTAATCCAATATAATTAAATTTAAATAATTAATTTCATAGTGGGCCAGCCACTATTTTTTGACCCCGATACCACAAAAGAAGTGCCAATACCTTTACATGAAGTACCAAACAATATGTTTTAAAGATACAACCTTTGATAATATTTTGTTTGGTTTTCGGGAAATACAATGCACCGACGTCGGTTGTAAATAATCCATGCCAAAGGTTCTTAAGCACATGTCATATATATAAAGGAATATAGTAAAATACAAAGGGTGAGAAATCAATAAAGTTTTTTTTAAAAAACCAGTGATAGATGCGATCGAAATATTTCGAAAAAAAATGATGATACATTTCGCGTGGATCGACGATTTAAAATTGTAGTTTCTCCCTACAACACGGTAATGACAAGTGCCTCATGATGATTGGTAGGAAATCACATATGTTGTAAAAAGGACAGCGTGTAAATTTTAATTAACGAATACCGTGTATTCTGATTCAAACCGATTGATAGCCGAAGCGGCAGTTCTAGTTGAGCGAAGTCATGTTGAAGGAGGTGCATGGTTCGAAGCTTATCGGTGTCATCTTGGAGAGTTTTCTTTTGGCTTTGGAAATTGAAAGGTATGCTCTAATAATTCTTAAACCTTTGGTATAATTACAAGTCAGGAGATATAAGAGGTTGTTTGTTTTTATTATTGAATATTGAAAAATTATCAAAGGTATTAGAGATCCTAGGAGATATAAGGGATGTATTATTAAAAGGTGTTTGTTGTACATGAAATTTATTAATGAAATACATGTGTTGAGAACTTAGAGGTGCCTGTTATTCTTGGTTAACAATTAGGGAGTCATAAGGTTGAATTTAGTTAACCTAGATATGTGTTGAAGCATTATTGATTTGATTTCTTTTGGAAGACAAGTTTAAAAGCACTTTTAGAAAAGAAGATTTTTGGTGAATTTCTTTTTAAGAAGTATATCATATTATATATCGTTGGAAACGTTATTTCAAGGGCTATTTTTTTATTCTATTTATAAGGAGAAATAAGATGTACATAAATATATATATATATATATATTTTGTAAAAGGGTTCAAGTGAAGGTTGTATTGTTCTTTTCAAGTTTGTGTTAAGTGTGGCAAATTCTTCAAAGGGGTTTCTTCATATTCATAAAAGGTATGGGCACATTCTCCTATTGATTATGGTGGTTGATTTCTGAAATATCATTGGAGGGAAAATGATTTTTTGTGGTTTCATTTTTGAAAGTGGTTGGTTGAATGCTTCAATGTTTTTCTAATTTGAGAGTTGAGATTAAACCTTGTTTTTATAAGCATAGTTGTTGAAGCCCATTGGTTGTGAAAAAACTTGAGTTAGAAAAGAACATGAGTATCATTTCTATCTAATATTTGTGGTTGAGCATTGTTGGAAATATTTGAGTTGGTTGATGCATACTTGGAGTAGGGTTTGTGAAGAAGAGTTGTCCCTTGTGGTGATTAGTTGAGATTGAGTTTAGAACATATTGAGTCTCTAACAATTCTCTTTACGGATCTATAAGACTTGGGTTGATTTGAATCGATTGAGCCTAGTCAAGTGATTGTGTGAAGTGATTGATCAAGTTCCTTGAAACAAAACTATTCCATTATTCTCATTTGAGTTGATATTGATAAGAGTTGAGTTGAGTTGAGAGAATTGAGGATCATTGTTGTAATTCATTGAAGAATACATTGCCATTCATTGTTGAGTTCATCATTGAGCTTTGCATTGATAGATTTGTGGACGAGATTTGAGTGCTACTTGATCATGTTTGGTTAAGACTTTGAGAGGGCATTTGTGAACAATTTTGGGACTACTTTGTGGACAGTTTTAGGACATATTTGTGGATAGTTTTGTGGATAGATTTATGGAAAGATTTGGGATAGATTTGGACAAGTTCTTAGTGAGCTTGTTAGAGCATATTTGGGCAAGTTCTTAGTGATCTTTCTAGAGTATATTTGGGCAAGTTATTGGTGAGCTTGCTGGAGAAAATTTGACAAGTTTTGTGTGAGCTTGTTAAGCAGGTTTTGTGTGAGCCTATTGAGCAGGTTATTAGTAAGCCTATTGATAGAGCTTTAGAGGTGACAAATTATAGAGGACAGAGTCTCAGTGGATAGAGATCTAGTAGCCAGCATAATTGAAGACATATTTGAGTGAGGATTCTTCAAGTGGAGAGAGGTCCACCATTCAGTGAAACAGAGATACATAGTCTTCTAGAAGATCACATAGCCAAAGCACAAGGGGAAAAAGTTCTCCTATGGAAGAGATCAATGAACTTCAGATTAGGGGATTAGCATCTCCTTTGTAAAGATATCCATAAACATTGTAATTTGGAGTGATTCCCAAAGAGATTGATTGAGAAAGTTTTAGTAAAATATTTTCTCTATGGAGTACCTCACATTGGGGGAACCACATTAAATCTTGTGTCTCAATTGTGTGTGGTGACTTGTGCTCTTGCTTACTACTACTATATGAGTTATTAATGCACATTGCTATATTTGGTTATTATAATTAAGGACATTAATTGATATTAGTTTGGAAAGAAAGTAAAAAATGGTCTTATACTTTCCACCCCTCCTCTTAGTATAATCTTATGTTCTTCAGTTACCTCCTACATCAATATTATTATTTTAAGCTAAGTTGATTTTACTATATGCCATATCAAGATATCTTCAATAAATATTATAGGTTTCTTTAATTTTTTTAGGGTGTGCAAATTGTTGTGAATTTTCCTAGATTATATTGGAAGTACAATATCCAAAGATCATACAAAATAGTGGTCGATAAAATTACAAAAAAAAATAATGTCCTATGTGTAGACCAATTGGTTCGACCAAAACCCGTAAGGGGGTAGAGTTCCAAGGTTCAAATATCGGGCCTCGTGAGACTGAATACTTGTTCCTGGTGCTTTTAAAAACATAAAAGGTTTAAAATGATTGTGGCATGGTGGTTAGAGGGGTAGACAACACAAAGATCTATATGGTAGCTTTCAAGGCGGACAACGCAGAATACTGTGGTGGCCATAAAAAGTTGGACAACCTACTGGATTCATGGTGGCTACCGATTCCACCATGTTAAAAAAAATATTACAAACAAAATACAAAACAATTGTTAATCAAAGTTCTACTATAATATGCATAAATCAATGTTTTTTTGACACCTTTTACAATGCTTTACCACCAATATATAATCATATGTGAATCCTCACATGCTACACTCTTGATCTTCTCTCTTCTAGATAACTTTTCACATGTCTTATTGATATATAATACCTATGAGTATTTACTTACTCTCTTGAAACTTCGCATTATATTGCACTTTACACACTTGTATACTTTATTATGTAATGCATGGACACTTCTCACATTTTTTAACATACATTAGATAAATACAAATCAAACTTCCTAGTCTAATATGTTCATCCTATTACTATAATATTTTGATATTGTAAACAACTTGAGATGAGGTTTAGCGAGTGCGACGATAGTGAGATTTTAAATTTTTTGGGTAGGAATCTCAGTCAAGGCGACAGAGGTAAAGTAGGTATGTAAGGGGCAGGTGGGAACCTCAAGCATGGATCAAGCAAGGATCTAGAGAAAGGTGATCAGGCTGTAGCATATTTGGAGGCAATCATCACATGGGTGCCCAACCCTCCTCAGAAAGACCCCAAAAAAAAATATACGAAGGACAATGTGGGGCCCAAGAAGTGGCTATATTTTACTGAGACTCTGTTGGTCATGAATCTGCCATAGGAAAGGATTTTCTATGTATATGCACCCTAGACCCGGCCAACATTGAAAGGCTAGGAGAAATAAATATCTCCCAGACCAATCTCTAGAGAGGGCTAGTTCCCTTACTAAAACTAAGCTTGCTGAAGACTAAAGTTACTGGAAAGGAATTATAAATGTGTAGAAAGAAACGGGAAATACACGAAAAGAGATGGGAAATATGGCTAAGGCCAAATTTATATGATCGGGGAAAGAAACTCAGCAAGAATTTAACCTCAAGCGCATGAACAACATATAATAATAAAATACAGCATAATCCACTTACGACCTTGTGCAAACAACCTTCAGGATTGCATTCCAGAACTCACTTTCTCATTTGCAGTATTCAAACTCAGATGCAAAATTGAAATCTAACAGCAGATTAGAAATACGAGCATAACTAAGAAATGCATGAAATAGAAGGAAATAATTAGAAAGATGCTTGCAAAATTAGAGGCCAAATATCTCTTATTTACACAAAGAACTTGAATGTTTTTAGCAAAATGTCTCTCAAAACTCCCGATCCCTCTTTTTGAGATCTACATTGATTTATATAGAATTCTTGCTTCTTTACAACATTAAAAATATGCAACAAAATTCCTCGAGATTTACAAAATATGCAACGAAAACAAGGATATGATCCCCTTAAACCAGCCTCGAAGAAACCAGAAATTTAATGAAACAAGGAGTCGGTCGTCTTCATTAAATGGTCGTTCTTGAAACATGCTTGAACCATTAGAAAAATTGTGAATAGCAGCTTTGAATAATGGAAGTCTTTAATTCTTATGGCTTGGACACGTTCTTCTACCTTGCTCGCATTGGAAAGCAGCAAAACATTTAATTCTTGAGTGCTTTTAATCATTGGAAATCACAAAACTTTATCGGGCCGTTTGAACTGCTTTCTGGCGTGAAACTGTAATAGGTCACGAAAACATGACATGTCATGAAATCGCAACATTCTTCTACTCCATAAACTTTGTCACTTTGGAATCACGAAAATCAACCATGTCACAAAATCATGATGTATTCGGCTCCTTTGGCTCCTTCGCTACCTTAGCTCACGAAAACGTGACGCGTCGTGAAATCGTGACGTTCCGTACCATTATGCTCTTTCTCCGCTCTGTTTCTATGAAAATGTGACAAGGTGCGATTTTGCTACACCTTTCTCCATGTTGTTCTCTTCGCTGCTCCAAACCGTGAAAATGTGACAAGGCACAATTTCGCTACATTCTTCTCTCTTTTAGCTGTGTCTCACTTATACGTCGTGAAAACAAGACAAGTCACGCTTTTGCTACGTTCTCCCATCAGCATATTTGTTTTATCTCTAGGTTACGAAAACCAAACAAGTTGTGAAATCGCTACACTATCTCCCCGCTGCTCAATCTTCTCTTCTAAGTCACGAAAATCCGACATGTCATGATTTCACGATAATTTTCATCCACCCTATACGGTCCTGCTTCTAACCCGCGAAAACATGACACTCTTGCCTCAAGTGGTTCGTTAATCTCCATCATGTCATGAAATCGTGACAGGTTTCTGCACTTGGTCCTTCCACCCCAATATGTCACGAAATCACGACGTTTCCTTGTTGCTGGACTTCATCTCCGAAAGTGTCGTGAAATCACGACGACTTTCATGCCTTAAGCTTTTCTTTCCAAATCTACCGTGACCACGCAACACGTCACGATATCGCGACGTCTTTCGCCTTTTTTGTCGTGCTCACTATTCTGTCGTGAAATTGCGACAAAATTGTTTGTCATCATCCTTTTCTTAGTTACATCGTGATATCGTGACGGTTTTACTGTGCTACCTACGTTGACCACTTTGACCGTGAAATTCCAACACGTCGCGATATCGTGATGGTTTTACCCCCTTGCTGTCATTGATTGTGTTGACCGTGATTTTGGAATATGTCACGATATCGCAATGACTTTATGGATTAACCCTTTTCTGCCTTTAGTGCCACAAAACTATGACAGGTCATGATTTCGTGATGCCTTTGCATTTTATTTCTCTATCCTCAACAGACCCATGATAAAGTGACATGTCACGATATCACGACGGTTTTGAAACTGTGCCCTCCATGCTGCTTTTTGTCACAATATCGCAACAGTCTTCGAACTTAAATTTTTTTTGCATCAAAACCTGTAAAGGACTGAGAACTTCAACATTTTATGCAGGAATAATCAATAATCAAAATAATGTGGCAAAAATGCCAACATTCTTGGCGGCTCACGGGGTATACAATTCTGCTGTATGCACGAATCCTAGGACTGGATCCATTGGGCAACAGAGTCAAGAAAAAACTGAGAACAAAAATCTAGCTGATGGGGTACATCTCGGTGGACTGCTGCAACAACGCTTGCTGAATCACTGAAAACTCAAGTGAACCTATATTTGGCTTAGCTGACTAGGTGCTGTAAAAGAATCTCCATGAAAGCACCAGGGGTTGCAAAACAGAAATGAATGAAATAAGTGGAGTGAGGACTATGGAATGGAAATAGTAAATGATGGAATGGTGGAGTGGAGGGAGTGATGTGGTAGATAGAACTGATAAATGCTAAAACAACAATGAAATTAGAAGAAAAGGAAAAGAAGAAACGAGAATAGAAGGAAGGGAAAAAGAAACAACATCAGTGGCTTGATTACTTGCAGAAGAAAAAGGTGTAGGATAAGAAGGGAATGAAGAGGGGAAATGAAGAAATAAAGAGGAAGCCACTAACTACTGGGAAGAAAGAAGAAAAAAGAAAGAAATATGTACCTGCAGGCTCGCATGCAAAAAGAGCTGAAGTTGACAAAGGAAAAAAATACTTTTTTTTTTTTTTTTTTTTTTTTTTTTTGCTATATACAATAGTTTACGACATGATTGGCATGTCGCCATCACAAACCCAGTCTCAAGGGGTTATCCGGTAAATCTACAGTGTCCCAACCAGATTTGATCATACTTGATTCGGTCCTTGAAATTGGGATGACTTCTTCCTAAAGTTCTCCATGTTGCAGACATGGGCAAGTTATCTTGCATGCCAGTACCCACACAATCGACAAATAATGTAGCAAAAATATTTTCCACATGGATGGTTCTTGTAAGTACCAGTTGTAGTAATGGATGAAGCCAATACCACCATATTGAAGGGTTCCCTGGTTGTGAACTGAGAACGGGTTCCTCCAATCCCTTGATTTGATAACAAGAATTGTCCGGCAATAGTCCTTTCTCCAGGATCTCTTCAGGCTCAGCTTCTTGATGAGGCATGTTTATTGGGCTCTGGTTGAACACTTGCATGCTATGCCCCGGGATACAAAAATATGTGCCCTCCTTGCTCTTAGGTTCTGCCACTTGAGCTTGTTCTTCTTCTCCTTCGCTCATCTCCTCTTGATCCATCTTCTGATAGAAACTACAAGCAACCATATTATCTATTGTTGGGACAAGGCTTGTCGATTCCCATTGTGGGTCTTGGATGAAAGCTGTCTCTTGAGCTCCACACAGCTGCATCTCAGGTTTTTGCATAGTATAAGGGATCTGGTATGAAAAATACTATGCGGGATAGACAGAAACAGGAACTACCAGAGAAATTAATGGAGTTTTCCCCCACGATAATTTTCCTAATAAGAGAAAAAGTTGTTTCGCTCACAATGCTTCCTCAAATATTTGAGGGAATCGACGTTCGCCTGATTGTAGCAAGATGAGGCCTATGTCCGAGTGGAAATCTTGAACATAGAAGAGGTGGGCTTGGGTGGGTGTCGGTCAGATCCTCTCTAGAATTCTCTTCCAACTTCTACAGAATCAAACATTGAAGTCTGTGATGCTCTCTAGAAGTGCTCTTGTGATGTACATTAAAATCTGAAAGGGATCTTGAGAGCCATTAAAGGGATCTTCATCGAATCTTCTGATTAGTGCTCCCGCTAGGTCATCCCATGAGATGATGCTTTGATGCCCGAGCAATCTGTACCACTGCAATGCCCTTCCTTGTAAATATAGAACCAGAAGTCTGATCATAACATCCTCGTGGTTTATGCCATGGATGATTGACAAAGCAACAACATCTTCAACATGCTCTAGAGCCATGCCCTCGGTGCCATCATATTTTGTTAGGGCTTTCAGGGCACTTTTGGGAATCTCATGCCAAATTTGAATATTCATAGGTCCAGGATCATCCCATATAGGACAAACCCTCACCATTATAGCAGTGGTCTGCGAGATCACGGCTATCGCCATTAAGTTAGAGTCACCAAGTGAACATTATTTTCTCCGCTTGTGAGGTCAAGGTTGCTCACCAAACCTTGATTCCTCCGGGGTATTAACAAATGTGGATCTTTCTAAGACAGAAGAAGTCTGTCCCATCGGGCGTGCCAAAAACTGTTGGTCACAAATCTGCCACAGGAAAGAATTTTCTATTTCTATGCACCCTAGACCCGACCAACATTGAAATGCTGGGAGAAAGAAATGTCTCCCAGACCAATATCTAGAGAGGTCTGGTTCCCTTACTAAAACTAAGCTTGCTGAAGACTAAAGTTACTGGAAATGAATTATAAATGTGCAAAAAGAAATGGGAAATACACGAAAAGATATGGTAAATATGGCTAAGGCTGAATTTATATGATCGGGGAAAGAAACTCAACAAGAATTTAACCTCAAGTGCATGAACAACATATAATAATAAAATATAGCATAATCCACTTACGACCTTGTGCAAACAACCTTTAGGATTGCATTCCAAAACTCACTTCCTTATTAGCAGTATTCAAACTCAGATGTAGAATTGAAATCTAATAGCAGATTAGAAAGACGAGCATAACTGAGAAATGCATGAAATAGAAGGAAATCATTAGAAAGACGCTTGCAAAATTAGAGGCCAAATATCTCTTATTTACGCAAAGAACTTGAATGTTTTTAGCAAAATGTCTCTCAAACTCCCGATCCCTCTTTCTGAGATCTACATTGATTTATATAGAAGTCTTGCTTCTTTACAGCATTAAAAATATGCAACGAAATTCCTCGAGATTTACAAAATATGCAACGGAAACAAGGATATGATCCCCTTAAACCATCCTTGAAGAAACCATAAATTCAATGAAACAAGGATTCGGTCGTCTTCATTAAATGGCCGTTCTTGAAACATGCTTGAACCATTAGAAAAATCATGAACAACAGCTTTGAATAATGAAAGTCTTTAATTCTGATGGCTTGGACATGTTTTTCTACCTTGCCCACATTGGAAAGTAGCAAAACATTTAATTCTGGAGTGCTTTTAATCATTGGAAATTGCAAAACTTCATCAAGCCGTTTGAACTTCTTTCTGGCGTGAAACTGTAACAGGTCGCGAAAACACGACATGTCACGAAATCGTGACATTCTTCTGCTCCATACACTTTGTCACTTTGGAACCACGAAAATCAACCATGTCACAAAATCGTGGCGTATTCGGCTCCTTTGGCTCCTTCGCTACCTTAGCTCGCAAAAATGTGACGCATCACGAAATCATGACGTTTCATACCATTATGCTCTTTCTCTGCTCTATTTTCGCAAAAATGTGACAAGGTGCGATTTCGCTACACCTTTCTCCATGTTGTTCTCTTCGCTGCTCCGAACCATGAAAATGTGACAAGGCATGATTTTGCTACATTCTTCTCTCTTTTAGCTGTGTCTCACTTATACGTCGTGAAAACAAGACAAGTCACGCTTTTACTATGTTCTCCCATTGGCATCTTTGTTTTATCTTTGGGTCACGAAAACCAAACAAGTCGTGAAATCGCTACACTATCTCCCCGCTGCTCAATCTTCTAAGTCACAAAAATTTGACATGTCGTGATTTCGTGACAATTTTCATCCACCTTGTACGGTCCTGCTTCTAACCCGCAAAAACATGACACTCTTGCCTCAAGTGGTTCGTTAATCTCCATCATGTCACAAAATCGTGACAGGTTTTTGCACATGGTCCTTCCACCCCAATATGTCATGAAATCATGACGTTTCCTTGTTGCTGGACTTCATCTCCAAAAGTGTCGTGAAATCGCGACGACTTTCATGCCTTAAGCTTTTCTTTCCAAATCTGCCGCGACCATGCAACACGTCGTGATATCACGATGTCTTTTGCCTTTTGCGTCTTGCTCACTATTCTGTCACGAAATCGCGACGAAATTGTTTGTCATCATCCTTTGCTTAGTCACGTCGCGATATCGCGACGGTTTTACTATGCTACCTACGTTGACCACTTTGACTACAAAAATCCAACACGTCGCGATATCGCGATGGTTTTACCCCCTTGCTGTCGTTGACTGCATTGACCACGATTTTGGAACACGTCGCGATATCATGATGACTTTACGGATTAACCCTTTTCTGCCTTTAGCACCGTGAAACTGTGACAGGTCACGATTTCATGATGCCTTTGCATTTGATTTCTCTCTCCTCAATAGACCCGCGATAAAGTGACATGTCACGATATCGTGACGGTTTTGAAACTGTGCCCTCCATGCTACTTTTTGTCGTGATATCACGACAGTATTTGGACTTAGCTTTTTTTTGCATCAAAACCTATAAAGGAGTGAGAACTTCAACATTTTATGCAAGAATAATCAATAATCAAAATAATGTGGAAAAAATGCCAACATTCTTGGTGGCTCGTGGGGTATACAGTTATGCTATATGCACGAATCCCAGACCTAGATCCATTGCGCAACAGAGTCAAGAAAAAACTAAGAACAAAAATCTGGCTGATGGGGTACATCTCGGTGGACTTCTGCAACAACACTTGCTGACTCATTAAAAACTCAAGTGAATTTGTATTTGGCTTAGCTGACCAGGTGCTGTAAAAGAATCTCCATGAAAGCACCAGGGGTTGCAAAACAGAAATGAATGAAATAAGTGGAGTGAGGACTATGGAATGGAAATAGTAAATGATGTAATGGTGGAGTGGAGGGAGTGATGCGATAGATATAATTGATAAATGCTAAAACAACAATGAAATTAGAAGAAAAGGAAAAGAAGAAACTGGAATAGCAGGAAGGGGAAAATAAACAACATCAGTGGCTTGATTACTTGCAGAAGAAAAAGGTGTAGGAGAAGAAGGGAATGAAGAGGGGAAATGAAGAAATAAAGAGGAAGCCACTAACTACTGGGAAGAAAGAAGAAAAAATAAATAAATACGTCCCTGCGGGCTCGCATGCAAAAAGAGCTGAAGTTGACAGAGGAAAACAATACTTTTTTTTCTGTTTTTTCATTTTTTTTTTTGTTTTTTTTTTTTTTGCTTTATACAATAGTTTACGACATGATTGGCATGTCGCCACCACAAAACCAGTCTCAAGGGGTTATCCGGTAAATCTGTAGTGTCCCGACTATATTTGATCATACTTGAGTCGGTCCTTGAAATTGGGATGACCTCTTCCTAAAGTTCTCCATGTTGCAGACATGGGCAAGTTATCCTGCATGCCAGTACCCACACAATCGACAAATAATGTAGCAAAAATATTTGCCACATGGAGGGCTCCTGTAGGTACCAGTTGTAGTAATGGCTGAAGCCAATACCACCATCTTGAAGGGTTCCCTGGTTGTGAACTGAGAACAAGTTCCTCCAATCCCTTGATTCGATAACAAGAATTGTCCAGCAATAGTCCTTTCTCCAGGATCTCTTCAGGCTCAGCTTCTTGATGAGGCATGTTTATTGGGCTCTGGTTGAACACTTGCATGCTATGCCCTGGGATACAAAAATATGTGCCCTCCTTGCTCTCAGGTTCTGCCACTTGAGCCTGTTCTTCTTCTCCTTCGCTCATCTCCTCTTGATCCATCTTCTGATAGAAACTACAAGCAACCATATTATCTATTGCCGGGACAAGGCTTGTCGATTCCCATCATGGGTCTTGGATGAAAGCTGCCTCTTGAGCTCCACACAGCTGCATCTCAGGTTTCTACATAGTATAAGGGATCTAGTATGAAAAATACTGCACAGGATAGACATGAACAGGAACTACCAGAGAAAGTAATGGAGTTTTCCCCCACGATAATTTCCTGATAGGAGCAAAATCTGTTCCGCTCGTAATGCTTCCTCAAATATTTGAGGGAATCGACGTTCACCTAATGGCAGCAAGAGGAGGCCTATGTTTGAGTGGAAAGCTCGAACATAGAAGAGGTGGGCTTGGTTGGGTGTCAGTCAGATCCTCTCTGGAATTCTCTTCCAGCTTCTATAGAATAGAACATTGAATTCCGTGATGCTCTCTACAGGTGCTCTCGTGATGTACATTAAAATCTAAAAGGGATCTTGAGAACCGTTAAAGGGATCTTCATTGAATCTTCTGATTAGTGCTCCTGCTATGTCATCCCATGAGCTGATGCTTTGACGCCCGAGCAGTCTGTACAACTGTAATGCCCTTCCTTGCAAAGATAGAACCAGAAGTCTAATCATAACATCCTCGTGGTTTATGCCATGGATTATTTACAAAGTAGCAACATCTTCAACATGCTCTAGAGCCATGCCCTCGGTGCCATCATATTTTGTTAGGGCTTTCAGGGCACTTTTGGGAATCTCATGCTTAATTTGAAGATTCAGAGGGCTAGGATCATCCCATATAGGAAAAATCCTCACCATTATAGCAGTGGTCTACGATATCACAGCTATCACAATTAAGTCAGAGTTGCCAGGTGCGCATTCTTTTCTTCGCTTGTGAGGTCAAGGCTACTCACCAAACCTTGATTCCTTCAGGGTATTAACAAATGTGGATCTTTCTAAGATAGAAATAGTCTGTCCCACTAGGCGTGCCAAAAACTATTGGTCACGAATCTACCACAAGAAAGAATTTTCTATGTCTATGCACCCTAGACCTGGCCAACATTGAAATGCTGGGAGAAAGAAATGTCTCCCAGACCAATCTCTAGAGAGGGTTGGTTCCCTTACTAAAACTAAGCTTGCTAAAGACTAAAGTTACTGGAAAGGAATTATAAATGTGCAGAAAGAAATGGGAAATACACGAAAAGAGATGGGAAATATGGCTAAGGCCAAATTTATATGATCGGGGAAATAAAATTAGCAAGAATTTAACCTCAAACGGATGAACAACATATAATAATAAAATACAGCATAATCCACTTACGACCTTGTGCAAACAACCTTCAGAATTGCATTCCAAAACTCACTTTCTCATTTGCAGTATTCAAACTCATATGCAGAATTGAAATCTAACAATAGATTAGAAAGACGAGCATAACTGAGAAATGCATGAAATAGAAGGAAATCATTAGAAATACGCTTGCAAAATTAGAGGCCAAATATCTCTTATTTATGCAAAGAACTTGAATGTTTTCAGCAAAATGTCTCTCAAACTCCCGATCCCTCTTTCTGAGATCTACATTGATTTATATAGAAGTCTTGCTTCTTTACAACATTAAAAATATGCAATGAACTTCCTCGAGATTTACAAAATATGCAACGGAAACAAGGAGATGATCCCCTTAAACCAGCCTCGGAGGAACCAGAAATTCAATGAAACAAGGAGTCGGTCGTCTTCATTAAATGGTCATTCTTGAAACATGCTTGAACCGTTAGAAAAATCATGAACATCAGCTTTGAATAATGGAAGTATTTAATTTTTATGGCTTGGACACATTCATCTACCTTGCCCGAATTGGAAAGAAACAAAACATTTAATTCTAGAGTGCTTTTAATCGTTGGAAATTGCAAAACTTCATCGGGCCATTTGAACTGCTTTTTGGAGCAAAATTGTAATAGGTCGTGAAAACGCGACATGTCACAAAATCATGACATTCTTTTGCTCTGTACACTTTGTCACTTTGGAACCGCAAAAATCAACCATGTCGTGAAATCGCGACGTATTCGGATCCTTTGGCTCCTTCGCTACCTTAGCTCATGAAAATGCGATGCGTCATGAAATCATGACATTCCGTACCATTATGCTCTTTCTCTGCTCTATTTTCGTGAAAATTTGACAAGGTGCAATTTTGCTACACCTTTCTCCATGTTGTTCTCTTATCTGCTCCAAACTGCGAAAATGCGACAAGGCACGATTTCGCTACTTTCTTCCCTCTTTTAGCTGTGTCTCACTTATACGTCGCGAAAACAAGACAAGTCATGCTTTTGCTATGTTCTCCCATCGGCATCTTTGTTTTATCTCTAGGTTGCAAAAACCAAACAAGTCGTGAAATCACTACACTATCTCCCCGCTACTCAATCTTCTATTCTAAGTCACGAAAATCCGACATGTCACGATTTTGCGACAATTTTCATCCACCCTATACGGTCCTACTTCTAACCCGTGAAAACATGACACTCTTGCCTCAAGTGGTTCGTTAATCTCCATCATGTCACGAAATCGTGACAGGTTTCTGCACTTGGTCCTTCTGCCCCAATATGTCATGAAATCATGACGTTTCCTTGTTGTTGGACTTCATCTCCGAAAGTGTCACGAAATCGTGACGACTTTCATGCCTTAAGATTTTCTTTCCAAATCTACCACGACCATGCAACACGTCGTGATATCATGATGTCTTTCACCTTTTGCATCTTGCTCACTATTCTGTCATGAAATCATGATGAAATTGTTTGTCATCATCCTTTGCTTAGTCACGTCACGATATCGCGACGGTTTTACTATGCTACCTGCGTTGACCACTTTGACCATGAAAATCCAACACGTCACGATATCGCTATGGTTTTACCCCCTTTCTGTCGTTGACTGCATTCATCACAATTTTGGAACATGTCATGATATCATGATGACTTTACGACTTAACCCTTTTCTGCCTTTAGCACTGCGAAACTATGACAGGTCACGATTTCACGATGCCTTTGCATTTGATTTCTCTCTCCTCAATAGACCCGTGATAAAGCGACATGTCACGATATCGCGATGGTTTTGAAACTGTGCCCTCCATGCTACTTTTTGTCACAATATCATGATAGTCTTTAGACTTAGCTTTTTTTTGCATCAAAACCTGTAAAGGAGTGAGAATTTCAACATTTTATGCAGGAATAATCAATAATCAAAATAATGTGGCAAAAATACCAATAGACTCTTAGAGGAAAAATAAATAAGGTTCACTCTCTTCCGTCCCTAGTTCTAGTAAATAATAAAATTCTAGCCTCAAAAAGTTTTATGACCCCTTTTCTTTCAATGGAAGAATTCTCCCTAGTAGGTAAGTTTTTTGGAGGTAGGTCGTACATGGAGACTATCAGCGCTTGGGCGACGGGTAAATGGCGATCGGTAGGCATATTGGAGTTGGGATATCTAACTCGAGGGTTCTTCATTATCCATTTTGACTATATGGAGGATGCTAACCACATTTTAATAGGAGGTCCTTGTTTTTGGGCAAAAAGAGCCTTTTTCTCAGATGATGGGGTGAAGATTTCAACCCTAAAAAGTAAAATATTAACATTATCCTATTTGGGTTTGTCTCTGAAGTCTACCTGCCTAATTTTTCAATGAATATTCGTTGTAGGGCATAGCTATAACTATAGGTTAACTGATATCCATTGGCCATGCGACCTTGGACAAGACAAGGATGACTCATGCATGAATCTACGTAAATGTTAATTTGGATAATGAATTGCCAAGGTTTGTGGAGCTAGAGTATGGAGAATACTATCAAAAATAATCGATAGAATATGAGAACAGACCGACATTCTATGTAGAAAACAAAAATCAAGGACATCTATGCAATCAGTACCCTAACCTAACAATGAATAGAGAAAAGCAAAAGTAGGGAATGCTAGACAGAGGAAATTTGAGGATTTTTCCTGGAAGAAGCGATTTCAATAAGGCAAAATATGTATACCAAAAAAATAAAAGAGATGGTGTAGTGTCCAAAAAATATAAAGGAAAACAAAAGGTTGTTTACAACCAAAATACTCAAGTAAGTTCCAATCCTCTAGTTTCAAATGAATTTTCAATTCTATCCAATATGGGAGTAGGAGGATTATCGAAAGAAATGGAAGCCCAGAAACATTAGGCTAACCTAACTGACTCTTTAGAATCCCCATCCAAGTTAGGATCCTGAAACCCTAATGCTAAAATTACTGTAAGCCCCATGGGCATCATAAAGCTAAATCCTAATACCTGATATCTAGAATCCCCATCCAATTTGGGATCCTTAAAGCCCAATGCTGAAAATACTTCAAGCCCAGTGGGCATACCAAAGCCAAACCCTAATGTTGGAGAACTTAGGAAGAAAGTTAAGGCATTGGAAAATAAAAATCTCATCTCCCTAACATCATCACTAGGAGTTAGGTGAATCCTACTAAGGGGTCGTCCTACAGACCACATGAATACAAGAAAAAAGGATAAGATTTGGATGTAGGGGTGGAGATATGTGAAACTCTTCAGAATAAGGACTATGGAAGTATGGTTCTACAACAAATTACCTCCCCCTGATTTAGTCCTAAACAAACCAAGAGCACTATGAAGTCTCCTATAGATTTTGGCAGTTAAAAAAGAAGAGGGATAATATAAAATGTTGAGCATCAAAAAATTAAAACTAATAATTGCATTGCCAATGGAAAATAGAGAACCTTGTTTCAACATGCTATTCCAGGTTCTGAAGACAAAAAATTAGGAAAATCCCTTCAAAGGAGGGGGAGAAGAAGAAATCCCAAACAATATAAGTGAAGTTCCTCTCATGGACTGTGAGAGGCCTCAATGGCCTACCCAAACACAGGGAGGTCAGTGCAATAAGAAATCAAGTGAATCCAACTATTATCATGTTGCAAGAAACAAAAATTGATGAGATTTAGTAAAAAAAGTAGCAAAAAAAATCTAGAATCAAGGGTAAATGGTTTTCAAATAATCCAGAGGAGCATCTAGAGGCCTTATGACTTAGTAGGATCCCCGGATAGTAGAAGGCACCATTATTCAGAAATATGATAGGGTTTTTAGTGATTTATTTAAGGAAATAAATAACAACAGGTCATGGATCCTTTCAAATATTTATGCCCTAACTTCAATTCAAGGGAGAGCTCTATTGTGGGAGTACTTAGGCAATCTGAGTGAAATGTTCCATAATGTCCCCTAGATTCTAGCTGAGTATTTTAACACTCCTCTTTACCCTTCAGACAAAATGGGTGGAAATGGACCACCTATCAGGAGCATGAATTAGTTCAATGACTTTGTGAACTCCAACATGTTTATGGATGTAAAACTTAGAGGAGCGAATTATACCTGGAGTAATCAGTGGATAGGGTGTCATCTCATTCAAGAAAGGCTTGACAGGTTTTTTTTGTCAAAGGGCTACAACTCTGTTCGGTGATTCTACACTGCAAACCCTTCCTAAAATTTCCTCTGATCATAATACCATTTTATTGGATATCCCTAACTATCTGTCCTTCAAGAAACCTTTCAGATTTCAATCTATGTGGATCAAACATTCTAGTTTTAGAGATAACTTAATTCAGTGGTGGCAACAACCTGTTAGGGGTAGTGCAACTTTCAAACTTGCTGGAAAACTAAATTTTGTTAATGAAAAGCTTCAAAATTGGAACAAAGAGGTCTTTGGGAACCTCTTTGAAAATAAAAAAATAGGTTGTTTAAAGTTTGAATATAATTTATTAGAGGATTCAACATGGTGATGCTGATGAAACTACTAGGCAAGAGGAACGAACAAAACTAGCAGAGTTTCATAACATTTTGGCCTGTGAGGAAATCTATTGGAGGCAAAAATCAAGGGCTCTTTGGTTGAAATATGGAGATTCAAATTCCAATTTTTTTCATGTTAGCATGCTTAGAAATATAAGCAATAACAATATAATTAAAAAAAAAAAAATCATATGGTTCTATTACTCAGGAAGTAACAAAAATCAGAAAGGAGGCAATAACTTATTTCATTTCTATCCTTGGTCAGGAATCACAGTGCAATGAGGAGTCCAAATATATTCTCTTGCAATCCATTCCTAGCATAATAAATGAGGATATAAACCTTAATATTCTAGCTCACTTTTCTAATGAGGAAATTAAAGAAGCCTTATTTAGCATGGAGCCAGACAAAGCCCTGGGACCCGATGGCTTTCCCCCTCATTTCTATCAATATTTTTTGTACATTGTAAGTGTTTGTTGTCAAAGAATTTCAAGCAAGCAATCATATCCCAAAATGTCTCAACTCTACTTTAATTTCTCTAATTCATAAGAAGTAAACCCCTGAATCTATGGCTGAATTCAATCCAGTCAGTCTATGCAATGTTTCTTACAAGTTCCTAACTAAAGCCATTGCAAATAGAATGAGAGATGTTCTGCCTCACATCATAGATCCATGCCATGGAAGCTCTATCCAGGGTAGGTCAATCTTGGATGGAGTTATCACAGTTCATGAAGCTCTGCACTCTGCTCATAAGACTAATAGATCTATTTTTGCCCTCAAGCTTGATATGAACAAAGCATTTGATATGCTGAATTGGGACTTTTTGATTTTTACCGTCCTTAATTTTTTTTTTCACAACCAATGGGTTAATTTTATCAAATAATGCATTTCTAAAGCATGGTTCTCGATTCTAGTTAATGGAACAACAGTTTCTTACTTTCAAAGTCATAGAGGAATTCAGTATGGGGACCCTATCAACCCCATGTTATTCATCATTGTGCCAGAATATTTAGGCAGAACCATAAAAAATACTTGTATTTCAAGGATAATATCAGGAATCAAGGCAACATCTCTCACTCAGGTTGTTTCTCACCAACAATTCATCGATGATACCCTTCTATTGACTAAGGCATCGGTGGTTAAGGCTAAAAGAATTAAATACATCCTGCAACTCCATGAGGACGCTGCTAGTCAGAAATTTAATTTCAATAAAAGTAAGTTATATTTATTGAACACCCCCATTCAGAGGTAAGAAAGGATTACAAAAAATTTAGGGTGTGATATAGCAAACCTTCCCACTTCATATCTTGGTCTCCTTATTTTCATTGGTTCTCCAAGAGAGTCAATGTGGGACAAGGTTATTGAAAGAATTCAAAAAAAAATTGCTGGGTGGAAAGGTCATATTCTATCTCAATCAAGAAAGTTGACCCTCACTAAGGCCTCTCTTTAGAGAATTCCAGTCTATTTACTATCCGTTTTCAAATCCCTTGTGAAGGTTTTCTAGAAATTTGACAAAGTCCAAAAATAATTTTTTATGGACTGGATCAGAGGAGAAAAAAAGGATACACCTTGTAGGATGGACCAAAGTGTGTAGACCCAGGGAAATTGGGGGCTTAGGTCTAAGGAGAATTGCTCATATGAATTTAGCTTTACTATTTAAGCAGGCATGGCACCTCATTTCTGGTGAATAAAATAAATGGATGGCTATCATAAAATGAAATTATCTTCAAAATATGGAATTTCTAAGTGACTTAGTTCCAATCAGAGGTTTTTATTTTTGGAAAGAAATTCTCAATTGTAAGGAAATCATAAAAAAATGTTTAATATGGGTTTTAGGCAATGGTCAGAGGATACATTTCTAGAATGACAGGTGGGCTAAGGATGAACCACTAACGCAATATCCTAACTTAGCCCGAATCAGAGATATCACGAAAGAACTCATTGTTAGAAAAGTCTCTGATTATATGGTTGAGGACAGAGGCAGAATGAAGTGGAGACAAATAATGATTTAGGGATTTCAAGCGGAATAAAATGGTCTATGTAACATTATCGATCAATAGTTTATCCCCATGAGACCCAAGGAAGATCAAGTGACCTGGGATCCTATAGAAAATGTGCAGTTCACTATTAAATTGACTTACAAGCTTCTGCTTGATGACGAGGATTTTATTCTCCAAAAGGACTTATTTTGGATACAAAATTTAATTCCAAAAATTCTAGTATTTTCATGGTTGGTTATCCAAGGAAGAATTCTAACCATTGATAATATGATGCGTAAAGGGATTTGTATCACTAATCATTGTTATTTGTGCAGGGCTAATTGGGAGACCATTTATCACATTTTCCTTGAGTGCCCTTTTTTCTTGACTTTCCTAAGTTGGGTTTTTCAGGTCTTCAATATTTCTTGGGTTAAACCAGCCACCATACTTGATTTTTTCATTCAGTGGCCTTACCCTTTTTCAATCCAAAGACTTAGATACATGTGGAAAATTTGTCTCAATCACTATCTTTGGCAGGTGTGGTTAGAAAGGAACCATAGAGTCTTTAATGAGTCTATCCATGATCAACAAACTATCGTTGCTAGGATTCTATCCTTTGCCAATGAGAATGTGAACCTTATCCCTTCTGATAGTCGTAAACCTCATCTACAGGAGACCATGATTGCTTAATATTTAAGCTTAACCTAGTTAGATGAATTTGTGCCTAGGGTAGTCAACCCTAGAGCCAATGTTAAGTAGTCCCCACCTCATACGGGTTGGTTTAAGCTTAATTTTGATGGACCAACTAAAGAAAATCTTGGCAGAGTGGATGTTGGTGGCATTGTGCGAGATAATAATGGGAATATGATGCTTGCAGTTTTTGAATATTTGGTAACAAGGATGAATAATGAAGTTGAAGCTAGAGCTATGTGGAGAGGCCTTCAAATGACTCAAGACTTAGAAGGAAATTTGATCGTAGAAGGAGACTCTATGCATGTTATAAATCTCCTCAATAATTGTAAAACAATTGTTGAAGAGGCTAGGATCCTTTTCTAGGGAAGACATGACAGAAAATCCCAACATGTCTTTCAAGAAGCTAAAAAAGTTATTGATAAGCTGGACAATTTAAGTGTCGATGGTTATGGAATTTTAAAATGGGAACACGGTGTCCCAAGCAAAGTAGAGGAGCTTATTCAACAAGAATGCCAATAATGATAATAGAATTTACCAACAAGGAAGGCACTGTAATTTCAAAGGCTATGAGTATTCCTGTCTCTTTTTTGAAATGGACTCACAATAAAAATTATCCAAGCTATCAGTCTTGGTGGATGCTGCTTCGAAATACCACAAAGACTAATGGGGACAGTCACATATCAGATAACATAGCTCCTAGTCATCTTAGTAATTTTAGGTTGGTTGATAATCATAGGGTAAGAAAGAAACAACATTATAAGACTTCGAACCAGAGACACGTGGACCACCAAATAGCCACTGCCATAAATCTAGCCAGCAAGTTCACTTCTCCAAGGCTTATTGACTAAGATGGGATGTGGTCCCAAAGCATGCCATATATGAAATAAAGTAATTACCAAATAATTATTAAGAGTAACTGTCAATACAGAGCTTGTGGGAGTTTTTTTTGGTACTTTGTTATGTGTGTCTGCAGCTTTTTGGTTCTCCACTGTTTCAAGGAAGGGATCTATGTCTGCTTCTTTTTTTGTAATTATGATGTAGGAATGTTTTCTCAAGGTATACCCAAAATGTTGTATGGGAAGTTTCTTTTTAATAACAAGCTATGTGCCTTACCGAATTTAATGGCTTTGGCGACATGTATATTTTACATATATAGGATCCTTAGTAAGGACATGTTCATCAACAGCCTTGGGTTTATTTTTGTAAAAAGTTTTGGGTCAACCTATAAATCCCAATATTAGTGCTATAGTATATTATCTACAAATATATATATATATATATATACACCCTAAACTATTACATGATCAAATAATGTATCTTCAACACCCCTGTGTATTACATTATTTAGAAAAATCTTATTTCAAAAAAAAAACTTAAAGGTTATACTATAATAAATTCCAGTTACACATTATTTTAATTTGTCATGTAGAACATTGTTCCTAAAATATTTTGACCATGCACCACATAAATTAAAACTAGCTTAGGTGTAGTAGTTACATCCATCATGGAAATAATGTCCACTTGTATTAATCTCAAAGTAATGCAAAACATATTAAAATTATTTTTATTCTTCTAAATAAACAAAATATTATAATTATTTTTGCCATTTATTTTTTTACTGGTGCATGTATCAAAGCTTTCACATAAATTCTTATTTTTCATTGAATAGATTGTATAGCCATTAGAATCATCATTGTAATTGGCATGCCTATAATCAATCATGTTTGAGATTTAGCTCCAAATTTGAAGCTTCCATAAACCTCAACATTGAGGAATGTATGTGCCCATTTATCCTCACATTTGTTCTAAAAATAATATTTATTCATAGCATGCAATATATTATTCATTATTTCTCTTAGCCATTTTTAAATGACTTTGTATCCATATATGCTCACTACCAACTTTCAACTCCATGTTGTACCTCATTAATCTCCAATTACAAATTGATACAATTTATAGGGCATCTCCAATATTGGTAATAAAAATATTTGAAATGGAATAAATGGGTATCAATATCTACATATCTTCTATCACAAATATAACACATTTGTATTTGATAGTTTTATATTTCATCTCATCCAAAATAATTCTGTTATCATGCAATGAAACATATGCAATTTATTGAAACAAATGCTTTTCAAAATCCTCAAGATGCCACTTTAGTATACCTTCCACATATGTATTATATACAAAACCTACAAAATATTTTCCACCATCGATTATTTGACTTCCCTCATATTTCATAAAGGCTCAACCTCTTGATATTAGTTATATAGACACATCTCTAGGTTAATGATATTTTACTTTCAACCTCTTTGATTTTCCTGTGCAAATCCTACAGATAGCTAATTGCATTGCCTATAATTGATTGTTTATCCATATTACTATGTTTGGGAACCATAATAGTAATTTAAAAAAGTTCTTATTCAATTTATTTATCTTCTTTCTATTTATATGAAAACTTATACATGCCTACTTTTACTACGCCTAAGAGTCATGCTCATTTACCTTTGAACTCATCAATCCCTCATATAGTTTAATTTTGTACAAATCCAACTATTACCTATTGCCTTCAATGTTTATCAAAAAAATTGTGTGGTATTAATAAGGTTGATCATATCATATTTATTTATTTGATGAGGATGAAAAATATTTGTAGTGTGAAGAACATAAGCTTATACTGAGAGGGGGTGAATAGTATAAGACCACTTTTTACTTTTCTTTCCAATTCAATATTATGCAGTGTATAGATAGCAATACTAATAGCAGTAATCAAATCAATGCACAAAACCCCATCCATAATAGAGACACAAATTTTAACTTGGTTCACCCAATGTGGGATACCTCCATAGAGAAAATATTTCTTCTAAATATTTCTCAAATAATATTTTGGGAATCCTTCCCAATTTCAATATTTATGGACTTCTGTCGAAAGGAGATGTTTATCCCCTAAAATTGGTTTGTGGATCTCTATCCACTAGAGAACTCTTTCTCCTCTACTATGGTTGGTGATCTTCTATAAGACTACCCCCACTGCACTAATTGTGGATCTCTATCCACTTGAAGACTCTTGTCCTCGCTCAGAAAACCTATCCTCAATTATCCTAGCTGATGGATCTCTATCTACTAGATACTCTATCTTATATGCTTTATCACCTCCAAAGCTCTACTAAATAGATTCACTAAGAACCTTCTAAAATCTTCTCAATAGGTTCACTCAGAACCTTGTAAAATCTGCTCAATGGGTTCACTCAAAAACTTCTCAAATCTACTCAACAAGTCCACTTAGAACCTACTCATATCTACTCAATAGGTCCACTCATAACCTGCTCAAATCTACTCAACAGGTCCACTCAGAACCTACTCAAATTTTCTCAACATGCTCACTTAGAACTTGTCCAAATATACTCAACAAGAACACTTAGAACTTGTTCAAATTTCTCAATAGGTCCACTCAGAACCTACTCAAATCTGCTCAACAAGCTCCTTAGAACTTGTCCAAATCTTCTCAACAATATCACACATAATTTGTCCAAATATTCTCAACAAGATCACTCAGAACATGTCCAAATATGCTCGATAAGATCACTCAATACTTTCTCAAATCTGCTCAACAAGTCCTCTCTAGGACTTTGTTAAATATCCATTGAAAGCTTCCACAAAATCTTACACAAAATCAGTTCGCAAGTCTTCTCAAATGATTGCCTTTAAGCTTAACAAGTCCACACAAAACTTGTCCAATATCATAGAAGCATAAAGAGAATTGTTAGAGACTCAATATGTTCCATACTCAATGCTCAATATGAACTAAATCTCATATAAATATAAAGATAATTGTTAGAGACTCAATATGTTCTATTATCAATGCTCATTCTCAACTCAATCTCATAGAAGCATAAAGATAATTTTTAGAGACTCAATATGTTATATTCTTAAAACTCAATATCAACTCAATTTAGAATATATAGTAGTTTTTTTATGGAAATTGAACAACCACTTCACACAATCATTTGACTAGCCTCAATCAAATCTACTCAACCAATAACCTCAAGGAACAACCCTTTATCACAAACCCTAGTCCAAGTATGTATCACTCAACTCAAAATATTTCCAACAATGGTCAACACAAATCTCACATAACAATGATACTCATATTCTTTTCTAACTCAAGTTCAAGTTCTTTGCATAACCAATTGGATTCAACAACAATGCTAATAAAAAATTCTTCATCTAACAATGATACTCATGTTCTTCTCAAACCCTAACTCAGTTTTTTCACACAACCAATGGTTTCAACAACAATGCTTAACAAACAAGGTTTAATGACAACTCTCAATCCAAAAACCTTGAAACATTAACTAAAAAACTTTTGAAAAGGAAACCCTAATCGAATCCTTTTCACTCCAAACTTAATTTTCAATCAAACCAATCGCCTAACTCAACAAAGAAGAATTTTACCCATACCTTTTCTTGAAGAGTAGTTGTCCTTACAAATATTCCACACTCACAATTACTTATTTGACAAAATCAATAAGGGTTAGAGGATAATTTTTATATCACAAAAATAATATCACTATTACACCTTATCACTCCAACTTAACAATAAGCAATATCCTCACAATAATCAAAAATATTTTATTTGAAATAACACACAACCCACAAAGTATTAACCTTTCAATATTCCACAATACAAAAATTCAAGACTTGAACATAAAAATAAAATTCTCCTTATACCTCCTAATGATATTTCTCAACTACCAACCTATATTATAATGCAAAGAAATTAACCACCAAAACCTTATACCTCCAAATTAGGCATTAATAAAATAAAACATTAAAAATGTACCTTTGCCTTTTGTGAGTTTTGAACTCTCAACATAGCCTTCACAAGTCTTTGTCCATGGCGCAAACCACCACATGAGGTACAAGCTCATTGGGAGTGAAAAAACACCACGTGCTTCAACTCCTCTTCCTTGCCTTACAAAACATATGTGCCTTGTAGTTGGTGCCTTCAACACATCCATCAAACGCTTCCACAGATTTTTAACACTCACCACTGTGCAACGCAAAACGTAAGCTTATTGCCCACTTGTCACTAGGCCAAAGGGCATTATTGGAATTCAAAAAATCAATGCACTAGATTTTGCATCTTTCGCATTAAACCAAACCACAAAATTCGCACAAAACTATCATGAGATCTACATTAAATTTTATGTGCTTTTATTCAAATTGAGCAAGGGTACTTGAAACTTTAACTTTGGCATGGTATTAATATTAAACTATAACCATCACTACATATAGGATAGAGTCTCTAGTAGATAGAAATCCATCATCTAGGACAATTGAGGATAGGTCTTTTGAGTGAGGACAAGAGTATTAAAGTGGATAGAGATCCACAGTCAGTGCAGTGGAGGCAGTATTCTATAAGATCACCAGCCAGAGCATAGGAGAAAGAGTTCTCCAGTGGATAGAGATCCACAAACTAGGTTTAGGGGATAAACATCTCCATTGTACAGATGTCCATAAATTTTGAAATTGGGTAGGATTCCCAAAATATTATTTGAGAAATATTTAGAAGAAATATTTTCTCTATGCAGGTATCCCACATTGGGTGAACCAAGTTAAAATCTGTGTCTCTATTATGGATGGTGTTTTATGCATTGATTTGATTATTGCTATTGGTATTTCTATCTATACACTTCATAATATTGAATTGAAAAGAAAATTAAAAAGTGGTCTTATACTGTTCACCCTCTTCTCAGTATAAGCTTATGTTCTTCACACTACAAAGAGTGTTCATCCTCATCAAACAAAGTAATATGATATGATCAACATTATTAATACCACACAATTTTTTTGACAAACATTGAAGGCAATAGGCAATAGTTGGATTTGTACAAAATTAAACTATATGGTGGATTGATGAGTTCAAAGGTAAATGAGCATGACTCTTAGGTGTAGTAAAAGTAGGCATGTATAAGTTTTCATATAAATAGAAATAAGATAAACAAATTTAATAAGAACTTTTTTAAATTACTATTGTGGTTCCCAAACATAGTAATATGGATAAAGAATCAATTGTAGGCAATGCAATTAGCTATCTATAGGAGTTGCACAGGAAAATCAGAGAGGTTGAAAGTAAAATATCATTAACCTAGAGATGTTTCTATATAACTAATATCAAGAGGTTGAGCCTTTATGAAATATGAGGGAAGTTCAATAATCGATGGTGGAAAATATTTGGTAGGTTTTGTACATAATACATATGTGGAAGGTATACTAAAGTGGCATTTTGAGGATTTGAAAAATATTTGTTTCAATAAATTGCATATGTTTCATTGCATGATAACGGAATTATTTTGTATGAGATAAAATCTAAAACTATCAATTACAAATGTGTTATATTTGTAATAGAAGATATGTAGATATTGATACCCATTTATTCCATTTCAAATATTTTGATTACCAATATTGGAGATGCCCTAGAAATTGTATCAATTAGTAATTAGAAAATAATGAGGTACAACATGGAGTTGAAAGTAGGTAGTTATCATATATGGATACAAAGTCATTTAAAAATGGTTTACAAAAATAATGAATAATATATTGCATGCTATGAATAAATATCCAGTATTAACCTTTCAATATTACACAATACAAAAATTCAAGACTTGAACATAAAAATAAAATTCTTCTTATACCTCCTAATGATATTTCTCAACTACAAACATTTATTATAATGCAAAGACATTAAACACCAAAACATTATACCTCCAAATTAGGCATTAATAAAATAAAACATTAAAAATTTACCTTTTCCTTTTGTGAGTTTTGAACTCTCAACATAGCCTTCACAAGTCTTTGTCCATGGCACAAACCACCACATGAGGTACTAGCTCATTGGGAGTGAAGAAGCACCACGTGATTCAACCCCCCTTCCTTGCTTTACAAAATGTATATCCCTTGTAGTTGGTGCCTTCAAAACATCCATCAAACACTTCCATGGATTTCGAAAACTCACCATCGTGCAACACAAAACATAAGCTTGTTGCTCACTTGTCACTAGGCCAAAGGGCCTTATTGGAATTCAAAAAATTAATGCACTAGATTTTTCTCTTTCACCATAAAACCAAACCACAAAATTTGCACAAAACTATCATGATCTCAACATTAAATTTTATGTGCTTTTATTCAAATCAAGCAAGGGTACTTGAAACTTTAACTTTGGCATGGTATTAATATGAAACTATAACCATCACTACAAATAGGATAGAGTCTCTATCTACTAGTGATGATGTTCAAAATCATCATCACTAAAACTGTAACCATCCCCTATGCAATCATCTTCAAGATGTCCAAATTTACAAAATCTAAAATACTTGAGAATAATTGGATTCATTTTCTTAACTGGATCTTTCTCTTTAACCATAAATAGGACTTTCATCCCTATCAATGTATGAAAAACTAGAATCACTATCATTTGAGTACTTACTTGCATTTTCCGCATAGTAGGTTCTCTTTTGCCTTTGAAAGAACTACTTTCCTTGTCTGTTTTGTCCATCACTACTTTTCTTCTTGTACCTGTATCTTTCTGATTCCTTGTACTTGTGATACTATTTTTCTTCATCATTATTGCTCTTTGGCTCTTTGCACTCTATTTCATAATGTCCATACTTTCCACAATTAAAACACTTAATATATTTTAGAACTATAGGTCTTATAAAGCCTTTATCTCTTTTGCCATTTTTTTCTTCTTCATCACTAGAAGATTCACTGCTTGATTTTTTCTTCTTACCTTTTTTATTTTTGTCCACTTTGAATGCAACTTCTTTTGGAGGAATAGGATCTTTTGTTCTTATCTCAAAATTTACGAGCATACCAAGAAAGACATTTCTTGTTATAATATCACTATAAATTGATGTTTCTATAGTAGAGACCTTTTCACTATACCTTTTTGGAAGAGTTCTCAAGATCTTATCGCAAGCATTAGATTCATCAACCTTAATTTCAAGACCTTTCATCTCATGTATAATTTCATCAAACTTGTTGAGATAGTCACGAATGTTTTCTTCATCCTTCATTCTTAGGTTCTCAAACTCTCCTTTGATATTTTTGATCTTATATTTCTTGACACTTTTATCTCCTTTATATATGGTATGCAATAGTTCCCACATATCTTTTATTGTTGTACATTCTATAACCTTCATAGATTCTGATCTACGCAACCCTTTTATAATTGTATTTATAGCTCTTGAGTTTGCATGAATTAGAATCTTACCTTACTTATCTATAGGAGGATTGATTTCTGAATTATATCCAAGTACCACTTCATCCCAAACTTCATTTCCAAGTGCCATCAGGTGAAATGTCATCAACACACACCAATACATGAAGTCACTAGTAATGCATTAATGGTGGTCCCATCCTTTTGATCCATTATGTTCTTAGACTATTTTTTATTCAAGTTGTCAAACTCTTCTGAAGGAACCTGCTTTGATACCAATTGAAGAACACAAGCTTATACTGAGAGGGGGGTGAACAATATAAGACCAATTTTTACTTTTATTTTCAATTTAATAGTATGCATTGTATAGATAGAAATATCAATAGCAGTAATCAAAGAAATGCATAAAACACCATCCACAATATAGAAACATATTTTAATATGGTTCACCTAGTGTTGGATACCTCCATAGAGAAAATATTTCTTCTAAATATTTATCAAATAATATTTTGGGAATCCTTCCCATTTACAATATTTATGGACCTCTTTCCAAAGGAGATGTTGATCCCATGAATATGGTTTCTAGATCTCTATCCACTAGAGAACTCTTTATCCTCTACTCTGGATGGTGATATTCTAGAAGATTTCCTCCACTGCACTGACTATGGATCTCTCTCCACTTGAAGACTCTTATCCTCAATCAGAAGACCTATCCTCAATTGTCTTGGCTAATGGGTCTCTATATACTAGAGACTATGTCCTCTTTGCTCTTTCATATCCAAATATTTTCTCAATAGGTTCACTCAAAACATTCTCAAATATGCTCAATAGGTTCACTCAGAACCTTCTCAAATCTACTCAATAGGTTCACTTAAAACTTTCTCAAATCTGCTCAATAGGTCCACTCAGAACCTGCTAAAATCTGCTCAATAGGTCCACTTAGAACCTACTCAAATTTGTTCAACAAGTTCACTCAGAACTTATCCAAATTTTCTCAACAAGCTCACTCAAAACTTGTCAAAATATGCTCAACAGGTCCACTCAGATGTTGCTCAAATCTGCTTAATAGGTCCACTCAAAACTTGCTCAAATCTACTCAACAAGCTCACTCAGAACTTGTCCAAATTTTCTCAACAAGCTCACTCAAAACTTGTCCAAATATGCTCAACAAGATCACTCAGAACTTTTCTAAATATACTCAACAAGATCACTCAAAACTTGCTCAAATATGCTCAACAAGTCCTCTCTAGGACTTTCTCAAATCTGCATTGCAAGCTTCCACAAAATCTTACATAAAATTATTCCATAAGTCTTCTCAAATACTTGCCTCGAATTAGCTTAAAAAGTCCACACATAACTTCTCCAATATCATAGAAGCATAAAGATAATTGTTAGACACTCAATATGTTCTATACTCAATTCTTAATCTTAACTCAATCTCATATAAGCATAAAGATAATTGTTAGAGACTCAATATGTTTTATTCTCAATGCTCAATATCAACTCAATCTCATAGAAGCATAAAGAGAATTGTTAGAGACTCAATATATTCTATTATCAAAACTCAATCTCAACTCAATTTAGAATATAGAATAGTTTGTTTTATGGAACTTGAACAACCACTTCACACAATCACTTGACTAGGCTCAATCAACTCTACTCAACCAATCACCTCAAGTAACAACCCTTTCTCACAAACCCTAGTCCAAGCATGTATCACTCAACTCAAAATGTTTCCAACAATGCTCAAAACAAATCTGACATAACAATGATACTCATGTTCTTTTCTATCTCAAGTTCAAGTTCTTTCCATAACCAATTGGATTCAACAACAATGCTAATAAAGCATTATTTATTTAACAATGATACTCATGTTCTTATCAAAACCTATCTTAGGTTTTTCACACAACCAATGGTTTCAACAACAATGCTTAATAAACAAGGTTTAATCAAAACTCTCAATCTAGAAAACCTTGAAGCATTAACTCAAACACTTTCGAAAAGGAAACCCTAATCAAATCATTTTCACTCCAAACTTAATTTTCAATCAAGCCAATCACCTAACTCAACAAAGAATAATTTTTACCCATACATTTTCTTGAAGAGTAGTTTTCCTTACAAATATCCCACACTCACAATTACTTCTTTGACAAACTCAATAAGGGTTAGAGGATAATTTTTATATCACAAAAATAATATCACTATTACACCTTATCACTCCAACTTAACAATAAGCAATATCCTCACAATAATAAAAAATATTTTATTTGAAATAACACACAACACACAAAGTCTTAACCTTTCAATATTCCACAATAGCAAAATTCAAGACTTGAACATAAAAATTAAATTCTCCTTATACCTCCTAATTATATTTATCAACTACCAATATTTATTATAATGCAAAGGCTTTAACCACAAAAATATTATACCTCCAACTTAGGCATTAATAAAATAAAATATTAAAAATGTACCTTTGCTTTTGTGAGTTTTGAACTCTCAACTCAGCCTTCACAAGTCTTTGCCCATGGAAAAAACCACCACATGAGCTGCTAGCTCGTTGGGAGTGAAGAAGCACCAAGTGCTTCAAATCCCCTTCCTTGCCTTGCAAAATGTATGTGCCTTGGATTTGGTGCCTTAAACACATCCACCAAATGCTTCCGTGGGTTTTGAACACTCACCACCGTGCAACACAAAATGTAAGCTTGTTGCGCACTTACCACTAGCCCAAAGGGCCTTGTTGGCATTCAACAATTCAATGCACTAGATTTTGTCTCTTTCGTCGTCAAACCAAAATATGAAATTCACATAAAACTATCATGAGCTTTACATTAAATTTGATGTGATTCTATTCGAATCGAGCAAGGGTAATTGAAACTTTAACTTTGGCATGGTATTAATATGCATTCTCATTATATTAAACACATCGATGCTTCCCTTGTCTTCTATGATGTCATCACTTTCCTTTTCCTTGATTTACGTCGGTGCTTCCCTTTGGAAATAAATTTTACCTTATTTACATCCAAATTTGGATTTATTAAAATAATCTTTGGTCTTAGACCTTTAAACCCAACCTTTGGGTTTAGATATTTTTAGACTTTATATACCCACTTTTGCAATATAAATTATTGTAATATAAATTACAATTATTTTATGTAAATTTTCACTATGGCACTTCTAACCATTATAATATTTATTTATAAAATTTAAATTCATCCTAAATTTAAATAATTTATAAAATAAATATTACCACATCTTTTTAACTTCTGTATTTTGCATTGTTTCACTTGAACTTTTGCCTTCTTGCTGAATATCAAATGATCGTCTTTGTTACCTTTATTTTTTTCTAAAATATTGGTATTAATGATGACTCCATCTGGTGGCATCAATGGTGACATCAATGACAACTTTGACTTAGGGACTCAAAATGTCCAACATAGTGGTCAGTACACTTCTTTATGGATGATGCATTCTTTACAAATAATTCTTCCTCAAATATAACAACAAATAACAAGGTATAATATAGAAAATTGTGGTTGAAAGCCATGATTATCATGGAAGTACCCATAATTTTATAAGTAAACTTCTCATGGCCCCAAATACTATTATAATAATTACTCTATGTTTTTCCCTCACATTTAGAGACTTATGATTGCAAGCGTAAACTTTTAGAAGAAATTATCTTTTTCAATAATCAAATTCTTTAATTCTTCCTTCAATTATTTTTTCATTTAAAATATTTTTTCTCAAATAATTCTTCTTTCCTTATGTGTCCCTCAAAAAATTCTCTCTTATTTTCAAATAAAATTAAATTTTCAACTTCTTTCAATCAATTAAATCTTCTTTTAGTCAAATTATTTCAATTTTGTTATCTTATTATCTCTCCAATTTTTATTCAATTAATTAAATGTATTTCCTCTTCTTATTTCTCTAGTAATATTTTATCCTTCAATGAATTCAAATTTATTCCTTCAAAATAATATGCTACTTATCTCTCCAATATTTTTACTCAATTAATTCAAATATTCCTATTTTTTCAATAATATAAAATAATTCAAAGAACTTTATTAAATAAATTTTGCCTTACTGCCACCTGGAATTCCATCTTATGTACGAGGAAGACAATAAAAAAATAAATCCATTGGAAATTTGGCAATGGAAAGAAGATATTTTTTTGGGACTATAAGTAGCACTATAAAAACGCTGTTTAGAATTGCCTTGATATGATATGCCTCAAACCCGTGATTGATATTATTTTTGGTACATAGGTTTACAATTTTATTAAATTTGACAAGAAGCACTGGAAAACCCTTCTCATGGTGATCTGAATGAGGAAAAAAAAGAGCTAATCTTGTTTTATGTAATATTTTAAATCTTTGTATTATTCCTAGATGTTTGGTTTAAGATAAGCTCCTATGGGCACCTAGTGAGAACAATATTTTCTCTATAAAATATGCCTACTTACTTTCTAAAAACCTAGGACAACCATGGTTTCCTTAAAATATAATTTGGAACAAACAAATTATTCTCAAAGATTACTTTTTATTTTGGATTGTTGTTCAGGAAAAATTCTCTTCATTCCAAATATTTGTGTTCTAGGGTTCCTCATTCCTAACTGTTGCTACCTTTACAAATAGGATTGTTAATCCACCCAACATATTTTCCTCTCCTATCAGTTCTTCCTCAAATTTCTTTGCTCATTATTTTCCATAATGGGTATTGTGTTAGCTCCTCCTTCCTCTCTGAATGACCTTTGTTTACAGTGGTCATATACCTTCAAGAGCTTCCATATTTAAACCTTTTGGACCTTTTGTATTCTCCATTTATTGTGGGAATTTTGGCATGGACAAAATTATAGAGCTTTCAATAACTCTATCCATGATTCCAACTATATTCTTTCAGGAGTTATCCATGTGGCATCTTAAAACCTCTATATTGCTTAGGAATATGGGTGGTCGGAGTCCTTGAGTGAAGCTTGATTAGCCAAGTCCCTCTAGATCCCTTATTGTAATATTTCCCTCCCACATATGTAGTTTATCGATCACTTGTCAAGTGGTATCCTCCACACTTGGGATGGATCAAGTGCAATTTTGATTTTGCAACCAAATGTAACCTAGGACCGGTTGGTGTAGGTGGTATCTTCAAAGATTATCCAAGGAAGACCTTTTTGGTCTTTGAAAAAAATCTCAAAGTCTAAACCAATCATTTTGTTGAATCTCGAGTTCTATTACAAGGTCTATCTATTCATTCTAGACTAGACTTCCCTAACCTTTTTGTTGAATGTGACTCCATAAACATTCATAGAAGTCTTATAGGCACCCAGTCAACATATAGGAATATCTCTAGCTTAATATTTGAAGCAAATTGTTTTTTAGCTTTTCCCCTAATATCACCATTCAACATGTCTTTAGGGAAGGAAACCAAATTACTGATGCTCTAGCTAACTTGGATGTTGCTTTGTCTAACTTTACCATTTGGAATTAAAGTTCTCCCCTACTCCTGGTTGATGGCAATCCCACACCTATGTCCTTTTTGTGAGGTATCTCAAAGTTTATGTTTCTTAGTTAGATGTATCTTCTACATGTTGTGGATCACTTTCTTGACCAACTTGTTTCGTTTGAACAAATGGTGGAATTTTCCTCCATGCCAAAATATGCTCCAATTAAGACTTAATAGATGTCTTAATACATGGATTCCACATCTAAGTGGACAACAATTTTAGAAGTTATGTTCAAAGGGTTCATTGATCTGTGGTATTTTTCTATTTCTATTATCTACTCTCTTGACTGACTTCATCTTGATAGAATGAATGCTCAAGGTACATGGAGATTGTGGTTAAACATGGAGATAATCTTTACAAGCCATATGTGGAGATATTGTAATAACATCACATTCATTGATTACCACCTTTGGATTTTTTTTCACTTGGAATATGACACACTAGAGCTAATTTTTGCCTCCTCCAAACACGTGATTAGATGCCCTTCTAGAGGAGTACAAGTACTGGCTATAATGTCTTGTAGTTTCTTTTACATTTCATGTTACCCCTATGAGGGCTTCTTTTATTGTCTATTGATGCTTCATATTTTACCTCTATGAGGGCTTCTCTGTTTGTTTTTGTCTCTTATTTTTTAGAATAAGGTGCCTCCTTTTTTTTCTAATGGTTGGTAGAACTGTTCCTAACTAGAAATATTTTGTAAAAGGTTACGTGAATCTTTCAAACCCCTCTAACTAATAAAAAATTATTATGCCTTACCTTGGTAATTCTTCTTAAATCTACAATTTTAGTGACTTTAGACCTTCATTATTTAGTATTCTATGTCTACAAAATTAGTAACTTTAGCCCTTCAATATTTTAACTTTTGGCTTCAATATTCCTTCTTATTTATCTCACAATATCTTTCAATCTCTTACAATTTACGATGTCTATTTTTGTCATTATATTCATCATTCCTTTTATTTCCAATTAGGCTTAGAATGAATTTTTTTACTTGGATGTTAATTTACAGCTCTATATTTGTGTATGGCATTTTCACACTATGTGGAGTTTAATATATTATAAGTGAATGTCATATGCAGTGATCATTTTTATAACACTTGAAAGTTGTAGAGTCTGGTTATCCATGCATTCTAGTAGGATGATAAACCTAACATAAGGACACTTGGAAGTATTTAGGACCCATGCCTTGATGGATTACTTCAACATTGGTGATTATATTTGACTATATTTAGCATAAAGAAACTTTTCATTGTTCTATAACCAAGCTTCACGCTTTTATCCTTTCAATTTGGCTGATTTTTTTTAAATTGTTTAGATGTTAAGATCCTCTAGATCTTTTCCTCTTTCTATTTTAATGTATAGGTCCCAACGCACATTTTTTGGAGGAAACATGAGAAATTACATTCAATAAAATAAAAAATTTAATTATTATAATTATTAATTATTAATTAATATAACTTTATGAAAGGTTATTTGTAAAGGCACATCTCAAATGTTACATCATTAAATATTGTAACATTTATATTCAAAAATTAATAGTATAATTACATGACATTGAATTTACAATTTAATATATTTTGTCTATTATTTTGTTATCGAAAAGTAAAGAATATGTTGAACAAAATTGAATCAAAATCAAAACTTTATCTAACCGATTTATTTCAAGCTAATTGATGGCTATGAAAATGCTTAGGAAAGTACATAACTAAATATTATCATAATAACATATTGGAATAAAAAACATAATGATCTAAAAATCAAGGAAATACCTATTTATTAAAGATAGAGAGTGGTCCCTTACTCCTTGTATTTCAAAATAAGAAACTTAAATCAATATAAAACTACCCTAGTGCACAACAACATGCAATTCCAAAAATATACTCTTTACTATAGTTACAAAAATACTCAAATCATAGTCTAAAATAGTTCTTCAGTTCAACAATGATCTCCCATATAACCCTTTGAATTTCATAAAAGGTGATTATTTCTAATAATAGTATTCAATTAAGTGCTATGACACCTACAATAAGATATGGTCATTATCCTAAGCATAGTTGAGAAAGTTAGAATCAAAAAAGAATTTGCATTTTTAAAAATTGATATAAATTAGGAATCAACAAAAAAATTGGGGAAATAATTGGCAAAAAATAAATGAAGAAAACAATTTTTTTGCAAAGAATTTTTTTTTCATGCATATTTCAATGAATTAACATTATGTAAATCAAACATTGTAATAAAATCAATAGTTCATGTCAATACATCATACATGGCTTAAGCTTTAAGTACACATGAAAGTGAAAAAACACATCTTGTATTGCTTATAATATGAAAAGGTACAAAGTTACAAGTAACAACAAGGAAAACATATTTCACTTTTTATATGTTTGCACATGGAAACAACTAAAAATAAAGTTATAATCACTTTAATAAAAGGAAAAAAGACCTAAACCTTAAAATAAAAGTCAAGGGTTTAGGGTTTAAAATTGAAATATTGACAGCTGAAAATGAGCTTGCATACATAGTTACCAGGCAACAATGTTTACTTTAAAATGAGGAAAAAAACCTAAATTCAAAACCCAAAACCCTAGGGCCTAGCGTATATTTTAGGGTTTAAACTTCAAAGTTCAAGGTTTCAAACATAAAAAAATGAAAAATTGGCTTATGTACAAAGTTATTAGGCACACATGTCCCAACTTGATCTGATGAAATTTCAAATAGGACAATGATTTGATAACAGGGTAAGCATGGATATGGGGGCCATATTTTCCCAAACTTGAAAAAATGACTTCATCAATAAGAAAAGGTTAATGCCACTTGAGATTTAGTTTTCATGGAAATGAGTGACCCATTAATGACACCTATAAAAGATTTCACTCCACCCATGAGGCATTTTTGATGATTATACCCCTAATCAACTCTAGATCTACCAAAAATAAATATATCATAATATCTTAGGTTTGACAAACAAGGATGATAGAGTTGCTCCTACCCATATTAATTGGGGAAAATTTTGAATTTTGAATTATTATACAATTTTATAGATAGTAAATTTTATAACTTAGAATAGAGGAAGAATGACTTTCATGCGTAGTATCTAGCTTTAAATACTTTTTATCTCATTTTCATTTTGTGTATTGATCAATACTATAGCCTTGAGTCTATTCATGTACAAGCCTTTAATCCCTTTTGTATCTTATTGCTAGCATGATATATGCATATGTTTATTCATCCTATGAATACATAGACAAATTTTATAAGCCTTGTCATATCACCTCCTTTAGAATAGTTTTTATTTTCAAGTCATTTTTTATTTTAGTCTAATGTTTTCCTCTTATCCCTTTTCCATAATAGAACCTAGTAGACTAGGCTATCTTAGAACAAAAAGTGCACCAAGGATTACATCTAAACAAGGATTCAAAATTGATCAAAATTCTTGAGGTCATCATAAGAAGTTGCATGCCACACTCCATATACTTCATAGACTTTATGCACCACATGAGGCATGAGCACAAGATACACTCGAAAACCATAAGCAGGTGGCCATTATGCCCAAAGTGTAGAACCAAATACGATTCCCAACAATTAAAATCAATATTTTAATAATACAATAGGCAAAAAAATTACTGTTAAAATTACAAAAAATTATATCAAGTTGTTCATCATTTTCATATAAACAAGCATTTCTATTGAACCTACTTGGTAATACCCAACACCCACATCAAAAATAATATTAGTAGAAGAATAATTTGTAGTTTCGATGATAAAATATTGAATACTATAATTATCTACATCACTATCAATTTTCTCCCCCATGTTTTCATTATCTACACAAAATGTTATGTATTTTGATTTGGCAACATCCTTAAAGGATTTATTTGGTTTTTTCATCCTTTGGTAGAACAACATAGGATCTTCTCTCTATTTAGATTTTAGTAATGTTGGAAATTTTTCAACTACCTCTTGAGGAAGGGAAATAATAACATCTATTTTAGGTTGATCATATTCAAATCCATATACATTATTAGGGTATTTCAAGCCAAATATGATGCTCCTTATACAACATCCTTCTATAAGCCCACTGAGCCTTATGTTCATAAATGAAAACTTTTATCATTCACCATTAAAATAAATAATATATATATATCATGGCTTGGATAAAGGGGCCTCCAATCTAAATCTCCATTCTGGTAAAAACTTTATCATCATATGCTTACTTAACTACTTGATAAGTATAATAAGTTATGACTCTCATATTACTAATTCAAGGTATATCTAATAGCATACTATAGTTGGTCTAAAAACCAAAAACCATAATATCAACTCTTACTTATTTAGTACATACTAAAATTGGAAACCAAATGCAACCCATAGTATCTATATGTTTCATTTATATGCATAGCAATGACTTCTAGAAGAATGAATATTGTTTGTGTGGTATCTTTAGTTTATTTATCAAGGACAATTACATGACACATGTACCACTCCTTTTATAAACTAAATATCTATGGATCATCATATTGTTATTAACATTTATTATAATAAATGGTAGATCATAAACCCTTGATAAATAAACAACAATGATCATGTTTTTAAGAAGTAAATTTGATAACTAAATTAGGGGTAGTACATGCATCGATACAAATATTTTCTCTATGTGATTCGATATGTTGCACTTCATAAGAATTTTGAATTATGGGTATAATATTAGCAATTCTTAGTCTAGGCATCTCCATCTCATATAGTAAGTACCTTGTCCTTTGTCTTTGATAGGGAGTTCTCCTAAGATGCTATAAGTATGGTACCTTGTAGTGAATTTTAGCCAACATTTCAACAAAAGCCTATGTTTTAACTTTACTCATGATTAATTTTATCAATAATTATTTGGTATGGATTATGTATTATCATATTTTAGCCCAAGACATAAATATTTATACTTATAGTGATGGTCATGGTCTTTCATTATTTTCCAAAATATACATACTTTGTAGACTAGGTTAAGGTATTCTTAGGAACGTTTTCTATAATTTTAGAAGTTTTGTATTTGTTATCGGTTCATGAAAGAAAAAAAGAGGACTTCAAATTTTATTAGTAATAGTAGTATTTATTGGTGGTTGAACAATATTTTTATTTTATTTTTATTCTTTAGAAGGTTTACTTATTTTTGTATTAATGTGCACTACATCTAGAAACAATAGCAATTTTTTGTTCTAAAGATGCTATTTTATTCTCTTTGCACCTATTAGGGAATGATATTTGATCTACATCATTCATTGCACATGTTTATCTAACTATGATCACCATATATTGACGTCACCATAGTCAACCTACAAATATATCATAATGAGGAAACTATAGTCATGCCCCAAATGCCTCATCAAGGTGTGGTTTGGGTTCATCCAAATGCTCATATATGCTTCCTATAATCAATGTTAATTATTTAGAACCTTAAAATCAAACTATATGGACCATTAATGTCAATATCAACATTTGTTTCCTTTTCTAAATCAAAATTCTCATTAGACCTTTATCCTAATTTCATCATCATGAGTTATAAAAGGAGGATGGTTTATGTAATTTGAAATACATATAGAAGAAATATTCTCTTCTATTTCTATAACATTTATAATATGCTTCTTCTTAGACCTATTAGTCATTCTAGTTCCTTAGAAGAAGTTGGATGAGCCATAAGGGTAAGAAAAAATACAACTCGAAAGTAACTAGGAATTTACCAAAAATGTTCTACCCTTAAGCAAATAAGCTATAAAAAAACCTTATAACAAGAAAAACTTGATTTTTCAAAGTCCTAAGATTAAAAAAAAACTATTCTATATTTTATTCAAGAAAAAAAAAAATGGTAGCTAATTCAAACCATACAATAGCTAACCTAACAAACCCTAAGGGTAGAAAATAGAAATAAAAATATCAAAAGCCAATTTCACATTAGGTTGACCAAAGATTTTGTAAGATAAAAGTGATATTTCATGCAATTATTTAAATTAATACCAAATAAACCAATATGCTAGAACTAAGATAAAAAAGCAATGTAGAATATTAATATATTTACTACATAAAAATTAAACATGGTTTAGCTATAACTTAAGCAATAATATTGATAAGATTATTCTACTCTCAAACCAACAGAAACATTCACAATCTTAAGAGTTGAACAATACACCTAGTAATAAAATTGGATTTAATCAAGCACAAGTATGGACTAACAAATAACTTGGAGCATTTCACTAAATATCCATGAACAATAAAACAAAAATTTGAATGTTGTAACTAAAATACTCTATTGATCACTCTAAAATGAATTATAGTCACAAACTAATGTGTGTATTCTTATAGAATACCACACCCTACATAACTATGTAGAGCACCATGCCAAGAAAAAAAATTCAACAACAAAGTACTAAAATCACAATATGAAGGTCCAAAAAATATCAAAATGAGGTAAATGATATATGGATAGAAATATTATTCTTATGAGCTTTGTAACGAAGTTGTACAGGTTATGCCTAGGGCCTAGAAAAATGGACAAAACATGATTCTTAGAGGTGAAAGAAATAATGAATACTGAATGAAATATTGATGCAGGAGCATCCAGTGGCGGCCGAACAATTTTGCATCCTCATTAGAATTTCTAAGTGTTTGCCTTGGTGTCATGAAATTGTGACAAAAAAATGTCGCAAAATCATGACATGTCGTAGAATCACGACTCAGGAAGGAGAGAGAAGGTGCAGGGCAAAAATTGTCATGATTTTGTGACATGTCACGAAATCATGTCCAGCAGCAAGAAAGAGGAGATGCTGGAGAAAAGGTCACGATTTCATGACATGTCACGAAATCACGACAGATAGTAGGAGAGAGAAAGTTCCATTGAGAATGTCACAATTTTGCGACATGTCACGATTTTGTGACATGTCACGATTTCACGACATGTCATGAAATCACGACCGTCGCAAAATTGCAACCAGGAGCAGCCGAAAGGAGGATCCATTGAGAATGTCATGATTTCGTGACATGTCATAAAATCATGACCATCGTGAAATCATGACCTAGAGCAGCCAGAAGGAGGAGCCGTTGAGAATGTCATGATTTCGTGACATGTCATGAAATCATGACCTGGAGCAGTCGAAAGGAGGAGCCATTGAGAATGTCGTGATTTCGTGACATGTCACGAAATCACAACCATCACAAAATCATGACCAGGAGCATCCAGAAGGAGGAGCCGTTGAGAATGTCACGAAATCGTGACCATCGCAAAATCATGACCAACAATAGGAGGAAGTAGGTGCCGAGGAGATTGTCACGATTTCACGACGTGTCACGAAATCACGACCGGAGCAAAAAAGTGGAGGCGTCCGAAGGAAGATGTCATGATATCGCAACATGTCGCGATATCACGACCCAAAGGCAAGGACGGATGCAGAAAGGAAATATGTCGTGATATCGTGACATGTCGTGATATCGTGACCCGAAGATGATGAAGGCAACGAGGAAGGAAGATGTCATGATATCGCGACATGTCATGATTTCGTGACCCGAAGGGGAAAAAGGCAGCGAGGAAGAAAAATGTTGCGATATCGTGACATGTCACGATATCACGAATGAAAAGGAAAAGGAAGGGCAAGAGAGGAAACATGTCACGATATCACGACATGTCGGGTTTTCATGACCCGAAGAGGAGAGAAGAGGCGATGGAGCAGAAATGTCGCGATATCGCGACATGTCGGGTTTTCATGACCCGAAGAGGAGAGAGAAGGTAAGGGAGTAGAAATGTCATGATATCGTGACATGTCATGATATCACGACAGGAAGAGAAGAAGACAAGGAAGAAGGAGGAGATGTCACAAAATCATGATAGGCAGCATTTTTAGAGACCATTATAGAATGACACATGGCAACATAGAATGACACGTGGCACCAAGGTGCAGTAGAAGCAGACGAAGACCAAGAGTCGAAATGTTTTGAAATCCAGAATAACGAAGAGGCACGGGAGATGAAACAAATCATCAAAAAAGGGAGACGGAGAGCCATGCCAGAGACTTTAAAAGGAGAAGCGATGGCATGCACAAGGGGTTGGAATACGACAGTTGCAGGTTGGAGAAACTGTAGTTGCGAGTTGCATAGTCGAGTTGCAGAGTCGAGGGTCGAGAGCCATTCTAAATTGACTTGGGTGCGTGTTCCTTCCAGAGTTGTTGTAATTCTTCCTGGGAATGTAGGCAGATCATTGAACATGAGGCAGCCTACATCGAGGAAAGAAAACTACGCCTGCGGGCTAGTGAGTGAAAGAACTGTGCCTGTGTGCTAGTTTCTGTAAAGCCTATGCTGTTGCTATAAACTGTAATTTTAAAATGAAAATATAGAATGAAAAATTAATTTTTGATGAATGCAATTTTTGTGTCCCCATAAAGTGGTATCAGAGCTAAAAGTTCCTGAGTGTGTAACAGATCGTCGAACGTGAGGTAGTTACACCAGGAACTGTGGAAGGACTTGTGAGAGAGTGAGCAGAATGCCTCCAAGAAGAAACCCTATTGGTGGGAGAGGCATGGCATCAGCAGAAGATGTCTGATTTTTGTAGAGGCAAGTGAAAGCCCTGCAAGAGGAGTTGCTCAGAATGGATTTGCAAAAGCAAGAGGAGCTATGCAGAAAGTGTGAAGATAAACTAAGAAGTAGAGGCTAGGAAACGGAGTTGAAGCGGACTGCAAAGGTAGGTGCGCGTTTGGAGATGTTGCAAGAGGCAGCAACCGAATAACACATAAGTGAATATCACTTCTCCATCAACCCTGGGTGTTTGATGCAAGAGCATCCAGTGGTGGATGAACAATCTTGCATCCTCATCAAAATTTCTAAGTGTTTGCCTTGGTGTCATAAAATCATGACATAAAAATGTCATGAAATAATGACATGTTGCAGAATCATGACTCAAGAAGGAGAGAGAAGGTGCAAGGCAAAAAATTTCATGATTTCACATGTCGTGAAATCACGTCCAACAGTAAGAAAGAGGAGATGTCGAAGAAAAGGTCACGATTTCATGACATGTTATGAAATCACGACCGATAGTAGGAGAGAGAAAGTGCCATTGAGAATGTCACGATTTCGTGACATGTCACGAAATCACGACCGTCATGAAATCACAACTAGGAGCAGCCAGAAGGAGGAGTCATTGAGAATGTCACAATTTTGTGACATGTCATGAAATCATGACCGTCATGAAATCATGACCTAGAGCAGCCAGAAGGAGGAGCCGTTGAGAATGTCGTGATTTTGCAACATGTCATGAAATCATGACTTGGAGCAGCCGAAAGGAGGAGCCATTGAGAATGTCATGATTTCGTGACATGTCACGAAATCTTGACCTGGAGCAACCGAAAGGAGGAGCCGTTGAGAATGTCATGAAATCGCAACCATCGTGAAATCATGACCAGTAGTAGGAGGAAGTAGGTGCCGAGGAGATTGTCATAATTTCACGATGTGTTGTGAAATCGTGACCCAAGTAGAAAAGTAGAGGCGTCCAAAGGAATATGTCGCGATATAGCGACATGTCACGATATTGTGACCCAAATGCGAGGAAGGAGGTAGAAAGAAAAGATGTCGCGATATCATGACCTAAAGATGACAAAGGCAGCGAGGAAGGAAGATGTCGCAATATCGCGACATGTCACGATTTCATGACCCGAAGGGGAAAAAGGCAACGAGGAAGAAAAATGTTGCGATATCGTGACATGTCGCGATATCGCGACCAAAAAGGAAAAGGAAGGGCAAGAGAGGAAACATGTCGCGATATCGTGACATGTCGGGTTTTCATGACCCGAAGAGGAGAGAAGAGGCGATGGAGCAGAAATGTCATGATATCGTGACATGTCGAGTTTTTGTGACCCAAAGAGGAGAGAGAAGGTAAGGGAGTAGAAATGTCATGATATCGTGACATGTCACGATATTACGACAGGAAGAGAAGAAGACGAAGAAGAAGGATGAGATGTCATGAAATTGTGATAGGCAAAATTTTCAAAGACCATTACAGAATGACACGTGGTAGCACAGAATGACACGTGGCACCAAGGTGTAGTAGAAGCAGACGAAGACCAAGATTTGAAATGTTTTGAAAGCCAGAACAACAAAGAGGCATGGGAGATGAAACAAAGCATCAAAAAAGGGAGACAAAGAGCCATGCCAGAGACTTTAAAATGAGAAGTGATGGCATGCACAAGGGGTTGGAATACGGCAGTTGCATGTTGGAGAAATTGTAGTTGTGAGTTGCACAGTCGAGTTGCACAGTCGAGGGCTGAGAGCCATTCTGAATCAGCTTAGGTGCATGTTCCTTCTAGAGTTGTAATTCTTCCTGGGAATGCAGTCAGATCACCGAACATGAGGAAACCTGCATCGAGGAAAGAAAAATATGCCTACGGACTAGTGAGTGAAAGAACTGTGCCTATGTACCAGTTTCTGTAAAGCCTGCGGGCTGTTGCTATAAACTGTAATTTTAAAATGAAAATATAGAATGAAAATTTGATTTTTGATGAATGCAATTTCTGTGTCCCCATCAAATATGGAGTGTGATATAAGGTTGAAAATATCTTGGAAAGGGCTTTCTAACGATGTATTACCTACAAAAAATAGATAAATGCGGTAAACGTTATACACCTCCAAATTAGACAATTCAGGCTTTTCTATAAAATCTAGACTGCAACATACAAGAAAATATAGCAAGTTGAAAAATGGATTTTTCACATTTAATTTGTATTTTATCATACCTCAAAATTGTATAATGCAATAGTAATCATCTTAATATATATTGGAACTCAAACCTAAAGAATCTATGGTAGTTACAAACAAGGTAACGGTTCAAGACTATTACAACTACAATATTCCTACACTTACACTTATACAAAATTGTCACAAAGTGGTTACATATTCTCTTGTGCATTCTAATCCAAAAATGTACACATTTCAGCATAATTTTCCAACATTATTCCCATTTATGTTGAAGGAAATCATTCCAGGAGCTTAGAAGCATCAAAAATTGAAAATACTGATTGATTGGTCTTTTTTTGTTTCCCCCAATTTTATAACAAAAAATAAAAAAAATAAAAAAATAGAATTTGGCACTCCTTCTGCTCTTCATATTTTAATAGGCTATCCTCCATATATTATTCTTTCTCCTTAACATAACTTAGTTCATTTTTATAACCAATTCCCCTTCATCAAAATATTCTTCAACTGGAATTCCAACAATACCAAAAGTATTGGTTCTCAACAACCAATCTTGCACATTCTTACTATGGTATTAAAACCATATTTTAGTTTATACTCTTCCTGAGTGTTTACAACCATGAATCATATCATGTAGATTATTTTTCCACATTATAAGATCAGCTATCTCAACACACATTATTACATAGAACATAGTCATGAAATAACTAATTACAAATGCTACTAGCAAATAATACTCCTCACACAAATCATCACTCTTCACAACTGCTATACATTCCTCCTTCTTCCAAGGAATTTTGAACATATCACACAAGTAATCATTGTTGCCTTCACTCGAGTTCAAGAGACCCAAGTTACCCACCATTGTCTTCACTCCAAGAAGACTCTTATTGAAGGTTGGATTCATAAAACAATCTTTAAAACTTGTATTGTTTTCAAATTATGCCTTGGTAATACATTCTCCATCTTCCTTATACACAATAATAGTATTATAACTATTTACAAAATATCCACTCCAAAAATCATCAACAAACAAAAAATCATCACCTCTTTGCTTGGAGTTTTGAGTAGGATTCCATATGCCTTCCTTTGTTTCTTTTGTGCTTCCCATGAAGCCATACTGTTGTAAATTTGATTCACTATTTTTTTCTCTTGAAGCAACCATTAAATATTCAACAAGAGTTCTCCTCCTTTGTGCAATCCATGTTGGTGTGTTAAAACACCATTCACACAAACAATCATTCATTGTTGCCTCTTCAAGATAACCCACATTTTTCATTTCAATTACTCTTGCTGAGCAATCTCTCTCATTCTTATGTACAATACAATTTTCAGATTTCATTATTGATGTTTCCATAGTCATTACAACATGAAAATCATAAATCTCTTTTTATTTTTCTATCTCTTCAATACGATAGTATTTGCTATTCTCCTCTTCAAATAAAATATTCATCACTCTTAGTGAGTGATATTCATTGAGCATGAAGCTAATATCTTTCATATCATCTTCATCCACAACTTCTCTTGGATGAAAATACCAAAAAAAAATTGTCGTCTCAACAAGACAATCATCATTCACTCCAGATGAGTGATATTCCATCTCTAAATCAAAATATCCATCTACTCCATGTAAATGATCTTTAAGAAAACAACACTCCATTGTGAGTGTTTCTTCTTCATATTCATTTAAATTTGATTTTTAAAAAGGTAATTTTCCATTCTTGATGAATGGTATTCATCCCAACATTCATCCATAAACAATGCAACACCATCATATTCCATGTTTACTTTATTAAAATAAACATCATCAATCCAACACTTCATCACAAGTGTTGCTTCAGCATTGTCAAAAAAATTCTCCTCCATGATAATAGTGGTTGAATCATGATATGAATCCTATTTACATTTTTGATTTTGTGTCTCCTCCATGAGACATGCTCCATAAAAAAAATTTGAGATTGTGTCTTCTTCATAAGACACTCTACAACATATGCCTCTTCAATGAAATATTCTTCACTTTCAACATCAACAAAATCTGGAGATTGTATCTCCTCTTCAACAAAATATTCTTCAAATGTTTCACAAAAAAAATTAGGAACTATGTTCATGCTTGCTAAACATGACACACCCACATATTTTTCTTTCTCATAAGTAGAAATAAATTCATCAACACAACTCTCTTCCATGAGATATTCACAATGCCCTTCACAAGGCTCCTTCTCTACAAAAAAGAGTTCATCATTACAAAAATACACCGCACATGGCTCTTCATAGGAACAAGACTCCATACAAGAACAAGGTTGTTCCCCCTTGCTCATACTATCTTCATAATTGTCACACACAAGCTCACACAATGTTTGTGAATACCCAAATTCATTTTTTAATGTTTTCCATGCTATAGAAGTTATTTTACAACTTACAATAAGAGGGAAAACATTATTCTTTATACCTTTTTTGATATCCTATAGAGCCAAATAATTTTTATGTTGAGCTAATTTATTCATTCTTATTTCTTCTCATTGCAGGTTTTGAATATGCATCAACAATTATGTCCCAGATTCTTTTGGCAATCAAATATATCTTCATTTTGATTTCCCAAAATTCATAATCTTCACCATCAAATTTTGGCACTTCCAGATCTGCATACATGGTGGCCAGCATACAAAGAACAACAAATAATTATTTTTGTAAAGACTTAATAAATCTCTACAAATTCACAACCAAGTTCTAGAACAACCAAATCTTCTAAAGTCACTATCTCTGGAACAATATACAACTTAGCTCAGGAATAACTTTCTAAAAAATATTCACCTATAGGAAAAGGTTGTGATAACACATGTAGAATCTTAATAGATTTACTACATAAACATTCAATCTGGTTCAACTATAACTTAAGAAATAATCTTGATAAGTTTATTCTACTCTCAAACCAAATAAAAAATTCACAATATTAAGAGCTGAAAAATACACCCAGGAATAAACTTGAATTTAACCAAGCACAAGTATGGACTAACAAAGAACTTGGAGCAATTCACTAAATACCCATGAACAATAAAACAAGCATTTGAATGTTGTAAATAAACTACTCTATTGATCACTCTCAAATGAATTACAGTCACACACTACTGTATGTATTCTTATAGAATACCACACCCTACAGAACTATGTAGTGCACCATGCAGAGCACCAAAGTTCAACAACAAAGCACTGCAATCGCAATATGAAGGTCCAAATGAGAGAAATGATATATATATATATATATATATATATATATATATATATATATATATATATATATATATATATATATATATATATATATATATATATAATGAGAGCTCTCAAACGATGTAAGTACATGTAAAATAGAGTTGTCATTCAGACGTTATGAGCTCTACAAGGTAGTTGTACAAGGTTTGCCTAGGGCCTAGAAAAAATGGACAAAATGTGATTTTCAAAGGTGAAAGTAAGAACGAATACTGAATGAAATATGGAGTGTGATATATAGTTGGAAATATCTTGGAAAGGGCTTTCCAATGGTGTATTACTTGCAAAAAATAGATAAATATAGCAGAATTTATACACCTCCAAATTAGGTAGTTTAGGATTTTCTGTAAAATCTGGACTACAACATACAAGAAAATATAGCAGGCTAAAAAATGGATTTTTTTACCTTTAATTCATGTTTTATCACACCTCAAACTTGTACAATTAAATAGTAATAATATTAATCTATGTTTTAACTCAAACCTAAAGAATATATGGCAGTTACAAACAAGATAACAATTCAAGACTGTTACAATTGCAATATTCCTACACCTACACTTGTACAAAACTTTTACAAAGTGGTTACATATTTTTTTGTACCTTATAAATGAAAATGCACACATGTCAGCATCATTTTCCAACAAGCAATAAATTAACTGTAAATTTTGAAACCTATCCTAATTCAAGCATAAATAAATTTAAAGCATTCAAGGAAAGATACACTAAAGTTATCCTCAAAATGCTAACAATATAGGCATGATCCTAAGATAGTTAAAATAATTACTTGAAACCTAGGGAATCAAGAACCATATCATTTAAAACTTGAACAAAATAAATAACTCAAACCTACCCTATCCTTCTAGCAATGTCATCACAATAGTAAGGAGAGATCACACCTGGTATTTTTACATAGGATATAACATGACTTGGAAATTGGTCCTCAAATGGAAATCAATAACCTTTGTCCATAATTTTTTGTAGAGCATCCTAACCTCCTATTTTTAAAGTAGTAAAATAATAGTTTATGGAATTTGTTGTACCTACTATAGATACCCAAAATTGGATCACTAAATTTTAAGCTATCTATAAAGCATATAAATGATATAATTTTTTATTTTTATTTTTATTTCAATGTTTTCTTATTTCTTAGGAGAAATAATATGTTATAATTGGAAGACATGATTCCACTCTAGGTCATATCCCACTAGTTTTACAAGACATAATCATTATTCTTGTTTGGTTGGACAACAACAATCAAATTGATGGTGTCACAATCTCTAAAATATTGGAAGAAATTTTAAAAGCATGATTTCATCGATTGAGGTTCAAACCTACAATTATTGAATCGTCCACCATTTAAGATACATTTTATTAATGACACCACCCTACCTTAGATATGCACCATTTTTTTGTCCTTCCTAACTTCCATTTTTTAATTTGCCTCATCATTTCTCAAGATTCAGATTTTAAAATTATTTTCTTGCTATATAATAACAAAAATACTTTAATATCCATATCCAAAACAACAAAATATATAAATTTATAACCTTGGGTCCCTTCCACAACAAGCATTCTCAATATAAGAAAAATCTAAAAAAAATTCTTCTCATTTGTTCTCATTGTGCTCTCATATTTGTGCTTGAAGGATTCTTGAGGTCAAGGGAGAATTGAACACCTTCATTTGGTTGTTATGTCTTTCTATTACCTTATTTGCATTTGTTTTTTTGTTTTTTTCACTTATACTTTTAGTTGATTAGCGATTGGTATCCTTTATGTTGTTCAATTTTTCCTTATCTCAATTATAAGCATTTTTACTTATCTCACTTAAAATATTAGTGTTTTATTACCATATTGATGTATTATAAGAGCCATATCCTTGACCCTATATCTTTATAACATACCTTGGACCATTTATAGTTTGGTTTTAGCACTTGGTCTTGACATATCCATATGCAAGGCCAAGTGTGCTAATGCACCTTAGCTCGTTCAAGTTGTGATTTCATAGGAATGTGATAAAGGGGATAAAGTCCATTCTATGCTTTTGTCACCATGTATTTTTCCCTTTATTTTACCTTTACTTACACTTTAATAGCCCCTTGGATACTTTGAAGTAATTATTTCCTTCTATATAGCCACACAAGGTAGAAATATCCCTTAGCCTATCGAAGGTGCAATTCTTCCAACCCACAACTCATTGTTGGAATTTTACATTGTCTCTATATGCTTGGAACCTTAACCCATTATTATGTTCTCTATGACTACACATCATCTCACCATCCTATAATAAGAATTTTAACCCTTTTTTTCTTTTTTTCAAATTTATTAGAGAAAAAAAAAATACCACATCCTATATAGGGTGTGATTCTTCCCATTGCATTAACCCAAATTGCTTTTGTACACAACCTCTTTTATAGCTCGATTATAGTCCCAAAAAATCATAATCCCTCTATCATTTTACCATAATTGTACAAATATACTTTTTTCTCTCTACTACTACGTTCTGCTCATGGGGAAAAATTACTCAGTAGAATCCTAGGGCATGTTTTTCCTTCCATGCGCTCTTGTTCAAATTTTTGCATTGCCCTTTTATCATATGATGGACCTCAAGGGTATAATTTATTAGCTAGATAAGTTTCTTATTTCTCCTAGATATAGTAAAACCCATGAACTAATGATATTTTTTTATGTTTCTCTTAGTTTTATAGGTATTGTTAAATCACTTGTTGATTATAGAAAGTGTGATATTATGAAATCATTGATTAACATGTTTAGGGTATTTTTTTCTCTAGACATTGAACCAGGTAACACTATTTGCAAAAAAAAAATTCTATTCATTTTTGAACTTTGTTTGGTGTTTGTTATATTCATAGTTCTCTACTCTATTCTAGGACACATTAAAGAAGAAAAATCTAGGAATCCCTAGATCAACTTTAGTTTTTTCTTATTTTCTTTTAATTACCTTATTTCCTCTATTAATTTAAGCATTGAAAGTTAAATTGCATGTAGAATTGCACTAGGGTAGTCTTATTTTTGCTTTATATTGGATCCTTGCTTAAAAGGAAAAAATATTTGGTTGCAATTAGGTGTAGTCTGTATCAAAGTAAGAAGCACTTATGTTAACTCTTTGCTTGCATGAATTTTTTGTTTGATACTTTTTAGTTAAAAGCTATTTTTAAATTAGCATAACATTTAGTATTCAATAAAATATAGGCATTTTCAAAAAATCCATAAAACTAAGACCTTTGATGCCTCAAACAATATCCTTTACATTGAGAGTAGGTCATATGTGAGGTTAGCCAATGGATCTGTAATCTTGTGTGCCTACATATTTGGTGAGCTCAATGTGAACACCTCACTTAACATAAAAAAAAAATTAATTAAAAATAAAAATTTATTTAAACTTATATGATACCACTAATTTTTTATTTTTGTAGAATAACTCATTTATTCAAGATTAAAAATTTTATTTCTCTCTCATGTATCATCCTTGGCCATGTATCTAGGTGTGGTTGATACTTGTACCATTTTTTATCCATGTATCAAAATATTTTCCCTTATTTGTGGTCATGTATATTGAAGGAACCAAAATCCTTCCATATATCTACAAGTATATAGGAACATTAGGTATATCACATAGTTTAGATATATTGAGAGACCCTCCTAAGGCATATTATGAATCCTTTTCTTTTTAATAATAAATTCTAATTAATTAATTTTCTCACTACCTTACCTTCCATTAATCGTATAGACCAAAAATAATATTACCTTTGTAGTGGAAAAACATTATGTATCCTAATTGCCCTACCATTTTGGACAATAATGAAAATCAAGTTTCTAGAAAAAATTATAATTATGAATATCACAATGATGATAGCTCAACCATAGATTCCATAAACCCTAAATAAGATTCACATGGTAAAATAACTTTTAATTCCTTGATTCATTATATCCTATTTAAAATAGAATAAACATAATATGAATAAAGACATCTATTTTTATGGAGGATCTTAAAACCCATCTCAAGAACCTAGTTCTATTTTATGTCCCTTAATGAGTCTAATTTAACGACAATACCTTATATAACCAATCTCCCATTAGTTCCAACCTTAATTAATATGTGTTAATCTTAAAACCCATCTCAAGAACCTAGTTCTATTTTATGTCCCTTAATGAATCTAATTTAATGACAATACCTTATATAACCAATCTCCCATTAGTTCCAACCTTAATTAATATGTGTTAATTCTAAATGCCTCAACTACTAATTATATTAATGCCACAACTATCACCACAACCTTACATGGTAGAATATCACAACCTCCATTTATCTTAAGTAATCCTACCTTTGTAGATCCATTTTAAGAACCATTAAGGATCAATGTTAGGTACCTTATGTCTCATAAAAAATAGAAACTATCCTCCTAATTCAAATTCTTTCTTTAACACTTTAGATTCAAAATATTTCACTAGTCCTCCTTCTAATACATTCAATTCAAATCAAAGTTTTACTTAAATTTCTACATCTTCCATTCATAACCAACTTCCACCTATTTTAAATAATTTAATTAGGCCTATGTAACAACCTTATCCTAACCAAAATTTATTGGCCGTACAACTAGTTCACCATGATCTTGATGTTCAAAACTTTTCCACTATGGTAAAGTAACTTTTTAAACATAAGGATACCATTCAAATACCTGGTTGTACATATTATTATAAGCACATGTGAAATAAACACTTATACATATGGTAGCAAGTCATCCTTACCTTTATAATTTCCATGCACCAAAAATTCTATTATATAAGGGTATTTAAGATCTTATTGAACATATTAGGTTGTTCATACTACTTGTCATGACATTGTCCATGATGGTATGCTATTATTCAAAATGTTTTTTAAAATACATAGTGCTCCCAGTTTAGAGTGGTATTATTCTCTACCTCATAATTTCCTTAGTATCCTTGAATAAATATCCAAAAATATTGTCCAACATTTTGCAGCCTATGTTTAGAAGAAAGTCATTGTCAAATATTTATATCAACTTAAACAAGCCAAGTATGAATGTCTCTCCAGTTTCTTGGATAAATAAAAAAAATGGCAGGGAAAATTAAAGTTACTCCACCTCCTAAGGATATTTTATAAATATCTACTAGTAACTTACAATATCAACTACCATATGTTATTATTTCATCCTTTTATAAATTCATTAATTTATCTAGGCATGGAAGTAACACTCACTTCTATGGGATAAATAAAAATCAAGAAATGATATAAACCATCTATGTACGAATATAATAATAAGAATTTATTTGGTGATGGTGTTACTGACACTCATAAAAATAATAATGTAAATCTTCCATGAGCCCTTCAAAATTTGGTCTTGAATAAACAAATAAATCGTAAAAGGAATTTAACTAGGCTATTTCAACCTCACTCTTCTATCCTTAAACAACTTCTAGATGATATAATGGTTGAAATTTCATCTATTAGTCCTCTAGATACCATTATTAATTGGTATAATCCAATAAAACGTCATGATTTCCACATTGTATATGGACACACTACCAATAAGTATAAACACCTTGAACATCTTGTCCAAGATATATTAAATATTTGTCATCTTGTTTATGGAAGCCCTAAACCTCAAGCCTTAGATAATTAATAAATGGGTATCCTAAAAATACCCTTACCTAATCATGATAAAAAATCAATTAATTATATTTCATACAATAATGTCTCACTTGATCATCAAAATATGGTGGACATGTTTTCTTCATTAATTTGTGTTGCACTACACAATGACAAAATATTAAAACTTGTAATCAAACCTCTCAACCACCATTGGTCCTTCACACCAAACATATTCCTTTCTCTAAGGTATCCTACCTTGTTTTAAAATATAAAAATTAAGCTAAAGGTACCTTATTAAACAACAAATACACCCACTAAAATATCCAATCATGAGCTTCTCAAACTTATTCTACTCGTAGGGAGTATTTAATTAAACAATTAAATGAAAAAATTGTACCCAATACATTTAGTGTAAAAATCATAATAATCTATTTGGGTCTCGTGGTGTATATCATGTTATATTAACCTTTAATAAGGATTCAACTCCCCCACCATTTATGCATAGGAAAGTCCCACTTTATATTACATAGTATGTTGGTGGCCAATTTATGAAAAGACTCCCTATTGATAATTGGTCATGCTTTATTGTTTTTAACCTTCAATTCATTTATATATTCATCTTAGAGGAACAATACCTTTAAAATTTTAATCTTGTTATAAGATCATTCAATAATGGAACCCAAGGGTTTAGTGGCACCATGAATTAAGCCCCAAATTTGGACCTTGCATACATAATAATATTTTATATGCCATATCATATTAACCTACTTATCCTATTCTTCTAGAAAAACCTTGGATTCAAGTAATGAGGGTTGTACCTTCAACCCTATATCAATATCTCAAGTATGAATATAGTGGTAAAATTTTGCATATCCCATCTAATCTTCAACCATTCACCTATTGCACAATGGTTGAAGATATAATTTCCAAAAATAATATTTACCCTTCTATCATATCCATCCCATTAAACAATACATCCTCTTTTTCTTCTTCTCAAATTATTGATACATTTCAATCGTTAACTATCAACAATCAATCCAATCATTCTAGAAATCATACTAACAATCAATTAAATATATGTGATCAATATAAAGAAAGTAATTTTATACATGTTAATAATAATCCTTTGGTGGACCTTTCTCAACTTACACCTTCTCCTAGAAATTAATTTATGTTGGCTTTTAATCCATAAATATGAAAATTTCTCAAAATTTGTATACAATCTTTATTATCAATGATTGTCATGTGGTGATCACTATAAATTATTATGTGGTGATTACATTGTATAGAGATTTATCTCCATAATATATCCATATTAATATAACTCTTTAATATTTTTCTATTTATTTCCTTGTCTATCTAGGATATGCAACCTTTCCTAGTTTTGAATTTTGGCTTCTCATATTGCCACTTGTATACTAGAGTCTTGACTCTCTTCTTACATATATCCTTGACTCTATGACACTTACACACTTCTAAATGACTTTTATTCTCCTACCTATATTCATAATACAAAAAAATTGTGCACAACCTCAATTTACATATTTGCACACTTACATACATTACCCTTTTACATATTCTCTTAATACACACTCACGCTCTTACTTACATTACATCTGTGCATATCCTACACATTGTACTTTTAAATGATACTTACATAAAGAGGAAATATAAACCTCTAATATAATCTATAGAAATAATCTCTAATATCTTACTAATTATATTTTTGCAATAAAGGTACCATGGGGGTATATTTGCATGTACCAAATGATGTATTATTCTTCAACATCCCCATATGTTACATTATTTGATTATTTCAGACTTTAGTCTTCAATATTGATCTTCATATTCAATATTTATGTGACCTTGCATTGAGTATGATATCTAGTTGAGATTCATATTCAGCTTCATTATTGAGTTCTACTATGAGTTCTCCCTCATATTAATTATTTGGTTCTTCAAACTTTAACTCTTTATTATCTAAATCACAAAGTGCTTTATCTTCTTTGATATCTAGTTCATGTACATCTTTCCTGATTATTATAAAAGATAAATTTTGACCATAATTGATCAATTTTGTTGTCTTATATTATATTATATAGTACATGCTAATGTACCACCTTGTGTATATATTTATATTAGAGGAGTATCTTATATTAGAGTGTGAGCAGATATTTTATGCAATGTAATAATGTGTTGGAAATGCATAAGTATCCTGTAGTTAAGTGTACAAGTTTGATGAGTGTAGATTGTTGGCAATTTTGGGTTTGATATCCTACCTTCTTGTCTATGAGTTGTCATTGATGTCAAAAGGAACTGGCATTAATGTCAAGAGGATTTATTGGATTCAAAGGTTGAAGATTCCAAAGAATATTTTCTAGAATATTTCGGAGAGATTCCATGTGGCAGATGAAAAGGTTTTTATCAAAACCATGGCGGGTTTAAGGGTTTTTATTAAAACCAGGTGGATGCATAAAGGGTTTTTCTCAAAACCACTCTCAGCTTAAGGCAAAGGCTGGAGACACTTATTAATTAAATAACTTAATTAATAAAACCTTTTTAAGGTTTTTTAATTAATTATTTATTTTATTAAGTGATTAAATTATTTTAATAATTTAATGGGTTCTCCACCTAAGATCTAAGGTCTAAAAGACTTTTGATTATTTTTTAAATAATCAAAAGGGTTTCATAAACCCTAAAGTTATTTCGAAGGTGCCAAAGTAATATTAATTCGAAAAGTTTGAATTATCCTCCCATCGACGTCGTGTATAGCATGGAAGTTTTGCTATATAAGCCATAACCTATAGTCCAAAGCAATGGAGTAAAAGAAATTCAAATTTTGCAAAGGTTGGGAAGTAAAAGCTACGGCTATCATTTTTTCACCACGTCTATCCGCCGCCAAAGGGTTAAGGAGAAGGAGACTCTTGCAAGCCTTCAAGCTAGCACCGTTGGCCTAGTGGCAATGACTGTTCTGCGAAGGCGCTTGAAGGGAGGTCAAGCGTTCGACTCCCGCTGTGGAGTGTGAGAAGAGTTTTTGTGCTCCGATTTTTTTTTCCAGAGGCACTGTTGACTCGTGATTTTCGAAAGAATTTTTTTGGTAAGGTTCTTTTAAATAAAATATGCATTTTGTTAAAGAAGAAGTGGTTGGACAGATTTATTTAAAATTATTTTTGAGGTTAAATGCTTCTTTGGAGATATAAGGTTGATAGTGTGTGGTTGGGATTTTTGGCTTGATTGTTGAGTGAGATTTGCTTAGAAGCTATTATTCCTTGAGCATGGTTTAATTAATTTGGAGAAATAAGGTGTAAAAGGATATATTGTTTGAATGCTTTATATTTTTTTGGTAGTTGACTTCTAAGGATTGGATTCATAAGGTGTTTTATGTAATAAATATTTTTGTGGTTACTTTTATGATCTAACCCTAACTTGGTGGCAAAGTTGAGGGTGGTTTTGGTAAAATGTTGAAGAACTATTATCTTCTTCCTAAAACAAAGGTATGGGCAACTTATTCCATGTATATTTTTGATGGTGTATTTTCTGAAATTGAGTTTGGAGTGAAAAGGTTGTCTACTAGGTATTCTTGTTGGTGTAAATCCCATTTTATGGATATTGAAGATTGTTTATGCATTAAAATCATTGATGAGTTTTTTGGGTGAATGCATAATTCTGGTTGAGGAAAAGGAAGCATTTTGCACTAGGGTTTATGTTAGTAAGTCTCGCTACTTGCATTGAGATGGTGAAACCCTTAGTTGGTTGTTTTGAGATTGATGGTTGAGTTGCTTCCATAGAGGTTGTTTTGATCAAGTTAATGCTTTACTTGATAAATGATTTGGGCTTACTCCATTGAGATTGTTTTGATCAAGTTATTCTTTGCATTGGTGATTTATGTTGGTGGTTGTTTTGTTCAAATACCTTTGGAGGGAAAAGGATGTCTACTAGTTTCATTTTCATGTAGTGATTGGTTGAATGCTTCAAGGTTGATGTTGAGTTGAATGATGTTGGTTAAACCTTGTCTATAAGCATTGTTGTTAAAGCCCCAATTGGTTGAGAAAATATATTGGTTGTGGAAAGAACATGAGTATCATTGTTATATGAGATATTGCATGGTTGGCAATTGTTGGGTTGTGTTTCATGTTCTTGAGAAAAGCATACTACATCTATCTTATTCTTTTGAGATTGAGATTGAGATTTGAGATTGAGATTCGGAGTTAAGTATAGAAAATATTGAGTCTCTAACAATTATGCTTCTATGAGGTTGATGAATCACATTGGGTCTCTAACAATTCTCTTTGTGGGTTCATGCTAAGCAAGTTTTTCTTGAGGACTTGTGAGCTGATTTGGACAGGTTCTAGTGAAGACTTGTGAGCTGATTTGGACAAGTTCTAGTGAGGAATTGTGAGCTAAATTGGACAGGTTCTAGTGAGGACTTGTGAGCTGATTTGGACAAGTTCTAGGGAGGACTTGTGAGATGATTTGGATAGGTCCTAGCAGAGGACTTGAGAACAGAGTTGAAGTGGTTCTTTGAGAAGAACCTGAGGACAGTTTTGACAAGTGTTTGAGAAGGCTTGTGTGCAACAGAGATTGGTTTGTTCAAGCTTTATGAGTTGATCTTGGGATAGATCTGATAGAGTGAGGAAGACTTGTGTTGGACCGACTGACTGTGTTTATTACAGGTTGATGAGTTTTTGTGGAGGTGATCAGTGAGGACGAGAGGTCTCTTGAGGCTAAGCATTGAGGATAGGAGGTCTTCTATGGAAAGGAGTTCCATGTGCTAGCAGAATAAGAGGAAGGTGATCTTCTGAAGTATCATTTCCAAAGCTGAGGGGAAGGATTCTCCTTTGGGTAGGAGGCTCATAAATTTGTGAGGAGGGGAAGGATTCTCCTTTGGGTAGGAGGCTCATAAATTCATGAGGAGGGGAAGGATTCACCTTTGGGAAGAGTCTCATAAATATTTGAGTAGGGGAAGGTTTCTCCTTTGGGCTGATGCTCATAAACATTGTAATTGGGAAGGATTCCCAAAGAACTTTGAGAAAGATTTTTAGAGAAAAGTTTTGTGGAGGTAGCCCATGTTGGGTGAACCATGTTAAAATTGGTGTCTCATTGTGTGTTTCTTTATGCATTGCTTTGATATTGCTATTGGTTCATTGCTTTGCGAAGTTGAAGTTAAATAGAGAAAGTAAAAATTTGTCTTATACTGTTCACCCCCCCTCTCAGTATAAGCTTGTGTTCCTCAATTGGTATCAGAGCGAGTTCCTTCGAAAAATTTAACAGCTTGAAGGAAAATATTGTAAAGAACACAATGGAATCTACAAGTGGTAATGTAGCACCTATTCTTGATGGGGCAGATTTTTGCCTTTGGAGTGCTAGGATGAAGGTTCATATTTTGGATCTTGGAAATGAAGTTTGGTAAGTGATTGAGGATGAGTATACCATTCCTTAGCATGGTCCTTCTATTAAGGAAGAGAGGCTCCTACATCATAGAAATTCAAAGGCAATGAATGGAATCCTGAAGGGTTTACAGAAGGCAGATCTTACTAAGGTGATTCACTGCAAGATAGCTAGTGAAATGTGGAAATAGTTGAAGGTGGTTCATACAGGTGATGCAAATTTCCGAAAGGCCAAGTTGAGACACTTCAAAGGTATGTTTAAACAACTCAAGATGAATTATCAAGAAAATGTTAGTGACTATATGCTTCGTATGGATGAGATTGTTAACTCTATGAAGGAACTAGTTCTTGAGCTTGCTGAAAATGATATTTATGAGAAGATTTGGAGGTCTCTTCCAAATATATTTAGTGAAAATATTTTTGCTATTGAGGAAGCTAAGGATTTGGATAAGTTGAAAAAGGATGAGCTTCATAGTATACTTGCAGCATTTGAGTTGAGAACTCAAGTGAATGTTGATGTTAAGAAGGAGGCAGCTTCCAAGGCTACCAAGAAATCCAAGGGTAAAGAGCTTCAAGATAGTGATTAGTCTTCTAGTGATGAATAGGCATATTACAGTAAGAAGGGAAAGTTCTCAAGATAGCACAAAGGTATGAAATATGTCAAGTGTTTCAATTGTGGAAATTTTTGTCATTATGCTACTAACTGTACTACTGCCAAGGATGAAAGTGATGAAGATAAATAGGATTATAAGAGCAAGGATTCTAAAAGGCACAGGCATCAAAGGAAGAATAAATATGAGCAAAGCAATCAACGAAAGAGGTACTCTCACAAACACAAGACAATTTTCTACCTAGACAAGGCAAGTAAGGGTTCTAGTAGTGATAGTGAAAGTTCTTCAAGTGATGTTGGAAATGAGATGTTGTTCCTAACAAAAAAAGAAGAATAAAAGAAACATAGATTTGTCCTTATGAAATGTTTTAGATGTGGAAATTTTGGACATCTTGAGCATGATTGCACAAATGATGGATTGATTTCTAGTTATACTATGTATGAGGATGCTTCAGAAAATTGTAAGGAAGATCTTTGTATGGCTTTAGAAAATGGTAGCACCTCTAGTGATAAGAAATATGAAAAATTCATTGATGTTTCAAAAGGCAAAGAAATAGAGGAAGTTATAGAGGATGGTGAAGTAGATCTTGAAGCTAAACTTGTTAGTGCTCTTAGTGCTTTTAAAAAGGAAAGAAAGAAGAATGCTAGACTCAATGATAAATTGGATGAATGTTGTATTGAGAGAGATGAGCTTATAGAAAGTCTTGACTTCTCTATAGCTAAGACATAGAAACTTAAGGATAAGTTAGAGTCTAAGGTTCTTGAGTGTAGAGAGTTGGAACAGAAAGTGGCTTCCTTGAAAGAGGAAACTAAAGAGTACAAGGAGAAGCTTTACAGTTTTGAAGATAGCATCAAAATGATAAAGTCAGTCATCAAAGATCAAAGAAGGACAATAGATAAAATAGGTCTTGGTTTTGGTAAGAAACACATGGAATAGGTTGGCAACTCTGTTGGGGAATATAATAAGAGATTCCAAAATGAAGAGAGTTTTGATGAGGAAAGTACTTCAAAAAAAGAGTCCTTGAGTGATAGATGCACAGAATCAGAAAACAGGAATCAGAAAAAGGGGAGAAAGTTTACAGGACCTAAGAGGTCAAATCAAGGAAAGTTTAATGGCAGATGTTTTTCTTGTCACAAGTTTGGTCACATGGCTTCATATTGCATGATTCAAGTGAGGAAGGTAAATGACAAATTTAGAGGTGGTAATTTCTTTCAAGGGTATTGCTACTCTTGTAAACAGTTTGGGCACAAGGCTATTTATTGCAAGGCTAATAACAGGAACAGGGTTGGTCAGAATAGATGGAGTCAAAGATTAGGTATACCTCAAATAAATAACATTGTTAGTTGTTATAAGTGCAAAAATGAAGGTCACATAGCTAGACAGTGTAGAGCTAAAATTCCAAGGTACAAGAATAGGAACATGGGTATGAACAAGCACAAGAATCAATACATGGATAAGAACATGAATGATAACAAGAACAACAACAGTGACATGAACAAGAACAGGTTTATGGACAAGGAGAACAAGAGAAGACATGGTAAGGAAGCTATAGACACTGATGAATATCAGTGCCTAATGGGATTTTTACTCCCACACCGAAATTAATCACCTCAACAGGAGGTGGGGGAGGGACTAAGCTAAGAGGCTCATTCTTAGTCCCAAGCCCCAAAGGTGACCCTTTGCCATTTATGACAAAGGGGGAGAGATATGAGTAAGGGGGAGAGCCTCAAGTCAGGGGGAGCTGATTTCTATATAGCAGTTTTGAGTTTTAGTGTTGTTGAGAAGCATGGTTTGCCATCAATGACAAAGGGGGAGATTGTTGGCAATTTTGGGTTTGAAATCCTAGCTTCTTGTCTATGAGTTGTCATTGATGTCAAAAGGAACAGACATTAATGTCAATAGGATTTATTGGATTCAAAGGTTGAAGATTCCAAAGAATATTTTCTAGAAGATTCCGGAGAGATTCCATGTGGCAGATGAAAAGGTTTTTATCAAAACCATGGTAGTTTTAAGGGTTTTTATTAAAACCAGGTGGATGCATTAAGGGTTTTTCTCAAAACCACTCTCAACTTAATGCAAAGGCTAGAGACACTTATTAATTAAATAACTTAATTAATAAAACCTTTTAAAGGTTTTTTAATTAATTATTTATTTGATTAAGTGATTAAATTATTTTAATAATTTAATGGGTTCTCCACCTAAGATCTAAGGTCTAAAAGACCTTTGATTATTTTTTAAATAATCAAAAGGGTTTCATAAACCCTAAAGTTGTTTCAAAGGTGCCAAAGTAATATTAATTCAAAAAGTTTGAATTATCCTCCCACCGATGTCGTGTACAGCATGGAAGTTTGGCTATATCAGCCATAACCTATAGTCCAAAGCAATGGAGTAAAAGAAATTCAAATTGCACAAAGGTTGGGAAGTAAAAGCTATGACTATCATTTTTTCGCCACGTTTATCCGCCACCAAAGGGTTAAGGAGAAGGAGACTCTTACTAGCCTTCAAGCTAGCGCCCTTGGCCTAGTGGCAAAGATTGTTCTGCGAAGGCGCTTGAAGGGAGGTCAAGCGTTCGACTCCCATCATGCAGTGTGAGAAGAGTTTTTGCACTCCGATTTTTTTTTTGGAGGCACTGTTGACCCATGATTTTTGGAAGAATTTTTTTGGTAAGGTTTTTTTAAATAAAATCTGCATTTTGTTAAAGAAGAAGTGGTTGGGCAGATTTATTTAAAATTATTTTTGAGGTTAAATGCTTCTTTGGAGATATAAGGTTGATAGTGTGTGGTTGATATTTTTGGCTTGATTATTGAGTGAGATTTGCTTAGAAGCTATTATTCCTTGAGCATGGTTTAATTAATTTGGAGAAATAAAGTGTAAAAGGATATATTGTTTGTATTCTTTATATTTTTTTGGTAGTTGACTTCTAAGGATTGGAGTCATAAGGTGTTTTATGTAATAAATATTTGTGTGGTTACTTTTATGATCTAACCCTAAATTGGTGGCAAAGTTGAGGGTGGTGTTGGTAACAGGTTGAAGAACTATTCTCTTCTTCCTCAAACAAAGGTATGGGCAACTTCTTCCATGTAAATTATTGATGGTGTATTTTCTGAAATTGAGTTTGGAGTGAAAAGGTTGTCTACTAGGTATTCTTGTTGGTCTAAATCCCATTTTCTAGATATTGAAGATTGTTTATGCATTAAAACTATTGATGAGTTTTTTGGGTGAATGCATAATTATGGTTGAGAAAGAGGAAGCATTTTGCACTAGGGTTTATGTTAGTAAGTCTTGCTACTTGCATTGAGATGGTGAAACCCTTAGTTGGCTATTTTGATATTGATGGTTGAGTTGCTTCCATAGAGGTTTTTTTGATCAAATTAATGTTTTACTTGATACATGATTTGGTCTTACTCCATTGAGATTGATTTGAGCATGTTATTCTTTGCATTGGTGATTTATGTTGGTGGTTGTTTTGATCAAATACCTTTTGAGGGAAAATGATGTCTACTAGTTTCCTTTTCATGTAGTGATTGGTTGAATACTTCATGGTTAATGTTGAGTTGAATGATGTTGGTTAAACCTTGTCTATAAGCATTGTTGTTAAAGCCCTAATTGGTTGAGCAAAGATATTGGTTGTGGAAAGAACATGAGTATCATTGTTATATGAGATATTGCATGGTTGGTAATTTTTGGGTTGTGTTTCATGTTCTTGAGAAAAGCATACTACATCTATCTTATTCTTTTGAGATTGAGATTAGGAGTTAAGTATAGAACATATTGAGTCTCTAACAATTCTCTTTATGCTTCTATGAGGTTGATGAATCACATTGGGTCTCTAATAATTCTCTTTGTGGGTTCATGCTAAGAAATTTTTTCTTGAGAACTTGTGAGCTAATTTGGACAGGTTCTAATGAAGACTTGTGAGCTGATTTGGACAGGTTCTAGTGAGTACTTGTGAGCTAAATTGGACAGGTTCTAGTGAGGACTTGTGAGCTAATTTGGACAAGTTCTAGGGAGGACTTGTGAGCTGATTTGGATAGGTCCTAGCAGAGGACTTGAGGATAGAGTTGAAGTGGTTCTTTAAGAAGAACCTGAGGACAATTTTGACAAGTCTTTGAGAAGGCTTGTGTGCAGCAGAGATTGATTTGTTCAAGCTTTATGAGTCGAGCTTAGGACAGATCTGAAAGAGTGAGAAAGACTTGTGCTGGATCGATTGACTGTGTTTATTACAGGTTGATGAGTTGTTGTGGAGGTGATCAGTGAGGACAGAGGTCTCTTGAGGCTGAACATTGAGGACAGGAGGTCTTCTATGGAAATGAGTTCCACGTGCTAGTGGAATAAGAGGTAGGTGATCTTCTGAAGTATCATTTCCAGAGCTGAGTGGAAGGATTCTCCTTTGGGCAGGATGCTCATAAATTCATGAGGAGGAAAAGGATTCTCCTTTGGGTAGGAGGCTCATAAATTCATGAGGAGGGGAAGGATTCTCCTTTGGGCAGAGTCTCATAAATACTTGAGTAGGGAAAGGTTTCTCCTTTGGGCTGAGGCTCATAAACATTGTAATTGGGAAGGATTCCCAAAGAACTTTGAGAAAGCTTTTTAGAGAAAAGTTTTGTGGAGGTAGCCCATGTTGGGTGAACCACGTTAAAATTGGTGTCTCATTGTGTGTTGCTTTATGCATTGCTTTGATATTGCTATTGGTTCATTGCTTTGTGAAGTTGAAGTTAAATAGAGAAAGTAAAAAGAGGTCTTATACTGTTCGCCCCCCCTCTCAGTATAAGCTTTTGTTCTTCATAGATGTGCATGTGTCCATTATGTAAGAGTGCACATGTGTTCTTAGAGTGTGAAAGTCAAGAGTATCTATAAGAGTGAAGGGCAAAATTAATCCATATGAAGAGTCATATTCTATTATATATGTGTCTATGTGTGTATTTGAGATCTTTATTCTATATAAAGATGCTATTTTTATGAGCATTTATTAATGATATATTGAGGAGTTGTTGCAAACATGATTTATGATTTTATATTATTAGAGTATTACCATTATCATATATTTTATATATCAAATTTATTTTGTATCTTATAGTTATTTTTGCTTTAAATATTTAGCATCAAAAGCTAACAGTGGTAGACGATCCACAAGGGATATTGATAGTAGAAAGGTAATTATCTTGAATAATTTAAAATTTACTATTTTGGCTAGAATATTTCCATAGGGTTGCATAAAAACTTGTGAATACTAAGACTCAACATAGATTTCTTTCCACTAGTTTGAATAAAAACTTGTGAAGTTTATTAATTTTGTAATTCTAGATATTTTGATGTATTTGGTTGCTACTATATATGTTTTTGTTGCAAAAAAATGGTTCTCAAAATTTCAGAAGCTTCCTAAAATAGATAGAGAAATATTTTACCTTAGATTGCCTAATATTCTATGTGCTTTCCTTGTGCAGGGATTAGTTTTGAGTTGTAGCAAAAGAGTAGACATTGAAGATTAAGGAGGTCCAAGAAAAAGTTCCCATTGGAGATTGAATATTTAAAATTCAAGACTGATAATATCCAAGAAAGAGGTTCCCATAGAATATTTAAAAATTAGGAGACACAAAATATGAGGTCCCCATAGCAAATTGAATATTGAGAAGACCCAAGAGAAGATTTTTCCATAGAAAATTCAAGATTTAGAGGAAAGAAAGAGGCCAGAGTAACCCTATTGAAGATTGAGAAGGAGACCCAAGAGAAGAGGTCCATTGTAGTTTTTGATAAAGGAGATTACAAATTTGAGAAATAATAGGTCCATCGCAAGTGTAGACAACCTCTCTAGAATCTCAAATTATGGAAGAAATAAAGTTGTGTGATCTTCGAGCTAGAAGATATTTGTGGAAGAAATATGTGTCTTGATATCCTTCTCTAAGCCATTGAATTCTAGATTTTTGCTTCCATAAGAGTTCTCTTTTTTTCCATTTATCTAACTGAGTTGTGAGTCTAATTTAATATGTACTTATTCTCTCTATGAGGTCAACTAAATGGTTTTTCTTATTCAAATTTTTACTCTCAGCAATAACTTCATATTTTTCTATTGAACATCCCCAAACTCCTTCCAGTTCCAAGTCCTGATTTTGGATTTAATATATTGCAGTATTTTGGAAAAACATTACATCTTAGTGCCATATCTTGGTTTACCTTCTATCCACCATTTTTTCACTTGAGTTCTAAAGGAACTATCTCTAAGCCACAAAAACTAAAATAAAAAAGGAGAAAAACTCACATTGGTTTTCTAATTTTCCACCATGATTGGCCAGTGATCTAAACCAACATTGTTAAGATTATTTACTTTAGAAATGTGACCATGGATTAAGAAATAATTAGAGAGAAGGAACATATACAATATATCCATGATACAATTTAAGCCTTACCTTATTTTAGGCCAAGTCATAAGGCCATTATCTGGCTAGATGTCCACAAGATGAAGGTTTACAATATATTCATTCATGAGTTTAGTTATCCTATTCAAATTTCTATTTTCCACTATTTTCTCATCTAGAGAGAGGATGGTATTGAAATATCCTCCTATCAAGATCCAAGATTTAGTAAAATGAGATATAATATAACTTATATCCTTCCACTATCTTCTTTTTTCCTCTAAATAATTTGGAGCATAAACAATTATGCAAAGGATAATTTGGTTAGAATGTCTAATTTGAATAGCTTTAGCCAAAATACCCTAATTGCAAACCATATGGTAAATAACTATCTCTTTTAGGTTCCAAAGATAAGCAATACCACCAGAAGTCCCATGTGAACTGAGGGAAAGAACTTTTTCATATGGATATATTTTACTAGCAATTGAATCCATTTCCTCTATTGATATTTTTGTGTCTTGAAGGAAAATAAGATGAGGATGGTTTATCTAAATATTTCTTCTAATTTTATTTTATTTTAAAAGAATCCCTTTGATTCCTATATTATTCCAAGTGATGATATTCATTAATACTAGGGCTAAAATAGTTGGTAAGAGAATTAATCTTACATTCCTCTACAAGCTATTCACCTTCTTTTACCATATTATGTTGATTGGTCTTGCAACCTACCTTTTAATTAGAATCCATTTTCAATTTTTTTTCCTTGTTTTTTGACTTACTCCAATTGTATATGGGATGTCTTCTAATATTGAATAATTCATGTACAAAGCAAAACTTTTCTTGGAAGATTCAATAGAGTCTATATTGGGACCTGTATTATTTGAAATTTCAACATTTAAAAGATTATTCTTATTGTGTATATTATCTCTCTTTTTTTGTTGAAATGTTTTTATTCTAATATTTTTGTTTCCATTATTTTCTCTTCCTCACCTAGGGTATAATTTTTGTGAAGAATTTTTAACATATTAGATGATAACTTTTATTGATCCTTCATAACTAATTTTTTCTATGTTCTTCTTCTTAGACATTTGGAAACCTATTCAATTTGTATCTTATTTCTTTTGATCTAGAATTTTATTTGGGAAACCACTAGCCAAATGACCATATTCATGATAAATTATATGATGAAAAGGAATGTTCTCATATTCCACTACTTGCTCCTAAGTGCCCTTACCAAATTGTAATGTGACCTTTTTAGGTAGAGGTTTATCAAAATACATTATAACACAAATCCATTTTTGAGTATAATCAACGGTCATCATAAAAGTTCACAAAGAGTTTCCAATTGAATAAAAAAATCCAAATTCCTAAATTTAATTGGAACACCAAAGAGTCTAACCCACATAGGACCTATAGAATGCATGTCTTCTTTGGATTTAAATTTAGTATGCAAGGGCTTCATAAAAATCGTTGCCCTTCCAAAGAACCAACAATCCCCTTGAAATGTTTTCTCTCTATCCTCATTATTAGCAAATAAAACAATAAAATAACCATTTGTATAAATAGATATTTGTAACGCATCTTTAGTTTTCCAAATTTTTGTAGCCTAGACTATAAAAGCATTTAGGCTTGAACAAAAACCCAAGAAATGACAAATTAGTCCTATTTTTTCTAGATATTCAATGCTAGTCTGAATGTCACCCATATCAAGCTTAAAAATAGGAGTTCTATTAGTTGCTTTAAGAAATCCTAACTCACTTTCATTATATCAATATTAGGCATTCTTATAGGTTTATGAGAAGCCCTAATATTAATTTTAGCATTAGGTTGAGGCTTTCCACCATGGAGGACATCCCTAAAATTTATTTTTGGGACTGATTCTTGGAAATCCTTACCCTTGAAAGGGGTTTCCATTATGGATTTATTTTGGGAGTGTACTTTAGCACTAGATTCACTTGATATATAAATCATTTTTTGATCAGTTTCTTGAGACTTGTTTTGTGATCTCTTTAATCCATGCCCTAGACGTTAAGGAAAGTTATATTTTTCACTTTTATTTTATGCAGAAAATTGGAAGCCATTGTCAATCAAGTTCATCACATGATATATTGAAAGATAAATTTATAACCCATATTGGGTTCCCTATGATATATCATGCAAAAATATTATCAAAAACCATAAAAATGTTGGCCACTAGGGCCAAAACGCCCTAAAAAATAACCTTTGGAGCTGCTTGCACTCAACCTAGATGAAACCCTTGCACATTTGCTTACCAAAAATATTATTCATACATAGGGATGAGTTAGAATATTTTGTGTTCCAAACTATCTAAAAATTGGTAGAGATATTCTAGGGTTTTCAGGCATCTACCCTCAAAAGTTTAGGTCAATTGAGTTTGTATGAGTGAAATATGGAGGAAATCGTTTGATAGTTTGGGCAGTATTGCAAAAATCATCCTATTATATCATCCTTTCAATAAAACCAGATAATTATTTTATCAAAGATATATTAAATTCAAAAAATACAAGGGATATATAAGGAATTCTACTTCAAAGGTTTAAAATATTACTTTAATATAATTATGGAAAAAATTGTTAAAAATGCATTTTGATGAAGAACTATTTCATGAACTAAATTTTTATTCACAAAACGTAATAGATAATTTTGATGGATATAAATATTTTCCTACTCGTTTAAAGCAAATATTTTTTTATTTCTTAAGGAATCTAAATAAGAAAATTTTATGGCACTGATTGGTTATCTTCATGAAGTAATTTTCAAAACTTGGTGGAATGGTCAAAATATACGTATGGTTTATTTAGAATAATGTTTGATGATATATCTATCATTAATTATTTTTGAATTCTTTCAACGGCTGAAACAAAAGAAATGTGAACATACTAGCAATGAAGTACTAAATTTCAGTAAATACTATTGTGATGATATACTAATGCACTACATTGAAGATATATTACTAGTAAAAGTGCAAGAACAAGGAAGGAAAAGAAACATGAAAATAAATCAGATCAAGAAAGATAAAATGAAGACTAAAACAAATGAAGATACTTATTTGAAGAATCCATGATAGAAATCAAAGTTGTATTATTGTGATAATGTACCCACAAACTTCTTAGAAGGTGGATCATTATTTTTATCTCAATTGAAGATACAAAAGAAAATAAATAAAAAGAAGAATAGGAGTCACATCATAAAGGAAAAACAAGAACCATTTTGTGCAAGTTGTGATATTGATCTTAAAATATAGATTAAAGATAGAATATAAAGACCATATTGAATACTAAAGTATTCAATAACCAAATAATGTAATATAGGGGGTGTAGGAGTATATTACATTATTTGGTATAGGCTAATGTACCACCTTGGGTATATAATTAGATTAGAATAGTGTCTTATAATAGAGTATGTGTAAATATTTAATGTAGTGTAATAATGTAAAAAAAATGCACAAGTGTCTAGTAGTTGTGTGCAATTTTGATGAGTGTTGATTATGAAAGAGTGAACATGTATCCTTACAGTATAAAAGTGAAGAGTTTCAAGAAGAGTGGAGGCCAAGATTACCCTGTATGAAAAGTCGCATTCCATTATATATGTGTCTATGTGTAAGACATAATGTAGAGTGAGAGTATGTGGAAGTATGGTGTATTTGAGATCTTTATTCTATATCAAAATACTATATTCATGAGAAATTTTTAATGGTATTTTTACGATTTGTTGTAGAAGTTATTTATGAGTTTTATATATTAGAATATATATATTGATAATATGGATTAAAGGGTTTTGAAATGTGCCCCAAACATTTTATAAAGGTGTATCAACCAACCAGTTGGATACAAAGAATATAGATACTAACATAGCAAAGAAAAAAGGATCCATGAAACAAAAAAACAATAAAGCTACATAATAGATGTGCAAGAGAAACTCAAACTAAAACTATCAACATGCTATAAATTTAACTATCAACTTGAATCCCAAAAAAAGTATCATGTTTTATGCAAGAGACTATACCTATCAAAAAAATATAGTCAAGTAGAAACACCCATAAATATTTTCCAACAACAATAGTTATGTATGGTGTGAATTCTTCAATAAGTCAAATTCAAAATGTAATCACTGTTTATGTACAAACTCTTCTATTCAACAAATTTTCCAAGGAATCCCTACTACTGTAAATTAGAGTCATTTGAAAACACAAATTATCTCCTCAATATTTCATTATCTATTTGGTTTAATCCATTTTGAAAATCCTCTTGCCAAATTGTGCATATTTCTTATAGAAGTCACAAGTTTGCTAAAAAATCCACCAATCTATTTACCTCCCTGTAAACATGCCCAATCTCAACCACTTTGTGGATTAAAATACATATTTGGTTTCAAAAAATTTATTCATAATCATCCAAAAATGTACCTAAACACCTTTGATCACATTAATGATATTAAGGGAATAATATTCAATAATTACCTTCCTACCATTCAAAATTTCTAGTTGAAAAACCTCTTGAAAGAGAGCTTGTGCCTATGCAAAATTACTAGTTTGAGGATCTAAATTTTTAGCGAAAGCCAACAAAATCCTCATGTCAAATTATTTAACCAATCCTCCCACATAGGATGGTCCTATATTCCCTTTAGAATCTCCATCAAAATTTAGCTTCAACCAACTATGAGGAGGTTTCCAAATAGTAGTATGTCTGGCAAGAGCTTCAAAGCGATGATCAAGATATTAATATCTAAATTAAAGAACCAAATCCTTCACCAAATTTCCTAAAAACATGAATTTATGTAAAGGAATTGCATCCATTTTTTCAAATATTATAGCAATAATTCGTAGTGCCATGAACTCAACTGTATGGGAGATATTTTTAAAGGATATAGAATTCTTCTGCTTTCAAATACACCACCAAACATGACGTAAACCAAATGACCAAAAATCATGAAGATAGAAAGATAGAAAGGGAGACCTATATTGAATTATCAAGGTATAAAACAACTTCAAAAAACCTAAACCACAATGGTCCTTAAGAATTGGGAGAAGATAAATTGAGAAAAGGGACAGTCAAAAAACATGTGCATAGGTTATTCTTTAGCACTACCACACAAATGGCATTTTTTTTGGATGACCAATCCTAATTTCTAAAAATTATCCAATGTCAGGAACTTACCTTGATCCAACAACAAAAAGAAAACATTAATTTTAGGGTTAATATCCTTCAGCCAAAAATTAATGTCAAACCAAAGATCAAAAGGAACATCTAACGATAGGTAGGTTGACTTAATATAAAAGCAACCATCCTTCTCAACCCCCCATAACAATTTATTTGGCCTATCCTATTTACGAATAACCATCCACTTTAGGATATCCATTCG